>OX383905.1:5130000-7630000 GCA_947532125.1 Saturnia pavonia | reverse complement strand
CTCACCACGAAACAAAGTGTTTTAAGCATTTTAAATTATTAATACAGTTTTTAAATTTAATAAAAACACGTTATTTTAAAAATTATTACGTATTCAAAATTGGAACTGTTTTGAGACATATTCTCTCGTGTACAAATAAAACAACTCTGTTTTAATTTTATGAGTATGGCGGGCTTTGGGCGGGCCCGCCTACGAGCTCGGCGGTCGCTACGGTGACCGCCCGTCCTTGTTGCCTCGCACCCCACGTGTCCTATTGCCCTGCCGACACAATATTACTCAATTCTCAGATAAAATAATCTAATAAATTTCAAACATTTTGCGCATTATGTTATATTGTTCCTCATAATTATGTATGATATAAATATAGTTCTCGTTTCGTTTCAAACTATTTCTATATTGTACTTAGCTTTCATTTTGACCCATTTTAGTAATGAAACAAAGTTATCTATGTAAGCACTTAATTCATAATGTTTCATGATATTTACTAAATTTTTGAGCTTAAAAAATATATTTTAGTGTATTTTGTTAAAACTATATAGAGTAACTAGTTGGCCCGGCAGACATTGTTCTATCTTTTAAAGTAGTTAATGGCTCGACCACAGCGCCACCTACCGGAACCAAACATGACTATAAGCCATCGTCTCGATAAAAAAATAATAATATTGTGAACATGAACTTAATCGGTGAAGTCCTTAAGAAATTACACGATCGTTAACAGACGCACACAAGATTATTAATTCGACTTACCTGACTTGATGTAGAGCTGGGCGGCTTAATAGACGGATAGAAGAAAATTATATGTAGCAGAGATGCGAATGTTAAGATAGATGTATGGTGTATAACTCAAATGTATAAGATCAAGAATAAATAAATAGTATAGTTGTATAGTATAGTAGTGAGGAAGTATGAAAATAGTCCCAGTCACAGAGGTGTTGAAAGGTTAGGTAAGCATGGTATGGGCATGTCATTGAGAGGGATGAAAGCAGCGCAAGTTATCAGCATTTGTACTAAACATGTTATCTTATTTTACTATACTATATCATTACTAATATTATAAATGCGAAAGTGAGTTTATTTATTTGTCACTCAATCACGGAAAACGGCTGAACGGGTTTGAATGAAATTGTGCACAGATAGTTTATAACCTGGACTAATACATAGGATACTTTTATCTCGGTATAGACCCAATTCTGAAAGACGCGCAGACGAAGTCGCGGGCAGAAGCCAGTATAATATTTAAAAAAATATCATGGATCAATATTCGTCCGTTCTTTGGTTGAAAACCCCATATCAAATATACAGATTTTTACTAATTTAACTACTAAATTTAATTAGTTAGGAGAGTTTTACCTAGCAATGTCCGGAGCCTTATTGGAATAAGCCTCATAAATATATTATTGAAGTTTTATAAGAAATTCGTTACAATAAGTTAATTACTTATGGTGACATTTTACAATATTAACTTTGTGATGGATCCTACAACACATTCTCCTATAATAAGAGAAATATCTCTACTACAGTTAAATAACTACAATAGACAAAAACAATTAAATTGGAGGAATTTTGTAATAAATTTATATTATATTGTAATTTTTAGGGTTCAGAAATCAATAAGGAATCCTTATAGTTTCTGTATGTTAGCTCAGACTTTCTTATTACTAGAAAGCTGTAATTTGGTATTGGTATACATATTAATCATGCCGACAAAGTTAAAAAATGAATCTTGAACAAAATATTTTTTTAAGGATTCTTCCCCTATATGTAAAGCGGGAATGACTTTTTTTTCTCGTCTATCCCATCGTGTGGGGTGTCGATGGATAGGTCGTTCAAAGATATTGTGGGTCAGTGAATACCATTTTTTGGATTTTGCGAAATATTAAACTTTAAAGTGTTTTTTGTTAGAGTCAAGTGGAAGCTGGAAGGAAGGGGATTCCAGCTAAATGGTTGTTTTTGGATATGTGAAAAAAATAATGGTAGTGTAATGAAGTTAAAAGGAAAACTATCAAAGGTAAGTGGGTTTTATAAGTTAACGTGTAATAGTCAATAAAGTTATAAAATTTTCTTGGAGAAGTAATTCGTACAAATTCTATTGAAAATGACTTAAAACCCTCTCACTAAGTCTGCATATTGTGACGGGCAATTATGGAATCCTACACTGCACTTGGCAATTTTTAATTATGTTTTTATTTGGATATAGTTAGATAAATGAAATATTGTAGTCCACTATAAGCCAACATTCAAAGCTAATATAAATTATAAAATTGGTACCTATTAATAAAATTGAAGGGTATATAAATGATTAATAAACAGCACATGAGTTCTCTTTCTCGAATTAATTTATCAATCACATAAAGCGTGATTACTGATTACCGTTCACTCATGTCGTAATCGTCCTGTAATGCAGTCCGTGACATGAATTTTTCCACATTATGCTACATACAACCTATAATCAAATAAATAATTTTCTTTTCCTATATTAGGGCCTTCGTTTTCTTTGTTTTTAAGAATACAAATAGATTATTACATATTGCGTTTGATAAAACGAGTCACTATGTAAATGCTACTTATTACTGTTAGTAATTAGAGTATTATTGAAACTAATTATTTTGGGTTTTGTCACATTTTTATTTGGTTTTTCTAGAAGTAACGTATAAGTTATACGTTATCGCGTTTTCCCGACTTGTAGCTGTATGAAATGATAAAACACCGAACAAAATGTTAAGTGACAATGAGGCCGAAGATGCGAACACGCTAAGACTAGAAGACCTGACTTTCAAGTGAAATTGCGGAACCTATCTGTAATAGGTGGTTAGCGGCAGATTTCTAATTTAAGGGTTGTAGATAAACACGCGAGCATTAAAAATGCACTATTTCCATGACATTGTATGATATTAGCAATTAGGACTTCCACCAATTCCACCAATACTTAGTTGCTATTAGTTATAAGAGAAAGAAATATACACATCAACAATGTCTAGGGATATTTTGTATAAAGTTCAGTTCAAAAATATTGTTCAGTGCCTAAAACGCTGTTATTCAGATAAATTATAAATTGCAAAGAGGCACAGGTTTGTATTAAGATAAAAATATGAAACTTGAAGAATATTTTTTTTTTATTTCAAAGCTTATAAGCTCCTGGGAGCACAAAACTTAAAAAAACCAGCTTTACATTAAAATTTCAGTCAGTAGATACATTATAAGTACTAACGGAAATACTTAATTCTATTTATTTAGATTTGTCAAGAATTTAGTTAGAAAAGAAAAGAAAGTACTGTTATATTTACTTAGATCCAAGTGCAAAATCTAATAATGCTGTAAGTTTACTTCTGAAGTTTTCACCTTAGATAATAAGAAGTGTACTGTGTCTAGTCGAGCACGAATGCATTTCTGTTGTGAAGTAAATATTTTATTTCTTGAAATGGAACTAAATTGTTTTTTTTTTTGTCATTAGGCAATTAGCGACTTATTTGCGACTATAGTGAATATAATATTTATAATATAATATTTCTAAGTTCAGTTCGTGCTGGCTTTAAAATTGCTGTTGGTCACTTTTGTTTATCATTTTGTTAACAAGTTGTTTATGATATTATTGCAACAGACCCTCTTTTAGTTGGAAAGAAATAAAATAAAGATTGAAGAAACGTGGCATAGAATTAGACTAATCCCTGTCTAATATTTTATTCGTTGAGGTGCAGGTAGATTGGTTGAGATCTATGCTAAGAAACCCAAACTCGGCAAGACCTGTGACCAATTATGATAGCTGTGAATTGAGGATATATCGCCAGTCAACTAGTATCATGCGACCTTTAAAGCTACTATAACAAAAGTGAGGTAGGTATAATACATACATACTAAAACATGACATGTCGATGCAAATCACTGTGAGGAAGTTTTTCCTCTCTTGTAATCCATTTGTGGATCAGCTGTCTACCATATCTGGAAAACCCATTTATTATCCAGCAAAGTGTAGAACGTGCAGTCGAGACTGGTTTAGGTCTTTGAATGTGGTATTGTATTTATCCAATCCTTGACCCACATTTACACGGGGCGCGGGTTACTTAATTGGGTTCAATGTCAAGAAACATACATTTTGTGGATGCATGTATTGTATATATGATTCCGGTTTTTAATAGCTTTATTACTGTAGTAACCTTTACATTAACTTGTAATTTCGTATGTAAGTAGGTATGTAACATTCAAAATGTGCAAACCATTTTTCAACCACTTGTCGATATTCGATTGAAATTAAATTTGACATATGTATGTAAATTCGTTGACAATGCAATATTATGGTACTATGGTGCTAATCAAATGATGGAGCTGCGATGTAGGGGCTGTAACTCCCTAATACCAATGGTAAGACAGTCGAATTCGAGCTAATTTTTTTTATTACCATGAGTAGGTATTTTTTATAACACATGATGACGAAGGTCTGAAGAATACCAATGGAACTTCCTGACGGAAACTGTAAAGACGTTCGAATTTGGACTCGTTTGTTTTGTGTCCATGATCCCATGTTCATGTCCATGTCCTTTCATTACACATGATGACGAGGATCTGAAGATGGAACCAGACAATCGCCACTAGAACTTCTTGATGGTAAAGGAGCTAATCCATTTTTTTCGATAAATATCTCTTAGACTATTTGGAACTGATATGTATAAGCCTGGGTTTTTCTGGGTATTTCAATTGGGTTGATCGGGATGTAAGGGATCCAAATCAACGTCTTTTAGGAGCCAAGCCAAATAAGATATTCCCTTCAAGTTGGTTTCGTCTTCATTCGTCGAATTTGTCTTGGCAAGAACTACATCTCTAGATGGTGGCCGAAGTCTATCGATGTAACCGGAAACTCTATATCCAGACTTCTGCTATCGTTTTTCTAGCAATATCGTAATTCTTCAAATCTTTCATTCAATCTTTTACTCTTTCTTCGCTATAATTCTTCATTTTCATTTCATTTTGTTCGACACTGAACAAATATTTTATTTCAAATTTTAGGATCCACGATCTGTCGTACAAAATTAAGGAACTCTGTAAATTTCACTCTGGATCCAGTGAGTGATCGCTCTAAACTGTCAGGGAAAATACCGTGCAATAACGATGTTTTAGAGGAAATGAAAAGTATGAGACATATTACTAAAATGTATATAGCCATAAAGTAATAAAATTGAATTAGTTGACCCGTGTGAATATTTGGCAAATTATCTACTGGTAGTCATATTAGTTTTTTATCGTTATAGGTTTGGTGTAGTGGCCACTATCTCAGCTGATATTAAGTGACGATGTGGCCCAAGATGATAACATGTTAAACCTAGTAGAAGACTGACTCTCAAGTGCAGCGGCCGGAACACACCTATTGGTGCTGGGCGACAGGTTTTCAACTTGAGAGTGGTAGCTAGCCAGACGGGCATTAGAATAAAACCCTACCACCTTGCTATGGTTTCCTTACGATGTTTTCCTTCACCGAAAACTCAGGCAAACAAACAAACTGTTTAAACAGTTTGTTAATATATGGCGCCTCCTTAATGTCAAAAGCTTTAAAATAATGTTTGAATCATTAATTTTGATGAAGAATGAAAGGAGATATGTCATTGCCACAAAAACACCTTTGAAAAATAATATTTAGAGATATATACATAATGTAATGTAATGTAAAAGTATATATCTATATAAATTATTGAATGAATTCTGATACTAATAAGTATAAAATAAAATGTTTGAAAACTAAATTTTTAATAAGTAAACAACAATATTAAAAAAAAGTTCTAGGAGAACTTTCTGGTCACTGATCACAGGCGCAGGCAATACGTACTAAAAGAAATTGACATTAACTTAGTACTTAATTTATTTTAAATATTTCTTTAAAAGCTCGAAGCGTAAAACGTCGTTCCATTTAGACTGAAGCCTTTTAAGATTTTAAAGAAATATAAAAAAAAAGTAAAAGCACTAAGTTTATGTCAATTTCTCTTAGTATGTACTGCCTGCCTAATATTGTTAAAATGAATAGGAACAAATATTTGGATAAGACGTCTATCTGAAAGGTGAATAAAATCAACTCCTGTATAAATAGAGTTTACCTTCGTTGTAAGCTCTTCATTTCCATAAAGAAAATTGACGGCGCGTGAACGTACGATAATCATTATTAGGGTTGGCGAAAAACGCCCGTTTGGAGCTTCATAAACTGAATTTAAAATTGGAACGTGTAAACCAAATGAAGGTTTTTTACATAAACGTTTACTATTTCAATAAATAATATTTGATAATTAATACTTTAATAGGTTCAAAAAGTGAATTTTAATAGTACACAAATATTAAATAAAAGTCGTTATATTAAAAAAATGTGAATGTAACCTTTACGCTCGTTTAAACCACTTCTTTGTCCTTGTAGCAGATATTACGAATATACAAAAAAAATATATTTATTAATATTCAAGCACTAAAAGTATTTAATTTTTTAATAAAATGAATAGGTAATTTTAACAAAAAGTACAAATTTGACTATAGATTTTACTGAACATTAACTGTGCCCGCGGCTCCGTTCGCGTGGACTACTAAAAAAACTTATTATTTTATTTGCGCGGATCCCTAATTACTCTTCTGAAATAAAAGTAATCTAAATTACTCCTTATAACATCAGCTATCTGCCAGTGAAAGTCCCGTCAAAATCAGTCAAGGAGTTTCGGAGTTTACCGGGAACAAAAAAAAAACAAAAACTTTAAAAATTGTATTTTTGTTATAGGTACCGTATATACTTTCATGTGTATTTAGTAAAAAGTTGTTATTTTGACAATACAACAGATACTTAAATCTTATTTTATTACATGTATAGATTATTTACAACCGAAAAAAATTATAGTTACTCTCAAGTCGCGCCTAAGAAAGTTTTACTTGAAAAATATATATGTATTACATTTTTCTAGTATTAAACTAGGAGACTTTCGTTTCTTATTACTAGTAATAAAACAATGAGGATGTTCTATCTTCATGTTTATTTTGATATATTTGTAATTCAATCATTTTTTTAAGACCTTTATTTACATTGTGAAGTTATTTGTATCCAGTAATCATCGAGTTATTACGCTAAGAGTGATAGTTTCATACAACGTGTCGTTCAAAGTTGAAGCCAAAACAATAAAGTGTAAACGACAAGTAATTATATTTGCCAACACAAACACAAACTCATGAATTATATCGTGATTAAAATTTTCACCAAAAATGGGGAAATTAAAATATCTAGAGTGTTGGTTTCCTTCTTCCTATGGTCATTCAGATTAAATACTAAAGACAATAACTGACATTGACAATTATTGATATTGACAAACCAAAAGAAAATCATTGATGCGTCTATTACTATGTGTATGGTGGTCGCGATCACTACCATCCCGCTTTATGACTGCATAATGCATAATATATACCGACTGATCGCTGAGTTTGAGAAATCAGATGAAAATCAGTGATGGGCTAATACTATGTGTTATAGTAATTATTATTAATAACTATTGCCAGTACATACTTATTCCAATATGAATCCGACACATTTATGATCCCAAAAACTGTACGTCTGACCTAGTGTAAACTAACAGTAAGGTATTCAGTGTATAGCTGTCTTTTTCGTTCTCTCTACGTTATATCATTCTTCTCTCTCATATAAGGTCCCGCGTGGTGCTTTCCTCAAGCCCGGTAAAAATGTAAAACCGTAAAGGCTCCAGGGCCCCTAAGGCTAACAGAATAGTCAGTTCGAAAAAAAAAAGTGTTGCGTTCCCGTGAAATAGGATATTTCAATGTTTCTGGTGATTATGTGATAAGCTGTGACGTTCTTTCACTGCGCAGTAAGTTATATTTTGTTAAAATTGCGGGACCTATTTGCATTGTGACTTCATTTTTAGCACTGACGATACGTATTACCTATTCTTTTAGTTGTCTGTGCACTGACGTGCCGAGAGACGTAGATAGCCTTTAAAGGCTAACTTGAAATGTCTTCACTCTGCGTGAGACTCTGCTGTTCTAAGTGTTTTTATTCTATACCATTAATATTATTTCCTTGGTAACGGATAAAAAATAGTACTCTAAAGAAATTCTTTAAATGATTTTTAGAACTCATTATCCCGTTTTGTTGTTTTGTGACCTAACATTTGATAACTTGTAGATTCTAGTCAACAGATCGTTATCAACTACTCTTATATATCTTCATGATTGAAATTAGATTTACCAAAATCCTGATGATCATTCACGATAAACTCGTTTAATTTTCCGTTCAAATGCCTATTCATGATAAACCATTGTGCAAACTTAGGCCTCGCTAAAACTCTAAATTGAACTTTAAACAAGCAATATCTCGTCAACGTCGAATAGACGTCACTGATTTCAGTTTCGCACTACAATGCCCAAACATCCTCCCATTCAATAGCTGGTAGGGGTGACATCACAATTCAAAATAATAAATAGTATTATTATACAGTTTTATGCTTTACAAAAAGTACAAGTATATTATAGATATATTTTTTTTTATAATTACGAAATATTTATCCGAAAAATCCTAATACATTAACAAATTAAATAACAATGAGATGACTAATTTTTAATTGTTCTTTGTTACTAACCTTACTTATGTGTCAATTTTCCGACTATTAATATTACAAAAAAAAAGATTTTATAATTTTATAGCTGTAGTCCATAGATTCCATCCGTAGATGGATGATAGATGGAGTCTATAGATTTATTTATATTTATTTTAAAATATTAGGTATTTTCTCCAAATCATATTGTCAACTTGTTTATTTGTTGTAATTAAGAGAGGTAGGGCACAGAGAAATTTATTTGGAGATTTCTCTCTACTTGGGGCAGCCCGACTGGTGAAATACCTCCACCCTACAGAAGATCGCAGCCAAATGACCTAGTGTTGTATTTCTGCGGTGAGTAGGGTTTCCAGAGCTCCTTGGGGTAGGGGGGTTCAAGGTCGGCAACGCACTTGTGATACCTATGATATTGCAGGCGTTCATAGGCTATGGTAGCCGCTTACCATCATGCGGGCCGTATGCCTGTTTGCCATCTTTGTAGTATATATATATATATATATATAGTTGTTAGTTATTATTATTAATAAAATTCTAATTTAATTTTGCTATATTTTAATTAATGTATTTTTCTGTTTCTATGTGTTTCTATCTGATAAGCTGTGTACTTCTATTAGTAACATACGCGTTGGGTACCTAAGATTATAATAAGACTGTTTATTTTTAATGTGTAATGTTGTTGCAGAAACTAATAAAATAAATGAAAAGAAACAACGATGACGACCAATTATAAATCAGGAATCAATCCTGTCGTCGTCATCGACAATCATCGCTGTAATGACTTATCTTAATTAACTTTTCAAATTACGCTTGAAGATGGAAGGAAGGACGGAAATACGCGTGATAAAATTTTTGGAGTTCCTCTTCTTCTTTTTCTATTTTGGCAACTATTCCTCTTTATTATAGACCATTACTGACATTATCGAGTGAATATAGAGTGTCCTATCTTATGATGATTTGAATATCTTAACAAGATGATAACTCCGTTGTTAGAATTTTCTAGGGAGTTTTTGTGGCATCTTAGAATTCATGGCCCATGTTTCTTATTTCCATTCATTATTCATGTTATTATTGTGCACAAAAACCAAGCTCTAGAATAAAAAATTCCACCCTTATTATGCAATATAGGGTCAACCAACACAAATTTATTAATAAAAAACAAACTAAACCATGACAGTTTGAAATCATACAAAAAAAAAAAGTTGGAGGTATTCTTAATTTGTTACGCCAAATAAGTATTACTTCTTATGTGTGTTCATAAGTAGATAAACTTTTTTTTACTACTATCACAATTTTCTATTATTCCTTATTAACCAATGTGAAAGTAAATAGTTTTATTTTAAAATATAGTAGCACCCCTGTACAGGTGGGGTGATGTATCACGCAACGGACAGTTCCCACAAAGATTCTGTAGGTGATGTCTATGTCGAGACCAGTTATTATTGGCTAAAATTAGGCGGGCGACAACGCTTGCGGCAACACCACTATTAAAGTCCCTTTCAGACATATTCGTTTTTTAGTAGAACTTCAAATTTTCTTATTTTCAATTTTGTTTACCGTACTGAGTTTTCATAGTTTTGTAATAAAAAAAATCGGACAAGCAGCGAATAGAACTCGCATCCTTAGGGTTCTGTATTATTATATTATATAAATATTGTTGTATTACCTTACATCCTCCAATGTGTGTTTAAGTGACTAACTTTTATTTTGCGAGCAATATGCACTTAATAAATTTAAAAACAATATAACGCCACCTGAAATTTGAAATATATTATATTCTATTTATTCCTCACTTTATGCCAAATTACTTAGAGCCACTTACAGTTACACTTACACTTACATAGCCAGTTACACTTAGTGCCAAATTTCAAGACAATAGTTTTTGATAATCGACCAGTGAACGGAAATTATGAAGGAAGAGTTGTAACTCTTTATTGTGGTAACCTAGAAACTTGATTGTTTTACATCAGTATTAGGTCATAGGCCAAGTGTACGACATTAATTTTAATTTTCTAACTCAAGCAATTTCCCAGAAAAAATTACTTTGACTCATTAATAGATAGACGGAAAACAAAGTGGGTTCCGCTTTTTTTTTTCATTTCACGTACGGTACACTAAAGACGTGAAGAATAGTTTTTTGAAGTTAAACTTCTTATGCGACTTCCAAGCGTTAAACGTTGAACGTTGTTTTCTTGCGGTGAATAGGATTTCCATTCCAAAGCTTTCTTAGGAGGGTTCAAGGTCGGCAACGTGCTATTTATACCTATGGTGTTACAAGCGTCTATAGGCTATGGTAGCCGTTATCATAAGGCGGTCCGTACGTTTTTTGCCACCTTAGTAGTATTAAAACAAATATATAATTCTATATCAGAGTAGGAATTAGTACCTGCCAGCATTAATCTAATCTACCCTAGCATTATTAATATTTAACTAGGATCTCAACAGCAACGCAAAAGAAATAACTTTTTAGTAATTAAAAACTTTAAACAACAAATTCCAAAGGCGGAAAATGTAGTGTCTTATTTACCTAAATAGTAAAAGACGACTCATTCTTAATGAGGAAAATACGATCAATTAAATTCAAATTACGACCTTTTTAAATACTTCTTTAAAAACACCCTTTTCAAAAGCAACCCGTTAACGTTTCAAAGGGTATCTGTCTTAGAGAGACACGGCATTGACGCTATACTAATTGGAAAGCGACAATCCTATTTCAATGATTACTCACGTCTGATTCACACGTACCTACGTCACCAACTTGTTGATAACCAATCTCTCATGTAATATCCATATTAATTAGGATAGCCCCAAAAAGCTTTTTTTTATTTTACTTCTCACATGATAATATGTTAATACATAGGACACACTAAAATTTTCCTGAGCTGGTCACCTATATCTAGAATATTTAAAAACAAATTACTATATTTGAAAATGGAAAGTTCTTTGGTTTTAAAATGCAGTTTGTTTCTTCATCTATTTGTGACTTGTTTTTATATTATGGCGCCATTTTAAATATTACGTAACACGTAATACGTTGCCATGGATTTAACTCGTGCAAATTTTCGTAGTATGATTTACTACGATTTTAAATGTAGTTTGAAGCACCAGCAGAGTTTCGCTCGCCTCAAACTGCTTTTGAAAATGAAGCACAATGTAAGTCGACTGTTTATAGCTGGTTTAAAGAATTCCAACGCGGTCGTGTTTATATCAGTGATGAATTTCGTGATGATTGTCCGTCTACCGCTGTGAACAACGAAAACATCGATGCTGTACGCCGTATGATTGAAACAGAAGGGAATGTGACCTACCATGAGATTCGGGCTTCCTTAAGCATAGGCATGAGTGAGATACAATCAATCCTACATAAACATTTGGGTACGAAAAAACTGTGTTCCCGATGAAACTTCACAATTTAACTGAGGCTTAAAAAACGAACCGCGTCGCTTGGTGCAATGTGATGCTTGCTAGATTCAACGTCAAATTTGGTATGGGATATAATGTCAGGTGACGAAACATGGATATATAACAAATTATCCCAAAACAAAGCAGCAATCGACGTGGAACGTGGTAGGGCTCCGCAGCAACGCGACGTCATATTCCACTCCGCCACAGACTGCAAAAATAGATCTTGTGCTGTGGCGGAGTAGTTTAGATTCCCCTGGAGGTATCTGCTATGATTGTAGTCCATTATGGATCATAGATATGTTTTTATACTACGATGTTGGCAAACAAGCGTACGGCCTACCTGATGGTAAGCGGTCACCGCAGCCTATGGACGCTTGCAATACCAGAAGCATCTCATGCGCATTACAGACCCAGAAGTAATACTCATTGTAGCTTCATCCAAAATAGTGTCCCAAGCCCATAGATTTGAAGCGGCACATGGGGTCGTACTCCAACAACTGTACGCTGGCTGATCTTCAGCTCACGAGAAGGCGTCCGGGCTAAACCAATACTTTAGCCGCGGGGACTGGGAGAGACAAATGCACTGCGAAGGAGCCTTTCTCCTATGTGCGTAGCCCACCAGACTTTTTTTGGGCTGCTTCGCACTCATATTTTTCCTCCGAAGCCATGACCATTTTCTCTTTCTGGACCGAGTCATAGAGGCCGACCGCCCTGACGTCTGTTTTTCTCGTGGGCGTCACCACTATAGGAACGTCTGCCAGAATCATCTTTAGCTTTTCATCCATAGCGTCTCCGCTCTCAAAGCTCTGGGAATCTACACTATCCTAGATCGAGTGACGATTTCCGCACGGACAAATCTTCAATTCGCAGCTCCGACAGGGCCACGCTCTCTGACGCCTTCACGAGGGCCTGCTTATAATTCACCCAACTTCAACTTTGGAAGGACCGCTCCAACCGCTCCACTGGGTCCGCTAGGGTGGGGTCTATCGCCATTGCACACTGGGCTTCGCATAAGTAATTTAAAACAACGAAAAGTCATTTCTAATAATTCTTTACCATTTATAAACTCGGAGATTTTAAAGAGTTCTCTGTTTCTAAATATGTCTGTTTTATAATACAATTTAGTGAAAGATAGTACACCTGTAGAAGTCATAGGTATGCGTACAAGGATGTTAACTCATGTGTACATATATCCGATAATCGAAAGGCCATCACTAGTAATTACACGCCTGAACTAACTTTCCCAAGTGCTTCTCTGTAATATAAACTGTCTAGTTGTCATGTGATTTTTATGTTCTGTAAACATAGCTGATAATCCTAAAAGCATTTGATTGACTAAATATGTTCTTTCTATTGTTATTTAATCGCAACTAACCCAAGACCGATTGATTTTTTGAAAGTTTTAAATATTTGAGATTATATTGGTTATTTGCTGGTTATTATTATTATTATTATATTGTTGATTATGCTGGTATCAGCACATATACATTCACTTTGCCAATCTTGAACTCTCCTACCTGAGGGAGCTCTGGAAACCCTACTCACCGCAGGCACACAACACTAGGTCATGTGGGCGCGATTTTTTAGCCCTTATCAGTGTCAAGGTATTTCTTTTTCCAACAGACCAGATGAGTTAATCCATATTTATGACAATAAAATATTATTTCAATACTATGAAAGCCACTATCTCAACGTTTATCACTTTTACATTTTTCCCAATATCTAGAAACTGTGAAACAGTTCAACAAGCCATATATTGATTTTGGACGTATCGTCCGCAGTGTTACGAGGATGTTTGTAATCTGTTCACATTGGGTTCCTGGTGGAAATACCCAAGCGTTCGCACTCGATAACTAGAATAGGATTTTCATTTTCCAATTAGCGAGTGTCGCGCCCTCCGACGGCATGTTGTTCGGAATAAACTAGATCTTACTTACATATATCCACAGTAAAATGGTTAGATTTGCTATTGTAATTCTTAATACTAAGTTTTTTTATTTTATTTAACAGTATATTTTGTTTTAATAGTAATTCTAAATGGTAATAACACAAAAATGGTTAGAATGATGCATGAATTGTATTATATTTTAAAACCGGTTTCTGGCACCATTCTTTGTATTGATTATTTATAAATTATAAATAAGAAACATATTATTAGGTATGTATATAATTATATGTCACCTATAATATTATAACTCTTTATTATAATCTCAATAAAGGAATGAAACATTTAGAATACATTACTTATGAATGTGTTCAATCACGTTATTTTTGTTTTGGTGCTTTTAATAGATAACTGACATTACAAAAATTGTTTACTAAACTTACGTAATTAGTTATTAATTTCAACTTCAATACTAAAGGATAATTCTTGTTACACCGGCCCATACCCGGTCCGTAACACCGGCACGGTGTATATATATTTAAATAATTATTTACTGTTCTGAAATTATAATTAAAATAAAATGTCACCTCCTAATTTTGAGTACCTCAGTAAATCGAACTAAAAAAAATATCAAACTTAATTATTATTACTCGCTTTACCCAAACCATCTAAATGTGTGTAGGAAGTAAAACTGTTTTTTTTTTTTAATTAATGAATCTATGACGAACTTTTTCATTTTTCTTTGAATTCTCAATAATTCTATTTCCCCTTACATTTATATTGAAATATTAATAAACTATTTCATCAAACTCTTGTGATTTTTTTTCAATTAACCTTGGTCTAGACAGAGGGGACTTTTTTAAATTGATTTTTTTTTCATCAATTCGCTCCTAGCGAACGGATACTGAAACTTCGTTAAAAATGTTTTACCTATTCATACACTTGCGTCAATCGGAATATGTGATATAATAATTAGATCAAAAGTTTCCTCCGATTGTAATAAATTATACATGTACATTGTACAAGCTAATTTGGATGAGTCGCTGCGCTTGGTTCTTATTAAAGGTAAGGACTGTGTGATTGTTTAATGGCGTGTAATGAAAAGTTATACGAGTTACAAATAATGTGGCATTTTAAATCGTTAATTGATAGTGTAAGTTGTAAGAAATAAATGTTGCTAGGAAACCTAGTGTCTAAAATTAAAAGAAAATGGTTATTTGGAACACATTTCTTTTTCTCTTTAAGTTTCAGAGTTCCTCTCACTGACCCATCTCAATATTACAACCTGTACAGTGAAAATCCTATTATAGAGACTGGTTTTGATGTAGCGTTATGTGATGTTTCGAAACCAGTCATTGTAGATTTAGCTACCTAGTGGCTGAAACTGACAAATCAGCATAATCACAGCAACTATCGACGGATCTTCATTCGGTGATCGCCGCTATTATCATATCGCACTTTATACCAAGTATCCGAGAAGAAAGTTTTATTTTTTCTTATAGATAAGTTCAATGAGCCTGAGCTTTAGGTGAAGGAAAACATCGTGAGAAAACCATAGCATGGTGGTTGGGCTTTTTCTAATGCCCGCCTGGCTAGTTACCACCCTCAAGTTGAAAATTTGTCGCCAAGCACCAATAGGTGTGTTCTGGCAGCTGCACTTGAGAGCCAGTCTTCCACTAGTTTTAGCGTGTTATCTATCATGTTCGGGCACATTGTCACTTAACATTAGGTGAGTGGCCACTACGCCAAAACCTAAACAAATAAAAAAAAGATATTATGTTAAATGTTGCTCGGTATTAATAATTTAACGATTACAAAAGTTCATTATGAATTACACAAGTAATTGACTCTATCTACATGAGTTTCCCTAATCCTAAACTTCTACATGAAGACCGTATTCTAAGCTATTATTAGATGCCACAGTCGACACGCGTTTATAGATACTTTTTACTAATATAAAAGATAAGTGCAGAGGGCGATTTGCTTTAGTAGATGGCAATTACTAGCAAGATGTGATAGGAAGCATTTGTTTCGAGTGTAGAATAATTCAACACTACCGCATTCAACATTTTGACAGATATTAATTGTTAAATATATTATAAAGATTTAGGCTACTTCAGGTTTTTATGAGATGTTGGTTGTTTTTGTTAGTTGAACCTTTTTCATTAGCTCACCGCTCGATCTCCTACCAAAGCCTTACGCTTCGGTATAATGGATTCTAATTCGACTTTATTGAATTTGACCGACATTTAAAATGTTGGTTTAAATTAGTATAACAAAATTAGATTCCTTACCAAAGTGGTAGACGTGTAGTTCTAACTGATTCCTATAGTAGTTACTTAAAATGTTAAGTTAATATCTACGTTTATTTCATTGTTTTTATTTAATTAAAGTAAATAATATTTACAAAGAGTTTGTCATTACAGTAATGTAGAATTGTAGATATATATCCAATAAATCTTAAAATAGCAGCAAATATTGATGCAATAAGTTGGGGAAGGCAGCAACAAGTTAAATTTGTAAAATAATAATTTACTATTACTGTACTTTGTTGTATTTTTTTTTAATTTGGCCAAAAAAAAAATTTACAAGATGACAAAATAAAACCGTTGTTAATTTAACAAAGAGTACAGTTAAAACGGATGAAAACTGAGTAAAGATTGATAAAAACACTAGAGGTGACTTATCTCTCGGTTCACTGAAGAGTTGTAATGTATTTTACAATATATATAGTTCATAGAACACTTACATATGTTAACACTCTCATATCACACGAATTATATGCACACATCATGACATAACATATACTTACTCACTCCACTCACCAAAACGTACATGCAAAAGTGGGGGCAGTTATTATTATTTATTTTGTTATTACGACCTTAATAAGAAATCTTATATTGGCTAAATTCACATTTTGTAAAGGCTGTTGGATTGCCTAAATAAATAAATAAACTAGCAATAGCCCACGACTTCGTGAACAAAAAGAATCATCATATAAATAGTCTATAACCATCAGCCTGAATGTCATCATCAACCTATAATAGTCCACTGCTGGACATAGGCCTCCCCTAATGAGCGCCATAGCGACCTGTCTTCAGCTTGCCGCATCCAGCATCTGCCTGCAGTCTTTCGCAGATCGTCATCCCATCTGGCCGGAGGGCGTCCTACACTACGCTTGCCGAGTCGCGGTCTCCACTCAAGAACCCGTTTACCCCAGCGGTTGTCGGTTCTTCGCGAGATATGGCCGGCCCACTGCCACTTCAGCTTGCTAATTCTTTGAGCTATGTCGATAACTTTGGTTCTCTGTCGGATGTATTCGTTATGAATCCTATCCTTCAGAGAAACTCCGAGCATAGCTCTTTCCATAGCACGCTGAGCGACTTTGAACTGGTGGACCAGCCCTACCGTGAGTGTCCACGTCTCAGCTCCGTAGGTCATTACGGGTAGGACGCACTGATTAAAAAACTTTCGTTTTCAAACATTGCGGTATGGATGACGAGAAGACTCCACGTAGTTTTTCAAACGCTGCCCAGCCCAGCTGGATCCTCCTCTTGGCCTCCTTCTCAAAATTGTTTTTACCTAACTGCACAATCTGCCCGAGGTGAGTGTACTCAGAAGCAATTTCAAGAAGGTGGCCATCTACGACGACCGGTCCTCGATCAATGTGGCCATTGATCATGACTTTGGTTTTATCCAAATTCATGCCAAGACCGATACGTCGCGAGGCTGAGGCTAGGCCGTCCAGCATCCTGGTTAGCTCCTCTAGCGACTCCGCCATTAGGACTATGTCATCAGCGAATCGCAGCCTGAATGTAGCTTTCTATAAGTAAAACAATTTTTAGAATTGAATTGGTTTATCCAGAGATTATCTTCTACAAATATATTATTAGTAGGTATAGATAAACCATGACTTTAGAATAAGGACACTTGCACACAGATACAAATACATGCACAAGCGTACATAAATAAATGGATTAAAATGTTATTATCTTATAATAACATGATATTAGTAAAGTGTAACATGAATTTTAAAAAAAAACCTAAAACATCCGTAGTCGACAGGTACGGCATAAGGCGTAGCTATTTCCGTAGCTCTACGAGACGCGCAATTAAAAGTTTGCGAGCACATGGGAATCATCGGTAGAACGGCCCTGTAATGTGCTCTGTGTAAACACCTAAACATACATCTAACTGAATGGCACGCGTTTTACTGCAATTAATATCATAGAATATGGTATAAAAAAGTCAGATTTAAATGTTTCTCATTAACATAACCACAACTCATTTATCAGTATAATAATTTGTCAGTATGCAGAAGTAACATTTTTATTTTTATTCAACGTATAGGTTTGACCTGGTTTCATTTATGAAACAAGCGTAGCGTAATATGACCAAGATCATATTATATAGTGGTAATAAATTGTAAAAGTTTTTATTGTTCAAAAATATGAAATTTATTATTTAATTTAATTTATGTGATTTTTTATGTATTCACTCTTATTAATTGAATAATATTATATTAAAAGAAGCATGATAAGTACAAGTACAAGTAACGATATTAGAGGTTATGCATACAGACGTACAAGATTGAGCGTTCATTGTGTGAGTTTCATTCAAGTAGTGTTTAGAATTACAGTTATAGCAGGTTTATTTTATATAATAATATTAATACGTGAAACAAAAACTTTGTACCCCTTTTTAAGAAAATTGCACGGACGGAGGAGATTGAAATTTCCCACACTTATAGTTCATATAGAGAAGGAGTGCAGAATGCTAATATTTTGTATAAAATATTCATAAAAAATAGATAAAATCAATAAAAAAAACATTACACACACTACCATGTATTTGACACACACACACGCATATACACGTTTGTTTATTGTTAAAGTCTATGGTCAAATTGAGAATAGATTAATATTATTTGTCTATTGTCTTACTGAATGTCAAAAATAACCATTATATATGGCAGAAAATCGTGTTTATGTCACTATTTAAAAAAGAAATCATGTTTCATAGCAACGAGATAACAGATCATGACAGGAATTCAAAATACGGCGTATATAAAATAAATGGAAAAAAGTAGATATGCCGCGCGCTAGAAACAGGTGTGCTCTGTGTACCCATATAAGCAGCCAACGACAGACTTGAAGGATGGTTCTAGCTCGAGCCCCTCGCATTGTGAAGATCTCCGTTAATATGGATCCTAAGATTGTTCAAGGCTACCTACTAAGTCGGAACTCGAAGAGAAGATCATTCTAGCTGGAGCTTGTCGGATCGTGAGGACGTTCAAGGTCAATTACTAGGTCGCCTACGGGCAGCGATAACATCAGACATGCGAGGCATGGGGTGGCTATATAGAGGAGGTTGGAGGCTACTAGGGGCAACCCCAAATAAACATTATGCTCACTTGGATTGTCAGACCCGGTACATCTCTACAATACCTGCACCTAACCCAAATTACGCCCACAAGATCTATGATTCCATAATTAAGATATCAAGGAAAATCCTGGTGTCTTCGACAGTCTATTCTGATTTCTCTCTTTGGCATATGTATATATATATATATATATATATATATGTATGTATATAAATTACTTTAAAATAATTAAAACAGGTATTCTTTAATTTAATCATTTTTTGAATTTATTATTTCATGTAATTTGTTTGAAAAAATAGGCAAATTAACAGTGTAGCCTTGGCGAAATCTGTGATTATAAAAGTATATAGTCTTTGACAATAGAACCCTAATAATGTTCAAACTTATAATTTTAATGAATTATGGTCGAATTTCGACCTCTGGGCGACCACTAGTTTTAATGAAAACGCAAGCCGATTTAATAAAATATTAAATTGCAAATATTGTAGGATTATTAATATTAATATGTTCTAGACACAATGTAAACAAAACTAAGGTGGGTAACTTCCACCGATCGATTCGACGCTGATAACGCCTGTCGCTTCGTTTTCCGTACGCAATTTAGTAAAATCTACGAGTCCAGTATACTATTGTCATCTATGATTTGAGATCGGTAGAGGAAACTTGTCCGGGGGGATGGTCTCGTGCGCAATTTCGAAACATCCTTTACATTTCACTTTTGAGGAGTATCAATTACGGATTCATATGGGAAAACCTATATACCTAATAAGGCAATTTTAAACATAAAAAGGATTTAAGGCATATTCTTATACTGAAAATTAGAAAAGATGCTATAGAAAGTTAAATCAAATGAGAGTAATGTCAAGTTCCTACTTAGAAAAAAAATTTACTCATTTTTCATACAAAACAATTAGATTTTAAACTATTATTATAATACCTAACAGTCGTAGATATCTTTATTAGTACAAACGGCAGCCTTATTACTAAAAGTAAGAGTAACTAATTTCATAACCAAATATGTAAGCCCTTAAACTGAATAAATTAATATTAAAAATATGAGGAAGTTATAGTAAAAATATGTACGACTTAGTATAGAACGAAAACATTTCTATGTCTGTTTTTGTATCAACAAACAATAAACTTTAGCTTTTTCATTCTGATTTCATATTCAACTTTTAATCGGTTTATACGGAATAGACACAGTGTTGATGTTTAACTCTACAGCGAATTCAAATTTAAATTATTTTATATAATGAAATAACCCTTACTGCTTCAGTAAGTTTATTATGAGATTCAAATAGGGTTTCTAAAAGTTAGGTACACATGAAGTAAGTTTTATAATTGGGATGGAAAAATACAATGGGTTTTAAAACAATGTACCGACTCTAAACTGATACATTGAATCAAATTTGTGTAAGTTATTATGTTTAGTTTTTAACTATTTCAAATTCTTTCTAGTTGATATCATAATTCATATCATATAAGAAACCTCATGTTGTTATTTTTCAGTTTTAAATTATTGTAAATCATTACAACGTTTATCTTTTAGATCCGAAAATATTTATATAGTAACGGGTTCTTAAATCTAAAAAAAAAAGGTTTGTTTGCGATTCACACACGATAGAAGTGAAACTTCATTTTAAAATACATTTTCTATTTTATTTAAACAGTGTGCAATATACATACACACCGACATTTACTCTCTCGCTCTGGCTCACACAAAGAGGAGAGACCGATAATGTGCGTTAAACGTTTAACATTTAACGTTTAACGCTTGGAAGTCGCATAAGAAGTTTCACTTCAAAAAAAATGTCTAATGATACATAAAAGATGAGCTAATATGGCGACGTAAAGTGATATGAATTTATTTTAAAGGAGCAAAGTCTTCTCTTTGAAACATAAATCTTGACAACAAATAAAATGACTACAGAATCATATAAACGAATTCAAAAAGTGATGTACTCAGCATTTGTGATGTAAGCCCAATAGAATAATAAGTTTATCTATTTCAGAATAATATATGAAACATAAAAAATTGCATAGTAATACAGTTTAACGTAATCACCCGTGCCCTTAACTATTGAATCATATTCTATATGCATGACAAAGCATGAAATTATACACTTATAATGTCGTTATAATCCTATATAATAAATACATTGGAGGACATGCTCTCTTATTCATTAGAATCGTAGAGAATTTACATGTCATATTGACTTTGATAAGCCATAATAATTGTGTATAACGCAAAAACGTCGCTCAGTGTCAGTTAATACGCAGAAACACCCCAATAAGTACCTACCGGTCATCACGTAACTCTTAGATAATGTACCTAAATTGTTTTTATACTTACAGTGCGTTTTTATTATTCTTACGGAGTAAAATTACATTTCAGGTGTTGCAAGTTTATTTTGTAAGTTGTTCGCCATACATACTAGGAGAGATCAAAAAGTAGTATGAACGACATACTCCTTGGTAAGAAAAAAAACTACTTGCAGGCATAGCTCAGATACATATTTGTAATATTAATAAAGAAATTAAATCTTCGATTCTCTTTTGTTTTTTTTTTTTGAATGTAGTCCTTTGGTTGCTTCATGTCGGAACGTGTTCTCGAAAATGGAGAAAAACGAAGTGCGAGCCGTTATTAAATACCTCTGTTTAAAAAAGTTAACGACACAAGAGATTCATTGCGATTTGGAGGCAACATTAGGAGAGTCTGCTCCGCCGTATTCCACAGTCGCAAGGTGGGCTTCTCAATTTCGAGTAGGGAGAATGAGCACGGAAGACGAACATCGTTGCGGCCGTCCATCGACGTCAGTCACCCAAGAAAATGTTGCGAAAGTCGAGAAAATTGTATTGAGCGATCGAAGAGTTACCATCCGATACTTAATTCAAGAAACGGGAATTCGGGCATTTCATATGGAAGTATTCAATCCATATTGAAACAATCTTTGTATATGAGAAAAGTCTAGGCAAGATGGGTGCCGAGAATATTAACCGACAGTCAGAAACAAAATCGACTTGACATTTCGAAGATATTGTTGGACAAGTTTCAAGAAGATTCTGAAAACTTTTTATCTCGTTTCGTAACAATGGACGAAACATGGGTCCATCATTTTGATCCCGAGACAAAACAGAAATCTTCGCAATGGAAACGGCCATCATCACCGACCCCGAAGAAGTTTCGTGTCGTGGCATCGGCTGGCAAGGTTATGGCCTCAATATTTTGGGACTCAGAAGGGATATTGTTGATTGATTACCTGGTGCGTGGAACCACTATTACAGGCCAATATTATGCAGCTTTAATTCCCAAGTTGAAGAATGCCATCAAAGAGAAAAGGAGAGGGAAACTTCGAAAGGGCGTGCTGTTTCAACAGGACAACGCACCCGCGCACAGGTCGGCAGTTGCGATGGCTGCCATTCAGCAAGCTGGCTTCGAATTGGTTGACTACCTCCCTTATTCACCAGATCTGGCGGCAAGCGATTTTTATCTGTTCCCCAAATTGAAAAAATACTTAAGGGAAACAGGTACGAAGACGATAACGAGGTGATGGATGCCGTGGAGAGCTTTTTGCAGGACCAAGACAAAACTTTTTTTGTGAAAGGGATGGAAGCCTTAGAAAAGCGCTGGACTCGGTATGTAGAGAGACTCGGAAACTATGTAGAAAAATAAATTATTAAATTATCAATAGTCATTATATTCTATCTCATTTTCACTACTTTTTGATCCCTCCTCGTATATACATTTTATTACGATTAAAATAATTGTACCGTAAAGCTCAACACTACAAAAATAAATATGAGAACATTAATTTTAAGTGTGACATTAGTGATTGCCAATTTACTCCGTGGGAATTTAAAAAAACCGTGTGGTGTCGTGGGACACCAGATAGGAACGAAGTTCCTTATTATAAAATATTAATTTCAAGTTCTATTCGAAGTATAAAGAAAATAATTATTCGGGTATACATTTTTATTATGATTTTTTTCGATAAAAATAAAAAAAAACTACTTTACCAAATTATCTTAACACTTATTTTATTTGCAATGATTTATAAAAATATATAATAATATATAAAAAGAAACAACTATTTACATGAATAATAATAATTAAGCCTAATTATGTTCTAGACTATAGACATTAGACACTTTATAGCCATCATACATAGACTATGCATAAAAATCTTACGCTTTTTTTTAACCTTACGGATCTTTTTTGCAGGTTAGGGTACCCCTCCGCAACGCCCCATAAGGAACTTCGTTCCAAAAACGCAGTATAACATATTTGTAGCTTATGTTATTATTAATATGAATATCTTGCGGGGCTAACTTCTATCTATAGTAAAAAAAAATGTATCTAAATGGCTGTTCAATTCCCAGTAAGAATAAGTAACTGACAAAAATCGATGTGTTACTCATACTTACATATAAAATGTTGTTTTTATAGATAAATATATTAAAAAAAAAAACATATTGAAATGTGTTTTTTTTTCTAAATATGATCTGTAATGAATCCAATATTTCACATGCCGCAAAATTGCTAATTTAGTGTACTTACATAAAGAAATAAATAGTATTTGAAACGAAGAAAGTAGCAAAAACTTTTATTTCGATTCTTTCTCCAATAAACATTATCTTTTAGTTTTTTTTCGGTATGTGTTTTAAACAATGGTATTTGACTATATAATTCATCTATATTCCTTCCATTGCTCATAGTTAATATCTATTATGTATAATTAAATGTGAAAATATCCGCTGTTAAATATTTAAGTGTGTTTTCTACATATAGGGCACAATGTTAAATTTATCGTTCCAATTTTTAATTTATAGCTATCGAACTGCCAATCTAGCCGGTAAGTTAATTTGGATAAATTAACCGCAGAGGACTGCTAAGTGTTAGAATAGAAAATATTTCACTAGGTATTAAATATTCACTACAGATTCAGAGACTATAGTAAATTTGGTAAATAAGTAACTATTGTGCGCTTTGTATTTTATAATTTTTTTTTATAGAACTATTGAAGTGAAACTTCTTATGCGACTTCCAAGCGTTAAACGTTAAATGTTAAACGTTTAACGCACATTATCGGTCTCTCCTCTTTGTGTGAGCCAGAGCGAGAGAGCAATATATTATCGGTCTCTCCTCTTTGTGTGAGCCAGAGCGAGAGAGCAAATGTCGGTGTGTATGTATATTGCACACTGTTTAAATAAAATATAAAATATCTTTTAAAATGAAGTTTCACTTCTATCGTGTGTGAATCGCACACACACCTTTTTTTTATACCAGCGGATATGCCCGCTTTCAAAGAGCATTAAGGTTTTTTAGTAAAGCTACAGTAGAAAGAATTTATAAGATTTAAAAGTTGAAAGCTTGCATCCTCAGGTGTACTTAATTAAGTCTTTATGATGCGCGAAAACAACGCTGTAAAGTAGCGAGCAAAATTATACGGAAGGCGCATAGACTAAACGTAGAGTTTTTGGCGGGATTTGAAACTGTCATGTATATTGGTTATTATTTTTTATTCATAAATTTGTGTTCTTTGACCCTATATTGTATAATACAAGGTGGCGTTATGCATAATAAAGTTTGGTTATTGTGCACAAGTGAAGTGAATTGGAAATAATAACATGAATCATGAATTCTGAGCTGCCACAAAAACTCCCTAGAAAGTTCTAATAAGGGAGCCACCATCTTGTTAGGATACACAAATCGTCACAACAATGGAAATTATATACACTCGATAATGGCAGTAATGGTCTTTAATAAAGAAAACCGGTTGCCAAGTTAGGAAAAAGAAGAAAACTAAACGTAACGTCATAAAGTTGAAACGCACTGCATATGGTACAGATTTGGTTTTAATGCTATAAATACGAAGTAAGTAGGTATATAGTTAGTAAATTTTGTCAGGAAAGTAAATTGTGAAGTTGACATTACTCATTACGATACAAGATATCGGCTGTGTGTAATCAGTATTTTTTACATACAAAATATTTATAAAATACAGAGTTCTTTGAAACTATTTAGTGAAAGAAAAACGTTAAGGAACCTTATACTTAAACCAGTTTCTTCCTCAGGAACAGGCTTTTGCTGTAATGTCCGACAAAATATAGTGTATTGCAAATTAAAATACAAGATCGTAAACTGAAATTTTTAAACTAGTGAATCTATAATACATATTTACAATTATACAATAAATTAGCGGTGCGCCCGCGACCCCGTACGCGTTTATTACGCAGTAATTATTATTTTTACTCATATTATTAAAAAATCTTATTGCCCACCAATTATGAAAGGACTCCCATGTACAAAATCGATAAAGAAGTAATAAGAATATTTTTTATAGGAAATTATTTGTTTCGCGATTTCTAAAAGTATTATTGAAAATTCTTATAGCCCATCAATCATGGAATGACATACTCCTCTTTTACAAAATTACATGAAAATCTGCTAAAAATAATAAAAAAAATGTATTGTTTTTGTTTTTATGATATCATTTTTTCAGATTTCATTTCAAATTACATAAGAATCGGTCAAGCCATGTTTGAGTTAAATCTGGACATACAAACAGAAAAAAAAATAACGTCATATTCGTGATCTGTGTGTTTTATATAGGATATATATCGAGATATTTAGAAAAAATTACATATACATACATTAATGTAGATTAGGTAGTACCTATTTCTTCTATACATATTATAAACTCAACGTCTCTCTGTCTGTCTGTCCGTTTATGTTCCTTTCACTGGAAAACCACTTATCCGATGTATGCTTTTTTAATTCATAGCTATGTTATCTGGCCAGGTTATAGGATATATTTTATTATATAAAGTAACATACGAAATAAATACTGACGATAACGAAAAATCAGTACGGAAAAAATACGCTATTGGGGCGCTTAAATGACCTACGCTAAGTAAAAGATAAGAGATATATCATATTAATGTAAAACATAATTGTAGATCTAAAAAATATCTACAAAACAGACATCGATAGCATATGTATCTTTTCTAAGGATCACTCACAATAAGCATTTGCGTCTTTAAAATAACTGGTAGTTGACTGCCGTAGGTGGGAGCTGTATTCTGTACGCGAGCGGTGCTGCGGGCACAGCTAGTATATGTCTAAAAATATCTTTGAACTTTTGTCATCCGCCACGGATACCCTGTTATGTAAGCGTCTGTTATTAAATATGTTTATTGGTTATGTACAAATAGGTCGTAGATAAACTAATTTACTAAAATTTATTCACGTTTTATCATTAACTTGTGACCACATAGTTTTTTTTTATATAAGTCTTTTGCAAAAACCAATGAAAAAATTAATATCAACTCATGTTCGCAAACGTGAATTGGCTCTCTTTGAATATTTACGTGAACTATTAAAACCGATCGATTTGCATAGGACCACATTTCAGCCGTTTTTAAAAGGAACTTCATTTGTAGCCTATAGGCATAACCGAGCTAAAGTGCCGGCCTTTTTTTCATGACGGTAATATGTTTTTCTTTTTACGTTATTTATGAGTTTTAAAACTATATTTTTATTTAACAACACTACAATAAAATAAACAAAGTAAATTATCCCTGAACTGTTATAGACTGATATTAACAGAGACAAGGTAATCAATCAAATAATAGCATAAATAGATTTTAAATCAAAACATCTTATGAGTTAGGATGAAGTTATTGATTTAAAAAGAGAGTCAACGGATGAGGCTATCACTTCGTATGTAATAGGTAGGTACTGTATAGTAAAAAATGTTTATCACATACCCACAATCTATCCAACAACCAACAACCTGTCCAACGACACACACACACGATGTGATAGACGAGAAAAAAATCATTCCCACTTTACGTACCGTTATAGGTTTGGCGTAGTGGCTACAATCTTACACAACGTTAAGTGACGATGTGGCCCAAGATGATAACACGCAAAACGTAGTGGAAGACTGGCTCTCAAGTGCAGCTTCCGGAACACACCTACTGGTGCTTGGCGACAGATTTTCAAATTGAGGGTGGTAGCTAGCCAGGCGAGCATTAGAAAAAGTCCTACCACCATTCTACGGTTTCCTCGCGATGTTTTCTTCACCGAAAGCTCAAGCTCATTGCAGGGATTCGAATTCACGTCAATCGACGCGAAGTCTTACACGCTACCACTGAACCATCATTGCTTCACAATGACATCATTATCCTTTTTTTTTACCACTTTGTCGGCGTGATTAATATGTAAACCTATACCAAATTACAGCTTTCTAGTACTGTGAATCTCTGAGCTAAACCTCGGCCAGACAGACGGACATACCGAAACTATAAGGGAGGAACCCTAAAAATTTTACACGACGTAGTAGAGAGATAGTAAAAACTTTAATTATTTCAGTGAAAATAATACGGGACACCGTAAACATAAAACAAGCATGCATTCTTTGCCTTGGTACTCGCGTCGGTTAAACAAGACGTTAGTACCTTGTTTTAAAGTGTTGTAAAACAAACGTAACCCGTATTCATCCGCGGTGCTTCAGATCATACACACTTAAAAAATTTACTTACGTGTATTTTTGAAGAGTTTCCACTGTTTATTCGTGTATTAAAAAAATCTAGATAATATTTGATACGTAGGTAGGTAGGTTAGTAATTAGTCGTAATTAGTAGTAGGTAAAAAAGTAATTAGTCAAAATCTTGTACATTAAAGATATTTGAGAAAAAATTCTATGGGTGAGTTAAGAATCATAGAAAGAAAACATTTCGATAGTTTATTAAATTTTTGTTTGTCTGTTAGATTGTATGTCAACCACGCAGAAACTACTGAACCAAATTTGATGAAATTTGGTATGATTGTAGGTAAGATTGGATACATTTAGGATGCATTTTCACACATATGTATGGTTTATAAATTGCGTTTAAGTTATGTTCATATAAAAAAGGTATGTATGTATATGTAATACTGTAATATATCATACATTATAAACTTCAACATCTCTGTCTTACTTTCACATGGTTATTTTTTAGTTCATAGCTGTTATCTGGCAAGGTTATAGGGTATGTTTAGTAAGATAAAGAAATATACAAAGTAAGCAGTGAAGGTAAATAAATAGATAAATCAATGCGGAAAAAAGACGCTCTTGGGACGCTTAAATGCCTTACGCTGCGTAAACCATAACAGTTATATTAAATTAATGTACTATGTTATTTTAGATTTTAAAAACACCTACAAAAAGATAGCGACAACATATGTTTATCTTCTAAGGGTCACCCACAACTTATAAATTTAAACCATTTCAATAAAACCTTCAGTTAAGTACAAAACGCGATATCTTGGATGCCGCTGTATATAAATCGATACAGTGTGTATTTTTTTATTAAATACTAAGATAAATTAAACTAGTGTAAAGCAAATGTAAATATTTAAAAACTTTGTACAATTATTATCTTTTAATTTAGTAGTGTTATTTAAGGTATTTCGTACATATTCCATTGAAAACGACTTAAAGACCCCTCTCTAAATGATGATTCACGTTACACCAAGCCGGGCGCGAGACACGGTCATACATCTATAGTATACTTTTGTATGAAGTAATTCATGGTACATCGGGCCGAGGCCGGGCGGGGCGCCGCGCCGGTCGGGACACGGTCAAACATCTATAATATACTTTTGTTTGAAGTAATTCATGGTACACCCAGCCGGAGCCCGGCCCGGCCCCGGCTCGGTGTAACATAAGCATCCTTAAGTCTGCATATTATGACGGGCAACTACGGAACCCTACACAGCGCGTGGGCCGACACGCACTTGTATTTTTTTTATTAATTAATTTTTTTGTAGCTATTACTTGTTATATTTTTATTAATCAATATAATAAATAAAGTATTTAATATATGCCTTTTTTACCAAACACACAATACTAATTGAACGTAAAATTGAATTCGTCGAACTTTATTATTTATGTTTTATTGTAAAACATATTAGGATATGATTCATATATTATGTGCTGAGAAATCGTTAGTATGCAAAGCAGTCGGAAACTTTGCAATTGCGTTCTATAATAATATAAATGTTTCGGTCTTTGTGATTCAACTCCGTATAGAACTGTACGACGGTATGTGACGGCGCGGTGTGTTGAGCTACTTTTCTAAGTTAATTCGTGTCTCATACACAATCCATAAACTTTGGAGTGCTGCTACCTCGCGAACGACTCGCACTTTGAATGAAATACTTTGCACCTAGACTCATCATACGCTCCGTTGATTTCACTATTCTTCATTTTTACTGTAGTGTATGGAATAGGATATAAAATATAGTTTAATTAAATAAGAAGATAATTAAAAAAATAAGTACGATTGGAAATACTGGCCGCTGACTGTGTGTGCTTCAAGCAGTTAGTATAATTTAGGAGGATAGGAGTCGTGTACGCGTGTCGCGGCATTCTATTCCGTGACCAACGTTCTCATGTCTTCAGGGAGTACAAAGCGGCTATCGTTCACCATTTGTTCGCCACTCGTTCGCATTCCTGTCGGCGGTCGACCAGGGAATCGATCGGTGTCCGCTATCGACTTTAATTTGTCTGGGACCCTACCTAAGCTAGCCGGGGACGGATTATCTGCGGGATATCAATTGAGTTTCAATAGTCAACCATGTTGACCGAAGGAGGGCTGAGGTCAGATGGTTGACCAAGTTGGAGGATGACCGGACTGTGTCTAGCGGAGTCTAGCTTGTGTACGATTTGTATGAGTCGTGACCGAAGAGACACCTTTGAGGAGCGCCACATTGGACGAGAGTTGTCTTAATAGTGGGCGAGTTCAAGGGTAGCTATAACGTCAAAGATGAGCACGTTACCTTCCCGGACGTTATATGCCCCGTTAAAGGTATTAAGCGAACTGTTAAAGTTGGTGTGACCACTATTAAGGTCGCCTGCTACGATAACAGACGGGTCGATGGAAAAGAGATCCATCAGGTCAGCCTGGAGGAGCCCTTTGTTCGGCGGGAGGTATGCAGACAATTGCGTCATTGATGGATGGTGAGACTGAAACGAAAGTCGCTAGATTTTTGATCCAACATATGAAATATATATTGTAAGTAATATCAAATGATTACATAACAAGCAAAATGTAATAATGAGGGCTTCGTAACTGGCACTACTTTTCTACTTTACTTTTCACTAGTGTTCTACTTCCCAAATATAATACCTATATGAAATATTATAATACATATGAAGTATATATTCGTGACAACCAACTTAAATATTATAATTTTATATAATACAAGTGTTGTGGAAAGCCAATTGGAATGTGCATAATGAAAAAATATTTTTTATTTATTTTATTTTTATATGTTTAAATTATTATTTTTAATATTATGTAAACAACAGTGAAAAATCTATGATAAACTACAATAAGGCAATAAATAAACGTTACTTAAATATCTTGTAAGTAACACAAACCTGCAAGATTTACTCATTTTGTTTAAATATTTGCGATAGTAGGTAATGAAATGATGTCTTCGATTTCAGTTCGTTTATCTAGATTAAATTGAACGCTACTGTAACCGGTTTTGTCATTTGAATTCTTATTAAGTCCGCTTCTGGAACTCTAACATTTATTGTAGTAGATAAGAAGGAAAATGTAATATCATTAATAAAAATTGACATTTTTATTTATGTTATTATATTTTGTTCTGTCATATTATATTGCATTCAAAAACATTTAACGAAGATGATTATATGATGTACATAAATTGAATAACTTTGCGTTAAGATATAAGCACGATCAAAGGATTGCTTTCAAAGTGGTTTACCCTGCGAGCATATTTAAATTTTCATGAAGTGAGGAAATGGGAAATAAATTGGATTTGTATGAGTGTCTTATTATAAACAAGTAAACATTTACTTTGTTTCTGGCAAAGCGTAATGCACTTCTTTTTTTAAATAACTACGTAGTTTAATAGGAAATTGCATTCATTTCTGCTTTAGTATATCTGTGCATAGTACTCAGGATGTAAAAGGGCTAAATGAGACTAATCTAGATGGGACATATAAACAGATGTATAATGAACCTACTGACCGATATTGAGTCAAAGATGTATTGGAAACCGCTGTGGTTATAACCACAGCGGTAATTTACTAATGTTTTCTACTAATTACCTTTTTCCTATAGGAAATGATTAAATAAAATGAAGGAAGCTGATAGCTGAATTATTATGGCGCGACCACCATGCACATAGTGATAACCTTCACAATGCCTCTTTTTTATTTATTTTTTATATTACTAAGGTTGCAAATAAGCATATGGCCTACCTGATGGTAAGCGGCTACTGTAGCCCATGGACGCTTATAACAATATAAGTATCAATCAACAAACGCGTTGCCGACCTTGAATATCCCTACCTCAAGGCGCTCTGGAAACCCTACTTATCGCAGGAACACAACATTAGGTCTTTTGTAGGGTGGAGGTATTCCACCAGTCGAGTTGCCCCAAGTGGAAAGAAATTGCTTTTTTATCGTTATAGGTTTGGCGTCACCTGATCTTAAGTGACGATGTGGCCTAAAATGATAACACGCTAAACCTAGTGGAAGACTGGCTCTCAAGTGCTGCTGCCGGAACACACCTATTGGTGCTTGGCGACAGATTTTCAACTTGAGGGTTGTAGCTAGCCAGACGGGTATTAGAAAAAGCCCTACCATCGTGCTATGGTTTCCTCACGATGTTTTCCTTCACCGAAAGCTCAGACTCATTGCAGGGATTCGAACTCACGTCAATCGACGCGAAGCCGTACACGCTACCATTGAACCATCATTGCTTCATTCCTTTATTAGCTTCTCGCATTTCGGGATAAATGAGTGTATATCCAACTGCAAATGAATAGCAGATCGCTTCGTAGTCGACGGTGTTTTTAAATTGTATTCTGCTTACCATCAGGTAGAATCCGTCACTTGGCTTTGCTACTATTAAAAAAAAACGAAAGAATCCTGCAATATAGAGTAATGACACTAATCTATACCTTCTACCTACTCAAGTACGAAATAGCAGTGAAGACAGTAGAAAGATTTTTTAAAGTTTATACATTGTATACTCGCACACATTAAATTTCAAATTTAAACGTTTGAAGTTGAATAGCAATCGAGTCATAGCTACATCAGAACTTAAAACTTCCACCTTGACGCGCTTTATTTATTTGCATAGTATGTACGTATTTAACAAGCATAGAGTACTGATACAAAGAGGAAATACATTAACATAGCAACTTCACCCGACGTGTTGCCGGTGAGGAGTTTCAAACATTTTCAACGAAACTTTTCTATATGCGAAACGCTATTGAAAGCTTCTCATCCTCACGGAGATTAACACGCGGCGTGAAAATAAGCGCTCAAGGATTACCCTCCGCTGTCGGCATGAAGTTGTCTTATTATATAATGCTCTACTCTAACAGCCATCAGTGAAATATTAATGCGTCTCCCTTAGTCCGGTGGGAACACAACACGTGTAACTCATAAGAAACAAATTAGAAAATAGGTAAATTATAAGTATGTATTATTAATTATTAAAATTAAAATACTCTAAGTACACACACGCAAGTAAATGAAACAGCTTTTTGAATATACCAATCGTGGCTTATTAATTTGAATTTGTTATGTCAACTTTTCGGATAAATATTGAAGCAAATATATCAGATCACATTATTACACATTATTACCCGTAATTTAGATACGGATCAAATACGTAGGGGGTAGAGTTAAATGTGTTATTAGATTTATACACAGTATAAGTAAGTAAGTAATATAAGTAGCCTTAAAATTGAGATTATTAAGAATATTTCTTAATCAGTATTTTTTTCAATGTGAATGTTATTTAAAAAAATAATTTTACAGTTAGAGATCTCGTTACGATATTGTTAATTTGCTGACAATATTTTAGTTACCGGTTTTAACCATGCCAGTAAATATGGCATTGAACGGTACAGTCATCCCGGCAGCTAACTAGATCTTTGAACGTAGTTTGGACTTTGGTTTGATCGTGTTTGCTTGCTGCTCACTAGTTAGACAGAGAATTGCGGATAGCTTCTTTGTATTTCCGATTCACAAGTTCACAAACGAACTGCTATTGTTTATCTATTGTAATCTATACTAATAATAAAACATTAAAGACTCGAAACCTGTACAATATAGATATTAGAGATAGCAACAAGGACAGAAAATATTACTACAGTTTTTGAAATTTTTGTCTGTCTGTCTGTTAGTTTGTATGCCAATCACGCAGAAACTACTGAACCGAAATTGCTGAAATTTGGTACGATTGTAGTCTTAGTCTGGAGGAGTCATTTTTACACTAAAAAAATGTATTTTCGTAAACGTATATATTTTCCAAGAGGGAATAGGGGGTAATGGGAGTCACTTACACAAATCGATAAAAATCTGAAGTTATTTAAATCAGATTTATTAAAAACACATTTTTATTACTAACTGGCTGTGCCCGGGGCTCCGCTCTCGTGGTCTACTAAAAAGATTTTTTAATTTTTGTGCGGATACCTAATTATTTTCTAAAATAATAGTAGCCTAAGTTATACCTCATACTCATCATCATATATCTATACACATAATAAAATTAAAGTGTCTGTTTGTAATGTCAAAATAACAGGTTTTTACTAAATGCATATGAAAGTATACACGATACCAATAACAAAAAACCCATGTTTAAAATTTTTGTCTGTCTGTCTGTTTGTTTGTTCCGGGTAATCTCCGAAACGGTTTGATGTTATAGGGCATAACTTAGGCTACTTTGATTTTAGAAAAATAATTAGGGTTCCACCCAAAAAATAAAATCCATTTTAGTAGCCCTCGCGAGCGGAGCAGTTTAGCAGTGTGAACGTTCTTTAAAGCCCTCTCATTGCCATACAAACAAGAACCAGCTGAAAAGGAACGAGAAAGAGAAAAGATGATGTCAAAAAAGAGACAGCAAATAAGGGTAAAAATCAAAGACAAACAAGAAAGAAAGTAAAGAAGAATTAGAGATTGACACGGAAGACATGAGTGTCTCTATTGCCAATGCTTGTATTCGCAGTCTCGCGAAGGACTTGCCAGGGTTGTGAAAAATGCACTCACTGCGGTTGTGCCGGTGCAAATGATGAGAACTCATCCATTCATATTTTTCAATTTTGTTAAGACTGAAGTGTAGACGGATGTCTACCCTGACTTGCCCGATGGGGAGCCTCATATTACCTCTGGAGTGGAGCATGATGGGACAAAAGAGATTTTTATATTTAATTACTAGCTGTACCCCACGGTTTCAGCCGAGTATAATTTGAAAGAAATCGCTGATTTTCTGATTTATAATACTTCACAGTATAGACAATATTTTTATCGGGCGGCGCGGGTTATGCTTCACAACTCACACGGCTCGTTCGCGCCACTACACCTATAGTCATAGACCCGAGCCGAGTGTTAAATTATCGCCCAAACTATTCGTCTAAATAACATGCTATAAAGGGCAAAGTTTAGCTACATAAAATTAGCTTGATAATGAAGTAACTTTCGTTCGTAAGGATTAATATGCCATGCCTAATAATAATGCTCACAAATCAATTTTCAATAAAACTTTGTCACAAAATACCTTATTATGGCTTATGTATAAGAGATAGGCATATGATATCGCAGACTTTTGTTATATGTACTAAGGAACATTATTTTTGCAGAACATTGTATTCAAGTATCACTAACCATTACACCAGCGCACGCGGATAAAGCAGTTATGGTGCACTATGTCTTCCAATATACTTAACAAAAATGAATATTTAAGGCTAGCTGAGAGGTGTAGACTAATACTATTCCTAGTGAATCTAGCTATCATATACAAAAATAAATTTTCGAATCGGACAAAACAAAATAAACTCTTTCGCTATATTATAATAAATTATTATGAAATTAGATTAAATTTTATTATTTATTGTCACACTTAGGTATATTTTATTTAAGCAAGTGTATTAATAATTTATTAATTAATAATTAATTTTAGTTTGTAAAATAGTTCGGTCTATTAACAATTACACTAAACATAATGATTACTATAATGTGTCACTATTCACTAGACATTAACGGTTAATAAAAATAAAGTTTTAAATAAACTTAGGTTTTTCTAAAGGATGGCAAAACTTTATTTTTTTTTATTGAACTACTCAGACCCTATGTATTTTGGATAATATTTAAAAAGATTTTACCTAAGTATTCCCAAAGCCGGGCTGGTCAAATACCGTCAGATGAGACTGAGGTGAGGTTTTTTGTAAGTTGCTGTTTTTCATACACGTAATATACCACGCGGACGAAGGCACAAGCACAGGTAGTAAAAAAATAAACACATAATCATTTTGCGTTTTCTAATTTAGACGTAAAAATAATTGGATTTAGGCTGATAGATGAAACCGGGTCTCTTATTGATCGGTTTACTCACTACATAATTTCTTTTTTAATGTACATTTTTTGCATTTAACACTGAATTATGTATTTTATTATTTATAATCCACCTTTGTGAATTCATTGTTTTTCGTTGGCTTACATTTGAAGAAGGAGCATATTTAAAAGTCGTTGACGTTAAATGACCATAAGGAACCAAATTCTGCAAGACCCAACTGAAACAACTTATGGGTTTTTGAAAACCGTTTGATTTCTTTTCTTTTGGTTGTAACCTGATCTCAACAGCTTCTAAATGTTTCATTGTTTTTGAATGTGGGATATTTCTGTTGTCAAGTATTTTTTTATATTCCAGAGAGGATTGTAATACAATTTCATATTGTGGAGATAAAAGTTCTGCGGCAACATTTGGAAGTGTTGTTTTTTCATTATTGTAACTTACTTCATCGATTATAATTTCAGAATACTGATAAAATAGATCCTTTGATCCATCGTTGAAACTTGCAAAATAATTATAACTTTATTCTGTATCTTCATAGAAATATGGTCTTCCTGATCTGTCTTCACAGTGTTAGGTTCTATGTTTTCTGTATTATATTATCACTGGAGTCATTATTACTATATATCCCACTAATTACTTCTTCCGAGATTGTTTCTACATTATAGTTTTTTTTCTAAATTGTTTATTATATTAGGAGGTACCAATAGACTTTCAGTTAATTTTCTTTGTTTATCACTAGTTGAATTTTGTATTAAATTCAAAACATGTGCTTGAGATACGTCTTCTGTAATATTTTCTTTTGATTTGTTCGTTTCACTATGTGTAAAATGATTATTATATGTATTGAAATAAATGATTCTGGAACCATTATTAGATTTATCATGATATCTAATATTTGTATCATTTTTAATTTTGTCATTGTTTATAACGTTTCTCGTTGTTTGGATTTGTTGAATAAATTTCTTTAGAGCATCACTGATTAATTGTTCATCTTTTTCTTGGTTAGATCTTACCAAAATTAAAAGAAACATATCTGAAATGAAATATTAAGTATCAGTTGATAAATCAAAGAAAGATATTATTTAAAGCAACGTTGTATTTAATAAATTATTATGCATTAATTATTCAGTACATTAAAATGTAGGTATTCTAGTTCTATTCAAAATGGCATCTCATTACATTTTGCAATAAAGCTTGAATTTTCAAAAAATCCTTCTACCATATAAATAGAAGTTTTTCATTTCATAATTATTATTTTTAAAAAAGATTTTTGGGTCTCTACTAATGGGTCACTGAGAACTTCTTTTGTATTACAAAATGCTATAATAAACTAGCTGGCTCGACAGATGTTATTTTGCCCTTTCTGGTTATTAATGGCTCGACCACAGCGCCAGCTATCATAACTACATAACATATCCTAACATCCTAAGGATCCTAACATATAAATATATTATGTTATGTTAATTTAATATGCGCTTAATTGGTCAAGTCGTTCAGAAGTTACACGATCACTAGATGATGCACGCAAGAATTTTACATACTATAAGTAGAAAATTTCAAACGTGATACTTAAATTAATATCTACTATAAATATTCAAATGAATATAAGTGAACATTTCATAAATTTATCAGCAAATTTAAAACATTCAATTATTGTTATATATATCTATTGTAATAAAATTTGTCTTACACCAAACAACGTGCATATCCAATGTCAGGTTTTCTATATTACTAAAAAGTCGTTTGCTTGTAACTTTATTACCACGTTGAATTGAATTCGAAGTATTAATTAACTGTTATCGTTTAAAGGATTTTATCACGATATTGATTTTATTGTTTAATGGTTGTGGATATAATTCTGAGACAATGAATAATAAGAGACACTACCGAGATAGTCAAAGTAATGAGGATTTTAATTTAAACCTAAAACAGTTTACAAATGATGGAAAAGTGAAAAAAGCAATCTTGGTTATAGTTGCGATCTACGACATCGGCATCAAGTAAACAGTCCGGTACGTTCTGCATTTCAATCGACTGTATTTGTATTTTATTGGAAGAGACTCGGGCCCAGGATGAATGCTAAGCTTTATGTTTTAGTGAGTTCTTTTATGAGATTTTACAAATTATAGACATTTGATATTAGCAAGGTTCATTAAGTTGTAAGTAATTAGCTGTCATATATAGTTGTTTATTTTAAATACTAATATTACTTGCTGTATACGGGACTTCGTCTGCGTAGAATTTCTTTTGAGTAGCCTATTTCCTTCTTCAACATTTCATCTATCTAATTATACTAAACACATTTTTAACAAAAACTGTTCAGTAGTTTAAGTGTATAATGATAAATCTACGTATTAAAATGTAAGTAAATAGTTCAACGAGTGAGATATATGTAATTACTACAATCTCTTATTTTAACACATTTTTGTAAACTACGTTTCAGGTTTTTCCATCCTTTGTTAAAACATAAAGATTTTGTGAGCTCGATACTCATGAGCACGCCACATACAGTTGCCGACGGGAAAACAGTCTATTTCTAATTATTAATTTGCCTTTATCTTTTTTATCGATATATTTGGCCACTCTCTCACCTGTTGTTAAGTGACAATTTGGCCCACGATGGTAATACGCTAAGCCTAATGAGAGGACTGACTCTCAAGTGCAGTTGCCGGAACACACCTGTTAATGCTTGGCGAGAGATTTTCAACTTGACGGTGGTAGCTAAAAAGTTAGAAATAGCCCAGTGCTATGGTTTCATTACGATGGCTTTCCTTCGCCGAAAGTTCAGACTCATTGCAGGGATTCGAACTCAAGTCCATTGACGCGATGTCCGTGTAGACCACCAAGGAGCCACTGAGCACTTTAAGTGTTTTAAATCTTTACAGCTTTGTTTATTTTTAATTTGATCAGTCGATCGGTATTATTGAAATACGGAGTATTACAATATTTCCCCTTTTTACCATGACGCATGGCGACGCGTAGACGTTTAAGCAGGAAATATTTTATGATTTAGCGTGATCGCAATCGCTACCACCTCGCTTAATAACTGGATATACCTACACCGTCTAATCCCGTAACTCAAACCGTAAACCAAAACAAAATCAGTGATGGGTTTATTACTTTTTTAAATATATACTACAAATGTGGCAAATAAGCTTTCCTTATGGTAAGCGGCTACCGTTGCCTATAAACGGTTGTACCCCAAGGAACTCAACACATGGTTATTTGGCTGCAATCTTTTGTAGGGTGGAAGTATTTCACCAGTCGGTCTGCCCCAAGAAAAGAGAAATCTTCAAAGAAATTTCTCAGTGCCCTACGTCTCTTTAAACCCCCATCCTCCAAGGAGCACTGGAAACCTTACTCACCGCAGGAACATAACAGTAGAATATTTGCCTTCGATCTTCTGTAAAGTGAAGGTATTCCACCAGTCTGATTGCCTCAAGTAAAGAGAAATCTCCAAATAAATTTCTCTGTGCCCTACCTCTCTCTATGTTTATGGTGGTCGCGATCTCTACCACCCCACTTCATTACTGGATAAATACCAGCTGATCCCATAACGCGACAAACCGAAAGAAAACCAGTGAAGGTTTATTACTGTGTATGGTGGTCACGATCCCTACCACCCCACTTTAACTTCATATACACCGATTAATTCCGGAGCACGACAAACCAGTAGAAAATCAGTGATGGGTTTATCATTATTTGTATGGTATATATTCACTCTTAGGTATCGTCTATTAACGAATGGCCGCCTAAGAAGTTTAACTTCGAAAATTTTTGAAATCATCCATTATTGTATTGTAAGGGATGATTTTTGAAAAACGTAAAACACTGTTTATTACGAAAAGTATAAATATTAATTTTTATATCCCTAATTTGAGAAATGATGGTTCCTTAATATAATCTTTCTATTTCACCCCTTCGAGTTTTATAGTTGATAAAATGTCCTTCTCCAAGATCCAATCTATACCAAAATTCATCAAAATTGGTTCAGCAGTTTAGGCGTAAAATTGTAACAGAAAGAGTTACTTTGGCATTTATAAAATTACTTTAGATATATACAGCTTCTCTCATGTAAAATACATTTGTATTTTTTTTTAACTAACTCTTATTGCAAGTTTAGGTTTCCATATTCCTTATAGAAATAGAGTAAGATATAGACTTTTCTTCCAACTTGCAACATCACAAATTAACTACATTTTTACTACAGATTTTAATGTAATTTTATAAATCATTAACATATATTTACGTCCAGGTTCACGCTTTGATTCGAATTATCGTATTATTAGTACCGCTCAGTACGCGCACACAGTACATAAATGTTGAAGCCACACTAATAAAGAAAGGTCTACGGCAGTAAAGTTTTGATTTCTTAAAAGTTTAAATAATTGACCTAATATTTTTTTGCTTCTTGGAGCTCTTCTTATATAATTATAGGTAGGTACTTAACAAGATCACACGGTGAAAGTTTATTACATTGTTGATTCTATTTTTTTAAAGTTAACACAAAATGAAATGTCCAAAAGATGTTAAAAATTGGCGTCTTGATGTTTCGAAGCCCGGTGAAGCTGTAAAAGTCGTCCGAGACTTCACGGCCCTTTCGGCTAACAGTGTAGTAGGATCGAAAAAAAAAGGTGTGTGTGCGATTCACACACGATAGAAGTTAAACTTCATTTTAAAAGACATTTTCTATTTTATTTAAACAGTGTGCAATATACATATACACCGACATTTACTCTCTCGCTCTGGCTCACACAAAGAGGAGAGACCGATAATGTGCGTTAAACGTTTAACGTTTAACGCTTGGAAGTCGCATAAAAAGTTTCACTTAAAAAAAAACCGGCTCAACGTCATTGCAATTACTAGTCTTGTCTTGTAACCACCATCGTCTGAAGAGTTTCTACCTCGCCTCCAGCTGCACTCTGAACTGGATACAAGCGTCTTATTTTTGAATCGATTTGAATTAACGGACTTCGTCACTAATCAATAATTAACGTGTTAGTGTGCTACATATATAATTCTCTAATTGTGCCCGCGGGTCCGCTCGCGTGATCTACAGAATGCTGTCGGTCGAGAGCACATGCGAATTGTGCTGCCCCAAAAATGCTTATTGGGGGTGATCTTTAGAATATAGATATATGCTATCGAAGACTTTTGTAGGTTTTTTAAGATCTATAATTATGTAGTACATTAATTTGATAAACCTCTTATGGTTTACTCAGCGTAAGCCATTGAAGCGCCCCAAAAGCATCTTTTTATGAATTGATTCACCATTAGCGTCACCGTTTATTTCTTATGTTACTTTATTTAACAAAGTATATCCTATAATCTGGCCAGTTAATATAGTAAAAAAAATAAGAATGTAAATCGGATAAGTGGTTTTCGCGTGGAAGAACATAAACGGATAGGTAGACAGAGAGACGTTTAGTTTTGTAATATGTGTAGATGATGTTGCAATCCTCTTTAAACATAATGTAGGTACAAACTAATAATATAGTTATTTTATTATAACGGGGATTTATTTAAAAAGCGTATAAATAAAATTACTTTAAAAAGTGTCTTCACTGTACCGGGATGAGGCAGGTAAAAAAGTCTATTAAGAATCTATTAACTTTTCAATTTACTACACCGGACTAATTTAATTGCAAACGATTCTATACTTGTAACTTACAAAAGTTCTTACCAACAATTTGTTACGTTTCTTTTTTATATGTATCACTGTAGGTGTCTGATATTAAACTCCAGTAGAATTGTGACTTTTTATTTGTATTTGATAACATTTACCGATACGTTGTATTCACATTTATTACGATTAAATGGACGTCTAAGAGAAAAATAAATCTTATTAGATAAATTGCCTTTTTCATAACCAAATAAAAAATAAAATGTTGTTTAGTTCTTCAATTATTTTTTATTAGGTAGTAGTAGTCTGGTTAGGATTTGGCAAATTAGTCATCTACTCGTATATTCCTGACATAAACGAATACCTACACCGTTCATAGAAAATATGACGTCAACGTGGACATTCTGAATTAATACAGAAAAAATGTTTAACTCCTTACAAATCGAGTGTTTGTTTCATTTTCAGTTAATCTTAAACTGCATTTACTGTCCCTGTGCTGTTTCATTAATGGCTAAATAATAGGCCATAGTGACTACGTTAAAGCTTAATCACAATAATTACTTTATGAAACACAAAAAACCACTTAGACAAAATATTAATTGTGTGAGTAACAATCCAAGATTACAAAGATATCTTTTACGCATTACAATACTTAGTAGATTAAGATTAATACTAAATAAATGTGAAGACACTACTATTGTATTATTTAATTATGAAGATATTCGTCTAATACTTTCAAGTAACTTCACGTATAAGCTACGTTTTTTATATAAAATTATTCAATCAAACTCAAGTAAACATTTCTTCAATTTAGATTTTGAGGAACTTACGATCGACGCTGCCATAAACAGGTTTAATTAAATATTCCTCTCATAATAAGAACCGGTAAGAAGTTAGACGTAGTTAGTCATTGTATTCTTTAAATTCAAATAAACATAAAATTATGCCTAATAACAATTTGTAGAAAAATATTTGCGTTAATTACATTATAATCAAAAAGTTACATCGACAGCCATGGGATGAAGATCACAGAAAAAGCTACACATCACGCTTGGTTCGTAGGGCCCAATAACAAAGGTTAATGAACCCACTTTTAAACAATTTTACAATCGTTTTTTTTTTACATATTATATATACACTACAATTTTTTGTAGACAGGATGTTCACCGACCATACGGACTCAGTTCTCGGTGGTCACTTTGGCATATGTATACAGACATGGTTATTTGTCCACAAACGACTGTTGGAATAATTGAGGTGTACATTTTCACTTTGTTCCGTTTCCATTCGATTAAAATCGTTGTACCTCAATTGTACACAACCTATTCGGTGTTTACTAAACGATTTGAACAGTTCGACGGTTTGGGCAACCAGCCGCGTCAATTTTTATGCATTTATTTTTCTCGTTTTGTATAAAAAACATAATTCTACTTAATAGAAGCAATGTAAAAGTAAGACAAACTTTTTTTTTTTTTTTTTTTTTTTTTTTTTTTTTCGAACTGACTATACTGTTAGCCTTGGGGGCCCTGGAGCCTTTACGGCTTTTACAGCTTTACCGGGCTTGGGGGCGAGCGCTTAGGGCACTCAGCCACGAAAGCTAAGCAACAACATCCGAGGGTGCCAAAGTGGCCGAACCTCGGCTCGGACTGTTGCGCGTATGCAATTAAGTCGCGATCTGACTAATTCCCTATCCGTAATTCGATCTAAACTAACTATACATATATACATGTTTCTGCCCCCTGGGAGGAGGGAAGGAACATGTGTATGTGTATTTAGTGGTCTGAAAATTTTTGTCTAATCTAACTAGGCAAAAAAAGAAAAAAAAGGTCCCTTACAGGTAAGACAAACTACGTTATATCGCTAATACTGTAGCAGTTTAATAACTGTGACATTAAATAAATCACCTAGTTTATATTGAACAACTTTATTTCAAATGTCTAGTTACTGCTTGTGATATCATCTATCTATCCGCTAGGGATTTTCTATTAATGAGTTTGAAAGTTCTAGGAATTGCTATATAAAACAGTGGTATATCAGTCAACAATTACCAAATTGTCAATAAACCTAGACCTATCCAAATTCCCTAAAATACCTAAATAAATGTTTCACAAACCGAACAAAATATCGACTTAATATTAGTTATTATTTATTTAAAAATACAGTAGAGTGATAAATTGTTTAATGTACCTAATAAGAAAAATTAAAACGTAATCTAAGTAATCGAGTTTTAAGTATTACCAAGTTTTATAAAGGTTAGTTACAGCGTAATTTTAAATATATTGGCTACTGGGTCTCGTGAGTCGTCAGTGTATATTTTATGAGCATCTAATAAAAATTTTATCGTGTAACAGTAAAGAAGCAATCAGTCCGTTGGATATTGGCCCGCGGGGTCGGTAAACACGTGCATTTTTATGTTTGTTCACAGTTACTGCACCGCGATCCGTAGAACGGAACCTGTTTTGTCGATTATTTAACCGAAAGCACTGACTAATATTTATGCAAAAGTTTATGAATTTAAATGTCTATATTGGTTTCTGTTTATATTTTTATAGTGGTCTAAATGTTTTAAGTAAATTATTAAACATTAGAATAATATTTTATTAAACATTAGCACGGTAAGGTGACGGCACTCTGCCTGGTGGTATGTAGAGTAGAATCCAGAAAACAATGGCGGCCATCGTAAGAAGGGCAATCCATTGATAGCCGTCGCAGTCATGCCGGCCTCTAAGCATATCGGCAGCTGGATATACACTAGCTGATCCCGAAAAGCGACAAACCTAAAGAGAGTCATAATGACGGGTTTATCGCCATGTGAATGGTGTCGCGATTCTATCCGATATAGCTTCAAACCACTCCGCGGCCCAGCTTGATTCCTGGATATAGGTACGGTGGCTGATTCCGGAACGCGACACGCATGGCAGATGTTCCTTACAACCTACAACTTTTGTGTGGTGGTAGCGACTCAGTACAACACAGTTGTCGTGTCCTACCATATGGCAATAATATAATCATATAGATTTATTGAATAATAATAAGTACCTGATAGTGATATATAATAAAATATAATAGAAGGCTGAGTATAAGAGAGTGTAGCCAACAAAAGTCCCAATAATATGTAATTTATACAACGCGGACTACAGCGAATACCGTCGGTCGAGAGCACGCGCGAACGTGCTGCCTCAGCTTAAAAGACGCAAGAAAAAAAAAGATTATTTTGGGTGATCCTTAGAAGATAGATATATGCTATATATCTATATATATATTTATATATTTTTTTTTGTAGGTCTTTTTAAGATCTATAATTATGCAAATCATTAATTTTATATATCTCAAATGGTTTACTCAGCGTAAGACATTTAAGCGCCCCAAATGCCTCTTTTTCCCTAAATGATTCACCATTATCATCACTGCTTATTTCGTATGCTACTTTATTTTACAAAATATATCATATAATCTGGCCAGATAATATAACTATGAGTTAAAATATAAGTGAAAAGAATATAAAGAGATAGACAGACGTTGAGTTTTATAATATGTATAGAAAATATCCTTACATAGTTGTTAGCGACGCAGAATGACTATATCGCATGACCTAACAATATTATATAGTTAAAACTATTCAGAATACGTATAAGTGTAGGTTAGTCAACTTGTTAAAAAGTAATAATGACTCGTATAATGGTAATTGTTCACATGCTATGTTTGTATTTGTTATATTTAAATAAGCTATGATTGAATTTGTAAAATATGTTTTCGTAATATCGTAATACTGATTACGTGTAGGTTAAACATTTCAGGATTTGACTTTACAATTATTTTAATGTGTAATTTAATTTATAATTGTTACATAATGTAAGAAATATTAATGTTTGATAATATTATGTTATAAAATTATTAAGATTGAGTCACCATATTTATAGTAAACTCACAAATAGTAGTTGAGAAATGTTTGACAACTAACGCAAGGTGACCAATCACGATAAAGAGAGCGAACTCTTGTTATGTAAAATTGTAAGACAAAGACAGGAAGATAAATAAGGCTTCCTTATCTAACAATCTATAAAATTGTAAAATTTAGAGTATTTCGGGATAGTTTACATCTAAATAATGTAAAATAAGTTAAGTCTCAAGTTTCAACACATGTTTAAATAAGAAAATGTTAATACTTGTTAGAATCTTATAAGATTATTGTAAAAATAGTAAAACAGTTTGTATATAAGAATTTCCAGGAGCCGCGATAGTACATAGAATTAGATAGAGAGAAAAATAGAGTTAGATAGCGGCATCACTTTCTTTAGAAATCATATAAATATAGCGACGGGTTCTGCACTCGTCAGATCGCTCTCAGATCGCTCCGATCGCTATACTCAGAAGTCAATCCACCTCAAGACTCAAGACTGAAGAAACCCTGCGTGAAGACACTCTAGTGTTATAAGGGAAAATAGTGTACATACTGGCCTGTATCATCAAGAATATAAGTGAACGTGAATTTGGCATCGTGTTTTTGTTACCCGCCAGCGCCCAGTTCACCATAAGTGACGCCGAGGACAATTCAATCGCGTCTCTTCCGTGCATCCCGTTTTGGTTTCCCCTTCTTTACGCCCGGTAGGTTTGGGTGTAAGCAGGGACGGTGGTGTGCGGGACGAGAGCTCATTTGGCTTGCCGAGTGAGTTACAGGGTCACTGTTTGTTCGTCAATCGTTCGGTGACTCTGCGATAGTGGGTTGTTCTCGCGTCTTGTTTAGTGATCTGCCGGAGCTGTATAGAGCTCCCACGCAGGTCGTTAGGTTTATAGTTTTTTACCGTTTTTAGTGGTCCTTCGATTGCCGGATTGGGTGTTGTGTATTTTTTGTATTTTTTTTTTTTTTTTTACTGTGTTTGTTTAAATTAATAATGCCTACTTTGCGTTCGCCGAAATCGAGCCAAAAGGGAGACTCCGAGGAAACAGCGACTACGGATTGGTCGTTGTTCACACCGAGGGAGACGGATTCAGCTGCCACCACATCGGGTACCACCACCACCAGGAAGACTGCACCTTCAACGTCGTCGGTGCGCACACGCTCCGCGACCGCCGCCGCGTCCAGAGATACAGCCAAGATGCCGGCACCGGGGAACAATGGAGGGAATGAGGGAATCCCACCGTCCGTTCCTGCACCGCCTGTGGCTACCAAGGCATCGTGTACGAAGCCGAGGGACATTGGAGAGAAGGATTGCTCACCGTTAGTTCCTCAGGCGCCGCCACGCGCCACTGTATCAAGGTCAGTAAAATCTTCCAAATCTAGGAGAATGGAGCTGGAAGCCAAGAAGAAGCTGGAGCTCGCCCGGTCAGCTGCCACATTGGCGCAGCTGGAGTTGGAAATGATACAGTGCCAGTCTGAAGAGGAAATCGATGACGAGGACATCGAACAAGAAGAGCGATCCACACACGTAGAACAGTGGATGAACCAGAGCGCCACAATAATGGAAAAAGAAGCAAACAATCCACAAGAATACGTGAAGGCGAGTGAAATTCAAAAAATTGCCGATACTATGCTCACCGCCGCTCAAATTTCAGCGCGAGCCGCCGCACCAGCCGCACCGTCGAAGTATGCCGATCTACCGCACTTCAATGGAGCAAGTGAAGACTGGTTACCATTCGTGAGGTCATACAATGACACCGCATCACAGTTCAGCGATGTTCAGAATATGGCTCGGCTGAGACAAGCACTACACGGCTCTGCGAAGGAAAGCGTTCGCCAGTTATTATTCGCCGCCTTTGACCCTGAAGAGATTATCAGCGCATTGGAGAGGAGATTCGGGAACCCAGAGCGACTCGTGTTAGCAGAGATAGCTTCGATAGAAAAGCTGCGGCCCATCGGGGACTCACCTGAAGATATCTGTGTGTTCGCCAGCCGAGTCAGCAACGCCGTCGCTACAATTAAAGCACTGGGAAAGCCGGAATATCTCTGTTCACCGCAAGTAAGCCGCGATATTGTAAATAAATTATCACCCATGCTAAGATGCAGGTGGTTGGATTATGTCAAGGGGCATCGAGACGAGCCAGTGTTAGTGAATTTAAGGAAGTTTTTAGAAAATGAAGCAGACTTATGGTCGACGCTCGCACCAGTGGAAGCACCGGGAACAAATAAGCGGTTCAACAGCCGACGTGTACACACTACGCAAGAAAGTGTTGCACCAACCATAAAAAAGTTTTGTGTAAACTGTGAAGAACGCGACCACTGGATCACAGAGTGTAAGAAATTTAAAGAAGCGACCACCGAAGATAGATGGGTGATCGTCAAGAAGAAGCGATTATGTTTCAAGTGTTTGCGACAACAACATTCGAAGAACAGCTGCAAGGGACCATCTTGCCGTAAGTGTGGCCGACAACACAATGTATTATTGCACTCAAATAAGGCACAAGCACCGTCAGAGAAGCCCGCGCCGCAACCACAGGAAGAAGACACAACTGTGAAGGCTATCTACGCCGCCGCGGACGGGAAAGAAGTCTACCTCAAAATGATACCGGTAGATATTTATGGTCCAGCCGGCTCCACACGTATACTCGCGCTCTTAGACGAGGGGTCTACAGTGTCATTGTTGGACAACGACGTGGCTAGGAAGATTGGAGTCACTGGAAAAGAAGACCTACTCATTTTGGAGACCGTCGGAGGAAAGCTCATCGAGAGAAGGGATTCACAACAGGTGGATGTCAAGATAAAAGGAGCTCACCGACGGGACAAGCGCACCTTGAAGGGAGTCCGGACCATAAGTAATCTCAAGTTGTCGCCGCAACACGTAAGTAGAGAAATTATTGAACAATGTGCGCATCTCAAAAATATGAACGAATTAATATACAGTAAGGAGAGGCCAGCTCTGCTCATCGGTCAAGACAACTGGGAGCTGATAGTATCCCGGAAGATCATCAAAGGGAAGCCGAACCAGCCAGTTGCATCACTGACAAGTCTGGGATGGGTGCTGCACGGTTGTTGCTCTACGAGTGACTCCACACCAGTCAAGTTCGTCAATCACGTGAACCACCTAAGTGAAGAATCGAACATGGAGAAACTCATCAAGGATCACTTCGAGCTAGAATCTATTGGAGTGAAGCAACACCGTCCTAGCAACGACGCCGATGGCAGAGCACTAGAGATCCTCGAAGCTACAACGAAGCGACAACCCGATGGGAGGTTCGAGTCAGGCCTACTGTGGAAGAGCAACAAGGAAGTACTCCCGAATAACTACGCGCTGGCTCGCCACCGTTTAAAGGGTATCGAGAAGAAGCTCGACCGAGATGCCACATTAAAGGGGGAATATGAAAAACAAATTCAACATCTTCTGGACTGTGGATACGCAGAAGAGGCACCAACCAGTACTACACCAGGCAGAACATTTTATTTGCCGCACTTCGCCGTGGTACACCCACAGAAAAAGAAGATTCGAATCGTGTTCGACGCTGCATCGAAGTGTGATGGAAAAAGCTTGAACGACGCGCTACTTCCGGGACCCGACCTACTGCAGTCTCTGTTCGGAGTGTTGCTGAGATTCCGGCAGGGGCCGGTTGCAGTGGTTGCTGACATCCGAGAAATGTTCCTGCAGATCCGTATACGCGCTGAAGATCGTGACAGCCTGCGATTCCTGTGGCGGGGTGAAGACCGCGTATCAAAGCCGACGGAGTACCGAATGACATCGGTTATCTTCGGAGCTGCGTCGTCACCAGCCACAGCTATCTATGTGAAAAATCGGAATGCGGAAGAACACAACAACGAATATCCCGAAGCAGCCAAGGCCATCGTACGAAATCATTACATGGATGATTATCTTCAGAGCTTCCACACAAGCAGCGAGGCAATTAAAACCGCGAAGGCCGTCGACACTATACATAGGAAGGCGGGATTTGAATTGCGGCAATGGGCAAGTAACGACGTGCGTGTACTGGATGCGGTGGCAAGTGTAAAAGAATCCCCGTCCGAGATTGAACTCGGCAATAATGAAGAAAAAACACTCGGCCTACGATGGATTGTAATGGAAGATGCGCTAGCATTCAACACCGGGCTGAGAAACACGCCGGACGACGTTGTAAAAAATCGCCGGCCGCCTACGAAGCGTGAAGTTACTAGCGCGGTTATGTCGACGTTCGACCCGCTAGGACTCGTCGCGCCTATATTAATAAAAGGGAAACGACTGTTACAGGACATATGGAGAACTGGGACCAAGTGGGATGACACCATAGGGGAAGAAGCTCATCATCTGTGGCTCGAATACATCGAAAGCTTGTCCACGCTACGAGACATGAAAATTCCACGTTGCCTAACACCAGCTACGGGAGCGGGACAACTACACACCTTCGTCGACGCGAGTGAGACTGCGTACGCCGCGGCGTGTTACTGGAGATCCGTCTGCGGAGATGAAGTCTGCATCGCCTTGATAGCGGGAAAAGCTCGAGTAGCGCCTATCAAGCCCGTAACGATCCCGAGATTGGAACTTCAAGCTGCACTATTGGGAGCTAGGCTGGCAAATACAGTCGAAGAAGAATTAGACTTACAAGCGAGTGAAAAGTTCTACTGGTCAGACTCTAGCACGGTACTGCAGTGGATGAAGGCCGATCCGCGACGATTCAAGCCATTCGTAGCTCACCGACTCGCCGAATTGGAAGAACTATCGAAGCCGCACGAGTGGAGATGGGTACCTACACGAGAAAACCCGGCTGACATCGCGACCCGGGAAGTCCCGAGCGACTTCAATTCAAGTTCGAGATGGTTCATCGGTCCTGAGTTTCTCCGCCGGCCAGAGACAGAGTGGCCGTGTAAACGTTTCGAGAAAATTGAAGAAAACACGGGCGAAGAGAAAAAATCCGTAACAGTTTTCACCACACGAACAAAAACCGGCAGTGTATTACCAAGCCCGGATAAATTTTCAAGTTGGATTCGGTTATTACGAACAACCGCGAGAGTGTTTCAATTTATTGAATTATGTAAGCGAGGACGCGCCGTGAACATTGCGCGAAAAGATAACAATTGGCAGCCCTACAAGAAGAGGGAAAATAAGAAAGTTATTATTCGTCCCAAACAAAAACCGGAAGTGAAAAGAGACTGGCTACCGCTAAGTGAGGAACATTTGAAGCGGGCCGAGCTAGCCCTTATACGTGGAAGTCAGCAAGATTCATTCTGTGACGAATTAATTTGTTTACAGAGAAATGTACCGGTTCGAACTGGCAGCAGATTGAGGAAAATCGACGTGCAACTCGACGAACACGGCATTATACGTCTGCGTAGCAGAACGGGGAAGTTAAGAAACGCCTCGGATAGAAGCCTAGCGGTCCTGGATGGAAGGCACAAGATCGCGCGCCTGCTCATCGATCGCTACCACCGACGTTTCTGCCACGCCCAACATGCGACTGTCGTGAACGAGCTGCGACAAGTATACTGGATTTTGTCGCTACGAAGTGCAGTGAAAAAAGTGATACACGAATGTCAGTGGTGTCGTGTTAAGAAAGCGAAACCACAGCTGCCGCCAACAGGAGACTTACCCGCCGAGCGACTACAGTACGGAGCGCATCCATTCACATGCACTGCAGTCGATTATTTCGGCCCAATGCATGTTACCATCGGTCGTCGGAAAGAGAAGAGATGGGGAGCTCTCTTCACGTGTTTAACAACACGAGCCATACATTTAGAATTGGTACCATCATTGAGTACTAGCTCAATGATTATGGCGCTACGTCGTATGTCCGCACGACGAGGAAATCCGCGGGTAATGTATAGCGACAACGGGACTAATTTTGTTGGTGTGGATCACGAGCTGCGTGAAGAGGCCGCGAAGTTAAAAAGATCTGAACTCACCGAGGCAGCCAGCCTGGAAGGAATTACGTGGAAATTCATCCCACCTGGAGCGCCACATATGGGGGGCGCGTGGGAACGAATGATAAGAACGGTGAAAACCGCCCTCGCCGCGATATTAAACGAGAAAAGCCCTCCAGAGGAAGTGTTGCACACGCTGTTCACCGAAGTGGAGCATACAGTGAATTCGCGTCCGCTTACACACATAGGTGCCAACCCTGAGGATGAGGAAGCACTGACACCTAATCATTTTCTTATAGGTCGATCTTGCGGGTCCACGCTAGTTGGGAGTATCGACGAGCGTGCCCTCACCGGGAAAGCGGATTGGCGGGCAACACAACATCTGGCAGACCACTTTTGGAGGAGGTGGCTACGGGAATATCTGCCGACCCTCCGAACGAGAAAAATCGACGGGCGGGAGATGTCACCACCTGAGCAGGGCGACATCGTTGTTATCGCCGACCCTACACTACCAAGAAATACCTGGCCGAAAGGCGAAGTAGTCGCAATCTACCCGGGCCCGGACGGCAGAACGAGAGTCGCAGACGTCAGAACACCAAGAGGCGGCGTGTTACGGCGTCCCGTGTCACGACTGGTGGTCATCGTGCCGGCTGCGTCGCAACCACAAGTTGGAGTACACGGCGGAGCGTGCACTGGGCGGGAGACTGTTAGCGACGCAGAATGACTATATCGCATGACCTAACAATATTATATAGTTAAAACTATTCAGAATACGTATAAGTGTAGGTTAGTCAACTTGTTAAAAAGTAATAATGACTCGTATAATGGTAATTGTTCACATGCTATGTTTGTATTTGTTATATTTAAATAAGCTATGATTGAATTTGTAAAATATGTTTTCGTAATATCGTAATACTGATTACGTGTAGGTTAAACATTTCAGGATTTGACTTTACAATTATTTTAATGTGTAATTTAATTTATAATTGTTACATAATGTAAGAAATATTAATGTTTGATAATATTATGTTATAAAATTATTAAGATTGAGTCACCATATTTATAGTAAACTCACAAATAGTAGTTGAGAAATGTTTGACAACTAACGCAAGGTGACCAATCACGATAAAGAGAGCGAACTCTTGTTATGTAAAATTGTAAGACAAAGACAGGAAGATAAATAAGGCTTCCTTATCTAACAATCTATAAAATTGTAAAATTTAGAGTATTTCGGGATAGTTTACATCTAAATAATGTAAAATAAGTTAAGTCTCAAGTTTCAACACATGTTTAAATAAGAAAATGTTAATACTTGTTAGAATCTTATAAGATTATTGTAAAAATAGTAAAACAGTTTGTATATAAGAATTTCCAGGAGCCGCGATAGTACATAGAATTAGATAGAGAGAAAAATAGAGTTAGATAGCGGCATCACTTTCTTTAGAAATCATATAAATATAGCGACGGGTTCTGCACTCGTCAGATCGCTCTCAGATCGCTCCGATCGCTATACTCAGAAGTCAATCCACCTCAAGACTCAAGACTGAAGAAACCCTGCGTGAAGACACTCTAGTGTTATAAGGGAAAATAGTGTACATACTGGCCTGTATCATCAAGAATATAAGTGAACGTGAATTTGGCATCGTGTTTTTGTTACCCGCCAGCGCCCAGTTCACCATAAGTGACGCCGAGGACAATTCAATCGCGTCTCTTCGTGCATCCCGTTTTGGTTTCCCCTTCTTTACGCCCGGTAGGTTTGGGTGTAAGCAGGGACGGTGGTGTGCGGGACGAGAGCTCATTTGGCTTGCCGAGTGAGTTACAGGGTCACTGTTTGTTCGTCAATCGTTCGGTGACTCTGCGATAGTGGGTTGTTCTCGCGTCTTGTTTAGTGATCTGCCGGAGCTGTATAGAGCTCCCACGCAGGTCGTTAGGTAGATAGTTTCTTTAGCGTTTTTAATAGTTAAAGCAATTTTTTTTATATTAGCTCAGCACATTGACTCTACTGTCCCTGATGGTAAGCACAGTATAATCCAAATACAACGGCAATATTAATACAAAAACACAATATTACGTAAATAATGAAGTTACTGATGCAATGTGTAAAAACTAAATCAGAAGCATTTGTTTTAACTATAATTGAATAAACACGTTCAATTGAATAGGCTTAAGGTTAACACGACAACTTCGACCTTCGATTGTTGATAGAGTTCGGCGTGAGCGACAAACACATTAGTATACACAAGTAATTCCTGACCAACCGGTCGAGGGTCGCACGTGATTGTGCCGCTGTTGTCGGGATCTTCATCGATACCACACCATAACTACGGATCCTGTGCATTAATATTAACAAACATATCTGTTTTTTTTAAGAGCAGTGTGGTTTTGCAATCTTATTATTGTTATTATTTGATTCATATTTCTATGATTGCATGATGAGAATCACTCGTAAGTTAATTATAATGTTCACCGACTCCTTTGTATAGTAAATTAAAAAACACAGAAAATTAATAAATGTGACCTGGGGGTTAAATGTTTGCATATTAATGCCAATTTTACGCGCATTCTGTGTGTCGTTCAGAGCCAAAGGGTTAAGAAAAATAATTACTGTCATGTACTGTCATGTGAAAATATCGTCCCTTTGAAAACTAAGTTTGAACTATGTACATACGATCACGTTAGATCCGGAAGATGTTCCAGAAAGTTCTTACGCTCTGCAGAGTTCAACTACAGTCACCACTGTTGCGCGTATTTTTTCAGATTAGGAAGTTTTTTTTTTATTGTAGCACGACAAAGTTACTGTATTGTGCCTGATGGTAACCACTTTACAATCCGAAAACAACGGTGACCACTGAGAAAAATCGGTAGCCACCGCCGGTCATCATGATGGCGGCTTAAAAGCCTCTTTGTAGCTGAATATACACTGACCTATCCCGAAACGCGAAAAACTAAAATAAAGTCACTTTAACGGGTTATGTTCTTCATGACCCAGACTTGTACAGCTCCCTATCATGTCTGATAACTGGGTATACACCGACTGATCTTAGAACTCGATACCCCTAAGCGTGCCACTATGTCGGGTGCTGCAACCTGGTATATGGTGGTCGCGATCCAATCGGACACAATACAACACTATAGTTATAGATAGTTATAATTAGTGCAATTAAGTTCTCATACAGTTCATAGATAATACATAGTTCTTTTAATATATCTTCGAACCTCGAATCCTGTATGGAATTGATTATAGATTTTTATGGAAGGCAGTGACAACTTAACATTGGTGGAAAGCACGTCAGTTTATTATATTACATAGAAGAAAATGTAACTTCAAGTAGAGACATCAAAATAAAGAACTAAGGCTAGTCTAAACATATGTACTTCGATACGAGTAGGTATCACTATGAATGTGATAAGGCATAATAACATAGGTGAGACGTGAATAATTCTCTTGCATCGACGTACACCGCTAATACAACTTCACACGAGTTCTAAAAACAGTAAAACAATAGTCCAACTTATAATAGTGTGTCCAATGCAATTGGCAGCTAATTTCTTGTTGCTCCAACATTGTGCATTGTATCGAATTTTTTAATAACTTCTCTTTGTCGAGAATTTTTATTTAAAATAAAAATGTTATTACCTACTTTGGTTCATCTTCGTATAAATGAAAATTGTTTGTGGAGGGTTGTATTAAATGCAAAAATATTTTACAGTATATTATGTATATACAATTTGGTATATATTTAGTTAAGCAGAAGAATACCGTCATACTATTTACACCACGATATTTTCTTTCATCGAACCGTCAGGCCTATTTTTCCGCTAGGTACTTGGTTTTGTGTGTTCCCACCTTCAGCCGCATCGTTATTTGATATGAGTTGTAATGGAGATCAAACATAAACATTATAACAATAAAAAAAAATTGTTATAAAGGTGCATGATGTAATCAACCGATTACAACCCATGTAAAACTAGCAGACTAAATTGCGTGCACAAAGAAACAGAATTGCACATCTTTAGAAATGAGTCAACTATTATTCTTGAATATTAGGCAGTTATTGACCATTTGACCCTCGTTCTGCATCCTTCATTCCCTCTTCAAAAGATATAGTAGGAACACTTCCCCAAAAAATTGAAAAAATAATAAACGGTAAAACTGGAAATGTTCCAGGATAAAATTATATTTATAAAACTTCCACTGCAGGGTATAAGCATTGCATAATCACGAATAGCGTAAAAGGGGCTTCCTTTTAAACTATTATTCAGTGTTTGTACCAATTTTGTAGAAGTGTCTGCAGCAAAAGTAGTTTAACCTTCTTCCAACCCATTTTCCCTTTTTTGTCTACCATTTCGTCAGGGATATAGTATCCCTGCCACCACCACATCTATTCAAATATCCTGCCCAACAGAATTTGAGTTTAGCTATACGGATATCGAAATCCACTATTTTATGTGTATAGATACTTATAATCATCACTATAATATTATTCGAAGAACAAGCTGTAATAAAACTTATATATAAAACAAAATTTATATCAATTATGAATAGGTTTATATTTAATTTCAAAACTCGAATACCCACTTATTCTATCTTTTAAATCTATTTGAACATCTGTATTAATGTAGACGAAATTATTTGCGAATAATTCCAAACTTATTTTCACACGTGAAATACGAAATTAATAGTATCCAACGGCTAAAGGAGCGTCATAAAGGTGGTATATTAAAGTACTCGGTTAGGCATATAATAATATTGCAGACGAGCGTTGCGCGGTCTCCTCAATCCTTGGCCACGTCCGTCTGCGTCGCAATAAAACCCGTCTAGTTTTGTCATAATATGCATATGTGATGAACTTGCGAGAATATTACTGCTCTTAACTTAGCTGAATCAGTCACTTCAAATCCTCGTAAAGTTGTATAATACGATTATACTTATCTATAAAGATGTTTTTACGTATAATATTATTTTAAAAATATGTATTTAACGCAATATATATAAATATACAATATATAATTTTGCACACGGGAAGTAGGTCTTTTCTAAATTGGCGGCTATAAGAATTTTCATAAATATGATTAAAAATAAAATTATGAGGAGATAATAATTACTGCTCGATTAACGCGTGTGGAGTCGCGGGGCACCGCTAGTTTATTATAAAGTAAATTTGAGCGTACGTGGTGTACATAAATCGGATACGTAGTTTTTGACGTATACGATTTAATTTCATAAATAATTAATAGGTCATATTTGGATCGGTGAGTGGATACAGATGGAAATGCACTCGACAAATTGACTGATAACCGCAGTCGGGGAAAGGCTAAATACCCGCTAATGATAGTCCGATTGATGCTCTCAATTTACCCCGTGCTGAGCTCTGACATATCATGATACAAAGTAATTTATTTATAAATGTCACCAATTTCGTATTTTATTTATGTTATAAGTAGTAAAAAATAATTTCAAGTTTTTTTTTGAGAGAGATTGTTCATCCAGGTCGTATATTATCATAATTAATGATAATAATAATGAATAACCAACGTTAACAGTAATTGTCAGTGTAACATACACAGGCCAAACATACAAAATGAATACATAATTTGTAATATCGTGTTGCGTCCGACTACCTATTCTACCTGCACACTCAACGCTAATCAACTCTCATTAAGCATATTGATGTTGCAGTTTCAACGTTACAATTATTCGTGTTTGCTATGTGACAATCATATTTTCACAATATTGACGTCAAATATGAACTGACAGTCAATGCAACTATCTCCAAATCAACGTTCAATCGATATTTTACTATTAAGTACCTATAATTAAATAATTGATCAAAGGTGCAATTATTAACTTTACATTATTTAGTATCAAATTTAAGTTTATTAGAAACAACGTTAAATGTCAATGGAATCGTTTACGCGTTGGGTAAATTTGTACAACCAAATTAACGCGAGGTGCGAACGGAAAATGAGAACAAATTAGATTTGTAATTTGGTATGTATCTATCTATTAACTAATATTGTTTAAATATTTCGTTTGCAAACTATATTAATTTTATATGTAATTCTTATCTGAAAAAGTTTTCAAACCATTTAGATAGGTACTTATACAGTCCCTCCAAAAGCTTGGAAAAAACACAAATTTCAAGTAAGTACACCAAATAGCAAAAAAAAGATATCTGAGACAAACAAAATTACGAAATTCTTTTGTTTTTCGATCTGACTACACTGTTAGCCGTATGGGCCCAGAAGTCTCAAACGGATTTCACAGCTTCACCGGGCTTGGGGGCGATCGCTTAAGGCACTCAGCCGCGAAAGAAAAAAGAAGGTCCCTTACAGTAGGTTCTGTTACCTGAGTGGTGTGCACGTATGTACAGATGTAGTGTAATTAGTGTATGTGGGTAGCTAGTGAATGCAGTGTCACTATTATCGCGAAGGCGGCTGCTTGGCTCAAGGACTCTATGCCGGAATAACGGACCTAGGCTTGAGTTGCCGCAGGAAAGGGTGGACGTCACCGAATTGCTCGCAGGGAGCTGACTACCGCGCGCCATGAATGTGGTACTGTCAAAGCTTCTTGGGAAGAGCAGCGCCGCGTTATGGCTGCGACGGTAAGTGTTGAGGGAGCTGGGAAAATCCTCTTAGCGGCTCTCGCCCCCAAATTAAGAACGGGCGTCAGGAGGATGCAATTTGCTTGCCTCCTTCCTCCGCCCTAGCCGAACCAGGGGAGACGGGTCGAGAGGCCTGGCAACGTGGTAGAATGCTACCAGCGACTCCGTGTGGCTCCATTACGGCGGCAAATGGTACACTGTGTAATTTTAGTGAGTAGGAGTCTCACATAACCACTCGCTCCCCCGAGCGGGTGTGTACCCATGACGGGTACATCCACGTTAAAAAAAAAAGGAGAGGCGAACGTGGCGGGTGTGCGGGAGCGAAGTTAACCACCCATCCCCCGCGGAGGGAACGGTGGTTTCGCCGGCGTGGGCGTCAGCACGCTTGGTTAATAAGGACGGACTTGTAGTACACGTTGACTTTCTCGATCTCGTCATCGGGGTCGGTAAAGATATTCCGCGGTCGGAATTTTACCTTCGGGGCATCTAGGACAGGCGGCGCCTACCAGTAATGGGTTTGGGTGACTCGACGCTGTGACAAAATAGGATCTTGCGAGGAATTTAACGTATGATTCGATCGAAGGAAGTTCTATATCTCTATGGAGGTCTACGTTCCAAAAGAACCATGGGGCATCGACAAGCTTACGTAAAAATCTGGTTTGGACTCTTTGGAGCTAACTAAAGTTATACTTGGACATATGTGAGAATGCAGTGCAGTTATATGTTAGAACCGGGCGGATACATATCTTGTATAGTGTAAGCTTATGTCTCTGAGATTTTTTGCTTACCGAGCATAATAGAAGATAAGGACATGTGCATTGAAGTTAAGTCTATTGCTGAGGGTTTCACCAGATATTTAGTCTGGGTGGCCCAGGGGATTGGGAAACCGAAAAGGTGGAAACGTTCCAGTGTTTTTCGTAGATGTTCAGGATTAAAGAGAATTGCGGTACTCTTATCAGGGTTGAGAACTATGCGCCATTTACGGAACCATCTCCCGAGAATGGTTATGGCGCGTTGAATACGGGTTCTGCGTTGAACTCTGTGCCTGCGTGCGGCGTGGACGACTGTTCGTCAGCGTATAGGCCTATCTGGATGTTAGGAGGCCGCGGATTACGAAACTGAAAAGAAATGGTTTGTATCACTTAAGAAAATTTAAAATAAATTATGAATGTAATTAGATTAATGTTAGGGAAATGTAATGAGTTCGATGCCTCTTCATTTTCAACTTGCCAAAATATCGAATAACCCGAAATGACAGGTGTGTGAAAAAAAATTATGCATACAAAGAAAAAAACTGAAAAACCCTATGTAGTAACCATTCTGCGACGAAACGATTGTGTTTAGGAACAAAAACTATTAATGTAGAGGCTCTCACGGACCGTTGAGTTGTCGGTGGGTTTCGTTTGATAATTTCCGTGTAGGTACAGAGGGTTTTAATCGAATGAAACAGTGTCCCCTTCGCACCGTGGACCTGCCGCCCGTTACGTCGCCCGCGAGCGCTATGAAATTGCCATATGAAAATATGAAATTGCCAAAACACAACAGTACCGTCAACTCCTATAACTTCGCCTTTTGTATCAAACTTCGCCTGAAATTTTAAAATGATCATAATATGTTTATTGCGTTGGCTACATTGCTGCTTGTTGATTGGTTGATTGGTTGATTCACAAATTTAACTATGGTAATATTGCATCCATATTTGCCAAAATCAGAACCATCATTATGTCAGTATTGAGAATAACGTCGCGACGTTCATGTGTGTTTTTTTCGCGGCGCCCACAAAAGCTACACATGGAAGAAAATACATTAATTGGAAGATTTTTATATTTTTACTGTAGGTTACTTATATAATTGACTTCCTGTTACAGTAATATTTATTATGGCATCTTTGAACTGAAAATAAATATCTGGGTAGACAATGTTAAGACGGGTAATTCAAACTATAACCTCCCAAACTTCGCCTACCCATAGGGTTGACACTTTCAGGAAATAGGTCACCTACTTTAAAAATACTTTAAAATCTGCGATTTGTACAGACGTTGTAGCTCCTTGCGAACAACACAACATTAGGTTTGCCCTATTACCCACTAACTCGACACACTTAACCCAACCTTTAGACGTCTGTGTCTTTGGACCGCTGAAAAGAATGTTGCGTAAAATTTTGACAAAATTCAAGATTGAAAACCCTTCCGAAAGTTCATTAAACAAATGTCGATTCCCTGGCCTTCTAAATGAGCTAATGCATGAGTTGTCTGAAAATAAGAAACATATTACGTGTGCTTTTGCAACTACTGGTATTTATCCATTAATCCCAAAAAAAGTTCTGTAAAGGCTTCCAGATTACAAAGAAGTATCGGACTATGGTGTAGACCTAGCTGTTATTGACTATTTGAAAGAAATAAGGACACCGAAAACTAAAGAGAAACCAGTAAGAAACAAGAAGTTACAAATTAAACCAGGGAAATCTTTTTCGGCAGGTGATTTCTCATTTAGTGTAAATCTTGATTTTAAGTTAACTGCAAAAAAGAGCAATAAACGTGACCTTAATCAGAATCTCAAAAGCGTTATGAAAGTGTTATTATAATGTCTGACATTATTCTTGATAATGGTACATCTCAGAACCGGGCTGGTACACCAGAGATTAAAAAACCGTCAAGCATTGTACTAGAGGATTATTAGAGAAATTATTATATGAGTGCCATAAAGATAAAAGATAAAACAGTTTATTTTTTTCATTTCCTTAAGTAAGTACCTACACATAGTTAGAAAAATGACCAGTGACAACCCTATTGTTTGTTCTAACTTTCGAAAAAGTAAGCCTAACTTCGCCTATCTCAAAATAAATAAATAAACCATCTGTCTAAAGTTTTTATTTTAAATAAAGTATTGTTTAAGTTTTCAAATCTATCATATAATGGTTAGGCTTTGACCATAAGTTAATATTAAAGTAGCTACGTAAGGTAGGCGAAGATAGGATATGTGCCCAAACTTCGCCTTTTTTGTTTAAATGAAGATTTAAAGCTTACTTTTTAATATAGAGCTCTGAGACACACACACTAGAAAATGCCCTGTATGATTGGTCAGGTTGTAATGAGTCAGATATGTCGGACTATTATTATTTAGCGGAAAATTTTAAAAGTAGGCAGGTTTAAGACAAAATTAGGCGAAGTTATAGGAGATGACTGTATGTAACTAATTCGAATTTATACATTTAGGTATATTCTCGTATAAGTTTCTAGGTTTTATTATCAATCAAAATATTTAAAGTATGGTACAATAGTAAACTTTGCTGAAATAAAATAGATTTTGATTCAAAATCAAAACATAAACAACACGTACCTACATATTTATATTTTAATACAACCTAGCACGGCCCTCTACCATAAATATAGATACAAAGTTACGTCTTAAGTTTAATAAAATAGCCTCCTAGTGTGCAAACAGAAGATGACTTGGAACTTATAAATAAAAAGTTTGAAATATAGATACTATAAAAAATCATATTTACCAACATAGAATAAAACAATTTAAGCGGAGCAGACCGACATCGAAATTAAGCCCTGTGGCAGTTTCGCATCCGTCGTAATAAAACACATGCAAAGTTTTTCTTTGCCGAGTGCCGAGTGGCCGCAGCAAACGGAAGCGAAGCAACAGGCTTGATTAAAACACGTGTTTACAGAACGCACCCGAGACCCTGGACAAATGCAATAATATAGAGTTAACATCCCTGCAACTATTCATTTGATAGCTCTTTTAGTTGTATACGTAGCCGATTATTATTTGCCTCTACAATATTGGCTGTGGTATTCTTATTAAATTTCATTTGTTTTATATTTAAGCATCAGATACTTAAAATACTTTATACGAATATTATCTTATAAAATCAGTCATATAAACCAAGGATTGTTTGTATCTGTTTGTTTGTGTTTGTTTAACGCACCCAAGCTTTGAACTGGGGATAGGGTCAAATCGATAGTACCTGTCCTGAAATCTTCTTATAATTGACAAATAATTATTTTATTTGCTTTGATACAAATCTACTCTTATTTACTTTATTGCTGTTGCTCGCTCATTTATAACGAAAAAGTACTTTCGATCAAAACTTTAGATGTTTCTTTTGTATGCTTGTTAATATTATCTTCTATGAATAGATATTTGTTTTCAAGCCCTGTGAAACTTTAAAAGCATTCTGAGGCCTCAGAGCCCTTATGGTTAACAATATAGTCTGACCGAACAAAAAAGTAGATATTTTTTGCAAATTTATTATAAACTTTATGGTAGGCGTGTCAAAATTGAACAACAAGGCTGGGAGCCAGTAAACTTGTTAGATATTTATCATGCACCAATTGCATTTAAAGCAATCCCAGACAAGGACTAGGTAGTAACATATAACTCAGCGCATTTTTACGTCTGTAAATTATAGTTTTACGATCGATAATCATTTTTATGTTTTCGAAGGAATTTAATATCACGCCAGCAATGCGCGGCACATTCGTTCTTTTATTGCAGTGTAATTTTATTGTTTTCTCAATTTTTATTAACTATCAACCACATACTTTGGTTTTAGTTATAGTTAATCCATATGATATTACTTGGGCACGTTTTAATATTAAATATATTCGAAGAACCTACCTATCTGGTGTTAAAGTTACCTAAGATTTGAATTTAAGTAGAATAATTGCTTCAAAGTACGTTACAAAGTAAATATAGATATTTATGCGTTAGAAAGGAACGTTGAATGCACACCATTCTTGTATTAATGCAATTTAAAAACAAAGAAGCTTAGATTATTTTATTTTTTTACTTTTAAAGGTTAATTACTTATCTCTTTATATAGAAACAACAGACACCTCGTTTACGACTTGATTCAAAAGTATCTTGCAAAAGCAACCTTGGTTTATAATGTATCTAATACCCTTTGAACTTCGTGTATCTTGTGTTCTTTTAGAATTATTATTGTTTGTTGTTGTTCAATTGTGAAAGGAAATTGATAAATTAATTAGTATCATAATTTACATATTAAGTTTATATTCATAATGAGGAGTATCTATTAATATTGTCCAAAATGCGAAGTTCCTATATCACGTCCATATTCTGATTGTTCTGAATGAGATGAAACTGTGGTTGTAATAAATTACATATGGATGTATCTGTATTATACGTTTTAGTTCATGAATATTTAGGAATACGTTACGCTTGAGGGCCTAAATACACGACCTGATTTCTAAGCCTAACTTAATTTAACATAAAATCATTCATGTCTCATCCACATGATAACTGATCTCATTTTTTTTGTATACCTATAATGTCCTATCATAACACACTAACATTTGAAAACAACAAAATTTAAAATACCTGTAACTAATGAAAATTACGTCCTACTAACTACAGCTACTAACAATCAAAATTTAATCTCTTTATAATAGTAGCAACTAATATAGATATAATATGTATATATAGATAAGAGTTATTACAGATGTAGATTACAATCTACAAGAATAAAATATTTTCTAATTTAGTTTTTTTCTTTATTATTTTGTCCCGCTGAAGCATTTGCCGATATCAATGTTTTCAATTTAGCTTCTTAATAATTGTAAATGTCGTTTTGAAAGTATGTACATATAACTTACCTAATCTTGTCCAAGTAAGGATGTTGAATAAAATTCCAAACATCTAAGCAATTCATAGATAAGTAGTAAAACAGTTATATTAATCAATTTTATATTTATAACATGAACACAGACAATTACCCAGGTATATCATTTACTATGGAATTGAAATCACATGAAATAGAAATAGAAATGAAATAGAAAACTGTAGTGCTAATTTATTATCGAAGTTTTTTGAGAGTAGACACAACCCATCAATCACGTATCTAGATAGAACTGCCTAGTGTTACCACAGTGCTTTTATCCAATTACACCTAAAACCTAAATCGGTAGACCGTCTATATACGAGTATAGCCTAGGTCTATCATATATGTCAACCACAGAGCTAAAAATTATCATCTCATAGCAACCGTTACCTAGCAAAATAAATATTGAGACATTTTATTTAGTAGATATGTGTTTTATTAGGTAGAATTACCTGAATTGCTTTGTATGAAATATTTACAATAATTCGTCGTAATGGACGCAAGACGAACGATTAATATTGCTCCGAATTCTGACTGTGCAAAAAGAGTGGTTGAGTGTCAATGTGAACTGGGAAAGGAGAAATTACTTACAGCTCCACCTTATAAGCGTGTAAACACACGTGAAGATGAGACAAAGTCAAGGCTCCAAACCGCACCGTGTTTAAGAGAACTCGAGCAGTACAAATGCCCAATTAGTCATATCCTTATCACCTTTAAATCACCAGTACACCCTAACGAAGTGTTCAGTAAAGTCTTCCCGGCAAATACGCCAGTTAAATTTGTTAAACGTAAACTGGCCAAGCTACTTTCTGTTTCAAATAGTAATCTTCTTTTGACTAAAAATAGAACTGTTTTAAAGGAAAATAGTCTCCTATCAGATCTGAAAACAGACACAAATGGGAACTTGCTCATTGATGTATTTACAACAGACTCTGAAGAGTTCAACCTATCCTCTATACCAAAAGAATTGTATTACCAAGAGCTTCTGCATGCTGTTATTCCTAAAAAGAAGACCATGCCATTTATAGCAATCAAATTTCGCGTGAATAATCAAAATGAGTCATTTACGCGATCTTATCATTCTATTATAAAAGTTCACGAAATTAAAAAGAATTTAGCAGGACTATTTAAAGTTGACCCAGATAATTTGGTATTGTTAAGAAAGGAACAGCCATTGAAGGATCGTATGGCACTTATGGATATCGATTATGACAAATTCGGCATAGTTGAAGTTGAATTACTCACAAAAAACAATGAAAAGCTCCCTTTGGAGAAAATATACAAAGAACTCCCAGTCAACGACGTCCTGAATGTGGTCGTACCGTTTGGAAGTACTGTGAAACAAATAAATGTTGAAATATTTTCTGAACTGATCAAGAAACCATATTTAGGTGGATTTAGAAATGTTCATACAGGTATGACATTACAAAGTATGTATTATGATGTTAAAGTTAAAAGTTGTGACGTATGAAAGTTATGGCTTTATTGAAGTGAAACTTCTTATGCGACTTCCAAGCGTTAAACGTTAAATGTTAAACGTTTAACGCACATTATCGGTCTCTCCTCTTTGTGTGAGCCAGAGCAAGAGAGTAAATGTCGGTGCGTATGTATATTGCACACTGTTTAAATAAAATAGAAAATGCCTTTTAAAATGAAGTTTCACTTCTATCGTGTGTGAATCGCACACACACCTTTTCTTTGTTGTATGACTTGAGCTTTCTTATCAGACCTATCTTTAGTAATCACATCTCAATACCATAATATCTCATCACTGTCAACATACACCCGCTTGATTTACTAACATCAACATTTATAGAAGTTTTGGAAAATTTAGTAGGTAACTTTTTTAACTCTACTATGAATTTGTGCACTATTCCTATCTGTATTGTGTATTGGATTATGGTAAACAAAATAAACTATGCCATTTTTAAAATCCAAGGATAATGAATGAAAACCTATTTTTAATCCATTCTCACTTAACACATTAACTTACTTTGACGTCACACACAAATCATACGTGGGTTACAGCGTTTTTATGTATACATGACATCAAACTGATATAATTAATAATTTAAAAATTATGTCATACTCTGTGATATTCTGTGTATCACCTGATGTAATATTAATATCATACTGTTACGTAAAATCAGAGTTTTTTTTTTGTACAACTGACATAACGATAATATTATACCTTCACATAATTGACAAGTCTCATTTTGACGTGCCGTTGACATACGAGTAGTATAAAAGCAGAATTTTAAAATAAAAATAAGTCAGTTTATATCCGTATGTCTGATATAACAGTGAATTTTATCTTCACATAACTGGGAAGTCAGTTTTTTACGTACGGTTAATATATCGATAAATTCAAATAAATATTTGAAAATTCATGGTTACTTTTTTATATTTATATGAAATGGCGCTGCCATAATTTTGTGCTAGATATCATTTTGTTTTATACATTAGGTATAAGGGGTTTGTTTTTATAAAAATAATGTTAGCTGCTATAAGTAACACAATTATTATGTTATTCATCTTCCGATGTACCTCCACTTTAACTGGGAGGTACTTATACAGTGAGTTACCCATTCTTATATCAAACGAATGTCAAATATACATCACAGTTATGTCATGCTTATTACATCATCATTTTACATAAAAATGTGAAATGATTCAAGAATATAACTCATCACTGAGTCATTTCGTACATAATGGATGCTATTGCTCGATGTCATTCAGATATCACAGTGAACTAAATGTGTTCACTGGGTTGTACATTCACATATCTACACTAGCTATGCCCCGCAGTTTCACCTGCATAAAAATAAATTGCTGATCGATGATTTATAATACCTACTTCAGTATAGACAATATAATATCGGGCAGCGGCGGCGAAGCGTCACAACTCACGCGTCTCGTTCTCGTCGCAACACCTATAGTCCTATGACTATTTGTACACAAAACATACATATATGTCCACATATATGTACCGCTGCCCGCTGCTCGGGTCTAAACCTGAGCAGAGTGTTGAATTATTGTAATATTACATTATCTCACAAACTATTCGTCCAAATAACATGCTATAAAGGACAAAGTTTATCTACAGATAATTGTCTGATGATGAAGTAACTTTCGTTTCTTAAGGATTAATATGCCATGCCTAATAATAATGTTCATAAATCACTTTTCAAGTTTCAATAAAACTTTGTCACAAAATAGCTTATTGTGGCTTATGTATAAGAGATAGTAGGCATTAGGTATCGCGTTTTTTTTAGATGTACTAAGGAGAAATATTTTTGTAGAACATTGTATTTACATATCACTAACCATTACGCTAGCGCACACGGATAAAGCAGTTAGGGTGCGCTATTAATTCCGACTTACTGAACAAAATTTCAATATTTAAGGCTCGCTGAGAGGTGTAGCCTAATGCTAGATAGTCTATACTATTTTTCGTGAATCTATCTATCATATGCGAAAACAAAAAGAATTTTTCGAACCCGAATGATAGTTTCAGAGAATAGCGTGTTTAAGTAAATAAACTCTTCCGATTTATTATATAGTATAGTTTACATATTTAAATAGGTACTCTGTACTTTTGCAGGGGTTCAATACCACCATACATTTACGCAGACACCACAGAAACCAGAAAAACTACCATCTGAAAAGAAGAATTGTAGAGACACACAGACGGCAGAAGAAAGAGAAAAATTATATGTGAGTATAGAGTAACTATATATTGAAAACAGTTTATAGGTATTACTATCTAGTAGTACTATATACATAACTTATCGATATTATTTTTGTTATATCTGCCATACATACACACAACAGTAACGTTAAAAGGTTGTCGTGTATACAACACAACGTAATATAAAGGTCATTAGCCCAATGATATGATGAAAATTAAGTATGTTAAGACTGTTTATCCACATGTTGCGTTAACATCGAAAGTCTTATTCTCGTAAGCATAGCGTTATGACACTCAGAACGGTATTTTTTTTTTTCGAACTGATTATACTGTTAGCCTTAGGGGCCCTGGAGCCTTTACGGCTTTACCGGGCTTGGGGGCGAGTGCATAAGGCACTCAGCCACGAAAGCTAAGTAACAACATCCGAGAGTGCCAAAGTGGCCGAACCTCGGCTCGGACTGTTGCGCGTATGCAATTAAGTCGCGATTCCCTATCATTCGATCTAAATTAACTATACATATATACCCATACTATACATATTCCCCCTGGGAGGAGGGAAGGAACATGTGTATGTGTATTTAGTGGTCTGAAATTTTTTGTCTATCTAACTAGGCAAAAAAGAAAAAAAAAAGGTCTCTTACCTAACCTATGTACCTGTGTGTTATGCATGTGTGTATAATGCAGTGTCATGTGTGGCTGTGAAAGCTAGTGAATGTAGAGTCACTGTATCGCGCGAGCGGCTGCTTGGCTCAAGGGCTCCATACCGATGAATCGGACCTAGGCTTGAGTTACCGCAGAGGAGGTCGTGGCGGGTGTGCGGGAGCGAAGTTAACCGTACGTCCCATGCGGAGGGAACGGTGGTTACGCGGGCGTGGGCGCGAGCACGCATGTGTTACGGGATCGGACGCGTAAAATTCGTTTGCTTTCTCTATGTCGTCATCGGGATCGACAAAGAGATTTCGCGGACGGCGTTTATAATGTTTGGCAACAGGGATAGAGTTGTCTGGGACGTAGTTCACGGTGGATTTTATGAGCGGGTTGGGATGATTCGAAGCGCTATCGAAGTATCTCCTGGAAGTATCTCCGAAGGAAGAGTCCATGTCCCTGTGGAGGTCCATGTTCCTAACGAAGGCTGGAGGGTCAAGCAGGCGACGGAGAAACAGATTTTGGACTCTTTGCATGCGGGCAAAGTTATGTTTAGACATATGTGCGAACGCGGCGCAGCTATATGTCAAGATCGGACGGACGCACATCTTGTACAGTGTAAGCTTATGTTTTAAGAACATTTTGCTTACCGTACTGATGAAGGGTCGCAAGCGGGAAAGGATCCAGACGGCCCTATTCCGGACTATAGTAACGTGAGCGTTGAAGTTAAGCTTCGAGTCGAGGGTCACACCCAGATATTTAGTCTTGGTGGCCCAAGGGATGTTCATACCGAATAGCGAGAGGGGTCTTACCGTGCGTGGTAGCTTACATGTATGCGGTTCGAACATAATCGCGGCGCTCTTTACCGGATTAATGGCGATTCGCCATGTTCGAAACCACACCCTGAGAGTGGTTACGGCAAGTTGGACTGCGCAGGCGAGATTTTTCCTGTGTCTGTCTTCCACTCGGTAGTGGAAGGTGCGGTCGCGTAGATAATCGTGGACTAAGTATACTAGCCTATCCGGAACTTCTAATTGATGTAGCTTGTGGACTAGTCCGGCGTGCCAGACCTTATCGAAGGCCTTAGCTACGTCGAAAAAAACCGCAAGCGTACGGGCGGGGGCAATACTACTTTTAGCAAAGTCATTCGTGACGTGCTCCGTGAGCCGGTGCACTTGATGTGTACACGAGTGTCGGGCGCGAAAACCGAACTGTTTGGGAGGGTATAGATTTTTGACATCTATAACGGTTTTGAGACGGTTCAGAAGGAGCCGCTCGTAAAGATTTCCTAGCGTGTTTAGAAGGCTGATCGGGCGGTAGCTGTCGGGAAGCGACGCTTGCTTGCCGGGCTTGTGGATTCCTATCACTATGGCCGTTTTCCAGACGGCTGGAAAGTAGCAGTGGCTTATGGCTACATTGAAGATGCAGACCAAAAGAGCTATGAGGTTATCGGGAAGAAGTTTATGTACTTCATTCCTGATACCGTCGGGGCCGGGGGATTTTCTAGGCTTAAAGCCTTTAATTACAGAAGAAATCTCGTCATGCGTGACCGGGTTAACGTTTCCGCAGGGGGAATTGCAGTTAGTTCCTGAACGGCGGCCTCGATAGTTTCGATGTGGGCAGTGCCTACGTTGTCGCAGTTTGGGGAGCACTGGCTCTTCAAGCTTGCGGCAAGGCATTCTGCCTTATCGTCACTATCGAACACAGGTGGGAGACTGGGGCCCCTTTCGAGGGGCGGCATCAGGGCGGTAGCTTCTAACTTTAGAGAGCGGGCGAAGTTCCAGTAAGCCAGATGGGACGGCTTGAGATCCTCTAAGAGGTTATCCCACCGGTGACCTCTGAACTCGTCGATGCGAGTTCTGACCTCTCTCTGAAGTCTACGTAACCTACAGGTGTTATTCGGCGTCGGATAAGAATCATGTGCACGTGTCGTGGCGTTCTTTTCCGTGATTAATGCTCGTAAGCCGACAGGGAGGATAAAGCGGCGGTCGTTCGCCGCTTGCACCTCTCTAGAGGCCTCCCTTACACCGGTTTGGAGGGGAGACCGATCACGACCGCCGGCGGGAACGGACGTGTTTACGACCGCTCTCTGCCGCCTTTGTGAACTTTTACGACCGACCGGCTTTGCTGCGCACCTGCTTCGCACCTGCATCGCACCTGCGGCGCACCTGCACATCGCCGTCTCGCTCGCACCCATTGTGTCGCGTACTTTTCAGTACGCTACACAAACACAAACTGCACTTTTAAGTGCAATTGTTTCTATTCGACGAAATCCACACTTTAGTGGTCGCTTGCCGGAAACCTCTCGGTGTCAACAGAAGGCAAGTGGGTGCGTGACCCAAGCGCCCCTCGGTTGCCTCCTTCAGAGGCAAACGATAGTACTTGGTCGGGCTCAGGAACCTTGGCCCTTGATAGAGTCATAGTCAAGCCCTGAGTGTCTCCTTCCCACCCTTCCGATCCTGCTACACATTCATCCCCGAGTGTCTGTTTGGGCGTAGCTAGGTATTTATACCGGCTGCGTTCTCTGCCTCGGGCTTGATAGGGACCTCCACGTAGGGCCCGGTAGGTTCTTTTTCTGCGAGTCATTACACCTTGACCCGCAGGTCCCTTTACACGGCTCGGGATAGCCGTTTAAATTCACTCGGCGCACCCCCCTGCCTCTCCGGCAGGGAGGTTTAACTTCACCCCCGCCCGCCCAACCGCCACCGCCGGAATGGCAAACTCGCCAGACCTAGAACGCTTCAAAGCGTTCGCAATGAGCCTCCACCCGTCGCTCTGGACGGACTACAATAGGGCCATCGCGGCCGAGCAACCCGCCGTTGCTATCGCACAGGCCACCGAGGCTCCCAGCGACAAGAAAAAGACCGCCGCGCGCTCCCGCTCAACGGCACCCCGCGCTCACCGTCAGACACCGTACAAACGGCCGTCATCGCGCTCGCGTTCCCCGGGCAATCAAGCCACAATCACAGCGCCCTCTGCGCTACCGATTGGGAACTCATTTGCATTGTTAGTCCCCGAAGCGAAGAAACCGTCGCTTGTAGCAACAAACGACAGTTTCTCACCCGCTAGCCCGGACCCCGAACCCGAGTCCAACGCAATGGACACGGCGATACGTACAGATAACGAGGGCTTCACCCTCGTTCAAAAAAACAAGCCCGCCAAACGGGCAACGCGATCGCGTCCCGAGTCTCTGGAGACTCAGTCCCGCCCACAAAAGGCACAAAAAACCGGGCTTAATAGCCACGCCCCCCGCTCCGCAGCGCCCTCAGCGCCTGCCGGTACTTTTGCCGGCAGAAAGGCGCGTCGCCCGCCCCCCGTCACCGTCCAGAACAAGTCGGTCTGGACGAAACTCTCAGAAAAACTGAGAGACCTCCGTATTCATTACACCCCGGCCAGTAACACGGCCAACGGTATCCGCGTCCAAGTCTCCACCTCGGACGAACACCGTCAATTCACCAGGTTGCTCCGAGACAGCAACCTACAATATTTCACGTACTCCCTGGAGGAAGAGCGTCACCTCCGGGTTGTAATTCGCCGTATCCCGGTGGAAATCACACCCGAGGAGGTCAAAACTGACCTCTTAGCAAAGGCCCTCCCTATCCGCGAAGTGCACAGAATGCACGGCGGACAATCTAAAAACAGACCACTCGACATGGTCTTAGTCATCCTGGATCTGACCCCCGAGGGCAGAGCCATTTTCAATGTTAGAAAAGTGTGTGAGCTCTCCGGAGTAGCCGTAGAGCCCCCACACAAGAATCGCAGTCCTCCGCAGTGTCACAACTGCCAGTTGTACGGGCACTCGGCCCGCAACTGCCATATCCGTCCCAGGTGCGTTAAGTGCCTCGGGGACCACGCGACGAGCGAGTGCACGCGCACTCGGGAGTCGATTACCCCTCCCGGGCGCCTCCAGCGCCCCGGTGGCAGCCGCCCCCGCGCCCCGCGCGCCTCCTCCGCCCATGCGAGCCCCTCAGGCAGCATGGGGCCCCAGACCCCGCCCGCAGCCTCCCAAGGCTCAGGCCTCCCCGCTATGTAGTCAACGCTTCGGCCTCGACTATATGGCCATGATTCTCCTTGAGCACGACTTCCAAGAAATGCTAGCGTACGATCAGTGCGGCACTGAGTACGGCATTATTGAAGCGATCAAACGCTTTCCCCAGCTGACAGCTACGCTCCAGCGTGTGTCCCGTGCTGCAGCTTTAAATACACCAACTAGAAATGGCTCGCATTAAACCTAGGAGCCTCAACATATCTTTTTTTAACGCGCGAAACCTCCTTCCACAATGGGACTTAATATCCACCTTTCTTAGGGGGAACGGGAGATAGACGTGTTTCTAGTACAAGAAACACTTCTAAAACCCAGTAGGCGCGACCCTAAGATAGCAAATTACAACATAGTCAGAAATGACCGTGCCACCCGAGGAGGCGGCACGCTCATCTACTACAAACGTTCCCTCTATTGCATGCCAATAGACCCTCCCGCACTTACCAATATGGAAGTGTCCGTTTGTAGAATAGGCATGACTGGCCATCCGTCAATCACGCTTGTCTCTGCATATCTCTCCCCGAGTAAAAGACTCCTTCAGTCCGATCTGGAGGCGCTACTTTCACTCGGTCAATCCGTCATAATAGCAGGCGACCTCAATAGCGGTCACACCCATTTCAACAACTCGCGTAACACCCCTAACGGGGTTATACTCGACCTACTAAGCGATGTGCTCGGCTTTGACGTCATAGCACCGTTAGAGCCCACGCACTTTCAAGATAATTGTCAACCGACAGTACTTGACATAGCCCTCCTCAAAGGTGTCTCACTTCGGTTACGACTTATAGAAGTCATACACGAACTTGACTCCGATCACCGCCCGGTTATCTTACAACTCGGGCAACCGTTCGACCCCAGTCCGCCAAAAGTCAAAGTAGTTGACTACGCGATCTTAAATCGCTACCTAACGGATAACGCGACCCCGTCCAGCTTAGCTAGGATCCCCGACGTATTAGAATCAACAGCAGACGCCGACTTAGCGATCGATTCCCTGGTCGACTACCTCCAAACCGGTGTAAGGGAGGCCTCGAGAGAGGTGCAAGCGGCGAACGATCGCCGCTTTATACTCCCCCCCGGCTTACGAGCGTTAATCACGGAAAAGAATGCCGCGACACGTGCACACGATTCTTATCCAACGAGGGATAACACCCGTAGGTTACGACGACTTCAGAGAGAGGTCAGAACTCGCATCGACGAGTTCAGAGGTCACCGGTGGGATAACCTCTTAGAGGGTCTCAAGCCGTCCCATCTGGCTTACTGGAACCTCGCCCGCTCTCTGAAGTTAGAAGCTACCGCCCTAATGCCGCCCCTCGAAAGGGGCCCCGATCTCCCACCCGCGTTCGATAGCGACGATAAGGCAGAATGCCTTGCCGCAAGCTTGGAGAGCCAGTGCTCTCCAAACTGCGACAACGTAGATACTGCCCACATCGAAACTATCGAGACCGCCGTTCAGGAACTAACGACGAGTCCCCCCGCGGAAACGTTAACCCCGGTCACGCATGACGAGATTTGTTCTGTTATTAAAGGCCTTAAGCCTAGAAAGTCCCCTGGCCCCGACGGTATCAGGAATGAAGTACTTAAACTTCTTCCCGATCACCTCATAGCTCTTTTGGTCTGCATCTTCAATGTAGCCATAGCCCACTGCTATTTTCCAGCCGTCTGGAAAAAAGCTATAGTTGTAGGTATTCACAATCCCGGCAAAAAAGCTTCGCTTCCCGATAGCTATCGCCCGATCAGCCTTTTAAACACACTAGGGAAACTTTACGAGCGGCTCCTTCTGAACCGTCTCAAAACCGTCATAGATATTAAAAATCTATACCCTCCCGAACAGTTCGGTTTTCGCGCCCGACACTCGTGTACACATCAAGTGCACCGCCTCACGGAGCACATCACGAGCAACTTTGCCAAAAGTAGTATCGCCCCCGCCCGTACGCTTGCGGTCTTTTTCGACGTAGCTAAGGCCTTCGATAAGGTCTGGCATGCCGGACTAGTCCACAAGCTACATCAATTAGAAGTCCCGGATAGGTTAGTTCATCTAGTTCACGATTTTCTACGCGACCGCACCTTCCACTACCGAGTGGAAGGAGTACTATCTACCGCCCACCCTATACGCTCAGGCGTCCCGCAAGGTTCCATTCTGGCGCCTTGCCTTTTCAATCTGTACGTCAGCGACCTCCCGAAGCCCCCGGGGTCGAGGTAGGGCTCTACGCTGACGACACAGTCATATACGCGTCAAACAGACACAGAAAAAATCTCGCCTGCGCAGTCCAACGTGCCGTAACCACTCTCGGGGAGTGGTTTCGAACGTGGCGAATAGCTATTAATCCGGTAAAGAGCGCCGCGATTATGTTTGAACCGCATACATGCAAACTACCACGCACGGTAAGACCCCTCTCATTATTCGGTACGAATATCCCTTGGGCCACCAAGACTAAATATCTGGGTGTCACCCTCGACTCGAAGCTTAACTTCAACGCAAACGTTACTATAGTCAGGAATAGGGCCATCTGGATCCTTTCCCGCTTGCGACCCTTGCTCAGTTCGGTAAGCAAAATGTCCTTAAGACATAAGCTCACACTCTACAAGATGTGCGTACGTCCGATCTTGACATATAGCTGCGCCGCGTTCGCACATATGTCCAAACATAACTTTGTCCGCATGCAAAGAGTCCAAAATCGGTTTCTCCGTCGCCTGCTTGACCCTCCAGCCTTCGTTAGGAACATGGACCTGCACAGGGACATGAGGCTTCCCTCGATAGAAGCCTATGTGAAATATCTCACCAGGAGATACTTTGATAGCGCTTCGAATCATCCCAACCCGCTCGTAAAATCCACCGTGAACTACGTCCCAGACGACTCGATCCCCGTTGCCAAACGTTATAAACGCCGTCCGCGAAATCTCTTTGTCGATCCCGATGACGACATCGAGAAAGCTAACAATTTCTACGCGTCCGCTCCCGCAACATATGCGTGCTCGCGCCCACGCCCGCGAAACCACCGTTCCCTCCGCAGAGGAAGTAGGGTTAACATCGCTCCCGCACACCCGCCACGACCACCCTCCTCTGCGGCAACTCAAGCCTAGGTCCGATCCATCGGCATGGAGCCCTTGAGTCAAGCAGCCGTTCGCGCGATACAGTGACTCTACATTCACTAGCTTTCACAGCCATACATGACACTGCATTATACACACATGCACAACACACAGGTACATAGGTTCTGTAAGGGACCTTTTTTTTCTTTTTTTGCCTAGTTAGATTAGACAAAAAAAAATCAGACCACTAAATACACATACACATGTTCCTTCCCTCCTCCCAGGGGGCAGAAACATGTATATATGTATAGTTAGTTTAGATCGAATGATAGGGATTTAGTCAGATCGCGACTTAATTGCATACGCGCAACAGTCCGAGCCGAGGTTCGGCCACTTTGGCACCCTCGGATGTTGTTGCTTAGCTTTCGTGGCTGAGTGCCCTAAGCGCTCGCGCCCAAGCCCGGAAAAGCTGTAAAAGCCGTAAAGGCTCCAGGGCCCCTAAGGCTAACAGTATTGTCAGTTCGAAAAAAAAAAAAAAAAAAAACGGTTTGGAGGTAATCGACCAGGGAATCGATCGCTAAGTCGGCGTCTGCTGTTGACTCTAATACGTCGGAGATCCTAGCTAAGCTGGACGGGGTCGCGTTATCCGTTAGGTAGCGATTTAAGATCGCGTAGTCAACTACTTTGACTTTTGGCGGACTGGGGTCGAACGGTTGCCCGAGTTGTAAGATAACCGAGCGACGATCGGAGTCTAGTTCGTGTACGACTTCTATAAGTCGTAACCGAATCGAGACACCTTTGAGGAGGGCTATGTCAAGTACTGTCGGGCGACAGTAACTCGTATCTTGAAAGTGTGTGGGTTCTAGCGGGGCTATGACGTCAAAGCCGAGCACATCGCATAACAGATCGAGTATAACCCCGTTAGGGGTGTTCACTAAGAACGGCAGTCGTTGCACGCGGATTGAGCAATTGCAAGTTAGCCTTTAAAAGATAGGTACGTAACTCGGCGCGTCAGTGCTAAAAATGAAGTTATAGTGCAAACAGGTCCAGCAATTTTGACAAAATATGACTTATTGCGCAGTGAAAGATTCATGTTTCATGATTAATGTTTGTCACTACACTTTTTCACACACATATCACGTCGGTGTCGCCAATTTAGGGTTTCTTTTGGTTGTTATATAGTATCAAGTCCTTGATCATATTTTTGTGTTGTAGTGCTGAATTAATTCAGTGAAAGGTACTTTTACAAAGAGAACGTTTATTATAACTCCGGTGTTACTCGCGACTGAACTCGTCGACTCGACACATTGCCTTATATCTACTTACTATCGTGTGTCCCTACATTTTTTACTACAATTTTTTTTTTTTTGGTAGAGTTTAATCCCGATTTACATAGGTAGTACTTTTATTTTGTCAAATATTATTAGGATATGGATACCACATGATAGATTAAAACCAAACATGTTGATTTTATTTTGTTTTTGATTAATCTATACACATTATAAAACTCGAGGTATCTTTGTTTTTTTTTTCGAACTGACTATACTGTTAGCCATAAGGGCTCAGGAGCCTCGAACGGCTTTTACAGCTTCACCGGGCTTGGGGCGAGCGCTTAAGGCACTCAGCCGCGAAAGCATGCAACAAGCTCTGAGGGTGCCAAGTGGCCGACCTCTGCTCGTACTGTTGCAGTGATTGCAAGCATATCACGATCTGTCTAATGTCCTAGCACTCGAACTAACTAACTATACATATATACATTCCATGTCGCTATCGTCTGAGAGGAGGGTAAGAGACAAGTGTATATGTATTTAGTAATCTGTAATTTGATCTAGACTAACTAGCCTCAAAAAAGAAAAAAACAAGGTCCCTTACAGAACCTATATACCTGAGTGAGGTATCTCTGTCTGTCTGTCCGTTTATGTTCTTTTCACGCGAAAATCACTGACCCGATTTACACTTTTTTATTTTAATTCTAGCCTATGCTATCTGTACAGGTTATAGGATATATTTTGTAAGTTAAATTAACATACGAAATAAGCAGTGACGATAATGGTGAACCAATACGGAAAAAAGACGCATTTGGGGCACTTAAATGGCTTACGCTGTGTAAACCATATGAGGTATATCAAATTAATGTTTTATATAATATAGATCTTAAAAAACTTACAAAAAAGTTACGATAGCATATATCGATCTTCTAAGGATCACCCACAATAAGCATTTTTGTTGTTGACGGTATTCTGTTGTACATGCGAGCGGAGCCGCGAGCGCAGCTAGTATAATATAAAATCAATGTATGTACTATTATTTGCATGTTGTGTGTTATTTAAACGACGCCCGACTATGTGCGAATTTGTTGCCAGACCGTGGCCCATAAAGTGAAGTCTACTCGAGGCAAATTACCTCCAATAGGGAATATGGATATAATTAAAAAATAGGTCAAGAATTTTATTTGGATTCTTTTTATTGTAGAATTAAACCTAGAAGGTTTTTTTTTTTAAAATATCCACTTTTTAGATTTCGAAAGTCAAAAGGAACCTTTATAGTTTCGGTATGTCCGTCTGTCTGTTCGCGGCTTAGCTCAGAGATTCTTAGTACTATAGCCCGACCGCTATAAGCGCGACCTTCCATAAAATATGCGGGACACGGGGCGGCGGGTGTGCATGCATATTCACGGTATTGGAATAAGCCTAACGGAGTAGGTAAATTATCTTCAGATAATTTTACGTATTTTATCGCGAGTGTGAATAAATAAGAAACTTTAATATAAATTACATGGTAACCAAAATACTACTAGTAATGCATTTTCTCTTTTTCAATGGCGATTTTCATTTTGATTATTTTTAAGGACACGCTAGTAGCCGCTGCAAAATAGCCTTATTTATATTAAAATCTTCATTTATAACTTATAACTTCATAAATAACAATGTAATTTAAACTTTTTGGAACGATGTTCCTTATCGCGGGATGAGAGCTATACGGTAAACGTATCCGACAGACACTAAAAGAGACAAACACACACACACACACACACACACACATATATATGTGTGTGTGTGTGTTTATATAGGATATAGGATCTATGTATATAGGATTTAGCCGGCGAGAGAATTATATATAATATACGCTGTTAAAGCAAGTCCTGATTTTCATGACTGTGATTGTTTTTAATTTAGTCTAGCGGTGTGACGCCCAGACTTGTACGCCCAGACTTGTATGCAAAGTCCGAATGGTTCGTTCGAGTTCCGCTAAATGAGCATATTTTATATTTTAAACTTACTAGGTATATATATGTCAAGTATTCATTAATAAATACAATCGTATTACTTGATTTAAACTTAGAAAATAATAATAAAATGTTTAATTTCATAACTTTATAAATATAATTTTAGTACCATTCCTTTAGTGTGCTTGTTATTTAATAATACATAATATATAGAGATATGAACTTCATTCCTACCGGGTGTACCATGACACCTCTCATGTTTTTATCCTTAGATAGAACTTTTCAATTCAATACAAAATAAAAATTCATCAGGAAAAGCTAGTCCAGTCTTTATTTTTTTGAAATAGTTTACTACATTAAGAAGCATTACTTTTGTTTGACTATTTAAACGCAGCGTCGGTAATTATACTAATGCACATAATTGATTAAAAATATTCTATGCATATACCATATTCACAATGTAATTTTATCGTCATTCAAATACTACTCATAAAATATTAGCCTTTATTATTTTATCTGAATGCTCATAGGATGAATGAGATCAACACTCAAGAATAATTTAATTCACCCATTTTTCAGGAAATTATCAACCACTTGAAACATTATTTATTCCTGCTTTTGTGTTCGTGATTGCAAAAATAATTACGTGTCGCTTACGCACACATATATTTAGTTATCGCTTCAATATTAAGCGGCATGTTGTATGAAACTATCACCCAGAGCGTACAGTTATATCGCCAATAAAGAAATTCATGTTTTTGTTTATTTGTAGGATACAAATTATCGTCGTGCAACACAAATGAACTGTGTCAATGCATATATTCCAAATATTACTGATAAAATTGTCATACCCAAGCCCTACGAAACTTACGAAGAAATGGTCAAACGTTTAAATTATAACCATTATGCAAGCGTCATTCAGCGGGCTTTTAGACATCATCAATTTCGCCAGAAAGTAGAGAAATGGTTGAAGGAATGCAGGTATGTTATAATTAAACTAGCGGCCCACCCCGGCTTCGCAAGGGTATTTAACAAAAATTTCAAAAATAAAATATACACACCTACCCACCCTTCTTTTTGCGTCGGGGGTTACTAAAAAAGAGTACATTATAGAGAAAGTTCGAGAGATATACCTTAATATGCATCACGACAAATAATAGATAATAGTTTCGCAATTCTCTCTGTATATGACATGTAAATTAAACGACGGTTATGACATTAAATTAACGAAGATGTAATATGAGGGTAGTATGCGTTTTACAAAATTACCAAATACCAAGCTCTCTCAAACTACGTCGGGTGCCGCATTCATAAAGTATTGTAATAAAAATGGCGATATTCATAGAAATAACAATATCGGGAATGTATTAAAAAGTTTAAAAGAAACCACATATTTTATTTTGTATTAGAGTTTAATCTAAAAAAATGTGTGTACTTAATTTAACCCGAAGAACAAAGCATATCTAAATAGTGATTTAGATTAGAATAACATTTAGATTTTGAAAGCATATCCGAAATACGAATTCGTTGTCGATGTGGCCACCTTTTTAAATATATTTTATAAATTGTTTGCTGCGTTAGGTACGATTGTATATAACAAAATAGGTGAGTATAATGTGAATGGAATCTCGTTTGCTTTGCGATTGGAATTACTGGATTTTTTAACGAATTTACCAATTTTTCGTCCGCAAATTATTCGACTAATATTACTTACTACGAGGGATCAAAAAGTAGTGAAAGCGACATACTCCTTGGTAAGAAAAAAAAAATACTGGCTGGCATAGCTCAGATACATATTTGTAATATTAATAAAGAAAAAAATCTTCGATTCTCTTTTGTTTTTTTTCTGAATGTAGTCATTTGTGTGCTTCGGCTCGGAACGGTTCTCGAAAATGGAGAAAACGAAGTGCGAGCCGTTATTAAATACCTCTGTTTAAAAAAGTTAACGACGCAAGAGTTTCATTGCGATTTGGAGGCAACATTAGGAGAGTCTGCTCCGCCGTATTCCACTGTCGCAAGGTGAGCTTCTCAATATCGAGTAGGGAGAATGAGCACGGAAGACGAACATTGTTGAGGCCGTCCATCGACGTCAGTCATTGAGCGATCGAAGAGTTACCATCCTATACTTAATTCAAGAAACGGGCATTTCATATGGAAGTATTCAATCCATATTGAAACAATCTTTGAATATGAGAAAAGTTATCCGGCGATAGGTACCGAGAATGTTAACCGACAGCCAGAAACAAAATCGACTTGACATTTCGAAGATATTGTTGGACAAGTTTCAAGAAGATTCTGAAAACTTCTTGTCTCTTTTCGTAACAATAGACGAAACATGGGTCCATCATTTTGATACCAAGACAAAACAGCAATCTTCGCAATGGAAACAGCCATCATCACCGACCCCGAAAAAGTTTCGTGTCGTGGCATAGGCTGGCAAGGTTATGGCCTCAATATTTTGGGACTCAGAAGGGATATAGTTGATTCATTACCTGGAGCGTGGAACCACTATTACAGGCCAATATTATGCAGCTTTAATTCCCAAGTTGAGGAATGCCATCAAAGAGAAAAGAAGAGGGATGACGACAACGACACGCACAGGTCAGCAGTTGCGATGGCTGCCATTCAGCAAGCTGGCTTCGAATTGGTTGACCACCCCCCTTATTCACCTAATCTGGCGGCTAGCGATTTTTACCTGTTCCCCAACCTTAAAAAATACTTAAGGGGAAATAGGTACGAAGAAGATAACGAGGTGATGGATGCCGTGGAGAGCTTTTTGCAGAACCAAGACAAAACTTTTTTTGTGAAAGGGATTGAAGCCTAGGAAAAGCGCTGGACTCGGTGTGTAGAGAGACTCGGAAACTATGTAGAAAGATAAATTATTAAGTTATCAATAGTCATTATATTCTATCTCATTCTCACTACTTTTTGATCCCTTCTCGTATATAAGTCAGTAGGTTAACCCTAACATATATGTCATCGGTCGTATGTTGAGTGGATAAGCTTTCGCACCTGCTATTAGGTACTAATCTAGGCACATCTAAATCAATGACAATGTGTAATAAAACATAGATAAAATATATTGAACGTATTGCTATTTCGTTTTACAATTAGAGATAGAATAGCAAGAATGAAGGAGGAGGAGCGTCTGGAGAGAATGGCTATAGAGAGGCGTTTACGCAAGGACCTCGTATCAAAGACATTTCCAAAAACGCGTGAAGATTTCGATCAGCTGTATGCAATGGTAAATTTCGAAATTATTTAAATAACCAACTAGTTTTATTTACATTTAATAAAGATTTTTTTTCTTTACTTATAGGTTGACCGTTGGAAGCACGCTGAGATAGCTAGAATATCTCAGTTACATTCAAAGGGTCCCAAAATAGCGGAATTCACCTTGCTTCTCGACAAAGAAGTAGAACTGCTACGGTGTATTGAAGCTTATAGAGGCAAAGTAAAAGAAGACAGTCGTAAAATAAAGGAAAAAGAATTTCTGGAAGAAATTTCAAAACCTGTGGCATGGTACGGTCGCAGTGGTAAACTCATAGAAATGGATACCGTTGAAATACAGAGGGCGCGGAAGATTAAGGAGCTCTATAACTCCTTTATACGCGATGATATGGAAGTAAAAGAACGTATGGAGCTTCTGGTCGATATGAAGTTCGCTCTTCAAGAATTCCGTCACCCTTTAGCAGAAGAAATCATAACACTTCTTGACAGAGAGTGTGATCTTCTTGTACGACGCTGTAACGACTATCAATTAGAATTCTTAAGAAGAAGGATAGCAGCCAGTATATTTCAATTCATAAAAACATCCGAATTAAATTTCGGTATCACTAAACGGAAAGATGTGAAAGATTACAGAAAAATGGAGGGTAATCGAATGCATTTTTGCAGATTATGTCATCAAGTTAAACTTTATACCGATTTCCCATTGAATACAAAGATGAGTGGCCTCCTTATATGTACCTCATGTTCTTGGAAGGATGTAACTGAACGTAGTTGGATAGATATGACACCGTATAGATTCATTTTACGAGCCATACAACGGGATGAACGTCGTCGTAAGTGTTGGGGTTCTCTAGCCTTTGTCCTGCAGGAAAAAGACATATTTTTTGTAGTGGAAAAGCTTTGGCACTCACATTCCGCCATTAGTGAATGCAATGATATCACAGAATTGAGACTCTGTCGTTGGAACGTAAAAGAAGACTGGTCGCCGTGGAACTGCTTCTTAATAACAGTTCAAGAGATGAAAGCTCATTTGAAACTACACAATCCTGAAGAAGTTTATGATGAAGAATTGGTGCAAAAGGTCCATAACAAACACAAATTAGCCAAAGCAAATTTCCAGCAATTAATGGCTATCAATAAGCGCTTTACTGAGAGTGGTGACTGGCAGGGCGTCATTGCTCCAGCTATCGCACGTGTGGATGCTATAGAACCAGTTTGATGTTGGGTACTCTTCTGTTGTTATTATATAAATTATAAATTGCTAAAAAAAAAAACAAATTGTGTTATAGCAATTAGTCTCAATGTAAAATATATATTATCGCACATATAAAATCATTAACATAACACTATGATGATAAAAATACACAAACCTCATGCAAAATTAGTAAGTAGTTTATACATTACGCTGTTTTAATTATAAAAACTATTCTACTGCGAATATCTTTTGTAATTGGGTAGGAATGGTGGTAATATACTTAGTAAGTTATAAATGTTTATAACAAATAGCAATCCAAAGGTATTTATAGGTAGTTATGTTCGTGAACCTACGTTATTAATGTATTATCTTACAAAAATTTGTATGAACATGAGATAACTATGAAAATTATCTTTAGGTATACTTATATAGTTAAAAAGATTTTGCAAATAAACATTATAAATTAAATCAAAATCATAAGTAATTTAAATATGGTCGTATAATAAATAGCTACCCAGTGAAAATCATCTGTATGATGGTGAATGTTCTGAAGAACTGTTAGACCTTATCCCATCGTGTATTTTCCACTAGAGAATCACGCGGTCTGGTCGCATTTATGACACTGTGGTATTTCAATGAAATCGAGCAATGTTATTAGTTATATACGAATTATCTCAGTAGTGAGTCAAATATGACTCATTATTTCACTTCTTTTTAAAATATGCTGATGTACCAAGCATGATATAACTGTAACGTATATTTGACATCAGTGTAATATAAGAATCACGTGGGAACGGACTTAATTGAATGACTGACGTACCTACTTAACTCTAAAGTAATTTTGACAGATGGTATTAGTATTATAGGGTCAATTATATCAACTGAACTTTCTAATTACTGCTCAATTAAGATATTTAAGTAACCAAAAAAAAGACACTGACACAATAGTCATTCTAGTTTGAAAGTACCTCCAGTTAATACTGCAGGTATTCCGATTCCGTCCGTCCGATATAGTTATTACTGGAGGTACTTCAAAAGGTAAATAGTAAATGGAACATGACTATTTGTTCATAAAAAAGCCCTTTTACAAACCCTTTACAAACTAAATGATACCCAGCAGAAAATCGTGGCAGCGCCATCTCGTATGAATATAAAAAAGAAAACTTGAAAACATCTTACCTTATTGATACATCAACGTTACGTAAAAATATGACTTGTCAGTTATGTAAAGGTATGATAGGTATGTCAGTTGTATGAAAAACAATACCACTTACTTATTCATGTTACATCATATCATATTTTTAAACCATTATTGATTACAATCATATTCTTACTTTCTTCATCCTCAATCACACCTACTTAACTTTTTTTTATAACGTTTTTAAATTCCTTAATTTAATTTTAATTTTCATATGACTGCTGGCTTACATTGCTGTTTAGAAATGACGAATGCCGAGGGCGATGTGTGCAAGTGCCTACGGCCTCGCTGTCTCAGGTAGCGTTCATTCTTTCTTCTTGTTCCTCGGCAACCGGTCTTCTTTATTGGAAACCATTACTGCCATTATCGAGTAAATATAGTTTCCAGTCTTATGACGATTTGTGTATCCTCACAAGATGGTGGCTCCCTTGCTAGAAATTTCTAGGGAGTTTTTGTGGCATCACGGAATACATAAAAAATCCACGTTATTATTTCCAATTCATTTCACTTGTGCACAATAACCAAACTTTAATATGCATAAGGCCACCTGTGTTACACAATATAGGGTCAAATAACACAAATTTATGAATAAAAACTAAAAACTACTACATGACAGTTTAAGATCCCGCCAAATACTCTATCCAAGCCTTATTATGCAAAATGCCAACTGTATTACACAATATAGGGTCTTCTTCTTCTTGTTTTGGCGCCAAAACAAACACTTACCAGTGTCAATGTGTTTGTCTTCGTAGTATTTTTTATATACAAAGGTTATCCAACAAGATGCTGGCTTTCTTGTTAGAACATTCTAGGGAGTTCTTGTTACATCTCAAAATGCATGATTCCAGTTTATATTTAAAAAACCACTTCACGAATGCATAATAACCAAACTATATCACACAAAATTACACCAATATTACGTTATATATAGGCTCAAAGAACCTAAGTTAATGAATTTAAAAAAACACTACATGACAGTTCGAGATCCCGCCAAAATAATAGGTCTTTACCTATGAAATTGCCGTTCTGCAGTACTGGCCATTTCGAATCAAAATAATTTTTGTTTGGCTAGGAATTCTAATTTCAAATTAATTTTATTTTAAAAACATGGAATTCTTTTTCCAAAAGTAGTCATTTGTTTATTGATTAGTGTTAAATTTTCATCGCATTTCAATATTTTTTGTCATCATGGATACGTTAAAAATTCGAGTAATTATGGAATATGAGTACCGTCGTGGCAGTAACGCGGCACAAGCGGCACGCAACATCAACGACGTTTACGGAGCTAACACTACAAACCAACGCACCACCTGTTACTGGTTTGCTAGCTTCCGTTCTGGGAATTTCGACCTGAAAAATGAACCTCGCGGTCGTCCGAAGACTTTGGTCGACAATGACGAATTAAAGGCGATTGTGGAAGCTGATGATACACAATCTACGGCTGAATTAGCAGCAGCTTTCGACGTTAGCGTCAAAACAATATTGGTCCATTTGCGTCAAATTGGCAAGGTAATAAAGCTTGACAAATGGGTGCCCCACGAACTCAATGATCGCCAGCGCGAAGTAGGCGTCGAGACGTGCCTTGCACTGCTCAACAGACACACAAATGAAGGAGTTTTGAACCGCATTGTTACCTGCGATGAAAAATGGATTCTGTTTGCTCCATTTGCTCAGCAAGTTGGTTGGATCCTGGTTCAGCACCTAAACAATGCCCTAAACGAAAACTTACCCCTAGAAAAGTGATGGTCATTGTTTGGTGGTCTAGCGCCGGTGTGATTCATCACAGCTTCTTAACAAAGGGGGTGAGCATTACTGCAGATGTGTACTGTGAAGAACTGAACACAATGATGGAGAAGCTGGCACATCTCCTACCAGCATTGGTCAATCGCTCGTCTCCGCTGCTCCTGCACGACAACGCGCGACCTCATACTGCACAACAGACGGTCTCCAAGTTGCAAGAACTGGGGTTGGAAGTTCTCCGTCATCCGCCCTACTCACCAGACCTTGAGCCTACAGACTACTACTTTTTCCAGAATTTGGATAACTCCTTGGCGGGAAAAAAATTCAATACCCGAGAGGCAGTACAAAATGCCTTTGAAGAGTTTGTTGCCTCCCGTCCAGCTGATTTCTTTAAGAAGAGCATCAATAAACTGCCACTGCGCTGGCAAAGATGCAGTGATTGCATGGGTGATTACTTCGATTAATACAAATGAAAAATACATGAAAAAACATCGTTTAAATTTTTGCATACAAAACGGCATTTTCAAAGGTAAAGACCTAATATTAACTTTGTTTCTTATTTGTTAAGGTAACTGCCTACACGTCCTTCAAGCCTTTAATACTCATTCCTTAAGTATTAATTCCTAATCTTCAAACATGGCTCTAACAAATCCAGAGAGTTTTGTGGTAGCTCAAAATGCATGTTTCTAGTTATTATTTTTAATTAATTTCACTTGTGTACAATAACCAAAGTATAATCACGCAATATGCCACCAATATTACAAAATATAAGGATAAATAGCATACGATTATAAGTTAAAAACATGATTAAGATCGAAATCCCTCCAAAAACTTAAATATTAACCACTACCATAGATTTAATAAACTGAGATCTGCAATGGGTAGATTTGGGCGATCCCGAGAACAAGGTACATTAGTGTGCGTGAAATAGTGCTGCGCCATGTACAGACAAAGTAGTGAATGTGAGGCAAGGCTAACCACGCTCCGTCTCACAAATCCGAAACATTCGCACACCACGAAATACGATTAAATCGCCGATGTTAAATTTTTCCCGTTTTTCATACACGAAATTTCACGCGGACGAAGTCGCAGGCACAGCTAGTAGTACATACATTTTTAGTTATTGCATATTTTTTGAGTGACATGATGACGACGAAATGTGTATCGATATCGACATTAAGGCCGGTTAATACATGGCGCAGCACTATTACATGCACACTATATATCATATCTACTTGGGGCAGTCCAACTGGTGGAAATGCGAAATACTCAAATACAGAAGATCACAGCCAAATAACCTTGTGTTGTGTTCCCGCGGTGAGTTGGGTGTCCAGAGCTCTTTAGGGTAGGGAGTTCAGTCGGGCAACGCGCTAGTGATATCTATGGTCGAACGTCGATAGGCTACGGTAGCCGCTTACAATCAGGGGGACCGTATGTTTGTTTGCCACTTTTGTAGTATATATAAAAAACACTAATGTACGGTTTTTGGGCTCACCAAAATCTACCTATTGCAGATCTCAGCATATTAAATCTATGGTACGAGTTAAGAAAATAAAGCAGGGCTTATTTACTACATAAAATAGTATATATACGAATGCCAACTATGTTGATTGCACAAATTGTTTATAATTATTAATTCAACTGGATAATATATAAACGCTATGGAAAACGCAAGACAAATACCTTACGTTAATTAATGTAGGGCGTTTCGCTAATATATTAGGTCCTTACATATGAAATTAGCGTTTTTTCGTAATGACCATTTGATCTGAAATATCTCCTCTTTGGTTAAGAATTCCAAATTCAAATTTGTAAATTCATTTAGCTGGTACATTTGGGTTTAACAGTCATTCATTTTGTTTTTCCTCATTATTTTTTTCTTTGGCGTCGCTTATTACCGCATAATGGAAAACATGAAATATCGGTATATTTACGAGTATGAGTTCTACCCTGGCACCAGTGCTGCAGAAACAGCTCGAAGGATTAATGATGTGTACGGCGTTGGTGTCGCAAAAGAAAGCACGGTACGTTTTTCGTTTCAACGTTTTCGTTCTGGAAATTTCGACCTTCAAAACCAACCCTATGGACGGCCGGAGACCAAAGTGGAAAATGAAGAATTAAAGGCTATTGTGGTAGCAGATCCATCACAAAGCACTTCAGAGATAGCTGCAGGCTTCGGGGTAAGTGATAAAACTGTTTTAATCCACTTGAAGCAAATAGGGAAGTAAAAAAACTTGAACGATGGGTACCTCATGACGCGTCGACTGTTGTGTTACTTTGCTCAACCGACACAATAATGAAGGGATTTTAAATCGAATCATTACTTGTGATGAAAAGTGGATATTGTACGATTACCGGAAGCGCTCGTCGCAATGGCTAAACCCTGGAGACCCAACCAAATCCTGCCCTAAACGAAAATTGACCCAGAAAAAGTTACTTGAGAGTGTTTGGTGGACTAGCGCCAGTGTCGTTGACTACAGCTTTCTAAAACCTGGCCAAACGATTACGGCAGATATCTATTGTCAGAAACTGCAAACCATAAAGGAAGAACTAGCTGCTAAACAACCGAGATTGGTCAATCGCTCTAGGCCACAGCTGATTCACGACAACGCAAGACCACTCACTGCACAACAAACAACCACTAAGTTAGATGAGCTACAATTGGAATGTCTGCGACATCCACTGTACTCCTTGGACCTTGCCCCATCAGATTACCATTTTTTCCGGAATTTGGACAACTTCTTACAAGGAAAAAAATTCAACTCCGATGCGGCAGTCCAAACCGCCTTCGAAGAGTTTATTGATGCTCGCCCCCGTGGTGTTTTCAGTAAAGGGATCAATGAACTACCTATGAGATGCATATATAACAACGGTGCATACTTAGATTAATTAACTAAATTAAAAAAAAAAACTTATTCCTCCCGTAAAAAACGCCAATTTCATATGTAAGGACCTAATATTACTAGTTTGTAGTTAATAAACCATTTAATGTAACCGTAATATGGTTGGTATAAGGTATTTATTAAAGAAAACTATAAATATATTTAAATTGTCTTCTTTTAATAATTACATGTAATACTTCATAACATAATTACACGTTACATATACAATAATAATTTCTCAAGATATCAAACTCTCATTACAATAGTCTAGAACAACGTAATATCCAAAAGATACGGGTGATAAAAGGTGAAAATTCAATAACGAAATGCACTTAACAGCTAAGCTTAATGCATACATAATTATATAGATCAATAAATTACGTAAATATAATTTAGGTATTAATGAAAGCTGTACAACATCCGAAAAGGGAGTCAATCCTAGTCTTTAAAAAAAATAATCATATTAATTCCACAAGGATAAAGCAGCTGGTACATAACGCACAGCGCCTCATGGTCATTTCATATAAAATAATATATATATATATATATAAAAAACTTAAAATTAAATAAAGCTGTCGGAAATAATCAATTATACAATAATTTCATGCAGGACAACGTGGAGTATCGTTAAGGATAGAAAAATTATGCATTGGAAGTATTGTGATCTTATGAAAGGGAATAAGATTTATCTAACTACATAACAAGAATTGATAAGGCGCTCTTAGAACTGCCGTGGTTTTTTTTTTTAAATATTAAATCTCAAAGACTTTAGACGACACGACGCGATATAAAAACACACGAACATAAATTTTCAAAAGTCGCAATATGAATAAATACTTTTCAAAATTATTATAGCCCGTTTTTTAAATTCCGTAGAGTAAATTAAAAAGCGCGAATAATGTTGCCACATTAATTACGTCTATCGTTTATTTTACATTCCTAGTATTTGAATCGTAATGCTCGCTCTAGACTCGCGCCATAATGTCGCGGCGAAAATTCACGTCGTGAACTCCGCGTGACGTGAGCTACTTACTATCCACACTCACAATGTTCACAGTCGGGTTCACTCACTGGTACTAAATGCCCCATGGATGTAAAGAGAGGTAGGGCACAGAGAAATTTCTCTGGAGATTTCTCTCTAGTCGGGGCCGGGGCAGCCCGACTGGTGGAATACCTCCACTCCATCCTAGAGAAGATCGCAGCTAAATAACCTAGTATTGCGTTCTCCAAAGCTGCTTGGGGAAGAAGGCTTCAAGGTCAGCAATGCGCTAGTGATACCTATTGTATTACAAGCGCGCATAAGCTACGGTAGCCGCTTACTATCAAAAAACGTAACTTCTGTTGCTGCGTCTTTGACTCTAAGTGCATTATGCTTTAGGCATGTTTATTTTAACATGTTATACCAAATACCATGAAATCTGGTCATATTATTATAAATGTTGAATAATTTAAACATTTAATGGAATTATTACAAAACGGTTACATATTCAGTTTATAACGAATCGAACTGTGATGCCGTGAATGTGGATGAGCGTTCGCGTTACGCGTAAAGGCGTAAACCTATGAACAGGCGTGAACCCCGTGAACAGGCGTGAACCTCGTGATCAGGCGTGAAGCCCGTGAACAGGCGTGAAACCCATCCACGCTCACGTTCACGCCTCTTCACGGGTGTTCACTGCGTGAGTATGGAGCCGGCATTACATTGCAAATATTGAATTGAGTGTTTTTAATTTATCAATTGAAATATTTTGTATTATACAATATACTCGATAATTAACTATTATCTATATAAATAAAATGATTGGAGATTTACCATTGCGCGAACATTACGCAAATACTACAGGATAGATTTTGTTTTGTTGTACTCTTTAGATACTTAATAAATCCTTATCAAAAATAAATATTATCATTCACTATATCTTGGATAAACAATAATTCTGCAGTCCACACGAGCGGAACCACGGGCACAGCTAGTCATTACATAAATTAGGATCTACATATGGTGAACTGCTTACAAAAAAAAAAACTACAAAAAAGGAATGCTTCGATTGGCCAATGACAATCAGATATAGGAATAATATTTCGTACGATATTACGAATTAGTGGACAACATTAATTTTAAATCCAATTAACTAGCAACACATGAAACGTCATTTTACTTCACGGAATTTAAAAAACTGACTAATCGTTCATGTGCTTAGTCGTTCTGAAAGTTTTATCCTGAACTTTAAGTATTTATATTCTATATATCATATATATATATAACGATGAATCAGTCAGTTTTAAACAGAATTCTAGCAAACGAGTTCTATAATAGTTCTCAATCTTCCTCTAGCGCTATGAAATCTATTTGGTTAACTTCAACTTTATAGACTGTACCGTAAAGCAACTTGATCACTACTAACCACATTATTCTTTTGTACATTTTGGGCCATTCCGAACACACTGTTCAATGTTCATGTTATCAATATCAAGTACAGCGCAGCTCGCTGGTCAACTAACATATATTTCCAGATATCCACAATCCGACTACACTTGTTCAATGAACAGACTATTCATGACACTAGCTAAAAATTTATTTACAATAAAAAAATTGTGCCTCAATAGAACAATACTCTAATAATTTGTAACATTCTCGAAGTAATATTATAATACAAAAGTGCAGACATATTATTCACATAAAAGAATACAATATCTATTATACACTTACTCGGCTATCTTTGCACTTTCATACTGCCAGTTCAGTTGGCTTAAACTCGGAATATCTCAATTTAAACAAAATTTCATATAACTCATTTCTTCGGCAAATGTATCTTTACAATCTGATCAATATTTACAATGCTTTTAAAAGAGTGAAAATATATCCATACATATATATTTTGTTGTATGTATGTGGTGAAACATACACATTCTATAAATCACTAATACAGATGGCATGTTATTTATTGCTTTAATGTTTGAAATGTACAAGAACGTGATTCATTTGATTTATATTTACAATGTTACTAAAACCTCCCCTCATCACACTCCACGCACAAAATCTATAATTTATATAACATTTGCTTTGTTTGGTGTTCATTTATTTAATTTTAAACCATAAATGACGGCCATTAAGTGTATTAACAAACAGTAAAATCTGGAGAATCCTTGAAATCTCTCACGGATCCGTCAACAAGAATGTAGATAATTCTGACACTTATAACAAATCGAAACGTCATAATGACTTGTTGGAGGCGGAATTTGTATCAAAAGTTATCAAAAATAAAAAAAAAAAAACTGTATGTACGCATCACGTAAGAAGTTATACTTCTTTGACGTAAGAAAATATAATAATAAAAATATAAATCCATATTATTATCATTGATGGCCAACTTCATCGTGTTCACCTTCGATTAAACGCGTCAGAAGAAGTATAACTTAAAAAAAAAAAAAAAAAACTATCATAGCACTGCTCATTCATATTAACAAGTCACCGAGTCCAATTATAAACTAAAGGTATATCTAACGGTCAATTTTAACTTTAACAGGTTACTTTTGAATTTTTTTATGGTTTCAGTCGTAGCTGTCGAGTTCCATGGTCGAGGGCACTCTCTCCGTACCCGAACTCGTATAGTTGATGTAGTTGAGACCACTGAGCGACATGTCCTGAGGCACATCGGAGGGAGAGGTTTGGTAATACCGCGACGGGTCCGCTGCAGTGTACGGAGTCACCGGCTGGACCGGCGCTTGCTGCGTCGCTTCCTTGTCGCTGGACTCCATGAACTGAATTATCCGATGCGTCGATTTAACGTGCGCGACGATCGCTGCTTCGCCCTAAAAACATATATTGTTTCACCACATTATTATCGTAATAAATACTTTCATGTGAAACAACTCTCAATTCATTTCTTTCTCTTGAGATTTTTTTTTACATTAAACCTTAAGAGTCTGTGTAAAGACAGCTGAGAGAAAATTCGCGGCAATTAAAAAAGAATAAGTCTTTTATCCCCAAACTAGCTGTGCCCGGCGGTTTCACCCGTGAATAATTTAAAAGAAATCGCTGATTAATGATTTATAATACTTCAGTATAGACAGTATTTTTATCAGGCCGCCAGGGTTATGCGTCACAAGTCACACGGCTCGTTCGCGCCACTACACCTGTAGTCATAGACCCGAGCCGAGTGTTGAATTATTGTAATATTCCATTATCTCCCAAACTATTCGTCCAATTAGCATGCTACAAAGGGCAAAGTTTATCTACAGAAAATTGTCTGATGATGAAGTAACTTTCGTTCGTAAGGATTAATATTCCATGCCTAATAATAATGCTCATAAAGTACTTTTCAATTTTCAATAAAACTTTGACACGAAACACTTTATTGTGCCTTATAAGAGATAGGCATATGGTATCGCGGACTTTTTGAGATGTACTAAAGAGAAATGTTTTTGCAGAACATGATATTTACGTATCACTAACCCTTACGCCAGCGCACGCGGATAAAGCAGTTAGGGTGCGCTATTTATTCCACTTCCTTAACAAAAATCAATATTTAAGGCTAGCTGAGAGGTGTAAAGCCTAATGCTAGATAGCCTATACTATTCCTCGTGAATCTGGCTATCATAAAATGGATGTATAAAATGGATTTTTGAATGAATGTATTTATTACATAGTATTAATAATATTCCTAGTTAGTGTGGGAAAATATGATCTAATTGATTTTAATTTGCTGCCAATTTTCACTTACAGCTTTCATAAGACAGACTCTACCTATGTTCAAGCAATGGACGGCTCGGTGCCAGCATTTACGGACACTGCAACATTAGACTTGAGTTTGAATCCCTGCCGTGATCCGGAGCTTTCAGTGATTAGCCTCGTGGCCAGCTATCACACTCATGTTGAAAACCTCTCACTAAGCGCCAATAGATGTGTTCCGGCAGCGTCTTGAAAGGCTGTCATGCCACTAGGCTTAGCATGTTTACGGCCAACATAACATCAGGTGAGATTGTGACCAAATGTTATATACTTATAAAGAATTTGAAAAAGTAATGATATAAAATCAAATTAGAAGTCATATGTTTCCATTCAGGAGCACATTCCGAGCAAGCCATGGTTTTATAAATTCCGTAAATGTTGGAAACATCTACGTTCACGATCTGTAGACTCAGAATAGGTCACACGTGCTCTCCAATTTACCTTGCAAAGCTCGGAAACAAGGATAACTCAATATGTGAATGTGGTTACACGAAGGTACTCTGGAACACATACTCTTCAATTGCCCTAATTTGTTGTATTCCTTGTATGATTCTTTATCTAAAATCATACCTCGTCCAACTGATTTTAAATCTTTGCTTACATATGTATTTTCCCCCTTTGTCAATACTCTGGCTAATTTTATATGTATTAACAAAATAAAACTTTAACATATCATAATACTAACAATTATTATATTATATTGTATTAATATTCAAGTATCTATTGAACTAAAGCATGGTGTTTGTAAGTGTTGTGTTTGTCTGTGTGTTTTTCAGCAGCCTAATCTGGAAGAACAGAATTACAAAAATTCGAATGTAAAGTGACTGTCCTAAGACTGACTTGACACTGGCAGAATTCGTATTAACGAGACGCCTTTAAAAAAAAAAAGTTGAATGGTGACTTACACTGGCTGTGAGTGAGAGGAAGGTGTAGTACTTGTTGAGCGTGGGTAAGAGCGGCGCGTAGAGAGGCACGCGCTGCCGCACTGAGGCGGCGCACGCGGGGGACGCGCCCGCCGCGTGTCCCACCAGCAGCGCAATGTACGCGCCCACCATCGTATGCTCCATGTGGGTCCCGGCTCGCGCCAACACTGCCGTTAACAATTCTTCTATACAATTATCTCTATATATATCGCTCATTTGGAGCGACAGTGACACAAGTGCAAATTTGTAAATTTTTACAGTACGCCAGTTTTAAGATTTTTTCATAACACTACTGAAGATTCTTAACATTTCTTACAGTAAATGACTATCTCTATATTTTATTATTGTAAATTGAACCCTGGGCTTGAAAATAGACACATGTATTTTTTATTACCCACTCCATACCTATGAGACAAAAATTAAATATTTTTGCAGTTGTGTCAATGTCGCTCCGAATGAGCGATATATCATTTCTCAAAGATATTTTTGTAACATCGACATATTTCCCTTAATCCCTCATCAGAATTAATAATTGAAACTTAATTTTAAAGTTAATGTTCCCTGCCACTAACCGTACAATAGACAAATAGTTTAAAATTATCCATTACAATAACACTTTTACTTAGTAATTACGCAAAAACAACAAATTTTTCATGTAAAAACAAAAGTTAATTTTACAGTGCTCTGTCATTAATTGAAAAGTGTCTTTAAAATAATTGTTATTTGTCCGTCAAAGGGACAGACAAATTTGTCCCTCAGGTAGCCGTGTTATTAGTTGAGTAAAGTCTGACTGACGATTGAAAAATTAGATTCTATTAAAATAATAGAAGTTTCACTTCAACTGCGTTTAAAGATTACACTCACAGTTTTCTTTCAATGTAGTAGTTTTTAGATTAGTATTATAATAAAGACAACAATGTTATGTGTATTAAATGTATTATTTATCATGATACATCTGTCCTGCATCACATGCATAAACTAGTGACCTTAAGATATAGGGTATCATCTCAATACCGTGTATATCCGTGCACACCCGCCGCCCCGCGTCCCGCAAACCATCAGGAGGGTCGCGCTTACAGCGTTCGGACTATAGCATTCCGTTTATTAGTTTCAGAATGCAGTAAGACGTAAAAACTATCAATCATTTAGAAAAGAAAATATACTATCTTTATAATACATCATGACTCTGAGGAACTAGACACTATTTTTACTTGAGATTGAAATGAATACATTTTGAAAGCATGAAGTGTTTTAACTTACACTTAGCCACCGTTTCGTCGATATCATCTTGAGATTGCTTCTTTTTTTCAGTTTCATTCTCTGGTTCCTTCTCACCATCTAAGAGAGCGTCCGTATTTTCTTCTGCGCGCCTGAAATATATTTTATTTTCAATATAATTTTGGATACAATCATAATTCATAGATGTACCATAACAGTAAGCATATTTTTGAACTGTTTAAAAAACCCACAATCTTACATGATTTTTATGCAATGATGCAGTTGAAAATGTTGTCACACTAATTCTATAAAAATGACTAGTGTTCAAAGTTCAATTGGCAGAATACACTAATGGATGCTTGGCAATTTATTTTCACTAGAAGGTGGTAGGTGTGGTTAGACAGATTACTACTAAAACTAACTATCAGCCCAAAAGTTTAGACTCATTATAGTGTGTATTTTAAGCTTTGGCACCCTGGACCAAACTTTTCCACCTCATAAAAATAAGGAATGATGGGTAACGATTATGAAATGTAGCCAATGTCACCAGAAAACTCTAGGATTTTAATATGACAGTGGCCCCCATGGCCCTTAACAAAATACTTAACTGACTTCAACCCACAACATACTCTGATGTGATGTCCGTTACGAAATCGCCAATGAATTACAATTATCAATTGAAGAAGAATAATAAAATTTTAAATTCTCCACTAAATAATTAATTAAACATGAACTATACAATAGATTGAAACACAATTCCTTAGCTTTTTTTCTAGCTGGTACTAATTAAACATTAGTTCTAGTTACAAACTATCTTACTGTAAAGACTTATAAAGAGAATAATAATATTCACCTTGCCAAGTCTTCTCGTTTATAAAAAAGATCTACAATGAGATCGAGTGCGGTCACACTTCTAGATATGACATCGTCTTCGTTGTCCACACGAATACGAACGTTCAGTAGCCTCTGCGTGTTCACTTCGTTATTTTGCACCAAGTTGACCAACAAAAGTAGTACCTGTAATATAATTTAGTTTCAACGTAAATTATATGCGTGCTCATAACTATCTCTATCACATCAATTGTTTTTTTTTCTATCTGGGGGTTTTTGTGGTCACTGCAGCCTATTATAGCCACAGACAAGATAAGTAAAGAAAGTCAGCTCCGGCCGACCTTGATTTTAGTTAACTACGCTCGACCTGTAGCTTTAGGGCCGGCATCTACGATATTGCATAAAAAACAATTATTATATTAGCCTTGCCTCAATAAAATGTAAACATATTATTTCAAATCAAATTGGTAAGTTTCCGAAATCTGCCCGAAACAAACAATTTCTTGACCGTGATAATATTACTATAGAGTATTTATATAAGTGAACAATGTAATTCTAATAATAAAAACAGGTTACTGAACAACGATGAAACGTTGATAAATAAAGAAATCATTTCGGATTAATATATATATTTTTATGTCGTTATCGGTTTGGCGTTGTGTCCACAATCTCACCTGATCTTAAATGACGCTGTAGCCCAAAATGGTAGCACGCTAAGCCCACTGGAAGACTGGCTCTTAAGTGCAGGTGCCGGAACACACCTATTGGTGCTTGGCGACAGGTTTTCAACTTGAGGGTGGTAGCTAGCCAGGCGGGCATTAGAAAAAGCTCAACCTCCATGCATCATGTTGTATTTAAACAACGAAATAAACAAAAAAAAATCGATAACATCGTTTACTCATTGTCAAACCTAGCGTCACACATAAAACAATAAATGCGTATATCGAAGAAGCACGTACTTCGTACAGTCGCGACTGACGTTAATCCGACTTCGGATTAAGGTCCGACCTGAGATCCTCGTATGTATGAACTTATATGTGCGTGCATCGTTATCTCTCTGCATACAAACAACTAATGCAGCGGTCTTTACATAGTCACTATACATGTTGCTTAGTAAATGACTCGTATAACAGTACTTGGGACTGGAACACAACAGCACTGCCGTTTTGTGGTCTTTAATGAGCTAGACACAGGTTATATTAGATCAAAAAGATGCAAGGGATCAGAGATGATACGGATAATTATACCTATAAGCATTTGCTAAACGACTTATTGTCTTAAATCAATTTCATTTTAAGTCATCACTTCAGTCTAGCAGTTTTTAGCAGTCAGTACTATATTTTACAGCAGTCTAGATTGGTTATACTTTTTTTTTGCAACAATACTTTCAATGATACTGACTTATTCTACCTTAGTCGAAATCGATTTCTCAAGTTGGTCTGTACAAGTTTAATTCAATAATAATACAGGAAATCTAAAACAGTGAAATAATAATCACATCACACACACTCACACATTCACACACACACAAAACATTATTATGCAAACATAATTCTAAGTATGTACATTCATACACACGGTATAACAAAATATAATATTACTACTTCTTCATTGACACTTTAAAATTATATTTTAATATTTTAAATATGTCAAAAAATGTCCTGTGGAATTTGTATATAATAAAAAATAAATACTTACGCAAACACTAAATTCGAAGTTTCTATTGTCTGGTATAAAATTCCCTTGATTGTTTAATATTATAAGACAGATCTCCATTATAGATGGCTGCTCACCGACCACTTGAGCTCCGAGTGAAACTAAAAGGAAAAATGTACAAATTTAATGATATATCAAGAGTATCACTATTTCAATAATTTTTGACCACTGAATTACGGCAGTGGTATGGATGCATATCAAAGCAGATTCTTACAGAATTAAATATATAACTCAAATATAAATTAAAATCCATATGATTGAGGGATTTAAGTTGTCTTTGCTGAATCAATTTGCTTTCTAAAAGTATGCATATTCCAATACTGGGGTTGTTCGAGTATTAACTAAGTAAACTTTCAATTATTTTAGACCTTCTCCCCTTCCGTAGAATGATTAGTGGTAAACTTTTATAAAATAAATACGAGTTAGTTACGTTCATTAGTTTCAAGCCATTCTTGTACGTCAGGAATTCGCCGAATAGAATATTAGGTAGCTTTAGGAAAACTATACTAAGTACTAGTTGTTAAGAGTTAAGTCGTTTTTCGGAACACCCATTTACCTCTAGTATAAGAAGTTATTTATGTATATATACCATACATAATAAAAATAGTATTATTAATTTAAATTATAACAATTCTTTCGAAAGAATTTAAAAAAATGTTCATCTTACGTAAGATTTCACCCCAGTTCCTTTGTGAGAAAAAGTAAAAAAAAATTACTCTAATGTAAGTACATTTTAAGAAATTTTGTAAAGTGAAAATCACTGAGAAGATGAAATATAGACAGTAAAATATAGAAATGAGTCATTGCAAAAGGTTACGTGTATTGTGGTTAGTAGACATGAGTAACACTGCGCTATGCCGCGTAATTGCGCCAGATGTGTCAACTCAAACTTACTCCAAATAAATGTGAAAATTTTGCGTTTTACGGCAGTTCCTCTTTAAACTATAGTTTATTTTTCTACTTATCCCTTCACATTAGTACCCAGTATAGAAAAACTAGTAATAGATAATATTTATCCTTTATTAATTTTACTGGCAATTTCGTTTCGTGTGAAGAAGTTCAGTGCGTCCAAGATTACTTTTAACACACTGCGCCGGTCTGCCGACTCATTCATTCTCTCACTGGCTGAGCTAGCCAAAGTGCCTGCGCTACAAGGCAGGGGCGCAGGGTGCGCCTCACTCGACGCGTCTCATTTTGCAGCGATGTGACGCTTATTTGAGTAAACTCAATAGGCAGGCACAGTAAGCTGCTGTTACCTACGCTTATTTGAGTAAACTCAATAGGCAGGCACAGTAAGCTGCTGTTACCTACGCTTATTTGAGTAAACTCAATAGGCAGGCACAGTAAGCTGCTGTTACCTACGCTTATTTGAGTAAACTCAATAGGCAGGCACAGTAAGCTGCTGTTACCTACGCTTATTTGAGTAAACTCAATAGGCAGGCACAGTAAGCTGCTGTTACCTACGCTTATTTGAGTAAACTCAATAGGCAGGCACAGTAAGCTGCTGTTACCTACGCTTATTTGAGTAAACTCAATAGGCAGGCACAGTAAGCTGCTGTTACCTACGCTTATTTGAGTAAACTCAATAGGCAGGCACAGTAAGCTGCTGTTACCTACGCTTATTTGAGTAAACTCAATAGGCCGGCACAATAAGCTGTTGTTACCCATGTCTAGTGGTCAGGCACAAGCTTTTGACAGAGTCGCTAACAGGATTGGCAACTTTAGCAGTTGAGATTTACGGAAAATTGACAATTCATATGTAGGACGCGGATGAAAAAATGTGACCACGCAAAACTAGCTTAACTTCTTTTTATTAGTAGTTAGTATTTTTTTAAGTAGATCATAAATCTTTGATGAATACCACCTATTTTTGTGACTTCAATTCACAGTATTTAATATAGCTTACGAGTATAATATTCGCCTCATCTCGCACGTTTTATAGAATGTATGTACATGTGAATAATATTGCTTTGTGAAGTGTTTGACTATTTTAATTGCAACCACGTTGATCACATGGTGAATAACCCGTCACATCCGTGCACATGTTCTGGTGCATCATTCTTTGGGTTTAATCAGCAAATACCCATTAATCATATAAGATCAAATAGAGTCTATACATATAATAAAACTAAAGTGTCTGTTGTAATGTCAAAATAACAGCTTTTTACTAAATGCATAAGAAACTATATACGGTACATATAATTTAAAATTTTTGCCTGTTTGTTCCGGGTAATCTCCTAACGGGACTTTCACTGGCAGATAGCTGATTTTATAAGGAGTAACTTAGTCAACTTTGATTTCAGAAAAATAATTAGGGTTCCGTGCAAATAAAATAATAATCTACTAAAAGTACATAGTATGTAGTTGAGGAGAGCGGAGTCGCGGGCACAGTTAGTGTTACATAAAGTAAAGTGTAGTGTTGTGTTACCTGTGTTCCCGAAGGAGTGCGACAGGTTGAGCAGCACCTTGACAGCGGGCAAGGCGGCGTCGAGCAGCGGCCCGCGCAGCCGCTGGTGCGTGCGCGCCTCGCTCGCGCAGCGCCGCAGCAGGGCCGCGAGCGTGCGCGCCGCGCCGCTGCACTCGCTCACCAAGTACAGCTGATTGTCTTCATTTTGTTGCGTTACCTAAACGTACATCATAAATACTCAATATCCCATCTCACTTCCAGACTATACTTCAGCCAAATTCGATAAAGAATCAATGTTAATAAACGATTTTAGGGTCATCAAAGTCTCGAAATAAAAATCTTGTTTTATGGTACATAACAATAATTTCATGTCAATTATTATTACAACACATTTTAGTCGAATCAATCTCACAACTTGCATATTATAGTGTTGATATCAAAATCAAATATCAAAATTGAGGTATTCTAAACAGTTCATTACAATTTCGGTAATTATCTTTCTAAATATATTTCATACACGGTTGCTTATTTAACTCATTTACAAATTATCTACAAAAAAAGTATATTTTAATGCTATTATGGTATTGTTATTTTTTCGGAAAAATTGCTGTCGATAAAGATGTTACGTTCCTTTTAGAATATGTATATAAGATGAGACATTTATTAACATTTAGTTATTGATAAAATAAAATAAAAATTCAATTAAAAAACTAAATTAAAATATCTGTAATGATGTTCTACGGACAACATTTCTGATAAGTGCCTGCCATTGGTTGCCAGGCAACACTTTGTTAGTAAACATTCTTTATCCAAGTTGAATCGAAAATAGTTTAGAAATTAAAATTCGTAGTCGCTCTCATGTTGGCCTGCAAGCAGGATCCCGAAACGCAACAAACCCAAAGAGAGCCACAATAACGGCTTTATCACCTTATGTATGGTGGTCACGATCCAGTCGGTGATCTCTCGATGGTCACGTCACTGTTGTATTTGGATCGTACTGTGACTGGAGTTTACTTCTCAAGAACCGTCTTGGAATTTAGAATATATACAATTGGTGAGAAGATTAAATAAAGGCATTTCTTATGATGAATTCTTGATGATGAATGATTCTTATGATGTAGAATGAAAGAAAAAAACATAAGCTACATAACCTAACCGGTAAACGCATCGCAGACGTGTTCTTGTCATTGATTGTTATCATCACTTGAATTTATATTTTTTCATAAAGATATATATATAAACCTTTATATACAATATTATTATCAATAACAATATTTATTAATAATGACGAATTAATAAAAAAAAATACAGCTCGACAGCGGTATAGGCCGACCACTGTTAGCGCGACCCGCCAGATGGTTTGCGGGACGCGGGGCGACGAGTGTGCACGGATATACACGGTATTGAGTCTATACCCTATATCCTAAGATCAATAGTTTGTGCATGTTATTGCAACTGGTACAAATATCTAATGATATAATATATTTAATACATATAATATTGTTGTCTTTATTAAAATGCTAATCAAAAAATTACTATAATGAAAAAATACGAATGAAACTTAATTAACTGTATATTGTATGTTATTAAATACAATTGAATAAAAACGCGCTTAAGCATTACTTTAGATTGGTTGTATAGTTTTTATAAATGCACCATTCGTAATTCCATCTTGGTAAAATAATCTCACGTGGAACAGTCACAGAAATAAAACCGCGTAGGCCTATACGTCAAATGTCAGTTGCTGCCGACGGCCGGCAACAGACTAGCTTATTGGTTGGTTTCGTTCCCCTCCCGCGCCCCGTAGACCAACTGGAGCGTCGCGCTTACGACGGTTAAGCTATAGCAGTGACATCGCGTCTTTTCTGTGAATTTGCCACCCGCGCAACGTTCACGCTCATTTCAACGCTCGATTCAATGAAAATTATACATGCATTACAACTATAATTGAAAAATATTTTACCAAGCATCTTGACCCTAGTGGTTAAATTACAGAGTGATTAGAGTATTTCTAAATTATGTGAAATTCTCTATACATAAAGCCGGTTTGAATCTTTAATGTAAAACAGACTTAGCATCTGTGGTTTTAAGTCTAGTAATTTCCATTAAAAATAGCAACATACATTTTCCAGAACCCGCATGCAGCGGTCAGCCTTGCGGAGTACATGCAGATGTGCTCCGGTCCAGGCTGCAGGCGGGGCGTCCAGGCTGTTGGCGCAGTCCTCGAGGGTGCGTACGATATGCTCGACGCCACCCAGCACCCGAAGCTCTTCTTTGAACCATTCACCAGCACGCTTCGATGTTAGCGAAAGCAGAGTCTCCATTGCCAAATGACCCACCTGCAATATATCGTTTTTTGTTTTCATACAATTTACCTTTATCTATATATTTATACATATAATAAAATTTAAGTGTCTGTTTGTAATATCAAAATAATAGCTTTTTACTAAATTCATATGAAAGTGTATACACGGTCCTATATCAAAAAAACATGTTTTATTTTTTATTTTTGTCTGTCTGTTTGTTCCAGGTAATCTCCGAAACGGTTATTTTAGAAAAAAAATAGGGTTCCGCCTTTTTAGTAGTCCTCGCAAACGGAGCCGCGGCACAGCTAGTCTTTTTTATAATGCACTTTCTACGTACTCTCAACCGAACCTTTCGTATTTAGAAAACTTTATAGAGAAGAGTTTAAAGTTGCTTGAAAATATACAATACAGGGTAAATGCAGCTTAATAAAGATTTACTACAATCCTAATGAGCTAAAAAAAATTGTTAATTGTTTATTTATTTTATTGTTCTTTTTATGTTGGTTAATATTGTTATTATATGTTAATAAAGTCTTATATTTAAGTTACTAGCTATGCCTCACAGTTTCACCGATGCTAAAATTATTTGACAAACTGTCCACGACATTGCCAACACACCCGTCTAGCTTATCGTTTTTCTCACTTCTAGTACATGCCAGATTGTTTAACGTTCCATGGTTACTGCTCCGTTCCTTAGAGCCCTAGCGTGAAGTTATATTGTTTATAAGCTTCCTCAATAAATTGGATATAAAGTAAAAAAATATTTAATATTATGATAAATTATTAAGTAGTAAAATATTTAACTGGTAGTACCAGAGAATAGCATGTTCGAACAAACAAACAATCTTTTGAGCTTCAATATATAAGTATAGGTTGTTTGAAATTTTCAACTATGTTATATTTAACCAAATTTATTGGAAAAGATGGATTTAAAGATTTTGGAAAAAAAAATTACCGTTATATTATCCAAATCTAAATGCTGAGCTTTGCCTTGACTTTTGATTTCAGCGCATAGTTCTCGCACCCGTTCTTGAGTCTTTGCTAATTGTATTGATGTTAACCCACAATCATCAAGTGCATTTCTGAAAATTAACATTAATTTTGCTTAAATAGCAATATTTGAATTTTGAGTAAGTACACCATATTTATTGCAAAGTAATTGTTTATATAAAATTTTATATCCATATTTAATTTATTAACTTTTATACTTACTTATGTGAAACATCCGATTCAAGTAAATTTAACATAAGCTCGAGTGATTCTCGATCGAGATCCATGTTCAGCCGATCTTGTGAAAGCACGAACATAACTGTAGCAGTACATAGACCCAAACTCTGCAATGAACATTTATTATAAAATTGTTGTATGTTCAAGGAATAATCGAAGATACACAGGAGCTTGTTTTGATGTCTTTTCGATAAACTGATCAACTTTCACCTTTAAAGTTATGATCACATTTTATTGCTCAGAAAAACTTCATCAGTGTCACACTTAAAGGTGAAATAGATTTATAATGGCAAAATTTTTACTGGTGACTACTATTTTCGAAAAATTAAACTTTTACGCATTCTGACAACAACATACAATAAATAAAACGTTAAAAATGGATTTGAAAGCTAATTATTGTTTTCGATGCAGTATGCATATAATTGTTATGAATAGTAAAAAAATATATTTAAAGCACATTTCAAAGCTGTAATAAGTAAAAACAGAATGTTACATATTAAAATTAAATAATATGTTCTAAAAGAGATATACTTAAACTTACTTGATCATTAGTAGCATCATGAAGGGCACTAAAGAATTTTTGAACGGTGCCATGTGCACGTAAATGCATGCGAAACGCAGGCGCAGTACATTTAGTTGCGAGGGTAATCGCAGACAAGCAACGTGTTGAAATTGGGTTATTGTCCTGAAATAAAACCAGAACTCTTTATAGTTCAAGAAATGTTTTATATAAAATCATTATGATAAGAAAATAAGGTCACTGTAATTAAGTGAATGTGACTGTATAGAGACGGAGTGATTACCCATGAAAAATATTATTTAGTAATTGGTTTTATTTTTCTGTTACCTACAAAAGTTTAACTTGATTGTTGCATTATATAAATTTTATGGTTTCTAATTTTCTTTAGTTTTATATGACTGTCCAAATGAAGATTATACAAACATTACAATGATATGAAATAATGGTTTACCTAATCATAAAGAATATTTTACCTGCAATGCATCCAAGAGATATTCTACATCATCATTAAATTCTTGGAATTCTCCAATTTCTTGTATTTGATGAGCCTTTTTCACATTTCTGACAACAGTGTAATACTGAAAAGATAAGAAACATTATATTAATATGTGCTTTATATACATTTCATATATTAAACCCACGGAGATAAGGCTCACGACATAAACCATAGCATGCCTTCACATAAGATTATTTGAAACAATGATCAATTATTTTCATGATTGTTACATTAAAAAACCCCAGTTTTGTGCTCTTGCTCACTGTAAATATAAATTGTCAGAAGCACTAGTTGCTTTATACTTAATATAGTTGATAATTATTAATTTAAGGGTTGATTTGGTTTGGGTTGATTTTTCAATCAACAGATAAATTTATTAGAGGAATAATTTTCAAATTTTGACAGTTTTTCCACACATCATATGTCAGAACGTGAAAAAATTATTCCTCGTATAAAATTATCGGACAATTATTTGACGATTGGAAAAACTTACATTTAAATTAAAATTAAATGACATGTAACATCTATTTGATACTAGCCGAAAGATTATTAAAAAATAATTATTATTAAGTAAGTAATTATAAGTAATAAATAAGTAATTAAGTGTCATTTTTGATAAATGTAATGACTTATTATATTTATCTAGCATAAGCATTAATAGTCATATTTTTCTAGATGTAATGGAACTTATATATGTATTTCTCTTGGAAAATACACTGATGGAAATATTTAAATGATATTTATTTATAATAGAATAAAATGATGGTTTAATGAGTTTCTCGCATTCATATCATACATTGCCTAGTGTCAGGTGCAGGTATGGTATACAAATTTGCAGATTTTACATGCGAGTTTTAACTTTGAGAATGAATGGCGAGGCTTGTCATTTTTTTTACCTAGTATTGGGATGCTTAAGAACATTGGAATACATAAGTTTCTGCAGACTGCAGGTTAAGTATGGACATTGAAGCATATTTTATTAGAGAATAATTATATTATAGGTTAAAGAGTTTAAATATGGCTTACTGTTATTAAATATAAATAACAGAAACAAAATTTCACAAATAAAACAGGACTCATTGAGCAGTGTGGTAGTAGTATAAGCCCTATTACCTATTAACTGATAAGTTTAGGGTTCACAACCCCACACATGATTTACTTGAGTGTGATAAGTATGATTATCAGTTCTGTGTCTGAGTATTAAATATCTATACATTTAGTGTGTATAAACTATTCGTTTACCACATTAGAAGCTATATGCTTAGTTAAGAATCAAATGATTAAGTATGAGATTGTCTTCTCATATTATATTATAGTAAGGTACTTGTGCAACTCCAAACATATAGTGTAAGTGGTATGTTACAAATAAAAAATATTATGGCAGCTCCACACGCCGGCCGCCGCGCCGAACTACTTTCCACACTCACAATGTTCACAGTCGGGTTCATTTACTGGTACTAAATGGGCGCAACTTCAGCTACTGCATCTTTAGCTCTATGTGCATTATGCTTTAGACATATTTATTTAAACACGTTATACCAAATACCATCAAATACATTAATAAAATGTTGAATACTTTAAACATTTAATAGAATTATTACAATATGGTTACATATTTAGTTTATAACGAATCGAACTGTGACTCCGTGAATGTGGATGAGAGTTCGCGTTACGCGGCCGCAAGCCCTTTGACGCGGACACAAAAAACCGATTCGGAACGGAAACAGAGGCGCGAACAGGCGTGGCATCCACACTCGCGTTCACGTCCCTTCACGGGTGTTCACTGCGTGAGTATGGAGCCGGCATTTCACTACTAGGTTATTAAAATACGACGGTTTAACATGTTACTGATTTAAATCTTAGCATTTTGTCAATTATTACTTTTTAATCTTTATACAAACTTTAAAATTGCTATTTATCACTTATTCGGGTTTTTTGCACATTTTTTTAAAAGTGGCATCTTTGTAAATACGAATTCTGCCAGTGTCAAATCAGTCTTAGGAGAGTCACTCTATAATCTAATTTTATATAATTTCGTTTCTTCCAGATTATGCTGCTGAAAAACACATAGCAAACACAACAGACAACACTTACAGACACGATGCTTTAGGTAAATAGATACATGCATATTAATAAATATAATATGATTAGTGTTAGTTATTATGATAAATTAAAGTTTTATTTTGTTAATACATATAAAATTTGCAGTGTTTTTTATAGCAGCTGAGCAAATTTACTGTACTGTAGCTGATGGTAAGGATAGTAACACAATGGCGACACATCGGCGATCGCTACTGTTATGCCGGCCTGCACAAATAAGTGGATATGCAAAGGCTGATGCCGAAACGCGACCCGCAAAAGCTTACTTTTGCTATGACGGACTTTTCACCACGTGCATGATGGTCGCGACTTAGACAGGCAAAACAACCCTACCATCCCTCAAAAATATTGACAAAAGGGGAAAATACATATGTATGCAAAGATTTACAATCTGCATATTATTTTGGTAAAAGAAATATTTTTTGTAGTATGCAGTAACATTAAACTAACAGTGGTTCAGCTGGCATGGACTACAGAATTATTATTTATGAAGAAATTGCAAAAAAAAAAATTTTATACAAGTAGCAGTATAACAAAAAAAATCAAATCAAAATCTACCCATTACTCTTTGCATGATGTGTGCACAATAGCAAATCTCAATCATTTTATTTATATAGAAAATAAGGCAAAGATCAAAATACAAATTAATTACCTCTTTAGCCTCCTTTGCACATTTAACACTGGTATACGGTTTAACAGCTTCAGTTGATCCAGGATCATCTTCAAGGGGATCTGGAGCTCTATATCTTGTCACTCTAGTCAATTCTTCTGATACTTGTGTTACAGGATTTCTTACTTCTACATTTTCTGGTTGTTCTGGTCTTGGAGTCTCATTTCCTTTCTAAAAAAATAGACGTAATATAAAAAATACAACAATAATATCCTATTATTTTAATAATACCACTAGTTGTGCCAGCGGCTCCGCTCGCGTGGATTACATAATCCTAACTAATATTATAAAGGTGGAAGTCTGTTTGGAACTCAATCACACAAAAATGGCTAAACGGATTTGAATGAAATACCACACATATCACTTATAACCCGGATTAAGACATACAATACTTTTTATCCCAGTAAAAACATGTCTATTTGTTCACGCGAGTGGAGCCACGGGCACAGACCTTCTCAATTTTTTTTATTGTAATAGTTTTGTCATAGTCTCAATCTCACCTGATTTTAAGTGACCATGTGGCCCAAAATGATAGCACGCTAAATCTAGTGGAAGACTGGTTCCCAAGTGCAGCTGCCGGAACACACCTATTGGTGCTTGGCAACAGATTTGCAACTTGAGGGTGGTAGCTAGCCAGGTGGGCATTAGAAAAAGCCCTACCACCATGCTATGGTTTCATCATGATGTTTTCCTTCATCGAAAGCTCAGGCTTATTGCAGGGATTCGAACTCACGTCAATTGATGCAAAGTCATATACGCTACCACTGAGCCATCATTGCTATAAAATAAAAGTAACTTAGGCTAAGTTATGCCTTATAACAACAGCTATATACGAGCAAAGTTCTGTAAAAATCGGTCCAACCGTTTCAGTGATTAGCCGGAACAAACAGACAGACAAAATGTTTAATTTTAAATTTTTTGTTTTAAGAACTGGCACTGATATAGAAATGATTTCACAATGAAATATTTAATAATACTCAAATAAGTAAAAAATAAAGTAGTTTTGTATCAGATGACTTGAAGGTCACCCAAACTAACCTCAGATGTCATTCATGACAGTTTCAATTAGGTACTTATTATGCTAATATCATGGATTCATATTGTGAAGATGTTAAGTTATATTATTGTAATACTTACATCATTTGCCCATTCATGTCGATACAAATGTCGCCTTTTTCTAGCAGGTAAAGGAGAAGGATTATCATTAACCAATGATTTACTCTTGAATATTGAACCTTTTTTCTTTGTTATAACTAACTTTACACTTGGTTTGTCTTCTATCTGCTCTTCAGAGTCACCAAGGTGCCCTGGAGATTTGAAAACATCGTCTTGTGAATTTTTCTGTAAATCATCTTCATAATTGTCATTGGGACAGCTATTATAAGCTGAATCTGATGATTGTGTACCAAGGTGAGAATATGTGGGTGGATCACTTGTTGTTATAACTTGTGGAGAATTGATGATGGAACCTTCCCTGTTCACCTCTGTGTCACTCTCAATTTGTTCTTGAACATTATTCAACAACTGTTCTGGTTCTTGCTCGGGACTTGAACTTTTAACAGGTTTATATCTTTGCTTTTTGTGTGGTTTTTTATGGGTATCATTAACACTTTTTTTAATATCGCTACCAGAAAGGATGTCAATTAAGTCACTGTTTTCTCTATCATCATCATTTTTTACTATTCTATCATCACTATCAGGTGTTGTAGGTGTGGAGGCAGAATCTACAGCTATATCATGCTTCTTTCTAGTCTTCCTGGTTTCTTTTTTTAGATCACTAACAGTTTTTGTTCCATGTTTATTAGAATAGCCTGTTGTTAGTACATCTAAATAATCATCATTTTCACTGTAATTAATATTTGGCCTGTTTCTTCTTGATCTTCCTGTACTACTTTCTGGGGGTTTAGGCCCTGGTGGTGTTTCATTAGGTAATACTTCCAAACTGGGTGATTTTAAGACTGGTGTAGAGTCTAATTGGGCCAATTCTAATTCAATTTCATTATCCTTTGATACCTTGTTCTTGTATTCTTTTTCTACGTCCTGGCATGGAGAAGCAAGTGTTTTATAAAGTTCATAAGTATCTGAGCCTGGCAATGGTGAACTTTGTTTTTTGTCATGATCATCATCAGTATTTTTATGATGTCTTTTATGAGATTTGTGATCTTTTTTGTCTTTTTTCTTCTCTTTTTTACTATCATGATTTAAGCCTGTACATTTTATAGTTATTTTAAGGCCTTCATGTTTAGGAGAACAAATTGTTTCCATTGATGGGCTTTTTTTATGATCAGATCCAACATCAGAATGAGTATCCATTGAAGAATGTCTATCAGAGTTAGGTGATGTAAAGCCTTCATTTGAATCAGTACTGACAATCCTTGATGTACCTTTTGATATTCTCAAGACAATTGGTGGAGGCTTTCGTTCTTCATTTGCATCTTTACTTGTGGAGGGACTAGAAACCTCTGCCTTTACAGGAGATGGACTTAAGGCCAATGGACTCTCTTTGGGTGACTGTATTTTAGGAGATAGTTCTTTAAAAGATATTGGTTCATAGCGACTTGTAAACTCCGGTATAGGACTATTGCTTCCATCTTCTGCATAATTAATTACTTTATTACGAGTGCGAACCAGGTAACGTTTATTTGGTGGTTTAGTATTTTCAGCTGGAGCTTCCTCTTTTCTGGCAGCTTTTGTAGCCACTGAGTTTTTCTTTGATTTTGTCTTTTCAGAACTCCTCCAGGGAATTTCTGGGGAGGATGAATCCCTAGTGTATGATCTTCTTTTGTTTGTTTTTCTTTCTTTATTTGATGGATGTTCAGGTGATAGAGGTGCTGCAGGTACTGGTGGAGCATATGTAATTTGTGGAACTGGTGGGTAGAGTTCAGCATTACGTGATTTAAAGAACTTTTTCGGCTTTGGTGGAGGTTGTTCAGTTTCAACTGCTGGCACTGTCAGAGGGCTATTCTGATCTTGAACAGATTTCTTAAGTACATTGTTTGCATAAGCTGAAAAAATATGTATTCTAGCATTCAAATCTAAAAATATTGAACATTATGACATTACTGTAAGGTTTATTTATAACAGGTCACAATTAACTTTCACCTATGACAATAATTGTCCAACAAGAATCTTAACAGCTTACTAGTGTGATCAGCAGTATGTTATATTAATTAAAAGAGAAAAATATTTAATGTAGGTAAATTTTCAAGATGAAGAATAGCAACAGTTTTAACGATGAATGACAGAGTGAATGGGCTTACCGTAAGGTGCACTTCTGATAGATGTGAAGCTAGTGATACCCCACTTTCCAACTGTGCCCGCTGAGCGTGCTGCTGTTGGGCAATTACTGTTCTCTCTAAACAGAGCGCTATCCAGCGGCACAGCCACGCTACCGCCTCTGCCTCTGCCCCAACGCGACATACTGATAATTTCATCAAAAACGATGACACCTGCACCGGACTTGCTAAATCAACTGTTTATCAAATGTCAGGGCAAGTGGCACATGCCGTATCGTAACTGTTCGTTGCAATTTATTATCTCCTTTGTATCACTTCTCAAAACATATTATAAGTTATTGAAATGAAAACACAACCCATAAAGATAACACACCCGCCATTTTTACAGGAGCGAAGTACTTTTCCCACAGACACAATCTATTTTCAACCCACACTTCGTGTGTCAAATGCCACAACTTTCATTATAATTACAGATTCTCTTTGAACTTGTGAGGTAGATAATTAACGTTGAATTTAACATTAATAATGACAAATAGGGCACAAACTGCGATGTTGTCATTTCATAAAACAAGGCACGCCATATTGGCTAAACAAGATTTATTTTTTATCAACCAATAGGAACACAGGTAACGCGCAGAGTACCATAGAGAAAAGATCCTATCGTTGGACCTCTATTATCATTGTTATTGTGGTGAAACTTTTTATTAAACTGTAAAATCGATCATAAAGACATACAAAGCGATCACAAAGAGTAGAAAGTAATGTTTTCGGAGCTACAAAAACCATTAATTGTAAAAAAATCTACGGAATCGATTACTTTGCAAATAAGTATCAATTAATCGACAAACTATCGATTGTTTGTTAGTACTGTATCTAACATCTAGGCGACCGCACGACGATAGAGAAAAAAGGTCATTCTCATGTTCCACGGGTAGTACCGTAATATTTTAAATGAGAAACAAACACGAGAAATAAAAATATCAGAACAACCAATCATTGCTCTTCAAAGAAAAATCTTTGTTGTAGTCACAAAATGCAGGCCTATATTATTACGTAACTTCTTTTTAAATTATAGCAAATTGTAATATCGATAGTTTTAGCCTAACTATAAATTAATCGATAGCAGGAATAACCATTATTCAAACGAGTTTTAATGAATACTAGTGTAGATTATATTTATTATTCTGTAATTTCTGGTACAGTCATGGTTAGTATATAGATTGTTTCTTTTTTTCGCAATTTTGGGGATTAATTCGTTCTTTGCGAAATTTTGGAGAAATAAAATCCTTGGGGAAAAGTTTGGGGAATTGAAAATCCAAAGTAAAAGGATTCTTTTAGTTTTTTTTTTTTGAACATACCTTTTAAATTTTACACCTTACGCGCGAGTTGACATATAATCTCAGTAATTTTTAATATGTAATAAAATTATTTCGACGAATGCCCTTTGATCTCATACCGACTATGTGAAACTATCTGACTATCGGACAGGACCAATATCGTTCCAGTAGAGGATATAATTGCTGGAACTATTTGATCCGCAACTACTTATATCTAGGCTGTAGATGTGAGCTATACCTGGTTAAATATCTGTTCCTGTTCCAGAGAAAAAAAAGGTGTGTGTGCGATTCACACACGATAGAAATGAAACTTCATTTTAAAATATATTTTATTTAAACAGTGTGCAATATACATACACACCGACATTTGCTCTCTCGCTTTGGCTCACACAAAGAGGAGAGACCGATTATATATTGCTCTCTCGCTCTGGCTTACACAAAGAGGAGAGACCGATAATATATTGCTCTCTCGCTCTGGGTCACACAAAGAGGAGATACCGATAATGTGCGTTAAATGTTTAACGTTTAATGCGTTGGAAGTCGCATAAGAAGTTTCACTTCAATAACAATTCCATAAACCTGTTCCAAAATAACAGACTGTTACACGATGCCAACTCTTTCTATTACTATAATTGAAAAGAGTAAACAGCTTGTTCCAAGTCATATTTATTTATATATCTTCTAATAAATTAAGATCCTTAAGCTTGAATAGAGGAGATCATGTTCCAAACTGAAACAGTTTACTTTTGTGTCACACCCCCAGTATGTGTAACAGGTAGGGTAAAACGACGTATAACTAGCCATCTGCAGTAACTGGCCAGGTCCCTCTATAACAGTCGAAAATAAGCTAATGGGTCATCAAACACCAACTTGTTTAATTTATTAATATTATTGAAGTGAAACTTCTTATGCGACTTCCAAGCGTTAAACGTTAAATGTTAAACGTTTAACGCACATTATCGGTCTCTCCTCTTTGTGTGAGTCAGAGGAAAGAGCAATATATTATCGGTCTCTCCTCTTTGTGTAAGCCAGAGCGAGAGAGTAAATGTCGGTGTGTATGTATATTGCACACTGTTTAAATAAAATAGAAAATGTCTTTTAAAATAAAGTTTTACTTCTATCGTGTGTGAATCGCACACACACCTTTTGAAGTGAAACTTCTTATGCGACTTCCAAGCGTTAAACGTTAAATGTTAAACGTTAAACGTTTAACGCACATTATCGGTCTCTCCTCTTTGTGTGAGCCAGAACGAGAGAGCAAATATCGGCGTGTATGTATATTGCACACTGTTTAAATAAAATAGAAAATGTCTTTTAAAATGAAGTTTAACTTCTATCGTGTGTGAATCGCACACACACCTTTTTTTACACTATCGGGTCTCATTTTAATTCACGATTGCGCCACCATACTTCGAAAATAGTGCCAAAATTATAGTTATTTTCTGACAGTTAGTGAGCAAGATTCTACTTGGGTGGTTGCTTAACAAAAAGGTAAGATTAATAGTTATTTAAAAATTTCGTTAAATATGTTTTATGCTTAATAACGTTATAGTAAATGATTAAGGCTTAGTTTTTGTTAAATAGGTATTAAAATTACAGAATATGTTTATTGATTTATTTCTATTTAACCTCTTATAATAGGGTGGCTATTAACTGAAATAAAAAAATTGCCTTTTTAGTTACTGTTCATCTATGCCAGTTACTAACAAAATTAAGTATATGTACGCTTGTATTGCAAAATTGCTACGTAATCTAAAAGGTTAGAGTGTATAGTATAGCTTGTCCAAATATCGTGTTTTTTTATGAAGTTCTTTCAGTAACTGGCATAGGTGGCTAGTTGAGTGGCCCGTTAGTATTTTTGTTTTCAGATAAGTAGAATAATGTCCAAAAAGCGGCATTTACGAAAGAAGCTATAGATAAAGCTGTGAATTTTGTTCAAAATAAAGAAAAATCTGTTCGCAGTGCTGCTAAATTATTTGGGGTGCCTAGGAGCACTATCCAGTTAAGATGAAATATCCTTAAACAAAATTTAAGTCCGGTCCAAATCCTGTATTAACAAAGGTTGAAGAGTCCGCTATATTAAACTTAATACGAACTTAGCTAGACGAGGATTTCTTAGAAAAAAGGATGATATACAGATATGTGTTCAAGACTACCTTAAGGAGAATCCAAGACTAAATTCGTTTCGGAATAACCGGCCTGGTGTTGTATGGTTTAATGCATTCCTTAAGCGTCATCCAGAAATTTCTGTTCGGTTGTGAGAAGGTGTAACAAGGTGTAACAAAGTGTAGCAAGCGCATGTGTCTCGAAAGAAGAGAAGAACAACTCAACAACAACTCAATGAAGTTGTACACGATCCGAGACGCGTTTATAATGGCGATGAAACCTGTTTTAGTAACTGTCCAAAAACAAGAAATGTTCTTGCTCAAAAAGGAAGCAAAAATGTCTATGAGATTGAGAAGGCTTCACCTAAAGAAATTATAACTGTTATGTTTTCTTTTTCCGCTGCAGGATTTGCCTGTAAACCCATGATAATATACCCATACAAAAGAATTCCAGACCGTATTGCTGAAAGTGTACCGGATGGTTGGGGCGTTGGACGAAGCGACAGTGGTTGGATGACAGCTGCAGTTTTCTACGAATACACTGTTAACGTGTTCTATCCTCAAATAGTCGCAAATGAAGTAATGGCTAGTAACTAACAGACAGAGTGCCAATTACTGAATTTGATGGCTAATTACTGGTTAAATTTGATAACTTTTAATTAATCAAACTTTAAAAATATGGCAATAGCACTTTTATTTCATTATCATTTCCATATAAAATAATGACCTTTTCACTATTCAGCAAAAGCATACAAGTTCAAATTGAATGTTGCATATTGGAACTATGAAGACTCAAACTGGCTAAGGTGCTTAAGTGGCCAGTTACTGCATGGTTTACCCTACGTAATTTTTAGTAACAGCTTTTTCAGTTTACAAATATCATTTGCAAGTTATTACTTGTCATTCCCTGTTATTTTAAACTGACATTATTTTGACTTTAATTGAAAAGCACGTGCAGACGGATGTATAAATACAATCAATACAATTTTTTTAATAAACCGTTTTTAAACTTAACATTTAACATTTTTTTTAATTTGCGTACTTTTAGCATTTGTTATATAACCTGTTTGAAAAAAATGGGGTTAAGTTGCAAAACATCATTTTGGGGAAAAGAAAATACGAATACGGGGAAAATTCAGAAATTCAACCTACCAACCATGTGTACAGGTTGTGTGTACAGGTACAGGTTATTTGTCAAAGTTAAAAATATGCCTATGCGTTGTATATATATGCACTATATAATATGTAGTATGTACTTTCATTTTGTTTAATTTTAATTAATCAGTTATTCGCTGTAAGAAATTTATTGGAAGTGTGTGTGTATTAATCATAATCATTTTTTTATAACATACCTACTATGCACAGGTTTGAGAAAAAGGTCTCAAATCTGTAATACTATGGTTATATTTCTTTAGCGTACTATTTACTATGTAATTTTGCCACCAAGTTAAATTGAAAAATTGTTACGATTTATTGCTTTAGGTAAATCTGAAAACACTTATTACGAGAGAAGGCTCAAGAACCACTTGAAAAAGAAATCACTGAATCATTTACCAAACAATCAATAAAAAATACGGCATTTTATGCATGTTTTATGATAAAATTTCTAAGATCCCGTGGGTGTGACGCATTGAACAGCATCTACGTATTTTACTTAACTTTATTAATAAGCATAGTATAAAATAATACTTTTGTGATTTAAATATTTTAATATAAAACCTAATAATGTCATACTAAATAAAACAACTCGCGGGAACAATATACTTGTTAACACAGACTTTAGCATAATTAAATAGCGTATGTAGATTCTTTGTTAATACCACAAAATGTTTTTTTTTTCGAAAACATTATTTTCTACTTTATAATTTTTAACGACCGTAAAATAGATAATTAAGAAGACATCAACTGGTGATATATGAATTAATATTAAAAATTAGTCAGTATCAAAACCATTTTACTCACATTATATAGGGATACCATATAAACCAAAGATGTTACGTAGGTGTTGTCATCGGAAGCCGGCGTCGGAGGCACAAAATCAAATTATATTGAAATAGAAAAATACTTTTCTATTATGAAATAAAATAAAAGCAGAAAATTATAATATCACACATCGCTGGTTAGAATAGTTATTAGGAATATATTATAATTTATTACAGTCGAATTTTAAAACATGCAAATTTTATTTTATAAATAGCAATTTAGCTGCTTTGTCACCGGTACCGAAAATCAAACTAGCTCCGCAAAAAATTTTTTCGTTAGGAACAGACCCTGGTGGATATGACAGAAATTGTCGGACGATTGGCTTCAATACGTTAAATTCCGGCAAATCCGATATATACCTCCGTTTTGAAATATCAGAACCGGTGCAAGATTCGGATGAGTAATTTAAATCTAAGTTTCCGACATATTGGATTCGGAGTCAAAGATCGATGACATCCCTAATATAAACGATAACATACATAGTGTCCTCATTTATTTTCTAAACTTTTTGGTCGCACTGTATTAAAGATTTTTTATGTATATCTAATAAATAAATTATGTACTACTTATAATATAAAATGAAATTATAATGTACAAAATGAGTAAGTATTTGTAATTTATACACACACTTTTTTACTGTAATCGCACAAAGTTACTAGCTAGGAAGGAAGAGACAGAGAAATTTATTTGGAGATTTCTCTCTACTTGAGGCAGCCCGACTGGTGAAATACATCCACCCTACAGAAGATCGCAGTCGAATAACCTTATGTTGCGTTCCTGTGGTGAGTAGGGTTTCCAGAGCTCCTTGGGGTAGGGTGGGATTAAAGAGACGTAGGGCACAGAGAAATTTCTTTGGAGATTTCTCTCTGCTTGGGGCCGTCCGTCTGGTGGAATACCTTCATGCTACATGTGTTTTTAGCTATAGGTGTTTATTACTTTTATATGCATTTGTTAAAAACCTTATTTTGACATTACAAACAGACACTTTAATTTTATTATATATATAGATAAAATAAATAAGTACAATACAGCTAGGTGATAAAGAAATCTTCCTGCATAATCTACCTACTATATAGTCATTTGTGTAGACTAGAAAAATCTAAAAAAGGCCGTTACACCTAATTACTTTAATACTTAAGCCACAATAATGATAATGTTACAAAAAAAAAAAGTTTATACTATGTTTATGTAAAATTACAAAAATAAGTGTGAATTTTAGACTCAAAAAAGAATCCGTGATTAATATCTACTATGTAGATAACATTAATGCATAACTTGTAGGAGGGGTTTCAAAACTGTTTATTGGTAGCTTGGAAGTATCCTATAGGTTTTAATTAATAATCGATCAGTGAGCGAGATTTGTAGTATGAAGAGGTAAGTACCTACTTATTGCGGCAATCTAGATTTTTTCACGACATCATGAGTCCATAGACCTTTTTTTCGAACTTACTATACCTACTGTTGACCAGGAGGCCTTTACAGCTTCACCGGGCGCAGAAAGCACTCAGCCGAGGAAAAAGGTCAACAAGCGCAAGGGTGTCACAGTGGCATCTCGGCTTGGGCTGTTGCCGTATATGCAACTATCGCGAGCTAACTAATTCCCTATCCGAATTCGATCTAACTAACTAAGGTAGGTGCAGGTAATAAGGCCTGTCGGCTAATAAGGCCTAAGTAATAAAAATACTATTTAAAATTATCGATGTCGCTCAAGTTCACATTTGCTGGTAGCTAGCATTCATTGATGGTGCCTCAAACTAATCCCAACGCGTTAGCTCGATCACTGCCACCAGAGCGGCGTCATTTATTGAGAATGGCGATCTCGCGGCTCGATTAATAAGAAATCGTCCGATTCAATCGTACATATTTTTTATAATATTACACATATATATACTTTTACGGTATAGTTTTCTACTATTTAATGCTTCTGCGACCTTTGATGTTTGAATAATAATTTATAGTTCGAAAAAAAATGATTTTTTTAATTTTTGCACGCCTACAACGGTTATTAAGGCCTATAAAATTCGATCGTAGGCCTTATTATCCTCCTTTTGTTTATATCGACATTTGTCTGTTTTACAATTTACTATTTCTTTTTAAAATAGTCAGGAATGTAAATAAGTCATTACAACTGTTTTCTAATTGATTCATTAAAAAAAATAGTAAATCCCAAATAGACCTGGAAGGTTTTACTGCTTGGTTTACGGTAGTTCTAGTTCGGACGAAGATGAAGATCATGTGACTCTCGCTCAATCAAGTAAAAAGAACAGTATTTCAGCAGGTTATGCCTGCACCGGCTAAAAATATGGAGAAAACGCCAAGAGTTAGAAGAAAGGCCATAAATTACAGAAGACCTGGCTTCGACCCTCAAACGTAGAAATTTTAATAAACAGAATCAAGCAAGTTGGTACTGTTACGGTTGTGAAGAGGACAAGATGGCTGACATGAGACAATGTTCTAAATGCGGCAAGTGGTACCACGAGGAGTGTGTCGGCTTGTCAGCGGATGATATTGGTAGCTTTGAGTGTCCTGATGGCTGTTAAGAAATGTATTGCTATTTTTATGGCTTTAGAATGACTAATGCATAATTATTCATTATTGATCTCAATTACCATAATGCCTATTTTCATTATTTATGTATTTTAAAGTGTTTAGGCCTTATTATCCTACTATAGTATAATAAGGCCTACTGAGAAGGTTTTAAAAAATGTATAATATCGTTTTCGTTTTCATCAGAAATTTCTACTTTTTGTTTATATTTGAATAGTAATTGATCTTAAGGCTTATTTAAAATTAAATTTGTTGATTCTCATAAATAGTTTTTATTTTATTTCAAATATCCCTTAGCTAGGCCTTACCATATATGCATGTCCCCTACCTTATACATATATGCATGTCTCTTGCCTTCTGAGAGGAAGGAAGAAACACGCGTGCATATAGGTATTTAGTAATCGGTCAATTTGGTGTAAGTCTAGCTAGCCAAAAAAAAAAAACAGAAAAAAGCCTAGAACCTATGTACCTGAGTGGATTTCAGGTGTGAAGTGCTGTAGGAGAAGAGTCCATAGACCTTACTATTTAATATTATCGTAACTCAAGAGGTTCTATTAAAAAAAAACTTATATCTCGCGTGGTGTGGCGAATTTGAAATACCTATATTATTTTCGGATTCATTTCTTATGTTAAAAGATCTCACATCGTGGTAAATTTTAATACTCTTGGTCTCCGGGAAGTTTTATACCTAGGTTTTGTTAATTGCTCAGTGATCGCAACTTTTAGATTTCTATTATCATGTTAGGCTAATATCTCTTTATTGCGTTAACCTAGACATTTAATTTATTTATTTATTTAAACTTTATTGTACACCATATATTACAAAAAATATTTAAATACAAAAAAAATCTTATTGTTACAAAGGGCGGCCTTATTGCTGAAAGCAATTTCTTCCAGGCAACCTTTGGATGGATATGTTTTAAGGACAAATTAGAGCTAGTATGGGTGTAACGAGAACAACAACAACGAGAACACAAATAATATATATAGATACTATTGTTAAGGAAGAAACAAATATATGATAGACTATATTATTATTATGTATAACTATAATACAAACATATACTATATATATAATTACTAAAATACATTCTAATACAAACAGAATATCATATAATTACACACATATATATATATATAATATTAAAGCGATAAATAATAATCCTTGACCGATTTTTTAAATATGCTTAGCGATTGTGCGCGTCTCACAGAAACAGGTAGTGCGTTCCACAGCCGTGCAGCCTGAACTGCGAAAGATTTACCAAGGAAAATTGTAGAGTGTGTTGGTATTTCCAGCGTCACGTTTTCTGATGATCGTAGACAACGCGTGTGCGTATCGCAAAGGAATCTGAAATGTTTTTTCAGATAATACGGCGTAATAGGATTAAAGAGAATTCTGTAGAGGAGAAACAAAGTGTGAGCATTACGGCGAAGTCTAATAGGGAGCCATTTAAGCTTGAAACGGTATTCTGAGATATGATCATATTTGCGTAATCCAAATCTAAACCTAATACAAAAGTTTTGAAGTCGTTCGAGCTTATCTAATTGGGCTTCTGTAAGATCTAAATAGCTAACGTCAGCATAGTCAAGCACTGGAAGTAGAAGGACTTGTGCAAGTGAAATTTTAGTGGCAGTAGGGAGAAAATTACGTAGTCTTCTTAGGCACCCAGCAGACGCAAATATTTTCCGACTTACTTCTTGAAGCTGTGGACCCCAAGACAAATTTTTGTCGATGTGTATACCTAAGTTTTTAACTTTGTCACAAATTGGAAGAACAGCACCATCAAAAACGATACAAGGGAGTTTTGCTCTATCGATTTTGGCAGTCAACCTTGAACTGCCAATAATAATGACTTGAGTTTTCATGGGATTCACCCTAAGGCCAAATGCCTTACTCTAATCACTAATGCGTGCTAGATCACTATTAATATTGTAGAAAGCCTGCGTTAGATTGTCAACAGTAGCTTGTGTATATATCTGTAGATCGTCAGCGTAAAGATGGTAAGAAGAAACTAAATTGTTCGATACAGAATTAATGAAAATACCGAAAAGTAAAGGGGACAATACTCCACCCTGCGGTACACCAATAGAAGTCGAGCACCAGGAAGAAAAAGTATCTTCGATACGAATACGTTGTCGGCGACCACTCAGGTAACTACTAAACCAGCTACTAACTGAAGAAGATACATTTAGAGAGCGAAGTATACCTATTAGAATATCTGAATCCACAGTATTAAAAGCATTGCTAAAATCAAGCAATACTAGAACAGTTAAATTCCCTTGCTCCATGCCTGACCGAATATCATCAGTTATATGTGTCAGCGCTGTGACGGTACTGTGACCAGGACGAAAACCAGATTGGAATACATTCAGGAGATTATTATTACAAAGAAATGAGTTTAACTGCGTATGAACAAGACGTTCTAGAACTTTAGAAAGAAATGGTAGTATGGAAATAGGACGATATTCGGAGAGAAAAACAGGATTGGATTTTTTAGGAAGGGGTGTGATCTGAGCGTCTTTCCACACAGATGGAAATACACCAACGAATAAAGAGTAGTTGAAGATGTGACATAATATGGGTAGAATTTCATCAAGGATTAAAACAATCATTTTACGACTAATATCGTCACAGCCAACAGCGTTAGATGTTATTGACATAATACTCTTTTGAATATCATCAGGGAATAATTGAGCAAATATAAATTCAGAATGTTCAGGCGTTGACAGTGTTGAGAGATACTGCAGTGTGTTTGCTTTTATGCCCAAATCAAAGTCAGACGAAGAAGAGAAATGCTTATTTAATGACTCGACGTCTAGATCTTTAGGAGTTGTTATGTGACGTGATTTTCCAACTCCAATTTTCCTAAGAAATTTCCAAACTTTAGCATTTATATCTTGTTTTAGCCACTGCTTTTTTATGCATAATTGCTTTGATATTTTCGGTAAGCCAAGGCGATGGGAAATGTTTTATTTTAATCGCACGTATCGGAGCATGGTTGTCATAAAGGTTAATTATTGATGTATTAAAAAATTCAACTTTGTCGGTTATTAAACTCGAGTTTGTTAACTGAATCCAGTCAATGTTCCTGGCATCCTCTCGGAGGTTATCTAGATTAATACTGCTGAAATTACGTTGTAATAGAATTTTTGATTTCTGTTTAGGTGGGCGAATTTTATAAGATAGGAAAATTAAGTCGTGATGTGAAAAGGCATCAGCTGAACATTGGCCATGCTTAGTGACATGTTCAGTGGAAGTAACAAATATTAAATCCAGCAGCGAAGGTACAGAGTTTTGAAAATGGTGCGTAACACTAAGTGGAAGAATATTCATATTACTTGACTGTAAAACAGAAACGAGTGAGAGTGAACGCGAATCATTTTTTAAAAGACATGTATTAAAGTCACCCATAATGATAGAATGTTCATAAGTAAATAAGAGTCAAGTTCTCAAGAATATTTTCGAATGAAGTAAAAAAGTTTATGCGTGATGATGGACAATAATAAACACCGAGAAGAACTTTCGTGCGTTGAAGTTCAATTTCTAAAAAGAGATACTCGCCTGCGTCTGTTGGAGGTGGCTGTGATGACATATTAACAATAGAGAACGGAATATGTGTGCGTAAATATATTGCAACACCACCACCAGCACCACTCGCACGATCATTTCTTATTAACTGAAACCCAGGAATTGAATAAGAAGTAGAAAGAAGACATGGCTTCAGCCATGATTCAGAAACTAGAATAGCGTGAATATTTTTGTTTTCAAAACTTGCTAACATATCGAGAAAATGTGCCGGAATGCTTTGGGCATTTATATGAACAACATTAAAATTCTTTGCAACATCCGAAAAATGAAACTCAAGGGTTTCTGCCAACTACGGCATGCTATGGAAACTGTCACTTTCATTACTCACTGATACTAAGTCATCAGTGTCACTATAGCAATCTGAACCGGTCATTGAAACAATAGTTACAGTACAAATATAGAGAAGTGTAAAATGTATTAATAAACTAACATTTTAAATGAATAAACTTAATATCTTATAATAATAATAAAACTTAAAATAACAATTTTATCAACTATAGTATCAATTTAACCATCGGCCAGTTGAGTGTTAGTTAGAAGTTAACAAATAGTATTTCGCAACAACAATAAACCTATCACCAAAAATATAATTTGAGGAACATACAGAGAAAAGAATAATATAATTACAATTTCAACATCTGAAAAATACAAAACACAATACTGTGATTGATATTATTATGGATCAAAAATAATCAGCAAAGACAAACAGTAAAACAATAAATTACCTACAAATTAACTAAAAATACATCATTACAGAAATTAAAATATACAGGTATTTTAAACATGAACAATTGTGTAACAAAACGGGAAAAAAAAACTAAGTAGGTAGTTGAAAAAAAAAGTTAGATGTAAACAGACTAACAAAACAGGACAAAAACAGCTCTGTTATACTTTATTACCGGGACAGTTTTACGGACTTGATAGTGAAACGATCACTTCTTAGCGGTTGCTCGTTTAGTTTTCGCGGCAGCTTTCACGGGAACCTGTGGCTTAACAGTATCTTCGTGTTTAATCTTATTCAGTTCCGTGAGTGATGCGATTCGTTGACGAGATCCATCCGAAGCCAAAACGAAGATATAGCCTTCCCTGGTCCAACACTTCTCAATACCAAACCTTTCACGAGCGATCATAAAAGTATTATGCCGCACCCTAGTAAGAAACTCAGACATAGTGACCCCAGTGTTTTTGAGTTTGGTTTTGGTGAACCAAACTTGTCCCTGATCGCCACACTTTGAAGTTTTAGAAGAATTGGCCTGGGTTTATGAGCTGAAGAAGGCCGTCCCATCCTATGACACCGCCTAATATCAGCGTTAGTGAAGTCAGAAATTTTTAAACTTTCCTTGATAACCTTCATCAGCACATCCAAAGTTTCCTCGTTCTTCTGCTCGGCAACACCATGAAGTAAAAGTATTTTCTTACGTGACCGCATCTCCAGATTGTCCACTGCACTGGCAAGCATCTCTAACTGGCGATGAAGACTTCCCAGTGATTCCACGATAAAAGACTTAAATGTAGCAAACTCAGTTGAAAGACTTACAGTGCTCGGAGTGGCGATGGATGGTTTTTGTAGTTCGGCCTCAAAATTCGCCATTCTTTCTTGAAACATCACCATCATTTCCGAAAGTAATTCTTTAAGTGATTCCATAACGTACTTGTGTTGCTGTTTTCTTGGAGATAACACTGAACCGACAGGTATATTACACTATCATTGATTTATTACAATCCAATTTTAAATATACGTATTTATAATAATATTTTAACTAATTTAAATACGGAGCAGAAATTTTCGCATGTTAATTTCCCGCATACCCACACACCACATTTACGACAGTGTGAAGCCACCTGCGTAGGTATATATTATGATATTATTTTCAATTTTATACCTCAAGTCGTTTTCGAGAAAAAGGGTCTTGACATTCGGACAACAAAGTGATCCTATACGAGTTTTTTTTTTCATTATAAGGTACGAAGCCCTAAGAATAGCTGTGAACACCGAAAGATCGACAATCCTTCCCCAGTCGTCGTTGTCATTCCGGTCTGCATAAATGTAACTTGACGTTACGCTTGTAGAGATGGTATAGGCAGGAGGGCACGCGCTGACCGCTTAACGGTACGACAAACCTCTTTATCCGTACTGAGATGGAAGATACCGTAAGGCTGTGTCTCAGAAGCTCGGCAGTGTAATTTTATTATGGATGAGTTAAGAAGGTGTGTATAGAACAAGCTTAGTCAGGCAATGTCACTACGCAACTGAAACGATTCAGTGTTCATAATAACGTCTGCATCATCAACAATGCGGACAGTTCGACTCTGCAACCTGTCTAGGGTATTTATGGTTCGGTGTATCGGTTCTGACCTCCAAGTCTCCAAGATGTGGCGGAGGTGACACTCCCGATGTTGGCATTAAGTTCGCTTCCAATGCCGATACACAGAATATTGAGGCTATTGCGCACTGCGAGCAAGATGTTTTGCAGAGTGGAGAGATATATTTTTTCGTGTAAGTCGTTGGATGCATTAGTGTGTTAGGTACTACGCGTTAGTACTAGCGTTTATCAGTTATCAATAGAAAAATAAATTATAAAAGTTAAATATTATAGGAAATTATATGTAAATATGTAAACCTATATATTTGTATGTATATTCTAACGAGTAAATGTGAGGTGCCCACTTTTAGAGGGGCTCATGAAATTGGCAGGGTCATAAAAGTAGCGCGACGCCATTCGCCGGGCCATAATAAAACTGGAAGGTCCCAACGACCCTCGCTTTATCCCCACACGACAATTTTAATAGTTTTTCATTACTCAAGTAGACGCCCATAAAAAAAGAATAAAGTTCGGAAAGAAAATTGCACGTCTTGCATAATGCCCAGTGCCGCGGCCGGTGTGTGCCTTACGACCATAAATTTTATGAGAAACAAAATTGGATTTGTATATTATTTGTTAGGAATTATTTATGGTCGTAACAATGTGTATCCAACTGAGGTAAATAACACAAAAGATATTGAAATAAAAAATTTACACATAATTCTGTAAACATTAAAAATATAGATATATTATAATAAAGGTACAATTGCACATGCCGTCATTTTATGCCAAACATAAACATTGGTTGTATTATGTAATCAAACAGCTGATTTATAATATAAATAAAAGAATAAATATATTTTATTGAATTTCGGCCCTAAGAAGGCCCTTATGAATGTCAAAATACTACCACCGGTTTGAAAAAAGATGTTTGGATAGCAAATTTAGGATACCTACAAAATTCCTGAAAATTGTTCCATAGTAATTCATGAAGTTCCATGTTGTAATACTTATACCTACATACAACTTAGTATAGATGTCTATATTATACACCTCAAAGAGATACAAATTCAGATATAATCGGCGATCGAACTGGTGACCTCTCGGTTCAATATTAAGGCTTACTACCACCGCGTTACGAGACCTTGATACATGGTCTAGCGGCCGATATGTCAAACTGTAGTTACAAGATCGCGCAATGGCTTGCGTTTACTGTGTAATTTTTAGGATTTACGGACTTCTAGTTTGTACTTAGCAAATTTTTCCCCCAAAATTATTTTCTGTAATCATCTCAATATAGGAAGGGGACTTATGCATAGTACTGAAATTAAAAGTAGATAGGTATTGAAAAAAAAACGTGTGTGTCAGCTCCGAATCGCGACTGGAGTTTACTTCTCAAGAACCGTCTTGGAATTTAGAATATATACCTACAATTATTGTCAAGAACATTAAATAATGTTCATTCTCAATCACGCAAAAACGGATTTGGATGAAATTTAGCATTATAGATAGATTAACACATATTATAGGATACTTTTTATCCCGGTAAATATGCCATGGCATTTTTGAAGCAATGATGGCTCATTGGTAGCGTGTACGACTTCGCGTCGATTGACGTGTGTTCGAAACGGTGAAGGAAAACATCGTGAGGAAGCCATAGCATGGTGGTAGGGCATTTTCTAATGCCCGCCTGGCTAGCTACCACCCTCAAGTTGAAAATCTGTCGCCAAGCACCAATAGGTGTGTTCCGGCAACTGCACTTGAGAGCCAGTCTTCTACTAGGTTTAGCGTGTTATCATCTTGGGCCACATCGTCACTTAACATCAGGTGAGATTGTGGCCACTACGCCAATTCTAGAAAAAACGATAAAAAAAGTCAATTTGTTGGGAAAGGCACTTGCAAAGTAGTTGCCGTTGGATATAGTGAACCTGCCTGATATGAGATAGGAGGTATCGATGAGAACAAGCGCTACTTATCACTGGAGCTCCGCCTTTATTCTGCTGACTAAGCTGATTATGCACTTGTGATAGCAAAATAAAAAATAATAGCATTAGCAATAGCAACAATAATAGCATAACAAATGAAGCAATGTCTCAACATTGTTACATATCTAAGAAAATGTAAAACGCTGGCTAACAAGCAATGTAGCATATTTGACTCATTCAAAAAATCAGCCTATAAAATGTGTTTATAACACATTTCGATGCACTAAAACACCTGTTCTGAAAAACAAATATTGTAACCTATTCGAAGCAAACCACTTTTGAACAATATCAGTCGAAAATATATATACCTACTAAAACAATATAATTTATCCAACACATTTGCTCAAAAAAATGCTTTTACAAAGCCTATATACATTGTTCGAAATTTAATAATTACCTACGCACCATACAATCAACTAAAATTTTACCGCACGCTCCGTTGTATAGAGCCATAAAAATATACAAGAATTCCACCAAGCAGTTTCACTGTGCCAAGAATAAGGTTAAGCCATACCGTTTACCGGGATAAAAAATATCCTATGTGTTAATCCAGGTTATAATCTAATTGAGTGCCAAATTTCATCCAAATCTGTTTAGCAGTTTTTGCGTGCTTGAGAACAAACATCCAAACATACAAACTTTCACATTTATAATATTGAAATAATAAAGATTAAAAAAAGATGTGTATGGTAGCTCCGACGCGCATACTGAATGTTAAGTAAGATTATGGGTGAGCCTAAAGCTTAAAGGTGAAAACGCATTAGGCGGCATCGGCGCTGCTTGGCACCGCACGTTTCGTCGCGTCTTGGCCATTCAATCTTTATATGAAACTGTATGAGGCACTATTACATCTATACATAACATAAAGCACAAAGTCTCTCTGTCTATCTGTCCGTTTATATTTTCTTTTTACGCAAAAATCACTTATCCGATTTATTTATTTTATAGTTTATTACATTAAATAACAAATAAACAGCAAAATAAATTGGTCGCGTACCTATGTATTAATTTCAGGCGAAGTTTGCATTATAAATATTTTTTTTATTCCATAACTTATGCCAACAAACCTACTTTCGTGCCACAATTTCAAGACTGTAGATTCCCTGGAAATATATACCTACCATATAAGCTTTATTAATCGGTCAGTGAACGGGACTTTAATGGGAGCAGTATCTCCTTATTGCGTTAACCTATAAATTCTGTTTTTTTTTTACATTTACAGCAGTAGGGAACACATGGTCCTTCCTATTTCACATTAATTTCAGCTTTATAGCTAAAGGCGTTTTCGGGAAAAATGGCCTTGACACTCGGACAGCCAGCATAGCACGGGTTCGCGTGATGATTCAAGTACGTATGTTTTCGGTAGGTAGGTATATATTGGGTTATGAGCTGGAATTTTCTTACAATAAGTAGGTAAGTTCATGTGAAAGCTGTGAGCTCTCAAATTCCTGCTCACCGACATAAAACAACGTTATTTGGCTGTGATCTTCTGTTGAGTGGAGGTATTTCACCCGCCGGACTACTCCAAATAGCGAGTAATCTTCAAAGAAGTTTCTGTCTCATAACTCTCTTAGATAAGTAGATACCTACACACACAAAGTGATTTATTTTATTAGTCAGGCCCAAAGATTTTTATTTTGATAAAAATATGTACCTACACTGCAAAACCGTGCTCTGAACTCTTAAAAAAAAAAACAATTATATGTTTTTGAAAGAAATATATGTTGAATGTCCTCATGAATTTGATACCTGAGTTTCCAAGTCTCAGGATTCGACTAAAAAACTTTTCAAAACTAGGATAATATGTAACCGAATTTAAATACATAATACTAGTAAGAAATGACTGCATTACGATGTTATTATTTACTGAAAGCACAGATTCGATGTTGAATTCGAATATACGTTTTGACGCGCCACCCAAGCAAATTAGAGCTAAGGTGGGTGGGTAACTGTAAAGATTTATGATTTTTTTACATTGGCTAAATGTTATGTACAACAAAAGTGTATTAAAAGTTAAGCTTTAAGTCCTACAGAGCAGATCATAATATGACAATAAATTACCTCGGTAGGTACCAACATTCAGAATAATTAGAGAGCTATTTATTTAAAGTTACAGAGACAAACATTAAAACTATAACATTCGATTTATTTCTAATACAAAAATGTTCAATTCCACTTGTGAGCATCTACTTAGGAACCTACCTACAAAATTTAAGGGGCGTAGTTATTCTTATAACTTTTGATTTATTGCGCACGTCATAGATGACATAGGAACGTTTTTGTAAGTTATGTTTTCTTGGCAATATCAAACAAACGTGATTTACTGTATCGTAAATCTCAAATTAGTCCTTTACGCCTGTTTTACGACTAGCGTAAACCAGAACTAATCAGTTCAGTAGATCGATATATTTTCCCATCTCTATGACAGGACCCCCTCACAATTTAATGTGTTATAGGTAATGTATAATATACTTCCATATAGATATATTTGTTTCCAAACCAGGGGTTCGTATAATGGAAGTGTGTGAAGTGAAATATTTTACCTTCTTCTATATTTATATCTATATATATTATAAAACTCAACATCTCTCTGTCTGTTTGTCCGTTTATGTTCTTTTCACGCAAAAACCACTTATCCGATTTACATGTTTTTTTATTTTAATTAATAACTATGTTATCTGGCCAAGTTATACTATATATTTACGATATATTTTGTAAGATACAGTAACATACGAAATAAGCAGTGACAATAATAATGAATCAATTCGGGAAAAAAGACGCACTTGGGGCGCTTAAATGGCTTACGCTAGGTAAACTATTACAGATATATCAAATTAATGTACTACATAATTGTAGATCTTAGAAAGATCTACAAAAAAGTTAGCCATAGCATATCTTTATCTTCTAAGGATCACCCACAATAAGTATTTTTGGAACATCAAATTCGCGCGTGCGCTCTACCGAAATCATTCTGTAGTCTATGCAAGCGGAGCCGCGGGCACAGCTAGTTGCATATAGATACCAATTATAAATACCAAGAATCGTTCAGAGTCCATGCAATTTTTTTAAAGTATATCTGTAGACAAAAATTAAAATTAATGCAATTCAGTATCTGGGTAATAGATTTTAGAAAATAAGGTCAAAACTGGGTCGAATATGGCCAGCAGGAAAATATTATGGCCATCATGTTGCCATATTTTCTTACTACTACTTACTATTTTTTTTAATATTTTCCTCTTATTATTATTAAGTATTTATTTTTATTTTATTTAGGAATACATGGTGAACTTACAGCTAACAAAATAATACATATATGAAGAATGACAAAGGCTGTTTAGAAATTCACACAGATATTATTATTTTTGAATTTTATTATAATATGTTATCAATTTGTTTCCATTGCGGTACCTACCCTGCCTAAGGTAGTCTTGTATTAGATATAGGTACGAGTTTATGGTACATATAAATAATTGAAGTAGACGGTAGCAGACCGGGCACGTCCGTAATAAAAATAAAAATGCTATATCGTCGACCACGATAAAAAGTGAATGCACATAAACTTCTTGTTAGGTATTCTTTTAAGGGCGAATAACAACCACCTCATAACATTGTGTAGAAGGGAAATTGCTGCATTCTTCAGTTATTGTTAAAAAGTTGCTCCCTTTTACTTGTAGGTATCTATAGGTAGGTATATATAAGAAGATAATAAAATCGTAGGGTTTTCCGTGTTAGAACGCGCATCACTTAAAAACTATACCTAACTGAAAATGTATCTATGTGAAATTTTCATATAAATATACTTAACTCGAGTAAGGAAAAATAATAATATTGAAATGTAAGAAATAAAGAAAAATAATATCCTAAGCTACGTAGCTGGGGTCCGCGACATTTCGACATTTACAAAAGTCGTTGGTATTTATCTACCTTATTATTAAATACTATTATTAGACTAACTTTACTATACATAAGAATACGATGAGATTATTAATATTTAAATTTACAAAATAACGAAGTTTTTTGAAGTGTAACTTCTTATGCGACTTCTTAGTGTTAAACGTAAGACGTTTAACGCACATTATCGGTCTCTCCTCTTTGTGTGAGCCAGAGCGAGAGAGCAATATATTATCGCTCTCCTCTTTGTGTGAGCCAGAGCGAAAGAGCAAATGTCGGTGTGTATGTATATTGCACACTGTTTAAATAAAATATAAAATATCTTTTAAAATGAAGTATCACTTCTATCGTGTGTGAATCGCACACACACCTTTTTTATTATAAAATATTAATTAACTATACCTACCTACGTGTAATATTTACTGTTTAAATTGATATAATATATGACTTTTTGGTTTCATAAGCTGGATCAATAATATGAAAATGTTAGGTATTTGAATCTCGCTTCTGCGATTTTAACGTTCAAAACCACAAATTAATTAACGTAATAACGTTTACTTCATGTAATAGGTAAATATCTATAACAATTGACGAACTACTATTAAATGTATAATGTTAATTAATATTAAATCGTTTCACTACATTTGAAGAGAATTTTATTTATCGATTTTTTACCACAATACCGTGTGATGTTATAGCCCATAAGATGGTAACATGCTAAGTTCAGAACAAGAAATGTGACTAAGGTCTGTAATGCGGACTGGAAGTGTCCTTTGGTGACAGATTATCACCTTGATGGCGATAGCTAACCAAGCAAGCATAGGAAACACCATAACACCATACTATGGCTACATCTCCATGTTTTACATTCTTGATCAAAAGCTAATGTTCACTGATTCGTTGTAGGGTTCGCTAACACGTCAACTGACACGGTGTCTGAAAACGCTGTCACTGAGCCATCATTGCACTAATAATTATTAACATAAGTACCAACCATTTTATTAAAAATGTAATCTGTTATGTAATAAAATCCTGCGTTTTTTCGCAAATAAGATTTATTCAAGAAGAAAATATCTATAGGTACGTATTAATCAAGAATATATTCTCCATAATTATTTACGACTCGTTTTAACCTATTGGCCAACTTGTTAGTGCCGTTTCGGGAAGTATCTTTTCATTGTATGTTGAAGAAGTGGCTAAGCCAGTTATTGTGGTCTTCATTGTTGGCGATGGTTAGGCTCACATTTACTTAGTTTGCTTACGATGTTTTCCTTCACCGAAAGCTCAGGTTCATTGCGGGGATTCGAACTCACGTCAATCGACGCGAAGTCTTATCATTACTTCATGTTCGCAATATATGGGATCAGAGTGCCATAGCATGAATGCTATATTGTCCAAACCTGACAGTAGCTACTGACGTCCTTTCGTTATACAGGTTAATTGCTAGGTACTTCAAATAAAACGCGTAGGTAAAAGCGACTAGAACCACGTAATCCTAAGGAATAAGGGCCAAAAAAAGGAAATAATATCATATCGTTGGCTCTCATCATATCTACCAACTTTCTATTTATATTAGCACTATATCAGCTTTATCAACTCAACCAATACACCACGAAATAATAAACAGGATTCACTTATAAACATCATATTCGTTAAGTAAGTAAGTATGTTTCATTTCTAAATATTTTAAAGATCAACGATCACAAATACCTAAATGGTGATTCATCAAACGCTTATCTGAAGAGGTTCTAAAAATAATTCAGAAAAACGCAGCCATACTTTTTTAGTGTTTGGCAGACTGCAGCACAAAAACAAATTCATCGCATTTAAAACAGACCGCCGCGCCTAACCGTTAATCCGGACATCATTTTGATCTGAAATATACACGGTGACATCTACTCTCCCCGCCTTTATTGCAATGGCCGCTGTAAATAACGAAGCTGATTCGCTGTTCGCCTCCCGCTTTCTGCCCGGATTAAAGGCACATGCGCTGAGAAAGCTCGATGCAATATGGCCGACGTGATTGCAATTTGCAACTATAGTAAACGAGATACCGTATTGCATATTTTTATGATAAGTAATAAAGTTTGTGTTAATTTATTTATTTTAAATAATATTCTATAGTTTTTATAATGCCTATCTGCATGATGCATCAACTAATCAACTTTCATTTTAGATACGCTTAGTTAAATAAGTAGCTACGTGAGTAAGTATGTTATAAATCTAAACTAACCACTATTGTCATCGTCTTAATCCACTTGCCGATACTCAATCTGACCGTTTCAATTTCGTGATTGTCTTGGACATTATAGTGTGATGTCAGATATCAACATTTTTCACTCGATCTTTTACCTAATCTGAAACTGAGCATCGCGCATTCGATGGCTCTATGTGCCACTTTATTTTGTTTACTGTTTAAAATAAAACAATAGGGACAAATAAAAATAACATGGCATTTAGGTAATACAAAATAATATCTATACCTACCTACTAATATTATAAAGCTCAATAAATTGTTTGTTTGAATGAGCAAATCTCTGAAACTACCAATCAGATTAGAAAAGTTATTTTTAAATCTTTTTGCCGATTTATTTAAGAAGGTTATAGATTATTTAAATTCACGTTACGATCCTAAGGAGCAGAGCAGTAACCATGAACGTCAAGTATTCAGGCAAGCTGTAGGTAAGTACGGTAAGTAAGAGCAACGACAGGCTACACGATAATATTGAGTAGGACACGATTCTGAAATGAAATTGTAAATGTAGTCTCTTTTTTGTACTGAGGCAGTACAATGAGGCACTTCAAGTGTGGCGAGGCGTTTTGAATCTCTGTGGTACCTTCCTACTTACCTACATTTGAAGTTTTTTTTTTTCGGTAACAGTATAGTGACTGTTACCCTTAGGGGCCCTGGAGCCTTTGCGGCTTTTACAGCTTCACCGGGCTTGGGGGCGAGCGTTTAAGGCATTCAGCCGCTAAAGCAAGGCAACAAGTTCCGAGGGTACCAAAGTGGCCGAACCTTGGCTCAAACTGTTGTGCATATGCACATAGGTCGCGACTAATACCCTAGAGCCAAAACAAGCTGCTTGGCTCAAGGGCTCCATACCGATGGATCGGACCTAGGCTTGAGTTGCCGAGGAGGGAATGGCGAGTACCTACGCTTGCATTGCTCGAGCGGACGCTTAGAATTCATGCATTTGAATTCTAAGCGTGTGGTATGTAGTGTTACTGTTTGTAAAACCCATCTTTGAAATAACTACATAATTCGATTTTAACAAATTAGCTAATAGATACAAGAATAGAAAAGTCGTCTCTCTAGGTCACATACCGTAAAAAGCCGTTGGTTTAGTACAAAGACGTGCTGTTGAAGTAAAGCGTAAGTATGACTCTCTCGCCCTCACCTCACTTTCTCGCACGAATACCTTACCCATGAAGATCATCTCATGTGAAAAGTGTACCGCGACATATAATTTGAGGACATACATTTCAAACCATTGAGGAATTCTCATATTATTTATTATTTTTGAAACTCCTGTTTTTTTGCTGAATATTCTGTTAGCCATAAGGGCCCTGAAGCCTCAAACGGCTATCACAGCTTCACCCGGGCTTAAGTCCTATTAAATCTTACCTACTTATATAGATACTAGACGAGTGCGTTGGTGCAACACGGTGTTGCGGTGCGGTTCGTCGAATAAATTTAACACGGGTGAAACCCTGGGGCACACACTGAAAAAAAAGTTTTGTTAAGTATAGCTCAAATTTTACCTACTTATTAGTTACAAAATTCGGGGGACTACTAAACTGAGGCCTACTAGTAACCAAACTCTTAACTAGTTTGGGAAGTGCAGCAAAACCAGTTTAGCTATTTTAACAAAAGTTTGGTTACTAAGAAGTAAATTTAAGCTATTTTCTGATTAGTCAAACAGTTCAGCTATTCATTTTTTTCAGTGCAGCTAGTATTTATATTAAACCTTACCTTTACTGGCAGATTGGCTTTTTGCCTTGGCTGGGTTACCTTTTACTGGCATGGTGATCTTTTTTCTATCGATGTTATAGGTCAACCGCTCGAATGAGTTTAGAAGTTATAGCAATACCTAGGTAAGGACACTTTCACACACTCACTATCTAAATCACACATAACACATAGCATCGTGTATATATAACACTACACATTCTCATGAATAACATAAAATAAGTATTTGGGTATAACTTTTGGTTTTTGTTTTGATTGGTGTCGTTTCCGTAAAGTAACTGAGTCAGACAGTTGCTGTTTCTACTGAGTCTCTATACTACCTACCTACTATTTAAAATAAACTATATAAATCCGACAACCCTATACATTATTACTTAAACACCAAACACAAAACATTTGATAGATACGTGGTACAATAACAATGCTGTGTCGAATTGTTATAAACAAATGTCGTAAATAGCAGAAAACAGAGTCGCAATCTAGTGACTTTTTCAATTCTTTTTTGTGGCGTGGTTTACCTGAATCTAAACTGTTGTTTTATTAAGTACTTATACGATATATCTACTTATTTTGCTGGCTCAGTAGTAGCTCCCTGCAATGAGCTAGAGCTTTCAGTGAAGGATAACATCATGATAAAATCATACCATGGTGGTAGGGCTTTTTTTAATGCTTGTCTGGCTATCTAGCAGCTTTAAGTTAAAAATCTGTCGCCAAGCTCCTATAGGTGTGCTCCGGCAGCTGCACTTGAGAGCCAGTCTTCCACTAGGCTTAGCGCACTACTATCTTCGGCCACAACGTCACTTAACATCATGTGAGATTGTGACCAAATGGTAAACCTTTCTATATATATATATATATAAGTAAGAAACTGATTGCATGGATGACTGATTCACTGACTGATCGATCAATGCACGGGGGCTACGTGAGCTAGGACCGCGAAAATTTGCATGCGGGTTCCATTTACACTGTACCTACCTACGTGAGCACTAAGAAAGGATTTTTGGAAATTTAATCCCTGCAGTGATGAAAATGGGGAACGAAAATTTATATGAAAATCTGTATTGAAAATATGTTTCTACCTGTGCGAAGACTGGGCGGGTTGCTATTAAAAAATAAGTTAAATTATAAAGGTATTATTAGGTAGTTGTTGATTTTTATGATTAAGTACTTTTAATTTGTTTTTCCCTGTAATTTATTCACTAAAATCTGTAAAAGCCGAATTCGTCATTAAGACACTTTAATTCTTACAGTATTAGTTAGTTCATTAATAAAACTTACAATATTACAAAATTTACGATACATGTTGATTTTGAGATAGGATATCAATCCTTTTAGTTCCGTCTCTATTCAATTACCGGTAATTCATTGACGTTGGACAATTCACTTAACCAACATCAATTAAAAATCAAATATTCATAGGCGAGTAGGTACGTCCCTGTCCGAAACCATTCAGTGCCAGTTCCGACACCTCTTTTTAAGTTACATTCTTCTCTTATTACCCCGTTTTCATACTAACAATACATGTTATAATCGCTTCTATTGTATCGCTATATATGACCCATATAAAATTTTAATGCTTAGTCTTTTCAAACGATATGACAAAAGCAACGAAGATTTGGATAAAAAAAACTGCTTGACATGTGTCAGTAATATGCGTATACCTATAATAAGCCTATATTATATACCTAGGTACCTAATAACGTTATTTAAATTTTGAGCTATAGCGATATATCTATCTACATATTTATAGGTGCAGACTATTTTACGCCATCTATCGGTAGAATTTTGTACTTAAAAATAGGAAATAATCATTTTGTGTTTATATATTAAATACACCTAACCTAGGTATTCATATTATATTCATATAGGTATCATTTGTACAGTTAAATTTTAATGTTTTATTAAGAAATGATTAATTATTGTTACATAATTATTGTATAACAAATTTGTTTAATTTAAGAGTTATTAAAGTATCAATTTCAATACAATATTGTATTAAATGTATCTAACATTAAAAATTGCAATATTTTTTTTTTGTATTATTCATATTATATTAAAAGAAAGGCGTAATTTGTGTACTTAAAATTTTTGAGTAAATCTGATTGCTTCTAATAAATTTTAGAAAAATCTAATAAAAAAATACATAACTTCTAAAAAATACATGACTCCAACACAGTAAAAAATCAAATTAGCATTCTAATTTATTAAACTGAATACCTAATAGTTGCTTTTGATCTCTATGAAATATTCATTTATTATTTATTAAGTAATAATTAATTTAAATTTGTTATAATGTAACTGACTAGTTTTTATCTGGTGTCTTGTGTAAATTATTTTGATGAAATTGACTTATTATTGTAATTTTATTAAAATAAATATAGGTACATAGTCGAAAAGTATTTTAGAAGCTTTGTTATTTTAAAATTATACATTCATATAAAAACTTTATGCACACTCCAATTTAAGCAATATTATTAAAAAAAAAAGAATCTCAGAAAGGATGCATCAAATACAATAAGGGAGGCTTCGGTAAGCGAAGTATTTTTTACATTCTACACCAATAAATTTATTTCTTTATATGTAACTTATAGTTCTACATAATATGAATAGAGGTCGCACTAACGTAGTAGTTTTGATAACTAATTACGTTTTAAATTTAACACATATACGCTAGGTGGCACTACCTACCCTCTGGATAATATTATGAACGAAAATGAAAATAATTAAACAGTTTGCGCTGTTTTCACTAGATGGCGATTACCACAAGAAACTGTGATAGAACTTTATAATTTGTAAATAATATTTTTCTATTATAATATTATACTTAATGATGCAGAGTTTTAATCTGTCTTGTGATGGTTTTTATTTTAATATATAAATTTACGTTATTTAGCCATATATTATGTAATGTTGGTGGCATTTTACGTGATATAATTATATAGTTTGGTTATTGTTAATAATTACTACAAACAAAACATGCATTTTAACCCGTCCGCGATCTAAATCGGCGTACATGCCGATTTGGAGACAAAATTAATATTTTATTGCGTCATAATCCCTGATGGATTAAGTTGCCATAAAAACTCTCTGATCTGTTTTAACAAGGGAGTCACCATGGAAGGTCTCGAAGCTCAATAGTTGTAAACTCTACTATTCTGAGCCGACAAGTTCGCGGTTCGATCTCTGTCCATGACTGGGTTTTGTGTGAAAAGCATAACTGTGCACACGTTACTATAGTCCGGAATAGGGCCGTCTGGATCCTTTCCCGCTTGCGACCCCTGCTCAGTTCGGTAAGCAAACTGTCCTTAAGACATAAGCTTACACTATACAAGATGTGCGTCCGTCCGATCTTGACATATAGCTGCGCAGCGTTCGCACATATGTCCAAACATAACTTTGTCCGCATGCAAAGAGTCCAAAATCGGTTTCTCCGTCGCCTGCTTGACCCTCCAGCCTTCGTTAGGAACATGGACCTCCACAGGGACATGAGGCTTCCCTCGATAGAAGCCTATGTGAAATATCTCACCAGGAGATACTTCGATAGCGCTTCGAATCACCCCAACCCGCTCGTAAAATCCACCGTGAACTACGTCCCAGACAACTCGATCCCCGTTGCCAAACGTTATAAACGCCGTCCGCGAAATCTCTTTGTCGATCCCGACGACGACATCGAGAAAGCTAATAATTACTACGCATCCGCTCCCGCAACATATGCGTGCTCGCGCCCACGCCCGCGAAACCACCGTTCCCTCCGCAGGGGACGAACGGTTAACTTCGCGCCCGCACACCCGCCACGACCACCTTCCTCTGCGGCAACTCAAGCGTAGGTCCGATCCATCGGCATGGAGCCCTTGAGCTAAGCAGCCGCTCGCGCGATACAAGTGACTGTACAATCACTAGCTTTCACAGCCATACATGACACTGCATTATACACACATGCACAACACACATAGGTACATAGGTTCTGTAAGGGACCTTTTTTTTTCTTTTTTTGCCTAGTTAGAGTAGACAAAAATTTCAGACCACTAAATACACATACACATGTTCCTTCCCTCCTCCCAGGGGGCAGAAACATGTATATATGTATAGTTAGTTTAGATCGAATTACGGATAGGGAATTAGTCAGATCGCGACTTAATTGCATACGCGCAACAGTCCGAGCCGAGGTTCGGCCACTTTGGCACCCTCGGATGTTGTTGCTTAGCTTTCGTGGCTGAGTGCCCTAAGCGCTCGCCCCCAAGCCCGGTAAAGCTGTAAAAGCCGTAAAGGCTCCAGGGCCCCTCAGGCTAACAGTGTAGTCAGTTCGAAAAAAAAAAAAAAAAAAAAAAAAAAAAAAAAAAAAAAAAAAAAAAAAAAAAAAAAAAAAGCATAACTGTCATTTATGTGTCTGGGTGTTAGATAAATATTTTTTTCTAGTTTTTTAGTATATGTATATGTAGATTTTAAGTTACAATGATATAAGTTATCTTTGCTTAGTTTGGAATTAAATGGGTTTGTGTGAAATTATATACCCGCATTTTGTTACTTGTTAGGGCAATATTTGCTGATTAGAAATAGGTGTAGTGCGAAGTTCGGCTTAAAAGATGTTTATTCAGAAGCCTTTCCAATAAAAAAAAACTTATAATACAGATACGTAAATAATTTACCAGGCAATATTGAGTTGTTGTGTGTTAATTATCTATCTATAGGCCCTACTACCATAATCAGTCAGGTACCAAAAATGAACAAATTAAGTTACATTTTATTTTTGAATAATGACAGGTAGAATTTATGTTAGGTAAGTGTATACAGCATTATATTAATGTTAATGGAACATAAAAATAATTACCTGACATCACGTTAAAATTATTTTTTACATCAGTAGTAACACATTATCACAGAGAATGACATAACTTTGATACCAATACTTATGTTAGTTTTATGTAATGTGTAATATGAAAACGACGTGACCAACGTATGCCGTGTGAGTGACGTCGATGTAAGGTAACGTGTTCACTGAGTAGTAGGTACTAACAAGAATTAAAACGATTATCTATAATATTAGGTATTATAATATATCTACCTATATTTTCCTACTTACCTAAAAGAGAAATGTAAGTAAATCTAAAAGTTCTTTTATTTTATTCTATATCAACAATATTTTTGGGTCATAATTTGTGTAGATAATTAATAAATCACTTTCATACTGTCGCCATTTACGTGATTTCTCTTTCTGTGATAGCATTAGTGAAGAGGACCCTAGTTTGTCGTCCCCTAATTTAATTATATTGAAGGTAGAGGGAGGGTCATATTTTAAATGCATGGACATTGAACGCAAGGGGAAGGTAGGTACGAAATTTAGAGCTCCATTATCGTGGTCATCTTATTTAAATAAGGAACTAGATTTGGGGATTCGTTGTTGTTAAACATAGAATATTTATACCTACTTACTTACAGAGCAGCCTCTCTACAGTTACAAAAAATTTCGGCTAACTTAGTAGGTACTGGTATATTCTTTATATGCAATAACAAATTATATTAAATGTTGGTTGTGTAGAAACTAACTAGTCACTAAAATTTCTTTGTACTTATATCTATTTACTTACTTTATTTAATGAAAAAACTTTTTATTTTTAACTTTTTATTTGATTATTATCTATACCTAGATAGGAATGAGTTTTTATAAAGCAAACTAAAGTGGGTAGGTACCTGCCAACCTACATAACAGAAAACTGTGTGTCTCTATAGTACCTAGGTAGGTATATACTAGAACTATGAATACTAGAATACGAGTTATGAAAGATTGTTTTTATTATTTTCTGCATAATGGCAATGTGTGTATTAGGTACACAATTCCGAAAATGAAAAATTCACATCATACAAAAAATAAGATTGATAGATACACCTACCTATCTAGATCATTTTCTGATTTAAAAAAAGAAATAGTTATGAACTAACCCAAGATATTATTAGATGTACCTACCAATTTTTACTTATTACAAAGCATATCAAAAAATTGAGCTAAATCTTCGATTGTTCAGTTCACCTATTTTTACTAAATTCGTACTAATTTATTCGTGATATTATAATATTTTAGGGAAAATTCTTTTCATGAAATTAGATACCAATCTAAATTAGATAGATACCTATATGCGCTGCTTACATTGCTTTTATGTATGTAGGTAGGTAGGTACTATCCTATTCCATTTTCCCGGGTTCCATTACCTGGCTGATATCATTCCGGTCGTAACGGGTCAGTACATGCGGGAGTGGTCATTATAATTGCACCACTGAAATCCATCCTTAAATTTTCTCTTATATATGTATTTTTAATTAATATTTTTATTCAAGGTATCAATAGAAAATGTTATTCAGAATATCATCATAAACGTAAGCATAACATTAATTATGCTTACGTGTATGATACGTTATTAATATAGCATTATTACATAACAAGTAGGTAAGTAGGTACTAAGTACCTACATATCTACAATAATTTGTAGATATATAAATGAAACGATAAAATATGTTCACATTTTTTATATGTATATTTTTATATTTGCCATATTCAAAACGCATTACAAAATATTTTACCAAGTAGGTATAGATAGGTTATTTGTACCTACTATAGGTAATAGAAATATTAATGTTTTCGGTTTAAACTTAACGTCATTTAAAATATCTACTAACAACACTTTTTAAATATCGAATGCGTTTATTAACTTCAATTTATTTAGTAACAACATAACTGGACATTGAAGAAAACATCTTAAAATATTTATATTGTGGCGTATAGAGAAATATTGTCATCGTACCGCCATCTAGCGGGAAAAACAGTAAACAACTTTTTGCAGGGTTCTAAAATGGCCAGGTATGCATGAGCATAAATTTCTATACAATAATAATGATTTCATAATAATAATTTATTAGTTACCATAGTACCAAGTTCACAAACAATTTAGATTAAAATACAGTTTCATATGGGTTTTGGTAAACGATACTTAAGCAATACTGGCATGCAATAAATATTATTTAAAAATCTCACAAAACATGTAGAGATAAATTCACATTGTTTCGTTATCAAAGTATTTACATTTTAGATATAATAAATATGTGGTTGTGAGCGTAGTGACTAAGCCCTTATATTCCCTCGAGAGAGCCTTTCTCTAGTAATTGGCCATCTAACAGGCTGGTATTACTTAGTCTAGAGGGCCAAATAAAATAAGGATGAAGTAGTTTAAAATCCCACAAATCTAAATAATGAAAATGTTATTAATGTAACCGGGGGAAGCCCAGGCAAGATGCATATGTTAAGGGATAGTGCTAATAAAACCACAATCTAATAATCAATAGAACCCTATGCCTATTTTAACGCCTAATTAATAAACTTAAACAGTTTCTATAAAATTTACGAGCATTAACAAATAGCATCAATAATTTGTTTTACCCGGAAAGGGAGGTACATATGGTGTTACAAGCGTTTATAAGCAACGGTAACCACTTAACATCAGTTGGGTCTTACGCCTGTTTGCAACATTAGTTGTATAAAAAAGTATCAAGATTATTATCAATGCTCTCAGGACTGCGATCCTTTTGAGGTTGGTTATACATACTTGTAGGTTACAGTGATCACTTAGGTAATATTAGGTCCACCTACAAATAAAAATTGTTACCACCAATCATAGTATGGACATGTTACCACCAATCATAGTATGGACACATACCGGTTTAATACACATCACAAAAAATTAAACATAGTTTGGAATTAATTAAATAGCCATGTTTCATGTTGTTATCAAATTCAATTTATTCACAAATTTTTAGAGATAAATTAATCACAGATCAATAAATCAATTGGTGTGTAGGCGTATACATCTAAACAACTAGCGGCGCGCCCGCGGCTTTATACATGTTTATTACGCAATAACTATTTTTATTCCGTAATTTGATTTTATTTTATTATTGACAATTCATATACCTTATCAATTGAGGAGTGTCATTTATACTTCAATGTACAAAATTTGTCAAGCGTCTTTTTTAGAATACCCATACAAACAGACAGACAGACAAAAAATATATTTAATTGCATATTCAGTGTCCTTTATAATAATATAAGTAGGTCTATTGGAAATTAGAAATAAAAATTAAAAAGTATAGACAGAACTACAAAAATAACTGTACAATTAGATCGATCGCTTCCATTTCCTAAAATCTGAATCTTACGTTTCAACTTCGTGAACGACCCCAAACTCACCCTCCGGAAATACTATATCCCCTACCCCACATTCGTACGCAGCATCCGCCATTACCGCGCTAAAACGGAACAGACAATTCAAGGCTCCTACAACAAAAAAGGATAGCGATATATATGAGGGCGCAAAGGAATTGGACGTGAAGATAGTTTGAATGTATAACAAAGAAGGGTGAATTCGATTTATTGTTGAACCTCGAAGAATATTTTTGTTTTCTTTCTTGTGTTAAATGAGTTTCTTTGCTGCTTACTTGCTTGTTTTACTGAAACAATATAAACGTTTATAAGTTATAGATTTATCTGATAATAATAATAGTTATAACTTCTTATTGATTCTTATTCGTCTGGAAATTGTTGTTGATATCACCATCCCCCCATGATGAGAACCTTGTGAAAACTGAGAAAGATAAACTTTCAAAGTACTTGGACTTGGCTCACGAGGTTACCGCCATGTGCATAGTAGTATCAGTGAATGGTTTTACCTTCTTAGGAAGCTCTCGCTTCGTTGTTGGATTAAGAAGGCAGTTCTTCTGAACACGGCGCGAATTGTGAGGAAGTTTCTCTCTCTGGAGCCCTAGCCACCGGTAGCTTGAGTCTTCGCCCCGCTGCTGGTGATTAACTGCTTTTTATACCTATATCTTTTATTTTAGTATTGTATTTTCTATAGATATTATATCTAAATAATTAAATAAACGGAATAATAAATATATTTACCTATAAGTGTAAGGCTTTGTGTACGACTTCGCGTCGATTGGCGTGAGTTCGAATCCCTGCAATGAGCCTGAGCTTGCGGTCTAGGAAAACATCGTGAGGAAACCATAGCATAGTACTATGGCCTTTTCTAATGCCCGCATGACAAGCTACCAGCCTCAAGTTGAAATTTCGTCGCCAAGCACCATAGATGTGTTCCGGCAGCTCTACTTGAGAGCCAGACTTCCACTAGGTTTAGCGTATTATCATCTTGGGCCACATCGTCAATTAACATCAGATAAGATTATGGCCACTACGACAAACATATAACGATAAATGTGTCCCAATGCTGGGCAAAGATCTTCTCCCAAATAAAGTACAGGCGTAATCACCATGCCAGCCCACGACGTATTGGCGATTTCAAATACCGAGATCAATAGTTGTAGATTTTTTATAAACAGTGTTTCTACATAGAACATTTATCAAGCTTTCAAGTTTTACCATGATGTTTTCCTTCACCGTTAGCCGATAGTGTTATCAGTTTAAATGAGTATATGTACCTACGCGAATTCTGAAAAATTCGTCGGTACATACCGGGGTTCGAACTTGTGAACATCGAATCGATATTCCGTCGGTCTAAAAACACTCGACAGCCACGACTTTGACCTGTTAAACTTGTAATATTTTTTTTCTCTACGTATCACAGTTAAGTTTTAATCGATCGATCGTAACTAAGGCATCATCTACAATTCATCTTTAGTCGTCAGTGTTATGCTATCCTGATCAAATGTCTCTTCAAATTATGTTTGAAGGACCCCATGTTGTAGAACGGAGGTAACACACAGGCCAGGAGACAGTTCCGAATCTTCACAGATGACATATGATGTAGCGACCTTTTGTGTTCGTGCCGAGAAGGAGGTTACCGTAAAGCTGTGGCTCAGGAGCCCAGCGCGTGTGGTTCTGTTATGAAAGGGAGAAGAGGGAATTAGGTAGTTTTAATAGTTCTTCAGCTCTGATAAAAAGCGTGTAATGAGTAGGATAAACCGAACGGAATAATTCAAATACAATGTATTTTCAAGATAATAATTTATTACGCTGTTTGCCTTTAAAGGATGATTCATGTTACACCGGGCCGAGCGCCAGCCGGGACACGGTCAAACATTTCTAGTACACTTTTGTATGAAGTAATTCATGCAATAATTATACTTTAGTAGTGAAAATCTACAGTTGTATTTTTTATATAACATACATATTATTTACCCCTGGGATCTAGTCAAAAATTTTGAGTAATCTAAAATTTCACATGTTTAGTTTTTTACTGGTAACTTTAGGTCTTTCGCGTTTATTGGCATTATTCTTTATATTTAAGATATCAATTCAAAAGATATTGAGAATGAAAGAACTATAACAATTTAAAATATAATAAGTGTTTTTTTTTTCATTACATTAGGTAGAAATTCCCTAGATTTGAAAATATTATAAAATTTCAATAGGTGCCTATATTTTTCCTAAAGAATCATTTTATCAGAATCATCAGCTAATACAAGCGCAGATCTAAGAGAAATTTCTTTTGTATTTCTATGTTGTGTTCATTATAGAATCTTCGAGAAACTTCAATCTTTGCCCCTCTCCAAACTTAAAATGTAGATTCGCGCAGGAGCTAATATGATATCGGTTTTTAACATTTCGTGGCTTACTAATTTATTGTTGCAAAACAAATTAACATACAGAAAATAAATTATTCCATGTTATTGACAATAGCGTTAAGAACCAGTAATTGGTTACAATATTTATTATACCTACCTAACATAAAATGATAAACAACTATTGACTTACAAATTAATATTCCTTTATTACTTATATAAAATTGTCTATATCCTACGTGGTAGGATAATATAATACAATACTAATATACCTATAAGCATAGGTATACTTATTCAATATCTCAGACTTAACATGATCGTTGGGAACATATTAACGATTAGGACACTTGTTTTATCTCCCGAAACTTTGCTAACTCTTGCTGATAACTGTTGTCTATTGACTAGTTGGGTATCTCTTGGAAATCATAAAATCAGCACGATGTTTATTATACCATTAAATCACTAATAACAATATGTTTCCCTGTGATAAAACGTATTCGATATAGGCTTGATTATAGTGTGAAAATGTAATCGAGCCTTTTAATGGAATAGTTGTGGAACAAAACCATCGTGTGATTGTCTATGACACAACCACAAAGCTTAAAGTTTGATGATTTAATTTATTGTTAGATGAATACTTGGCACGACTATTTGTACCAAAAGATAAAATAAAGTGTGTGTAGGTGGTACCTTACTTATCTACGAAGATGTTATACTTCTTTGGCGTAACAAAACAAAACTAACTCCTAAAATTTTATTCCGCTTGCTAACAATATGATAGCAATGATAATAATGTAGATTCATTTTACTGGCGTTTAATTTTTGATATTGTAGATAACTTCATCGTGTCAGTTCGCAATTTTCCTTAACGCGCCAAAAGAAGATTAATAAATCTGTAGTTATCTCTGTACTGTTTTTTCCAAATATTCCAGTGGACTTACTATATAAAGGACACTGATCAAGAATATGTCCTTATACCCTTCTACCCTATTTGTATGACCGGATTTAACTCAAAAACGGCTTGACCGGTTCTCATTTGCACACGAGAAACTTAATGGTCAATTGATAGGCTGTAAGAAATTTCAATATTAATTTTAGAAATCGTAAATGAAAAAACGTGCGTTAATTCTTAATCGATTTTAATTAGATTTTATACACGGGAATTACCTATATGTATAAAAATAAAGGATGTCATGTTGATTTAGGTATCTACAAAAATTTAGGCATCTATAAAAATATAACAAAACTGCCTATAATGAAGCTTTGGATATTTAAAGCATTTAAAACCTAGATAAATAAGAAAAAAAAAGAAATTTAAATATTTTTATCACACCTAATTAAGTGCATATTCAAGAATTGAAGATTTCAACATTTAAAACAAAGAGAGCAAAAGATGAGAATTATAATTAGGCAAAACAATACGAGAAACAATTGTTATTGTAATTAAATATCATTATAATAAAGATGTCATTAGGTTAATATATTGTATACGTACAAACCTACGGTGTTCTGATTGTCACTAGCTTAGTATATGTAGGTACTGTATTATATACGAGATAAGTATTAGAAATAAGTTACAAACACATTTCTTTTATAACATAATCATAATTTTAATTTTCTTCCTTAAGCAATATTTTATAAATTGCCTCAAAAGTTTGAAGATTAAATATATTTTCAATAATATAGGTACTTACTGTTGTGTTACCAAACATATTCCTCCCAAATAACTAAATATATAGGTACAATATACATTAAAGTCGATTATACCTAATGCTAAATTGGACAACGATACACAATGTGTAACCTATATCAGTTAGAAATTAAATTTTCATATAAATCTTATGAAAAAATCCTTTAAGTAGATTCTTTCAGTATATTATTATAACCTGTGCGATGTCGGTAACCACCCCTTAGAAAAAGCACTCAAGTGAAATTTCCTGCAAGTCGATTCGATGCAAAAGTTTATTGCCCTCGTTATCGAGACCGTTACTTTTAGTTATTTGATCGTATTAGGGGGTGCATTCCGTCGGAATTACTTAATACTTATACCTACCTATATGTACACACATAAAGGTTTATAGATACGAAAGAATAATAAAAATATTGGTTTGTGTAAATTTGTTAAATGTAAAACATTTTTCATTACAAAAATAATACAATTGATATTCTCACATTGACGTTAATATGTATGTTACGTTAAGTATATATATGTATATATATATATGTACCTGTACTTATTTTAAACACACACCAACAAAAACGCATTGAGTGCTGCGTTACATTACTCACGATCACGAAGTAATTTTGTGTCGTGTTGTTACTTCTGACAAAAAATGGATCCTTTACGACAATCGGAAACGCTGTTCACAGTGGTTGAACCCAGGAGAACCGGCAAAATCCTGTCACAAGCGAAAGTTGACTCATAAAAATGTACTGGTTAGTGTTTGATAGTCCAGAGCTGGTGTTATACACTACAGCTTCCTTAGATTTGGCCAGACGATTACGGTAGATCTGTATTGTCAACAATTGCAAACCATGATGCAAAAGTTAGCCGTTAAACAACAGAGACTCGTCAATCACTCTAGCCCACTGCTGCTTCAGGAAAATGCTAGACCCCATACTTCACGACACGCGGTCGCTAAATTAGAAGAATTGCGGTTGGAATGTCTCCGACACCCACCATACTCACCTGACCTTGTTCCAATAGATTACCACTTTTTTCGGAATTTGGTCACTTTCTTACAAGGAAAAAAATTAAATTCTGATGAGGCTGACCAAACCGCCTTCAAATATTTTATTGATTCTTGCTCCTACAATTTTATCAGCAATGGAATAAATAAACTACCAATAAAATGGCGAAAGTATATAAATAATAATGTACATACTTCGATTGACTAAATGTATAATTTCATAATATATTTTTTTATATTATATATTGTTTTACTTTTTCCATATAAAACGCTAATTTCATATGTAAGGACCTATTATTTTTTATGAATAGGTAGGTACTAGGTACTGCGGCTTATAAAAATATCATAAATAATAGCATTGTTATGTTAAACGTGGCGATAACTACAAAGAGCGGTCGCGTTTGAATGGAGTAGAACCGGCCGCCACGCGTTCACAGTTTGAAGGCAGACTAACGCGAAAAGGAAACTAATAAGGAACTGATAAAATTATACATCAAAAATGAATTAACCAAATAATTAATAAATTCTGACAAGCTGTAGGCAAGTACGAGAAGTAGAAAAACGATAAAGCTGCACGGGCGCGTTTGGAGAGTTTGTCGAATAAATTTAACACGGGTAAATCCGTAGACCACCGCTAATTTATATAATATAGATCTGTATGGTGTTTACATTTTTTATGCATTCTGAGCTGCCTGATATAATTTTACTGTCATGAAACCAATGTGTTAGGGGCATTTCTATAGTAAATTTTTCCGGTATATAGTTTCCGGTCAATAAACGCCATAAATACCCTGCTTACGTATAGCATCATACAATTTGAAAGTAAGTTAACTGATTATTAAATTTTACTTTTATAACTTTTATCAAACTCCTATTTTTTTATTCGTCGAGAAATCAGATAACTCGGTGTTATACCAATTACCAGAAAATACCAATAGTTCAAAGGAACATCATATAAGTTGGTACCACCTACCTATGTGTATTCGAAGTTTGAATCTTGTAAGTACCTACTAAGTACCACGTTGTCTATGTAGGTACATTCACATCTTTAAATTGGCTATAACTTACTTGCATGAATAATTACTAAATCCATAGTCGTTAAGGCGACACGTGTGCATAATTACTCCAAATGATTAAACCAGTGGGGTATCAAACTATGAAACTATTATCTTAATAATGAATTAAGTGAATGCGGGCCCCTTGAAAAATCTAAAGAAACAGCACATACCTATGTGTATCTTTTGTTATGTTATATATTCCTTTATATGTTAAATTTATTTTATTGTTCTTGTTGGTAAATAGTAGGGACAAGTTACAATGGGACTGGCGTATTATTGGCGATAAAAATCTCTAAATAACATAAAAAATTATACATCATTTTTGTGTAGATCAGTAAGTAGATAATATTACATGACGTTGAACAAAAACAATTTAGATCTTAGCTTCGATTCTTTTCGCTTGATAAAAGTTAGGTTCGTTAGGGAGTTACAAAAGTTTGTGCTCCTTTTTTTAAGATCATGAAACGCACATGTCGATATTACTTGAAATGTTATTATAATATATGTAACAACTACCTACCTACCCTTTTCTACTCATAGTAGGTACATGTATGTTATAACCTATATAAATATATAGGTACCTAAATATTTAGCAGTTCTAAAAGATTGTTTAGGTATAACAACATTTTGAGTCATTTCCTTAATTATGTTTTATCTTTTGTTGTTTAATTAGTAAAAATAAAGTTCTTGTAATTATCAGACTGAAATGTAAGAACAATTTAGATGACTACTACTTTGAAAGAGCATTTGATATAAAAAATAAGCTCACATTTGTTCCAATGTGAGATGATTGTTTATATTGAAAGAAAAAGGAACACAGCACATGTTCGAAATATCCATAAACATAAATAATCGTGGAGACTGTCTGAATACAGTCTTGAAGCTCGACAGCAAAAGCTCGATCTGGTTTAATAAAACTAAATTAAATTTAATTAAAGTTCTATTTGGGTAGTGCTATGTTCGATTTTAATTCATTTGAATAACTACAAAATATACCTATTGAACGTTTTTGTTTTAGGTATTTTAGTCTATCCATTTATAAGAGCGTGTATTTCATTAATTAAAACAATACAATATATGTCGTCTGTTTAAAAAATTAAAAAAAACTCGTGATATAAAATTGTATGAAACACGCAAACTTTATCATATAAATAAACATGTTACCTATTAGCCTGAATAATAATCAAAAGTGTAATAAACAACACTTAAAGTCATTTCTTATTTATAAATGTAGTAAAGCTAAATATAAACTATAACCGCAATTCTAATCAGCTGAGTTTTCACAGTCGGGAATTAGCGAAATGCGCAATGAATATATGTTTCGCAAGCCGCAACGAAAACGTTTTTTTTTCACTTTTGCGCGTGTAAATGTATTCTTTGTTTTACGATGCCGTCGGCTTAAGTGTTGAACGTATGGGCTAGTTAGTATGTGAGTATGGTAAGTGTGGAGGTAATGTAATGGCGATGTCGGGCCTCAGGCAGCGCCCTTTAATAGCCTCGTAATTGCGAGCTAAAATTAAGTGTTATTTTTATGGTGATTTCTCTACTACTACTAAGTTGCTTTAAGTAGGCGTAAAGCGTTTTATTAATTGAAATAATCGTTATGTTTTGAGTCTGAACATTTTTTAATGATAATGATTTAAGTTATGGTTTTCCAAATGAGAAAAGGCATATTTAATTTGTATTAGGTATATTAATTTATAATAGTCATATAACTGTCACGCGTGTTAACACATTAATAAAGAATAATTAAGTATCAAAGTTTTTGTAAATCTATTAAAAGTTTATGGTTACTTCATTTCTTACACTTGAAATTGTTGAAATTAAATGTATGTACCAAGGTATTTTGCCGACCCCTTCGAAAGGGTTAGTGGATATTTATGACATCTATACAAGCCGCGCCTGCGTACTGCAATGCAAGTGCGAACTTGGCCTAAAACCCATAAAATGGACGGCCATAAATTACTTGCAACTTTGTCCACTGTGCGCCGAGCCTTTCTGCCGCCTCTCGAGAACCAATGTCAGTGCACTGCAAAACAAGAAAACTTTTATTATCTCTGATCTTACTTTGAGAAATATTCTACGTAAGAACGAAGGAAGATATAAATTAATACGGTAGTGGGTACAAGGAAACCCTTTTAAATTAAATTGATCACTGTATGTATATGATGATCATATTTTATTTAGAAAAGCCAACACTTCGTCAATTCAATGAGGTAATTATGTTTACATTTTTCTTTTTTTACATACTCATATATAATAATTTAAAGTATTATATATTAGGAAAAATAAATTACAGTTTAACTCGTATTCTTATTGTGCTTAAACCGTACATACCTACCTAATTTATAACGCAGAAACTTACTAGGAAAGTTTTAATACATTTATATCTTAAAATAGGCATTTGAGACATTGGTAGTCTGCAATTTGACTTATTGTCTAAATCTATACCTACTTATAATAAAACAGTAAACAGTTGAAATCTGTATACTGAGAAAAAATACTACGGGTCTTTTAGAACCTTTGTTGATGAAATTTGGTATGATTGAAGCTTATCTGTAATAACATTTAGGATGCATTTTCACACATACCTATCGAAGTTTTATAGTTCAAAAATTGTGTTTAAGTTATGTATATAGTTATAAAAAGAAATGTAGGTATGTATATGTAATACTGTAATATATAGTAAAATAAAGGGAAATTATACGAAATTAATCCAAATTATTTTATGTTCACGTAATTTTCAATTAAAATAAACACAACAGTGTGTAGTTTTCATGGATATCCATAGATGGCGGTTAGTGGTTTTAAATGTTCTAAGACATTACAAGGAAGGTAACATGCCTGGTAGAAAGTGGACGATATTTTCGCAGTATTGCATTGCTCTAAAAAGAGTGGTATCCGTTCGTTCATAGGAAACTGGGGAATACCGTCAAGTAAGACTTGCTGCTGAACGAGATACTAAGAAAAATATACTCACCCCAGAAACCTGTAGATAACGACGTTTTAGATTAAATTCATAGCGTAGACATATGGCAGAATATCAGTAAATCGAAAGTAGTGAAGAGCGTGAAGGACGGCTGACTGCTAACTGTGAGTATCACGCTGCGTCTCAGGAATCCGAGACATTTACAAAGCACGAAACACGGTTAAATCGCTGATGTTGTATTTCAGTACACCTACATATCTGTTTTTATCTACATTTTTCATACGCGAAATTCCACGCGAACGCGAATTTATATAACATTAGATTATTTAAATTCAGTTCTTTATTTAAATAAAAAATAATTTAGTCTTCTGCACAGAGTAGATATATATTCAAGTTTTCATTGTATTTACATGCATTTGCATATTAATATAGACCTACAATGCTCTGAGGCACTTTCATTCCAAGAAAAGTATGTAGGACAAGCAAATAACACTATTTCTTCCCACAAAATTTAAATCCGTATTTAAATATTAAAAGCAAACGTAGAATAGGTACCTAAATTAATTCCATTTATAATCGCCTTATAATATTAATTATATCTTAGTCGCTAATCAGTCACATTACAACGTTAATTTGACTAATTTTACAGCCATCTATTAGGCTTTTTCACAAGCAAGGCGTGGGCACGTGGCCAGTGTTTTTAATAATGTTGTTAAGTTGCCAGTAGTTTTTGTCATTTGTTATATAAGTAAATCGCTTCATCTTTTATGCCTTTAATAGATAGTAACATTCTTTGACAGATTTGATAAACTTTGGTTGAAGACACCGTTGAATTAAATACAGTTTTGTATTGAGTACCTATATTACGGGAAGGACAGTAAGTTAGTTAGTTAAGTTTTTATAAACAGGGTACAGAAAGGACGATCTGGAATTCTATAAAATAAAAGAGGTGCGTAGTACAATTGCACTAAATAAAAACAAAAACTAAGCATTAACAGTTGTCTCCAAGTTAACTTACTCGTACACCATACTTCATCAAGTGCTTGAAATAAATTATCAGACCGAATCAATGTTAGCCTAAGTAGGTACAATAAATAAGATAGTATTTCAATTAAAGTTTCGTTGTTATTATTTATTATTGCATATACTGGAATCTATATTATTGACGAAAATTGAAAGAATATAAAAGCCGTTGGGTTAATGTAAGCAAACTTTAATATAAAGAAATATATTACTAGAGCATTATCTATAGGTATGTATTTACAGCAAACCCGAACGTCCGACAATTCGGGTCCTTACATCAAAGCAGAACATTATCCTTTCCTCCGTTCCCTCATAAAACGTTATCTGGAGAAAGCAAGCGGTGCGCGATCTACATAGCGCTGATAATTGCAAAACCAGTCGAACAAAAACCGTCAATTCTCTCCCGGTACACTTAGAAAGCGTCGTGTATAATGAAAGTGGGAGATCATTTAATGCTGGTCTAGATATAAGCATCTTGGAGCACTGTGGGCGGTTTACGAGCGCGGGCGGAGAAGGCTTTTATATTTATTAAGTAAGTTGGGCTTTTGGCTGTATTAATCCACCTTTATGGAGGGCGTCTAGGCGCCCGCAGGCGATAGATAACACGGCGTGTGAAAATTTTATAACTTTACAAATAATTATGTTTCCAAATGATAACGGGCAGTTCTATTGTTAGTTGGGTTGCAAGTAAACCATTAAACTATTTAATGGCAAATATTATTTTACTGTTTTTTTAAAACAAATTGTATTTAAAAATTAGAAATTATGATACATTGCCTCGAGTTTCCAAATATTTCATATCTTGGTTTTACACATATGTATAGTAGATTGTATATAACTTTAACGAATTTAAATTTATCGCTTTTCTTTAAAAATATATATATATATATATGTAACATATTATGTGTGACCAAATTATATCAATGGAGATCTTTAAATTCTTTACGTTAAAAAGGTCAACATTTATCTATATATCAAAATAAAATTATCGAGGTTTACCGTTGTGCGCGCATCAAGCAACAACTAATAGATAGTTTTTTTTTTGTTTTACTATTTTGATAGATACTTGGTTAATCTTAAAAATAATTATCACGATATCTTCGTAAACAATAATTCTGTAGTCCACATGTGCGGAGTTGCGTACACAGCTACTTCATAACAAATTTAAGTTTTAAAATTGTGTGCCTGATTACAAAAACATTTGAAAACATTACGTTTTATAAAATTATGATTTATGCCTATAGGTATATGATTGTATCATATATGTCAGACAAAGACTACTGGTTACCTATTAATTCAATAGTAGGCAAATAAACAGATAAAATCAATTATGTACCTACATACATAAGCCATAATTTAAATTTCAGATGAGCGTTTATGAAGTCCATTATTCCATTAGTTTTTCAGAGAAGCAAAACATGTTTATAGCCCGCGCAGAGCTGGGGGACGAGCCGTTCATACATAAAAACTTGAGCGTAGCGTCCACTGAGTACATTTCTATTTAATTTAAATTATTTGTAATGAGACCGTATATTAACGACTAAATTTAAATGCTTTATTCTCGATAAACTTAAGAATGAGGCACAATTAAACTACGAAAATTGCTAATACAGAGACAAAAACGATAATGTAAAAAAGTTATTGTATTTTTTTTATTTGGACAGGGCCTCATTTTTATGGATTGCCTTGAACATTCGATGACGTCGAGAAGTATTATCAAAACCTAGTCTTTTTATACCTGTTACGAATAGTTTTATTTCTAGTATTTTAAACATTCAATAATTGCATATCACTTCATCACGTAAGAACGTAAATAATATTTTATATGATGTTACTTTTAACTAGTTTAGTAAATAAATGAACTATATAAAAATACATAATTATTATTGTAAAACATAAAAAAAAATGACAGAATTCTCTTAATACAAATTAGATTAAACTTTCAAGGTACAATATTCTGGTGATAGGCAACAAAAATGTAGGTAGGTATTAATATCATAACATGTTAAAACTAACCATAAATAAAAGATATATTTTACAAACAAGAAGTAAGAATAACTCCTTTTTATTCATGTTGTATCATGTTTATACTATTCCGTATGCTGCGTATGAAGAAAGTACATATTATTAATAGTATAATGCCGTAACCATAACATCTTCAACCTGGCATGCACAAGTATATTATTCTTGAAATATTTTTTAATAGCAACACATTAAAATTCTTTGTTTAAAAAAAACTACCTAATTAGTATAAAAGGTGTTTCGTTATTTAAACTTTATTTTTTAATTATATAAAGTTCAAGGGATTGTTATGTTATGTTTGTTTGAATGCGATTGTCATTGGAACTACCAGTCAGATTTGAAAAATACATTTTGTATTTTATTACCGATTTATGGAGGAAGGGTATATAAGGTTAATGACCTTTACGCTACGGTTTTAAGGAGCGCGACAGTAACTATGAACATCAAGCAATCTGGCAAGCTGCAGGCGAGTACGGAAGCGTGAACAACGTTAGGCTACACGGGTGCCTCGGCAGAGATGCGATGCGCGCTGTGTAGAGTTGTTCGGATAAATTTAATACGGGTATAGGTACCTAGTTACATATAATAATTTACATTGTAAATGTAGGTATAATAACCTAAGGTATTTTAATCTAAAAAAGTCACACAAGGCATTCCGATCGCATGAAGGTGTAGCACGTGAACGTTATCATATTTTTACGGGCTACGCGTATCTACGTGAAAACGCGGCTTTTTATTACGGTGTTTTTTATTAGGTTTACTAGATTATAAGCGAGCTTAATTCCAGCGTAGTTCGACGACTGAATCAGCGATATTTTTTATATTAGATAATATTTTTACAAAGATGGCAAAATATTATATAATTAACATGTTTTCTCGAGTGTTTTGTTATTATATACAACTTATGTAATTAGGGTTATTTAAATAGTGTTTATAGGTACTTTACACATTACAAACGTATTTTATTTGTAAGTGTTAAGTAAGAAGGTTCCTAGTTATTTACTATAATATAGGCATAAAGGTATAAATTATTAATTTTTGAAAATTATATTTATAAAAATAGGTAATAATAAATTACAGTAACCCGTGTTACAAAAATATATCTCAAGTGCATTTCTTAAATTTAAGATTTGAATTTTCTCTTTGTTATATTGACGCGTAATTTAGACTCAAGACTATGACTTACATAAGTAAGTTAAGAAAATAAAAAATGGTTATATATCACTAAAAAGGCGTATATTAAAAACCAATGTGTAGTATATTTGATCCATGAAGGCATTGGTTTGTGGAAATCCTTCGTAGATACCTATATATACATTTGGTTGATATTCTTTAATTTATTTTCGTTTAATATTTTCCAAGTTAAAATATGAAAGTAAGTTGTGTTTTATTTCTTATTATAGGTATAATATTAAAAAAAAAATATTATGTTTTTGTAAACACATCTAAATTCGCATGTACCTACCTACCAAGAAAAAACAATCTGCGTTATGTGACGCGTGAAAGAATCGACTCGTATTTATGGGGGGAGTTATTGTTTGAAACGTCTAAGTCGTAATTCCGCGACATAAACCAAGCAGGCTTCACTCTGGACCCTGCCTCCGAACCCACTCCCACCGCTGAATCACCCTCCGCCACCCGGGACGCTGTTTTTCCTGTGCGAAATGGCCCGTTTGAAATTGTTGTTTTATGGAAGTTTTTACTAGTTGACTTTACCCGGGAAAATATATAGGACGACAATCTTTATATACTCATAGTACTCGTATGTAGACGATGTATGTATATTAATGTAGATATACCTACGCCTAACTACCTACATAAAAACAAAGCGATAATAAACAGTAAAATCAAATTTACATACTTTATTCAATTTAATCTCGAGCTCACTAAATTTTAAATTAGGTATAAACGCTCCGTAAAATGTCCTAACATTACTTACTTAACCTTAGCTACTTTTTGGTGAACGCATGGATGTCTAGTCCGTAATTCGCTTGAGCATTAGATATGTCCTATTCTACATAATATGTAAGTACATAATACAGGTAGGTACATAAAAAATGTGTGCTTCTATTTATCTGGTAATGAGCGATAGAAGTTATACTTCTTTAAATTGTCATGCACACTCCATGTTATATGACGCATTACATCGAGTGTGACTATCTTCGCTACAATAAAGTAAGAGGTTTAACAAGCAATTTCATAATATAGAGTTTTGTTGCTGCAATGTGCATGCACATCGTACAATTCACTTTTATCATTTATTCATACGCGCCTAAAGAAGTACTTATAGTTTGAAAAAGTTTCGAATTGTTTTAAACAATTAAATAAACAAATAATCCAGATATCAATATCCCAAGTTTTACATAAAAAAAAATCGAAACTCAAAACTTGATACCACCTAAGTGCTTACCTTCATATCAACTGAGGATATTTCAAGAAATATAAAAAGCATGGACCGATAAAAATTCAAAATAACGACCTGTCACAAATAATATACAATGAAATTATCTTCACCATTTTTAAAGTTGGAACGCGAGCGCTCCTCTCGTTTCTCATTGGTCGGCGCTTGACAGCTGGATGAAATACGTCGCCCTGCCTGTCCCGGCGCAGCGGGTGACAACATGGACCCACTAAAATCCCCTAATGAAATTAAATTCCGTACGTTTTAGATTTGCTCGTAAATAATCTGAGTATCTAATCCGCTGATTAATGAACACTGAGGTATCTTCTTGGATTTTAATCTCGTTAATTAACGATTTCTATGTTGTCAGTGTTACCTACATAAATGACCAGATTTTCAATTTTCTGAGGAAATAATTAGTAGATATATATTTTATTTGTTATACAAAGTTTTTCAATTTGGTTTGAATCGCCGGTTGAATTTTTCTTTCAATTTATGGGTATATCACAAGATCTTATCCATTATATATACTATAATATAATAATAATAAAATTGAGGAGATTTTTGTTTGTTTAAACGCGTTACTCCCTGCAACTACCTACTAGTCGGATTCAAAAAACTATTTTTGTATATGATAGATTCACGTGCAATAATATAGGATATATAATTTCACGCTACGTCTCTAAGGAGCGAAGCATTAACTATGAACGTCAAGCAATCTGGAAAGCAGTAAGTACGGGAAATTGAATATTGGCGGCAACGCCGTGCCGCGGAGAGTTTGTCGAACTAATTTAACACGGATGAAACCGTGGGGCACAGCTAGTGTAATCATATGCCGTAATAATTAAGTAGAAACAAATTTACACAAGAGATAGAAGTTACATAACATATGACTAGCGATTTAAAATCCCTTACATACCAACTTAAGTATCGACAATACGTGATGATTAAGCCGTGAACCCTAGAGAAGTTAATGATGTATAGATAACTTACAAATCACTGTAATAAACTCTTTAGACGACCCTAGAAGCCCTCTCGGACGGACCCAAATATCGTAGATAGGAGACATTTTAGCACTTTAAATACATGTTAGATAAAACTGTGTGTAAGTTTTAAGTAACAGACAAAATTAGAGATCGATGATTAACAAAGTACTGTTGTAAAACAGATTATACAGTCACTTAAGTGAATGTTTAAACTGTAAGGGTTTCCTGTTTTCTTAACATATTTTTAGGAATATTTATACCTATTTTTACACGAATAGGCTTTAAGTTAAAGGTTTATTAAATTCTAATATTATAGATTACTGTAATACCTACCTATTGAATAAAATTTACTTGTTACTGAAACTTATAAGGCTCAAAATAATGTAGCTATTCTAATATATTTTAATATAAATAAACTACATGCCAACCCTAACGTTATAGGAACTGGTTTTAGTACACTTCTGACGATTTAGTGGGTGCATTCCTGGGAGCTTTTGTCCGGTCTGGTCTCGGCGTATTGTAGGTGTAAATGTTTAAGATTAACGGTGATGGACCAATATAATGCTACTTTGTAGTTTTATTAAATCTGTAAAATATAAAGCAATACTTACAACTCCTTTAATTAAATTACTCAAACATTTATTTAATCAATATTGTAGTCACAAATATACATTTTTAAGTAAGATCTGTTTAAATAGTTACAATTGACTGTAAATTATGTAAAAAAGCTCTCTAAGTTGGACGGTGACCGCAAGGATGTAGGAATTTGTTGAGTCTTTGAAGTCATGCCAGCTTGCATATAGGTACTATAAAGGTTCCCTATCTATACCTACTAATATGAGAGCGGATGAGTTTTTTGTTTGTTTGTTTAAACACGCTAACCACTGGAACTACCAGTCGGATTCGAAAAAATATTTTTATATATGATGGCCATATATTTGTGAAATAGTATAGGCTATCTAGTATTAGGGTACACCTCTCAGCTAGCCTTAAATATTGATTTTTGTTAAGTAAGCCGGAAGAAACAGCGCACCCGAACAGCTTTATCCGCGTGCGCTGGTGTAATGGGTAGAGAGAGATATGTAAATACAATGATCCACAAAAATATTGCTCCTTAGTACATCTAAAACAAGTCCACAATACCATATGCCTATCTTTTATACATAAGCCACAACAAGGTATTTTATGCTTTTTTTGTAGCTGAAAACTGATTTATGAGCATTATTATTAGGCATTTCGTATTAATCCTTACGAGCGAAAATTACTTCGTCATCGAGACAATTTTATGAAGATAAACTTTGCGCTTTATAGCATGTTATTTTGACATATAGTTTGGGAGATAATATAAAATTAAAATAATTCAACACTCGGCTCGGGTCTGTGACTATAGGTGTACGAGTACGAGCCGTGTGAGTTGTGATGCATATCCCCGGCCGCCCGATAAAAATATTGTCTATACTGAAGTTATTATAAATCATGAATTAGCGATTTCTTTTATATTATACACCGGTGAAACCGCGGGCACAATTAGTCCATAGTAAAATTGTAAAGCTTAAGAGAATGTTTGTTTGTTAGAACGCGTTAATTTGTAGAATTACCAATCGGATTTGAAGAATATTTCTATATCAACACCTGTATATGGAATCTTACCTACATTAACTTAAACCTAATATGTGTATAACATACCTATATATACATATTAATAAAACTCAACGACTCTTTTTTCTGGCTGTCCGTTTATGTTCTTCTCACGCGAAAACTAATTACCCGATTTACATGTTTTTTATTTTAATTTATAGCTATGTCATCTGGTCAGGTTATATAATATATTTTATTTGATAAAGTAACATACAAAATAGGCTGTGACGATAATGGTTAATCAATTCGGAAAATAGACGTTTCTGTGACGTTTAAATGGCTTACGCTGGGTAAACCATAAGAGATGTATCAAATTAATATAGGGCATAATTGTAGATGTAAAAGAGACCTACACAAAGTCAGCAAAATCATGTGTATATCATATAAGGAGCACCAACAATAAGAATTTTTGCCTTTAAAATTACCGACGGGAACGGACACAGCTATTATTTGATATAATCAACATTAATAATTTACTTACACCATACTTATATAATAAATTTATATTCTAATAGAAGACGCTATAATCGATATTTCTAAGACGTATTTACCCAAATAGAATACCATGGATATAAGTCCAATTAATGTTTACGAAGAGCAAACAATTCTAAAAAATAAAATGAGCCAGTTTGATTAATTTCAGATTCAGCCCACCCATGTTTCAACATAAGATGCTAACAATATTACGAGACGTGTAAGGCATAAATACTAATGAAACTGATACGATCCCCGGAGCCATAATAAAATACAAGTAAATAATTTTAATAACAAAGACAAAAACAAAAATATCTTAAAAACGTTTTATACTTAGTACTTACAGGGATGTATTCAAGATTGTACAGGGAAATTGACACATTACATATTATGCACTTTACAAAAATTTTCAGGTATCAAGAATATAACAATTGATTCACTAAAGATTTTTATTTATTGCTTCATGTAGTGTTTTCTATTATTCATATCATTATAGACCTTTGGAAGCGTAATCTAATGTTTAATAGATATCTCTAGGTTGTATAGATAGGTATAATATAGGTTGCCTAAGTATGTATCAGTAGGTCAAATATTTTATGGGTACGATTAAATAGGTATCTAATAACAATGAAAATAAAACATTTTACGTTATACTTTACTTTGATACTGATATAGTAATTACAATGGTAATTACAGTTAAATGCATATTATAGATGTCAAAAAGACAACAGTATCCTTATAGAAAATTTCATGTCTTTTTTTTAATATTCTTTAAAGTCAATGTAAAACAAAAACTTGTAGTTTTTGGCGGTTTTTTATTCATAAGTTTGTGTTGTTTGACCCTATATTGCGTATGTTATGCAGTATAGTATGTAATGCCACCTATGTTAGGTGGCATTTTGCATAATAAAGCTTGGTTATTGTGTAAACAAGTGAAGTGGATTTGAAATAATAACATAGACTATGAATTCTAAAATGCAACAAAAACTCCCTAGAAACTTCTAACAAGGGAGCCACCATGAGACCGATCACGACCGCCGGCGGGAACGGACGTGTTTACGACCGCTCTCTGCCGCCTTTGTGAAGTTTTACGACCGACCGGCTTTGCTGCACACCTGCATCGCACCTGCGCCGCACCTGCGTATCGCCGTCTCGCTCGCACCCATTGTGTCGCGCTGCACAACCATAAAACTGCTCTTTTAAGAGCAAATTGTTTCTATTCGACGAAATCCACACTTTAGTGGTCACTTGCCTGATACCTGACGGTGCCAACTAAAGCAAGTGGGTGCGTGACCCAAGCGCCCCTCGGTTGCCTCCTTCAGAGGCAAACGATAGTACTTGGTCGGGCTCAGGAATCTTGGCCCTTGATAGAGTCATAGTCAAGCCCTGAGTGTCTCCTTCCCACCCTTCCGATCCTGCTACACATCCATCCCCGAGTGTCTGTTTGGGCGTAGCTAGGTATTTATACCGGCTGCGTTCTCTGCCTCGGGATTGATAGGGACCTCCACGTAGGGCCCGGTAGGTTCTTTCCTGCGAGTCATTACACCGTGACCCGCAGGTCCCTTTACACGGCTCGGGATAGCAGTTTAAATTCACTCGGCGCACCCCCCTGCCTCTCCGGCAGGGAGGTTTAACTTCACCCCCGCCCGCCCAACCGCCGCCGCCGGAATGGCAGACTTGGAAAGCTTCGTTGCGTTCGCAACAAGCCTACACCCGTCGATATGGACGGATTTCAATAGGGCCATCGCGGCCGAGCAACCCGCCATTGCTGTCGCACAGGCCACCGAGGCCACCAGCGACCCCGCCGCGCCCCACGCGACGGACAAGAAGCCCGTCTCGCGCTCCCGCTCAACGGCACCCCGCGCTCACCGTCAGACGCCGTACAAACGGCCGTCATCGCGCTCGCGTTCCCCGGGCAATCAAGTCACGATCCCAGCGCCCTCTGCGCTGCCGATCAAGAACTCTTTCGCGTCGTTAGTTCCCGAAGCGGACACGCCGACGCTAGTAGCTACGAACAATAGCTACTCGCCCACTAATCCGGATCCCGAACCCGAGTCCAACGAAATGGACACGGCGATAGTCACAGATAACGAGGGCTTCACCCTCGTTCAAAAAAACAAGCCCGCCAAACGGGCATCGCGTTCGCGTCCCGAGTCTCCGGAGACTCAGTCCCGCCCACAAAAGGCGCAGAAAACTGGGCTAAACAGCCACGCCCCCCGCTCCACAGCGCCCTCAGCGCCTGCCGGTACTTTTGCAGGCAGAAAGGCGCGTCGCCCACCGTCGGTAGTAGTCCAAAACAAGGCGGTCTGGACTAAGCTCGCGGACAAGCTTAGAGACTTAAAAATTAATTATACCTCGGCCAGTAACACGGCCAACGGTATCCGCGTACAAGTAACCACTTCTGACGAACACCGTCAGTTCACAAAGTTGCTCCGAGCAAGCAACCTACACTACTACTCATACACCCTAGACGATGAGCGTCACCTCCGGGTTGTAATCCGCCGCATCCCGGTGGAAATCACGCCCGAGGAGGTCAAAACTGACCTCTTAGCGAAGGCCCTCCCTGTCCGCGAAGTGCATAGAATGCACGGCGGACAATCCAAAAACCGACCATTAGATATGGTCGTAGTTATCTTGGATCTGACCCCCGAGGGCAGAGCCATCTTTAATGTCAGGAAAGTGTGCGAGCTCTCCGGAATAGCCGTAGAGCCCCCACACAAAAACCGCAGCCCTCCGCAGTGCCACAACTGCCAGCTGTACGGACATTCGGCCCGTAACTGCCATTTACGTCCCAGGTGCGTTAAGTGCCTCGGGGACCACGCGACAAGCGAGTGCACGCGCACTCGCGAGTCGTCTACCCCTCCGAGCTGCGTGCTATGCGGCAACGCGGGTCACCCCGCGAACTATCGCGGCTGTCCCCGTGCCCCGCGTCCCACGCGCCCTATGCGCCCTACGCGCCCAAGGCAAGAGCGACACACCCCTCCTCAGAGGGCACGTCCCGCCGCCAATAGTCAACCCATGCCTCTGCTCACGCCAGAAGCCTTTCCCAGCCTCCCGGGCGCTTCCCGCGCCCCGGTGGCGGCCACCCCCGCACCCCGCGCACCCCCTCCGGCCATGCGAGCCCCTCAGGCAGCATGGGTCTCTACTCCCCGCCCTCAGCCTCCTAAGGCTCAGGCCTCCCCGCCCGTTAGCACGCGCCGCGGCGTTGACTACATGGTCATGCTCTTCCGCGAGCATGACCCTCAGGAAGTACTGGCATACGACCAGTGCGTCGCTGAGTACGGCCCCTGCCGAATCCATCAGGCGTTTTCCCCTGATGACAGCGACGCTAATGCGCCTGGCCCGTGCCGGGAAATAGATAACGGTTATAAATGGCTCGCATTAAACCTAGGAGTCTCAACATCTCTTTCTTTAACGCGCGAAACCTCCTTCCACAACGGGACCTAGTATCCACCTTTCTTAGGGAACGGGAGATAGACGTATTTCTAGTACAAGAAACACTTCTAAAACCCAGTAGGCGCGACCCTAAGATAGCAAATTACAATATAGTCAGAAATGACCGTGCCACCCGAGGAGGCGGCACGCTCATCTACTACAAGCGTTCCCTCTATTGCATGCCAATAGACCCTCCCGCACTTACCAATATGGAAGTGTCCATCTGTAGAATAGGCATGACTGGCCATCCGTCAATCACGCTTGTCTCTGCATATCTCTCCCCGAGTAAAAGACTCCTTCAGTCCGATCTGGAGGCGCTACTTTCACTCGGTCAATCCGTAATAATAGCAGGAGACCTCAATAGCGGTCACACCCATTTCAACAACTCGCGTAACACCCCTAACGGGGTTATTCTCGACCTACTATGCGATGTGCTCGGCTTTGACGTCATAGCACCGCTAGAGCCCACGCACTTTCAAGATAACTGTCAACCGACAGTACTTGACATAGCCCTCCTCAAAGGTGTCTCACTTCGGTTACGACTTATAGAAGTCGTACACGAACTGGACTCCGATCACCGCCCGGTTATCTTACAACTCGGGCAACCGTTCGACCCCAGTCCGCCAAAAGTCAAAGTAGTTGACTACGCGATATTAAATCGTTACCTAACCGATAACGCTACCCCGTCCAGCTTAGCTAGGATCCCCGACGTATTAGAGTCAACAGCAGACGCCGACTTAGCGATCGATTCCCTGGTCGACTACCTCCAAACCGGTGTAAGGGAGGCCTCGAGAGAGGTGCAAGCGGCAAACGAACGCCGTTTTATACTCCCCCCCGGCTTACGAGCGTTAATCACTGAAAAGAACGCCGCGACACGTGCACACGATTCTTATCCGACGAGGGATAACACCTGTAGGTTACGGCGACTTCAGAGAGAGGTTAGAACTCGCATCGGCGAGTACAGAGGTCACCGGTGGGATAACCTCCTAGAGGGTCTCAAGCCGTCCCATCTGGCTTACTGGAACCTCGCCCGCTCTCTGAAGTTAGAAGCTTCCGCCCTGATGCCGCCCCTCGAAAGGGGCCCCGATCTCCCACCCGCGTTCGATAGTGACGATAAGGCAGAATGCCTTGCCGCAAGCTTGGAGAGCCAGTGCTCTCCAAACTGCGACAACGTAGACACTGCCCACATCGAAACCATCGAGACCGCCGTTCAGGAACTAACGACGATTCCCCCCGCGGAAACGTTAAACCCGGTCACGCATGACGAGATTTGTTCTGTTATTAAAGGCCTTAAGCCTAGAAAGTCCCCCGGCCCCGACGGTATCAGGAATGAAGTACTTAAACTTCTTCCCGATCACCTCATAGCTCTTTTGGTCTGCATCTTCAATGTAGCCATAGCCCACTGCTATTTTCCAGCCGTCTGGAAAAAAGCTATAGTTATAGGTATTCACAAGCCCGGCAAAAAAGCTTCGCTTCCCGATAGCTATTGCCCGATCAGCCTTTTAAACACACTAGGGAAACTTTACGAGCGGCTCCTTCTGAACCGTCTCAAAACCGTTATAGATATTAAAAATCTATACCCTCCCGAACAGTTCGGTTTTCGCGCCCGACACTCGTGTACACATCAAGTGCACCGCCTCACGGAGCACATCACGAGCAACTTTGCCAAAAGTAGTATCGCCCCCGCCCGTACGCTTGCGGTCTTTTTCGACGTAGCTAAGGCCTTCGATAAGGTCTGGCATGCCGGACTAGTCCACAAGCTACATCAATTAGAAGTCCCGGATAGGTTAGTTCATCTAGTTCACGATTTTCTACGCGACCGCACCTTCCACTACCGAGTGGAAGGAGTACTATCTACCGCCCACCCTATACGCTCAGGCGTCCCGCAAGGTTCCATTCTGGCGCCTTGCCTTTTCAATTTGTACGTCAGCGACCTCCCGAAGCCCCCCGGGGTCGAGGTAGGGCTCTACGCTGACGACACAGTCATATATGCGTCAAACAGACACAGAAAAAATCTCGCCTGCGCAGTCCAACGTGCCGTAACCACTCTCGGGGAGTGGTTTCGAACGTGGCGAATAGCTATTAATCCGGTAAAGAGCGCCGCGATTATGTTCGAACCGCATACATGCAAACTACCACGCACGGTAGGACCCCTCTCATTATTCGGTACGAATATCCCTTGGGCCACCAAGACTAAATATCTGGGTGTCACCCTCGACTCGAAGCTTAACTTCAACGCACACGTTACTATAGTCAGGAATAGGGCCATCTGGATCCTTTCCCGCTTGCGACCCTTGCTCAGTTCGGTAAGCAAAATGTCCTTAAGACATAAGCTCACACTGTACAAGATGTGCGTCCGTCCGATCTTGACATATAGCTGCGCCGCGTTCGCACATATGTCCAAACATAACTTTGCCCGCATGCAAAGAGTCCAAAATCGGTTTCTCCGTCGCCTGCTTGACCCTCCAGCCTTCGTTAGGAACATGGACCTGCACAGGGACATGAGGCTTCCCTCGATAGAAGCCTATGTGAAATATCTCACCAGGAGATACTTCGATAGCGCTTCGAATCATCCCAACCCGCTCGTAAAATCCACCGTGAACTACGTCCCAGACAACTCGATCCCCGTTGCCAAACGTTATAAACGCCGTCCGCGAAATCTCTTTGTCGATCCCGATGACGACATCGAGAACGCTAACAATTTCTACGCGTCCGCTCCCGCAACATATGCGTGCTCGCGCCCACGCCCGCGAAACCACCGTTCCCTCCGCAGGGGACGTACGGTTAACTTCGCTCCCGCACACCCGCCACGACCGCCCTCCTCTGCGGCAACTCAAGCCTAGGTCCGATCCATCGGCATGGAGCCCTTGAGCCAAGCAGCCGCTCGCGCGATACAAGTGACTCTACAATCACTAGCTTTCACAGCCATACATGACACTGCATTATACACACATGCACAACACACATAGGTACATAGGTTCTGTAAGGGACCTTTTTTTTTCTTTTTTTGCCTAGTTAGATTAGACAAAAATTTTCAGACCACTAAATACACATACACATGTTCCTTCCCTCCTCCCAGGGGGCAGAAACATGTATATATGTATAGTTAGTTTAGATCGAATTACGGATAGGGAATTAGTCAGATCGCGACTTAATTGCATACGCGCAACAGTCCGAGCCGAGGTTCGGCCACTTTGGCACCCTCGGATGTTGTTGCTTAGCTTTCGTGGCTGAGTGCCCTAAGCGCTCGCCCCCAAGCCCGGTAAAGCTGTAAAAGCCGTAAAGGAGCCACCATTTTGTTAGAATACTGAAACATCACAGGACACTGGGACACTATATTCATTTGATAATGACAGTAATGATCTTCATTAAAGAGGACTAGTTGCCAAGTTAAGAAAAACAGAAAGAAGAAAACTACATCAGCCTTGAATGGTACCCAACCAATTAAAAAAATGTGTAAAGCAGTTCACAAGCGTCAGAAGTGAAACCTTCAGGAAAAAATATCCTTTAAGAATTATTTTTAAATAGGTATCCTAAATCAGCGGGATTCAAACTATCGACCACTCGTGCACCCGTATATACTGCGTATGAAGTCTGACTATGACCACTAGGCGAATCCGACGACGACCACGGTCATGAAAATCAGGAGTTGCATTAACCGCGCATAACGTAAATGTATTCTATCTTATTCTTTCGTAGCCTAAATCCTATAGATGTATTTGGTTGTCTCTTTTATTGTCGCTTTTTCGTTTCATCGAGTTTCAATTCACAACGGTGCTAAAGACGTTTTCACTTCAAAATGAATAAAATACCGATATTTATTTAACTTAATATTAACTTTTATGTCTATTAAAAATAACATTAAAGAGCTAATTATTTTTGACTTATAATTTATTTCTGAATACAGACCTTACCTCCAGGTTACGATGGCTGGTGTTACAGATTAAGGCTGTTCTTAATGTGAGTGGTTGATTTATGATGAAGCTGCATTAATTTACGCAAGGATTCGTGTGCCCAAGATATTTTATCGAAAATTATTTATCTCAAAGCTTTTTGAATTTACATTTTACCGCAGACTAGCTGCGCCTCACGGTTCACCCGTGTTAAATTTATTCGACACACTCTGCACCGCGACGCCGCCAAAGGATCTGTGTAACAAGCCCGGTAAAGCTGTAAAAGCCGTAAAGGCTCCAGGGCCCCTAAGGCTAACTGTAAAGTCAGTTCGAAAAAAAAACCGTAACCGTATCCGATATAAATGTTGTGGATAATCTCGGATAGGGCAAAGTCGAATAAGCCATTGTCAAAAACAAACACACATACACAATCAAAGTTTCGGACGACTGTAATCAAACTATTTTAACGATGATAAACGGAACATTTGCTTTTTCGGGATACATTTTTTACCTATATTCTCAAAATGATTAGATAAAAATAACTGAATCTCGATACCTAATAACAACTTTACGGATCGGAGACGTCTTTTTACATATTGTAAAATTATATGAAAAATGTAATATACATAACCGAAATTATCCGAAACAATCAAACATCTGAAATAATTTCATAACCGTATCCGTAACAGAAACCGATTAAATAAATACTCTTGAGATATCCATATCGATATCCATATCCGAAACCTCATATCCGTAACATCCCTACTTTATACCTAATATTAATAATAGTATATATTGTATGCGTCGTTCTATTGGGTATCAGACTTACTTAATGCTGGGAAGAGAAGAAGAGGTTTTTAAATTTGAACATTAACTTTGGCAAAACTTATTTAATCATTCTTGCGATTAGTTTCATATCTGTAACATCAAACAAGTGCTTTTTCAACGTAATCTAGCTAATATTAGGTCTTTTTACCTATGAAATTGCCGTTTTGTATGAAAAAATTTAAACGATGTTTTTTCATGTATTTTTTATTTGTATTAATCGAAGTAATCACCCATGCAATCAATGCCTCTTTGCCAGCGCAGTGGCAGTTTATTGATGTCCTTCTTAAAGAAATCAGGTGGAGTGGTGGTAAGTTGTTCCAGGAACCTTTGCCACTATCAATGGTATATTTTACTCATGAGCCAAATTAGATAAATTTTCATGAAATATTTTACTGAAAGATGCTAGTTAGCACGATATTGTCATAGGTAATTATTAAACCATTGCATGGTGGTAGGGCATTTTCTAGTGCCATTTTCTAGTGCAATTCTTCAAAGGCATTTTGTACTGTCTCTCTCTCGGGTATTGAATTTTTTTCCCGCCAAGGAGTTATCCAAATTCTGGAAAAAGTAGTAGTCTGTAGGCGCAAGGTCTGGTGAGTAGGGCGGATGACGGAGAACTTCCAACCCCAGTTCTTGCAATTTGGAGACCGTCTGTTGTGCAGTATGAGGTCGCGCGTTATCGTGCAGGAGCAGCGGAGACGAACGATTGACCAATGCTGGTTGGAGATGTGCCAGCTTCTCCATCATTGTGTTCAGTTCTTCACAGTACACATCTGCAGTAATGCTCACCCCGTTTGTTAAGAAGCTGTGATGAATCACACCGGCGTAAGACCACCAAACAGTGACCATCACTTTTCTAGGGGTAAGTTTTCGTTTAGGGCATTGTTTAGGTGCTGAACCAGGATTCAACCAACTTGCTGAGCGCTTGCGGTTATCAAACAGAATCCATTTTTCATCGCAGGTAACAATGCGGTTCAAAATTCCTTCATTTGTGTGTCTGTTGAGCAGTGCAAGGCACGTCTCGACGCGTACTTCGCACTGGCGATCATTGAGTTCCTGGGGCACCCATTTGTCAAGCTTTTTTACCTTGCCAATTTGACGCAAATGGACCAATAATGTTTTGACGCTAACGTCGAAAGCTGCTGCTAATTCAGCCGTAGATTGTGTATGATCAGCTTCCACAATCACCTTTAATTCGTCATTGTCGACCAAAGTCTTCGGACGACCGCGAGGTTCATTTTTCAGGTCGAAATTCCCAGAACGGAAGCGAGCAAACCAATAACAGGTGGTGCGTTGGTTTGTAGTGTTAGCTCCGTAAACGTCGTTGATGTTGCGTGCCACTTGTGCCGCGTTACTGATACGACGGTACTCATATTCCATAATTACTCGAATTTTTAACGTATCCAGGATGACAAAAAAGATTGAAATGCGATGAAAATGTAACACTAATCAATAAACAAATGACTACTTTTGAAAAAAGAATTCCATGTTTTTAAAATAAAATTAATTTGAAATTAGAATTCTTAGCCAAACAAAAATTATTTTGACTTGAAATGGCCAGTACTGCAGAACGGCAATGTCATAGGTAAAGACCGATTATAAATAAACATACCTACTTGGTACATCGGTGCCAGTAATTTAGAAAACCACATGTATGAAACCATGCTGAATTAATTCTTCTGAGGCGTTACGGTTTTTGATACAAGATTTTCGTTTTGTCAATAATATGCAGTATAAACAGTATTGACTATAATAGCTTACACTACAGTAGTATGAGGAATTTTATAGAATAATAAATAAAGAGGTAAAATAGAGTTGGCACTACGGCAGGTGTGCACAAATCAGTTATTAATATCGAACATTTCACCGCCATTCATAACTCAATCTTAGCATCGTATCTGTCTCTATAAAACCTTATTATAGCATGATACCGATATTTTCTTACGGCACATATGCGTCCCGATTCCGCGGAACAGCTAGACTTTACGATCCAATATTTTTATGCAAAGCGCGTCGCCAAATGTGCCGAGTTGGTGCCGAAAAAATACACAAGCCACGTCCTTTCGCACGTAAAAAAGGATGCGACAAAATAAATATACAGTGAGCCACCCTTTTTGTCCATTAAACGAGCGGAGGATTTTTTCCACTGCCTTCATAAAATGTGCCCCAATAAATATGTAAATCTACCGAGAGAAAAAAAAACGCTCGGAATTGCCGATGCCGCTCGGTTTTGTGAGTTTCACTTTCGACTGTTCAACTTAATTGGTACAATTGCATTGAAAGGCCTCCGGGCCCTTCGAAATGCGAACGACCTTTGTCTTGAGAACACTTTATTTCATATTCTCGACATTTTGCTTCAAATGCAAATGAGTTGTTTTTAAATACGATGTTGATATTAAGCATATCCTTTTAAATATACAATATTTTTGTGATCTAGATGTTTTATGTAGGTTTTGACTAGACACTTATAGGTTTTAGTTTGAATTATTCAAGAGATTTTATTTTCTGTAATTATAAAATACCTACAGTTTTAGCAAACATTATCGATTTGGCTGAAAATGAATTTATATTCACCAAAATATCATAAAATATTCCTTAAATAGCACAAGTGTGTTAACCACTCTTGATATTTTTATAAATAGGTTTATTTAAAAAAAAAGCATTGAAATTAGTTTATCATCTATGTTAAATGGATATCAAGAAACAAAATAATTTTAATCGATATCGAACTAATATTTTTTTTTTGTTTACTAAACTTTTAGAAAAATCTTTTTAGCCATGAACTCTTCTAACTCCAGATTAAGAAAGTTACACAGTAATATCAAAACCTAGACTTATTTGGCATTGCATTATCTAAATTTAAAAAGTTAACCAAGTCAATTAAAGTTTTAAATTATAGGTCACTTTAATCCAAACTTAATTTACCACATCTTAGTTTGAAATGTCTTTACATTCAGTTAAATATGCAGACGTGGTGCAAAAATTAGTTCATTTTACTAAAATAAGCAAGCTGTGTTTTTGATTAAGAAATCTTACATAATTAGTAGTTAAATGAGAATATTTATATACAATGAGGCGATATAAAATTATTATAAACCAATTAATAAAATAGGAAATAAATCTATATTCAACTCGACATATTATATCTTCATAAATAGCTTTACGTATTTATTACGCTCAAAGTTCCATAGCTGTATTATTCAAGGGCCGACGAAATAGGTATGAGTCCTCAAAGAGCTCTATCGATCGGCCCGGGCCCAGCTCTGCAAGAATGAAGGGTTCCGAACGTTTCACATCTGCCCTTAGCTAAACTTAAAATAACGTAACTAAACCTTTATAATTTAAAGTGTTATGCAAATATATAAAAAGCTTATTATATGCAGCTCTCTTTTAAACTTTTATACTTATAAGTATATAATTTACATACTACGTAGGAACATATAATAAGTACCTACAGCAGGTAAGTATACTTATATGAATTTGTAAAACTACTTACCTACCTTACTTACTTACTTGACTATGTATGTTCACATTTTATGTATTATTTTCGCTTTATCACCTAACTTAAAATTAATTCTGCAGAAACCTGTCCATACATGTCACTGATAAATAACACTCGTTCAAAGCGAAATTTATGTATACCTCAAAAAGTCAAACGCATTTTAAGACCGCAAACAGCCGATGCCAAAAACTGGGGAACTAAATATTTCCTTAATGAATGGTATTGATCGGTTGTGGGGGCTATAAGAGAATAATTTACGACTACGTTCTCGGGTTCGCTTCGCGTGCAGCTTTGAAGGTGTGTTATTTATTCCCCCTTTTTTATTTATGCCCCCTTTTTTCGCAGCTCGTAACTGCTGGCAATAAAGGGGACGTAATTTTAATTTCATGATTGGAAAGCTCGATTGGCCGGTTATTTGGCTTAATGAGTTTATGGCAGCAATGAGTGGACTATAACGGTTTGTGGGATTCAGCGATTTAGGGTTTAAGGTCAATGGTTAAACAGTACATGCATTAAAATACATTACTAAGTATATTTATATTTCTAAATTGTTTTAAATTAATATTAATATATTATTGTAGAACGTTCGATTGCTTAAACAAAATTATAAATTCTTTTAGGTTTTATAATTTTGCTAATTTAGCTACTTTAGGTATTGAGTCAATTTAAAATTTTTATCTCCTTTCAAACACGTTTAAATTATGACCAGAAAATTGAAAAACTCTTATAATTTAAAAATTTCAAGCAGGTTGTTTTTTATAAAGTATTTACTTAACAAGACGATTTTTAAACTCTTGCGATATGTGTACTTGATATTTGAGAAACATTAGTCGTTTTACATTCAACAGCAAAAACACTGGAAACAATTGAAAATAAAAAAAAAAAAAAAAAGTACACTTATTTTCAGTACCGTGTTATTTCTCAGGGGTATGAATTATGTTAAATTTTCTTTAGAAATTATGATACTATGATCAACTTCAAAATACCACCGCGTACGAGTATCTGCAAAAAACATTTTTATAGAACTAGAAATGGAAAGCTCGAAAATAAGGCTTTACAAATTGCTTTGTTTATGTGGACCGGACACTTCCGTTCTTTAGAATCCTAAAGAATATTCACCAAAAGTTTAAGCAAAATCTAAAAAGGCTTTGTTATTTTCATATGGAATGACCCATAAGTGTATAACTGTACAAGTATATGATACCTATATTCTTACCCGAATAAAGTAACTAAATGAAGCATATCTTTTACAAATAAAAAACCACTTGAGCTGTCTGAAATGAGCATGCGGTCTGGCTGCGCGGTGCGTTCCCACACCGTATTGAAAAATATAAATCTTCGCCTTATCCGCCCTCCGGCTCGACCCATTAAGTTTGGTACTTTTTATAACCTATGTTTGTATCTATATATGTACGTATATATTTACTTATATAATAGTTATTACGATGTGTTTTTTTATCGTAACCTAGGACAGGCGAATGAAAATGGAGACACATTCAGGTGAGAAAAAATACCGGCTCTCAAGTGCAGCCGTCGGAACACACCGATAAGTCTCTGGCGTTATTCATTCAACTGTAGGGTGTTAGCTAGAAAATGCCCTATCACCACGCTATGTTTTCTTTAGGATTTTTCATTAAATGGTAGTTTCGTTGTATATTTTGAACCCAGATTTTTCGGAGTGACGTTCCCTCGTGCCATCACATATCCATTACCGCTTCCAAATCAGTTTTGTTTTCGATTCTATTATATTTAGTTTTTATTAAATAAAATTGCTGCTAGTTTATTTAATTAAGGATTGATAATATTTAAAAATGGTCAATAACACTATAAATAATAAGTCTAATAAATAGGTATGTAGTTTCTCACGCGATATTATATAGTGAATTCGGTTTTTTCTCCTTGCCCTTGTTTCTTTGTTAGAGGATAGGCCACAAACATGAGAAATTAAAAATGTATGATAAATTGCAAGAGAACAACATCAAATCGCCGTCATCAAATCTACGGGTGCATTCATCACATCGGCCATCATTACGGTCATAAAACGTCACTAATGCCCCGTAATACATTGCCTGCTCTATATCTTTATTAACAATTCTCTCGCGATAGATTCTTTACATTCAAAAGCTTTATGCCCAAAGTTACGACGTCCTTACAACTTTCCTTTTATCCCCAACTATATTTCTGAAAACACTGTTTTCTTTATGCGATTTAATACGCCATATTTTTGTTAAGTGACTCGGCGCGGCTTTCGTATGTAACATAGTTGCGAATCATAAAGGGAATAAAAAATATAAGTGCGCACATAATCTCAGTTCAAAAGGTGGTAGATGTAAATCAAAGTTTGCTCGTTTTTGACGGATATTAAAAAGGTTTCTTGTATACATATTTTATTAGCTAATGTTATAAATATGTACGAGCTTGTTAAGACTTTGTTATGAGTTATGACCTGACATTGTAGCTAAAAGCGTTTTGTACCTAAATAAATTGAAAGTTTTATATTTATCTTAATACCTACATATGTATATATTCAAACTGTGTATGTACAGTACCTATAGGTAGGTACTGGTACCCTATCAAATGATCTTTAAGGTTGTTTAAATAAAGATTAGCTACAAATGCTATGAATGGCTATTTATTCAGTGGAAAATTACAAAATATAATTTAATTTCTCGATACAAGGATCCGTTTGCGAAATATTAAGCTATAAAGTGATAATTTTTGTTAGAGTCAAGTGTACCCCTCCCTGCCAGATAAATTGTTATTTTTGGATATGTGAAAAAATTCATGGTAGTAGTAGGTATATAATGAAGTTAAAAGGAAAACTATCAGAGGTAAATAGACTTTGCAACTTATGCAATGTAATTGGAGACGTACTTATGTAAAAATTCCATTAAAAATTACTTAAAGCCTAGCATGTTGTGCTGGCAACTACGGAACCCTACACTGCGCGTGACTCGTCAATTTGGCAATTTTTTTATGATTGGTCTTTTCTTTTAATGATTGATGCTTTTTATCCTCAGTATGTACAGGGATACGTTAAAGTGCTAGGTTAGGTTTATAGGTTCGGTTGGACTTGCGATGTAAAAAAGTGCGCACCGGCGCCGATGATTACGAGGGTCTACATTCACAGTGTTACATGATAGGTTTAGTACAAGAAGCAAAAATTTTCTCAAAATTTTAATTTTTTAATGTTTTTTTTTCAAATTTTTAGGGTGTAGTTGTTAATATAATTATAAAAGAAGGCTGTTTCGTTAATTTGGCGAGCTGCTTTTGCAAAATTAAAAGCATATACATGCAATTTAAAAATATGACAGGATTAGATTGATTTCCAATAATATTTTAACTACAAAGCTTATATAATATATATAATATAAATAATAATATATAATATATAATACTATTATATAACAAAAAGCGAAATACGTTATTAAAAAAGAAAAATAATCAAAAGAAAAATAATAATAAAATAAGTAAAAAGGTGTGTGTGCGATTCACACACGATAGAAGTGAAACTTCATTTTAAAAGACATTTTCTATTTTATTTAAACAGTGTGCAATATACATACACACCGACATTTACTCTCTCGCTCTGGCTCACACAAAGAGAAGAGACCGATAATGTGCGTTAAACGTTAGTTAAATTAATTAACTTAAAATAAGATTTTATTAAGAGTTGCTAAAAATCAATCGATTAAGTTGACGTTGTACCTATGTAAATAGTTCAGGTTTTGCTGTACTATTTTTAGGTCCGATCCATCGGCATGGAGCCCTTGAGCCAAGCAGCCGCTCGCGCGATACAGTGACACTGCATTCACTAGCTACCAACATACACTCATTACACTACACCCCTACACACAAATGCACACCATTTAGGTACCTACATAGGTTCTGGAAAGGACATTTTCTTTCAATTTTTAACTAGCCCAGAAGGCAGGAACATATATATGTATAACTAGTTAGCTCAAATTTCTATGGATAGGGATTTAGTCTGATCGCGAGTTTTTCGCATGAGCAGCGACTGCCCAAGGTTCGGCCACTTTGGTACCCTTGGAGCTTGTTGCCTAGCTTTCGCGGCTGAGTGCCTTCAAGTCCCTAAGCCCGGTGAAACTGTAAAAGCCGTCTGAGGCTCAGGGCTCTTACAGCTAACATTGTAGTCAGTTCGAAAAAGTAAGCCGTCCTTTTTTAATTGCTATCATTACTTTGAAATAACGTATGTTCGAAGATTTAATATAAAAATGTTTACAACCATAATCCTATAAGTACTATAATATCAAGTCACAACATTATTCTTCATTAAAAGTTTAACATGCTCGTATTTACTCAAAAGAAATGAAAGCCATATAACTTTAGCCAACTTGGAATACTTAATATCAGGTTACAATAAAAAAATATATATCAACCTAAACGAAACCCAAGAAATTCGGCCATTATAAAAACATACAAGTATCCAATAGTAGATATGTATATTTAAAAATGATGCCATGGCACCTATCTCAAACTGGGCCATAAATGTCTCGACCAGGATAATATTTTACGAGGGCTCATGCATCGAGTCGAACGAGGCGGGCCGCGGGGTGAACCGTACCTCTTATCTTCCATTCCTACGCACATGTGCTGGAGCAGTGACAGCCAAATTTATCGACTTAAAAATTCTCATATAGATTAAAAATGAGATATACCGCGTCAACTCGACTGTTTCGATGTGATAAAATATTATTTTTGGTGCACAAAAAAAATCTTAGAGTGTAAAACGAGACCTCATCCTTGAGAAAACATATAATAATAATAAAAATATATTGCAAAGCGTCTTAGAACTACTTTATTAGGTTAAGTACAAGTACACATTAATCTATTTAAATATAAGTTAGCATTTTTTAAAAGTTATTTATTAATTTTATGGATTTTTCTTTTTATCAACACAGTACGGATTTTATTTCAAATTAAAGATCCTATTCGATCCTGGATAAGATTTTCACTGAAAATTGAAAGGTTTGGTTGAGTTGTCAATAACACTCATTTGCTATGTGATTTATGAAACGTTATATTTTTTTACACTCAATAATTTATATGAATCCTACTTTTTACTGAAGCGTAATCCCTTACAGAGAAAAATGATCAATAATCAAAAATGATCATGACTAAGAGATAATTGTCTCAACTTCAAATAGTTACCTATTTACGATTACATACAACATAACTCTGTTATGATAATATCAATACCACTATAAAAAAAACGACTTATAGAATTTAATTTGATATACCCATTTGAAAAATACTTTTTTGACAGGTATATTTTTTCTTATGAACAACACCGGGAGGAAAAACGATATAACTCCATGTTTAATTTAACGATATAACTAAGCAAGTACCTTATGGAAACTTTCGTACAATGAAAACAGCCGAGAAATAAGGTTCTGTATTAATTTTGGATATCTCGTTAAGTCTTATGATCTTGAATTTTAAAATAATATTTTATCTCATAAATATTTAAAATATTTCGATGTATATTAGTCAAACATTTCAAAATATCGGTAAGAGGATTAACTCTTTTAAGTCAGGTGCCATAAACAGCATTAAATTTAAGTGCTTGGTTGCTACCTCCATAAATATGTATAGGTAGTTAATATAGTTCTAAAATTTACATTCTTATGTGCCTTCTGTGTAACTAAATATATACATATATACCGCATGGAATTATTTAACCGAAAACTGCGAAAACTAACACATTCGCAAAACCACGAGTTCACGTGTATACGACGAGCAACTGGGAAAACAATTAGAGAAACTCACCATTATGTAACTGTAGACGAAACGGTTACCTTCAAACAAAATGTTTTTGCGTAGGCACGGAAATAGTCCTACATGCATTAACTTAACATACAAGCTTTCATGTTAAATACCATACATTGTTACAGGCAAATGTATACAGGCTGTAAGTATATGATTCGGCTGAGATGATGATGATGATAACGAAAGCATTTCTGAAATTACCTTTCGCAATTTTTTTTTATCGTTTAGGTTTTAGCTTTTTTTTTTAAATGAAATATTGCAACTGCAGACTCTTGGTCCGCACCTTTTTTAAGTGGGCGTTTTTTTTAGAAAAGAGTTAAAAATTGCTACAAAAAATAGCTGCCTTATATGAGCAGCTACGTAAGTACTAAAACTAAGTGAGAATTATTAAATTTAACTAAGTTTAAATATTTAAAAACATGCATACTACTAAGTTACTTTAACTAACAAAGAGATCCCCACACGACCACAATGGTTTTTACCAACCATGGAGTAAAGGAACTGGTTCTCAAGGGTTAACCGGCGGAACACACTCGAGAGTGCTTGGCAACATACTTGTACCTTGAGGGTGGTTGCTAACCAGACGGGCCCGAATTACCCTTCCACCAGGTAGGTTTTAGCTTAGTGGCCACAATCTCACCTGATGTTAAGTGACGATGTGGCCCAAGATGATAACACGCTAAACCTAGTGGAAGACTGGCTCTCAAGTGCAGCTGTCGGAAGACAACTATTGGTGCTTGGCGACAGATTTCAACTTGAGAGTGGCAGCTAGCCAGGCTGGCATTAGAAAAAGCCCTACTACCATACTATGGTTTTCTCACGATGTTTTCCTTCACCGAAAGCTCAGCCTCATTGCAGGGATTCCAACTCACGTCAATCGACGCGCAGTCGTATATACACGCTACCACTGAGCCATCATTGCTTTAATACTATTCTCGTGTTGTGAAATATCTATTGATTTAATTTATAGATTAATTATTTTTAAGTTACAGATTTCATATCTTCGTCCTGCGATTCTAAGGAGCAAGCAATCTGCAAAGCTTTAGGCACATACGGAAAGTGGGAACAAGGATAGGCTATATTGGTGCATTAAGGTCGCCGCGGTGCAGAGTTAACTGAATAAATTTCACACGGGTGGAATCATGAAGTACAAAGTACCTTATAATAAATTGCTGCAGATACATAAATAACGCATAATTAAGTTACCTGTATTATACATTGATAGTTATGGTTTCATGATTACTATCACCAAATACTTGTAGCTAGCGGGTTGTCAGTAGAATTTGATGAGAGATGCGTATCTACATACGTCATATTGTGTAGCGTGCGTTCCTGAAAATATATATAAATATAATTCTACATGCAATGTATTGATTTCATCGCTGTTTTTCATGATATGTTCTACAACCTGACTAAATAAGAAATTTTCAGTTCCTGTTTTCAATAATATTATCGACGTTTTGATTAGTTATGTTAACTGTTTAAGGACAGCACATGATATGTTGTAATTAAAAAAAACGAAGATACTTTTGAATTCCTTATATTAATAATTATAATTGTCTTAAAGCCATTGCATTGAACATTAAAAAAAATGGTTACGTGGAAATTGTAAAATTGTTTGTGTTATATCAAATAGGGTTATCTAATATGAACTTGTAAAGAAAATATGTGTTTTTGTATACTAAATGTATTTCCAGGAAACAATTGAAACCGTTGAAAACTATTTCCTACATCTATGGTTATAGATAAACATATATATATTTGTAATGTAGAATTTGGAATGTAAATATGTAATAATGACAATGAATATTCAAACTCAATCGAATAACTATATTAACTTTTAAAGTAGTTATCAAGGAATTAGGGTATTTGTTCGAATATATTATATTTTCAATTATGATTATGCATGTGAGAGAAAAGATTCAATAGATGAGATTCGACGGGCAATGACAAGTAAGTACTTAGCTTGTGATAAACAAATTACCTTTGTAAAACTGGTTAATTCATAAAGTCCATAACTAAACAAAGCACTTATTATTCAAAACTTATACACAGTATTCGACGTAAATATGTTGACTTCACACGTATGCGTTTCAAATTGAACTAACAGGCTGACTAACCCAGAGACTGGACAGCCAAGTTATATGATCCATCAATAAACGAAACCGCGTCTATTATACCGCTCCGACCAGCTGACGTGGAATTTAAAACAAGCTTTATGGCGTTATTCGTATCCCTTGACCTAATTCCTTCGCTTTCATAAGTAACGTTGATTTTAATTGCCCAGATCATTAACTGTTTTTGTTGCGAGGGAATAAATAAAATTGCACAAGTTAAATTTAATCAGAATTATAAGTAAAACTAACGCGGTCACTTCAGTTAAGTTCAAATCAAGAATCAATATGAATTAAATTATTACTTAATTGTATTTGTTTCAAAACTTATTTCGTTTATTTGATGCAAGATATTTATTTAGAAATTATATGAGGAATATACCTACAGATGTGGTAATTTAGTGTTAAAACTCCAATAACCCCTTTATATATTTCTGAAGAATAATAAGAATGATAGCAGGTACCTACATGGTTTCGCTTTATGTTGTCTTAATAGTAATTCGATATATTTGTAGAATATTTAGATGTTCAGCCTTTTAAAAACTTGAATTAGCCTCAACAAACTGGTTTTACGGCTTTGCCTAAATTGATTATAATCATTAAAAAGGTCAGTGGGATTAGTTTTAAGTAAATAGAAACATCAAAAAGTATTATTCTATGTATATCTATGAAGTAAATCATTTCCAGAAACATCGACAGATGTTCATGAGGACAAGTAGTATTAAAGGAGAAACTGTAATAAACATCAATAACCGTTAGAACTTTCCTATTCTTGACGTAGTTTCTTAATTGTAGCTCTAATTGTGTCTGTAGATTTCTTTAACATTCATGTAAAATACAATAAAGTAGAGACTAATTTTAACTCATAAATTGAACGTAAATGAAGAAAAAGTTCATAAATTCCCTTATATTTGTGACGTGTAAACAATTACTGTCTAATCAACGTTTCACACCTTCACATAACTGCGAAGTGTTTCAAAAACGCCGCTGTGTCTCAAAAATAAACCAATATTTAATAGTAAATATCGGTCGTAAAGTCTCGTGCATACTAAACATTAGATTTTGAGTACTTTGCCTCGGTTCAAATAACGTAACGAAACGGACAAACAGAATGTGTATGCGACTTATTAACAAATCCTTACCACATGTGAAACATACTGGCCAAAGGACCCAAATGGCTCACTGGATTTCATTGAACATTTCACTTTAATAGTACCCAATAAAGTATATATTAGAGTACATTGAGATTGCGTCGGTCAGCGTTGGCTGCACGCTGCCGCAATTTATCCGTGAGTTAACGTTTGACTAATTTGTGAAGTATTATTGAGGGATCATAAAAATGGATGACGTCGATAGCGGTGCATCAGCTGATCGATGAACGGGTGTTCCAATTTATAAAATAATAATATGTAAGAATATCTATATTTCTATACTAATAATATAAAGCTCAAAAGATTGATTACTTGTTTGACCGCGCTAATTTCTAGAACTCCCAATCAGATTTGTCAAATTATTTTTGCCTGTTATAGTTTATTTATTGCGGACAGTTACGGGCTATGTAACTTGAAGCTACGACTCTAAGAAGCAGAGCAGAAACCATGAACGTCAAGCAATAAGGAGAGCAAGTGCGGAAAGTGAGAAAAAGGATAGGCTACACGAGTTCGTTTGACCCGCGAGCGACGCGATGTACAGTTGGTAATATAAATTTACCATGGCTGAAACCGTGTTGGTGGTTTATAAATCTGAATATGCATAGGTATATAATACTAGAATGTAGCATAACTTAATTCAAATTACTTATTATTCTTGTTCGACTTTTATCGAACAATAGCAGATTAAGCCGATAGAGATAGAGATTAGAAGCCTATAGGATGCTTTTCTGTCGAGTCTATAAACTTTCTTTAGCGAGACTCGATTTCACCGGGAAGTTTCTATGGAAACTGTAGTTAGGTACTTATATAATAGTAAACCTAGATACCTATGATTGTTCATAATACTTTCACTATAATTATTGCAATCAAAACGTAATGTATAATTCATTATTTATATCTCATATAAATAATGAAGTCAATAAATTTTATAAAACTATAAAAAATATAGATCCCGGAAGGCAATAAGAACAATAGAGATGTTTTCTTATCAGTCAATATCCAGGTCATGTGTACACTCTCATAGCTGTATATAAATAAATTTTAAATAACTGAATTTTATTTATGTACAAATAGATAGCCCTACAGACATTGTTCTGTCCTTAGTCAATAACTCGACCACAGAGCCATCTATTCCGATATTTTTCCAGACAACTTTCCAGAACCGTAACGAACAAAACTTAATCACAATTATGCATATATTATTCATCCTTTCAATCGTGAAATATGTTCTTGAGTTCATACAAAAATTCGATATTAAAAAGGATCTTCAGTTTTTCCAAAACTAACCAATTTTACAGAAAACATTTGGAATGTTACTTTCCCTTAAAACCTTATTTGAACTATTACTAACATTCTAAAAAAATAATCAGCTAAATCGGTCCAACCGTTCTCAAGTGATGCCAACAAACAGCATTTTATTTTTATTTATATAAATTTCAGTTGTAAAGCGCATAGTTTTTTATTTATTTAATAATAATTAGAAAATATTTTTAGTTTCATTGTAATATCAGTTACAACGTAAAAAAGTTTTACTTCAATCATGCATAAAACCTTTACGCACATATTTAACAAAGATACATTTATCGTAACATAATTGACATTTTAAAGAAAAGCGAAACGATAATCAAGACAACAGTATTCCGTTTTAAATTTATAAGTATACTGTATACTTATTATAAGTAAAGGATGCTGTAAGAAATAAATTGCGTATGAAAGTAGACTTTTAAAATGTTAATAAATATAACGGAATTGGAAACTTACTCGAAGGTTTTCTTTAAACATACTGACATAAATAGATGTATTATACGCAGAGGCATATTGGATACTGTTTTAACTTATATATGAGTAACTGAATACGTAACCTGTATTGTTTCAATTTCTTACATCTTCTTGGACCCGGGGTTGTTTTTCGAACCAGTGTTAACATTAGCCTTTATAAGAAGTATCTCATATTTTAAATTTAATTTTAATCTTATTTTTAATAAATAACGTATATAATCATACTTACTGTGGAATAGTTAATAATTGTGACTGTAAAAGATGTATTTAAGACACATGAGACTCTCGAAGACTAGGTAAATAGGATTTCACATATAGGTACAAACAACACGAACACTTACTTCACAACTGTTTTGATTGAATGTTGTTATGACTTTTAGATATAATAGCATGAATGACGTGCAATGCAAGAGAAACCGAAACATCGACTGGTCATAACACAACAGTTTACCTTGAACCTCGTTTTCACTTTTCGCGTTCAAATAAACTCTTGCTTTATTGTTTTGCTCACTGTTATGCAAATGAGTTTGCAACAGTAGCCAGTTTGTAGAAGGGTTCCTGAAAAAAAGTAATTAAGTGAAAGCCAACTGGTGGCATATTGTCACGCGTCCTTTGAACTATTGTTGTGATAAATATTTACGTTACGGCATGCAAAAGATGTTTTAGTATTGACGCTACCGTATCGGCTTTGTTATCACAACATCCCTTTTCACAGCTTTCGGCGAGATTCCTTTGGTTTATTGGTATTTTGTAGATTTGTTTGTTTCTATGTCGTTTTTAACGTTACATGTGTTACAGAAATTAATAATAGCGTTCTTTTTAAACTCCTTCATAATATCGATTTTATTAATTTATCTATTTTGACCATAACGTGAAGAGTTGTAGATAACTACAGAAACAAAAATCTATAAGTGAATTGAAACTCTTGTTCAGATTTTCTAAATATTTTTAAAGTAAATTTTTGTATACATTTTTATATAGAATGTATCTATATGCCTACGTTATAAGACTACTATGACGATATAGGATTCTGTATAGAAGTAATTGAAACTTTATGCCCTAAATATTTTAAGAATGTTACCGAACACTGAACAATATTATCATATCTAAGTATAGTTAGTAAGTTTGTAGAGAGCGGTAGCCGGTCGGTATTAAAGTTTACGAACGGGGATGCGAGACGTCATAAAACTCGAGATAAATCCAATCGGGGACCCAAGAAAAACAATCCACTTCGTTCCGAAATTACTCGAGATAGGGACCGGCTGAGACGGATTTCTGAATTACGATTAATATTAAAAAGTTAGATGGAGATCTTAGATATTGCTCTAGTAGGTATTACCTATAGAATAAATTGGTTCTCTAAGTTTAATACGGCAGGATTTGGGTTAAATTCACTTTTAAATCAAATGTATTATACCTAATATAAATAATAATATTATATTAGTTATATTATACCTAATATAACTTAGTTATTAAATAATTCATTTGACCACAATTGAATGACGTCCTACACGTACATTTTTCTTGTTTGACGTTTATATAATTTTATATTTGATTTTATTTTATATCTGCCATACAGTAAGTAGAGTTGTGAGTAAATGAAAAAATAATATTATAATTTGACTAACTGTTTATAAGTTTCCTCTACCTAGATTTTAATTAACTGGAATACGTGTAGGAGCAATGTTTAATGCTATAAAACTCATTCTATGTTAGAAATAATTTTAAATTAATTAAATAAATTCGAGTTTTCAATACGTCTACTTTTAGACAATTTATTTGTTACCGAATTAAATACCTAATAATTTTTGCTTGCTCGTATAACTATAAGATCTTTAAAAATGTATTCAGTAATCTTCATACAACTTCCTACTTCATTTAAAATTATTATATTTTGTTTACTATTTTAAATAGTATAACTAATGGGACTAATTTATTACAATTAAAGTAAATAAAATAATTTGATAATTTGCGACGAAAAGTATAAGTATACACCCTTATTAGAATAATAAGTACGTACATACGTCTTGAATGTTGTAATATCAGCTGGAAGGTGCGACGTCTGGTCGACAATTAGCAGTGGTCTTTGCAAACAGGCACTCCATCAACATCGCACTTTTACTGTACAGTCTGCATAACAGAAAGTAATATAATAAAAGAATATTTTACGATACGCGCGCACAAAAAGTCTACACCATGAAGTTGCTTCATAAACCTCTAATTTAATGTGGTGAAGATAGTCACACTCGATGCTATGTGACAAATACACCGCGCGTACATAAATACACATATCAACTTTTTTCTTCTGTTTTGATAAGTTTTGTGCTGAGTTTCAAACTTTTTGAGTTCATGCTGTAGGTATTTATTTGAATGTAAATCCAAAATAAATTGTATCAGCAATCATGGAATTTTACAATACTTTTATTATATCTATTTCGGGGCGTAATTACATAACTATATATTATGGTACCTATTTAGTCTTGGTTTTAGATGACATAATGTTGACAAATCTTTACATCCATCTACTTACTATTCGTTATGACGGTGATTAGGTCTTAGATGACAATGTCATCTTCGGCTATTACACCGACCTTTAAATACGAAAAATATTCTACTCGTATATCGTAGGTTTAAGTATCTACAAACTTATTTCTAATCTTTTTTGTTACGTTGCAGCATCAAATCTTGACTTAGAAAATAAGTTTTTTTTTATGATTTGTATGCGGTATTTCGAATTGCGTTTCTGTCTGTACTATTGTAGTTTAAAATGCAAGTTACTTTGTGTCGGTATGTAACTTCGCCGAGTCAATACAAGCAGGAATGTGGCACACACACTCATCTAACCGCTCACAGTGTTCGACTGAAGACCAGTCAAGACTTCCTGCAAGTAGGTAAGTATTAAAAATAATAAAGAAAAAGGATAATTTGTGGGAAGTAAAGTATGCATTGTAATTATTGAACTAATAATTTTTGTTCTTATTCTCGGTTATTTACAAATTAAAAAAAAATAAACATGTTTAATAATAAACCGGCTGAAAAAATTCTTAAATTAAATAATCCAAAAAAAAGAAATAATAGGTGGCCGATTTACAGACGGCACTTTATAAAACAAATACTACCTCGAAAAAGTACTACAAAGATTGTAGCGTAATAATGAACCACTAAAGTGACTTTGTTACCTCTAAACATATCTATAAAATAATTATCAGGTGGCTCAACCATTACGTTATTATAAAAAAAGTTAACCATTAAAAGTGAATAAACACTATTTAAAAGAAGCCGCCGCGTGTGTGATAACAATCTTTTTAATTCAAACCTCAATTACATACAATAAAATAGCTTGCGGTTTGAGATTATTCATAAAAAATAAAAACAATTCTTTCGGATTTTGCTGTCAACGACCACAATAATTAAAATGCTATTATAAATGCATGGGTTTTTGGTCACCGTTGCTGGTTTTATTTTCATATATTAATTATCTATATATTTTTCTGTATATAACTTTATATCGTCTTTACGAAACTGTTTATTTATTATTGGCTTTAAACCCTTTAAAATGATAATTAGTTTTGTGAAAATTGAATATGATATATGCCTATAGTTATTACCATTTAAGCAAATAAATTTAGTTGTTATTTAAGTTTATTAATATTATTAATAAATAATATATGAATATAATATATTATAATATAGTATGTTACAATAATATATGATAATATATAATTGTAATATATTATAATATTTATTCTATTAGTACGAATATTCAATCGGCTTATCTATTGCATTGTAAGTATTATTAACCCCCGACGCAATAAGAGGGGTGTTATAAGTTTATCGTGTGTATCTGCCTATAGTAATATATATATATTGTAATATATATCTGCCTAGTAATATGAAATATACCTATTATAGCAAAAGTTTTATCAATTACCTTATATTAATTCATTGTACAGTGTATAATCTACAATACTTAATCAATGATGCACTGTATACGATGTACGCGTTCAAACACCGCAACGACCGACGTGGGTAGGTAAAAATATAACAATCAGCTTGAGCTTTTGGTCAACGAAAACATCGTGCCGAAACTACTGCAAGGCGATAAGGCGTTTATTACCTATAGTTTATTTAACTACTTAAATAACATATAATTAATATTGTAAGTTAAAATTTTTATTTAAATAATTTATTAATCTCCGTAAAGTGCCGTATCGGGGCTATTAGGCAGTGTTCCCAAAATACTAGCAGCTTTGCCGTTTTGAATGGCAATGCTGATATTTTAGGCAAAGTAAAAACCTGGCTTTTAGTCTCTCGCGGACACGAAAAAACGCCCTGCAGTGTCTTTATACAAGGCGTGTGCATTAGGCCCCCATGAAGCTATTGTTTCGACCACAAACGGCTCAAACACATATAGATGATGTAAATTTAAATACTTGAGCCCCTTGGAGGCTTACGCCGAAGCAGCTGCGCTGCCAGCCTTCACAATAGTAGCCGAAGGATGTGATGGAGCCAAGGTATCCACACATGTAGCATGCCATATCAAAGCTCTGCCCATCCTCCAAGGACCCAAAGTCAAGCTACCAAGAGATGAGCAGCTACTTTAATATCACTTTCTCTTAATTTGTTTTCTACGGGTCCTCACAGAAAAGAAGAATCACTTTATAATTTAGAATTTTGTGGACTCGATAACATTTGTGCAACGAGAAGTACATTATAATTCAGGAAATTTTGTTTTCATCTTGTGGCTATAAAATTGTTATTGTTTGTATCATGATATATATGCAATATTCGGAAAGGAAAAGTTAAAAGGTGTTCCCAAGCACTTTTTGTATGCACTGAAATCACCTCATTAATATTCAAAGAAAGTTGATACGCTATCGATGTACGTGCACCACGAGGGATGTGTTTCAGAATTGGCGACGATTTTTTTAACGAACTTAACAAGTTTCCAAAAAGCGGAATGTGTAGTCTCGGGAGATGATGTATGCTTATTATTAATTGCTTATGTAGGCTTATTATTTAAAGCTGTAATTATGTTCGATATATTTAGGGAAGACAGTGGTTTATATGATTTAGATATATGGATATTTAACCCCCCATTAGATTTGAAAAAAAATGCTCTCAGTACAGTGTTGACATTTAAATCTATTCTCTTGTGTCCCATTAATTGTTTCGTTGTCATAAAGTTTCGCCATTCTGAATATAAGTAATAATATTTAAATAATACTTATTTAAAAAATACAAAATAAAAATATAAAACCAAAACTATAATACACTATTTCGTCTGGATTATATAAGTTCCTATTCACTAATGATTCCGATCTAGAACATGAAAAAAAAAAAACTTTAGTTTGCGTTATTCAAGGGACACACTAGGGACACAAGGGACTACACCTTCGGCCGGAAGAAAATAGGAGTATAAGTTTATTTCATTAATGTGATACACTGTACTTCCATCACGTCGTTACTTTTTATTTTCTATTTGCCGTCCACTAATATCTTTATGCCGAGTGACTTCACTTCACTTCCGATGTAAAATTTTGCAGTCTACATTCACTTCAAATTTTTATTCGAAGGCTGTTATTCCGAAGACTGAGGTTCATTTCAAGATAGTCAAAAGGTGCGGTATGATGTTTCATGTGAAAATTCGAATATTTACATGGTTTTATTGACATAAAATGTATATCTATTCGTATATATGTATGTGTTTGTAATGTAAAAATGTATATGTGTATGTATGTAAATGTATATTTCCTAGTTGGTTATCATTGTTATTACTATTCCTAGTACATACCTATACAAGCTTAATAAAATATTAAGCCGTATCGTCTTCACTTAAAATCAGATCAGATTACAGTCAAATTATAGTCGATATTACTTTAAAATTACAGTAGGTAAGTAAGTAAGTAGGTAGTAGTAAAGTTACAGTAACTATACGTACTAGTTTGTTGTTACTGATAATATTTGATCGCTAAGAACCTACAGGTGTGTTCCGGCAGCTGAACTTGAGAGCCATTTCCCCCACTAGGTTTAGCGTGTTGGGCCACAACCATCTTGGGCCACATCATCACTTAACATTAGATGGGATTGTGGCCAAAAACTAAACTTATACTTAGATACAATGAAAATATAGGTACTACCATAACGCTAGGAAGAAGTTAACAGTAAATTACGAAATATGATTAATGTCATGTTTACACTTTCACTGTCAAATTATATGGTACTCTTATAGAATATATTCCTATTTTGTTTCACGATAATGATGTTTTAATACCAGTTTTATTGTCCACATCGCATCAGCTTATTTTAATTGGAACAATAAATATTTTGCGAAATTTCATGTTGGCTACCCAAGTGTAATTTAAGTTAAATTGATGCAATAAAATCAGTTCCGCTTCTCTCGACAACATCAAAATTTAATGCATTCATAGCGCCGTTATAAAATTTACTTGGTATCTTACTTAAGTCAGTAATTATAATTCAGATTTAATCGGATGTTGTCAAAAGTTAGTCGCTGGACTCTCTCCTTCAAATACCTATATTGAAATATTCCGATATCTACTAAACCTGTAGTTTTTTCATTATATGTTTTTTTTCCTAATATCTCTATAGACATTCTTTATTAAAGGATACTGATCACGAACATGCCCTTAAACATTTTAGTCTGTTTGTTTGTCAGTACTGATTTAACTCAAAAACAGCTTGACCGATCTTTCTATGAAATTTTGTACACTGGAAGCTTGTGTCATTCATCAAATAATAACCTATTAGAATTTTCAATAATAGTTTTGTTAAAAAAAAACATTTATTTTCATCCGATTTTGATGAAATTTCGTACCCGGGAAGAGTATGTCATTTCATGATTGATGAGTATAAGAATTGTCAATAGTAAGAGTAAAATTAAAACAACGAGATGAAAATAATTACAGCTGAATAAAAACGTGCGGAGCCGCAAGGCAACACTAGTATTATGATAAGACGGTAAACCTAGTGGAATACTGGCTCTCAAGTACAGCTGCCGGAACACACCTATTGGTGCTTGGCGACAGATTTTCAACTTAACTCACGTCAATCGACACGATGTCCGTACACACTACCACTGAGCCATCATTGCTTTTTATAAATAACACATAAACAGAAAAAGATGGTGTCCCAACGTTGTTTGATATGTGTTCACCTTTATACAAGAAACGGTAGTCTGACAGGGGCAGCAATGTTAAAAGACAAAACATTAAACTGATTAAATCAAAAGGCTATATTTTTAATATAATTAATATAGTTAGAATGTTGATGCACTGAAAGAAAGACCGGTTTGTATAGGTACTAGATGCAATTCACACATAACATAAAGTTATTAGGTCTACACATTGACTAGGATTTGATAATTCGTATGCAGAAAAATATAATAACTTGTTAATTAAATAAACACATACAAATAGGTGGCGCTATCTTAGCTCACTACTTCACACATACTTGTGATAAACTGGAAAAAGGTATCTTCTTATATTTACAGTGGCTGGCCCGGTAGATGTTGTTCTGTCATTTGCGGTAATTAATTGCGCGACAACAACGCCATCTATCGGATCCTAACATAGCTATGTACCATCTTGTCGACAAAACATATAATGTGAGCTCAGCTGAATATGAACCCAAGCCCGGTGATGCTGTCAAAGCTTCTAATGGTTCCAGGGCACCTAACAGTCAGTTCAGTCAGTTCGCCAACAAAAGAAAAGAATATGAGCACAGTCGGTCAAGTCGTTTTTCGTCACAATTTTTTTATATATACTATTGTGGATGATTTTGATTCACAACATTGTTGATATTAAAATCATTGCACCAATGCATGCCTACCTAAGATTGAGATAATACATGTATTAAGATTTTATGTTTCTAACGATCATAATTATCTACTTGTATATTGCTAAACTGTCTTTATAATGTAATAGCATACACGAGATTGATTATTATGGATGTTTCATAAATAATTTAATATATTGTGACACTGAAAGCTCATCGACTCATTAAAAAAAACATCGTGAAGAAACCATAGCATGGCGGTAGAGTATTTTCTAATGGCCGCCTGTCCAGCTACCACCCTCAATTTAAAAATCTGTTGTCAAGCACCAATAGGTGTGTTCCGGCAGCTGCACTTGAGAGCCAGTTTTCCACTAGTGGAGTGTTATCATCTTGGGCCACATCGTCACTTAACATCAGGTGAGATTGTGGCCACTATACGCCAAAACCTATAACGTAAAAAAAACTTGATTTTATATACTTTTATTGGAGGTATATTTTCTTTTAAGCTTATTTAATGCAATGATTAACTAAACATTTATTTACGTACCAAAAAGGGGGAAAAAACTTGAAGAAAGATCCGAGGGGTTCGATGAAATATTTCCCGGGGTCCGAATTACCTAAAGAGTAACGAGGGATGAATCGGCGCGCGCTTCTTCGTCGAAGCGAGACGCGCGACTTTGTGGAAGCCCCGCCCGCCCATAGTGCGCACACTACGTCTCTCGCCTCCGTCGCGGCAAGCCGCGTCCTACCGCCAGGCGATACGCGCGCGCAATCATAAATAGTGCATATAATTAATTTACAACGTCAGTAAAAGTGATGATACTAGTTTAACGACAATACATCTGTGCAGTGTTGTGATCGCGTGTCGCAGGTAAGTGATAATTGCTCAGCCGTATGCCGCTGTGTTTGTGGTGCAAACATAACCACCCGTGTGATACGCTGTTGGAAAACAAAAAGCTCGGACCCTTTGAGTTTTGTGTTCGTCTGACGGTTTGAGACTTCGTTGAATTCGTTAACGCGGTTAAAATTCTTAGATACACTTAAACATTTTTTGTGAACGTTTTGGTTGGGTAACTTATTTGCAACCAACTATGTTATTAAGTTTTAATTACATGTTGATATCGCAATTTAGTAAGCTTTAAACTAATCATGTAGTTGCTAGTCATGTGTCTTGATATCATTTACTCAATTTGTATTATGTTCACATAAGTAGGTTATAACCATCAATAGGTCCATAGTTATAACTATCCATAAATTGTAAAAAAACATTATTAGCTTCTTCATTTATAGTTACGAAATTCTTATTGGAATGTAATTTAGTTATATGGTCATGTATAATCTAACTCGATGTTATATATTTGAATAGTTGAATTGAAAATTAGGTAAGATATGATATAATATCATAGGTTAATAATTATTTATAAATACTTGTTAGCTAACTCTTAACATCTTCTTATGAATAAGAATAAGAAACTAGGCAATATCGAAGCCGACGCTGTAGTTAATCTACACGGGAACACAAGGCCAGATATATATGATGCGTTATTGTTTTAAAACCTGTTTAACAACTGTATGTTACTAATACAAGCGTAAACGAAAATTTATTATACTTCACGTAATGTTATAACTATGGAAGCTAAGGAATTCATATAATAGCTCTTCATACTATCTGGCATTATCCAGTGATACTTATCCTTTGTATCTTATAGTTCCGTTTTGGTTTCATATAATATTTTAGCGAATTACATATATATTAACAATGAATCTTATGATTATTCTAAGTTCATTTACTACTAAATCTAGGTATAAATGATAGAATTTATGTACTCCTTGTCATGATTAAGATGAAACAACATATGAAAGAAATGTCATAATTTTACCTACACGATGTTGGATTCCTTTCATACCATTTAAAGTGACATCAAAATCTTTGAAGTAATGTAGGTACCAACTAATATACTAGGACAGCTATATGTATCAACAGTCACAATTGATCACAGTAGGTATAGATGGTGCGAGGCCAGTTGTTCAACTGTCATAGATTAAACAGTTGGGTGTAATATTTCTTTTCTAACTTGTTTTTGGTTGATTATAACATAGTACAAAGGTATAAAATTGCGGTCCAACTATATAAAATATATATGTATTAAGGTCCTTTAAGTATTATGAATTTGTTTCCTTTTGTTTAGTAATCTGCTTCTTAATGGATTTTTAGTTTAAAAAAATATATCTAATTGTGTAAGTTGGTATCCACTTACTAATTTATTTATTAACGACTAAAATATATAATTATTTTTTTATATGGTTCTTTCGTTTAATTTATTTAACATTTTCATAGCCAACCGGAGTAAAGTTTTAAATTCAATTAATCTATTCAATTACCTACCTACCTATAGGTTATTTTTAACCTAAGTAACCTATAGGTTACTTAGGACTATATAGGATATAATGTCATTGTACAATGTTTGATCGAGTAAAATATGCATTTATTAAATTTATCATAGAAACTGTGTTTTGTAAATATTAAAAAGATTTACTTTAATTTAAATAGGCGAAAATCGGTAGTCACTGTTGTCTAAAATCTCTAGATAATATGTAATTTAATTTTTCTATATACCTAAATAACAACTGCCTCTGTGGTCAAGTAAATTATCTTAAATTAAAAGTATCTTTTTAAGTTTTATTTGATTTTCTGGTGTTGTTTGGTGTTGGTTTGAATAAATGTAGAATTACATACCTACCTAATTTTTTTTGGTGGAATGTGTCACGTCATGACTTGTTCTTGGTAAAGACTAATAGAGAGTAAGTGAAGTAATGTTCATTGAAGATTGTTCAAGAATGTTCATTGTTTTATAGAACATAGCCGCTTAAAGATATATATTTGTTTATAATAAATGAGGACTTTGTTATAATGTTCAGCGTAATATTCCCTTCCAGATGAAATATATGATATATCTAATATTTTTTTTTAAATATCTATTTCTGGTAGTTGAGTATATCGATTTTTAGAGCTTTGTATTTTGTGTCGGTATACATACATATCTACATACCTACCCATACCTACTTTAAACAGTGTTTATATGTAATTTATACTCCTTTGGTTTGTATACAGGTAATAGATTCACATTCCAGATATATAAAATAAGAGAGCTTTCAAAACAAACCCTCGTGTTAAAAATATAAGTAAACTTAAGATTTGACGTTATATCAATACTAACATTATAAGAAATTGCTTTTTTTCTGTGCTTGTTTCAATGCGCTTGTCTCTATAATAGCTATTTATTGAGGAAGGTTATAATATAACTTTACTAAGAAGCGGTGCAGTAACCGTGAACGTCAAGCAATCTGGCAAGCTGTAGGCAAATACGGGAAGTGAAAACAATAATAGTATACACGTCTACACGGTTGCACTGGCGGCGACACGGTGTAAAGTCTGTCGAATAAATTTAACACGCGTAAAACCGTGGGTCACATATAGTTTTGAATAAATCAATCTTATCTAAATCAACGAATTAATTTATTACTCTACAAAAGTCTTAATGATCTTAGTGAAAAGACCGAACAAACATTTTTAATTTGACATTAAAAGGCACGCTTCAAATATTATCGGAATAACCTACCTACATAAGCTGGAACAGCGTGCAGAGCAAATCACTTCCAATACATTGTAATATTATACTTTGGAAAAGAGTTTTAATTCAATAACTAAAACTAGACAAACAATTCTTTATTTAATAATATTACATTTAATATGGATATGTAATACGCTAAATGAAAAAGTATACCTAGGTATAATACCTAATTGAAACAGCTTCATAAAATAATTTTATAGACTTAGTGTATATGATTGCAGCAAAAATGGAAACGTTTTATAATTATACAAGAATATAAAAGATAGTTTAACAAAAATGACCTCTGTTAAATGCTTACCTAGTAATTATTTATATCAATTTAATGTGACATTACAACATTTGCATGTCAGAAGTCATTCCTCATTTCTAAAGATGATATAGGATGTAAATTATTTCGATCCATCACGTCGCGTCGTCCACGAACAGTTCGCTAAATGAATGACACTAGCCGTAAAGTCATAATGGCCTAACGTTGATTCACCCACGTGCGCAAGTCCGTTCATAACTAGTTAATAATCTCTATCACAATTTTGTTCTTTGTTACAAAAGGAATAAGGGTCAGATTATATCGGTGCTGTCAAACACGAGTGGACTCAGAGACATGTAGTTTATTACACTTTATGCCGGTCGACATAAAACTAGACACCCAAGTAGTGGATTAGGAACAAGAAATCCCTGCCGGTTGCGCAACATGTGACGGTGTAAAGCAGTTCTGGTGCCGGGAGGTCAATTTTTAAACGTCATTTATAAGTATCTAGTGTATAAAGTTTACGATTTGTTGTTATTATTACAGTTTTACATATGAATGTTCACAGTGTTGTAAACGTTTTGATAGAGTATTTTTGTGTTTTTATGACACGGTTTGTTAAAATTGATTGGACTAAGCAATAATTTAGTTATGCCTTGTTGATTTTAAGACTTATTGATTTGTGTTTATATTGTACATATTAAATAACGTTTTTTAATGTAATATATTGATATTATATGGTTTTTCTATTATAATTTAAACATTATGTTGAGTTTCTATAAGTGTTAGGTACATAACAGTAGGAACGTTTTATAATGACAACTAAGTAGCAAATAGGTGTGTAGTTCCGCTGAAATTAAACGATAATTGCGAGTTATAGATATCTGTAACCAGTTTCAAACATAACTGCAGTGTTAAGTACGCTCACTTTCTTAAGGTTTAAGTTGGAACTCCTCGTGCGAGCGCTGCTGCATTGTGAAAGAAATATCTATGTGTGGCAGTGGTGCTATTCCCAGAGAACACGTTACCTTAGTTCGACATCACATTCACATAATAAGCGTCATATTTAAATACATTTTACACATGATATGTGGGTGATGTCAAATATGGGTCATGTGTTAATTAGGATTGTAGTCGAAGTTTTCTTAAGTATTAAAGTATACTTTCATTAAATTTGATAAAGGTTTTAGTCTATATAAGTATTAAATATACTTAATCTTAGTGTGGCAGGAATTAATAGAATCTTATGTCAAAGCATATAAAGCAGGTACCTATATAATAAAATCCAGAGCCGTGTTCATTATAAATAAAAAAATATCACTATTTTATGTACTGAATATAAATAGATACCTACCTTAGCCTTGCATGGACTTGGTAGTGACATCATCAACTGTATATATTTGCATTATGTATATTTTATTATATGTCGACAATTTACTTAAGTATGACTAAAGGCAAATTTTGATCTAACTCTAAGAAATTTAGTCAAAGCTTTTGAGTATATCTCTTAATTTGGTATTTTAATTTTGGAATATTGTGACTTTGTCACTATTGTCACTTTGTGTGTTGCCAATGAGGACTTAAGGATACTGAAACGTGGTCGCTAACTATAGACTTCATTAGAAAACTCACGTTCACTCAGAGGGCAGTGGAGAGGGCTATGTTCGGAATTTATTTGCGTGGTCTATTCAGAAATGAGAAGATCCACAAAAGAAACATAGTCACCGATATAGCTCTAACATTGCTAGACCTGAGTGATATTGAATGGGGCACATTGCTCGTAGAATGGATAGCCGATGGGGCCGAAGAGCTCTCGAGTGGCAGTCATGCATCGTAAGACGCAGCGTGGGTAAATTCACCACAAGATGGAATGATGACTTGGTGGAGATTACGAGAATCCGTTGGATGCAAGCAGTGCAGGACTGTTCATTGTGGCGATCATTGGACTAGATCTACTAGAGAACTAGGTATATCTAGCAATGGACGACTTTCTGCTGAAATTATGATAATGATGGTCCATTTAGGTTAGGCATCTATTCTCAAAAAATATATGTACAAAAACAACACAATCCGCACAATTAGTACTTACCTAATTGTTAATTAAACAAAAACAATTTTAAATGTAAAATAAAAGAGAATAAACTTGCTATTGTCATTATAGGAATTATTCATGGTAAAATTAATCGTTTTAAAATTAGGAGGTCTCTTCAAAAAGTTCCAAGCTCGGTAAAGCTGTAAAAGCCGTAAAAGCTCCAAGGCTAACTGTATAGTCAGTTCGAAAAAATAATAATCAAAAAGTGTGGGTTCTATCGGGTTTTAACGTATAAAAAAGTGATAAAAGAAAGCTTCTTTTGATGACGATAACATAACCTGCACCTACAATATTGTGAAACTTAGCGAAAGCACGTGAAGAATGCCACAAGAAATACCACGTTTTATGTTAGAATTATAAGTATGTATTAATGATGTTTAGTCAAAAGCAAAAAGAGCGTCCTCTAAAAATTAAGTATTAATACAGATTAATTATTATGATTGATGATTAATATGATGATATATTATTATTGATGAGTTTGTTATAATGATAAGCGTAGACCACAATTAAATGACAAAAAAAATTCAATGTATTAATTTTTTTGGATTTTTTAAACATTGAGCTATCTTTTAATATACCAATCTTTTTCATCTAGTTGATTTTTGGTGATCATTCATAAACGTGTTATATATTTTCATGTGAGAAGTCAAAAACATGGTCTTAAATTGTACAAGTTCATGTGAGAAGTAAAAAATTTTCGTCTTATTTAGGGCGACCCTACTACAGATAGATATTTTTTAACCAATACCTATGGTAATTATGCCAATAGCTAAATTATAGGAATTCAATTCCTACAATAGTATCGAAACGGTTTTATAGTTCTGTAATCTAACGCAATATCGTTGGATAACAAAAAAAACATTTTAATGATATGTATTGTTTAATCGAAAGCGGTAATAAACTACCACATAGGTAATTACATCGCGTAGTGAGTGTAAATTTGTTCACGTACGATGTTATTTCGAAAAAGAATCGACATTTAAAGCAGTGAAACGGTGGTTTCTAATCAATATCCAATCAGTAGCTGGTAGTAAAGTTAACTAAGCGAGAAATTAACTGAGCCGGTGCTGGGAGTTGTCTAACTATAGCATTTTATATACTCTATAGTAGGTATACACGTAGGTATATAGGTACGCCCATGAAATGGTTGAATACGGGTTGGCTTCAATATCTGTTTATTGTTTATATAAATCTAGTTATTTTTTGTATAATTTAGGTGTTAATTATTGCAACAATAATGGCTAAGTGGTAGCGTCTAGGTCGATCGACGTGAGTTCGAATCACTGCAATGAGCCTGAGCTTTCTTTGAAGGAAAACATCGTGATGAAACCATATCATGTTGGTATGGCATTTTTTCAGCTACATTGAAAATTGTTGAAAATCTGTCGCCAAGCACCTATAGGTATGTTACGGCAGCTGTACTTGAGAGCCAGCCTTCCACTACGCTTAGCGTGTTATCATCTTAGGCCCCATCGACACTTAACATCAGGAGAGATTGTAAGCATAACGCTAAAATCTACAAAGAATTAAATTAATTAGCCAGTAGAAAAGTTTTTACACATATAAATTTATAAAATACATTAACCAACACATAAACATTGGACAATGATTTGATTTATACCTACATTTATTTGGTACTTTGTACCTACCTATACAGGTAGACAAAGTGATTCTGGGTCGATTCTGTTGCAATATTCAGAGTTGGATTTTCCAATTAACTGTTACATTTATCGATGTACTTTTAATTTGACATTTGTAAATTTTGTCAATAATTGTATAATTTTTATGTGTAGATATGTTATTTTGTCCATTAACTAAAGACAAAATAGAATTAATTTCTTCATAGAGATATGAAACTTAAATGATCGAATTATATGTTAAATTCCTTGCGAGATCCTATTTCGACACAGCGTGGAATCATTCGAACCCGACAATGTTAGCCACCGCAAATTACACCCCAGTCTCAAAAGGCACTCCGAAGGAAAAACGCCGACCCTGATGACAATATCTAGGCAGCCAACGTGTACGATACGTCCGTCCCTATAAACCAAGCGTACTTTCGCTTACGCACGAGAAACTACCGTTCCCTCCCCAAGGGACGGGGTGTTACGGGACGGCTCCAGCATGGAGCCCATGAGCCAGCAGCCGCTCGCGCGATACAGTGACACTGCATTTACTAGCTACCAACATACACTCATTACACTGCATCTCTACATATATGCGCACCACTCAGGTACATTGGTTCTGTAAGGGACTATTTTTTTCTTGTTTTGGCTAGTTAGATTAGACCAAAATTGACAGATTAGGTACTAATACACATGTTTCTTCCCTCCTCCCAGAGGAAAGAAACTTATATGTATGTAGATATAGTTAGTTAACTAGATCACTAGATAACTAGAATTTGCCAGTTCGCGACTTATTTGCAACTACGGCAACAGTCCAACCCGAGTTTTGGTCATTTTGGCACCCTTTGAGCTTTTTGCAACGATTTCTTGGCGGAGTACCTCAAGCGCTTGCCCCCTTTACTTTCTTGGAGTTTTGATGTCTCAATGTGGTCAATACATTGGGTTATGCCTTTGACTCTGACCACATGGATATTTCAAGTCCACGCGAACGAAGTCACGGGTACAGCTAGTAACACAAAATTATCACCTTAAAAAAGATCACAAAACAGATACAAAAAGTGTTTATGTGTAATAGAGTAAAATTTTACATTTAGAGTTCAAAGAATTTATCGATAAACGAGAAAACCGAGTGTTGTGTAACACACGGACGCAGCAAACGGCCAATAATACCGTAGCGTTATGAACTTTTAAGTCTATAAATCGAGCGAACGACTCTAAAGGTTGGTTATTTCTCATAAACGGTTACAAATGGACAGTAAAAGAGTAGTTGGCGGTTTACTGTGCTCTTACAAATTATTTGATTCAATATTAAGTGTACTTTGTTGGAGAAGAAACATTTGTGTTTCGGATTAAAAGGTTGGACATTGAATTAGAGTATCGTATTAATCTGTCACATTACTGAACTAAGTCATGAAAATGGTCAATATTATACGATTTAGGGGAAGGTGGGGTCTTTAAGATTTTCATTTAATAAAATGAGAAATTTTAAGATTAGGTAGAACTTGTTAACTTTTATCAAATAATAAAAACGAAACAATTAAAATAATCTTTATTCTCTCATAATCGAATAAAATAAAATAGAGAAATTAAAATCTCCTTATCAATAAAATTAAATTAAAAAGACCTTCTATTTTATCCTATCAAGCCTCACCCCACGGCAGAGGTAACAACATCTACACCGGCACAACCGCAGTGAGCCAATTTGTTACAACCCTGGCAAGTGATCCATCCTTCGTAAGACTATGAATCTTGTATGTTGACTATTGAAACACTCGGTGTCTTCCGCGCCAATTGTTCTTCTTTTTCTTTCTTCTTCCTGTTTGTATTTGCTCTTTTACTAGTATTTGCAGTCTTCTTTGTCATAACTGTCTTCTTTTAACGTCTTCGTTGTCTTTCAGCTAATTCTTGTTTGTATGGCTACCAAGCAACAATAGTTGAATGATGAAATAATTTAGTGAAAATAGTTTTGAGAGGGCCTAAAGTAACATTCACACTTTTAATTCGGTTTCCATTTTATCTAGCTTACTTTACATTGTATTCTAGAGTAGTTTGAGGTACTTCGTAGAATTTGCTGGGTAACCTATACCCTTTTTTCCATCTATCACATCTTCAATCGTCTTTTCTATAGCTTTCTTTGACCATTCATCCATATTGGGATTTCCTTGGTAACTGCAAACCATTTTCTGTAAGTAAATATAGATAATAAAACTTTCTAAATTTAATAATTATAACTAAAACTATAGTATTGGGTAAAATTGAGCACTCGATATTTCATTATTCCCCAATCGTACTTATTAAGAAATATATACATTTTTTTGGTTTGAGGTTATAAAAGGACTGTGTTCTTTACAATACAGTACTAATATTTGAGTAAATCGAAGAAAGATTACGATAAATGATTGGTATACCTACTACAAATAATACATATAATATGCATAGTCACGCATGATATATAGCCAAGAAATTACAGAAAACATTACAATTTGTTTTTTACTCACTGAATCTGAGCTTTTTTTAATCATAGTTACAATCACTCAGCTCACAAAGAAACTTTTCGGTTAGGCTACTAGATTGTGCTAGTAGAATCAAGGAAGATTTAATGGAACATTGAAATAGCAAGGATCCCCCCATTTTACCTCTCTACCCCGTCTTACACCATTTTCCCTATTTACTACTACCATCTGATGACTGATTAATAGCTAAATGAATTTATATCTTGGTAATCCTATTATACAGATTTTTTTCTTAACTAATATGTTTAAAAATTACCTAAGTACTTATTCTCAATTATTAATAGGTAAGTATCCACATATTACCCATTTTATGTAGGATTTTTTTTCTTGAATTCATATCTGTGGTATTTACATATCATCAGTCGTTAGTAAGTGAGCGTGTTTAGCTCGAGAAGCACTCATCTGATTTATTAGATTGTTAGGTACTTACCTATTTTACGTAATTTTTTTCGTTAATAGATATTTTTTCTTGCCAAGTATTAATATAGGTAGGTACCTATACCTAATTCATTATGTTATAATAGGTATAGAGAATAGTAATCATGTTAAGTAATGTTGGCAATAGTTATGATGTTTAAGGTAGGTAATATTATAGGAAATAATCCCTATGTGTTGGCAATGATAATGGTACTTAAATCAAGTCGGTAGGTAATAAAATTGCTACCAAGGCATTATCTTATCATATGTTGCCCAAACTATTAATTATGAAACAATGTAATATGGTAAATAGGTAACTAATTATGGTGAATGAAAACATTTCAAAATAACTGCGATATTATACTTACCAGAGTAGATAGAAGTAGATATTTATTTCTAAAATTTAATTAAGCCACAATGACTATTATCATATTATGTGTTATATTTAGGTACGAGGTAGGTACGATCATTTGTATAAGCCCTTAAGTACTACTAACTACTTGGGGCAGCCCCACTGGTGGAATACCTCGATCCTACAGAAGATCGCAGTCAACTAATCTTTTGTTATTTTCCTGCGGCGAGTAGGGTTTCCAAAGCACTTTTGGGGGAAGGAGGTTCAAGGTCGGCGACGCGCTTGTTGATACCTGTGGTATTTATTATGAGCGTCCATAGGCTACGGTAGCTGCTTACTATCAGGCGGCCCGTATGCGTATCAAATTTCATTTAGATAGTTTTTACCTATAATTTAATATTAACAATATATGTTTACATCTTCCTAATATACTTATATTCTAATGGAATTATATACCTAATAAAAGTTTAATAAAAAAAAGAAGGCATGTGTGCGATTCACACACGATAGAAGTGAAACTTCATTTTAAAAGACATTTTCTATTTTATTTAAACAGTGTGCAATATACATACACACCGACATTTACTCTCTCGCTTTGGTTCAAACAAAGAGGAGAGACCGATAATGTGCGTTAAACGATTAACGTTTAACGCTTGGAAGTCGCATAAGAAGTTTCACTTCAAAAAGTAAGTAATAATACATTTCTGTGTGTTGCTTTATTGAACTATTACAACAAAAAATCTTCTAATGTTACTCCAATAATAAGTATTTTGTTCATTCATTGTTAGTTATTAATAATCACTACTTACTGCCTAGACCTAAATAAACCAATCCAATATTTATCTCTAAGCAATCCGCCAATGACATGGCCTACTCACATGACAATAACAGGAATGGTAAGAAATTAGACATCGCCCGGCTAAATAAAATAGACACATCAGCTAAAGAAATTAAAGTTGACGTTGACCTACTTAATTTAGCCAGATTACTACTTATAAGCTCCACCTTAAAGCAGTAACAACAATGGAGGAATGTGAAGGCAGGTATAATTAGGCGGGTGTTGTGGGCGTGGCACAAACAAGCTCAGCCCTTTGACAAATGGCGCCGAATTCAACCAATACAGACTCGGTTGGTATATTCCATTTTTGAATTTCTTCCTTTGTCTGGTTGCCTAGCAACAGAGTATTAGCTGTTCTTTTGTTACTTGCCATATCATTATAGCTATGAAAAATTGTTTCATGCAAAAATTCATTAATGTACATTTATATTCTTGAAAGTGAAGATTTTTCAATCGTCAGATAATTTTGATAATTACGTCAGACGTTTTGACAGATAATGTATCGATAAACTATCAAAATTTAAAAATTATTCCTCAAATAAAGTTATTTGTTGATTGAAAATCGGACCTAAGTTTTTTATATTCCTTTTTAATATATGTACTTGTTTTATTTTTATTTTAATAATTTTTAAAATAATCGTTGAAAGGTGCTTAATGTATAAATTTGCGTTTTTAATAATGTTTACTATCTTGACGTAGGTACTTATTTACTTTAGTAATCATATGAAGATTAAGTATTATATTTTAGTAGTTTTGAGACTTGCTAAAATATATTTTTATTTTTCTTGCGAGAGCTCGCGTGAGCACACGTGACATCTGTTTTAAGATAAATATATTATCTCCTGCCATAACATAATACAATCTCGTTTCCTTGTTTTAAATATTCTTGTATTAACTTACAAAATAGTTTGACAAGATTATAATAGATGTCGTCACTAGCACTTAGGTTATGCACAAATAATGTCACAAGCAATTTAAGAGGGAACCAACAGATGGCGCTATCATTTTACAACAAAATTCATGGGTAAGGTATGAGATTTTATGTGCCTTATAATATCAGACATTTTTTCTATTACTAATAATTTTTAATAATAAATAATTAAAATTATTATTAACGTGAGAATGAAGATTTTTTTTTAATTTTTTTAATAAATATCTACAAAGCCCATGGCATACCTAATTATAGTTATATATTAATTTGTAGCCTAGTTATAAAAATACCATTAGACTGATCACCATGAAAGTTGGCAGGTAGATTTAACTGTTTTTTCATGGAGAAGTTTTTTATGCTACCCTTAAACGCCGTAGATGGCGCTGTGTTCAATGGCAAATCGTCTGCTGGGCCAGCTAGTAGGTAGGTATTTTATAAAGGTAAAAATAATATTAGTTACCTATATCCTACCTGCCTATCTAGGTGTTTGTAGAATATTAAGTGTTTAATATGCTAAGGGTAGGTACCAATGCTTTCTGCCCAGCTGAATCGCGACGGTCATACATAAATGAGTCAAAACCTAGTTATTCTAATACCTACTTAACAAGTATACTCCGGCATACCTACCATGTTTTGAGATTAGTCAGAATATTATACTTACTTAATACTAAGCGTGCCCCGCGGTTCCTCTAGTGTTTAATTTATTAGAACAACTCTCCATCGTTGTGCTGCCAACTCACCCTTGTAGCCTAGGGTTGTTCTCACTTCCCGTATATTCAAAGCAATGATGACTTAGTGGTAGCGTGTACGACTTCGCGTCTATTGACGTGAGTTCGAATCTCTGCAATGAGCCTGAGCTTTTGGTGAAGGAAAACATCGCGAAGAAACCATAGCATGGTGGTTGGGCTTTTTCTAATGCCCGCCTGGTTAGCTACCACCCTCAATTTGAAAATCTGTCGCTAAGCACCAATAGTGTGTTCTGGCAGTTCCATTTGAGAGTCAGTCTTCAAGTAGGTTAAGCGTGTTATCATCTTGGGCCACATCGTCACTTAACATCAGGTGAGATTGTAGCGACTACGCCAAATCGATTCGATCATAGCGATTACTTAACATTCCCAGTTACCTACTACTCCTCTCCTTAGGATCGTAGCGCGAAGTTATGTAGCCTATATCCTTCTTCAATAAATAGGCTATATAATATAATTGGTATAGGTAATTATTTTTCAAATTAGACTGGTAGTTCCAGATATTAGCGCGTTTAAACAGACAAACAATCTTTAGGAATATCTTTATATTAATACTTGCGGTGTCCCGTGGCTCCACACGCGTTAATTACGCAGTAATAATTTACACCTATAATTTTATCTTTAGTACTCATATTTCTGACAATTAATTTAGCCTATCAAAAGCAATTTTAATGGAATTTTGTACACGGGAAGTGTACGCCATCCCATAATCTAGTCTGAGAATTAATAAAAAATTAATTATAAATAATTCTTTTTTTTTTACAATTTCTTCAAGTTTTTTTATCGTACTAAGTAGGTATACTGTTAGCCTTAAGGGCCTTGGAGCCATTAGAGGAATTGACAGCTTCACCGGGTTTGCGGATTTAAACATATTATTGACAATAATTCTTATAGCCCATCAATTATGAAATGTGTCATAGGTACTTCTCGTGTACAAATAACATTTCATTTAAATCGGTTAAGAATGAATATACAGTTTTTAAAGATTTTTAATAGTGTTATTGATAATTCTTACAGTCGGTTTGATAGGCATGGGTAAGTTAATTTCCAGTGTTGAAAATTTCATAAGAAATTCTTATGAAATAAAAAAGGTTTTTTTATCGTTATAGATTTGGCGTAGTGGCCACAATCTCACCTGATGTTAAGTGACGATGTGGCCGGCAGGCTAAACCTAGTGGAAGGCTGGCTCTCAAGTGCAGCTGCCAGAACACACCTATAGGTGCTTGGCGACAGATTTTCAACTTGAGGGTGGTAGCAAGCCAGACGGGCGTTATAAAAAGCCCTACGACCATGCCTATGATTTCCTTACGATGTTTTCCTTCACCGAAAGCTCAGGTTCTTTGTAGGGATTCGAACTCACGTCAATTGACGCGAAGTTGTAATTTTACTATGAGGATAATCGACGACATTGTGTGGTCAGAATGCAAGACGTTTGAAGCCTTGAGTTTATTCTTATTAAATGTTACACTTAGTAGGTAAACATACAGTCATTTTGCTTAGCCTTTGTCTCATTTAACGTTATTAAATAAATATTATTGTTTGGGGTTGTGGGTATTTTCGTGTAGGTATCTGTTTAGGTATATGTAGAAGCAAGTTTCTTTTTAGGAATTGTTTTATCATAAATAAATAAAAAATCTGTTTAAAATCGTGAAAAACTTGTATATTACCTGTAGGTATAAATAAGTCTTTTGACCGTTTTTTACTAAGGTAACATCTAAATATACCCCACACTATAACTAGGTAGTTACATTACAATATAGGTAAGAACTTAGATACCTACTTGGTATAAGTAGTTACCTAAGGCCAGAAACTAACGTGATTATTACCTATGGAATAGGAATTAACCTTCAAGAATTTTGTCAGAAAACACACAGAGTTTTTTACTTCCATTATGTTTGCCTTCACTCGCACGGGTGTGATTGTGGCCTCTGATATAGCCTTTTATGAAAAAAAAAGTATATTTACTCATTCCAAAAAGAAAAAAGTAGCCTCTCCTATGTGTGAGTATATTAGTAGATAGATAGATTGACCCAGGTATCTATTATCTATACAAATAAAAATATTGGTCATTGTTATCCGCATACTCCTATATACCTACAAACGAGAATTAAGTAGGTAAAGTTTCTTAGGTAAATACAATAGTTATAATAACCATTTTTAATATATAAGAACAGCAAGAGAAACTAGATATTTACTTATTCCTTAAGCGTATAGGTTTTATATAACAATGGTGGTAGACAAGCATACGGCCCGCCTGATGATAAGCAGCTTCTGTAGCTTATACACGCTTGACCATAGGTATCAGTAGCGCGTTACCGACCTTGAACCTCCTTACCCCTAATAACTTTGGAAACCCTACTCACCACAGGAACACAACACTAGATTATTTGAATGAGAAATTCTGCAGGGTGGAGGTATTCCACCATTAGGGCTGCCTCAAGTAGAGAGAAATCACCAAAGAAATTTATATGTGCCCACCTTTCTTTAAACCTTAGGTAAAGTATAGTGGCACCTATATGACGTCATTCTTTATTGGTATACAGGAACTATTATTCTACATTATTTGTTTTCCGTTCGCGGAAGCCATACCTACATAAGTACAAGCTTACTCGATATTTTACCCACCTAACAAACAAAAGACAGAGACAAGATATATCTTTTAGATAATATCAATAGTTACAGGACCTATTTCGTAATGTTAAGGTACATTTTTCTTTAAATTCTATTAGAGAAAAGGCCAAGGGGTGAGAACACGGTGGAGGTTGTATTGATCCACGGCCATTTTGGTCACGCATGCGCGTTACTTAACCTTTTAACTTGGTTAATATACAGATGGCGCTATTCATTGAATACAGTACCTAACCAATTAATGTGGAGGAAAAGTTTATATTTTTGGATTAAAAAATAATAATTTTTAATCATTACATATTATATTATAGTTCATAAAACAAAGTCCTCCGCCACGTCTGTCTGTCTGTCTGCACGCGATAACCTCAAAAACGGAACAGATTTTTACACGGTTTTGCATCAATGGGCGGAGTGATTCATGAGGAATGTTTAGGTGTATAATTTATTAAGGTTTTGTGTAAAATGGCTGAAATATGACGATAATTTTTGTAGATGTCAAAAAAATCATGCTGACTGGGAGATTTACTGGCGTGCGCTGCGCAAACCAAAAGAGTTATCGTATTACTCTGCTACACGTATAAATCTGAGGCGGGTTGCTAATATAAAATGAAATAGATTACCTCCCTATAATTTTATTAATTTGAATGCATTTTTCTGTACACACCAATTTATGTCATGTCATTATTATAGGTAAGTAATTAGGTACATATATAGGTAGGTGTAAAGGAATTGTAGATACTTCCTCGAAGCCCTGGACAGGTTGTAGAGACGGGCTGTCCGCATTGTAAATGATGCCGACGTTACTAAGTTCATCGAGCCGCTTCAGCTGCGCAGGGACATTGCTTCGCTGAGCGTGTTCAATCTGTATCATGGCGAGTATTCCGAAGAGCTGTTTAACCTAATTTCCTGTTCTCCCTTTCATAACATAACTACACGCACTGGGTTCCGGAGCTACAGCTTAACAGTAACCTCCATCTCGGCTCGAACAAAGAAATTTGCTACGTCGTATCTTTGCCGTACTGTGAGACTGTGGAACTGTCTCCCGGACAGTGTTTTTCCTCCTTCCTACAACATGGAGTCCTTCAAACATAACCTGAAGAGACATTTGAGCAGGCCGGCATGACGGCGACGACTATCGATGGATTGTAAATCCCTCGGTAGTCGCCGATGTTATTGGATTGGACTGTGCTCACCATCAGGTAAAGTGTAGTCACTATGCCGTGCTTTAATAAATAAAAAAACTATCTATGTACATAGTAGGTACCTCTGTCATTCTACTTTTGATAATGTCCACTTATTTAATACTTAAGTGCCTATATAAATTCTAAAAATGACTAAAACTAATTACATATCTTAATACTAAATATTAAAAAAAAATATACTTCCTTGACGTACGTGTATATCTTGGTTTATTTAACAAATATTACATTGGTTATTTTATGATATTGAAACGTGATTTTGTTTAGCAATCTGAATATGGTAATGTGAAAATAATCCAATACGCCGACGGCAATTTTCCGACGGCGGGCGTTTTGTTACTTATTACTTACATCAAATTTAATAATAGGTACCTATATACTTACCTAAATGTTTAAATAATCAATTTTACTATTTTTATTTAAACAATTATTTTTTTGTTATTATTAAATAGCTAGAAGAGTAAATTCATTTAGTATACTTAATTAATTGCTTTTTTTTATTTTCCGGTATATACGTGTTCCCTACTTTCTATATACCTACTCATAATAACTTATACTTTTAGGCTTATATATATATTTCAAGACATAACATTTTTCATAAACAGATACCTGATAGGACCATAAAAGCACTTTTAGTTACTACCAAGTTTACTAGAAATGTTACAATATATTTTAAAAGAACTACCTACATATGTCTACCCATTTACAACTGTTGCATTAATCATCTGATATTTAGCTATAAATAGATACTTAGGTGCACACCGGAAGATTTACTGAAAATTTACCTACTGCTTACATATATCACTGTTATTTAATACTAATCTAAATTGTAATACAACGTATCGTATAGATCTACCTAGGTCTTAATACTCACATTTATCCCACTTTTAGTTTCACATTCAAGTTAAACAGAGTACAGAAAAAAAATTTATACAAGTCCAAAATAAGTAGGTACATGAATAGATACAGTTTTTACGACTAAAATGTTTTCTTATTCGTATCACAAAGAGGGTGTCCTTTACCCTGGGTTATGACTTATGAATAACGCCTGAGGGACGAAGGGACCTTTGTCCTTCGGCCCTCTCCTACCACTTTGTTATGCATACAATTAGGTAGGTACCTACCTTGTCGAAGTATATATTAAACTTTATCATTGAAGATATATGAAATGGTTCCATCGTTTTAAGAATCATTTATTATTTCAGGAAAATGTACTTAAAGTTAAATAAAAAGGTAATAAATTAATAATAGTTCAGATTCATTGGAAATTAGTGTGCCGCCAGAATTTGGTAATAATTAGTACTTACCTACTCGAATTATTAATTGCCTTATTTACTAGTCGCAACAATCTTAAGTGTCACGGAGCATTACAAATATTGTTAAGCCTATTCTACTACGCTATGTAGGTAAGTGAGTAGGTACTACATGTTTAGTTGACAAACGTTTAAATTAATAGTTTCCTTTTGCTCCCATGGACATTTTTTAATAAGCTACAACTCCATTGCATCAGTGTTGTAAATGTTAATACCAGTATAATAGTTATTGTGTAGGAGAAATCTAAATATTATAATAATAGGTAGATATATAATATTGAGCGCTACATGGTATTTACCTAAATTTAAAAGTAATTCCAAATATAGTCCGTTCAAACAAAAACTCTATTCTGTCGTATAAATTAGAGACAATTATAAATAAAAAATAATATAGATAGGTAGGTATCATAGTTTTGAGAAAAAGGATAGATACCAATTTATAATAGATAATTTACATACTTAGGTATCATTTATATTTAGTTGCGATTAGACTAGACATAGTTAATGTTTTTGATAGGGTCTGGCACCCTGGACTTCTCTTCAAACGGACTGCCTGATAATTTGAGCATGTGGATCTCTGGATTCCTACATGAGCGCAGAATTTGTGTCCTCGTCGATAGATGTAATTTGCAACTCGTGTCATTAAATGCTGGAGTTCCGCATGGCTCTGTACTTTCGTACACTTTGTTTCTTATGCATATCAATGATATGTTACTTTTGGGTCATATTCATTGCTATGTAGAAGACAGCACTATCCATGGGTACTATCATAGCAAGCCCGTTAACAGTCGAGGAGAAACAATAAAGAGACGGGGAGGAAATTTTCATTGAACTTAACCAATCCTTCATAATTTAATAATTCTTAATAACTTAATAAATCCCACAGTAGTCGCCAATGTTATTGGATTGCACTGTGCTCACCATACTACCTAGTACATAGTCACTTTGCCGTGCTACGATTTCAAAAAAACTTTAATTCGTTAATAATATTCTTATTTTATGAAAACAGGTCTAAAGGAATAAATGTACATCTTCTATTCATCAGGTTGACATTGCACTTTCTATCTATATATACTATTAATATTATAAAGAGGTAAAATTTGTTATTTTGTAGAATGTAGATTCTCTCTAAGTACTTACTGCTCCGATTTGGAAAATTCTTTAACTATTTAATATAATGTTTAAGGCAATGATGGCTCAATGGTAGCGTGTACGACTTCGAGTCGATTGACGTGAGTTCGAATCCTTGCAATGAGCTTGAGCTTTCGGTGAAGGAAAACATCGTGAGTAAGCTATATCATGGTGGTAGGGCATTTTCTAATGCCCGCCTGGCTAGCTAACACCCTCAAGTTGAAAATCTGTCGCCAAGCACCTATGGGTGTTCCGGCAGCTGCACTTGAGAGCCAGTCATCCACTAGGTTTAGCGTGTTTATTATCTTGGGCCACATCGTCACTTAACATCAGGTGGGATTGTGGCCACTACGCCAAACCTACAACTATAAAAAAAAGAAAGCTACATTCTCCTTGAGTGACGAAGGCTATATTTTATATTAGAATTAAAGAGGACCGTTGAAATCTAAATATGAAGTTTGATTGTCAAATTTTTACTAGGTAGGTACTTACTATCTAATCAAAGCTCACTATCAATAATTTATTTTTTTCATTGGCGTAATTGGCCATTTCATAAGAAGGAGAATCAATGTTTTTCTCCAAATGAGTAATTAATAGGGTTATATAATAACAAGGCTGGATATATAGATCTATATAATAACAAGGGGTTATCTCTGATTGTGTTATTAAAAACTTAGATAACGAATTTATATTCTTATTTCTCTAGCTTTTAGACATAGACAATATTTTTTATAAATTTGTTTTAATGTTAGACTTTTATATAAGTAATTTACTAAGACTGATATAAAAGCTCAGTATATACGAGTACCTAGGAGAATTCAAAAGATCGTTGTTCGTGTCACGTGCTCCATGTAATAAAACCAGACGCCGGTACACGAGAGAAACGCTATCTGAAGGAAGCGACTTTCTTTTTACTGTTATATATTTCTTTTACGTTCCGCCGGGGACCGGGACGTGACAAAGATATTTCTTAGAAGAAAAAAAAATTGTTATGTATTTATAGTATTCTCGGTATGTGTACGGTAAGAAACAGCGTGGTCAAGTAAAATAGAGACGTGCAATGAAAAGTTGCAATATATTTACGAGTAAGTATCAAATTATTAGTGCCCGACACTTATCAAAATAATTTGTAATATTTTGTTTAAATAGATAATTGAAGAACATTAATAACTTTAAAAGATTTAAACGTTAATAAAATTAAAGAAAAAAAAAACTTATTTTATCGACGCGTTATTATAATTTATATACCTACACATAAAAGCTATTCCGGTTTCCATTAATCTATCGTATTTGAATAATTTAAAATTTATGAATTTACCTAAATATTTGGGTTTTATATTATAATGACAAAATAACAATTATACACCGTGTAAGATAAGAACGATTCAAAGACAATGACAACCGCCAAGAGACAATTTCAGATCACCGTTGTAACTTCTACTTGGACGCATCAGGATAAAAATTATTAGGTGCCTAGTTGCTTAAACAAGTACACAATCAAGCAGTACCCAAGAAGAGATATCAGTAAGTACTTTCATAGGTATAGGTACAGGTTGTAAGTATTTATTGGATGGGGCAATAAAGGCAAGTAGGTATCTTACCATTGTAGGTACAAGTAAACTTTCTTAAGAGACTGTCCTTAACTTTTGAGACACTTTGGCCGGCATTTACAGTTTTTGTAACAGGATTACTATTCAGAATTAAAACTGACTATTTACACAGATACTTTGTTCATGGCAATCGATTTTTTTTCGTGCCTATAAGGGTCAATAACCTCTTTGGAACCAAATGAGGTTCGAATACCTACTAAAAATTACAGAAATCGCAAAAAGTACATTTCCTAGAAAATTATCATGGCTTCGAAAACATTTTGCAAGGAAAGAGAATCCAAAACTTATGTTTATCCCTAAATAAACTTTTATTATGAATAGTCTGGACGCTACACTTAAAAAGAACTGTCAATGCAGGTCAAAGTGTTTTAAAAAGTTAAGGACAATTACCTCAGAAAGTTTTCCTGCAGAGCTACCTACAACGATTAAAGTATCTGCCCTTACTGCCCCATCTAAAAAATCCATCCTGTATACTTACACAACCCGTTAGCTGAAAATGAATTTATTAATCTTATCCGTAAACATGAAATCTCTCTTAAAGCTGTACAAAAGTTGAGAAAGAAATTAGATTTAGATACCTATTTAGAAAAAATGCATGACTTTACTGACAAAAACAAAATCAATTTTTTTATCCATCGACCTTTATTATTGTATTGTTTTGCCTCACATAACATATAACATTAAAAACAAGTAAATATACATACCTACCTGCTATGGAGAAGATTAGGGTACAAGAGCGGATATAATCAAAGTACCTAAACCCTTTTACGAGATCAGCTCGGCGGTGGGTCGAACACGGGATGCGATAATTAAAACCTCCTCGTCGAGTGACATTTATGCTGATGCCAGGATTCTGGATTAATGAGTAAGGGCGGGCGCTTTGACCAAATCGACGGGACCCCTTTAATTAACATTTCTGAGATTACAAACTATTCTGGAAATATATATTTCTCATACCAGCGTATTATATTTAGGTACTCTTAGTCAGTTCATTTGTGTCTTCCTTAACGACAAAAGTATAGAGCTCTAACAGTATACAGCGAATAACTCTATTATTATTTTTGTTTCATAAAATGTGTAAAATTATGTATAATTTAAATAAATAACAACAATTCTATATAAACCCCTCTAAACCTTCTATGACAACATATACCAACGGATATTGGGAAGCCGATAAATTTATTCAGATTTCAATTGAATGAGCCAATATTTGATGAAGGATAAAGATAAATGAAAACAACGAGACGGAATCAAAACACGTAATCTGGTTCTGTAAGTTGTTCTCGTTTCGGCGTTTGATATCTATCGTATAGAAGTAGCGAGCGGACATGGCAAGTACCTAGTTTTTTTTACTACAAAGACACTACCAATTTTTACTTAAAAAACTAAGTACACATGTAATTATTTATTTTTTCTGTGGTTTAACTGTGAACCGATACTTATTCTTTTATCACTCATATTGTTTACTCTGATTGAAAATTTTCAAGCAATCTTTAGTTTCTTCTCTTCATTTTATCCAGTTGATTTAGCTGTGTGTTTTCTTTTAAATTAAAACAAAAATAAAATAATATATATCATATATATTGCTGTATATAAAACATAAATATAGGTATTATCAGAAACTTTATTTGGGTATGCAGTAATTTAAATTAGTCGGACATTTCTGGCTGATAACTCCTGACCACTATTATGAAGTATACCCACACTGAAAAATTAAAATATTATTAATAACGTTATATCAAATATATTTTATTTCTATACTTAATTAGCACAATAATAATTAGGACAATATCGAATCATAACTACCTACTGATTATTTTTGCTTGATGGGAAATGGCGACCACAGATTGATCGGCAATTCATCTCTGATCGCCACTGTCATGCCGGCCTTGAAGCCTCCAGTCATCCAGTTGGGTGATAATCCATTACCCTGCTTGATTACTGGATACAGGTACACCAGCAAGTCCCGGAACGCGACACGACTAAGCATGCCCCTAGGCTGTTGTCCTGGTGTATGGTGGTCGCGGTCAATTTGACACAATTGTCATGTCTTCAGTCCTACCACCCAGTAATTAATGTACCTATACCTATTCTCAGATTTAAAAAATATCTAAACTGGTAAATTACTTACTTATATTTTACCCATACAAACCTTTATGTCGAAACCAAATTTAAATTTCTATTTTATTCATTTTGTAGTCACTAAAGTTATTTTTAAAATTAATTATTGTTAAATTCGAAAGATTTAATCATTAGTAGGTACTGCACTGCAATAATTTTATTTATAAATAATTTAAAATAAACTGCAATATCTTACATAAAAATTTATCGTGTAATAGATAAGCTAATAATATCTTAACTTTGCCCTCCCAATAAATTCTTGAGTTAATTTATATTCGTAAAAACTTTGATAAGCTTGATTTTTTTCAAACACCAACACAGTTTTAATACCTACTAGAAGTAGGTATAGGTAAATTATTCGTACAGTGTTTTAGACTTAGTAAGACTAATAAAAGTATTTTAGGTAATAGTGTTAGGTTCTATAATAAGAAGATAATAAGAAGATCACGACGCATATTGCTGATTTGCCAGACTATGAGTTCAAGGACCATGTCAAGCAGGTTTTACTGTTAAAAGGTTATTATTATATGGGGTAGATCATTATGTGAATGATAGTCTTGTCTAGAAGTGACTCCCTCTCTGTGTATCCGTTTGGGATGTGTATGACTGGGATGTTTTCCGAACCGGTAGTAGTATTCGACGTTCAAAAGGCCTTCTTAGGGCCTAAATTGAATAAAGTATGTTTGCTTTTGATTCTACTAACATTGCAAAATGAACTAAGCAAATAGTTATTAGTAAACTTACTTAAAACAGAAATGAAACTGTGGATAGTCGTAGAGAAACGAAACTTGCACGCTGTGTTGGTTAGTGAAGCGACTAATGTCAAAATAGCAAATATTAACATTATTATCGCCAAAAAGCCAGCTATGATTATAAACCACGCAGCTGTACTAGGCTTTTTCTGAAAAAAAATGTGACTAAAAAATTGAACACAAAAACGTCCATTAAATAAATAGGTAGGTACTATTCTATTTATTTATACTTAAATATGCTTATTAAAGATATACTTCTTTAAGCATGTTTAGTAGAGGGTAAAATTTAAAGCTAACGCAATTATCATGTGACGTAAGAAACATGATAGCAAGCTGAAGTGGCAGTGGGCCGGCCATATCTCGCGAAGAACCGACAACCGCTGGGGTAAACGGGTTCTTGAGTGGAGACCGCGACTCGGCAAACGTAGTGTAGGACGCCCTCCGGCCAGATGGGATGACGATCTGCGAAAGACTGCAGGCAGATGCTGGATGCGGACAGCTGAAGACAGGGCGCTTTGGCGCTCATTAGGGGAGGCCTATGTCCAGCAGTGGACTAATATAGGTTGATGATGATGATGATGATGTAAGAAACATAAGCCAGTAAAATTAATTCGCATTATTATCATTGATGGCGATTTTCATCATGTTGTTGGCACGTGGGATAACGTTTTTGGAGTTATTCCTGTTTTGTTATGCCAAAAGAATTATAATTTCTTACGTGCCAACATAAGTAGGTAGGTAGGTAGGTACACACAATTTTTAAAAATAGAAAAGCATCCTTTCCTTTTTCAAGTTAAGATGCTTTCTATGCTATAAGTTGTAGAGATTTCAAATAATTTTATCTTAATAGGATCATAAATTACATTTTTTAATATTAAATACTTTTATGTAAAGTTTGCTAGTATGTAAACTGTTTGCCAAACTTAACTTTATACAGCGTGTTGTTAACACAAAAGTAAAGTAACAAATAAATCTTACTAACCATAAAGACACCAGCTAAAAGCAGAATGCTGGTGATAAATAACAATATTTGGATCACCAAAACAACGAAAAAAAAATAATGAGCAAATATTTGTACAGCATTTTGTTTACTTATACAATCATGGTCCAAAAATGTTACTGCGCCTTCGGAGAAACAGCTTAGCTGAAATCACAAAAAAAAAGAATAATCTGAGATGCATAAATGTTTAAATAAGTTATCAGCTTTTGGAAAGTGACAAATTATATAGTTATTTAATTATAAGAAATTTTAGTGAATGTGTACATGGGAACCAAACGAATCTCTTTTTAAAGTAAGCTAGCTGAAGTGGAGTAGGTACCTAATAGGAGAACTTACCAATCAATCGTAGGCTTAATCATAATCCTCAAACAACATTTTCCCGTCACAATAGCATACTTAGTCTTTTTGAAATAATTTTAAGAGGTAGAAAATTATTCTCTTCCTAATTCAAAAAAAATTGAAAATTCAAGGCACAGTTTTGAGAAAAAGGCAGATGGAGCCTGACAGAACACGAAAATGTCCCTAACAAGTTTAGTAGGTATTAGTATTCAATTGTGTCAATTTTGAAAGGAAAGGTCTTGCAATATCAGCTTCCTGTATGTTTTAATATTATATAAAAAATATGCCTTATTGTGTGCAATTTCACAGTAAAAGTTCTTCCTGAAGACAAAAAATGAAGAAGGAATATCGTTTCATATGTAACAAAGCTTATTTTAATATGAGTTTTCATCTTATTTGTTACCGATTACAAAACAGCAACAGTGTTGCTAGGTTACAAGAAAATATTTTCCTGAAATTTGTCCATACCTATGTAGCGTTGCAAGATTATTTTAGTTGTATTGTGTGATTATTATAGGTTGTATCATGAAAATAAATATAGGGTAATATTTATTATAGTTGTAATAGTTTGTTTGTTTGACAACGAGAACACTAAGAGAGATAGCGTTAAGGTTCCAAATTAAAAATTATAGAGAACCCTGGACAGTTTAGCGTACCAGTCAAAAATCTGAAAACCAATATGGTCGCCAAAAATTACAAATACTTACGACATCGGAGCTATTAGGCATAGGTATGGTAAGTTATAACAAAAGTAAATAAATAAAAAGGACCAAGAAATATTCATTAATAAGGAAAAAAATCAAAATGGCAGATATAACATTAGTTGAAAACTGGTATGTAAAGGTCCTTGGGCCCTTCATTTCAAGTACAAAATTAGTTTTTTTAAGACAGATGATGGATTAACGACTACACTACTGAAGTGGTAAAAACAGTAAAACTTATGTTAACTGCCCTGATAAAATTCACGGTCGTACGTGTTGTTATCTGGTTGCCAAGGACACACAACTAAATGTATGTCCCACTTTTGTTGTTCGTAAGGCTCCCTCTGCCTTTTTCTCAAATCTGTGATCTAGAGCCCTAATAACTTTAAATATGATTTCAAAAATTATCGACTCGGTAACAAATATATTTTAGGCGCGTGAGAAAACCCTTTTTTAATCCTTCGATCACTGTCAAATTGAACTACGATTATAAACCCGCTCCAAGTAACAGAGCTTCTTGCAATGAATATTATGATTAAGATGATAAAATACTTACAATACCAATAATAGCTATGATCACAGTTCCCCATTTAAGGCTGATACAAAAGCAACACTTTTCAACAGTTGGCAGACAGTCGAAAATAGACATATTGATATTTGGCTATCAAAAGAAACAACTTCATTGACATCAAGAAACTGAGTGCATAGACTTAAAAGGTATAGAGAATAATGCATAGATATGAAATTAATTCTTATAAACGTAACCTAGTTTTTACAATTAAAAAAAATGATTTAAATTATGAAATGAAATTTTCTTTAATTACATCTTTATCTATAGAGTTTCGTCAAACTAGCTCAGTCACATCAATAATATTACTCGACAGATAAAGGAGAAACGTTTATTGAAACACAACACTGTGTTACACATTCGAAAATTAGATTAGTTGTCCAATATTTGGAAAACAACGACAGACATTTTTAAAATAGTTCCAAATGACGTGCCAGCCGCAGTCAACTTTATGTTGTATTCCTGCGGTGAGTAGGGTTTCCAGAGCTCGTTCGGGAAGGGGAGGTTCCAAGAATGGTAGAGCACAGAGAAATTTCTTTGGAGATTTCTCTACGTGGGGCAGTCCGACTGGTAGAATACCTCTACCATACATAAGGTCGCAGTCAAATAACCTTGTGTTGTATTCCTACGGTGAGCAGGGTTTCCAGAGCTCCTTTGGGAAGGAGAGGTTCAAAGAATGGTAGAGCACAGAGAAATTTCTTTGGAGATTTCTCTACGTGGGGCAGTCCGACTGGTAGAATACCTCTACCATACATAAGTTCGCAGTCAAATAACCTTATGTTGTATTCCTGCGGTGAGTAGGATTTCTAGAACTAGGATAGGGGAATTTAAGGTGGGCAGCACGCTAATGATACGTACTTATGGTGTTACAAGCAACCATAGGGTACGCTATCCGCTTGCAACCAGACAGTCCGTATGCTTGTTTGCCACTTTGGTAGTATAAAAAAAAGTACCTACCTATATGCATTTGGTTACTCGAAAATGGTTCTAACCATTTTGATGAATGCATAGGCTTAGATAATGTTATCTTCCAAGTTTAAGTTTCTTTCTTGATATATGATTTTATATATGCAATGCCTATCTATGATTATTTCTTTTGAATTATTTATTGATAAAAAAAAAAACAATTAAACGTAACTAAATTATTTATTAATACGTCAAAAAAACCTTATCTTTACATACATCCAATAAAATTAAAGTATCAGTTCATAAGCTTTTTTTGCATATGAAATTATAAACGGTACCTATAACAAAATACCAATTTTTGTCTGTTTGTTTCGGGTAATCTTCAAAACGAATAGGCTGATTTTGACGGGACTTTCACTGGCAGATAGTTGATGTTATAAGAAATAACTTAGACTACTTGCATTTAACAAAAAATATTAGAATTCCGTACAAAAAATGAAAAAAGTTTCTTGGTAGTCCACGCGAGCGGAGCCGCGGGCACAGCTAGTTACTATTTATATTTACTCCATCTCATAAGAATTTACAACGATTATGAAGTAACTCCACACTGTGAACAAAATATATAATATTAAATAAAAGTTTAATTTAGGAAAATTAAATTATATTATTAGAAATTTGTAATCCATTCGGCTGCAGTAGCTTTTGCGAACATAAAATTGAAGTGCGGCTAGAGGTTACTCGGGTCCCGAGTTCTCTTTCTTTTAAACATCAACAAATTTTTTTTCTAATAAATACGAAGGAAAACACATGAATACGTATAGTATATTTATGTATTATAAAAAAAGTAATATAAGTAACACATACCAATGAAATAAATAAGGATCGCAAGAACATCATTTGGGTTCGTACATTTGGCGTACACCATTTGAATAGCGATCATAGCAGCGAATATTAGTGATACTATCGCTGATGCAATAACGCAACATATGAACACGTCTGTGGTTACTAGAATTGACTGTAAGAAAATAAGAAGTAAGTAAAGAATAAGAAAATATGACTTCTTTATTATTATTATAAAGAGGTAAAGCTTGTAGTAGGTAATCCGGAACTACTGCTCCTATTCTAACAAATCTTTCAAGCTCTATTTTCCCCGAGTGCTATGGCTATTATTTTAATTAAATTTTATATTGTAATTCGATCGAAGTCGCAGGTGGTTATTAGATAATTATAAAACTAATTGTAATAGCTTTCCTAAACCTTATTACTTATTTATTACGTCATGTATAGAGTAAAAGTATACCGAATAGATATAGATGTTTCATATAATTTTATATAGTAAATAATTAAATTAAAAAGAATGAGGTACATAGTATATTTTAGTTATAGTTACTAGAATATCAATATCTAAAGTACCTAAGTTAGTATGTGGAAAAGTCATCAGAATTTAAATCTGTTACAGTTTTCATTGAATCGTTGAATTATTTTGGCTGATTAATAATCCTACTGTACCTACAGATTAGTACTTTTGTAATAATAATTATCTTTTACTCTTATTTTAAACTGCACTGTCTTGCAATGAAGAGTTCCGTAAAACAAAATAATTAGACGTCGCGGTACGCCTAATATATGTGAAATATCTAAATTATTTTGTACATATAACATGCATAAATTACGGATAGATTATTAAAGGAAATAAAAATGGCATAATTAAAAATAAACAATCACTTGCATGTGGCAACTCGTCACCACACCCTATTAGATGTTTTGTACTACATATAACGTGGTGATGCATGTCGTGGCGACGCACCGCCACGCCAACAGTCGGTCTGATGCACCGCATTAGACGTTTCACATCAATAACATAGATTTGTTGAGAGTTCCCAGTTGCGGACTGAGCCTTTTGGGGAGTTAGAGGTGTGGCGCTGCGAAACTAAATTAGGCCCTTGGTACTTATACTGGAAGATCGTCTAGCTTTCCTCCCTAACCAAAATTTTTTTAATCCCTCATTTTAGAATTTGATTAAAAATTCTCTGGTACTAGAGCATTTAATTTAAGGTATTTAATGCCTTCAAATTTCAAAAATACTTTAGATGTTTGATTTGGAGGCCCCCATGAGCAAGCGGTTCGGGGTGGGACAACCTCTCCGCCCGCCCTTCATCCCTCGTAAATCCGCCACTCGTTCCGTAGCCACAAAGGTTTAGGAACCGATGCACTAGTGCATAATATTATAATAATGGTATTTTGATCATAATAATGATTAAGATAAATGATACATAATTAAACTGAATTACCCAACAAAGTCCCAGAAGATATGCGAAACTGCTTGCCAGAAGAATAAGATTAACAGCAAAAAATATCCATTTCATGACATTTAAAGGACCGTGCATACGCCCTGCAGATTGATTGTACTCTATTTCGCATGTTGGCATGAATATAATTTGTATTTCGTGGCTGGCTATCAACTGAAAAATATAATTGGTATTTTAATCAAGGAAAACATTAGGGTAAATGTGGGATAGTTGCCCAACATTTTAAAATAACTGTAGGTATATTTACCAATCAAAAAAAGATATTGAAGCTGATTTTTCTTTCTAATGGAAACCAAGTCTATTGGCTACTATGCGGTTGATAGTAATTCATTATAACTATCAGATTTATTTTAAAAAATTAACAAATTCCAAGTACTAGTTTTGAGGATAGATGCCCATTATATGGGTTAGATGCCTCGATGCTTTTATCGCTATGAGGATAGTTGTTAATAACAAAAAAAATTTGCTCATTTGCAAATGATAAATAAGGGAAACACTGATATCATTGATGTAATTTGTTTGTTAGCGAACTTTACAGTTCAAAGCGTGATGTTTATTATTTATTTATTACAACATAATGATTTATTATAAACTATACTAAGAGATAAAAAGTTGAAATACGTATCTTTTCTTATTGAATTATTAGATATATAAAAAATCATAGATACCATACTTAAAATGTCAATCAAAACGCAAGCAACTTTTAAGTTTTTCGTACAAAAACAACACCTTTCCACTCTGGGCAAAAAGAGAAACAAACCCATTATATTAAAGATTTAGCTTCCGTATTTATAGATAAAACAATACATTTACTATACTTATTTTAGTAAACAACAATACCTACTAATAGGTTTTTTAACCATAGATTATCTATGATAATATAATGTCATGTTATATCTTATTACATTATAATGTCTTCATATTATGAAGTCTATGATATTATCTTATTTTTGTTCCTAAGAGGTGGTACGTTGCTTTTTATATTTACATATATGGTTATTTAAATATTTCATAATGTTGTTGGCACAGTACATAGTTGGTATACCTATTTATAATTTTAGTTAAATTTATTTTAATATCATGTGACTAGCCGAGCTATTCATTGAATGTAATTTTAATGAAGGTTTTTTATGAAGGTATGGAGCCGACTTAAAACCAACCAGTTCTGACAGATACCATGTCACATGGCATCAGCTGAGTTCACATTGTACTCTGTGGCTGAGTCTGTCCCATTGCCGAATTGTGTATGTAGTATGGAGTGTAAAGGTAAAGAGAACCCATCTCTGTGTATGAAAAAGTGACCGTCAAAAAGCGTCAAATAGGCTAGTTGCCTCATATCAAATTTGGCGCGATAAATAAATAATTTCTGTAGTATTTCACTAAACCATTATTTATCGTTTTTAGATATTAAAAGTGTAAGATGGCTACATATTTTCACAATTTATTTTTTCATTTTTATTTCGAACTCTGATAACACTGTCAGCCATATTATATTATCTTTGCTGTGACGTCATACGGGTCGCAAACAAACATGAAATTTAGCAATCGTGATTTTATTAAAAAGTATCGAACTTTTTACAATGATAAATGTTTGCTAAATGTCAAATGGTTGTTTTCCGACCGTACGACGTCATAGCAAAGATAAACTATAATATACCTATAAACTAATGTGGCTGACAGCGTTTTCGCCTGTTTACGAAAGGTAAACTTTTAAAATAAAGATTTGCCATTTTCCAGGTCCTAAAAAATATGTTAATATTTTTTTCCTGTAATCGGACAATAATTAACAATCTAAGACCTACCTTAAAAAAGAATGAACTAACCTATTAGGGTGGCGCCACGTTAGTAAGTAGGTACTAAAATTTTGAAGATAGCGCTAAAAGTAAATATTTTTTAATTTTCGTTCACTTGTACAATTTTTAATTCCACAAACTTTTCCCATTGTTGTTCAATTATTTTTTAAATCTTATTACAGTAAAAACTATAAAATCACGATAAAGTATCATGGCCTAGAGCCATTTTAGTGGGTTTTTGAATTATAATTTGCTGCTTACAGACGGACACTTTTTCAACTTATTTCCCCCCCCCCCCCCATATAAGATGATTCTCCATAGGTACTCTACCGTCCATAGTATGTAGTATTATAAATATAGTGTTTAAAATATATACTGAAATAACTTTTTTGGCAATAAATCTTTATTATTAGATACATGATAATAATCTGACATAAGAATCTCAATTTCTTTATAATATTATGAACATGTTAAAAAAATCGTTTCTATTTTAGATATTCCTAAATCTGTTTTTGTATTACATCAAAATGGAGATTTAAAGTTTACTACTGATGAATCTTCAGCTTCGTGTTAATCTTCTATCCAGTGTAATTACCGTCAGACTTATTCAGTTGCAACAAAATCAAATCACACTTTTGACCTATTTTTGAATTGATTATTTTTGAAGCGATGATGGCGCAGTGGTAGCGTTTACGACTTCGCGTCGATTGACGTGAGTTCGAATCCCTACAATGAGTCTGAGCATTCGGTGAAGGAAAAACATCGTGAGGAAACCATGGCATGGTGGTAGGGCATTTTCTAATGCCCGCCTGGCTAGCTACCACCCTCAAGTTGAAAATCTGCCGCCAAGCACCAATAGGTGTGTTCCGGCAGCTGCACTTGAGAGTCATGGTCTTCCACTAGGTTTAGCGTGTTACCATCTTGGGCCACATCGTCACTTAACATCAGGTGAGATTGCGGCCACTACGCCAAACATAAAACGATTAAAAAAAATCAATTTTCACTACTGCTCACGAGAATCTAAAAAAAAAACTACTTTTAACACGTAAGTAGGTATTTATAGATAAATCAAACACTCGAATTAAAATTAAAACAGCTTTATTAAAAAATATAACAATATATACAAAAACTTGGTCATCACCGGCTTACATTCAAACATCTTATCATCTCCTGATTGTATGGGTTAAACTCGTTTGCTTACATTTAAAACATTTAGGTTTCTATTATGATGTTGTACGTCTGTAGGAATTAACCACTATTAGAAAGTACATCCACACTGAAATACAAAAAAAATCTTATTAAGAACGGTTGTAACCATAAAATATGAAGTGAGTCTGCTGATCAAAGAATAGAATATATTTGAAATCGGTTGTCTTCTTGTAATGTTTGTACTTGAAGTTATTGATGATTTTCTTATGTAAGAATGGATGACAAGTATAAAATGTAGCCATACAGTCCAAACTGAAATTGCAGCCATTTAAATTAGTTAAAACAAAATATGTGTAACTAAGCTTCTAAATAAAAACTTACTTATGACGTCAACCAAGGAAAATATAAACTCAAAAATAGGGAAAGATCCGCCGACTGATATGCAAGCCGACACATACAGCATTCCGTATATAAATGATAGTAATATGGAAACAGACGCAGCAATCATAAATACTTTAGCTGCCCTTTTGTCTGCACCCTGTAAGACAAATTGTAATCAAAATTTAACAAATTTTTACATAAGTAATGATAAGTGTAATTCTTTTAATGATTGTTATAACTGTTAGAATCTTTCTACTATTTGCACAAAGAATTTCGAACACAGTTTTCTTTTCAAGTAATTAGTTATATAATATCTATGTGATTGTTTATTACAAGCGTCACGTAATAAGGGAATTAGGGCATAGATAAATATCTTTGGAAATTTCACTCTACTTGGAGCAAACCCGACTGGTAAATACCACCACCATACAGGAGATAGCAGCCAAATAACCTTTTGTTGTGATTCTGCTGTGAGTAGGGATTCCAGAGCTCCTTGGGGAAGTGGGGTTCATGGTCGGCAACGCGCTAGTGATATCTCTGGTGTTATAAGTATCCACAGTGTTACAAGCTGATCGCTTGTTTCCACCATAGTTGTATAACATTTTTTTTTAAAGGATTTTGATATTTTTGCGTTAGCCAGACCTACGTATTACGTATTATAGATTTAATTACATTATATACCTATGTAGGATTGTGTGTGGAATTAAATATGCTTAACGTTCTTGTAATGGTTTACTTGGTTTAATCAGCAATTACTTTAACACAAAATCTAATCAAAAAACACGTCTTCACACCTCTATCGTCGTCACAGTAAAGTCTTCCTATTTCTTAACACCTTTCCCGTCATATTATCGTGTTCACTCACTTTCTTGGCTCTTTCATACCGTCATCTTTTTCTCATCGTCTTACTTTATAATAACCAATAACACATCATAGATATTTTAACTTTTGAAAGCGAAGGTCATTCTATCATACATTATCTTAATATAAGGTGTCAGCTGTTTACACGGTAGTTGAAAAGAATACTTACCCTAAAGATCATGAACATAAAGTTAATATTGCACAATAAGAAAACGAAATCTGCTATAAGAACAATCGATCCGATATATTTTATTGTCCCCACGTATTCAGCCGTAAGAAGCCGGTTGGCTACTTATTCGTAAAATAGTGTTCGTTGAGTTTTTTCGAGGACTAAGGCAGGACGGGCCTTGACCTGCGTTATCCCAGAATCCAAAGCTTAACTGAAAGAAAAAATACTTATAAGTAGGTATGTGTGTAGGCACGTGAGAAGTCAACAGATGTTTGACGTATGGGCTTACGCGGTTTTATTTTAGTAACTGCTACACAGGAGATTATTTTACCAAGATGAAATTTCGTACACCGAGTTTAAAAAACTATACTGTCAATCAAAAGTAATGCTTTAGCGCGTTTTTATTCAGTTATATTGTCAATATATACTTACTATTAACTTCAAAGAAGTTTTACTTCGGTTTCGTGTAAAGATTATACGCACACTTTTCTTTCATTACAGAAGTTTTTTGATTTGCATTTTAATACTGACACCAATATTATGTGTATTAAGTAAGTATATTATTTATCATTAGAAATCTGTACTTACCAGTTGCAATGTTGCATGTATAATCTATTGATCTTAAGATTTAGGGTATCATCTTAATACCGTGTATATCGGTGCACACCCACCGTCCCGCATCCCGCAAACCATCAGGAAGGTCGAGCTTACAGCGGTCGGCCTATAACATTCTCAGTTAGGTATATAAGCATATTAAAAACCAAATAAAGTGTGGATGGAGACCAAAAAACCAAGGGGCGACTTTATTTGAAAAATATCTAAAATAATAGAATGATTGATTACTCACAATGTTGTCTAAATTGTTATCAAGAATATCTGGCCGAGATGAACTAGTGGCTACGGAGTAAGACATCCGAATTACGTACGAGTGATGTACAACTGCTCATGATACCGCTAGACAGTTCATCTGCAATTAATTGACAATTATAGACAATACTTCGAGCTGTAACTACAGATTAGTTTTAAAATATCTAGGAAAGATGAATCTGCATATATTAAAAGTAAATAACATATTTATAATCGTGGATATGACAGAAGATAGTATAATCACAAAGGATTTATACATCGAAATACTAACAAGTCTTCTATATTATGTCTGTGTTCGTCGAAATTGTTAATAAGAAGTTTATTATTTCAATTCTTTTCATCGATTTAGGTACAGAAGTAAAGTTTAAAGAGAAAATTTTAATACTAACAATTCCTAATACAGCTATGATAGCAGCAGCGGTTTTTAAATCAGTAACACAACCACAACATCTATTAACTTGGGGTAATTTATTGAATGGCATTTTATTTTAATATATGCAAGTATAAAATTTTGCAATTGTCAACGTCAAAAAGACATAAGCATAGAAAATAAATATTTCGGTTTTTTTTTGACAATACAGACTATAAATCTATATAAATCATAAATTTACCTGTTTGTTGGTAAGCGCATCACTTAAGAACGGATGAACCGAAATTATAATTTTTTTGAAATGTTAGCAATAGTTCGTATCAGGTTTATAGTGGAATAATTTTACTTTAAGTTAGCCGGAACATTGAAAAATTTTTTGAAACTGATATTGTTTTTTTTAATAATATAATATCGGTTTTTTATTTTTTTTTATTTCTTATTTTAGGTATTTTATTTTTTGTGCGGAAACCTAATTATTTTTCTAAAATCAAAGTAACCTTAGTTATGCCCTATAAAATCAGCTATCTGCTAGTGAAAGTCCCGTCAAAATCTGTCCAACCGTTTCGGAGATTACCCGGATAACTACTCAGACAAAAATTTTCAAAATTGGTTTTTTATTATAGGTGTCGTGTATACTTTCATATGAATTTAGTAAAAACCTGTTATTTTAACATTACAAACAGGCACTTCAATTTTATCATATGCATAGATAGATTACAATTTATACAAAGGGTATTTCCTTTAATTATCATAAAACAGTCATTATTTACATCTATACAAATATATAAAAACTAGCTGACCCAGCAAACGTTGTTTTGCCATATAAATTATTTCTAGGGAATTTTTAGTGTAGAAAATAATAACTAACTCATTATTGTAAGTGTGTAACGGTGTGGTATATGAGTGATAGAAGCAAGGAGTGCTGTGAACTATATAAAAATAACAAAACACCGAAGATTTTTTTTAATTACTATATTTTTATTTTATTTTATTATTATTATTATATATTTAATATTATTATAACTTATACTTTAAAATTATATATATCGTATTACGACAATAACACTAACAAATAATACCAATTCCTTAATGATTAATGCACCCTTATCACTTAGGGGTACGAAAAATAGATTACGACTGATTCTCAGACCTACCGAATATACCTACATACAAAATTTCATAGAAATCGGTCAAGCCGTTTTCGAGGAGTATGGCAACTGTGCACTGTGACACGAGAATTTTATATATAGATGGATAAAAGATATGTGTGTTTCCACGGATTTTATGTAATATGCTTACCAAATTACATTTGTACAAAATATTTTCTTAATAAAGAATATTGACATACCTATGTGATGGTTTCTCTTTTATTTAAAAAAAACATCTCAACCACTGCAAATTCTGTACTTTGATACGTCTTAAATTACAAAAATAGCATCTGTTTTAATTGGTTTCAGTTGGAGCTTGTTTTAGGGTAAATAAACTAATTTTCCTACGGATTCTCTGGTAATACTTGGCTTAGTTTTAGCGCCGAAAACCGTGGAACCCAACGTTATTGCTTTGCTCGGTAGCGGGAATGAATACCGAGGGTGTGCGGGGTGTGGGGACTCTTAACAAGATTACATTGGAGATAAAATGGGTGAGATAATAACGGCCGAGTAAGCTGAACCCAAAGCCGGGATCTAAAACAAAATTAAAATTGAAAGAGAAGCACATACTTTTCAAAGATATTTAGGTCAAATGGATTTAGATAAAAATTCCCTTGATCGAAAGTTCAATTTATTTGAAATATCTACTTTGTTGGTCCTTAGTCAGATTAGAATCTTTTTGACCATAATTAGGTCTCTTTAATAATAAAATTATATTAAACAGAAATTGCTGTGACAGTTATTTTTGAGCTTACTATCATTAATAGGTAAAAATCCACTTAATGCTTTACTCACATTCATTCCCGTTTATTTGAAATGCCAATCAATGAACATAAAAACTTTTAACGTCGTGATAAATATTCACTATAAATTGTGAATCAGACCATATAACGGTCAATCTCAACCTTATGAAGACTAATAAGGTCAATGTCTAGTATCATTCAGAAATGTTAATATGAGTATAGATACATAATTTGTGTCTATTTTTATTTTCAATGCTACTCCTATCTGTGACAAAATTAAAGTTGCAGGTGTGAAGATTGTATATTTATTATCATAATATTATAAATCATTATTTAATGTTTAAACATGTACATACCGAAAACATGGGCACCTGTTATAAATAAATATATCTAACTGGGTACCTACTTTTTGTTATTAAAATAAAGACTCTTAGATCTAAAACTAATCACATGGTAAGTATTGCAGTAGATACGAGGATAATACATAGAAATAGTACACCTAAAGTTGAATAGATAGTATCTACATATATAGGTAGGTATATACCGAGATATAGTAAGTAACCGAGCCTGAAGTCCGGGTGCGACGGAGTCTCGTATTGATCGCACTCGCTTGTTTCAAATTCAATTCGCAGAGTGGGAATAACAATAAAACATGGACCGTCGTGTATCTCCTGATAACACCTGCGATCGGATACATGTTCTGAATATACAAAAGCTATAGGGAATTTTAAATTTGCTGTATAATTTACCTGGCCTTAGCTATATTTAAAATACATCTAGGTACATATAACTAACTTTAAAATGTTAAAATTTTCTCCAAACCAACTATCGACCTTAGATATTGGTACGATGAGATATATCATTTGCGTTTTGTATAAGTAGTTAAAAGACTACCAAGTAAGTATATAGGTACTTATAACCTTACAATGCTTTCAGATTTATTGGACAATTCGTTTCCAAATCTTACCAGTAGGATCTAACAAATAATTCATTAGTGCCAACCTATGAGTTGTAAATTCAGACATCATCGTTAAATTAATTAATACATATGATGTGTATACGAAAATATAAATTTACCCTAGTAAATGGATATAGATAACCAGCATGTGTAGATCCATATGCGATAAATAACAGGATTGTTTCCACGAAAGAACACCCGCGTGTTCCGTCCGTGCCCGTCGTACCGTGTCTACCGAGAAACGTCAAAATATTTCACAAAAAGACTTTTGTAAATATGAGAGGCGGACCATTCCTATGATATATTATCACTATTTTTTACTGCCACAGCCTACGTCTTATGTTTTTCGTAGATATACCGCAAAAACATACCTCTGGCTAAAGTCACGAATCGCAATATGGGTCTCGTGATAAATCTTCACGAATTCCACTTTCATTTATTAAGTTGTATGGTGTTTTTACGACGCAACACCGCGGGGGTGCTCATCACGAGCCTTACAGCAAGATGAAAAAACTTTTCCCGGCGATATCTTCTTGCAACATTAATTACAAAACTCGGAAAGTTTCCCGTTCAGACTCAGTCCCGTTCCTTTATATTTCTTTTTCCACTTTCTTCGTACAATATACTTTTACGATTTTACTTAAAAGGACCTAGTTCAATATAGAGCTGATAAGAATATATCTTGTAATATAAGCAGTAAAAATACTGAAGACATCACGTAGCAAAACAGGGCTCCGAGTTTTATGTCGGCAATTTGGAACGTTCACAAAAGAAATGCTAACGTCGATGCGGACGTGACAGAGATTCATACCAGTCTCGAACTTCACGAAATGCCCTTTCTAGTTACATAGTGTATTTACTAAAAGCTAATATAAATACGTATAGGTATATTATACCTAATATATCCACATATCAAAAACAAGAGACTGTTCTCAATATATTTTTGAAGTGAAACTTCTTATGCGACTTCCAACGCGTTAAACGATTAACGCACATTATCGGTCTCCCCTCTTTGTGTGAGCCAGAGCGAGAGAGTAATATATTATCGGTCTCTCCTCTTTCTGTGAGCCAGAGCGAGAGAGCAAATGTCGGTGTGTATGTATATTGCATACTGTTTAAATAAAATATATTTTAAAATGAAGTTTCACTTCTATCGTGTGTGAATCGCACACACACCTTTTTTATCATTTCATTCCACGTTAAACCAATTTTACAAGTTACTCTAGTTGTAAAATATTTTAATTCAGTAATGTACACAAAACAATTCTAAATACCTATCTATTGGTCGGTAACCAAAGAATCTTCCTTGGTATTTCATCCGTAAACCGGTAATGAAACTCGAATATAATCGAACACTTATTTGGGTATATAATGGTTTTTATATATAATTGAAGCTCAAGCTGCAGGGTTCCGTAGACCAATTACTGAGGAGGCGTCACATTGCAGTTAATTTATGCTACTATAACTCACGAAGACAGGCGCTCTTCAATAGGTAATTTAGATGTTCGAGGCAACATTGTCGTAATGAGAACGAAGGTCCTACTCCGTGCGCAATTCTGAGTTTGGTTTCACTATATTTTCAATTGTTAGGTATAACATATTGATATAATATACTCGCCAGAAGCTCCAACCGCATAAAATTATCTAATAATTTCCCATTTTTAAAGATTTATGCAACTTATTGGAAGAATTTCAGATGCAGAATTTCAGCCTACTTTTATTGCTTTGTTTATACTATTAGCGTCAATCTATATTTCTTAAGTTACATAATATAACAAAATATATTCATAAGCTTTACCAGAAAATATAATGTATAGAATAGTCACAATAGTAGGTACATTAATGGAAAATTTGAGTTTTAACATTGTATAATTTCCTATATGTACGGCTAATTTACTTCCAATAGCTAGAAATTTCTATTAAAACTAAATAGATATAACTATATACTTAAGCAATCTCTCAGAAACTTTAATTAATGTAATATATATCTAATATCGCAATACAGGCAATGAAAACTAAATTAATACCATTAACTAAGTATAATTTAACTATTAATTATAATAGTTAATAAAGTAACGTATTTAATAAAGTATAATTTAACTACAATATATTTTTTACGAAATATTAGATATGGAGAAATTAAAGTATAAGCTAAGTTCAATAGTAAGACCCTTTGGTCCTTAAGAAGTAGTTTATTAGTGCGCTGAGTGGTGTACTCTAAGTGGGTGGTATGAAGATCGTGTTAGTCTTTACTCTCGAGTGTACAGGAGTGTTTTTTATTTGCCGTTTTTAGTTTCTGTTCAACGTCTTTCTGCATTAACCGTTGGCTATTTCTAGAAACAACGTTCTGGCAACATTGCGTTTAAAATTTTAGATCTGGCCGATGCCGTTTGTTTAAAATAAAAATTAAAACATTTATTTTTATTCTCATTCCTGTAATTTTTATTTGCTTTCAAAGTTGTCTACCTACATTCGAATCATAATTTACTCGTGTGGGTTGATTCGATATTTTATCCGTACTTAACTTTTTAAATAAAACCAAATTTCGGCTATAGGTACCTGAATGATATAAAAAGATGCAGTAAATAAAGTCTGAGGATTATTTAAAAAACAAATCTTAAAATAATACATTTTAAAAGTCAAGTAAGTCGGCATTTTATATCTACACCTCCGTGTTATTAACAGTTAAGTAAAACATCTAAAGGGCGTTTCTCTTTATTATTTTTAACACCATATATCTTGAATTCAGTTTATGCATATTCAACTTTATTATAATAGTGTAGAGGGAGCATTTCGGCTGTATTAAAAATTGTTATAAGTTTGTTTGTAATAATTTGTCAGAGATTCTGGCTTAAACGAAAAAGCTCATAATATACACAAGATATGGCCTCGTGTGGCAGTTTGTTATGAAGTTTATAGTGGAGCCAACACGGTTCTAGTTACATGCTTATTGAAAGAAGAAAAAAAAATAAGGCGGCGACCTTAAATGTAATAATAATAATTTAGAAGATTGAATCTCATTTCATCTGATAAAAAATTACGAACGAAAACATATAATGTCCAGTAATTGGATAGTTACATATATCATGCTTATGATATGTAGGCGTTTGTAATATTATTATGAACTATATGGAGAGGTTACGTGGAACACGATGTCGGAATGTTATTAGACGTTTTTATTAATACTACAGCTCGTAAAGTAGATCATATGGGAACCGCTTTGGTGTTTAGAGTTCTCTTTGACATTATTTTAATTTTTAATGCGATGAAATATTTTATTAATGTGTATCTCTAATTTTGTGTTATTCCTTTCAAAAGTTGTCGGTAGACAGCGTGTCACCAATAGATATATATTATAAGTTCTAATAAATATATCCCTGATCCCGCTTACAAGTGCCAAAGTTTAAACCAGTGAATAGCTTAAATATTTTTACTTCCTTTAATCTGTTGTTCACATCTCATTTGTTTAAAATTCACATGTAATAAATATAATAGTTATGTATAATAATTTAATTATAGGAAACCAATTCCCTTACAAAATAATTTTAGAATATTCGTTATGTAAAGGAATTCGGTATAATTATTTGCTTGAAGATTCTATTATTAAATTAATCTCACTGCTCACTGCATATTGACTACCTAGATACTTATATAGATTTAAAACTACTTTATGTAGGTACCTACTAATTAAAATTATATTATTTATTAATTTTGTTTTCAAAATGACATATCTAACTAAATTCGTTTATTAATATTAGTTACATATATCTTCAGCTCTTATTTGAACACGCCCAATTTATTGCCTTCAAATTAAGTAGATACTAAAATAAGAAGTAATGATAAGAAGTTACTGAAATATTTTAACTTCATAAAATATATATTTAATTTAATTTAATGTTTTTATAAAACTTTATACCTAATTCTGGCTGGAATGCCTAAGCCTTTTTCTATAAATGAGAAAATGACGAACAAAAAGCCATCATGTGACACTATGTGAGCGCACTATAAGTATTATTAGTGGAAGATGTACTCGCAAATTTATGTGTCTTTATTGAATCTATAATTCAAAAGAACATAACGTGCCTAATTAATTAGATCATGCATTATCACTAGGTCTTATTATTAAATATATAGTACCTACCTACTTAGGCATAACTAAATTCGTTTTTATAAATAGGTATTCATTATAATATATTGTTTTATTCAAACTTGATAATCATGATGTTTCCATTGTGTTATTCTCTATTATTTCTATTTTTTAACACCGGTTCTGTTGGTTATTAGTAGCGTCGTTTTGAAAATATTGCACAATTTAAAATAGACCGGAGAATAGCATTTACTAAAAAATCCAGTTGAAACATAAATAGTTGAATACAAGTTGATCTAAAGTTTTTGGTCATTGTTGTAAGTGGGCTGGCTCTAAAGAGGGCGCGGGGTGTAGGTGTGCTCGTAAAATGTACGTTTTATGGAAATATAAGATCCTTGTCGGGCGACGAGAACTCTTGCCCTTACGTATCTCGAGAATGTAATCTCTAAGTAGGTAGGTGTCTGACTCAATGTTTGATATATATACTTATATAGTATACCACCACTTTTCCCGCGGCTTCCCAAACGTCATAATTGAGCTATGCCCCCATCTTTTTTACTTTCTAACTGTATTGCTAAATACCAATTTTCATTTATCATACAATTTCATACAAACTTTCATCTCCTTTTTGCCCCTTAGGGGTTAAATTTCCAAAAATCTTTTGTTGCATTCAAATTTTCACGTTCGTACCCTCAATGGCTTCAGCTGTGCGTTGATTGATCTGTCAGTCAGTGAATCAGTAATGGCTTACAGTATCTTACTTTATATATAGATATATTAATTAATTTATAAATATTATACCTTAATATTGTTGTCAAATATTTTAGATGAACTATAACTTGTTTTACAATAGTCTATATAGGTATGACATGTCTATATAGGTACCTATGATATTTGTATTTTAATCTGCTAACCATTCATATGGAAATTTTAATGATATAATGCATTGATGTAATTTAAAACTAACAAATCCTATGGCAATTATTGAGACTACAATGTCCATTGACATAGTCTTCTGAAGTATAATGATATTATTTGATTAATAAAATGTAAGAAAATAGGTACACTACCTACATACAATCTGCAAATGGAAAATGTGAAGGTCATTACTTGAACTCGTCGTGACTTTTGTCAATCAGGCATTAAACTTTGTGATATTGGTAAAAGCTAAAACAAACGAAATGATTTTCTTCATCGGATATCACAGTTATTGTTGAATCAAGATATGTTATTAAAACCCAAATGAGCCTCATATAAATAAACAGATGATAATTGTAAACTCGATCTGTGTTATTTCGATTCGGTAGTTTGGTAAGCGTGGATAAGCAACTGCATATAAATGAAATCTTTATTCGAGGCAATCAAATTTTAATAGCGATCGAATAGTCACGATTCTACCAGACGAAACACTCGAAATAGCGGGCATTACTTCCGAATTCTCGACTGTGGACGAATTGAATCGATAGTCGATACTAATAAAACAGCGCCGATTCGCGAATACCTATATAAAACGACGGATTCGAGACTTGCGCTCTTTATATAAACGCTAGGAAAGAAGGGTTTCCACTTTTATTGCGAGGAATTTGCATATAAAGTAACCATTGAAGAAAAGCGATCTCCGTTTCGCTGTTTTTTTTTTTGTATTCATTGTTGTGAAGGCCGCGTGCTCACATTCCGTTTTATGGATCATGATGCTGTCTTGATATTTAAATAAATAATGGTATCAACAGTTTTTTTCTTTTTGAGTGATTTATTTGAGAACCGTCATGTTTTGACTTCAGATACGTTATTATGTTTATTAGGATCGTAAAGTTCAGAACTGAGATTAGTAAATTTACTTTAACATTTTTAATAACCCTTTTCTTTTTTTTTCAGGTTAATGGATTTGCGCCTGACGTGACAATGGAGTAAAGAACCGGTAAATGACATGCTTTAATATGAAATATTAAATATATTATATTATTATATCAACACTTGAATATCTACAGATATAAACCCACACAAACATTGTTGGAGGCTAATAAAATACCGGACGGTATGTAAAATATGATAAAAAAACATAAACAAAATAAAGTATTGACCGCGGGGCGTTTCTCAGCGATTCCTAATAAAAATAATATTTAATTGATGCCGATAACGTTTCGTGGCGAGAAACCCAATAAACTCTCTTTATTATTATTGTATTAGGTCGGCCTCTCGATAAACATTATTCTCGTATGTATCTAAACGAGTTTCATGCTCCTCGGCGAATGCTGGTTGAGATTTCGTTGTCCACACGTAAATACTCGTTTTATCTAATTTATTGTTATTCTCTTAGAAAATACCGCTCTAAACATATTCTCTAATGATTTTCTTATGTTTATAACGTATAAACAGAGTAGTAGGTTCTCTTTTATCTCTATTATCAATGTTTGGCGTTTAAGTTTCATTCCCTTTTTACATAGATTAGGCATTAAATTAAGTAGGTACATGCTTGGCTCCGAAGTCAAAAGGAACACATAGTTTCGGTATGTCCGTCTGTCTGCCCGCGGCTTAGTTCAAAGATTCATGTACTAGAAAGCTGTAATTTGGTATGAGAATACATATTTAATCACGTCAACAAAGTGGTAAAATAAACACTTGGAAAAAGAAATGTTTTGGGTACCTCTCCTACGTGTAAAGTGGGAATAATTTTTGTTCTTGTCTATCACATCGTGTGTCGTTGGATAGGTTGTTCAAAAATATTGTGGGTCTGTGAAAACCATTTTTCGATTCAAGGATCCGTTTTCGAAATATTAAGCTTTAAATTGGTAATTTTTTTAGAGTCAAGTGTTCCCTCCCCCCTTGCCAGGTAAATGGTTGTTATTGGATATATGAAAAAAATCATGGTAATAGTATATATATCTAATGAAGTTAAAAGGAAAACTATCAGATGTAAGTAGGTTTTGCAAGTTAACGAGTAATAGTCAATAAATTTATAAAATGTATTTGGAGAAGTAGTTTCCTACAAATTCCATTGAAAACAAAATAAAGAAGATGACTCATGTCAAATAAGCCGGGCGCGCCAGCCGTGACATAGTCAAACATCGATAGGATATTCTTGTATGAAGTAACTCATGCTACACCGAGCCGGAGACGGACCGATGTAACATAAGCATCCTTAAGTCTGCACATTGTGACGGGCAACTACAGAACCCTACATTGTGCGTGGCCCTACACGCACTATGCAATTTTTTTAGGAGATATATTACCTATACGTAATCTAATAAGAATAACCTTTTAGCTTGAGAAAATACGTTTAAGGTACTATTAGAAGGTAAGAGTATGAATAACAGATTACGGGGAATATTTAATCTTCATGACATATTTTTTTTTTATGGCGGTATTTTTCTCAATCAATCTAAGTGACGCACTAACCTTCGCTGCGCATATCGGGGTTTAAATAATTTATAGTTTATATTTATTATTAGGTAAAGATGATAAATCAGAAAATTCACGGGTCAAGCAAGGTTTGTGTCAACCGTTCAATAAATTACCGTCTAACGACTTTTAATATCGGCTAAGATTACGTTGAATTTTATATAATTTCGCATAGCACACTAGAAATCTGCATCCACAAAGTTGCGACTGCGTTCGTTCTCGAGTCAAGATAAAAGTTGCTCGCTCACAATGGCGTTTAAGTGATAGTTATGGCACATTTTATAGGCAGTTAGATTTATTTTTACTGCACTGTTTGTTTTAATACGTTTTTCGCGAGTCGGAGGTCGCGACAAATGCTTTCTCATTCATTTATCTCGCTGACGTACAAATTGATTATGTGTTTTTTATTGTATTTTATAGTATTTTAATGATGTGAACGAGTTTATGCTTGTCAGTTTATAGTTTGTAGTTAATTGAGATTTATTCTGTCTGGCGTAGGTTTTCACTGTTTGGCGAGTCTGCTACGAACTTAATCATATTTATCTAGTAGACAGCTTATTCTTTTTAATATATTTACGTTCTTTTTACACACAAATATTGTATGTAATAGAGGATTATTTTAGACATTAATAAAAAAGGGTAACTTATAAATGTTTTTGGTAATAGCCCAGAATAAAAGCAGTGAGGTATCACAAAGCTAGTACCATCATGTTATAAGGAAGTAAAAATATTTACTTACTTAATCACTTGCCTTGTAAATTTGGTTATGACTAGGCCAAAACAGAATTTTACTTGGAAAAAAGGCACAGTAGTTAATTTAAATTTTGTCAAAATTATTCTTATCCACTTTTTTTTTTACAAAAACACAAGTTATTCATTTGCCTTTTTCTTAAATAATATTAAAGTTTTCAGCGTTCTAAAACTTGATATTAATCCACTTATTAATATACTAATACATTCCAAATGGAGAATTTTCTTTGTAATCAAGAACCCTAATTGTTTTTTGAATTAGACAAAGGGAAGCTCACCAAGATATAGGTCGCCCCTGTGGTCCTAATCGGAAAATATAGGGCTATAAAAGTTCCCGGCGGCGAGTCGACTTAATCAAATTGTCGAAAAGACCGATGGAAATAAACGTACCGTATTACCGTATTGTATCTACCATACTCTACGGTAATTATTACAACCTAATTTTCCAGGTTATATAAACTAAATAATAATATAAATTAATAAACCTTGGAGGCAAATTTCCTCCATAGTATAGGGCTAAAATACTGTCTAAGATGCAATTCTATTGTCATTAGTCATTGTCATTGTCAATACCTAAAGTTATCATATGTTCTGATTCTATAATAAAACATATTGCTACTGGTTCTAATTTACGTTTTATTTTTTTGATGTAGGTAAATATCATGTGGTTGGTTATTGTACCTAGTCTATACATATAATAAAATTTAAGTGTCTGTTTGTAATGTCATAATAACAGGTTTTTACTAAATGCATATGAAAGTTTACACGGTGCCTATAACAAAACACCCATAGGTATTATTTATTTTTGTCTGTCTGTCTCTCTATTCGTTCCGGGTAATCTCCGAAATGGTTGGACCGCTTTTGACGGGATTTTCACTGGCAAATAGCCGATGTTATAAGGTATAACTTAAAAACTTTTATTTTTAAAAAGTAATTAGATTTATATAATTATAGTTCGTTAAATTCATAAACATTTATATATTAAATTATACAATTTATGATAAACGGTTTTGTAAATTTTAAGATTTCTATCATAAAACAAAAAATAAATTAATCGACGCCAGGTATTTATTTATAAAAAAAAATTGATGACATTATTAAATTCAAAACTTCACCACACATAAGACATAAAAATATAATAAAAATAAATTTTACCGCGTTCCTAGGTTGGCCCCGTTATCTAAAAACAAAGATCTCATCAAAAATTCAGCATGTGACTCTCGGGATGTATCCAATAAATCAGTTTTACAGCATTCCCGTGTCATTTCAGTCGTCGAACGGCATAAAATGATAATTTTACTGCGCTCCCCTTCCGTCTCCAGGAGTTTACGACAATTGTGAAATGTATCGACACTTCGGGTGTCACCTCTGAACGTTCACCAAACTACATCAACCGATAGCTAAACTTGAAACTCTTAAAATTTCCTACCAGCAGAGCTTAAAATCGCACAAAGGTAATATTTCTTAAACGCAAATAGGATCATTTGAAATATTAGGAGACATATGGTACCTCAGTTTTCCGAGCTCCCTCTTACCCCGAGAAGATATTTTAAGAAAGGTGCTTCTAAAGTCATCAATCTTTCAGGTAACTTTACGATTAGCTCCAAGACTGTGTTTAGAAATACATCAGTTGATACCTAAAAGGCTCATACGTACACTGTATTTTTATGTGTCATTATTACTCAAGAAATTTTAATTTTGATTGTATACATAGTATATATGTACATTGTATCGTTGATTGCTCTTATCGAATGATAATAAAAACAATATCAACTTTACCAAAAAATACTAAAGTTATTTATTGGGACAATTGGGATAATCTATTAAGCTTTATCGATGTTTTTATTGTAAAATAATTTATATATAATTTATATTAATATAGCTATGAATTAAAAACATATAAATCGGATAAGTGGTTCGCGCATGTAAAGCATATAAAAAGATAGACAGACAGAGAGACATTGTGTTTTATAATATAGTAAAAAGAAGATATATAGATGTATAGGTCCGTACAATTATTAACTGTTAGGCTGAAACAGGTACTTTGAAATCATTCTTTATGAGATCAATGATAAGACGCCTTATTTTTTTATCTTAACTTATAGCGCCTAAGAAAACCGAGTAACAAATATATTAGTTATAAATTTATTTTTGAACATGCAGTTGACTTGACTTTTAATGATCAATGCAACCTATATATAGCCTTTTTTAATTATCATTAAAATGTACCATAGTACCTACTAATTGAAGTAAGCTAATAATGATTTGAATTTGATTGCTGAGCTGGAACACCACGTGTGCCAATGCCCTTTGCTAACCAGACTCCATTGAGCGGAACACAGCAACGCAAGCGAGCAATGTTGTTTTGCATCAAAAATACGTGCGGTGAAGGTAGTTCTGGGTTCGAAACATGCACGGGGTCTACCGCTTTTAAAAGTTCGACTCGTTTTTTAGCGGGTCCTATTTATTTGAACCATTTCCACTCACTAGATGATTTGAAGTCTTTTTGATGAAAACCATATATTTTATAATAATTAACTATACCTACGTAAGTATTTATTATTTTCATTTTTGTAGTATATCCAAATATTTAAGTTTTCCAATCGATTTAACCCATGATAATAACCGGGAAGAAAATAACCTACAAAAATCCATTAACACTAAGATTGTGTGTAGTGTGTGACAATTTCTCGCTTTACAGCATCGTTTCACTTTTACAGTAATAAATGTTCAACATAAAACTTAACTTCGACAGTTCCACTGTATCATCGGTCACTTTGAGTAGTTGTGAATCTGAACTTTGATCCACTACCTAAATACTACATTCGCTTTATGTACCTATAGGTAGTGTTTGTAGAAAATACTTATTTTAAAATTAAGCTTCTAGTAAATTTATGCTTACAATATTGTAATATATAGCTATGTATATACAACTATAGGGCTTGGCAGACCATGCTCTGCTTTTCCCAATAGTCAAATCTCGAGTGGTGCCACCTATCCCGTTTTTTTTCTTCAATATTTTTTTCATGATTATTTAAAATAACAAAATTACGCATTTCCATCCTTTAAATCGTGACTTACGGTTTTGAGTTCATACAAAAAACCCAAAAGGCAAAAGGACGTTTAGTTTTTCTCGAATTTTCCGAGAAACTTTCTTGCCATAAAGACCTAACTCCGACTGTTACGAACATTTTAAAATAAAAAATAGCCAAATTGGTGAAGACTTTCTCAAGTAATACGTACACTTACCAACGCCCAGCATTTCATTTTTATTTGTATAGGTCGTAATATAATAAAAATATACATACACAAATTATTAGTTTTGATAACACTACATAATATTAGGATAGTACTGTATTAAGACAAATATTATTGATTTTATACTTAAACAAAATTTCTTATAAACTTTAGAAAATATTTGTCATTAAATTAGACTTTTAGAAATTAGACTTACATTTCCATACCAAGTTTTAGATAGCTTTTATACATATAAGAATACACACTACATATTAACATATATCTACTAATTTTATTAAATTACTTCTGCAATTTTTATCTGTGACAATGATGACAAATCCTTTCGCAAATGTTTCCACAAATTTCTAAGTACCTACATACCTCCTTCAACACCCCATGATCTCGTTTACCCTTTTTTAACTTTTATCTATAACTAAATACTTATATATAAATACCTACCTATGTAGGAACCTATTACCTACCTATCTACAAGTTATAAATACTTGATCGTCGAGTAAGTAATTAATTAAATTTTAAACAAAGTTAAATAGATACCTCTGTGGTATAGTTAACAATTAACATTAAACTGTACAAGCTTATTTACCGTAAGCTTGGGTTTTGAAATACTAGGGAAGCGTAATAACGAGTGGGCGCGTCCTAATGAGAGAGATTAAGACGTAAAGACACGGCCTCATTACTGACTCCCGGGTGCTCATGCATCTATGGATGGCGGACGATCATTAGGGGCTGGGGAGATACGCGTGATGGGACCGAGTTAATGACCCGGACCTAATGGATGAATACATATATATACCTACCTACACGCAAGTACTTATCTGTTTGGAAGTAGGTAACTACTTATGCATCTATATCTAGATACACAAATTACACTTAGATAAAACGCATGTGAACACAGTTATGGTTTTAAGAAGACTTTTCTACTACTTATTAAATAAACATATTTTTAAAGAATTGAACGAATTTCCTAACTATACTTAAGATATTGATATGAATAATTAATGTTAGAATTTGTATAGGTTATTAATATAAGGATATTAATATCAATATACAAGATATTAATATCAAATTACATACAAACCGCATTTTTTTATTGTTTATAATTTTAGCGCTAGGTATGCCCACAATCTCACGTGATGTTAAGTGACGATGTGCCCAAGATGATGACACGCTAAGCCTAGAGGGGAACTGGCTATCAAGTGCAGCTGCCGGAAAACACCTACAGGTGCTAGGCGACAGATTTTCTACATTAGAAAATACCTATGTTTTTCAATCGTATCATTATTAGTAGTAATTACGTGTTAGTTAATATTATTCAAATTAAATATTAAGAACATTCAGTTTTTAAGACACACCATTACTTAGAGTTTAGTGGCCAACATTTACTTACGTTAGTTACTAAGTACTAATAGTTTATAAAAAGCGTGTTGGTGATCCGGTCGGGTCACGCACACAGATGACGCTATCGGATCCGTACCGGCCGTGAGCGAGTATGGATTAGCTCGGCCTGCCGAGCAAGCGAACGTCACAAAATGGCGGCCGTAAAAACAAGTGAAGAGTGAGTTACGGTCTGACATGCGGGTCGGTAAGGGGCCGGCGGCACGGAGAGGGGGGCGCCGGACGACCAATGGCGGACCGCTGAGCGAGCATCGTGCAATTCCCCGCCAACTCTGCTCTTTCTTTTATGGATGTCGTTGTTTTTCTCTGACGCTCTTTTTCCTGATGTTTTTTGTTGCGGGAAAATGTTTTGTTTCCATTTGTAAGTAGTAACAATGTATTTTTAAATGTTTAAGTGATTATAACTCCTTTTTTATGTAAAGTTAAAATACCTAAGTACATTATTCTTAGCAATTGAGTTTTATAACACTAACACTATACTTTAAGATTTTGTTAATTACCTAATCAGTAAATTATAAAACCTACATTTTAGATTTAGGTATATCCATCATTCTTCATTCTAATTTAACTTCAAAATAATATATCCATTAATTAACTTAATCTTATAGTTAAAGACACGACAAGATTACTTATTTTTAATTCAATACATTTAGGTAGGTAGCCTAACACTAATAAAAAGTGAAAACTTTTGTGTTAAGTTGTGAAAGTTGCGCTGTAGCTATCCAATAATTTACTTAAGATGGTGCTCGAAGTCTTGTAATATCTTCGTCTGACATATTTATTGTTTTCGAGAGGGGTTACAAGGGGCGCGAATCGGTTCGACGGGGAGAATCGTCTTACAAGGGATGGATGCTTACAAGATAAAATCTTTAAGAAAAATCTAAAAAATTCAACGTCATTTGAAAAACTTTCTGTTATTCGTCCAATAAAAACGGAGACAATTTTGTACACGAGATATAAATTTACATTAATATGTAGGTTGTTGTCGCTTTCAAAAATTTATGTATGTTTTTTAAAATTGAGTCGTATAATTTTTTCAAATCAGCATTGTTCTGTTCCGCGAACGATCACCTACCTACCTTAACATATTACGCATCAACAATTAAAAAGTTTACGATTATTGATACGAATCTCGCAGCAAGAGCTTACCTATTTGTTTTTTTTTATTTTCGCTTACTTTAAATTATTAGATAATAGGCAAGCGACGGGAGCTCATGCATGTCTACTATTGTTTTATAACCAAAAAAAACTAAGATATCTATTATTATAATCACTAGTAAAATTATACGAGTTTATAACATAATTAGGTACTTCAATTAACATAAATTCCTCAAACTTTGACAATTTAAACTACTTCCTTCCATTATATTAATGTTATAATTAACCATGTTGTAATTAACTTCAGTTTTAACATTAAGACATAAATTAAAACAAAAGAAACCTTCGTACTAATATAATTAACGTTTTAAACGTAACCGAACAGAAAATAAAGGAACAGGTATAAATCATTTAAGAAATCTAGCCTTTCTAAAGCTCGTATCGAGATCAAAATTCTCGACTGGATACGTCGCCGCACCGGTAAAAAAAGGAAGGGGTATTTTGGATTATAATTGGTCACCAAATAGGGTTCAAGATTCAAAATAAACTACAATAATTAATAAATATAATTATGTAATACCAGTAGTTAATAAGTTTGAGACAAGTATAAAATTTTGTTTACTAATTAAAACAATTATAATTAAAAGAACGCATGTAAGCACCAGATAGAATCGCAATTCCTGCTAAAGTTGACTGAATTATTTTTGGTAGGTCTACTTATTATTTACAAGTTGGTTCAATTAATTATAGTTAAATTTAAGTTAAGTTAATTAAAGTTAAGTTAAAGATAGTTAAATTAAGTAAAAGATAAAAATAAAAATTTACAGTTTCATGTTTATATTTAAATATTAAAAATGAATTATGAAATTAAAATATGACATAAAATTAAATATGTTACATACAGAATATACCTGTTACATACAGAATATTACATATATTGTATAATATATATTGTATTAACATACCTCTATCTATAGATGCACTAAAGAATCAGACGTCATTTAGGTACCTATAGCATGTCACCGTGTGTTACCAATTTTCTCCACGTAATCGCTTAACATTTGGAAATCGAATGCTATGAAATTTTCGTTTTCTCTCATACATTTACTGGTAACGCCTCTAGCGAAAACACAGCGAAACTAAAATCTATAGCAAAATAAGTAAAAACGTTATATTTGGTGTAATTATGTCAACCGATGGATTATAAAACAACAAAAAATGTAGACCCCTTTCTTACTGAGCTATCACCGCGTTTTATGTTATGATATTGAAGTTTGAATTTACAGCCAATTCAAGTTATAAAAGTTAAGATTTGGTTTCTATAACATTATTTTAACGACTCCCCAATCTTTGTCGAAATTATCGAACATTAATGTTGATAATATGGGAATGCTTGTGTGGAAATTACTAACTGTATATTTAAGGGTGTGTTTATACAGGCATCTGTCAGCTGCGAGGTAAAATTAAAAAGCGGACGCAAAAGGAATTTTAACAGGGTTGTTAGAAATTAGGATATAAAAAGATTTCCAACAACTAAAGTTTTTTTTGACAATTTTTGAATTTGCATAGGTATCTATTGCAAAGGACATCAGTAAAAGTTAATTGGTACAGATTCTTTTTACAAACAATATATCTCTAATTTACTAACGTAATACCTATTTCAATTTCAAAATACTTGGTATATACGTTCTTTTTTTAATTATAAATACTTAGTTACATGCCGCTGGATTTGGGCAGCACAAGACCGGTTGTTGTAGCGATCTTTGGGGGAGGCCTATGTCCAGCAGTGGATGTCTTTCAGCTGAAATGATGATGATGGTCTTGAAATACGGATAAGATATTAGCGGTTACTTCAAAAAAATTATGCGGTATATAATGCTAGAAAATAATCAGGAAACTAACCGTGAGCAGGTTGAGCACTAATTTTATATTTCAAAATCAGTCAGTACCTATGTATTTACGTCTAGATAGAAGTCACTATGTTAGGCTTATGAACCGGTATAACGAGTACGATCATTGTATTAATCACACAGTGGTGATTACTTTTCTTAAAACTCAATTACCATAAGGTAAAATAAAGACATTTTAGTCAGCAAGAAAATAACATTGAAGATAATAAAATTTTAAGTGATTTAATTTACTACACATTTTTTACGACACATTTTGCACTTATTTCATAGGAACTTTCCCTTTGATTGTTTAGAAAAAATACTTCTAAGAAATATATTACATTATAGTTTGCTAATAGCATTGCAATCGTCATAACACAGGTAGTAGGTATTTATTGAAAAAATCTAAAGAAACGAAAACACTATAATTCAGACAATGACAAGATGTAAGTACGTTGGCGTTGGCTAACACAATACTAGCAGTGTCATAATTGAGTATCAATTAAGCAATACATCCGCGTGAATTGTCTCCTGCTGCCAATTTATTGCTTATGATCAGTTGTGTAAACAGTTTTATTTGATAAACATTGTTATTATTAATAATAATTGAGCATCTGGCAACCCTGGTTCTCTCGCTGGTGGCGTGGGGCTGAGGTCATCGACCGGGCCGCCCGCGCCGTGCTGTGCCGTGCTCTGAAATATCGCCTTGCAATATCTTGCCGAGCTTAATCCCGCACCACGTTTACACCGATCTTTATAAACATTTATAGTAAGGTATCCATACAAACCATGGTAATAATATAAATTCTTTATAAGAATCTTTGCGCCTATTTATATTAAACTAAATTATACTATTATTATAAAGTTCAAAAGACTGTTTTTTTCTTTAACTCGTTAGTCTTTGGACAATATAAAAAAAAAAATTTTGAAAAATATAAAATCTAAAAAAAATAATCTTACTCTCTAGTTCATGTACGTTATAGGTATAAGGAATTACTGTGTGAAATTTAATGCTTCTAGACTAGATGGTTTAAGTTGTGTGTTGTATTACAATCAGTCTTAAGGTCTTGTACCTTAAGATAAAAACTGCATGCTATGGAAGTCTCCTAGTACTTACCTATCTATCTAAATATGTATGTACTGTAAAGAACATTTCGTATTTTCTAAAAAAAGTATTAATAAACATGGTTATTTAACTTTGTTTCCAATCTACTTTTTCTTATATTTTATCCAAAGTGATAACATGATTCGTAAATAACCGTAATTAATGGTTGGCGATAATTTAAGATCATAAAGTTTCCTGTATTTGTAAGATAAAGTCAATATTTTACACCTTGTAGTAAAAACCGTTTAGCCTTCCATTATTTTTTTAAGTTAATGTTATTATTAAGTTAATGTTATTATTTCTGGTATCGTTTAGAATGAAAACAACAAATACTTACATTGCATTTATCTATTTATATAGTAAACTAGCTGTGCCCGCGTCTCCGCTCTCGTGGATTACAGAATTGAAAATAAAAGTAGCCTAAGTCACTCCTTATAACATCATTAATCTGCAACTGTAAAAGCCGCAGAGGCTCCAGGCCCGCTAAGGCTAACAGTATAGTCAGTTCGAAAAAAAAAACATTTATCTGCCAGTGAAGGCCCCATCAAAATAGGTCTAACCGTCTCGGAGATTAGCCGGAACAAACAGGCTTAGACATTATTTGTATAGATGACGCAGTAAGGTATCAATGATATTACCTATTACGTTTAAGTAGTGCAAAACTACATAAAGTTAATTTAATTAAATTTCATGAAGTAGTTATTTCCAAGATAAGTAAGTAATGAAAATGAATAATTACAGTTTTTAGGGAAACGTTAGATTTCAGAGTTAATATTGGATATAACTTTAATTAAGTATTATCTAGATATAAAATATTGTTTGCTCAGATGTAAGGTAACATAAAGTCTTTGACATGGATTTATTAATACTACAGGTGAGAGTTGGTCTTACGGATGCAGTTTAGCGTTTCTTACGGATGCGATAGTTCACTAACCATAGAATACAGCAGATACTCGTATCCAAAAGACAAAAAGTTATAAACTTAAATATTTGATTTTGGCGAATTTTTAGGAGTAAAATTGAGTTTCATGTTAAAATATATTTTTTTTTGTATTAGGTCTGCATATTGACTGTACTGTCTTATGGTTAGCACAGTAATTAGCAGTACAGTTAGCACAGTACAATCCAAACACAATGGCGACCATCGAGAGATTGAAATCCATCGGCGGTCGCCGCTGTCATGCTGGCATCTAAGTATACAATAAGTTAATAAGTTACAAGACCTTTTCTGTTTTAAAATATGTACGAGTATTAATAATGTCCCGGTTTAATATCACGTAGGTCTTCATTTTATTTGATAAAGTTATAATATAACTTTTTTTTGACACTTGTTAGGACTAAGTATAATAACTATTATATCCGGAAATTAAGTTATGCTCGAAGCAACGATACCGTTGACAACGTTGTACTATTTAAAAAATATACCTACTAGATTTAGCTTTAGGTACATCATATTTGCTATTATTCTTTTCAAACAACCTGGGGGAGCCAGGTAATTTCATTACGTTGGTAATAATTCTGGTGTATATTTCACATACCCTGGTATAAGTCAGAATAGTAATCTAAGACTCCTACAAATTACAATGATCTTCAATGGTATTCCTAGCACTCTAAATAAGAAACAATATTTGCTTTTCACCTATTAAAATTATAACTGATTATGAAGTACTTCAGAGTGTCATATAGAGTGACCGAATGGAGCAATAATAATAAATTGTATTTTAATTTAGACAAGTGCAGTGACGTATAGTTCAGTACGCAGCCCACTGCTATACCCGTATAAAATGACTTATTTGATGTTGCAGTGGTCCGCATAGGTGCGTGATCTTCATTTTCTTATGGTACCAGATCCATTTCGTGATCACAAAATGGCTATTCGAAATAAAGCTTTCAATACATTTAGGTTAATTTAAGACAATTTATTTTAACGATGTAAGCTGTAGGTATATACATACCTATTATCGAATCGAAAGTTTTATATAATGTTTAATTTAGACAAACTAAAAAATAATGTTTACTTTCTCTACTTAAAGCAATACGGTGTTTATCCTAACTATCCACTAATGTATCTATCCAGCGTTATTCGTATTAGGCGTAGTCCGTTACTATCGGTTGGATGTAAGGAGAAACGTCGCTTAACTAAGGTATTGCGAGGCAAGATGTATTATATCAGACTGATATTCTTACCGTACTGAAGATGTGCGTACCCCACGAATATATATATATCTACAACGCCACGAGCACGTGTATCTATCTATCTACCTACCTATAATCTTATTACCTAACGTCTCATTTACCAGGGGCATACGCACAGTGAAACTTCTGTCTTAGAAGAGTGACATTTTAAGTGGTAGTCTAACGAAACTCAAGAAATATTAGTGGCTAGTTCAAATTTATAGTTCATATGCGTTGACTATGTAACTATTAATATTGCAAGTTTTTCTAAGAAATAAATAAACTAGGTTCTTAGATAAGTACCTATTTGAAGACATAAAGCCTCTTTTGTTAGCTCTGTTGATAATTCAGATAGCTACTTATCTATGTAGTTATTATTTTTTTATGTAATACATAGGTATTAATGAATAGCTTGAGTTAAGTCATATAGACCTACCTACATAGTTCGGTAAAGTACTATTTGTATTCCATCATAAGAGAAGTCTTTAGAAAAGACCTATATATTATTTACATATTAATTTAAACAAAAGATATAGGACAATTTAAAAATATAGTACTAATTAGATATTAGTACAAGGCTAAAATATAAACCTACCTTTGTGCTTTTGTACCTTTGTGCAAGCATACAAAATAATTATTTTGTTTTCTTCTCTTCTAAAATAGATTATGTGTAATTTAAATAGTGAACTGTTGTGTGTAAATTTCTGTTTCGTTATGAGTGACTGCAACCTTCGATATAGTAACGTAACGAACCCGAGTGAGTCAGAGACCTCTATAGCCGCGAAGTAGGTTGCCATTGTGAGTTGCTATGAACCCGTACGAATTAAGACGTTTCGCAAACCACAAGAAATGCTCAACCGGCCTCAGCCGTTCATTATATTTACATAGCTACTAGACTATAAATAAATACCGGCCCTCTCACACACACAAGTGCACAATATGACGTTGTTTTAACTTTATTTTATTTTTAAACGCGTGAGCAGTCGAGAGCGCGCTGCTTGTAATTTCGCGGTGCTCGCGGCGCGCAGGCGCTTACGCACGCCGGACCAAGATGGCGGCGAAATTATATCGAGTTTGAATTTGAAATCACGAATCAATCGAAACCGTTTCAGTGAGGCGATAAGAATATATGCCATTTTCCATGGGAAATCATTGTCATGACTTGTTTTCGCACGACCGCAACAACGCTCGTTCTCTTATCGGTAGTTCTGCTCGAACATTGATTTTGCACTGTGTTACATGACTACTACATGTTTATAACTTTATATTATAGTTATGACTCTGAGTCATTATGGGCAAGAAGAATTAGGAGATTTATGGATCGCTAGTGAGTAATTTACCCTTAAAATTCACACTAATAATAAACTAGAACATTGTTAGGTACCTATACTTAACACTCTTATTATTTAAACGGTTCGTTAATTCTTCATGTAGATAACAAATAGCTTTTATTTTATATATAATTATATATTATACTGATACTAATTTTATGCGACAATACATGTGCCTAAGTATAACCTTCAGCCAAACTGTTGTCTAAACGAGGCATCTGCATTGATGCCGTCGCATTAAGCGTAACCACCTATCTATCAATATTGTATTTAAATTCAGCTCAACTCACGTTGTGGAATTAAATCATTAACGGGTCAATAGGTCTTAGAGTTTTAGTTATATGTTTCAGGTACCTATATATATATTTATTTTAAACTCAGAAACTATTAATGTTTATTTACCTAAGGACACTAATCTACAACCATTGCTACTATAATTGAGAAAAACAATTATATAAGTACAGGATTTACATTACATTCTGCGAACGTAGTTCTATGTACGTTAGGGAGTGTACCTTTAGGTATATATTAGTTAGGTACATAATAATATATATTCGTGAATATAGCTAATAGATTCTTTCACACAGCCGTCATACCTAGATCTATCTTTTTGCAGCTTTTTCGCACTGACAGGGTTGAGCGGGTGTTATTATACCTATGGTTTGTTTATTTTCCGACGGATAAAGTAACTGTACGGGACACCTTATTGATTGCTATAATTTTGATTGAACCCACCGGAAGATTTTAAAATTGATTTAATGATATGAAGTATATGATAATAATGCTAACGAACGCGTTTGCCGCCGCTCGGTCTGATGCACTGACTTGATATAAAACAATATAGGTACCTACTAATAAAGCGATGCAACGAGCGAAAGCAGCATAAACTTGTATGCTTGGCCCGTACAGTAACAAATTTAATTTACTTCGCGTTTTTACAGTGTCATAGATGCGAAGCTATACAAATAACGCGACGTAACAAATGTATAGGTATATATGTAAAAATTAAGTCTAAAAAAATATAAATGGAAAATAAAATTTGTGACAAATACAGTAATGTAAAAAATGTTTTAATTCAAATATGATAAACTTTTATGTTAACACCTCTCCATCGGAAATAGAAATATTCAATATGCATCGTCCAGTCATTCAACCAGTAATGACCAGAGTCGATTTTAAAGTATGCATTACTCTCTAGTAATTTCCAAAACTAAATCGTATTAACATCAGGAATCGCCCTAGTATTAGTTACTCACCACTTTCATAGAGATTAGGTAAGTTGGTACCCTTTCACTTTCGTATCACCTATACCACCAGTGTAGGTTTAACTGGTTAATTTTTTTATATACCACGCCGTTAATATTGTTAGTCAACATTTAAATAGAATCGTATTGTAGAAATATAAGTAGGAATCAAGGCATGTATCTAAGCATGATTGTACCAAAGGCTCAAGCCATAGCCAATAGCTCAAGTTTTTCATAGCAGATAAATTTATTGTACAATCTTGAAGATTAGATTTAAACGACTATAGATATCTACTGTTAGAATATTTACTTTCAGTCACGGCAGGCCACAGTATTAACCTCGGTGATGTTGCAATACGTTATAGGTACCACCTACTTATGTCAAAAGAGTTTGCCTCAATATTAATCATTGTAATGTTTGTAATATTTCTAGTTATTTTCACATTAGATCTATATTAAGGATTGTTTTACATAAAATATATAGATTTTACTATCGATATACCCAACTCCACGATATGCATGTCACACATCTAGCAAATCGTTAAAAAAAAGTTTTTCTCACTCCTGTAATCAGTTAGCATTAACATAACCCGTTTTACAATATTCACATACGTTGTTGTTTTTTATTTCATTTAATTTTTTTCGCAACGAAAGGTGCGTTTTGTCTACAAATAATTTACACAAAACTTTAATGTATTATACACTAATCCTCATGAATTACAAATCCGTTTTGTGGTTTTAGAGTTTATCGCGTCCAGACAGACCGACGCAGCGGGGGACTTTGTTTTATAATCGGTATAGTAATATAATGGAAAATAAGTTTCACTAAATATCTAAATACAATTTGCTATGCTAAAAATTTCCGAGGAGTTATACAAAATATAAAAATGATTGAAGCAATGGTGGCTCAGTGGTATCGTGCGCGTCGATTGACGTGAGTTCGAATCCCTGCAATGAGCCCGAGCGCCTCCTGCGAGTGGTTATCCGTCAGATCCCGGTCGAGATCACTCCCGACCAAATCTCAGTCTCCCTTAAGGAGCAGAACTTCCCAATTCGTGAGGTACACAGGATGTACAAACACACCACCAGGGCACCATACAATATGGTGCTTGTCTTTCTAGACAAGTCCCAGGAGGGCAAGTCTATTTTTAACCTCTCCGAGGTGTGCGGTCTCACCGGAATAACCGTTGAGCCGCCACACAAAAATAGAATCCCGTCGCAGTGTCACAACTGCCAGCTCTACGGACACTCTTCCCGTAACTGCTGTTTCCGCGCTAGGTGCGTCAAGTGCCTAGACGACCACGCCACGAAGGAGTGCCCTCGCACTCCTGGCACTCCCACCCCGCCCAGCTGCGTTCTCTGTCAGCAAACGGGACATACCGCAAATTATAGCGGTTGTCCCCGCGCCCCGCGCACGAAACGCCCCCAGCCAGTCAGACAGGCCACCTTTCCCAAGGTACCTGTCGCTCGGCCTCATATCCAGCCTCTAATGTCTCTAGAGGCTTTCCCCAGCCTTCCAGGCACCTCACGAGCCCCAGTGGCACCAGCTCCCGCGCCCTTCGCACCCCTCCCACCCGCACTGGCCCCTCCGGCCTCATTAATCAAACCCAAGCCTGTCAAGGCCGTCCCGGTCCCGGCAGCCCCCGCCACCTCAGCCCTCGGTTTCTCGTTGGCTGGCAAGGAGTGGTTCACCCAGCTTCTTCTTGTGCATGAATTGCAAGAAATCATCGCATTCAACGCGGTGATTAACTCCAATAAGGACTTAGGATTGCTCAACGCAATAACCCAATTCCCGGGCATAGCCGCCACTATTCAACGGCTTGTCCGCGCCTCACATAGCCAAAATTAAAATGGATCGGATCAAACCTAAGAGTTTGTGCCTTTCCTTTTTTAATGCGCGATCAATTAGACCTCAGCGTGATCTAGTTGCCGCCTTCCTCCGAGAACACCAAATAGACGTGTTTCTAGTCCAAGAAACATTCTTAAAACCCAGCGCTCGCAATCCCCGAATCGCGAACTACAACATTATTAGGAACGACCGGGTCCACGCTAACGGCGGAGGCACCCTCATATACTATAAACGCTCTCTATACTGCATAGCAATAGAACCTCCCGAACTCTCCAGTATAGAGGTATCTGTTTGCAGACTCGGTATGACTGGCCACTCGTCAATCATAATCGTCTCTGCCTATCACACCCCGAACAAAAGGCTTCTCAGGTCAGATCTGGAGGCTCTTTTTGCACTAGGTAATTCAGTTATTATAGCGGGTGACCTCAATTGCGGGAATGTCATCTGGAACAACCCGACTACCTCCCCGAACGGCAGGATTCTGGAGGATCTATCTGCCATTCTCGACTTTGATGTCATCGCTCCTTCAGAGCCCACTCACTTTCAGGACGATTGTCGTCCATCTGTTTTAGATATAGCACTTTTAAAAAATGTCTCTCTCAATATAAGACTCGTACAAGTCGTACATGAGTTAGACTCCGACCACCGACCCGTAGTTCTCCACCTAGGTCAGCCTTCTGACCAGCATCCCTCCTCCGTCAAGGTGGTGGACTATGCGGAGCTAAACAGATACCTCTTGCACAATCCCTCATCCTCCAGTTTGGATAGGGTCCCAGACGAGTTGAAATCGACAGCCGATGCCGATCTAGCGATCGATTCCCTGGTCAGCCATCTCCAAAACGCCGTCAGTAAGGCCTCGAAAGAGGTGCAAGCGGCGAACGAACGCCGCTTTATACTTCCTGTCGACGTGAGAGCGCTGATCACGGAAAAGAACGCCGCGACTCGAGCACACGATTCATACCCGACTGCGGACAATCGTAGGCGGTTAAACTCACTTCGGAAAACGGTAAAAAGCCGCATTTCCGAAATCCGTAATGCCAGATGGGGGGCCCTACTCGAGGGTATCCAACCATCCCATCTGGCTTTCTGGAAATTAGCACGCACATTTAAATGTGACGATACAGTCCCCATGCCCCCCTTAGATCAAGGCCCCGGCAAACCTCCCGCTTTCGATAGCGCTGAAAAAGCAGAAAGCCTTGCCGAGAGCCTTGAAAATCAATGCTCTCCGAACTGCGATAACATCGATCCCGAGTTCGTAGGCTCGATAGAATCAGCGGTAACTAATTCTCTCGCGGTCCCCCCGACAGACGATTTGGACTCGGTCACGCCTGAGGAAGTTCTGTCAACCATTAAAGGCCTTAAGCCTAGAAAATCCCCTGGTCCCGACGGTATCAGGAACGAAGTACTCAAACTTCTTCCTGGTCACCTCATAGCTCTTTTGGTCTGCATCTTCAATGTAGCCATAGCCCATTGCCATTTTCCAGCCGTCTGGAAAAAGGCCATAGTAATAGGTATTCACAAGCCCGGCAAAAAAGCGTCGCTTCCCGACAGCTATCGCCCTATCAGTCTCCTTAACACGTTAGGTAAAGTCTATGAGCGGCTCCTTCTGAACCGGCTCCAGTCAGTAGTTTCAGATAAAAATCTTTTACCACCTGAGCAGTTTGGTTTTCGTGCCAAACACTCTTGTACCCACCAAGTGCACCGCCTCACGGAGCACATTCTTCAAAACTTCAACCGCGACCCAAAACCTCGCCCTACACTTGCGGTCTTCTTCGACGTCGCCAAGGCCTTCGATAAGGTCTGGCACGCCGGCTTAGTCCACAAGCTTTTGGAACTTCAAATCCCGGATAGATTAGTTAAAATCATACACGCGTACCTCTCTGACCGGACCTTCTGCTACCGAGTAGAGGGTGCTCTCTCTGAGCCTCATCCCATACGCTCAGGTGTTCCCCAGGGTTCCATTCTGGCGCCCTCTCTATTCAACTTATATATCAGTGACCTCCCTCGCCTCCCCGAGGTAGAGGTAGGTTCCTACGCTGATGACACAGTCCTGTTTAGTTCCTCGTGGAACAGACAAACCCTCAGGCTACGAGTCCAAAAAGCCGTAGATAAGCTAGGCGAATGGTTCCGTAGATGGCGCATAGGAATTAACCCCGATAAGAGTAGCGCTATCCTCTTTCATCCCACTCAAAGATTAGTTAAAATTCCCGCTATCAAACTATTTAATGTGGCTATCCCGTGGGCCAACCAGATCAAATATCTGGGTGTCACACTGGATAAACACCTAAATTTCAAGGCACATATCGAAAGAGTGCGAAGGAAAGCCGGTATGGTCTCAAGCCGCCTGCACCCTCTCGTGTGCTCGAAGAGCAAAATGTCCCTCAGACATAAGCTCACGCTCTACAAAACTTGTATCAGACCGATCCTAACTTATAGTTCCCCAGTCTTTGCTCACATAAGTAAATTCACCCTCAATAAGTTACAAATAGTTCAGAACCGCTTTCTCAGAAGGGCGGTCGGTGCCCCTTGGTTCGCTCGGAACGTAGATCTCCATAAAGATATGGAAATACCTTCGATCGAATCATTTATAAAGTCCCTATCAAATAATTATTTTGAAAAAGCGTCGAACCATTCGAACCAGCTAGTAGTGGCAGCCGCATCTCAGAACCCGAATCCAGACATCCGAATGTCTAACAAATATAGACGCCCGCGCGACATTTTATCTGACCCCGATGATAAAATCACGGAAGCGAACGCGATTTTCCCGCCCGTATCTAATAACCAAGCGTGTTTGCGCCCACGCCCGCGTAATCACCGCTCGCTCCGCAGGGGGCGGGCGGCAAACTTCGCTCCCGCACACATATCTCGACCGCCTTCTCCTGCAGCGACTTGAGCCTAGGTCCGTTCCCCCGCTAGGGAGCCCTCAAGCCAGCTGCTCGCGCGATACAGTGACACTGCAATCACTAGCTACCGACATACATTCATTACACTGTATGAACACACATGCACTACACTCAGGTACATAGGTCTTGTAAGGGACCTTTTTTTTTCTTTTTTTGTGGTTAGTTAGCCTTAGAAAATTTTTCAGATCACTAAATACATGTACGCGTATCTCTTCCTCCCTCCCAGGAGGCAAGAGACATGCATACATGTATAGTTAGTTAGCTCAAATTCGCGTAGGAATTTCGCTAGGTCGCGTATGTTGCAAAAACGGCAACAGCTCAAGCCGAGGTTCGGCCACTTTGGCACCCTTGCGCATGTTGCCCAAAACTTGAGTGCTGAGTGCCTTAAGCGCTCGCCAACAAGTCCGGTGAAACTGTTAAGGCCCCCGGGCCAACAGCATAGTCAGTTCGAAAAAAAAAAAAAAAATGCAATGAGCCCGAGTTTTCAGTGAATGAAAACATCGTGAGGAAACCATAGCATGGCGGTAGGGCTTTTTCTAATGTCCACCTGGCTAGCTACCATCCTCAAGGAGAAAATCTATCGCCAAGCACCCAATAGGTGTGTTCCGGCAGCTACACTTGAGAGCTAGTCTTCTACTAGGTTTAGCGTGTTATAGTCTTGGGTCACATCGTCACTTAGCATCAGGTGAGATTGTGGCCACTACGCCAAAACCTATACCGATAAATGATTTCAAAAATTAATAATACTTTCGCATATGTTCTTACCTACAATTCAATGTACTTATTTGTGTAAATCGTGACAATTATTATCACACAGCTCCATTTATTACCAGCTAATCGCCACGATATGAATTCGTGAAACATGGCCATCGTGTTTCATGTCACACGTTTTCATAAATTTCTGTTACCTAAGGAGCTAGTGATTTTTCAGGCTCTACCAGGCTTTTATAGCATTAAAATTAAATAATTTATGATTAAGTAGGTAGGTACTACCTACACTAAACATTGCATTTTTTTTTTACTTTACTAAGACTTAGATAGGTACAATTGATAGATTATCATATCTTTGTTTATTTTGTAAATATTGACAATATGATATTTTTGTTTAATATTAAATATTAACCAGGTTTTATTTATTCTTTAATTAATATGCTTACTTCGTTGGGAATATAAAATATTTTATTAATATAATTTCTATCATTACTATTATATCTACTTAATATATCTAATTGTTATTCATGTTATTAATAAATTACCTATATATAAAATTAATTTCTTATATTATCTCGCTTTGATTATTTTGAATAGATTGAGAATAAACTGTAGATTTTTATTTATTTAACTGTACCTAAATCGCCTATGTTACCTATCTACAAAACCCGATAAACTAAACTATAGATATAATATGTAGGAACGGGAATATATGTGCCTAATCCTTTGATGATTGAATGAAGAGGATTTGTTTAGTTACCTATGTCAAATAAAAACGATCCATCTCGGAGATAATAATATGTTTGCCAGCAGAAAACCATCGCTATGGCAACTTATCACAGCATATGCTGAATTGATGCCCTTTTCAAGCTCGAATAGGGTATCTATTTGAAATATTGTATTATAAATATTAGTACCTAACACTTGCTTTGATATAAATGTTCTTTCTTTATTTCATATAATGAAACATATTACTAAACCTTTTATTCTAAATCTCACTAGTTTGATATAACTGACGTTGACTGATAAAAGGATCCTTTTATATACCATGGAATAAATATCGTTTTGAGTATTTGAATATGAACACCACATAGGCATACCTACCATAGCAAACCTACGTGCTTCTTAGAAAGGCAAAATTTTTATCGTAAGCCCGTTATCGTGGCGATCATAAATCTGTTTTCGAACGTGAGTCGCAATTTCTTGGTGTCGGTCGCAGCGAGCCCGTATTATAAACGTACTGTATTCGATCTTACACTATATTTATAGAGAAATAAAGCCCATTTCCTAAAGTTACTCGCCCTTTATTTAGCGCATTTGGAATTCACTAGGTTTATTGTCGCATCTAAGTATTTGCCAATGCACGTAAAATAAATGGCAAGGTTCACAAATTCCAGACTTATTTACAGTCTGAAAGCTTCTATGGCAGTCTTTAGCTACATACCTACTTTATTCTAAAAATATGTATATGTAACTAGCATAAACTTAAAATATTCTAGTTAGGTAGGTATATAATCTAGTTAACAAGTCTATAACTAGGAAACCTATTTTAAAAAAATATACAATAATATATTCATTATGACAATAATAGTACTAGTATTTACCTATCACTCTATATATGCCCCCATTGTTAGGTAAGCAAAGGTCACTTCCCGAGGTAAGGCACCCTCTAATCCCCTCACCAACTCATGTGTTAGCGTATTTCAATTTTCTACCAAATTGTGGTTCTACTATAACGTTTTTAGAGGTTACGTTTTAAGTTTACCCCACGATGCTTAATTTGTTAGCAGTTCACTAATTAGATAAATCGACGGCTCCCACGCATAAAGTCGAAACACATTTTTTGAGTAAATTGTATTTTTGTGTCATTAGAACCATAATATACCGTATTAAACATTCCTGAACCCTAATTACTGAATTCCTGAATACTAATATCTTCTATAAATTATGAGTTTTTGAATTACACAAATGAACTATATCAGTAACGTATACAAAAATAGCTCTCCTGAAAAATATCGTTTTTTGCCTTACGACCTTATGCGTGGCAGCCGTCGAAATTAAAATGAGTAAATATACCTACGGGAATTTAGAAGACTTCATTGATATATCGTATACACTTACAGAGGGGCAAATTACCGGATATAATATCGTATCGGTAGTTTTATTATTGATACCACTAAATACTAAAAAAAAAAAAAAAAAATTAATGAATCGAATGAAATGTATATATCTTATACAATTTCATGTTGTATTTATTGTACCTATTTCATAATGGTAAATTGCTTGACATTGGGAAAATAGCCAAAGATATACCAATACATATATTTATATTAATTTGCAACACCACCCCTACGTTTATATGTTAGGAATTTTTAATAAATAGATACATACATAAATCACGCCTCTTTCCCAACGGGGAAGGCAGAGACCACGTCCTTCCACTTGCTACGATCCTGACATACATGTTTCGCTTCCTCAATATTCGTAAATCTTTTCATGTATGCTCGTCGGTTTAGAGTACTCTTGACCTGACCTTTCTTCAGAACGTCCCTGATTTGATCGTGGAACGTTCGTCTAAACCTTCCTCTTCCAACGTTCCCATTCAAACTCATCTTATAAATCTGTCTAGTCATTCTTCTTTCATTCATCCTCTCAATCCATGTCACTATATTTTCTTTCACACTACAACGTTCTCTTACTACACGATTTCTTACCCTGTCATTCAATTTCACTCCTATCATACTTCTTAGCGCTCTTATTTTTACTGCATTTATTCAACTATTAAGTTTTTTTCTGCCAGACCCAGCTTTCATTTCCGTACATGAGTGTTGGAATTAACACTGCTCTATGTACAGCCAGACGAACTTTTCTAAAGATTTTGTGGCTGATCATAAAGGTGTGTACCACCTCATTCACCAAGTTACCAGCATTAACTCTAATTTACCAGCATTAAAGTAATTCACATGACCGGGCAAAAAAATAATGCATAGGTACTCTTATTTAATACAAAAACCTACATTTATAATAAGTAGCATTGCAATGTGATATATATTTTATATTAAATTTTTTATATTAAATATTTCATAATACAATATTACATAACAACAAATAAATATATTCTAATACGTAATAACTATGTAATGTAGAACAATTTTATTATTATGTAGCTTGATGAATTAATTTAACGAGGCCAATATCTAACACCAACTAGGTACATAAATACTGACGTAATTATAAGTAGATATTTATATATACCTAGAGTATCCGGTCTGGTATTAATTGTACGAGTTTATTGGCACAGTCAACAACCGTTTATTGGTTGCAAAGGGAGAGTCAATTACGTTGGATTAACTAGTATGTATGAAATAGCCGGTTATACTGGTATAACCTATCTTTATTCAACTCGTAGATTAACGGATTTCCATTTATCTATTCAAATTCAATTAAATTCTAAAATTATTGGATATGAAATTTATCAAAGAGAATACAAAAGGCATACAATCCACTTCATGTGAACTGGTTATTGCCTCGTATAGCCATCTGTAAAAAACCCCAAACAGAACTGTATAAGTATCCAACAGAAACCAATTATACTCCTGATGATTTAATCTCAGTGCCTCGTGTGGCTAGACTTTTTCACGTCCTATGACCTGTATTTGCTTTACAAGGCACAAGTTTAGCCTTGTATGGAGTACTGTTCGCACGTTTGGGACGGATCCGCAAAATACCTTATCGATGCCCTGGACAGTCCGCATTGTAAATGATGCAGACGTTACTAAGTTCATCGATCTGCTTCAGCTTGGCAGGGATATTGCCTCGCTAAGCGTTTTCTATCGTCTGTTTCATGACGAGTGTTTTGAGGAGCTATTTCACCTAATTGCCTCTTCTTCCTTTCATAATAAAACCACACGCGCTGAGCTCCAAAGCCACAGCCAAATTGGTAACAAATTCGGGTGAAGGTGAAGGAATGTTCTTTTGTTTTGTTCTTTCTCAGTGTTATGAAATCGCCAAATACGTCGTGGCGTAGTGGTTAAGCCCGTACCTTCCCCCGGGGAGAGGCTTTGCCAAGCAGTGAGGCACTTATAGGTTCGTATTATTATTATTACATAAGTGTGGTCGAAGCGAAATCACAGTCAAACTTTGCACATATCCTACGAAATCGGCAAAAATGTAAATTGCATAGTAAAAGTTATTCGATTAGGCCAGCTTTATTAAAAATTGGAAAAAAAATAATACTGACACATGCTAATTTAAAAAAAATGTTAGTACTGAAATGTAAATATCTAACTCTACTATAAAAACTCTGTAAAACTCTACTATAAGAAATTATTTTTGCGAAAAGTTTCTTGGCTATTAAAAGATATGTTTTATTTAGTTGAGGTTTTTTTAACTAGCCACCAAATAAATTAACTAAAGTGCATTTATAATATTTACGCATAATAAAAGGAAATTACTCGTGCACATTATTTACGTAAACAGAAAAAAAACAACTTTGTGAAACAGCAAAAATTTTATAAAGCCCGCGACATTAAACCGAAAGTTTCAGTCGCGATTTACGACATCCAAAACCGAGATATAAAAATTGTGCCCGCACACACCAAAATGTTTGATTTATTATAGCAACGAGAGAGATCTAGTGCAATTAGTTGGGCTGCGGGTCTCTGTTGGATTGATTTATGGTGATTCATAGTAATCATAGCCGAGACAGACTCTGATCCGGCCGAATAATTCTATTTTATGACAGTTTCTTGATGACGAATAAGTTTGTGCGGTCTTGTGTTGAATTTGTTATTGTCGTATACGCAGCTTGCGACTTAGAAAATAGTTTAAAAAGTTTTTTTTGATATAGGTATTACTACATAAACACACTTTCAGGATAGTTTAAGGTTGGAAGAAAGCCTCCACGAGTGACTTTATGATATACTTAAAATATGAGTAGAAGAAGAAATAGAAGAAAGTTAGTCTCGCGAAGTGTTTCGATAGTAGATTAGTAAGTAATCCAGCAGCGATCAATAAATAGCTTTCATTGAAGAAAAATATCATCTTTAGGTACCTAATCATTGGCATTTTGCTCGGACCTTTTTTCAAACTATTTTACATGTATAACTAGGCATTACTATTAGGTAATTAAATTTTAACTAAAATTAACCGTTAGCCATGTTAGCCGTTAGCTACCTTTGTAATAAATGTGCAAATATTTAATTTAAGTGATACATTTGTTAATTTCAAGGATTATATCACATTTTTCAAAAACATTTTTTTTTCATAATATACTTAATTACTTCCTTAATTAATTAACTTCACAATAGTACTAGGTATCTAAGTATTGTTAATCCGCGACGCAAAAACAGGGGTGTTATAAGTTTAACGTGTGTTTCTGTGTGCCTGTTTGTCTGTGTGTGACATAGTAGCTCACAAACGTCGGAGCCGATTTTGATCTAGTTTTTTCTGTTTGAAAGGCGACTTGGTCGAGAATGTTCTTAGCTACTTATGATTCAAGAAAATCCGTTCAGACATTTAAAGGTTATCAGTTTTTTTCTAGGCGATAAATGGATGTGAGCATTTTTCACAGGTCTGATCGAATCGAAATACCCTTGTCAACAAGTTCAAAATGGTACAAAAATTAGTTAGTTAACTATTGTATAACTTTTTGAAAAAGTTAATATATTTCTTTTTCATCGGAGCTTTATTCTTTCAAGTTCAGATAATAACAGTATTTTTTCAGTTGATGTATAAAATAAAAAAATAAAAAATATCTGTCAAATTTTTTTCAGCGGCAGTGCGCCCAATGCCTAACGCCCAAGACCCATTATTGGCGGCAAATAAAAATTATTAATATTGTAGAGATAGAGTTCCGAGAGTGAAAACGTTTTCATGGGAAATTTCCTATTCTTTAAGGATCTATTTTCAAAATTACTTAAGTATTAATAGTTTTTAAATTATTAACGAAAAACTAAATACGGGTTTTTTCATCTTATTCTGTTAAGAGGTAACAATTGCATTTTTTTATATGCTAATATATCCTCGAGATACAATTTTCTAAACGTAATTCCGAATCGAATGAGCTATCGCTCATTTTTTAGGAGCTTTATCTTTAATTAATACCATTTTGAATTTGTTGACTGTATATACTAATATTTGGTATTCTGTTACTTCATTGTAGAAATTAGATGGTATTAGCAGAAAATGGTAAAATTAAATTGTTGCTGCAGGATACCTAACTCTTCGTGATCTTACAGCAACGATATCGTATTTATGCTCATTAGAGTAGTCTCAATGAATAAGAAGAGTTAGGTATCCTGCAGCAACAATTCAATTTTATACTTCTATCGGGGGTTTCCTAAATTTTCATTATAAGTACCTACCTTGTTTTGTATTGATATGTGGCGTTTACTTAATATCTACAATATTTTATTTCCTTTGTAATATGTAGTTTTTTAATTTGACTTTAATATAATTAGTTTTCAAAATCCCCAAGTATAACATGAATATTAAACTGGAGATTAATAACCAATAAAAAAAATAATCCCCTAAGTAGAAAGAAATCTCACGCGGCCGCTCATCGTTACCTGTGATACGTTGACGCAACCAAAAAGCTATAAATGGGGCACTAAACGAAACACTTACATAAAGAGATGTCAGGTACTGTATATTACATAGGCGATATCAGGCTGTCGACTGTCGTCGCCTCGCTTCTGACGATAAACAAATCGTCGACTACACTGAACTGAACCCCACTATCAAGGCACTAAAACATGAACTATCTGGTAACACGAACACGTTTGAGCGTAAATCACAACAACTGGTATTACGAGTACTTATCGATATATGTACGACACGATCGCTCTTTATGAAACTTTTTCACGCTGGCTTTCGCCGCACTGATACGTTTTGTTATCAAGATTTTACAACATCACGCAATCACTGTACTGAGACGTTTGAGTAACTTCGTACGAATGGAATGACCGAAGAAAACGAAAGTACTTTTCACCACAAAAGCTTAAATATTTTTACCAAAAACGTTGATTTCAATTATGCAAATTTTTCCTTTTGAAATTTAACGACTCTACGAAAATAATAGCAGTCGATGATTTCAGTTTTTTTTTTTTGTGAGTTTCGGACTGGTTTTGTTCGGGTTTTTCTAATGTTTGTACCCTCAAAGGCGTTGGCAATTTGCCTAATGCGTGTCCATGATTTATGTATAAGTTACGCAATTCATGATCCTTTGTTAAGTTGTATCTACACTTTCGGTTTCCAAAGTACTCATTTGCATAACAGGGCGCACAAAACTGTACCCTTTCTTATAACCTTTCCGTTTCACTTTTAAATTTGTTGCATTGTTTACACTTTGTACGAGTAATAAATAAATCAAGCAATTTATTAGGTACGGTGCATGTGGCTTCGGACAACAATGTTGTCTCGTTGCCCGCAAGGTCCTGTGAACTTCGCCTTTATGTAGTTTGTGGACACTATATAACGTTTTTACAGCCGACGCGCGATGTACATTGCTTCTCAAAAGTGTCTCAACGGTTTTTACTTAACGTAAAAACAGTACCTAATAGAAAAATCTTCTAGATTGACACAAATTCAATAAATTTAATGTTTGTTTATTTTCTGTAACTAATTTGTTTATAATTAAACAATAATCATAAACTGTGAATAAGTGGTCAATGATGGTAAAATGGTTGAAATAAATGCCAATAACACACGTCATTATGGCGTGTAATATCGTTTTACAACTTTAAGGCAATAAATAAATTGACTGCCGTTCGTACATTTTATTACGATTTAAAAGTCGATGACTGTTTGAAACGAATAATTGATTTACGCCGGTTATTAATGTTAGGTAATTTGATATCGCGCTATATAACACATTTTAAAAACAATAAAAACTATAATCATACAAATGTTCTTTGATTATGAAATTAGTTCAATGTTTTATATAATAATATAGTTAATTATGTTAAAGTTTATGCGTGCATTTAATTTAATTGATAAATAAATATATCCATAGTACTTACCTATAATAAAAATACAAATGTATCGCTATAAAGTTTAAAACTTCATGCATTTATCTGGACAAATATTTATAAGAAGGAACAAGTATTTTTATTAATCGTCGAGCCACCGCTATCCGTAGGTATTATTTTTTATAATATGTACAAGAATATGCTTAAGCATAAAACTATTTTTCATATTAATTACTGTTGAAAATATTATGTAATGTGTTTACATTTATATCTAAATAATTGTACCATATTACAATGACAAAACCTTAATTAAGAAAAAAAAAAAATTTATTTAGTCATTCATTATGGACATGTCATGAGAATGGATGAAATTCATATAATTAGATGAATGTTAGGAGTAGGGGAAGTAGAAGGAAGTTAGAAGGTATGGATGGACTGTGTAAGACAAAAATGTTGAGCCGAGCCTACTTAGGAATAAGGTTAAGAAGAAGATTTATTAATTCGGTATCGTTACTTTTGAAACTAAATAGATTCACATCTAATGATATGTCTTGTGATATCTCTAGAAACCTATATGCATAATGCTGATTCATTGTCATATTAAACTTGTTTTGGTAATACCTAGTTTATTTATTACAATTTATGTTCAGAGTAATTAATGTTTGGTCATATAAAGAGATCAGCTTTACGCTTCTCTGGTACGAGTACCTGTATCAGATATACTATATTTAGTACTCTATCACATTCGTATGTTAATGACCGGAGTTTTCTACAAATGTTGTTGTCTTTTAGCCGTATAACACGTGTTAATAACTAATAAAAGCGTTTTAATGGTACATAAAAAGTTGAGATTTATAACGAATAGGTAGCTTATGCATTATAATCGCTCGACGCGTGCCTACATACATACTCGTGGGATTCTCTTATTTCATAATGCTCAATTTTCATAGCATTTTATTTATTTTGTAATACATTTATTAATATTAGTTATTATTATATTTTTGGACAAGCAAGTTTATTTATTATAACTACCCAAGTACCTAGGTGCACCGTTATCACGAAATGGTTTGTAATATTTTGATTACTGTTTTTACTTCTGATTTCTTCTGATGACTTTATATCTGAAAACCAGAATAGAGACATAGGTTTTTATTTAAAAAAAAATATGACATTAATTTAAAAAATATATATTAGCATCTGTATTTGATTATAAAAATTCGTATAAAAATCAGGTGAAGTTGAATCGGGAAGATTTTTCGTGTTTTATTCTTGATTAAAACATGTAGACATATAAAATGGACAAAATGCGTTGACAGTTGTCTTCATATGTAGACCATACAAAGTTAAATTTATAACATAGGATCTGTAGCTTAAAGGCCACATCTCTCAAATTGGTGCAATTACGATTTTTGCCGTTCTTTGCCATGTATCAAAAGTTTACGCAACTATTTCTCAGAAGCTTTTACATTATTTTTTACTATCCACATAAAAGTACTATGAGGCTACAATGTACAAATAAAACCTACATGTTTTGTCATGTGAATAGTTAACTAAAGACACATTACTTTAGTGTATATACCCTATATTATTTTATATAATCAATTCTGCTGTGATTTAATTCTATACCTATATGGTAATTAAATTTCACTTTCTAGTTTTCGTGTACTTTCAAATACTACTTATTGATGCTTTTATAACGCCGTCAGATATCTAAAGAACGAAGTACCTACCTACCTATATTGAACACATAATAGGTTAATTTTAAAATATTCTAAATTTATATTAATACTATTTAATATCATAAAATATACCTAGTTGTACTTACAAATTTCTTCTTTACTTTCAAATCCAAGTAAAAATTGTTTAACCAACAATCTAAGTACCTATATAACGATAGGCACATAATTGTTTTTTCGACATTTTTTACTGTGAATATATAAGAAGGACAAAGTATGTATATTTTGAATTATTACCTAATATTTCATTTAGTATAATAACACCTACCTTCTTAAGAAATGCAGAAAAAAAACTGTAAAATAAGTATGATTCACATCTTGTACATATTTTTGTAATGGTAGTAAACGTTTGGTATGAACTCACCCACGTCAGTGTGAAGGGACATTGTTGTGTCGGCGTGGCGTGGGAGCGGCATCTGGAACGGGTTGATCTGGCGGACATGGGGCCGTAAACGAACCAGAATTAGTACTCTTACTTACCGTGGAAAACAACAATTTAAATTTAGAGTTGAAGAGTCGGGCCGTGCCTCGTCTTGCGTTTCCTCATAGCCGACTATTCATACCTACCTATATAGATACTTAAGTACATTATGATATAGATAGATCTATACCACTAATATTATAAACTTTAAGAGATTGTTTGTTTTGTTTAGTTTGTTTAAACGCGCTAATCTCTGGAACTAGGTACCAATCAGAGTTGCTTTTTTTCATTTTATAGCCTTTTTATTGGGGAACGTTATAGGTTACATAGCTACACGCCACGACCATAAAGAGTGGAGCAGTAACAATGAACGTTAAGCAATCTGGCAAGCTGTAGGCAAGTAGGTACGGGTAGTGAGAACAGCGATAGGAGTCGCAATGGCAATGGCGTCGGCGCGGCGTATTAGAGTTAGTTACATTACATTACATGAAAATAGCTTTTCTTGCAATTATATTCTGAGGTAGAATAGCTTAAATGTTAAAATGAAGCACGAAAATCTAAAAAAATTTATAATTCTAATGTACCTACTAAGAACTTCTATAATAATAAATCTAGGTCCTTAGATGTGAAATTAGCGTTTTATATGGAAAAAGTAAAACGAAAATAAAATAATGAAAGTATACATTAAATCAATTGAAGTATGTACCATTATTATCTAAGATGCATTATCGCCATTTTAAAGGTAGTTCATTGATTCCATTGCTGAAAAAATTGTGGAAACGAGAACCAATAAAATCTTTGAAGGCGATTTGGACAGCCACATCGGCATTATTTTTTTTTCCTTTGCAAGAAATTGAGCAGATTCCGAAAAAAGTGGTAATCTGTTGGAGCAAGGTCCGGGGAGTATGGTGGGTGTCGGAGACATTCCAACCGTAGTTCCTCTAATTTAGCAACCGTCTGTCGTGAAGTATGTGGTCTAGCGTTGTCCTCAAGCGGCAGTGGGCTAGAGAGATTGACCAGTCTCGGTTATTTAACGGCTAGCTTTTGCATCATGGTTTGTAATTGTTGACAATACAGATCTGCCGTTATCGTTTGGCCAGATCTTAGGAGGCTGTAGTGTATGACACCAGCACTGGTCTACCAAACACTCACCAGTTCCTTTTTCTGAGACAACTTTCGTTTGGGACAGGATTTGGCCGGTTCTCCTGGGTTCAGTCGCTGTGATGAGCGTTTCCAATTATCGTAAAGGAGCCATTAATCGTCATAAGTAAAATACGATTCAAATTTTCCTTGTTATTGTGACGACGCAGCACTCAATCAGTTGTGCTTCAGTCAATTCATGCGGTACCTAACATTTCTCGAACTTTTTCACTTTTCCAATTTGTTTCAAGTGAAGTAAAATTGTTTTATCACTCACTCCGAAGCCTGCTGCTAACTCTGAGGTGGTTTGCGATGAATCCGCTTCCAAGATCACCTTTAATTCTTCATTATCTATTAATTAATACTACGGTCTCTGGCCGTCCAAGGGGTTCGATTCGTAGGTCAAAATTTCTAGAACGAAAACATTGGAACCAAAAACGTATCACGCTTTTTTTTTACGGTAGCTTCCCCATACACATTATTAATCCTTCGAGCTGTTTTCGCACCGCTGATGTAACTCATATTCGTAAATAAGGCGATATTTTAAGTTTTCCATTTTGTGAAAAGAACGATGTCAAAGAAAAATCAAATGGTACGAAAACAAATGTATCACTAAATTCGAAACACAAATACGCAAGCCTAAATTGGAAATAAATTTGAATTTGGAATTACAAACCAAGCGCCAGATATTTAAATCAAGGTGGCCAATTTAAAAAAAAAACGCTTGTTTCATATGTAGGACCTAACCTAGCCATGTGCTCGTGAGATCCCATCGACAACGTTCGTATCTACGTTATGTAGAGGTAATTTATGATCGAAGTTTTTTTTTTATTCCTTATAGGTTGTAGCATTTGGCCATAATCTCACCTAATGTTAAATGACGGCGTAGCCCAAGATGGTAACACGTTCAGCATAGTAAGGAGCCTAAATATATTAAAGAGAAAACAACCCAATTTCTACTTTTCCCACTAATTCACGAGTCAACTTAATGAATAAATAGACAACCCCTATCGGTTTATTGTAGAGAGACTAGTTTATTACATCATATATGTAATAATTTAATTTAGGGTTAATTTATAAAATATGTTTAGGTTTATTGTTATAGTGTGAGAAAATGTGTCCTCTAACAATTGAACTTACAATGTACTTTTGTGTATACATACAAAATTTGATGTAAGCCACAATTAATAATGTTATTTGAAATTTGTACGAAGTTTGTACGGAGAGGTAGTTTGAATGACGTCAAATTTTGAATGGAATTAGGTAATAGTAACTTGAGATTTAAATAATGATTGCTCTAGAATCAAGAAGTCTTTTATAGTTTCTATAAGTTCATTGTATGCTTTATATATGAATACCTACTTATTTAGTGTTGAAATTTCCAAAGTACATAGGTATATGAAGAATACTTTATGTTGAAATATAAATTTAAATTTCAAAGGAAGCTTTACAGACCATTTCCCCGGAACTATGAGTTAGCCAAAATTATATATATCCCTGAGATAGCTGGGGACATTATAGGGGAACTTTTTTATTATTTGTGTTATATTTTGCAATTTTTTAAATCAGAAGGGTGGATCCCCTAGCTAAAGGGTGGGCTTGGTCTGAATGAATTTATAGTTCTTTTGTAGATAAACATATCAATTTGTTGTCTTTTGTTAGCGACGTAAATATGTGATACAATTGTTGTTCATAGAATCAGTTATTCTGATGACTCCGTTGGTCACACTCCACAGTTGAATCAAGAGTGATTCTATAATCTGTTCGAGGTTCAATCGATTTTACCTAATTAGTGAAAAGTGTATTCCTAGCGATATGAAGACATTGTTATAATAATCGTGTAAGTGAACATATCTTTATTAAAATTTCAATATACAATCTGTCGCCTCAACGATTATTTGTTCTATCCACCAATCGTTATGTTTAATAGTAGATAGAATGTTTTTTTTCTGTATTTAAAAAAAAAACTTTATTTTAAAGACTTTTTAATTGTGTATAAGCAATATATGGAATGATGGCATTCTATAGAATGCCTATAAGAGTACCCGGCAATGTATGAAATAAAGAGAGTTATTCTTCGCCTAGGCATTCTATTCAAAATACAGACGATGCTCGGTTAGGTTAGGTTGGACTTGCGAACAAGTACTAGCGAGCTGGCCGCAGCAGAGGTTGGCGGGCACCACAATCTCAATAGAATGCATATGAAATGTAATAAATGACGTGCATAACCCAATACAACAGTTCGTACAAGGCTGGTCGTCACACCGCTAGGCCAATTCTAGGCCGAATATAGTCGTGAAAATCTGGAATTTCATTAGCCGAGTATGTTCTATCTCATTCTCTCGCAAGCTAAATCCCATAGATATATGTGTTTGTCTCTATCACATGACCTGCCAAAAGATCCCTAGTGATATTCGAAATGAATCGGAAATGTATTTTATACTTTGCCTAAACAGGATTTGGCATTCTATATAATTTCCAGGCAATGTATGAAATATGAATCATTTCATACATTGCCTGCTAGGTTCAGGCATTCTATAGAATGCCGGGATTCTATACATTGCCTATAACATATACATATTATGATAAGTTAAAAATAGCTTAAATACAGCTTTGTTGTCAAGCTTTGTTAGCAACAATACCTTCTACCATATATAAAACATAGATTTAGTGTACCTAGTACCAATCAGATCGACAGTAGGTCGAATATAACGAGACCAAAAACGGAATACACTAGTGTTCATATTATTTTGTTGATTTTATTTGTTATAGTAGTAGTTACATTCAGTTACAGTACACGTAACCACAATTGTTAAACACGTCTACTAAACATTAAATGAAACCTACCTTAGATTTAGCATAAATAAGCGGGATTTGTTTTGATAACGATTTGCGTAGCCGATACTGGTCGATAGAACATACGAAAATGGTCTCGTATCCCTATCTCGTTCTTACACAAGCGCATACCATGCTCGTTTTTATTTCGAACTGCCGATCGGTGTGTATTAAACCTATGGAATAAAATGTAAGTATTGGTGGTTTCATCTAATAAGCACTGAGGCGACGAGTTTGTATTAAAAATATTTCAGCTAAATTTATCGTAAAGGGTCAACTAAATAAGCCCTAATTTATCACGTTGTTTAGTTCGTGCATCTTCCTTGTTCGCGTTGCATCCGCCAACCACTTCCTTACTAAAGAAAAAAAAATCTAAATCTAAACACCATACGCCTTAACCATCGCGCGACTTTACCCGTGAATCGATTGAAAAGCGAGCGAATAAAATCGATTTTCCCCCAAATTGAATAGTCGTAAAACATAGGTAGCAAGTTTTAACGTCCGGGATTGTTTACACGGCGGCGTCACGAGTGTAAACGATTGTCGATAATTGATGATTTGATTTACAGCATCACTAAACAACCGGTGTTTGGGCGATCGAGATACGTTCCTCGCGCCCTGAATGGAACATTATTACGTATCTAATAGCCATTATATATAACACTGTTAGGTATTTATGTCTCAAGTATACACTGGCCGAAATTTATTGACGGTTTGAATGGAATTTTGATTTACTAACAGAAGTTCTCAATGAGATAAACGATATGTTGTAGTTTCATTTTACTATCAGTTATAGCTTATAACAATATTTAACTACATAAAGAGAGAATTATAAAATATATTACCATTATAATCAAGCAGTTTCTACTATAAAAATACTTCTTAATTTCATTGAAAAAAATATAGTTTTAATAGGTGTTTAGCACAGATATACTATTTTATTTCTTACTGTCTATTGGGAGTACCTAGATTAGAATGAATAATTAGTCTTAATAATATCTAATAATAAATAAATGTATAATTGTGCTATGTAAAAAAATACATAAATAGCATAAAATAGAAATTATGTAAGTCAAAAGTAAGTCGCAACATTTAATTAGGCAACAGGCTCAACATATTGCTAGCAAGAAAAATGAGGGCTTGCTAATGATAACAACGGGTAGACTTTTCATCCTAATTAGTTATGCTCAAGCATGATATATGCTATATATATGTTTATTTAAACAAATAAGCTCAAATCCCGGTAAAACAAAAACGAGAAGACAAAATCAGCGAAATGTACTAAAATATACCTATACCTATTAAATAATCCTATCTCAAGTGAATTATGATAAAAACGTTTACTTAGGTAGATACTATATAGATTTTTCTTTAAATTGAAATGAAATACTGAGTCACCATGTGTGATTACCTACGTACATATGATACTATATTATTATAAGTTAATATTCGATTTGAAGGTCAAAGTAATTATTCCCGTAAACGTAGGTTATTAGATCCTATAATAACACCAATGCTAGGTAGAATCAATATAACGCTATGTGAAAGAAAAGTATGTACCTACTTATAATTAGTAGAAAAACGACGACATGTTTTTTCGCTTACCTACATTTCATTTATAACGGTCAAATACACAGGTTTCCAGTCATTCGTTTTACGGTTGTAAACGGAAAGAGAAAATAAAATCGCTCATCTATGAAAATTGTTCATTTTCCTTTAGGTCTTATAGGCATACCACCTACTTTATGATTATGATTTTTTACTACCATAAAATTTGTACTTAGATACGAATTTTCTATAAAATATTTAATTTGTTATTAAAATATGAAATGCTTATAAGCTATCATCCTCATTATCAACTCGTAATTGTCCACTGCTGCACATAGTGGTAGATAGGTAATTGTAACATAAGATATTATCTTTTTGTATCTCTAGTATCTTGTAACAGACATATCCCATTATAAAAATAAAAATATAAGGGATTAAATAATGTTTTAGTAATTACTGCATTGTAAATTGTATTCATATAGTAAATACAGTAAATATTCACCAAAACTTAGCGAGTAAAATAATGCGCTATTAAGATTTGACTGGGTTAGGTTCTGTGGTTAGGTTAGGTTTGTCTTGTAACAAGAAACGGCGGGAGACGGCCGCAGCAACGGCCGGCGAGAGCCAGGTAGGTACAAAAAATATCATGTGGTACAAAATTTGGTGACAGACTGATTTAAAAAAATGAATTGACATTTTCGTCCTGCTAACCAGCCATTAGAGGCTTTAACAGCTTCACCGGGCTTAAGGTCGAACGCAAATGTAAGGCAACAAGGCAAATAAGCCGCGATCTGTCTAAAATTACCCATAAAATTCGATCTAACTAATTATAATTACATATAAACATATTTCTACCTTCTGAAAGGAAGGAGGAAACATGCGTATATGCATTTAGTAAAAAGAAAAATAGGTCCCTTACAGAACCTATATACATGAAGTGGTGTTCATGTGTGAGGTGTAGTGTCATGTGTGTATGTTGGTAGCTAGTGAATGCAGTGTCGCTGTATCGCGCGAGCGACTCCTGGCTCAAGGGCTCCTTGCCGGAGGAACAGAAACTTCATTATGTCGCACTTCTGTCATATAGTGCGCGCGCAGCTGTCAGTATTACCTTGTACTAAGCGCGCCGAAAGTATATACTTCAATTATTCTAGACAATGGTTTTTTTATAGCTTCTGTCTATGTAGGCAATTTCGCCAATGTCAAGTGTGACATAAACACGTTTTAGAGTTTGGTTGTCAAATGTTCAGTGTACTGCAAAATAACCTAAAAATAAAACAAAACAGTCCCTTATACATATTATTTTGCGTTGTTATGTCCTATTTTAGATAACGTTTTATTTGCCACAAATAAATTATTATAGATTATCACATAAATCAGAAATGTAGGCCCGCTGGGTCTATCTGGGCAGGCAAGGGTTTGTTTTATTATACTAGCTTGGGATCCGACTTTAACGTATATATTATGTATGCCGTAACAGGGATATTCGTCAAGAGCTATCATACGTACCTATATGATGAGAATACTTTCATTAATAGGTAATATCTATTATCGTAATCAATATAGTGTTATTATTATGTTTATGTGAAGAATGAAAGCATGTTCTTCAACCATTTGGTAATAAATTCTATAGTAGAGCACTACTGAAACTTAGTAAACTTAATAAATTCAGTTATAATTTAAAATACAGATGTCCAGTAAAGGACAAAATATTCTTTAAAGCGTCCTTCAAGCGTAACGTGAAGTGATATTTATAGAGGCCGGCATGACAGCGGCGACCGCAGATGGATTTCAATATCTCGGTGGTCACTGTTGTATTTGGATTGTACTGAGCTTACCATCATGGACAGTACAATCAGTACAATTTAATAAAAAGCAGTTGCACATTTATATACCTGATGTTGTAACGTTGTAGTTGAGAATGGTAACACTCTAAGTTTAGAAAGAAGTACGTCTGTTACGTATAGCTTTCTATATAGACACACCATTTAACTATTGTTATAATTAACAAATGTATTTTAATTAATTAGTAAGAAATTTCCAAATCCAAGCGTGAATTACATAATCCTCTACCATTTTTTTATAAACTATGCTGAAACAATATTACCTGATACATAACCATATTTTCATAAGTCTCGTAACCTTCAGAAAAACACTTCGCGTTCACCCGTTAATAAACCGTAATCGACCATTTCAAAGTTCAACGTCCAAGCTTAACTCCGTAAGGTGTATGTGGCACCATAAAACGATAAACAAAGAAACAATACAACACAACATACATACTTAAATATAATATCAAACTTTTGTGCTATGCTATACGGACTATTGTGAGCCCTTCCTTATGGTATTTTTGTTCACGACTTAGGTAGGTACCAGCGTTTTAAAAATAACATTCGGACAAATTAAGGAGTTTTAGGTTTATTCCAAATTGTGGGTTTTTCCGATGATTGGTAGGTACTAGGTATACGTACCTACTTTGTTAGGTTTATTAGGTATCTTTACCTAATATACTATTTTAGGGCAATATTTCGATTGCAAATGAATACAATAATGGTTGCTTAATATGAAATGAACATTGTTACAAAACCAACTGGTAGACACATTTCACCAATACCTAACTTTACAAAAAAAAAATACAACTAGGTAACTCTAACCCAGGGAGTTCTGGAAACCATACTCATCGCAGGAACATTACACAAGATTATTTGGCCGCAATCTTCTGTAGAGTGGAGGTATTCCACCAGTCGGTTAGCCCCAAATAGCCCTAAAGAAATTTCTCTTTGCCCTACCTCTCTTAAAATTTTACTGTGCTGCTGTGTACAAGAAAACCGATACACGATATACGATGGAGTGTGCAAAGGTCATGCAAGCATGCAAGTCTGAGCAATAAATGTTTATCGGTTGTTCTTTCAAGTATTATTTGACAGTGTTGATGCGTTAAATTGCGATTAATAGATGATTAGCCATCCGGGCGTGCGTTTACGACGAGCGCGTAATAAATCTATTTTTATTGCGTAACAATCGCGCTACTACCAAGAAATGAGTTTCGTTGAAAATATTTTATATACAAACTTCTTGTAATTACTTTGAGCTTACATTGGTAAAGTATCATCTCATACCCTATGGTGCCAACCTAGGAACTTAATAACAAACGCAGTGGTAGGTGCGGGTAATAAGGCCTAGCTAAGGGAGATTTGAAATAAAATAAAAATTATTTATGAGAATCAACAAATTTAAATTATAACTTAAGATCAATTACTATCAAATATAAACAAAAAGTAGCAATTTCTGATAAAAACGAAAACGATATTAGATATTTTTCAAAACCTTCTCAGTAGGCCTTATTATAATATAGTAGGGTAATAAGGCCTAAACACTTTAAAATACATTAATAATTAAAATATGCATCTAACATATGGTAATTGAGATCAATAATGAATAATTATGCATTAATTATGCTAAAGCCTTAAAAATAACAACACATTTCTTAACAGCCATCAGGACACTTAAAGCTACCTATATCATCCGCTGGCAAGCCAACACACTCCTCGAGGTACCAATTGCCGCATTTAGAACATTGTCGCATATCAGCCATCTTGTCCTCGTCACAACCGCAACAGTACCAACTTGCTTGATTATGATTAGTAAAATTTCTATCTTTGAGGGTCGAAGCCAGGTCTTTGATGACTGGAGTTCCTCTGTAATTTATGGCCTTTCTTCTAACTGTTAGCATTTTCTCCATATTTTTAACTGGTGTAGGCATAAGCTACTGAAATGCTGTTCTTTTTACTTGAGCGAGAGTCACATGATCTTCATCTTCGTCCGAACTAGAACTACCGTAAACCAAGCAGTAAAACCTTCCAGGTCTATTTGGGGTATGCTCATTTCATCAATTCTTTTCATAAATCAATTAGAAAACAGTTGTAATGACTTATTTACATTCCTGACTATTTTAAAAAGAAATAATAAACTGTAAAACAGACAAATGTCGAGATAAACCACAGGAGGATAATAAGGCCTACGATCGAATTTGATAGGCCTTAATCACCGCCTACAACTAGTGACAAAAAAACTTTAAAAAAATATTTTTCGAACTATAATTTATTATTCAAACATCAAAGGTCGCAGAAGCATTAAATAGTAGAAAACTATACTACGGTATACGGTATACGGTATAATTGTACATATAAGTGTAATATTATAAAAAATATTTACGATTGGATCGAACGATTTCTTATTAACCGAGCCGCGAGACCGCCCTTTCACAATAAATGACGCCGCTCTGGTGGCAGTGATCGAGCTAACGCGTCGCGATGGGTTTGAGGCGCCATCAATGAATGCTAGCTTACCAGCAAATGTGAACTTGAGCGACATCGATAATTTTAAATTGTATTTTTATTACTTAGGCCTTATTAGCCGACAGGCCTTATTACCCGCACCTACCTTAGTTATTTTTTTAAGCCAGTAGAAGCAAACAAAACCCAGTATGATACAAATAGCCTTTCAGGTAGGTATGGAGTATAACTATGTAAATGATTCTTACGAATATTTCGCTCATTATAGAATGTAAACAATATAACAAACGTCATGCTAGTTAAACAGATTGTTAATAGATGTCGTCTCTTACATGTTCGATGAATATATTGCCGTCAACGGATGTTCCTAATGAAAAGGTACTTTTATAAAAAATATTAATTTTAAACTATTTGTCAATAGTCGAGAACGTAAGTTTTAAAATTATGTTTATATTATTAATTTTTATGAATAATTAAGCGAGGTAATATGACTTTACCACAAAAATTATCTTTGAGTAATAATATATATACTTACAGATATTATTACTATTAGGTATGTTATTTTTATTTATTTTAATAACTTAAGCAATAAACGAGCACTTATTTCTCTTAATGTGTAGTGGTCCCTGCAGCATATATAACTATGTATGTATGTACCTATCAACTTCAAAAAGACAGAACCTAAGTCCTGAAGTGAATGATAATAGGTTGGTACTGAGAACTTCAGTTTGAACGCCTCGTGTGCCAATACGTGTTAATAATCAAATCATTCAATGCTGAACACAGCAATTCTCACACTACTACTTTGTCTTTCAAATAGGGATCGTGTACCTACTCCTATTAAATTGTAAGTAATACTCTACAAAAACAACAGTAATTAACTCCCTAATAACCGTAAGTGCTGACTGATATTTCTGTGAGGGCAAAGATGGATTGATTTCGATACCTTATACCATACGTCGAAGGTTGATTTTGGTATAGGTACCTACTTTATCAATGATTTTTCATAATATATTTTAACAATAACAAAGAAAATTTATACCTTTATATAAATTCTATATATATGTATATCTAAGCTTTGAAATGCAGTTACATTTAGATATACTGATATGACTATAATAACAACTGTTTCGTATAAGAATTCGTATGATGGTAAGTATGTGTATGTGTGTGGTCTTGTCCATAGAATTTAATAAATATCGCCTCCTTCTTCAATAACTCAGCTAGATCAATTTCTTATAAAATTTTAAATTCATAAAAAAATAAAAACTATGACATCACAGCATAGTATAATGTATGCGTAGCCATATAATCATAAATACACCGGTATTAATATTTGCTTAACTTACCATAAAGTGAAGTGGCGAGCGAAGCCTCGGCTTCGACCACTAAAACGTGCACTTAGTAAAGATTATCTCCGAGGTATGTGGCTGTAAATAATCGAAGTTACTGCATCGTGTATGGAGACCTTAATTTATGGACGCTACATGGAGTTAAGCAGCTGCGCAACTAAGAAGTTCATTTCTTTTAAATAAGAGTAGGTATGAGCAGTATTGAAGGCGGACACACCTCGTCTTATTTAATTAATGATTATTTACGCCCATATAGTTTCAGAACAAACTTGCATAAATACCTTCCTTAAGGAGTTATATACATAATTGTTTTTTTGCTTATTTTCGTTTCATATTTCCATTGTTTACTATTTTCTTTTATTATAAAGATGAGTATCGTTTAAGTGCCTTTAATAAAATATTATGTACCTACCTACCTACGTAGGACATAAGCTTCATCAGAGATATTGATAATTTTGTTTTAACTCATGAAAAACTTATCTGCTACTACAGAATATACTTGTGCCGAGAAATATAAATGACAAGTTTTAGTGACTTGTATCTACTAAATTACCTATCTAAATAAATAAACTAGTGAAAATATAAATAGGTACAAATCAAATAAAACTGACAAATATTACATCAGAGTTAAGTCCATTCCCATGTAATACTTATATTAAACGGATGTCAAATGTACGTTACAGTTATATAATACTTGATACATCGGCATATTACATAAAAAAGAGTGCAATAATGAGTAATATTTGAATCACTACTGAGCCATTTCGTACATAAAGAATGACATTGCTCGATGTCATTCAGATACCATAGTGACATAAACGTGTTCACTGGTTCGGTATCTATATTTATATGGTGTTTTGTTAATATTTTTCAGTTTAGGTTTCGCACGGTGTACTTAGTGTTACCTCTGACTTTAATTACCATAGATTTAATATATTATAGATCGACAATAGATTGAATAACACGAGACCAAAAACGGAATACACGAGTGTGCGTATTGATATTGCGTATTGTTGCGTATTGTTTCTTCGTCACACAATTACAGTACACGTAACCACAATTATTAAACACGTCTACTGAACATTAAATTTCTCGTTAAAACCTTAGATTTTGCAAAAATAAGCGGGCCGATTACGCATAGGAAAATGGTCTGGTATTCCTATCTCGGTCTAACTCAAACGTAGGTATACTATGCTCTTTCTCTTTCGAGTTGCCGATCAATATATACACACATATATGTATATTAAATTTATGTAAATTACATATAAAATTAATTGGTATATTCTGGGAATATGCAAAGTCCGAAGATCTGAGTAGTACATCTAATTCTAAATAGGTAATGCAATACCTAAGTAGGTAATACACAACATAAATAAGCGTACAATCATCCTTGTAGGTAGGTACCAACTTGTGTGAATATAAGAAAGTTTACAATGCTTTTATAATTGTGTTTCTAAAATAATAGATACGCCTAATAATATGCCTATATTAGGTAATATTAAATTTCATTCAATGTTAATAAATAGTTTTTATCGAATGTAATTTTAAGTAAGTAAATAATATTATTAATTTCATTATTTTTTTTTGCAGATTACTACATAATGGCATGAGGCGAGAAAAGTTTAGAAAAATATTTGCAAGACGTTGCCTATAAGGTAAGTAAGTATGCTAACATACCTAATATGTTTATTTTTTTAAATACCTAAGTACATACCTAAGTGTACAATTTGGAGGACTTAATGCTAAAAAGCATAACATTTTACCTTTCTTAGTTTTTACCTGTCTACATTAGGCAACTACCTAACTTGTATGTACCTACGTACCTAAATAGATTGGTAGCTAGATAGGTACGTAGATGATATCAAATCCAACCAAAATTTGGATTAATATTTCAATTAGATAAATTTAAATTACCTATTTTTCATTTCAATTTTTTTTTAATATAATTGTCTACCTACACCTTTCCTTCGTAATATTATATATGTAAAAACCGAAATCATCTTTATCTGCACATAAGTGCATCTTGCTGAAGTGCAAAATTATACCTATAATTAAACTTGTGCCAGCTTGGATCGAGACCAACTTAAACTTGATGAAATATATGATTCGAGTTCAACCGGTGTATGCGTCCCCTATTGGTAGGTACCTATAGGTAGGTACCATTCAACGTGATATTGTTAGGCCAACGCGACAGCAGTGGACCTCGCCTCTTGGCCTCGTCGGTGTACCCGCCACGACCGCCCTCCTCTGCGGCAACTCAAGCCTAGGTCCGATCCATCGGTATGGAGCCCTTGAGCCAAGCAGCCGCTCGCGCGATACAGTGACTCCACATTCACTAGCTTTCACAGCTACACATGACACTGAATTATACACACATGCATAACACACAGGTACGTAGGTTCTGTAAGAGACCTTTTTTTTTTTGCCTAGTTATATAGATAGACAAAAATTTTCAGACCACTAAATACACATACACATGTTCCTTCCCTCCTCCCAGGGGGAACAAACATGTATATATGTATAGTTAGTTTGGATCGAATGATAGGGAATTAATCAGATCGCGACTTAATTGCATACGCGCAACAGTCCGAGCCGAGGTTCGGCCACTTTGGCACCCTCGGATGTTGTTGCTAAGCTTTCGTGGCTGAGTGCCTTAAGCGCTCGCCCCCAAGCACGGTAAAGCTGTAAAAGCCGTAAAGGCTCCAGGGCCCTTAAGGCTAACAGTATAGTCAGTTCGAAAACAAAAACCTCGTCGTTGCTCTTTGCCTATAGGTAGGTAGGTACATATATTTTGCAACCAAGTGTAGCCTACTCGTGTTTATAGTCTGATGATAGTAAAAGTTATTCTACAAGACCTTATTGCAAACCATAACCAAATGCTTGAAAAACATATTCGAATTTTGTTTCTTTATAATAAATAGATATATGTACCTAATTATAATAGAACTACGCATTAAAAAACGAATGTCATCGAAAAATAAAATCTTATGGCTAATTAAATACCTACATACATTCTAACATTATTCGCAGTTTAAACTTACATTAAAAAACTTGAAATACCCATACGTTTTACCCGTTATAAAATGTAATCATACTATACATATTTTTAATTTTTGAGTCCCCTTCTCAAAAATACTGTGCGATCTGTCAAGCTCCCTTTGTGTAAGCGAGATAAAATTATTCTCTTTTTCGCTCTACTTACGAGTTTGTTCTGAAGAGTGAAAGAGATCGAGAAAGAAACTATTATAACATGGCGTCGTGGGACGGCCGACATCTGAGCGCAGCTTAAATTTCACAGCACACTTGTTTAACTTGTTTTAGTGTGTGTTCTTATAATGTTGTCAGCTGGGAGGGTCTTAGTAGCAGGTATCTTCAACATTTGGAATTTCATGTTACAATATTTTTTTTATTTTTTTTAAAAGAGAAAAATTACCTTACCCTTTTATGGAAGTGAATGTTCCAAAACTAATTAGGTTAAAAATTACCTTAAATATGTTAGCTATTTCGAAAGATGAGCCTTTACATATTTTTTTATCAAATATTTATTTCGTTTCAATTGATATTATTTACGTATTAAGTTGTGAACTTAATTTAAAAGAGATTGCTTATACTGTTATAGTTTCCTCGAAAAAAATATTACCGACAACTAAATAAAAGTCCATAAAATCGGTCAAACAGTTTTTGACATCAATCCAGACATACAAACAGACAGACAAAAAAAGTCATAATCGTAACTAGTGTCCTTTGTAATAGACGTCTATCAGGAAATTTGAAAAAAAAGGTGTGTGTGCGATTCACACACAAGTGAAACTTCATTTTAAAATATATTTTAAATTTTATTTAAACAGTGTGCAATATACATACACACCGACATTTGCTGTCTCGCTCTGGCTCAAAAAAAAATATAAATTTAGGTAATATTAAAAATGAAAATAAGCAATATAACAAGCTTATATTTATTTGGCGTAACAAAACAAAAATACATCTCAAAATTTTATCGTGTGTTCCAACATGATGAAGATATCCATCAATGATAATAATGTAACTTCATTGTATTAACGTTTTTAATAGTGTAATAAATTATTTAACGGTGTATAAAAATAATGAAAAATTAGGTTTTATAATTAGGTAGTATAAACAAAATGTTGAAAGCAAGTGCTCCATGTTTCATGCAATAATTTTACGTTGAAAATGTAGATGGCGTTTTTTCAACCTTTCACATTTACTAGGCAACAAAATTATAAAGGAATGGATGGCCATTTCTGAAGGTAAATTTCATTTAAAATTACAGCCATTTTGTGTTGTAAGGGCTTGTCAGCACAAAATGAAATGAAAAACATGATTGGCTTTTTAGTTTTGTGTATTTTCCATTCATTTACTAAATTATACTTGTTATAAGAACAGTTGAATTTAACTTGATATAAAATGGACAAAACAATTAATAAATTCAAAATAAAAAATGGATTTAATATTTAATATTTTAAATAAACAACATACCTAACTATTGAAATATCCGAAAAGTTCAAGTCGCTACTGACCGTAACAAGCTTTGGGTGCCTTAAGCTCTTCAAAGTTCGTGTGAGTCCTTGTAGATGGCGCTATACACAATTTTTTGTTTTAGAAAGATATACGTATAGAAAAGCTATGAATACTAATTTCAGTGCATTATAACAATATTTTTATTAAATACTCATTAGTAACTGAAGCATAACAAATTTGTAGAAATACGATGATTTCAAGAAAAAATTCCGTAGACAAATTGTGTTGTATTTGTAAGTTAGCGCAGTGGTTAAATTTGAATTTCGGTTGCTAAGCTTATCGTATAGTTATAGGTATCTATCCTTGGTTTCAAACTATCTAATCTTTACCTAAAGTGAACAGTAAATAAATACAAAGAATAGACGTAATTAAAATATTATATATATAAAAGGTATTAAACTATTACCTAAGCTTAGGTTCTTTAATGAGAAATCTGAAAAAAGCAGGCATCACTGCAGACAATTGCTACAACGTTAAATAGATTCATTTCTGAGGCATGTCACTGGTAGCTTGCTACTTCTCACTCCTCAAAGCTAAATTGAAACACCTAGTGTGCACCTACCTGCTCGATTACCTAATACATGACTGATATCTGAAATAACCCACGTGTAAAATTCATGTAAATATGAATCATATGATATCAGTGTGATGTCATACTAAGGTAACGTATTCACTGGGTGTGGGTTTTGTCAACTGCACTCATCAGAGAGGAATACAGCAACGCAGTTAATGATACTTTGCAGCAGATATGAGGGTAACGGTGGTATTACCGCAAATACATTTTGCAGAGATTCTATCACGTCATAGATATTTAAATTTGGACAAAGTAAAGACGATTACCTACTATTTGGTACAAAGTTGACTTTTAATTCGTCTACCTATACAAGTACCTACTTATTATGTCTTATTGATTAAGTATGCATTTAAGTACGTATACCTATAGGTACCTAGATACTTATATAAGTTTGTGTTTGGCGTTCAATAACGTAGGAGCTATAATTAGCTGCTGTGATAGCCTAATAAGTAAGTAGTGGGATGGGCAGCGAGACGCCACTTGGGAACAGTGTTTATTGTAATCGAATTATTAACTGAGATCTTCACAATCCGATAGCTCGAGCGAGAATGTCTTCAAGCCGGTCATTCTCTGCTTGTAAGCTGCGTGCGGCCACAGAGCACACTTGTTGCTATCGCACCCAGCTAATAGTACGGGTCAATAGGAAAGTCAATAATATGAATGCAAAGGCGTACGGATTCCATAACCACATCGACGATTCTCCGACGTATGATATTAAATAGTGTATACCTATTATTTAATATGACGTGAAGAAGCCGGTCCTTGTAGCAATATCTCTCAAAAGATTATTATTGGGTAGATCATTACGTGAATGATAGTGATGTCTGGAAGTGACTCCCTTTTTGTACTTCTACTAAATATACAATATAGTAATAAATATTTTTGAAATAATTATACCATGGCTCAGTGGTAGGCACGTCGATCGATGTGAGTTCGAACCCTATGCAACGAGCCTGAGCTTTATGTGAAGGAAACATCGTGATGAAACCATAGCATGATGGTAGGGCTTTTATCTAATGCCCGCCTGGCTACGCACAACAGTCCGAGCCTAGGTCCGGCCACTTTGGCACCCTCAGAACTTGTTGCAATGCTTTCGCGGCTCTGTGCTCACCCTCAAGACCGTTGAAGGCTAAACAGTTCGAAAAACAAAAAAAAATATTGGCCCACTTCGTCACTTCACTAACATCAAGTGGCCAAACGCTAAACTTATTAGGAATGAAAAAAAGTGTAAACATTATTTACATAGTAAAATTGGCCTAAATTGAATGAAATACCTATTTTTAATTTTGATGGTTTTGAATAATTAAGTATTAAAAGCTTTACTAACTTTATTATTAAAATTACAACTGGTAGTAGTCTGACTTACCGTTGATCCTGGGTTTGATAGATGAAACAAACATGTGACGTTGACGTTGCGTGTGACTGTTGTGTGACGTAGGTAGGTACAAGATTTTTTATAAGCAGTTAGGTAACGTTATCTATGGACGCTTGTAACACCAGAGCGCGTTGCCAACCTCTTACCTCCCTTCCCCAAAGACCTCTGGAAACCTTACTCAGCGTAACACCACAAAACTAGGTATTGGGCTGTGATCTTCTGTAAGGTAGAGGTATTCCACCAGTCGGACTGCCTGCCCCAATTAGACAGAAATCTCCAAAAAAAATCTCTGTGTCCTACTTCTTAATACTCTACCTTACCTTCTCTCTCGTATATATACATACGTAAGTACATACCTACCTATATTTACAAACATAAATCATTCTAGCAGAAGTAGGTGGAAAATAATAATAATAATCTTGTGGAAAAATAATAAACTACTGATTTCTCCTTGTTTAAAAACACCTGAATAGTGTGAGGGTATTTATTGTAAGGGCTTGGTTTTTGAGCCCTCAGAAAGAGGTCTTTGCTCGGTAGGCCGTATATAGATAGGGGTTTACATAAGCATAGATTTTCTGAATAAATTACTATAAATATAAAAATAAGTCGTTGACTATCAAAGAATCACAAATCTAAACAGACAATACAACCGTAAAGCTGTGCAAGCGCTTCTAAGAAAGGCGTATTGACCCAATTTTGTATAAAAATTCAAATTAGTTTTTTGCCACCAAAGAGAAAGCCTAGTCGTATAGCTCAAATGACGCAGTCAGTATAGTTCAAGTTTTTACGCGTGAAAGTAGTGTTACGTTAAGTTTTGAACATGTCGAATTGTAATATTGTTTTTGTTCTAAAAATTAATCTCAAAGTAAACACGGGACGTGTAGGGATCTGTGGCGTTTGGCGACGAGCCAAATGTCTGCCGGCGCGCGGCAGACCCGAATGTCGATGGAAAACAGTGTCTAGGTAAGTTTAACTAAAAGTTTTTGATGTGGCTTTGTGTGTAAAGATATTATAGATACTCTGGAATTTTAATTCCTGATATATGAATTAACCACGTGGTTGCGCAAAGCCTTGAAGTTTATTTCTGTTTTATTAATCAATTTACCTTCACCAAACCGTTTGTGGTTAATATTTTTATAGATATTAAGGGTGATTTGAAGAACTATTAAAACTATTTTATACGTTGTCTAAAATTCTTATTAACAATTCTTGTAGCTCATTAATTGTGCAATGATTTTTACTTTCGTTGTATAAAATTTTATAAAAATCGGTTAAGACTTAGGTAATAATAAAAGTCAACATATTTTTGAAAGTAATATTGAATATTGTTATAAATAGCGCATCAATAATGAAATGATTTAATCTTCCCAACTTTACAGTTAGACAAAAAAACTTTTAATGGCATATTCGTGACCAGTTTTCTTCATATAGAATTAAAGAAATATGGAAAAATACATCTAGAGAGAGGACTACATATTTATTAATATGAGTAGATAATTAGTTTTTATACTAATCTATAAAGAGCGGTAAGGTCTACAATTAATATTGTCTATTACATAGTTCGACAATAGACGTCAATGCAAGCCCTTGGACTAATTTGTATCGTAGGTACATAGATTCATAGCCATGTTCCCACAAACTTAGGAGGTGTATTTACATGTCGCTGATGAAGCTCGTTGGCGGAATGCTGATGACTGCAGATACAGCGCAGTTATTTTACAGATTTAGTATAAGAAAACGACTTTATCATAAATAGGTATAGGAAATTAACACATCAAGTAATTTTGAACAAGATACATTTTACAATAATTAAAATTCTTTTCTTTTTTACTTTTTTTATGATAAGCACGACAAAATGACGTCACTGTATCTTTTTTTATTATAGCTCAGCAAAATGATTGTATGTACTGTCTGTACTTTATTATGCTCGTGCGTATAATGATTATGCGTATAAGATTTCTTGGTGGTCGCCTTTGTGTTTGGATTGTACTGTGCTTACCATCAGGGACAGTATCGTAAATGTGCCGAGCTAATATAAAAAAATTAAAATCAAGTGAAACTTTTCCAAACTAAAATTCCAATTTCGATTATTGCCAAAATTGAGGGGCTTAGAATCTCAGAATTTACACTGAAACGTCTCAACATTGTCTATCCGTTACAGTTCTAATTTATTTTTGAATTGTAATGGCAAAATTTTGTTGAAGTAAAACTTCTTATGCGACTTCCAAGCGTTAAACGTTAAACGTCATTATCGGTCTCTCCTCTTTGTGTGAGCCAGAGTGAGAGAGTAAATGTCGGTGTGTAAGTAAGTATATTGCACACTGTTTAAATAAAATATAAAATGTCTTTTAAAATGAAGTTTCACTTCTATCGTGTGTAAATCGCACACACACGTTTCTTAATATAGATTAATATTTAATTTATTATTTGTTCATGCAAACAAAAGCATGTATCTAACATTCTCTCTTATAAAATAAAATTTCCGTGTCGCCTACATTAAACTGTTAATCCAAATCCAATCCAAATTCAAATTAGTCGTTGTGTGTGGTCCTCATGTAGAATTATTATTTCAAGAACTGGAAGCATTCAACGCTAGAGGTTTAATGATCTTAAAAATGTTTAATTTATAGCGGTTAATTATCTCATCGTAATTGTCTACCTACGTAGGAATATAAGCAGCGACGGTTATGTAATTGGTCATATTTCGAATATCACAATGAATATAAATATTTAAATTAGGTTTTAAATATTTAAAATATTTTACAGATCTTCTTAGATTTAAACTTTCACCAGTATAATTTTCTTTATCGCAGAAAATATTTTTAGACGAGTTTTATGGACCCCACTATTCAATACTTTGGAGAAAACAGAAGCGTAATAACTAGGTAGGTAGTCTGTGTATGAATATTTATCTATCTTTTAAATATAATTTTAATAATATGTAAGAAAATATTAATAAACAAAAGATTTGAATATTTTTGTTACTTACCAAAAAATTTTTTTTATGGTTTTAAGTAGCAAGCAAACTTCTATTTTACCTGATTTTAAGTGGTCTCCAAAGCCTAAAGGTATTTATAACCAGTCTGAGGCGGGTCATTAAAAGGTCTTTGCTACTGCAAAGTTCTGAGTTGGAACGCTTCATGTGCCAATGCGTGTTGCCAACCACACTCTTTGGATTTGGACACAGAAGCGCGAACACTGTTGCTTTGAGGTAGAAAAAGTTGTAGGGATTGTCATCCGCCGTCGAAACTTATACAGGTTCTACCACTCTTTGAAAAATGAATAACGAATTGCTATTGAAAGATTTTACTGCTTCACTAAATACCTATCGATTTTTACCTATTTGTGTTTTAAATAACTTTTTGAAGAAACATATTTTTCAGTAACGAGATACCTACATATATATATTAGGTACTTATACCCCTTAAATTAAGCTATGCCCTCCTAATAAACCTACATCATAGGTACATGTTCTAGGTAAATCAATTATTTTAACAAATTTTAAATTCACCTATCAAATAAAAATTAATATAAATACTACAAATAACTTCTTTGATTATTCTGTATTGTAGCTCCAATTATCGGCATAGGTAGGTACCAACCTACTTAATTTCACAAAACACTGAGTAACTATTTTGTTTTCCAACATAAACGCCTTACAAAGAGCTTAACGGCCTCGTTTATATGGCTAATGAGTTGCAACTTATCGGTCATTCACCACGCTGTAGTCATTTATATTTTTCTTTGATTTTTATAAATTTTCAGTTATCATATAGTTTTTGTATCGTTGTATACAAATATTCAATTTTTTATGTGCACTGATATATACTGTGGAATACTAAAGGCTTATATATGATTTTTTTTTCATACTATAGGTAGGTACTACCTACTAGCTGTGGTTGTACTTAATAAAAATAATTATTAAATTAATTAAATCTAATCTTATAAGTAATGTAATGAATGATCGCGCTCAAACGGAGTTAACAATACGTTGTAAATAGAAAACATCTAATTTTACGTAGATATCATCATAATCTCTAATCTAAGTCCCTATCATTCGATCTAAACTAACTATACATATATACATGTTTCTTCCCCCTGGGAGGAGGGAAGGAACATGTGTTTGTGTATTTAGTAATCTGAAAAATATTTCATGTTATTTAGGTCTAAGTTCAGAAGCTTGCGACGCGGGTGTTCTTACGTTATTGTACATAATTATGATTTTCCGACCAACCGCTGACTTGCCGGCTCAGCGACCAACGAATGTCTTTACTATATCGTTAATGTTCCTACGCACAGGACATTTGTAACTTTCGAAATTGCTTAACATTGAACACTCTGTAACTATTCTGATCGCTTATCTGAATTTCAAATAAACACTGTGACTTTCATATTATGAGTTAAGAGTAAATTAAATTAAATATTTATTAAATGCTTTCGTAATAAACAGATATTTAAGAATTATTTAAAGTTTATCTTAATTTACAAGTAACTCAATAATTAGGTACTGAACAAAATTATAACGACTAAGTAGACAAATCAGCGGTGATAAGTTGAAAGTAATAAATTTTAATACAGTTAGATAGGTAGGTAGCTACTCCTGTAGTAAAAGCTATCAGATGTATGTTATTTATGGAAATATTGAACTAAACAAAATCCTCCTTCATCTTGTTGGTAACTGTTAAAACTGGGAGATTTTTCATTTTCAATACCTACCCTTTGCATAGCTATAATGTACCTAGATACGTTTTTTATTTTTTTCATAGTCCCTAGGTAGGCTGATAAAACTACAAGAGATAAAAAAATATAGGTAGATATACCAAAATAAAAGTTTGTAACCTACCAAGTCCTATTTCGCTATACCGGAGCGTCACGCGTCTGTAGAAAATATGTGTTTTGAAAATACAATCAATTGAATAAAAGTATTTTGTCCAGATTTTTACGACGCCTCCTTACAAGAGGGGTGTGGGCGAAAACATGTTCGGAAGTGGAGAAATCCATGCAATAATAATAACTCATACAGTTCAGCGCGCCCCCCGCGAGATGTCGCGCGGTGAACACAAGTAATCCATTTATTCTTAGGGCGAACTTTATGTAGTTTTCTTAAGAGCAGCATTTAGGTATATTGTTTCAATTTATTGATTATAAATAGTGGTCGTGCGTGAGTTTATATATTCTATTAGGATTATTAACAATAATTTCACAAAGATTGTTACCTTATTTTTTTATGATTTTTATAAAAGACTGGTGGACGCTTGCCCTCAATCACACCTGATGGAAAGTGAAGATTAGGCCAACGATGGTACACGACCGCTCTGTACATAGATAGGTACATTTTTTTATTTTATTTTTAATTCCTATGTCATTATTATTGTTTTATTACTTGTAGTTGACTTTTGTTTTTATTTTTCTGTGACAAGTTTATTTTTGTATTAATTAAATTTAGTTGAACGTAGATGATTATTTAATTATCTTTACTAGAGTTATGCGTGTATACTTTTTTAATTTATTTTTTCGATATCTATCTATATTCGATATCTTTTTTATTTTTTTCGAACTGACTATACTGTTAGCCTTAGGGGCCCTGGAGCCTTTACGGCTTATACAGGTTTACCGGGCTTGGGACACCTTGTGATTGCCTTGAAAAGCCTAGTGTATTTTTAACTACATTAAGTACGTTAGGCCACTGGCAGTCCTAATATAAAAAATAATAAATAAAGACTTAGTAAGACACCTATAGGTACGTATTCTTATGTAGGTACCTACTTGTTCATAGTAATGGAAAGTCAAGAGTTAAAATTATAATTTATGTAAATCCTCTGTGTGAACTAAGAACAATGATACTATCGCTATGAGATATTTTTGGCATGTGGAATGAGCAATTACCCACCCGAAGTGGAATGGAGAGACGGGGTGCCTATTCAGAAAGTTTCCAACCCTGCGGAATTTTGCGGATAGAACGCTTTAATTAGAATCGGGCGGGTATATTCTGTAATTGCGCCCCGCGGCCCGGCTCGGCGCTCTGGAATTTGTAACACTTACCTACACATTAAAATATCTGTGTTGAAAACTGTTTTTAAACAAGAAATACCAACCTGCTGTTTTGTTTGGAATTAATTATATCGAAATTTTAAAATCACTTTTTATAATATTTCGGGAAAATGATTGCATAGGATGGTACAGTTGACAAATTACGGCGACCGTCGGTGACACAAATTTCATTGGCAGCTGACGATGTCATGCCGGCCTGGTAAAATGCGTCGTCACGTCTTATTTGAAGGACCCAATACCTATCATAGGAAGGCCCCAATATTAAACCACTGTTTTCTTTTAATTATAATGTGTCTAAATATAAGTACCTTTATCCAAATGTTCGCAACATATATACCTACCTTAGTTTGACATCATATTCACATCATATGTGTCATACTTACATAAAGTTTACATAAATGATATCTGGGTGATGTAATTAATAGGCCGTGTGTTCACTGGGGACTTATCTATAACCAGTGCTTAGTAAAAAAAATGTTCTTTAAAACGAGAATGAAATGAACAGTTATTATAAACATGGAGCTAATTTAATTCTTCAAATATATATTATATAATTGAACAAATTTAAATTACATACTTGCTACTTCAAGTATCTATCTATTAAGCAGTGCTATCAATTATTATAGTAATTATTAATGCTAAACGTTTCAATTGATTTCGATTTCGAATGAACATGAATGACAATTAAGATAAGTAGGTAGGTAGGCATAGGTTGTATTTTAAAAATATGTAACAAAGCAAACTGGCAAAAAAGAGGTATTATGACTAAAACACGCATGTATGTAGATATTCGTTTATTATATCTTTAAGAAAATTCTATACTCTATCTTCAAATTTTAAAATCACTAGATGTAATTTATTACGCTTACGTACCTAGGCGTGTAACCTAAACGTTATTTAAACTCGGAGTCAGCAGTCATTTCTCCTTCAATAGCACGTTCGAGTTGAATGAAAGAGTTCTTTCATCGATAGCATCGGGGTAACAAAGAAAGTTTTTATAGTACAAGTTTCAACAGGATTCGATCCCGGATTTTCCAATTTAAAGAGAAAATAGTAGCTTGTAAAATTTGGTAAATAGTTTGATGGTATAATAGGTAAAGAAAGTACCTGTTTTTATACTATTCTATTATATCCACTTATATCTTCGTATTAATATATAGAAAGCATTACTTTTTAACTGGAACTGCCATAATATTGTTTATACTTATAATTAGTGACTAAAGTGATGTTGATTTAGATAAATTTAAGATGCTTAATTCTTACTATAGATATTCATAATTTGCAAGTTTAACGACTAAAGGAAGACTTTTTAAAAGACATTCTGATAAATTCATGACGATATGTGAAGCAAAATGATTTACCTATCTATTGTATAAAAATATATTATTTTATCACTTTAGAGAAATAGCTTGCTAGTTATAAGCGATTTTAATAATGTTTCATTATTTTTTCCCGGTATATAATATTATATTATAAGATTTATATATTATTTAGATCCATTTCGATATCCGTAACTAAATAGAATTATATTTTTAAATTGTCCCGGCCACAATAAAATCCACCCAATCTGTAGCGGACTCAATAACGCATCGGCAAGCCTACTTTATGCTTTGAATTTAAATTGGTACATTTTTATAATAATGCCTTTGAACCAACGCCGCACTCGTCCTATCCCCTCGGGCATATTTTTTTCTCTTTTTATAATGTAATTTTCTTAAATCACCTTTTCTGCCCTCCCGGTATAACGAAAGTACTTATTATTGTTACAAAATTATAGCCTTCAATGGAACAAAAGAAGGTACCTATCTACATATTTTCCATTTTAGGGCGTTACTTGTACTGGAAAATTATTAGTGTTCAACGGTTTTATATTGCAGACAAGTTGTGAGTCCTGTGATTTTCCTTTGCAGAAAAATTGTAAAATGCAAATTGCATGAGATTAAATAAAGTTATGACAAATGTAATAATTGTTGTTAAGGGTAAGGACAGATTCATCATTTTAGCCGTTCTTAGCTTTATGAACAGATATTATAGTTCAGTGTTTTTTTATATCAGGTAGGTAACATAGAAATAGCATTACAATTACTCGGCGAATAGATTACTTAGGGTATTAAATTCTTGTAATACCTTCATTTGATATATTTAAATTAGGTATAGGAGCTAAACATTTGTATCGTGCTGAATTTTTACTTCTTGCAATGACCTTAAGAGAGGTGTGTAGAAAATATATATGTTTTTTTTTGGAGTTTTCTCTCTACCTACTTGAGGCAGTCCGACTAGTGGAATACCTCCAGCCTACAAAAGATCGCAACCTTTTGTTTTGTTCTGCGGTGAGTAGAGTTTCCAGAGCACCTTTTTTATGTTTTTTTTTTTTTTTTCGAACTGGCAATACTGTTAGCCTTAGGGGCCCTGGAGCCTTTACGGCTTTTACAGCTTTTTGGCAGAGCTCCTTGGAGTAGGCGGGTTCCAGTTCGGCAACGCGTTAGTGATACCATGATATTAGAAGCGTCCATAGGCTACGGTAGCTTATCATCAAACGGGCCGTATGCCAGTTTGCCAGCTTTGTAGTATAAAAAATGTTCTTACTTACTTACTTTAACAAGTCAATATGAACATTTTTATTTTTAAAAACAATAATTTAACTACTTTATTCAACTGATTAAGGATATTTACATTTCTATTGACAAATTTATGTTCTGTAGGAATAAATAAATAAATCAAAGCGACAGAACGTGGTGCCCGGGCGCATCATCCCGGGTTCGTTCACCCCAAACATCTGTTCACATATTTCAGTCACAGAGTTATCAACATATTATATTGTACTTGAACTTAAATACTTGCAAGGCTTGTTATCGTTTAAATTACGGCTTATTACATGTGTAATCCGAGTACATATCAAATGATTTGAGTAAATGTTTTATGCAAAAGTCGATGCGTATTGAAAACCTCGAATGCCTACCTAGAGGCAGAATACAAAATACAACCAGCTTTTAGTTACAAATTTGATTAAAGCAAAGTCTACCATATAGGTACTAAATTTTGTACCTGAACTGTAGATAATTATCCATGTTATTTGTTCATTATTCATGATTATTAACAATTTTTATTTATAAAAATTATAAGATCTTTTTAAAATATTATTATTATCTGATTAATTTCAATTTACACTGAATTAATTAATAAAAAAAATTATTATCTGAGAAAATGTATATTTAAGTAGGTAACCAGTGAACAAATCACCTTGGTTTAACAGCACATATATACCATACATATGTATCATAATTACATAATTTTTACACATATGATGAAGTGTAATATCATAAATATAGGTCGAGAGTTCACTGGGTAGGTAAGAACCTACCTACCTAATCAAAGTATTTTATTAATCTTTTAAAACTCCACATACCTAATCCATAGATTTATAGTATGCAACATAAATCAAATATCCATTTATGAAATAAGTATTTCTTTAATATACCTATTAAAAGTGAATACAAAACAACACGCCCTTGCTTCGGAATCGCAATGACAATTTCTTTTTCAAATCAATTTAACGACTCATAGACATACCTACCCACCTATCTACCTAATTATCAGTTATTAAGTTACCTAGAAAATTGAAACCAGTATCGCAAAATAATATTTAGATACATATTAATAAAATTGTACATTTTTAATTTAAGTAGGTATAGCTAATTTCGAAATTATTAACAATATCTACCAATGTCCTAATTATAACATACTAATACCTAATAAAAATGAAATAATTCATAAGCACAAGGATACATTGTAAATTGTGCACTAAAGAAATACATGTTTCAATAATTACTAAGATATATGCACTACCTGCAATAAGTCTAATACACTTCATACCATTATAATAATCATCAACTAAACTTTGGTAACTGAAATAGTATTTATGATAATAATAAAAATAAATTCAAAGACCACTGGACGTTTATTCTTTGTGGTGGACAATAGAGAATGATGAAATTTGATAGGTTGGCACTAAGCCGCCATCTTTGTTCAGATGCAAGGCGCTTTCTGATTGGTTCTCACAGCAAAATGGTTGCCATGTGTATTTATAAAAGGTTAGTGATTTGAAGGAACAAATTCTCTTCTACATATCATATCTAGAATGCCCGTGCATTATGTTGTTTTTTATTTTGAAAATTTTATAGAGAAGTTATTTTATTTTGTTTTAAGAAGTAATTAGATAATATTAAACAATATGTTATTAATATAATTAACATATACAAATCTGTCATATTATTTAAGATTCAAGGTTACAAGGAAAGTTTTGATATAGTTTCATATCATATCAATATACTTATTAGGTATGCAAAGTACTTAATTGTAAGTAAGCATCTTATAACTGTAGCACTTCTACTTTAAGGATATTATGGTACCAAATAGCTCTATAAATGTTGGTCTCTGCCTAATATTAGATAATTATATAGTTCCCTAAAATTGTGCTAGATTTAATTTCAATTTTCATAATTAGGTATTAAAGACACTAGTAATGTAAACATAAGTTTACTTACTAAACAGTTTAAAATTCGATTACGAATGTTTTGATTTTTTATTAGTAGGTATGTAGTAGCTACCTAAATACCTAATGTTAAATTCAAAAGAATCTAAAAGCGTTGGCATTGAGTTTTTATCGTACAGCGTAACTCCGCTTCGGGACTGTGTCGTGTATTTTCATCTGGCGCAGAATTCACAAGATTTACGATCCGTTTGGCTCTCGCCGATTCAGCACATCCAGCCACAACCGTAACTGACAATCTTCTGTCTCGTAATTTTAATGAAATAAGATTTTTCCACTCTTAAATTAAAGAGAAAATTATGGAGAAACCGCAACGTTAATGTTTTTTCACTTTATGTAATTTACAACAAAAATACAAGCAGCTGTTTGTAGGAAAACTATACTAACTTTAATTTATTGTAATAAAATCATGATTCTAATGGAATAACAAATAAAAGTAGGTACCTACTCTTGTATAAGTAATAGATCTTCTATGTTGGTCACTGTGAGACTGTTTTGATTAGATACTACGAGTACTTCGATTTTACTGTATAAATATCTCATTGTGGCAGTTACCAGATTCACGCTTATTTACAGCTATGTGTACCTGTGGCTCCGCTCACGTGCGCACGCGCGAATTGTGCTGCCTCCAAAATGCTTATTATGGGTGATCGTTAATAGATAGACACATGCGATCGCTGTCTTTTTTGTAGGTTTTTTTAAGTTTAATATACATTAATTTGTTACACCTTTTATGGTTTACTTAGCGTAAGCCATTTAATCGTATCAAAAGTGTATTTTTTTGATTCGCCTTTATCGTCACTGCTTATTTCCTATGCTACTTAATGTAATGAAATATATCCTGTAACTAGGCCAGTTAACATATCTATTAATTAAAGGAAATACCATGTAAATCGGATAAGTGGTTTTCGGGTGAAAAGAACATAAACAAACAGACAGACAGAGAGACGTTGAGTTTTATAATATGTATGTATGTATGTATATGGATAGAATAAGATATAGATGAACATTTCAGATACCAAGTGAACATAGTCATAGTTAATAAGGAAATATAAGTACTTGATAAATACTCTTTGTAAATTTGGATTTCATTGTACAAATACAACATAAAATCGATTTGTTCTACTCTCTTTCACACAATCTGCAGTTTTAAACATTTGCACACATAAACTAGCAAACACATCCACGCGTTCACACATACACACATGTTCACTACATTCACAGTTTCAATTATATTAAATAGATATATAAACACTTAAAGAAAATATGATTTGACAGCAAAATATGAATTGGAAGTTGTATTATTGTAATAATTAGTTATTCGTATCACTTCATTAAATCCATAATTAAAATTTCCTTTTTTCAAATTGATTGCATATGAAAGATAATTTACTGTGGTTTTTTTAATATTCACTGTTATTTTATATATATGTACCTACACAAATTTCTAACAGCCTGTTTACCTACTTTTTTAATAAGAAATATTATTTATATCACATTTATTTGGGGTAATAACCGTATAGGTACTAATTTATTTTGTTTTTTATTTTGTGCGCTTCGCAGATAGGTCGCTGTTTTTTTTAAAATATACAAAGTAGGTAGTACCTATCTATAGATGTTCGTGGAACTAGATAATTATAAAGTATTTTATCAGTAGCTATAATTTGGCATTCGTTAAAAAATAACATTTTCCATTACCCCATACCTATTATTTTAGTTTTAAAACTAAATACAATTCTAATTTAATCTGCTTTGCTTAAATTTTAATCACTAGAATATAATTATACAGAAGCATTGCCTATTTATATAGATTTACCTACAAGTTATACGAACAGTTTTACTTTTGTGGCAAGTGGTTAATGTCGCACTGAGGTTTACTGAGCCAGCGTTGCTCCTCGTTTATTTAAATTAATATTTACTAATATAAATTTACAAACAAATCTGTACGCTCGTACTCAACAATAGGATTTATATTTGCGTGCCATTTAGAAAGCCATAGGATATTACAACTTAAAGCGGTATCATTTCATTCGGAGTGAGTTGTTTAGTTCAACCAAGATAACGTATCCGGACGAGTTGGATGCTACCTATGACAGCGGTCGCGGTCTCACTTTGGATGTGACTTCAATACCGTGGATGTTTAATCTCATATACTTTATGAACTGAAAGCTAAGAAATTGAAGTAAAACATTATGTAGGTTGTTGTACCTATACTTACCTTCGTTATTTGTATATTTGTAAGTACGTATATTAAGTTTCAAAAGATCCAGCAAAGGGTTTTCTATATCTATCTTTTAACGGACATGTCTTTATTTCATTCAGCTAACTTTTTATTTTAAAATTATGTTATTTCGTAATAGGCAAGTTTCTTATATAATATTTCTTTGCTTTCTCTTTGTTTTTTGATTTACTTTAGGTAGGTACCTATACGTAGTTGAAAAAATATTATTTTTCATAATATGTTTTTTTTTTGTTTTTGTTTTCTATTTTTATTATTTCTATAATTAATTTAAATACTAGAATAATATATTTATCTATCATAAAATTGTTAGGCCTTATTTTTTTCTACACTTGCTAAACTATTAGATATATTTACCTATATCTTTAAATTATTTTCTTTAAGATTCATTCGAGAAACTTTTACTTTTCTGACGATCCATACTCTACTAATTTAATTCGTATAAACCATATAAATCTTCATAATACGTAGATAAGTAGTTACATTCAAAATGTATAAAACACATAGTGTTTGTTGAAGGCGCAGTCCGTATTAAGCTAGACCCTTATTAAGAGAGGTCGTCCGGGCTCAGTACGCACTTTGTTTCAGAGTAACGCCCTTGCTCTGGTAATTTAATGAATATCCCAGCGAAACAATTGCGAAAACTCACTGCGAAAACAGATGAATCATCCCAAGTAATTAATTACGTATAGACATAGGTATATTTAGCATAGTTTTACAGTAGGTACCTAAATGTTACAAAAGAATAAGTTGATACTATACTTTAGAACTAGGAGCAATAATCGAATACGTCTAATCTATATTAATAAGTCTTTATATCTGTATCAATATTAATAAATCTGTAGTTCTGTCTTTAAATGTATTTTTTCCAAATTTCTTCGCTAGACATCTTATAGGTACTTATAGGTAATACGGGTCACGAATATGCCCTTAATTGTTTGGTTCCAAGGATGCCATGTATCCCAATTTTACTTACATTTTTGACATTGATGTGACGTCCGAGAGCTAAAGGGCAAAATATTGTTGTCTGTCTGTCTGTTTGTATGTCCGTTTTTAACTCAAAAAGAGCTTGACCAATTCTTATTTAATTTTGTACACGGAAAGCTTAGGTCATTGGTAAAATAATAGGCTATAAGAATTGTCAAAAATACTTTTAAAATCGTAAACAAAATTACGATCAATTTAATTTCCATCAATTCAAAACTGATTCCGATAAAAATTTATAGACTGGAAGCATACGTCATTACATAATTGATAGATAGGCTAAACGAATTCGCGGTCGCACGAGTCGCGGGCGCACCGCTAGTATATTATAAATATGAAAGTACGTTTGTATGTCCATCGATCATGCTTGAAACGGCTGGATAGATTCTTATGTAATATGGCATAGAAATCGATTATGTCTTTGAATAAGATAAAGGCAGATACTTTTTAATTTTAAGTTTTAAAACAGTTTTAAAAAATGCACTAAGGAAATTGAGTCAGGTAATATTTATATAAATACCTACATAGGTATTTTATATGATAATATCTACTTGAGAAATAATGCCTGAATAATCCTTCTATAGGTAGGTACATATTGTAGATAGAAAAAAAAACTTGTTACGGAGAAATAAAATTTATGGTAATTTTCTTGTTTCAAATTATTATTGTTATTCACAATGAAATATAAAACTTACGTGTATGTAAATGTTACAGTTTCTTATTTCAATAGTAAAGAAGAAAGTCTAAGGAAAGTCAATCTTTTTCTTACCTAAAATAATAAGAACAAACGCGTTAAAGAAATGTTTTTTTTTCTGAAACGTAAAACAATTTATCTTCGTCGCAACCGGGAATTGCTGGCGTCAGGAAAAAAAATAGACAAAGTCCTATAGACAACATTTTCGGCCCAATTTCAGTAAACAAGTCATTCATATTCATACCGCCTTTCACCCTTTGTTCCTTGTTACGCAACCGTTGCTTTGTTACCCTTTCCTTTTGTTAATTTATAACGGTTTTATACCTACATTATTATAAAGAATAAACCTAGGAAAGTTTTAAGAAATATTAATTAAATTTCACTAACACATTTTTGAATTTGTATGAAAATTTATTTCTCTCTTCTACTTCAAAATCAATATCAAAAATTAAAGATGAAACTGGATAGTTATATTGATCTATACCTACATATACTTAATAAAGCTGAACTTTCTTTTCGTTGTTTAAACGCGCTAATCTCTGGAACTACCAGTCGGATTCGATAAAATATTTTTGTATATGATTTTGAATATTTTGAAGCAATGATGGCTCAATGGTGGTGTGTATGACTTCACGTCGACTGACGTGAGTTCGAATCCCTGCAATGAGTCTGAGCTTTCAGTGAAGGAAAACATCGTGAGGAAACCATAGCATGGTGGTAGGGCATTTTCTAATGCTCGCCTGCCTAGATACCACCCTCAAGTTGAATATCTGTCGCCAAGCACTAATAGGTATGTTCCGGCAGTTGCACTTGAGAGCCAGTCTGCCACTAGGTTTAGCATGTTATCATCTTGGGCCACATCGTCACTTAAGATCAGGTGAGATTGTGGCCACTCCTCCAAACAGATGTTGGCGCCAAATACAAGCCAAATAGATGTTGCATAGATATAAATAGACATATGTATGAAATATACACATTTTAATATTTGAAACAAGTATTCCTATATGCATGTAGTTACCTACTCACACCTAAAGTATACCTAATTAGTTGATATTTATTCCAATTATAAGTAACTATCTATATATTTGTGGCGTCTTAATTAATAAAATTAACATATTAAATGTCATGAATAAGCTATTACTTATAAATATTTTAATACAATTTCTACTATGGTATAACAAAAAAAAAATCAAGGCGTCGCGCCGCGTCGGTTACGATCGTCAGAAAAAGAAACCCACTTTACTTATCTTGTACTTAATGAGAAGATAAAGGTACCTATACTGACTAGTGGTTCTGTACGAAATGGTTAATTTACATACGAATGTTAACAACATGGTTTTAATTGGACCCTGACTTTGAAACTGGTTTATTATTACGCCTACATTATATTTTAGGCAGATTGTATTCACAGATTATCTACTTAGATTGGAATTAAATTAAACAGGTACTTATATACCTAATTGCATCGTATATCATAAATAGTGTTAGGTATGATATGTTGAAAACAATATTTATTGAAGGAAAATAATGTGCTGTAACTAAGTATCTAATGAAAAAAGTTAACTATTATTACTAAATTATTCATTTTAAAAGTACATAGTTACATCAACTTGTAGATCAGCGATCCGCAAACTGTGGTACACCTACCCCTGAGAGTACGCTGGGTCCAATTGGGTGTACGTGAAAATTATATTGGTAATGACGGAAATACTGAGAAGTTAAAACAGTTAACTTATATAGACATTATTTTAAAATGAACTAATAACTAATAACTTACTAAGGTGCTAGCGTTGGGTTGGTAAAATACAGTACCTACATTCATTTGTATTTCGCCTGTCTAGCGGCTACTGCACGCCAAGTATTCTTTATAATTCTTTGACAGCGCCTAAAATTTGTTTTGTTAATGTAGTTTATTTCTTGTCTACTTTTACTTTATTTATTTATTCTTATCTTCAGTAAGGATTATAGGTACCTACTGTATTTTTTCAAAGAGTGTTTATTTTTTTTAATTACATGGTTTTGAATGAGTTTCGACAAAATTTATCTGGTTATTGATTACTTATGTTTAAAATAATATTAAGGTTTAAAGTTCTGAAATTAATATAAATATGCTGGTTTTTTAATGTTTCAAATAAAAAACCTAATCATTTTTTTCGAAGTTCATTGCAAAACCATGAATCACCAACTGTTATAAGAATATCCTTGAAAACAATAAATAAATAATAAAAATATACCTATATATTTGCTAATGTACATAAAGGGACTCCTACAGTAACTCTCTATAATAGCTTACAAGTATTTCAAAGTTAATATTGACAATAGATAAACCTTAAGAGAAACGAGACACATTTTTAGGAGTAAGTATGGAGTTATCTGAGTAGGTGTTACTTATAAATGAAAAGTCTTATTAAGGGGTACAGGAACGAAAAAAGGTAGGGAAGCACTGTTTTAGATGAAGCCAGTAATTTGACACCTGTATAAAGTAATTGAAGTATATAGTATACTATGTTTAATAGTACTAGTTATTAAACTAGTACTACTGTAACTATACTAGTACTGTAGTATTACACTAGTAACTGCCAGTTGTTGTATACTAGTAGTAGTTATAGTATATAATATTGACACTACACTTATATTTCTAAATTTATTAGAATAACTTTCAATTAATTTAAAAATTATGCACTCTTATATTATTAACAAATCCAATAGTTTGTAATTATAAACTATAACAAAAATTATAACTCGTCACATAATGAACATTTTAAACACAGTATATATATAGGTACCTAATCTTTATAATAGATAGATATGTATTTTTAATAATCCTATTTATATTTTAATTTGTATTTTATTATATCTCTGCCATCGACATAGCAAATTTATTTATAGTCGATATTCAGTGCACACAAATAGGTAACGGTTTGCTGTATTAAGCGCGCCACAGACGGCGAACATGCTATAATATTTTATCTTAAGATAAAATCTTATGGTATTCGTGAAATAATTAAAATGTTTTGGACTTCGTTTGGTCTCATAAATTATTATGGTAATACTACTACTTACGTACAGATAACTTTATTAATGAATTGCGATAATCAAGTACTTGATTATGAATAGAGCAATAAAGTCAGTTACAAATAGAGATCCGATTATCTACAAATTTTATATTACAACATAGAATACTTAATACATTAGTTATCATACACTAGTCTACATTCATAAAATATTTGTTTTATCGAGACGATGGTTTATAGATATGTTAGAATCCGACAGGTAGCGCTGTGGTCGAGCGAGTAATCAATGATTACTGGAAAAGGCAGAACAATATCTCTGGCCCAGCTAATATAAAGTAAAATCAACACTATTATGTATTGAGTGTTTTAACCAACTTTTTAATAAGTTTTCACTTACTCTATTGGTTCTCTGAACCGAAAAGAGCCGTTTAATATAACGTAATTTATATGTAAAACACCAAAATATAATTGATATATACACTTATGACGTTAATTATGTAACTATTATGATATTAATTGTATAATTTATATATTATTATTTATTCAAATAAATATATTTGAATAAATATTGCATTACTATTCATGATAAATAGTAATATGAACATAAATTGTAAGACATTGTATGAGGTTTATTGTTAGTTGTTATTTTCATTATTTTATCCCTAATACTTAGAGGAATGTTCCAGAACCGTTTTTTAAAATTAGTTTTGTTTTTAATGTAATGTAAGTGGTTGAGCGGTGTAGATTTTTCCAAAGTAATACCTCAATTTAACCAAAATATACATTATTTAAAAAAAGGTGGGTGTGTGATTCACACACGATAGAAGTGAAACTTCATTTTAAAAGACATTTTCTATTTTATTTAAACAGTGTGCAATATACATACACATCGACATTTACTCTGTCGCTCTGGCTCACACAAAGAGGAGAGACCGATAATATGCGTTAAACGTTTAACGTTTAACGCTTGGAAGTCGCATAAGAAGTTTCACTTCAAAAATAGTCTAAGTATTTATGTATGTATTGTATCTATGGGTGTTACAACTAGAATCAGAAACGCCGTACTTTAAAACAAGTTACGAATGCTTCATGGAATGTGCACGCGACAACATTAAGTATGAATATACAAAAAAGCGTGCTTTGTTTTAAAATCAAAATATAGATATGAATGAACACTTCGAATACAATGCTTAAATACTCAGATAATTTAAGTCTTAAGACGAGAGCGCTCGATTTAAGTTTAATAAAATTACCATTTCAAATCTTTCTGAAGTTCGTTTCCATATTTCCATAATATTATTATAAAATAAAATTAAACTATATTTTATTTGGTTTGCTACCTACATGATAAAATAAGTGATTTTTTTTATTAGGTGTAACGTATTGATAATTTTTATTGCTTTTAATTGTATATCGTATGTAAGTATAATATAATAAGTATAATATAACGCTTTATTTATATTGATTATTAATTCCAACTCAGAAGCACAAGCTGTTAGTCTAAGCTCCTAAAGTTTGACGCGTTTAATGTTGTGCAGCATCAGAACATAAAAATTCGTCTATTTTTGTAGAATCATATCGTCAGGGTCCACAAACTCCATGAATCTCAATGTCCCGGAAAATATAACAAGGCGATTTATATACGAGGGAGTTTCGGGTTCGTTCGACTTTCTATATCCAAAAGAATCTAAATGTATTGTTGCTATTACACTTATATATACCAAAAGCTACCCTTGCTTAGTAATATGTATATTAGTTATTTATTATGACCCTTGTATAGTAATTTGATTTTGAACTCTAATAGATCTAGTCCGCAATCTCAATAATTTTATAATCAGAAATTAAATTAACCGTTAATGTAACTAACACTACCTCAGCAACGGAATATTTACTAAATATAATTGTCTACGATAAAACATTTTATTAACTAGGTTAACATGGAAGTTAATTATGTTATAATATTTACAATTAAATCACGGAGCGCGGTTGCATCCTGGCAAATGCAAGCGACGAATGTCAACTAAGAGAGGGTGGTAACAAAAATTGTATCTTTTAGAGGGCCGGGTGCCGCCCCAAGACAAAAGGTTTGCGTTAAGGGACGCATTATTTTTATATGAAACGACTGCGGAATAACAAAACGAGCGCTTTTTCTTCGTAAAATATCTTAATAAAAGCCGGAATTAGGCGATAACATTCTAATCATGCCTGTCACGCTTCCTCTTGTATTTAAGCGTCCAAATGTATTGTCTTTGTTTCTTTTGATTTATGTTTAATCGGAAAAGATTTATTGTTATTTAAAAGGATGCACTCTTTATTTTTAGTACGTGTCTAATTTACTTTGAATACATTTTAATTATTAACCTAATTGGGAAACGTAGTATATCGGTGCACCCTTCCGAAACTACTCTAAAAATAAGTTTTAAAATGTTTGCACTTTTTTAAATGTGGTGTGCTTACAATGACACTTATTAATTGACAGAAGAAAAAAGATAAATCTTGAAAAGAAATGTATTCATGAATTGAAACAGTCTGGTTCAAAATATTCTTTCTTATGGACATTTTTATATTTCCTTACATTTGTGCATTCACTTCAAACTTAATTAGACTTTATAGAGCGTTCCTTCCCAATTTCGTTTTACTCTCGTCTGACGCACGCTGAGACTTATTCATTGGCGTGAGGGCATGGGAGGGGTGAGTGTGGGAAGACAGAGGGGGGACTTGGCCCGAAATAGCAAATAAATGAGACGAAAATGTAAATGTTCCGCTTCAAAGATGAAAAGCGCGCCGCTGGCTCGGTCTTGTTAAGCTCATCGCAAATGTACCAGAATTAGGTGCTCGGCAAAAATAATTTTCAGTCCAGATGTAAAGAATACAAAGATATTATATTTATATATTGGTAGGGGCGTTGCGGTGTCATTTCTGTTGTTCTCTATTTTGTTATGGTTTAGGGGGAAAAGGAAACTTATGTTTTTATTAAGATATCCATCCATCCAAATAAATGTACAAGTTCACTATACCTACCTACTATACAACGTTCAAGTGCAGTAAATACACTCGTCACATCTACTCTCTTTCAGTAAAAAGTTCAGCTGTGTGATCTAATACGTAAAGAGAAAAACAAAAGAGAACAAACTCTCAATTAACTTAAATTATAATAAATATTTTATAATTACAATTCTCATCTAATCAAAGGTAGTTTCACTTTTAAATTTTAATAAAATAAACAGAGTTCTTGCTTCTAACAAGTTTTGAGCAATAATTCAATCAAAGTTTTATGAACAGTTATATATATTATCCGTACCTATAGAACTAAATTTAATAAAGCAAAAGACATAGCGGAGTCAATCTGCGAACACTGCTTTCCTCGTATATTGTTTTCCCAAATAAGTCGGTTTAATAAAACTCGACATAAGTCTGCGAACGACATATGTGCCGGTTGGATTATATTGAATCATTGCGGACAGCCCCAGCCCCCTCATGTGTTTGCTCCTTTATCTATCTTATTACGTTAATTTAGTACCTACTTTCTTCTGTGACACTAATATTTGCTATACAGCAAGAAAGTTGAAAGATCTTAATATTATGAACACTTTTAAACCAAATATTAGGTATATAATAAGGAATGAAGACGTTATATACCTATAATTAATTACTTTAAATCTATAATTAACATACATTTCTTAAAAGGTAGGTATTAGTGATTTAAATTTGTTATTATTACGAGTATAAGATAATAAATTAAATTAAATTTAGATAGATATTACATTTTTTTTATTTGGCGGAGTAAAATTCGTACATGCTAATAAGTAGTTAAATTAAAAAAGTTTTCTATTACGTTATATTTAATTTTCTACGAGTATATAAATACAATGATAAAGGTTTGACGTCGTGTTCGCATCACGCAAAAATGATTGGATAGATTTTGACCTTTTTTTGTATAAGTCCATAGATACTTGGTCCTTATAAAATCAATACATAGATTTATGATATTTTCACAAATACTAATTCAGTAGTCCATGCGAGTAGAGCCGCGGGCACAGCTAGTAGGGAATAAATACATTACGCAATATTTTAGAATTCCGTAAATTCATCTTTGTACACTGTAATTACATATTCAGTACTACGAGATATTTATTTCTCTTTAACAAGACTTAGATTATTAGTATGCAGATAGAAGCGAGTTAATTATAATTTACTGAATACATTGCAAGCAGCATAATTTATTGTCAATATACCGCATATACATAGCTCACTAGATATTATTTTATGATATTATATTGTTATATAACTCATTTATTTAATTGTTATTTAAAATTGTGCATTTATGAGAAATATTACTAATTGTAATTATTTTATTCGTTTGACAAATGTAGGTTATATAGCTACCTACATATAGGTTATATAGGACAACTCATACATGTATTGTGTTCATATTTTGAACACTTTGTAGAGTTTGAAATTACTGATAATAATGAACAGAAGATATATAAAGTATATAATATAATATGTAACTAATAATATAAATTTTACAGTAGCATATAAGCACTATTGGGAAGACAAACAGACCTACGATTTCCGTGTCAAGTGTTAGTCAGTAACAATATTTGCCTTGAAACAAATAAATTTGATATAGGTAAGATAATTAATATAAAATTTACGCAAAGGTAATATGAATCTGAGTGTTTTAATGTTTTAAGTGATTATATATTAGGATGTGTTTCGGCGTTCTATATTAGAAATGTTGTAAAAACTGTATAATACTGTTAAAGACAATTTTAAATATGTAGGTACATGTAAGACTATATAAATATATTCATACGTATATAACTGCACTAGCTATGCCCGATGATTTCACCCTTGTTAAATTTATTCGAGCAATTTTCAAACGCGCTGATGCCGCGCCGCGCCGTCAATGCACCCGTGTATCTTACAGTTCTCTACAACTTGCCAAATTACTAGATGTTTACGATTACTGCTCCGCTCCTTAGGGTCGTAGCTTGAAATTATATAACCTATAATCTTCCAAAATAACTAGACTATTAAATTAAAAAAAAGTTTAAATCTGATTGGTAGTTTCAGAGAATAGCGCATTCAAAGAAAGAGACAAAAAATCTTAAGCTATATACATATTTTTAGTTAAACTATACCTACAGCTTGTGAAAAATCATGTATATCTATAATAATCATATAGAGGCATTGTGTTTCTTCAAAAGAAAAACTAGCGTGTCGAACATTTGCGTGACAAAAATCACTTCGTCTAACAAAACAAAACACCTTGCTGGTCCGTTTTTCAATAAATTATTGTTGCTTCACACGAAGCGTACTTAAATACCGAAGTTGAAGTCAATTTAATAACTCCACGGAAGTAATGTTCCTTACGGGGATTAGTTTAGTTATTTTCATTACATCTCGTATCAATTTATATTTTTAAAAATTCCAAGAAGTTAACATTTTTTAGTTGACATGTTCCATTTTATATTACGATAATGACTGGAAATTATGAGAGGTCCAGCTATCGTTAACTAACACTTAATAAGAATTTATATTTAAAACTCGAATGTTTCTTAAAATCTTGATGCTCTTGATGAAATTAATTGCTCAATTAATTATTATTTAGTTAATGTACTTACATTAATTTATAAATTAAGCGTGTATGAGGTGAACAAATTCGTTAATGGTAAAATAATGCTGACTTAAGTCTTTTAATTCAATGTTTAATTAAGTAAGTACAAGAAATATAAACTAATAGGTATTCAGATGTACCACTTTTTAAACTATCGCGTTTTGTACACATTTTTCTAATAGCTCGGTACATTGACTGTACTGTACCTGATGGTAAGCACAGTACCTACAATCCAAATACAACGGCGACCACCAATAGATCGAAATTCATCGGCGGTCGCTGCTGTCATGCCGGCATTATCACATACTTATATTTAATGAGGATCTATCACATATCACAGTGCATACAGTATCTTAGTGTAATATGCATATGAGGGTAGATAGTACAAACTGGCCTAGCTAACGAAGACACCGCAATGCTTCAGTCGGCTCGTGACCATGCTCTGTATAGTCAGGCGTATTAAATATTTATATTTAAAATATTCATATGTAGGTGGTACATAGGTACCATAGTATGTAGTAGTTGGTAGTTGGTATGTATAGACATACCAACAGAAACTCAGTGTTTCTCTGCGAAATAATCTTTATTAAGATAATGCATTATAAAAATGAATTATTTCACGTCCCTCATGGAATGTTTACCTAAATGTTTTAATAAATTGCTTGAGTTCACTTGCCATTGCACGAGTACGGGCTGTGTACCTACTGTGCATATGGGTGTGCCGCGGCCGGCGAGCGATATCTCAGAGTGCATCGCTGCATCCGCAGAGTAACGACTGCGCACTGACAGAGATCGTTGATATTGCACTTCTAAGAAACCACTCGAGTGCAATGCTCCGTTTTTTGCATTGCACTTGAGCGTTTAAGCCTTTTAAACGTAAATGGATACGCTTTAAACTTTACATAGGTACCTATCTGTTTATATAAAGTTTTTGAAATTATATTATTTAATTTATGAAAAAATTTTGATATTGAATTTTATACAATGTAACAAAGAGTCTATATATACACTTTGAAGTTGCTCGCTAAGCCTCTTGTTTTGTGGTGAAAATATTCATACACAAGTACCTTTATTCGAGAAAGATCTGTAAAATTGTAAATACTAATTTAAGAAAATCGTACAATATATCTAACCTAAAATATATCTATTCATTGGATGCTGTGGCAAAATGTCGGGTCTAACACGCGTCAATATTTGGTCGAGCTTTCGACCTGGTTACACAAGCCCTAGTCACGAGCAAACTATTCCATTGTTGTTGATATCTATCTATGAGCCGTTTATCAATTAAGTATAATATATACATTTCGATAAAATCAGATATGTTTTTTTTTCTGCTCATGACCCCATAAAGTAATGAAGGAATAAATATTCAATATTTATGAGTGTTTGTTCATGAAAATGAATTAATCTTACGAAGCGTAAGAATGAGAACGTTCACGAATCCACTCCTGAATTCATCGGGACCCCGTAAATATTTTATAGCCCTGGAAGAAAAAACATAAGGACAAATTATCGAGGAAAACGTCTCGAACAGTTTTCAATCTTATACTCGTACCTTAAGTGGAACAAACGATAAATATAAATTTAGCGCTTGTGGGCATTTATTGCTGAGATTTCTAGAGCTTACGTAGGGAGGGTTGCCTTACACTCCCATTTTCCTTGAAAGCTAATGGAAACACCGTAGACTGATAGCTAAACTGCCGATACAAGAGAATAGCTTTTACATAATCAGTTTTTTCTCAAACCAAGTCATTTATTTTATTGATACTGTAGATACAGAGTAGGTATATATTATACACACCAATTACATATAACATTATATGAGTTGTGAGAATAAAACGGAATTTACACCAACAAAGTATATGCAAAGAAAATAATTAACTTATAACGCCTTAAATGCGAAACCTATTTAACCTAATAAATTAAATATAATTAAATTATTCTTCATGACCGTTTATTAAGAAAGATCATTTAAAAATATGTTGTAGATGTCACTATGTATCAATTGCTCAAAAGAGTAAAGTCGCCTAGATAGGTAAAACATGAATTCCTTACATAGAATTGAGCCATAAATTGTTGCATACATATACCTATATGTATATATATATATCTACATGCATATTTTTAGTTTATACATTTTTGATTTATTATTTCATGGTTACTCAATATTATATCTAAAGACAGTTATTGTTCTCTCATGTATCCACAATGTAACAAAACAAAGAATTAATTGTCTCGCCTACATTTTCCTTTACTCTGAGAACATTCGAGAATATTAAATACTTAACGTGGTAGGTTATACCAACAAGTCCTATTAAGGGCTCTTACAGTGGTAGAGCATTGTAATATTTTTTGAGTTTTATTGCGTTATAAAATTCTATAAATGTTTAAAACTAATTTACAGACGTAATATAAAGTGCAACAAACTAGTAAGTAGATATAATTTTAAAGTAGATATAAATGAAGGAAGTTCTTTGTCTTAAAAATATTTAATTATTTTTTTTACATTCTTAATTACGTATATTTGTACAATATCTGTAATATATCAATGGCTATAATTAATACCTTATTGTTCATTTAGGTAGAATTTGATAATTATCTATTTCCTGTTATACTAGCTGTGCCCGCGGCTCCGCTCGCGTGGACTACAGAATGCCGTCAGTCGAGCGCACTCGCGAATCGTGCTGCCCACGCTCAAAAGACGGAAGACAAATAATCTTACTGTGGGTGATCCTTAGAAAATAGATATATGCCATTTACTTAGACACTAGAGACTTAGACTTCATAGACTTTTTTGTAGGTCTTTTTAAGATCTACAATTATGTAGAACATTCATTTGATATATCTCGTATGGTTTACTCATCGTAGGCCATTTAATTGTCATTGCATCAAATGCATATTTTTTCCGAATAGATTCACCATTATCATCATTGCTTACTTCGTACTATATTACATATCTTACAAAATATAGATATCCTATAATAAACTGGCCAGATAAAATAGCTATGAATTAAAATAAAGATAAAACATATAAATCTGAAAAGTGATTTTACGCGTGTAAAGAACACAAACGGACAGACAGACAGAGAGACGTTGACTTTTATAATGTGTATAGAAGATATTGATTTTTCTCCCGGGTTTTTCTGCAATTTGTTAACCTATAATTTGTACTGTATCTAACTCATAACTTATTTACGAATTTATGTCACTTTAATTACAAATTATCTGTTACTTGAACTTGGTCCTTAACACATTTAAATTGAGAATTAGCTGTGCCCCACGAATTCCCCTGTGTTAAATTTATTCGATCAATAAATACTTTACGGCGTTGTCGCCAATGCACCGCTCCTTAAAGTAGTAGCGTGAAGTTATATAGCATATAACCTTTTGCAATATATGTTCTATAAATAACAAAAAACAATTTGAAACATGACTGTTAGCTCCAGAAATTAACGGGTTCAAACAAAGAATCTTCGGAGCTTTTTAATATTAGTTGGTACAGATAACATCAAATGTGTATTAACTTGTCGCTAATTGAAATTATGATGTTTTTTTTTTTAATTCTTACGAATTATATTTGTTTCAGGCGTGTTGCTGGTAAGGTTCGAGCGCGGCCATCCTCGCGGTCGACCTTACTAACAGGTGAGGCGGCGACGCCACACAGAACATGATACTAAGGTTTGAATTTGAACTTTATTTTGTACAATCTAAAGTAGCTTTTCGCATGAGACACGTAATTACAGCCCACAATTAACGCTAAGCTTTCATTACTGGCTGATGTACTATTTTATGAAAATTACGTTTAATTTTCGGGTGCTGGTGAAAATTGTTTTTGTAATTTAACATATTTCGATCTTTATTTGTGTCATTGTTTTAATTTTATAAACTATAATTTTTTGCTTATACGTTATTTTATTACATTATTGTATTTCAAGTACATAATAACAAAAATCATTAAACGCTCATATTAATAAAAATTATCAATTTTGAAGGCTGTAATGATAATTTGCTTTATAAAAAAAATATTGTAATTGATAGACAGCGCACAGCTTAAATACACAGGAGCGATAGGAAAGATTTTTGAAAATTCATCCCATAAGTAGAATATGATATGCTAGTAAAAAATGTATTTTTTTATATTAAGATTACATATAACCTATATTCAAAATCACTCATTGAATAATAGATACCTACTTATAGGTAAACAGTGTTAATTGTTCCAAAATGTTTAACTGTTCTTAATAACTATGTTATTTTTCATTAAATTATATTATTTACAGTAAGAATTCATTTAAGTAAGATATAAAAAGTTAGTAAATTTCTCACGTATCACAAGTCAAATGACCAATAACAAGAATGCAGATTTTAAATTAAGTCAGTTACCTTCAATACCAATATGTATACAGTTTTTGTAATAGCCTTGTATCCGTCTACATCATAATTTACATTTTTATAGTATGTACCTTTGTAAACATTGAAATGCACTTGTTTATAAATTGTCTCATATCCTATCTTCGCCACTTACCAGTCTCGCGTATATAGTTACCTACTATTTTAGATATTTTCAAGAAAGAATAATCAAGATATTAAAAAATCTTTTTCAGTTACTCAATAATAGAAGTAAAAAAAATCATGAAATTATTTAAATAAAAAATATTTTTTGTAGTCAGTAAAATCCTAAGTTTGAGTTACGGTTAAACTGAAAAGGAACAATATTTTAGATTATCAAATTATTTGTAAAATTTGCTTTGGAACAAAACAACACCATCAAATGTTGCTGTTATAGAAACAAATATAAAACTTTTTTTCGTACTGACTATACTGTTAGCCTTAGCTGTTACCCTTGGAGCCTTTACGGCTTTTACAGCTTCACCGGGCTTGGGTTAAAAAACTAAAAAATAGACGTCCCTTACGTACAAATCTTTCAACTTTAAAGAAAATTTCTTAATCAATTTTTTCGGGAGTACTTTTTTGTATGTCTACAACAAAAAATTTTATATATGTTTTTTTTAATTCAATCAAAACACCATATATCGCTACAGTTTTCATCATGATCCCGATACTAGTATTACTCAAGGTGCATTTTATTAATAACATTTTTTAAAATTAATCTACCTGCATTAATAACATTTTTGAAGTCTGCCGCCTTCTTAATAATATCGACTTAATTTATTGTCCAGTAAATTATAAAGAACTAAAAAAAACAAGTCACAACATTGTTGAAATTATGTTATTCACGGTAACAATTTAATCTGATGACTTTAGATATGGCAGAATGTTTTAAATATTTTTCTTTGAATTTGCCGTTGTTCTGTCTTTTTCTTGTTATGAAAGTAAAAGGACACATGTAAAGTACACATTTAAGTATAAGCAAAGTAATCTACATCAGAAACGTGGACACGAATGCAGTTGAATTAAATACCCAAGTAAAAACATTCCTCAAATAAAGCGTGGTAGTTGGATACCTAACTAATAGGTATAATATCACTTTCTTAGACTAGCTCTATAATGTTTTTTCTTAGTTTTATTGTAGATCTTCTATCATATCATGTCAAGGTTACTATTAGTAAATGTTACTACAAAGTATAGGTTTTTAAATTATCACGGAGATGATTTTTATTTTGCTGCGTTTTAGTATTCCCTACTTTTAGTATAGAGACGAACAATATTCGCAATGTGGTATTATTAAAATAAAATTAGTAAAAGTGAATTTTCATAAAATTATCCTTTCAAGTAAGTTTGTTGGGTATTTATTATTTTACGTCACGCGGTTAAAACGTTACGCTTCGTCATCAAAAACATCGTCGATATTTTTATACTACCCAATGCTCTATAGCATCGGCTTTTCAATGTAACAAGACAAAATCTAGTTCAGCGTGCCAATAAATTTACATAGGTATTGCAAACAGTAAATATCCCCCTTGTTCAGAATTTACTTGGCACATGAAAATTGTTCCACGCAACTCAGAGAGCTCATAGACATTCTAATTCATCGATCGGTTATATCTGGCAGTCGATCTGTTCCGGCGCGAGTTACGATTACGAATCACAATATGTGTCCTTGACGATAACATCGGCCTGCGGCTGTGATTAGAATGCTAAATGTCTCGGACCACCGGCCTATCGAACGTTTCTTCTTTACGTACGCCCTATACCTACTGCTGAGTATCGAGCATGGAAAATTAATTTATGTTGGTGTGATTCTTTCACACATGTAACAAAATATATTAGTATATATTCAACATAAGCAGATATACGTTAAACCTTAAACATTTGTATTTTTCCCTTCGATAGAGACGTGATTTTTAATATTATAAGATATGTTCGATGTAATTTTTTCATTGGGAAAAAATATAAATGTTCATCGTTTACAATACATAGTTTTTTTCTGTTCTGACCATGCTTAATACAAAGAAAATTTTATATATTTATTTATTTCTCGCTATTTACTACTTTTTTTATACAACTAAGGTGGCAAAGAAGCATACGGGCTGCCTGATGGTAAGCGGCTACCGTAGCCCATGGATGCTAGCAATACCAATTATGCCTATTTGCTGACGTAAATGCAGAAGTAGCAGGAAGTGGAGGAGACACAGAAGGTACGGGTGACAGGACATGAGCAGGATGATGAAACAATCTTTGACGAAAGCAGGTTTGTGCCTGTGACGCAAACAGTTATCCGTTTGCCTTTAACTTCTAACGAGAAAGTCTTCCCGTCCTCCGCCCTAGACAAAATGGATGGCTTATGACAGATGGCTTAGTATGTCGAGAAAACGAATTGGGATGCAACTTACACATTTGCTGTCTCAACTTTTGAATAAATTCTGATGGCTCCTAATAACCAGAAGATTTGAAATACTCTAAAAAAATCTCCAAAGAAATTTATCTGTGCGTAAGAGAGGTATTTTTAGATGTCATACTTTATATCAGTTTTATAAATACTTACCTACCTATGTACGTACTACGTACCTATGTACGTACTACGTACCTATGTACGTACTTACCTACCTATGTATGTACTTGAAATATTTTAGTCATATATTTAATATTTAATGCCTACCCCAAAATTGTAGTTTCCATTTCAATTACATATGTAACAAATTATTGTATGTATATTATAAATAGGTATTTTAGCCATGAAGCATTAGTAAGTATCATCAAACTTGTCATACATCCTTATTCATACTACAAATAAGGTTTAATGAACATAACTCCCCATATTTGAATATTTTGCTCGAGATGGACGACTCAGCCACTTCTAACAATACTTAGTACTCGTAATATTTAGTACTCTTAATATAATCATATCGTGCAATAATTATCAGTAAAGATACAGATATGGTTGTTTTGACATCTGAGGAGGGCAGACGTTTCACAGCTAAGTCGCAGTTAGAATTGCAAATGAATCGACCGTTTACTTTCGTGTCGTAAACTCTGGGATATGATCCAGTCAGTTTTCGCGCCATTAACCTCTCGGACTTCCACCCACTCCCTCGCGATGTCATTATTGTAAATAATATATTGTTATCTCACTGAAAATACATATCTATACTCAGTACCATGGTATGGATTTTATATGTAACGTGAAGGAAGATTTCTATCTTACTTATAACCCTTACATACATTTTCGGTAGGTAAATAAGTTATTTTTTTATATTTTATCAAATCAATCAAATTTATAAATGACAATTTGACTCTAGATGTTATACCTACCTATCTTCTACTAGGTATTAAAAATAGCCTGACTATATACAGTATGTCATACTTTTGGATTATTAAATATGAGAAAAAAATTTAGGTGATATAGCTTTTATTAAGTTGTACAATTTTAAGTATAATTAGTTATTCTATATTGTACCACGGTGTATACAATTTTCATAATACAATTTCACTATTTTAGTTAAGTTTAGTTAAGTTAATACATACGTTGTTCTATTTTTGGTAGACAGCCAGCAACCGTGGGAGAGACACTCCGATAACGCGTACTTATGGCCTCGATAATACAACTTGACAACTTGTAATATGCAGCCAAACTTGTCCTGTCACTGGTGCCAGTGAAACGAACCACTAACCAACTCAATCAGGTCCCTCGATGCTCGTCAAGGGTTTATTTTATTCACAATTTAGAAAGCGGCAAAGAGGGAAGGGTAGTTCATTTTAATTTGGAGGTACACACCCGTTTGTCCGTTCGGCGGCGTATGCTTTAGGATTGAGTCATAAATGTCAAGTCGAGTGGCCTCTGCGATCGTTCTGTTGCTCTATTTACTAGAGTTTAATGAAAAAAAAAATTGGTATATAAAAATACTGCGTATAATTAAACGTGTTTGGATTACGGGTCCTAAAACTTTGCCGAGAGTTTATATGTAACGAAACTTAGATGAGCATCGACGAACGGATGAGAAAGTTTTCCAATTAGCATCGGATCAAGTCGCCTTTAGCTCTGGGGATGTATTTAAAGTTAGTGATATTTACATCGTTTCTTCAACCACACAGATCGTATTAGTTAAATTATATTATTTTTACATAAGTAGGTAATTATACTGCAGTAATTTATTTAAACACAGACAAGTACATATAGTTTAAAAATACCCTTTAATGTGACCATAAATGTATTTAAGAATGAACTCTCTAATGAAGGTTAGCTCGTCTTAAAAATATCTAAGTATGAATGTTATATATTTTTTTAAATATTTTCTGTTATTCCAGAAAAATATCTAACTAATATTGACGTTCATCATTGCTGTACTATTTGTTATATGTTTCTTTTTGTATTTAAAATAATCATTCATCGAGACACTCTTACCTAATTGTTAAGTAACATAAACCAAATTTTACGATCGGCAACACGGATACACATTAGGTAAAAAGGCCAGTAAACATATTTTTTCCCTCTTAATTTTAACGTGGTAACTCCGCAACCCTAAAGAAATTTCGAAAAAACACCCGCAGCATTCAACGCAAATCATCAATTTTATGTAAAGTTCGTGACTTACCATCGTATCGAATGACTTAGAATGGATTTATTTATATTCTTAGTAAATCTGTTGGTATTAGTAAGTAACATAACTGTAGAATATGGCAATGAAACGTTATCGGGTGGAGAAGTGTATATCTTTAGAAATAAACATTTTTTTTATATATTTAGGAACACTTAACAAACATATTTTATTGACGAAGGCGTTACTTTGCGGAAATCTATCGTAAATAATTATCCGAAATTTCTTTGTTACTTTCGTTCTTTATATAATTGGATATAATTTTTGAATTTTTAATTGAAGTCTATATTCTTATGTCTATAGTCTTATGCTTAAATAGGTACAGGTAAAAGGATTTTTTAAAATAACATGTAACTTAATTGAAACAGAAAACAACTCAGTTTATATTTACTATGGTTAATAAAGTAACTGCAAAATTAGATTGTAATCTAATATAATTAGGATACAATAAAGTCATTGTAATGAACAACATAATTGAATCGATACGCATCAAAAGCGCTTAAGTGTCCCCTTTTCCAGTTGTTATTTTTGGCGAATAATGTGCATACATAATTGAAAATTTCTGTTTGAAGGATATTAACATGATTTAGTTTGTACTAAATAAAGCCCTTTTTGATTAATCACAAGCAATCATATGTAGTTTCATGGTCAACATTATAGTTTTAAGCTTATTGCATCCGTTTAGTGACGTTTGCCTTTGAAACATCAGGTATAGAGAATAGGATTTTTTTTTTGTTTTAAGGCCTTGAACCCTTGGGGTTATGTCGGCCTAGTGAATAAACTAGCTTTAATTAAAATAACAAACAATGAAGTTGTATACCGAAAAGGCATCAGAACTACCAGGTTTAGATAATATAGCATGAAAGGCACCCTGATCCCACATATTGAGACCAAGGAGCCCTACCAGACTTTCTCTCTCTAGAGAATAGGATAATTATCGTTATATAACACGAATTTGCATGAAAGTAGAAGAAAAAGAGCAGAACTAGGGATTGGCTTACTGTCAATAATTTCGCTATATAAAAGGTTTTGATTCTTGCCTACGTTCTTTTACTAGGCTGGATATTTAAAATGAATTTGGTGAAATTATTTATTTATTTTAAATATAGTTTTATTATTTGTTTTTAATAAAGAAATAGTTGTACTAAGCGGCTTGTACACAAGTTGTATTAAGTCATCATACTCTTTTCTATTATTAGATTTAAAAGAAGGTAATAGATATAATTAATAATTTCAATATATCTATTTATTTTTTATTACATTTAATTGATCCTTTGACAATTGTCCAACTTGACAGGTACAAATAAATAAACCTGTGTATTTCTTTTTCTAGTTCAAATCAGTTTCAGTGCTTTTGAGTTTTTTCATCTATACATATTATAAAACTCATCGTCTCTCTGTCTGTCTGTCCGTTTATGTTCTTTTCATGCGAAAACCACCGATTTACATGTTTTTTATTTTAATTTATAGCTATGTTATCTGACCAGTTTAAAGGATATATTTTGTTAGATATAGAGTTACATACGAAATAAGCAGGTACAATAATGGTGAATCAATTCGGAAAAAAGATGCATTTGGGGCGCTTAAATGGATTACGCTGAGTAAACCACACGAGATTTATCGAATTAATGTACTATATAATTGTAGATTTTAAAAAGACCTACAAAAATGTTAGTAATAGCATATATCTATCTTCTAAGCATTTTTGTCTTCCGTCTTGTGAGCAAGGGCAGCAAGATTCGTGCGTGCCATCGTCCGACGGCATTCTGTAGCCCACGCGGGCGGAGCCGCGGGCACAACTAGTAATTACTAAAGTCTACTGATAATAATAATAAAGAATTTTATTTTGAACCAATAACGTGTACAATTTAAACTCCAATAATACTAAACTAGAAACTATATCTCTTAGTCTCCTCCATCGATTTTGTCTTCCCTCCTTGTGTGCTTTATTCCTCGTCTTCTTTTGCCGTCCTTTGGGTACCGTTCCATGACTCTTCTGCTCCACTTCTCCACTTTATTAAGCATCATATAGATATCTCTTAGTTGGTTAATTCGTTTGAGTATGTCGGCGAGCTTTGTTGTTTTCCTTAGGTCAGTGTTTCTAATCTTATCCTGGCGATTATAACCGATCATACTCCTCTTCATTGCTCTCTGTGTTACGGCAAATTTTATCTAATAGTTTTGTTAAAACGATATAGACTTCCTATGTTACTTACCATTATTGAATAAGCCCAAAATAGCCCATAAACCCATAATAGTTGTTTGAAAATACGTTAATGTACTCTTATGCCAATATTAAAGTGTTATAGCTAAAACATCAATTATTTTCGTTTTACTTAAATGCGACTTAAGCATGTTTGATATATATATCGGATTTATTTAACCGTAGGTATACGTTCTGTGGTGTTAAGCAACTTAAATACCTATCATTTCAAGCAATTGATTGGACAATTATGTAATAACTTCTGATTAAACTTTACGTTCAACAACAATTACTTATCATATACTTGATTAAAATTAAAGTGTTAAACGTTTGTAATTAATTGATTGTTCGCAGATTGCCGTGCCCTTTTACGCAGACGTCGTTAGCGAGTTTACGTCAAGGTGAATATACAATTCATATCAACTTCTATTGCATATGTTTTATCTACAAGTATTTTTTTTTTCATACTATTTATTAGTGGTATATTATACAAAAATTATTCGGTGTATGTAATATATTTCAATATTCTTGCGTCCGTTAGTTTTTATATAACTTCTGAACAACTTGACCGATTGAGCTCATATTTACATAATATATTTATTTTATGGAGATGATAGTTTATAGATAAGTATATTAGAATCCGATAGGTGGCGCTATGGTCGAGCCATTTAGTAACAGAAGGGGCAGAACATGGTATGCCAGGTTAGCTAGTATATTTATATAATAAAATAAATAATAGGTATGTACCTATTTGTGTAACAAAATGAAACGTTCTCCAATATGTAGTAGGTAGGTATCTGTGCCCACCGGTGTAATTGACAATGGACGTGAAATAAAAAATTGGGTTTCCTTATACATAACGGGATATATTATAATCCTTTAAATTTACAATTTACAAAAGCGAGCAAATGTAGAAAGAGCGCTCCAAATTACTACTGCTGTAAATAAAATAAGCTGTCTCTTTTAACCTCGTTTTCACAATAATAATTCTTCATAAACAGTAACCAACTGTTTCAGGTTATTCACTTGGTAGGCAACAACTTCACGTGCACATACAATTTATAATATGACTTCGAAGAAAGCCAGTCCTTCGCGATATCCACGGCAAACAAGTTTCAGAATTGGCACACGTTAATATGAAATCCCTTTAAGAGTCTATGTAATGCATCGATGAGCTAAATGCCAGCTCGTTTATATTGGTACCGTTAACCAATCACGTTTTAACATATTATTTTGTTCAGCTGCATTAATTTTCGACTGTTTCCTTTCGTTAATATAAAATTAACGGTGATTTCTATTAACAGATTTTAAAATTGGTTTTACAAATAATGCCTTTGTTATGTTATAATTATTGCTAACAATTTAACAACGCTGTAATGTCAGAATGTTATAATGTATTACGAATGTATCTATATAGAAGTAGATAAGTTATATGACGATATGTAATGTAAAATGTTGGAAACATTTACAATACGAATACAATAAGTATCTATGAATTAAAACTAAAAACCGTGACAAAACACTTTAATTTCTATGTAATTACATATACTTATTTAATTATCAAAATATGGTGTCCACTAAATAGGTTAAAATATAATCAGAGTGGTAGTTAATACTTTTCTATTAATGTCTAAAGAATTCTATAACACAATTCTAAATCTATGTGATTTAAAATTAGATAAATAGATACGTAGGTATATTAAAATATTTATAGGTAACGACAGTCCAAAGAATTAATTCATTTTGTTTTTTTTTTCCAAGCCCGGTAAAGCTGTAAAAGCCGTAAAGGCTCCAGGGCCCCTAAGGCTAACAGTATAGTCAGTTCGAAAAAAAAATGTTTTTTTTTGTGATCGTAATTATTTCGCATCACTAATTAGTAATGAGTACTTATAACATAAAAATACGAAACTGCAGCGACAAATATTTATAGTAAATATTTAAATAAGTCTATATATTTATTTATGTTAGAAAGATTCAAGTACATAATCCGGATCGAAAAACGTTTCGTTTGCGCAACACTAGCGCACATGTTTGAGATAAGAAAGCGTACTTTTATTTACGTGCGCGATGTATGGCCGACTATTGGCCTGGAGAGTTTCCTAACGTAAATATTTATAGACGAGCCGGCTCAGGCGCACACTTGTTCCTATGTTTGTATTTATGTCATTCAACACGCCTGATTCTCGTCTGCTTGTTTGTGCTCGATGCAGTAGCACAGCGAGATAATGTTACTTATATTTCGGGACTATTTACTTAGCTTTCTTCCGTGCATGTGACGGGACCGTTTACCTCATTTATAGTGTAGTTTGTTTTCCATATTTACTCAAATATTTTTACATACAAGTACTGTGTGTCCCTTCTGTGTGTATTGCATAAGAAGTGATATAATCATAACTCACAACAGGTTATGTGAATTATACCATTATAACACTAGTAGGTTTCTAATTGCCTTTATATAATTATCTAAACAAATGAATATACCTAACTATAGGTATATACATATTATTCGAATGTAATCTCGAATGTGCATTATAGTATATCTATATGATACATATTATGATATATAGGTATAGGTACTTATTAATAAATTACTTTAAGAAAATGATATAAAAATATGAGGTTTGATTCAATCGGTAAATTGACGTGATTCTACCAAGGTAACGAAGATATTTCACCACGAATCGTGTTAATATATCAAATTAAGAATAGCTTATAAAAACATGTGATAATACAATAACAAAATAAGGTTTACGATGGACTCATGTATTTTCTTTCAATTGAATTTTTTATATATTTCAATGAGGTGCTATAATCCGTGTTATTAGTTTTGTTGACACGTCCACAAATGTAGCAAATTTATCACTCACTATACAGCATATTCAACGACCTTACCCATTGTTATGTAACAGTAATTACGGCTATGACACCATGTAAGTGTGGGAAATTATATGTTCGATGCTAGACTACTTATGTCATAAGCGAGAGCGATTCAAAGTAGACTGCGCGATATTTAGTAGGTATGTGAAAAATATCATTCATTGGTGTTTGGGTTTCAATTATTGGAATTTAATTTATTCTAAGGCTAATTTATTCTATAGTGATAGGACTGTAGACACTATACCTATAAGCTGTAATTTCTATTAACATTAGCTAGATGTAATCATATCATGAAAGTCATAAATGCGTGGTAGACTGACGACCTGGTGAAGGTTTCGGTAATACGGTGGATGCGAACAAAGCAGGACTGGTTATGGTGACGAGTGCTGGGAGGGCCTATGTCTGGACATAGTGGACATGTTTCAGCTGAGATAATAATAATGATGATAGCTAGATAATAGTTGTATACATTATTATTGGTTGGCAGATAGGTATACAGCTTATTGTTTCCTAAACTTTGTAAGCATCAAACGTGTCAGTCAATATAGTTTGTGGAAATGAATTACTTCATACAGGTCACTTGGATATAAAACACAGATTTTATTTGATTACTAATTTGTACATACCTACATATAGTTTTGCAAAGTTCATTAAGATTTTCCCTTAAACTGTTTCGACTAAATATGATCTCAGAACCATAAAAATAAAGTAAAAGAAACGCTTTGAAAAGTTTTAATGATGATAATGAGATAAATTGAATAGTGCCATTGTATTGAGCTGGGATCGATATTTGATACAGTAATATTTTTTTTATTATACTAAGCGATGTTCAAACGAAACCAGATGGATTTCCATCGCAAAAAAGATAGAAGCTGCTCATTTTGAGTTGAACGAATTACCTATAATGCTTCATGGTCAAGTTACTGTAATGCAAAATTTAAGATATATAGTTACAAAGCAAATACATGTAATTCTAGGGTTACTATCAAATGTTCATGAGAAATAGAAGCCCGTGACATCTGTGGTTTTTAAACTAAATTATTTCGTACAGACGGACAGACTTACCGATAGACAATCCTTTTTTATGTTACATTTTGATCAGGTAAATAATATATAAACCTATAACACAACATAAAACTGATAGATACTTTATTTATCTTCAAAATCGCTTGTCGCTCGCACCCTAAAATGTTGTTTCAATATGGCGCATTATATTTTGACTATTCGGTTATTATTAACATAATTCGCGTGTTAAGTTGCCAAGCGAGTAGGACTTAACCTGACGGTGTTATGTGTGTTTTTCTTTGTTACTCGGATATATTTTATAGTCGTGTCTTGTGTAAACAGAATGCTTGTTCACTATAGGTGAGAAATATTGTAAGATTTATTGGTTATACACATGCATTCTTCTTTTTGGTTCGACTCAACAGTAGGATGTGTCTTTACGTATTTGCCAAGGTTACGATATTATTATGAATTGTTAATATTAGAATTCGTTATTCAAGTTCTTACTTTATATATGTGCAGGAATATCCAAAACAGTATATTTTAATAAATTAGTAAATTATATCATAGTGTTGTATATAGCTGTTTATTATTTTATGTTTCTTAAACATTCATTATCATTCAGATTATAATGCACTATATTATTTTGGCCATTAAGGTGTCTCATATTTTGTACAGTATAAAATCTACATAATATAAATAAATTTTAACTATTCTATTAAAAATGTTCTAGGTGTAGCTTTACGAAAAACGTAAACAAGATTAAGTTAGATTTGAGTTATAACTTTTCCAATGAGTTGTGATTTTATTAAACTTCAAAATACAGTAATTAAAGATACCTAGTATATAAGTTAGAATACTCCATTATTTTAAAATTGGCCATAGGTAGTAGGTACCTACATATCGTTTAGAAGAAAATATACTAAAATTGCTTAAAAGTATACACATATAGATATCTAATTATAACTGGAATGTCATCAAGAAAATTAACCATGCAGAAACATTTATGTACACTATTGTACCTATGTACATAGGGTACATACATCCTACAATGTCGGAAATAGGTAGAGTCATCATACATAAAAGACTGGTGATATCGTGACATTGAACTTAAATAAAATAATATATTAGAAAACTTTGACCTTGTCAATGATAAAAGTAATAAAATAAAATTATATAATTTAATCTAGCGCCTAGCATTATTTGTGGTGAAATTAACAGACGATAAAATTAAGTTTATACTCACAATAAAATGTGAGTGAGTTGCCGTCATAAAGTCTCGCGTTTTTTATTGGTAACTCGACGATGGCCAAAGTGACGCTTGCAGTTTGGTTAAACGGCAGTTTATAGCTATTTTGCCTCCATTAATCGCTTTACTACGCACCCGCGCTTCTACTTTTGACAACCCTTTGAGCTGATTTACTTAATGCCAATATCAGTCAAATAATTGTAATCTTATGGAAACTTGTTTACCGTATTTTTTTTAGTTGATAATTTTAATATTTATTGTTCTAAGAATACTTTTTTGTTACATAAATAGATATATTATGAATTTATTTTGAGATAGAGCAAGATTATTTTAGACATTTAAAAAACTGTGTAACCATTCATTTTGAAAATGTAAATAAATTATATAAAAATCGAGTTGCAACAAAGTTCTTGGCAAGATACAGGGCGCCTTGTCAAGCCGCCCGCCTATAGACTCGTGTAGTAAGCGTTGTGAGCCGAGATAAGTTCTGCCAGTTCTGCCACCCATCGCTAGATGTCCCGAGTGGGTGCGCGCGTGTGTGCGCCATCACACTGGCACACGCCGTTCTCACTCCGCGCTCGACCGCGCCGTTGAATGCGCGCTTCGCGTGTTCTTTATTCCCGGCCTCGTTAACACACGATACGCTCGCGACAACAATCTACTTGAAAATATTCGGCTCAACAAAATAAGAAACTGTTGCGTCACCATAAACTTTACATGATAAAAACAGACTCTATCAATAATTTGTGCTACGGAATTACGTAAAAATCACATCGCAAATAAAACCAAAGACAGTTTTTCGAATAGTATATTATGGACTTTATTTTTTCGAGGTTATAAAACAGCTTATCATATCAGTGAATGTTACATTAAAAATATAGTTGCATTTGAGTTATATCGCAGCGACTGAATTTTAGTTTATATCGAAGAGTTTATAGTTTGCGGTTAAATCTCGTCCGGTCGGATAGCTAAGCTAAATCGGGATTCGCGTTTTAATTTTCATGTGCCGTTGCGGCGTGTGGGACGCGTGTGTGCGCGGTGCGATGTGCCCGCGGCGCGCGTGAACCCGCCGGTCCTTGTCCCGATCCCCCGTGGCTTGCCCGGCCGCCACCCTGTACCCTGACAACCATGTCGGGGGCCTCGGCGCACCCTGCGACGTGGCCGCCGCGTCGCCAGCGCCCACATCCGGCCACTCCGCCGGGCCGGCCTGGTGGACCATGATGAACGGGGTCGGCGGCGCGCTCTACGAGGAGCCGCACGCGTCGCCCCCTGGTGGGTCCCCTCCGGCAGCGCCAGCAGCGGCGCCGCCCTCTGCCTCCAGCGCTTCGCCCGCCTCGGTCGGCTCCAACCCGCCTCAACCGCCGCTCCATATCCCGGCTAAGCGGTATGAGCCCGAACCCGGCGTCATCAGGCACGCGCAGCAGCCCTGGGGCTACCCGCCTGACGGACCGGCTTCTTTCGAGCATCAGTACCCAAGTGCTCCTACATACTACAATTTACCTGTCGAGAGGGAACGGAAGTCGACGCTCCCCTTCTGGCCAACGAGCAGTGGTGAATACAAACCGTATACAGACGGTGGATGTCATCAAGGTTTCTCACAGCCCTGTTGGAACTACCCATATGGAGCGCCGCGCGGCGATCAACCCCTGTCTTACGTCGGTGGAGAAGATCGTCGAACGACGGTCTCAGAAGCGTCAGGGTTTTCACACGAAGCATACGGTCTCCGGAATTATGCACCAGACGGAGTATCAAGCGCACCGTACCCGCCTCCAGGCACCCTACCTGGTTAGTATCTTATCATATCTTGTATCTATCACATAACAATAATTAATAAACATTCCTGAACTTCTCGCTCACGTTTTTTACGTCCGGTAGAGCAACACTCTGTTTGTAATCTCTTCGAATTATCGGTTGCTTGAAAACCAAACATAAATGAGCATGAAAACATTTTTCAAAATTTATAAACATTAGAACAGTGAACCTCTATATATGAACGTAAAACGCTGAGTTCGGGAAATGTTAGTACAACTATAAAATTGTGTTGTTATTTTTTATGTAACTTTACAGCATTTATCTGGCCAGCAGAAATTGATAAGTTGCTTTGTAAATAATTATTATGGGTTTGTCAACCTTGACCTGGGGTTGAGGCGCCTCTTGGCACTAGATGGCAGTACTTGTCGCACACACTTGCGATCGTTCGCATGTGTTAAACACGCACACAGAGGCGATGATTGCTCTTCTCTGAACTGAGCGAGGTGTGCGTAACTCAACGTACACACTCGTAAATGCCCACATTTTTTCTCTAATCTAAGCCAGCTGATTGGTTCGATTGCACAACACCAGTCAGACACCTGTGGGAGAAAACTATATAAAATGAAGTAAACGGCTAATGTAATACAATAACATAAAACAGCAAAAATTACCATACAATTTTAGAATATTTAGTTATCTTAAACCAAATACGATATAACTTCAAATTGTATTTTCACATCAAAAAACTAATCACGACTTCATTATTTTTAATACATAAATTCCTGCCTAACGACTCAACACAAATATTATTACAAACAAAACAGTTAATATATCACCAAGTTAGACTAATAACAGCTTCTATCTTTTCAAAACACGTCGATAAAATCGGCTATAGACCAAACAAACATTAGCATAACATTTGCATACATTCCCTTCCCAACCTTCCAATGCAAGCCATCGTACTCTTAAACCCAAAACAGTTACCCACAAACCACCATAAATTTGATGAATGAACGAAACACGTGCTACAAATGTTTAAAAACCAACCGTAAGCACCTTTTTATAGGCAATGTAAAACGGTGCTATACGACCGTCAATAAATTAAAGTTTACGTAAAATAAAGCGCTAATAAAAATGTATAACTAATAAATAAACACGATACCTGCGCCTTAAGACAATAAACCGATCTTTGAGTAGTGGCAATAAACCAAATATTGCTACAATAAACACATTACAAGTTGATGAGACGATAAAAAGTAGGAATCTGAGGACGGCTACCGTAGCAAGACTATAGCCAGTCGACACGCGGTGCATACGATTCTGACGGCCCGCACTTGTAGATACATATCACTTTTATGAATCATAAAACCTCGTCGACGTCACAGACATGCAATAATACTGGTTCCTTCCCCAAATCGCGGCAGTAAGTAATAATTACTAAACTACAACCGTCAGGTCAATATGAGAGCAATAAAAAGAATTCATTCATAAACGCTCACTGCGCTAGTTCACTTTCGATCGCCGCCTAACCATAAAGATGGGTTTATCGCGCCTCTGTTACGGCAGAGGTGTAACTTGACATAATTTTGCGTAAAACTCACACATAATGGGTCATTAAACACAAACAATTGTTAAAAAAGTTACACGGGTGTATCGCGTCACTTTATGATTGTGTGTTTATGGCCCACCTGAGGTTGACATTGACTTTGATTTGTGCATTTACGGCTTAGTAAACGGTTTGTAGAATAGCTCCGTTAGTGAGACACGTCGCGTCGTGTTGGTGCGTTTAGCTTTCTCGGTTATCGGGTACCTAACACCAGAATTACATTACAAATGTATGCAATCCACTTGTCTACTCATCCTTGACATACAACGTTATAGTGACTGATATTTTTTCTTAATTAAGATTATTTATTTATTCTAAAATGAATGCTTAACTTTTAAATTATACAGCCTTTGCAGCGAAGGATTATATTATCTTATATATATATATATATATATATACCTAATACAATAATACCTAATTACATATATTCAAATTATTACAATATGCACCCCACAGTAGGTACGTACACACCTATCTAAGACTTTGTCTGATAATACTGAATTAGTTGATAAACTTATTTATTGAAATATATTCCTCTAAAAATGAAATCATGACTGTCTAATTATTCACTGAAATATTGTTGTTAGAAATAAGCCTCTACCAATTATACCTACTATAGGTATAGGCAATATCAATCATAAGAAAAACAGATAACGAAATTAGTCAAGGTGTAAAGAATAAAATTCTCTTTTATTTTATTATATTCTATAAATAATTTATGAATGTAATTTATAACAGAACGAAATTAAAATCTAAGTATACCAGGACACTAATACTATTTTTAATAGTTGAGGGTCACAATAAAAAAAAATTCAATCGTATTTGATAAATACCAAAATTCATAATAGGCTGAGAGCCTATTATTCTCAAATGGAAAATTCTCAGATGAGAACAGTATTTACACAAACAATTAAGTACTTATTTACTTCGTATTGTGTAAAAACTTAATATCGATATGAAAATTAAATGGCATTGTGGATAAAATAACCGAAATAATTAGTATTTAGAAAAAAATAACTAAGTAGATATTCAAAATTTTCATTTTTTCCTCTTCCTTCCATATATTACTATGAGTGTTCACTGTTATACAATTTAATTTCTTTTTTGTATTTATCTACATGGGGATTAAAATTATGTTATGAAATTCGTAAAATTTTAATACAAACCTGGCTAGCCACCACCCTCAAGTTGAAAATCTGACGCCAAGCAATATGTGTGTAGCAGTTGCACTTGAGAGCCAGTCATCGACTAGGTTTAGCGTGTTATCATCTTGGGCCACATCGTCACTTAACATCAGGTGAGATTGTGGCCACTACGCCAAACCTATAACGATAAAAAAAATGAACATATATATATAACCTATATCTAATATTTGTTTTTTTTAATTATGATGTTTTACTACTAGTAAGTATAGTAAATGTATGACATATTTTTTTTTACTTCTTTTGGTCATAATTAACTACAAATAGACGCGCGCATTGAGAAACGAGGCGCTTCAACTTAGTCTTTGGGGTTAGGTTATTACTAGTATTACTTAGCCTTTATTGGTACTTAATTGTGGTTACTTATTATTTACTGGTTTCACTTATCATCAGGTGGACTAAATCCTTGTTCAATATCTCATATATTATGTATAATAAATCATCAATCTGTCGCCAAGCACTAATAGGTGGGTTCCAACCACTTCACTTGATAATCAAACCCCCTAAGCTTATCGTGTTACTAGCTTCCCCCAAATCATCACTTAACGTCAGGAGATTGTAACCAAATACAAAATCAATAAGAATTAAAAAAATTGTATAGACTTACCGCGTTTACAATTTAAGTAAAATTTTTATGTAAAATATTAGTAAATTTTTATTAAACAATATTGTAACTTAAACAATATATTTAAATCGTATATATCTTTATCTGCTTGAAATAACTTGGGACGCGAAGTTGAGAGGTCCCGAGGCCGGGTAGGTTTCTTTTACGATCGTTGAGAATCCGCACTTTTATTGGAACTGATCGCTACTTATTCCCTCATAATTGACAACATCACGTGCTCGTTTTAAACAATTTGCCTTTATTTGTAGTAAATGTAAATTTGAATTTACCGTTTGCGACGTTACTTTTAAGAAACACGATATAATAAATCTTAGTAATAAAGTTGAATGACGGATAATTATAACACGTGCTTGTTAATTCTTCATCAAATCGTAAAAAATATGTTTCAATCAATTTAAATTATGCATATGATGTCATGCATGATAATTAGGTAAGTTCTTCCTACTTGATCTACTACGGTCAGTATTGATTCTATAGTTGAATAAAGTTCTAAACATTATTAATCCATTAATTACTGTGGTTTATTATTGTTTAATTATTGAAGTGAAAACTTCTTTTCGGGCACCGCACACAGATTTTTCGTAGGTTCGTAAGTTAGGCTGATCCGTCACGTCTGAGGTGAAAGGCTCGATCGGGTGAATTCGGGATCGCCGAGTGTACCCGAGCGAGAAAGATACAGTCAGCTGCTCTTCGCTGTTGTGTCGCTGTGTTTAGTATATTCAATTCATACGTAATAATTGGCTTTATGAAGTTTTCACTTCTGCCATGCGGTCACACACTCTTTTTTTTTTACTAAAGGAACAATATAAAAATAAAAGCTAGGTGACCCGTGCGAATATTTCGCATTTTATAGGATGGAAATAATCTAACAGTTGTCATATTAGTTAAACAGTTTGTTAATAGACGGCGCCTTAATTATATTTTCATTAACATCAACAGATGACATTCCTAATGACTATTCCATTACTTGGTAAACTGTAAAAAAATATGGACTGCGTATTTTTTTTTTTTACTGAAGTTGCTTCAAGTTGCTTCTTAAGTAACTACCAGGAAAGTACATGTAATACGTAATGAAATACAAATTTGCTTTAATACGGACAATGTGTTTTTTAAAACACTTTTTTTATCGTTTTTGATAGAAGAAACGTCAAACAATACTTATCGAATAGATAAACGGTCCATTTTGGTCAGTTGATATAAACCAAGTTTAACTGAAGTTTATTGTATGTCGGTGTGTTCGGAAACACAATTTATGAGTTATTGAACCGATAGCGTTAACGAACAGGTAAACTAAAGTACCTCAGAAACCGGGCATAAGTCATATATTTAGGGCCTGGGAAGGATCGCAGGATGTAGATGGTTTGTTTTTAAAAGAAACATACATCAATACCGGGGAATAGCATTAAAATTATGTTTGAATCATTAATTGTGATGAAGAATTAACGGAGACATGGCGTTGCAGGAAAACCACCTCTCAGAAATAATTAATATACTTATACAATATTTCAAGTAATTTAATTGATATTAGGAAGATATATTATTTATTTCGTAGTTAAATTATAATGGTAGAGTATTAGCAACAAAAAGCTTTATGTAAATTAATTAAATTTGTCATGAATTGTAAATAATAATTTACATTCAACAAATGTGTTAATACCTTGAATGTCATGGATGGCATGATGCCAATTTTATACGCATTCTGTGTGACGTCGAAGGTTTAAAAACCATTAGATATTCTAACATACAGAAAAAAATTATAAAATAAAAGCCTATAATTCCTACATGATTGATGAAACTGATATATTAGAATGTTGATTATCCAGTATTATAACAATGATTGACGTGAGTTTTGAGTACCTAATTATTAAATTGAAAATCGTGTGACTGGGTTTGATAGTCATTTAAATATCAAAGTAATGAAAAGTGAAGTATTTCCACAGAACAGTTGTAAAACTGTTGTTTAATATACAAGAAAATTTATACTTATAAGTTAATAAAGTAAAATAACTAGGTATATATTAAAAATTAAAGTCTATCGGACGGCGAATAGTCGGTATACCCACCTACCTATTTTACGAAATGTTTATTGCATTACGCTCGCGACTACGACATAGTTGTTGTGGTAGGGCAGTTTTATGAACCTCACTTTGGAGTGGATTCCAAAATTAAAGAATATAGGAATGCTGTAATTGTTGTGATTTTAATTGTTTCTTAAAACGTAACAAAAATGCACTTCTGTGCTAAGCATAATTTTTAACACTGTTGTATAAATCTTTGATACAATTACAAATTTAAACTTTAATATGAAAAGTTTAGAATATATTTTTGTCAAGTAACTAAAGTTGTTCTGTTCACTTTCTAAAGTAAACACTTTATTGTTTTGATCTGACACTAAAAGTGATTGACAAAGGCGCGAGTTGTATTTCTGATCTAAATATTATTCTAGTCGGGGCGGCACGCTCGCAGATGTAACTCTTGGCTTACGACATCGACTCAAGCATTCATCCGCTAGACAATGAAGCATCTATTTCGCAATGCTTATACGAGTACCGTTTTGAATAATAGGAAATGGTGCAGTGTGTTGCACGCATCGAATGTCGAGAAGGTCGCGGGTTGCATACAAAGTTTATTGTCGGTGATCTCATCAAAAGGACCGAACACATAAACTGAACTACGTGAAACTTCTAACGCACCGTGTCTTGGTCCGCAATTGTTTCTGGAAATCGCTAGTTAAAACGTGGTATCCAGAAAGGAATGTTCTTAGTTCAAACTAATTAACTAGCTGTATCTTACCGCTAAAGGAAGTTATCGTCAACTATAAACATAATCTCACGTCTGTCTTAGCTATGATAATATATACAATATTGTCTTACATACAGCTTTGTCGTTGTGCCAACCCAACAGTAATTTCGCATTCGACACAGCGACTAGAAGCAGAACTAAATATGTTTCGAACATTATCTAATATCATTCATCTGGTATTTAAATATCTACTTGATATAAACTAACATATGTTATGTAATGTTGTACAGGTTCCCTGTCGATGTCTGTGGGCGTCGGCGTCGGGTGTGGATCATCAAACCCGCTAGATTGGACAGGTCAAGTGACGGTGCGTAAAAAACGCAAACCCTACTCAAAGTTTCAAACGCTCGAATTAGAAAAGGAGTTCCTCTTTAACGCTTACGTATCGAAACAGAAGAGGTGGGAGCTCGCGCGAAATCTAAACTTGACGGAGAGGCAAGTGAAGATATGGTTCCAAAATAGACGAATGAAGAACAAGAAGAATTCGCAGCGGCAAGCGGCCCAGGCGGCGCAGAACAACAATAACAATTCGAACGCGAACAATCACAACCACCACGCCGGCCATCACCACGCGCCGCACCACGTGGCGCTACACCACCCTCCGCCCGCGAAACATCATCAGTGACCCGCGCCTTTCTCTGGGACTTATCCTCTTCATCACGGTATAGCTAGTTAAATGCCACGAACCGAAAAGGAAAAGTTCCATAGGACTCAAGTGTGGAATGTGATCGTACTTAAAAGCAGGATTTTAATAACGTCCAATGTTTGTTACCGAATAGACTAGAGGAACGTTGTATTCGCTGTACCGTTTTGTATTTAGTGTACCAAGACGTTACTGCTGCGGCGACACCGGGCGCGGCGGGCGCGCATCAAGTCCCAGAGAATTTCATATTACGGTAATATAATGTATTGTCGATTTGTGTATAGTATTAATTATGAAAATATGTTCTGTAATTTTAACAAGACTAAGTAAATGAGTAGATAACGATTCCTGATATGAATAATGTCTAGTAATAATGCTAATTATGTATTTGAAATTGATTTAAGTACGATATACATAATATTAAAGACGTCACCGATGATTTATAGTTTCTAGATAGTTTATTGAAAATGAATTTTTGTAATTAATAATTTGTGAGACTGCTTCTTGTTGTATTCGTATCGCTGTTCAGTGGGTGGAATAGTTGTAATCAGTTAACTTTTTATTTTCGTTACCAAATTGTTGAATAACTCGGGTTGCTTTGGTGGCAGTTATAGATATTACTTGGAAAAGTGTATGATAATATATTTTATCTTATTATAGAAAGCATTAAAAAGCAGCCCTTATAGCTACGTATTTACCTATTACTACAATGGACATACCTATTACAACTTTCTTATTAAATTATATAAATAATTTAAGAGATAGCAATTGCAAGAAGATCAAATATTTATTACTGTTTAATTTCTTATCTCGTAAATCGTAAATTTGTTATTTAAATTATGGATTTTTGACGAAGCTTTAACTCGGTTCCACTAGAATTATTCATTAAGTTACTGTTATGACTTTTTTAAATATTGAAGTTGGTGTTATAAGCAATTAGGTAATATGGGTGAGTGCATTAATATTGTCCCTCTATTGTCCTCTAATTACTGTTCGCTTTAGGCTATAACATTTTATTTTTGTTTTAGTTGAATATTTTATTATTTATTTATACACGATTATAACTGCACTCGGCTACATCGTTGTGTCTTCACATTACGTTACATCGAACTATTTTTACGCTTTATAAATGTTGACGACTGTATGATTTAATTATTATTTTTTAACGATATATCTAGATGTGGTAATAAATACATCCCAGTTTCAAAATATCATCTTTATGCTAGTAAACTACCTATCTGTTTTATATCTATGTACCTAATAAATGTGTTATTGTAAACTAAGTAGTTTACTTAATCTATTACATTATATATGTATTGTCCCGTAAATATGGTAGTAAATAAAATTTAGATGTTTTGTACAATATGGCGACCTCGTCTAGGTAACCGAATTTCTATATAAATGAATGCAAGATGAAACTGCATTCTACTTAGACGATCGATTTCTTAATTTAAGAAATAATCACGTTTCATCAAACTATGATTCCAATTTTTATTTTATCTAAATATTTATTTGAAATGAAATTTGAATAAATATAATGACACTTTTATAAATCGGTAAAGTACTTATAATTTATTTGAGATATGTAGTATATTCACGGAATAGACTAACTAAGCTTTTCAAATAAAATTCTTCCTCAAATCGCTTTCTATATTATGGATTGTATATTCAACAATTCCCATAATTACTACATTTAGTACAATACTTACCTAAACTATATAATAATTAAAAGGTCTCGTAGTTATGTATTACTACTGTACAGATAAATTAATGTAGTAGTTAATCATGGCAGAAAATGTGAGGTTTTGTTAAGTATATGTAATGTATAATTAAAAAATGAATGTGCTCTCGACAGTTTTAATGACGAATTTAGAAAAAAAAATGTAAGAAAGGGGAAAAATTAAATACTTCGTCGTGTCTTGGTTATTTTTTATTTTGCTCCCATTTGTTTTATTAAATTATAAAATGTAGAATTTTCAACAAGTTATAATTATGAAACAAAAACAGGTAAGTATGTAGGTATATATATAAAAGGTAAGATATGGAACAAGAACTCAAATAAGTAAAAGTGAAAACTTCATACACTAGTAGTTAAGCAATTATTACTTCGTTAGTTACCTACATATTAACAATAAATTAAAACACAAATTGCCTTCTTTCTGTTGTGACTTCATTTTACTTTGTTGGTAGGTAAAATAATAATTTTAAAAATTTCAAACGTTTCACAAACCAGCAAATACCTAGACGAAAAGATTTATAGTTAGTTAACTAATTATTTTAACTGTTCATTGATTATCGTCTAGAACTTTACTATTTATAAATCGGTAAAATTTGTGAGATTCTGAATTTTTTTTATACTGCTAATGTAGCTAACAAGCATACTGTCGCCTGATGGTAAGCTACCGTAGTACCGTAGCTACCTATGGACGCTTATAATAGGTATTAACTAGCGCATTGCTTACCTTGAACCCCCCTTCCCCAAGGAGCTCTGGTAACCCTACTCACCGCAGGAACACAACCCAATGTTATTTGACAGCGATCTTCTGTTGTAGGGTGAAGGTTTTCCACTATAATAGTCGGCCACCCCAATTACAGAGAAATCACCGTTATGTTTAACCCAGTTAAAATGTATCTAAACTACTATGTCTAGTATTTTATTTAAAAAGTCAAACATTAAACATTAGAGAAGTAAAAAATATAATAATTAATTTCATCAAAATTTATTAACTAATTAAGGCAATCATGGCTCAGTGGTAGCGTGTACGACTTCGCGTCGATCAACGTGAGTTCGAATCCCTGCAATGAGCCTGAGCTTTCGGTGAAGGAAAACATCGTGAGGAAACCATAGTATGGTGGTAGGGCTTTTTCTGATTCTGATGATGTTGAAAATCTGTCGCCAAGCACCAATAGGTGTGTTCCGGCAGCTGCACTTGAGAGTCAGTCTTCCACTAGGTTTAGCGTGTTTCCATCTTCGGCCACATCGTCACTTAACATCAGGTGAGATTGTGGCCACTACGCCAAACACATAACGATAAAAAAAGGCAATCTACAGTGACACACTCTTCTTTCCGTTGGATCTTCTGATTTCGATACGCTATACATACCAAAATGATTAGGTACTAAATATAAGCAATGCAACGCAATAAGCCCCAGCTTTTGGTGAAGGAAAACATATTAATGAAACCATAGCATGGTGGTAGGAGTTTTTCTAATGTACGTCTAGTTTAGCTACAATTCTTAACTTAAAAATCTATCGCAAAGCACCTATAGGTGTGTTCCGGCAGCTGCACTTGAGAGCCAGAGTCCCTCTATAATAGGCTTTGCGTGCTTCTATCTTGGGCCACATTGTCTTCGTTATATCACCAGGCAATACCTCCACCCTAAAGAAGATCGCAGTCAAATAACATTGTGTGGTGTTCTGGTGAGTGGTGAGTAGGGCTTCCAAAACTCGTTGAGGTAGGGGGCCTTAAAGTCGGCAACGTACTAATGATAGTACGCATATGTTGCAAGCGTTCATATGCTACGGTAGTTGTTTACCATCAGGCGGACCGTACGCTTGTTTGCTACGTTCTAGTTGTACCTATAACAAAGGTATTCTTTTTATTATCTTCTCATAATAAAAAAAACTTTTAATAAAATTATAATATAAAAAAAAACAATAAAATATTGTTAGCAGGATTTTTTACAATTTAAATTATCATAGTAAGTATTGTTTTAAATAAAATTATGATTTTTTCTCAGTTACAAAAATTAGTTTTAACAAAGTAATGTGTATACAGCGCTAAAAGCGAATAGGTAGGTAGGTACTTACATAAAATCTAAGTAATAATTAAAGTATAGGGAAATAATGCTAAGTAATTAAAATATTTACTTTATCACTAATCCTTTTCCCACCTTCCCCACTAATCCAACTACTCTCCTAGTAATTTCAATTTAAGTAATTAAATATTCGTAGTATTGACTTTTAACTTATAAATAAATTTTTGAACAAATTAAAATTGTATCTAAATAATTTTCTAATTGTAACGTATTATGGGTTAATAAATAGATAAATTAGTGGTAAACGAGTGGCGTCCTCTGTTTAAACAATTATTAATTCAATAACCTACATAATTTCTTCTCTACATTATTGAACTAATTGTCCTTATAGTTTATTATTTCAATGTTGATAGTAAGTAATATGTAAAAACTGAATATTTTAGAATAAAACCAAAATAGTAAGTACTTACCTATTAATACCTATATTTTTGGAAGTACTTCGATTAAAAAGGATAAGCAGATGCATATCCAGATAAGTACAAGTCTTCACTGCTCCATTACAGAAAAAAAACTACATACAGTGCTCTGAGTGGACAAACAGCACATCATAGTATTTTAGCGTTAGGGTAAATGTTGGATAGTTGCCCAACATTTGAAATAATTCTATATTTTGCCATAAAAAAAGGTATTGAAGCAGATTTTTCTTTCTAATGGAAACCAAGTCTATTATGTGACCAATAGTAATTGAATATAACTAACACATATATATTTAAAAATATGCAAATTCCAAGTATTAATTTTGAGGGTAGTTTCCCATTATATGGGTTATATGCCTCGATACCTTTATCGCTATGAGGATAGCTGCTCTTAGGGACTAATCAAACAAAATGGATAATCAATACGTGTTATTTAATCTGTATGAATGACACATCGCATATACTTATACTGTGAAAAACATACTGTTTTCAATGGAATTTCTTATCTAGGAGATATTTCGTTGGTCCCAAAAATACTTTTTGATATATCACCTAATATTGCTATTAAATTTCCATAGAGCACTTGAACAAACTCTGGTATGTCTTACATAGACTTTTAAAGACCAGAAACAAACGAAAAACCCATGCATGATTAAGCTAAAACCATGTGGGATATATGCCCAAGGGTATCTATACTCATAAAAAACGAGGCTTCTATCCTTTTCCGTAGGTACAGATGCCTCCTTTTTTAAAACAAAATACAATAAACAAAATTGTAAAACCTTTACCTATGAGTGATATTGAAACTATACACTTGCAATTAAAAGAAAATATAACCAATTAACATTACAAAATGAAAACTTACATGCTTCCGTAAAACCGTTACATTCAAAATTCGCATTGTTCGTAGGCAAAATCATTCGAATTTTATTGATAAACACAAAAACATCCAGACAGTTAAGTAAGCGCTCGCACATTTACATGACGGGATTTTTACTTTCTTTGTAGATATTAGCTATGATCCTATTATGTTTACAAGGCTCAGTATAAATAACGGGGCAATTATACTCCTAGGGCAACTATCCTACATTTACCCTATAAAAAACAAAAAAAGATACCAAATGCAAACTCAAGTTAAGTAATGACAAAATGTACTGAAAAATAAACATAATAAATTATCGAATATTATTCATTGTGAATTGAACAAATGACAATACTTACTTATTTTATTTCCCCTAACATTTTAAAATATCAGAATATTTATTTTATTAACGAATTACATGAATGTTTCAGATTAAATATTAGGTCTTTACCTATGAAATTGCCGTTTTGTATGAAAAAATTTAAACGATGTTTTTTCATGTATTTCTTATTTGTATTAATCGAAGTAGGTAATCACCCATGCAATCAATGCATCTTTGCCAGCGCAGTGGCAGTTTATTGATGCCCTTCTTAAAGAAATCAGCTGGACGGGAGGCAACAAATTCTTCAAAGGCATTTTGTACTGCCTCTCGGGTATTGAATTTTTTTCCCGCCAAGGAGTTATCCAAATTCTGGAAAAAGTAGTAGTCTGTAGGCGCAAGGTCTGGTGAGTAGGGTGGATGACGGAGAACTTCCAACCCCAGTTCTTGCAACTTGGAGACCGTCTGTTGTGCAGTATGAGGTCGCGCGTTGTCGTGCAGGAGCAGCGGAGACGAGCGATTGACCAATGCTGGTTGGAGATATGCCAGCTTCTCCATCATTGTGTTCAGTTCTTCACAGTACACATCTGCAGTAATGCTCACCCCGTTTGTTAAGAAGCTGTGATGAATCACACCGGCGCTAGACCACCAAACAGTGACCATCACTTTTCTAGGGGTAAGTTTTCGTTTAGGGCATTGTTTAGGTGCTGAACCAGGATCCAACCAACTTGCTGAGCGCTTGCGGTTATCAAACAGAATCCATTTTTCATTGCAGGTAACAATGCGGTTCAAAATTCCTTCATTTGTGTGTCTGTTGAGCAGTGCAAGGCACGTCTCGACTCGTACTTCGCGCTGGCGATCATTGAGTTCGTAGGGCACCCATTTGTCAAGCTTTTTTACCTTGCCAATTTGACGCAAATGGACCAATATTGTTTTGACGCTAACGTCCAAAGCTGCTGCTAATTCAGCCGTAGATTGTGTATCATCAGCTTCCACAATCGCCTTTAATTCGTCATTGTCGACCAAAGTCTTCGGACGACCGCGAGGTTCATTTTTCAGGTCGAAATTCCCAGAACGGAAGCGAGCAAACCAATAACAGGTGGTGCGTTGGTTTGTAGTGTTAGCTCCGTAAACGTCGTTGATGTTGCGTGCCGCTTACGCGTTACTGCCACGACGGTACTCATATTCCATAATTACTCGAATTTTTAACGTATCCAAGATGACAAAAAAGATTTAAATGCGATGAAAATGTAACACTAATCAATAAACCAATGACTACTTTTGGAAAAAGAATTCCATGTTTTTAAAATAAAATTAATTTGAAATTAGAATTCTTATCCAAACAAAAATTATTTTGATTTGAAATGGCCAGTACTGCAAATATTTACTCACCTATTATTAAACATATCATCGTAATAATAAGATCCATTCTAAGTAGTATAATATGCACCTATCTACTTAGGTAGGTACACTATAAAAATCACTTATTTAACGAAGTTTTGTCACAACCTACAATTACACAGGAGTACTTACGTTTGAAGTCCTTACATAAAAACAAACTTTAAATTAGTCTAATAAAAATGTGTCTGGAGAAATTGGGTCGGGGTTTAGGAAAACTTTAACCAATTTAAATGTGACTCCGATTTAAGATAAATAAATACCTATAGTCAATGCTGTTATCAGTAACTTTAAATCGAAGTAGGACACAAATTAAAATGTAAAAGTAATAAATTAAGCCTTAATTAAGATCGTGGACCATATGGGAACAGTGTTAATATCCTGAAAATAAAGTACTTAAATGCCTTTTCACGATACGATGTCTTGTCAATTTCAAATGCTACGAAATCCGCAATACCTACTATATTATTTCCACATACAGTGGTACTCTCACCATGTTATCCTCTAACGTCAAGTAATAGTGTTACCAAATTCAACTCATTAAATGTACGAAGATGCTAAAAAAATTATAGGTACCTACATGCCAGGACTCGAAACTGTGGATATCGAATCGATATTCTATATGGTTTTATCAAGATGTTTTCCTTCATCGAAAGTTAAGGCTCAATGCGCATGGATTCAAACTCACGTCGATCGACGCAGTATCCTTACGTAGTCCTTAATTACGTAGTAGGTACCTACAACAAAATATTATTTTCTAGTATAAACAACCTTGATATTTGTATGATACCTGTTGTAGGTAATTCAATACATTGTGATACAATGTAGGTACTATCGCTGCGGTATGCATCTACACCATGTCCGCTACGTGGCCCTACCGGTTATCCTGGAGCAGGCCGCCTCCTCGCTGATTAGCATATAAATGAACCGAACCGAGACAACTTCATATTACACTACCACTTTAACAAAAGCCCTGCACTACTGATCCTTTTATGAGTGTTTAAGTTCAGATTATCTGGACGCATTACGGTTAAAATGTGGAACGCGCTCCTATTGGTCAACTTTAAATTGTAACCGTGAATCTTAAAACATTCCCAGTGTTCGTGCTTTCAATAATTACGATAAAATATTGAATTTATTTTACAGTTCGTAAGTTAAAGCCTGTTTATTTAGTTCTGATACCAATGATATTATAGCAACAATGTGGGTACAATACCTACGAGTGGGTTTTAAATATATAGTACCTATCCAGTAAAACGATCGTTAAGTAATACTATTGGCAGTTGTAAACAGATTGTTAACCAAATTAAGATTACTTCGAGATAACTACAAATGAAACAAATAAGAATAACTTCTTATTAACTATTAGTTGTAGGTGTAGGAATATTATAATCAAAATGAAATATGTTTATTACTGACTAATATTATATTTTATATTTAATTTTAATAAACCTTTCAAACGTCAATAAGAATATTATAAAATATATGTATATATATATATAGGTATATCCGAGAGATCGAAATCTATCGGCGGTCGCCGCCGTCATGCCGGCCTGCATAAATATCTCCTTACATTACCTACGCTTGTAGGACCCGATGTCATAAGAAGGAGGGAACACATTGGCCGGGAGATGCATACATCCCCTGCCCATTCTCGGCTGCTGGATATATATTGGTTGATCCCGAAATGTGACAAACCATAAGACAGTCACTCTAGCGTGTTTATTGGTATATGTTAGTCGCGTGACCCAATCAGGTATCGAAGAATGTAAACCAGCGCTTTTAAAAAAATTCGAACTGACTATACTGTTGGGCAGGATGCTGTAACAGTTTCTCTGGGCTTGTAGGCGAGCGCTTAAGACACTCAGCCAAGGAACCTACCACCCCACTTGATTACTGGATATATTTACATTGGTTAACCGGGAATGCGAAACGCCTAAGTGAACCACGGTGGTGGATGTTTCACATGGTATATGGTGGTCGCGATCCAGTCTGACACAACTGTTGTATCTTACTACCCATGTGTGGATATGGTGGTTGTCATTAATTAATCTCAATTTATTTTTGTCCTGGAAATTTAATATGTCCTTTAATATGGCGCGGCAGAGTGCTGACCTTAAATTTGTCCTTTCTATAACCGATTCAAGTATTACGGAGTGACCAAGCTTTTACAGAATAATAATATGAGATATTTGAAGTAACTTAGAATAAAATTAGTCATTTTTCCAAATGTCTAATTTATATTAACATTTTTCGTTTCACATTTTTATTTGAATAAACTTTTTTTTAATCCCTCAATATTAGCCACGAAAAATAAAGAATCCTGTTCAATATACAGAAGTTCAAACCATACAGTGGCATCCCCATCAACATTTTATGGTCACACTTTCATAATTATGAACCGGAATATTTGAGTGTGTAAAAGACGTGAATAACCTCGGAGGTAAGATAAAATTGACTAAAGTTAAGATACCTAAACCGAACCTTATCGACATATTCAAAATAAATATTTATTTATTTGAAGTGTAAAAAAATACTTGAGATTTTAAAATAAAGTAATAATAAAAATAAAACATTAATAAAAGTTTAATATTAAAAAAATAAAATAAAAATACGCATCAGCCGAGTCGAGATACTACTCATTATTGAATTATTCAAGTCAATAATAATATAAATAGTAATCATTGACATCATAACACAGCGAAAGTTATTAATATAATAAACGCACCCTCGCAATCTAGAAATTGTCGATTATTGGAAACTAAATATACAAAATGATAAAACCCAGCATTGAGTCGCTGCACTGTCACTTAGACAAGGTCCCTGCAAATTATACAGAGGTCTTTCCGAGGGCGGTCTGGCCAGGCGTGATGACGAAAGGGCCGCCAATTAAAAAAAACTTTTAAGGCTATGGAATACTCTTTTATTTCATTTAATAGTAAATTAATAATATCTAATAAATAAAATATACTTCAATTTAAAATTAAATACAATACTTTTATTAAAATTATTGCGTTATTCCATAATAATATTTGTAACAGTGGAATTATTTAACAACAAAAATAATTTACCAATTTAATGAAAATTTATTATTGATTCGCGGAACCCTGGTGACTTTCCACGGAACCCACTTTAGAAATCGAAGCTTCAACCTATGTACGTAAATTATGTTTATTACAAGAAGACTGCTGATCGACGAAACACTAACATGCGTACATTTTCATCATCATTCCAATCTGCGAGTACTGCAGTAAAAACTCCTAGGTAATTTATATCCTGTGACGTCATGCACAGAAACCGAAAGACGTCCAGTGCTGGACATAGGCCTCCCCCAAAGATCGTCACAACTGCAGGTCCTGTGCTGCTCGCATCCAACCGCTCCCCGCAACCTTTACGAGGTTGTCGGTCCACCTTGTCCCACTTTTGGTTTAAATAATGAAGCAAAATATATTATACTAGCTGTGCCCCCCGGTTTCACGCGTGTCCAATTTATTCGAAAAACTCTCCACGGCGTGGCGACCTATCGTGGTTCCACTTCCCGTACTTATGTACAGCTTGCCAGATTGCTTGACGTTCATAATTACTGCTCCGCTCCTTAGGGTTGCAGCGTGATTTATATAGCCTATACTATTCCTCATGAACGTGGCTATCATATACAAAAATAATTTTTCGATTTCGGCTGGTAGTTGCAGTGATTATCGCGTTTAAACAAACAAAAAGCTCTTCAGCTTTATTATATTCGTATGGATATATAGGTAGTTAGGTACGTATGACTATACAAATAATAAAAGCTTTAGGTACTTTAAATGTTGTAAAAAATCAAAATACGTATTTTACCATTTTAAAGGGGAAAAGTTAGTAAATGACACATAAGGGAAATTGAGGATTTGTAACCGTTTATCAGATAATGTAATTATGCAGCGAACGTTTCGGGACACCTCGGCTCACTCTACGTAATTGAGTGCGCCCTCCCTACCTCTCGCTCGCTATTAGGCAAATCGAATCTCATCCCTCCCTCACACCCGCCTCCGGATGAATATGTGAACGAGCTTCCTGTTGGCGCTGAACCAAGGATTCAATTTGTGCCTTGTAAATAAAACGCTCAGAGTTACTACGTCTTACCAGAGGCCAGTATGTATGCATTAGCATTGAAATTTTCGCCTCGTTTAAATAATTACGTTAGGTACTACTCACGTGCATGACGAAGCACGATTTACGATTACGTTAAATATTATTATTATAGATCTGTCAAGCACAACGTCTATAGTACATATTTAAATATACAGACAAACCATTCTCCTTGATTCGTTCATGCAAATGTCATTCTATAAATATCTTTACGATGAAGATACGATGTCTAAGTTTTCTATACAGATGATATTATTAAGTGAATATTTGTCTAGCACTATCTCGTGCCAAATTGAAGCACATAGAACTTAGTATAATTTAATAAAAACACCAAATACGGCCTCCTTCAAGCAAACATAAACATAAAATATAGTGTTATCGTTAATAAAAATTAAGAAATTGTATATCTGACAAGTAAGTCGTGAGCCGTCGCTGGTCGCATGGTGGTTAAAACCGTCTTTTCGTGAGAAACGAATTATTCAGCAAAATGATAAATAATACTATTAGTATATCAGAAAATAACTATTATTCTCAATTAGCTTGAACTAAGTTAATTCTATGCGCTTTTTATTTTGTATTATACATATATGATTATTAGTAGAATAGGGCAGATTAAATATTATGAGTAACTCCAAATGAATTGATCTTATATTTACCTACTGCGACTACTGCGCGTAGCAAAATAATATAATTGAAATCCACGCTCCGCACGCTACGACATTACTACGTACATTCCTCATAAGTACGTTAAAGTAGATATCTAGTCGCATCAACGAAAACATCCGACGATTCTTAGAATTTGTCACCAAACTTTGATTCTGGTAATAGCTCGCTATGACGCGTAAAGCATACTTATATTCGATCCGGATGTTTGTTTGTGTAGCGAATAATAAAAGTATTGAAACTGCAAAAATATCCGTCTACCCATTTTCTCATATAATTCCATCCCTTTCGACGACGAAGCGGTCGGCACGTCCGGGGGCCATAACGTCGTTTGATGTTCTGCTCTCCAATGCTGGTACAGACGATATAAACCAAGATGTACGGCTGCGCTCTGGGCGACGCCTATATTTCCTAAACAACTTTCGGCGTTATAATATTGTACAACGTGGCTTTGTACGGGCGCTATATAATCGTGCTTAATTCGATTTATTATTTAACAAAGCCTTTTATTTTCTTCGGGATCCCATTTAGGTGAGTTATATGTACCTATTTTTATTCTTTAGTTTATTAAGGATTGATTAAAACATAAATTATAGAATTTTGCGCATAAACTTTCCACCTAAACATAATGCGAATCTCCATGGACTTAATGTCTAAAGTATTATTTATGAAATCGTGTACCTGTACAAATTGGTTGTTAAGCTAATAAAAATTTCGAAACAAATCCAGATAGTTATGAAGGGATCCTTATATTTAAATATACATAATTTAAAATTTAACAAATAAATATTATAAGAAACCTTAATATGTCGACTTAAGAGATAAGCTGGATATTTTGATGCATTTATGTTCCTAAATATTTTAATTCATTCCGACAGGTAAATATTTCTCGATGTTGTTTTGTATTATTTCGGAATACATTTAAATACACGATAACTACATTTGACAAAAAATATATATATTCGGTATTCATATATTTTGTTTATAAAATAAAATTTATAAATATTTTTTTCACAAAAGATATTAAAAATATATATATACGAATGAACGAATACGTGTGAATGTAATAAGAAATTATAATTCATAAAAGGAAATGAAATCATTTTCACCTCACGACAAGGTCACCGCGTATAAAAATATGCAACACGGCGGCAGCACGTTACGGAGCGGATACCAATTCTATCAACAACCCATAAACCGCAACCTTTCTTTGTCTGGCATCTTAATACTATCGCCGTGCCGAGTGAGATAGAAATCTACGAGTTTAATGGGCCGTTACGCGAGAAAAAATCAGTCCGCATTCGCGAGCGTAGATACGCGAGTGATAGTGGTAAGACGGAAGGACATGTTGGTGCATTGTACCACGCGGTCGCGACTTGTTGCCTCGCGAATCAGCACACACAGCTGTTAAGCCACGTGAGTACATAATATACTCCCATTAATATAGTTTTGTTCTCGTTAAATTATACTAATAATATATTTTGTAATTTAAAATAAATCTTTACGTATCCAGTATTATAATTATTTATGTCAATTTTCATTATTAATTTAATACTCTTTGTAATGGCGTATCGGGATTCACTTTTGGCTTGAATACGTCGACACTCGAGACTCTACAGTATTGTACTGCGGTCTGAAACTAAACGCTGCGTCTCACTGTCAACCGGTTCCACGCTTCAAGATAACCTCTCCTTTGATGTATGATTGGGATACTGTTATATTGAGTCATGTTCGAAGTATTAAGTTACGTTGTAATAAATATTGATAACATTTGCATTTGAGTTCAATAGGCATCCTAGCGCTGAAGTTGTAGAAGCCAACGGTCATCGGCGAATTTCATGTAGTAGAGAAAAAGAGTTTCTTTTGCTGTAGGTACCTAAGTACTTTACGCTGCCATGATTTAAGCATTCATTTGATTATAGGTGCGTCTTAATAGATAAAGGATTTATCAACTTCAGCATTGTTGAGCTAGTACTGTTTTACGTTTGTATCATTTGTCTGTATTTTAGTAGGTATTACAGGGACTTTAAATCTATTCAAGAAGGTAATAATTCCAATAACTTGTACACTTCATGGATCATCTACATCAAATCACGTACATTCTCAATACTTAAGAACTCTTTACCGTTTATTGAACATATTCATTCTTAAGTATGTGCACTTCTTACATTGTTTTTTATTTGTTGGGAGGCGCCTATAATTCCCGTTGGTATATAAAGTTAATAAGAAAAATCATTGCTCTTATAAACCCATTACCTATATCATGATAATAATGATATCATATCACAAAATTCGAAGTGATAAGAAACAAAGATAAGTATTTCACTTTTTTATGTTCTCACAAATTTATCATAACAATCCGAATTGAAGGTAGTTTGGAAACAATTTCTTTTAAGGTTTTTGAAACGGTTATTGTGGGTCCTTCTTTGTATCGAAGCTTATTTGCATAAAAATGCCATTCAGCCTCTGAGCCACACTCGGGCTTGTAAAATAAGTATAGTCAGATACTTCGATGTCTGCTTATATTTTGGAAGTGATCTTTAAAAGTATAAACTTTTTTGTTTTGGTACTATAAACTTAGGTAGGTATGTACTTATATTTCTTTATAAACATGTACCTATATAAATTGATAAGAATGACCAATATACACAAACGGCGAAAAACAGCACATTTTATCCACGCACGTTTACTTATATTGTAAATTTCTCAGTACAAAAATTCGATTCAGGTAAAAATAAATCAAAACTTAAACACTTGAAAAATTAAATGTAGGTTATACCATTATACCATATTTTTAGCTGTGCAAGCATTCGAAACATAAAGTTAAATATATATATTTATATAATCCTACATATTTAGATATTCATAAATATGAAGCATTTAACGTAGGTACCTATATCAAAATGTATGTACCTATTTTATTATGTTGCCTTATAAATAAATATATTATACTATTATTATATAAGTTGCTTTTTCGTAGTTATTCAAGGCACTGGGCCAAACCTTCATCAATTTAAATAAATATTAGTACTAATGTATAAATTAAATTTAAAAAGTTCTAAAAGCGTATTGCATAACGTAATTTCGAATAAATGAGTAATTGTTTTAATTTAATTAAATATAAAATATCATTGTTATTCATAAAAATATTTACACCTTAAAGATTATATCTTAAATAATATTTTAATTTTAATATTATTTTAATTAATTAGATGAATTAAAATGCAGTGCGTCCGCATCATGGAATAAGGCCTAGACTCTTCTGAATCAATTCTAAACAGACAAGACTGCTGTAAAAAGAGCTGAAAATAAAAATGTATATTACCATAATTTATATCTCATATAGGTAAGCAAGTCCGGTCGACATTACCATAACAAACGGAAGCGTGTCCTTAAGTGTGAATACAATTTTTTTATCTGGTTTTTATTTAATCCGGTCGACGTCAGAAGTTTATATATGCTGAAATTTAATTCTTTATTTTTACACATTTACTTTTTTTTTTATTAACTAAAATGCTCATTTAGGTACTTTTTTACGTACGTACGTTATATCTTGATAAGAATTAGAAGAGAACCAGCTCGTGCGGTTCTGTTGTGGTAGGGAGAGGAAGGAATTAGATTGAAAAGCTCTTCAGAACACTCACCATGATACAGACAATAGAACACGCTCAGTGAGGCGATGTTCCTGCGCAGCTGAAGCGGCTCGATGTATTTGGTCACACATCTGCATCATTAACAATGCGAACAGCCCGTCTCTACAACCTGTCCAGAGCATCAAGGAGGTATTTTGCGGATCCATCCCAGAGAGCGAACAGTATCCCATAAAAAGGCCGAACTTGTGCCTTATAAAGAAAGTACTCTAGTCAGGACTTTGTATGTGCATAGTTGATGTTTATTATGAAAATTGTGTTATTATGTATTAAGTAACATCTTTACCAAGGAATGTGTAATTATGAATCCAAATATATGTAAGCTTTTACAAATATATCTATATATATATAAACGTATAGGTACCAAAAATATAAATATATGCTTAATATCTATGTATAAAACTATACTCAACCTTTTAGTATATATTTGAAATAATCATCATTACATATTATAAAACAAAGTTCCCTTTCCGCTCTGTCGTATCTGTCAAACGCGATAAACTCAAAAACTTCCAAACCGATTTTCTCACGGTTTAGGTGTATAATTCATTAAAGTTTTGTGTAAATTGGCGGAAATATGACGATGATTGTTAAAATTTCGGGAAAATCATGCTGACTGGGAGCTTTAATGGCGTGCGCCACGTAAACTAACAGAGTTATATGTACCACGGAATTATTCCTCTACGATAAAAAAAATAGGTATACCTACCAATGTGCTCATGCTACCCGTGCGAGGCCAGGGCGGGTTGCTAGTTAGTAAATTAATTATCACCTGCAGATAGCTGACCTTTGTATCTAAATCTAATAAGAAAAATAAAAAAAAATGAATCGCATACATATTGGTATTTTAATTTATTTGTTATTAAATGTAGTAAGTAAGGTTACATATGTATTATAAATAATTTTTTTAATTAAATTTGAGTTTTAAGACAGTGACAATGTGAGTTACTTGATAAGCTCATGACAAATTTAAATTTAATAAATAAAATATGTTGTCATCATTTAGTCAAATTAAGTATCTAACTCATATTATTTTATCGAAATATCAATAATAATAAATGTCGCAAAGTGAAATATTACCAGCCAAAAACTGACTTTGTACTTATTTACCCATAAAATATACAATATGTTTTATTACTACGTAAATCATTTATTTATGTATTTTCTTTTACTTACTTAATTATGTTAATTTAATATAAGTCTGAAATAAAACAATGTAATAAATTTCAATTTATTTTGCTCAATGTCGACTGTTTTTATTTCTTTCTATATTTCCATAACAATAAATATACGCCTTTAATGTTTAAGAATTTCTAAAATATTTAAAACTTCCCATTCATTGCTCATAGGAGACACAAAAGAATAATTTAGAAAGTAGGTCGCAAACAACACTTGTTTCGCCTGCAAGACCCGTGGGGGTGACTATTATAATGCAAATAGACTTAGATAGCCAAACTTTGCCGGCCTTCAACAACCATGGGAATAGAAACAAAATATATATGATAATCAAACGTAACAGAAGTGTTTAGTGCGTTAGTTGCCAAGTGAACTGTGATTTTTGTGTTTAAATCCGTGAATTCAATTTGTCATTTACGAATTTCGTTATTTCTTGTCATATAATAATATGTAAGAAGTATATACGTAAATCGTGGTGGTTGAGTGGCTTAGACCGGCGGGATATCGACGAACTAATCGAAATTCGCTTACATTTACTAGGTAATTTAAATTACTAACTATTCGTTGACAATGAAGGACATCGTGAGAAAACTTGAACGCTTGAGAAATGTTCTTGTGTTAGACCGCATGTGGGCAATATATAGAACTGTGGATTTCTGGGCGTTTGAAAACCACCATGATATTTGCCCTTACCTTCTCTCCTAAAGAGGCTTCTTTTCCCAGCAATGGGACACTTACAGGCTGGTAAGATTATTATATTACATATTTATTTCATGTTTTCATTTCGCTGTCAAAGTGTAATTCATGTTTCTTGAACATTCTTAATATTGGTTTCTGGTGTAAGTATGTACCTATATAAACAAAACTATAAAGTGAGATATATATGTAACTGAATGACTTTTAAATGGCAGACATGACATTTCCAAGTACAAGCCCGTATGTAAATAGGTACTTTGATATCAACAGCATAAAATGTATTTGAGACTGAAATAATTAAGGATGCCGCTATCCTAGTTAAAGAATATTTCAAATCAATAATTGTACCTAATTATTTATATTATGCTATGTCAAAAATCCCATAAAATAATTATTAAAAATATCCCATATACCTAAGTACCTACTTCGATAAAATTGAATGGCAATACCCTGCTTTCATATTTTATCATTTTAATGAAAAAAATGTATTTTTAATTAGATTCAATGGGGTATTATTTTATAGCATTGAATATAGTGAGATAAATGTCTATAAATCATAATTATGTACCTATATAATACTTTTAAATACCTACGATTTTAACTCGGGTCTTTTTAAATGACAGCCCTATTTCGAATGCGACGTGCAACTTTGTAGTCCTGATCCGGATCGCTGGCAATGTCTGACTTGTCTCCTAAATTGTCGGATAAAGCTGGTCGTATCGCATTTGGTTTCATTTATAAATACCTACTTTGAGTTCGATCGCGCTTACTCGTCCATTGGACTCTGTTTTTAAACTCGATTTTGTTTTTCTTCATTTATCCGTCTGTGTGGTAAGACATTTTATATGAATTCATGGTATCAACTATGTGTTCATCATAAATATAGGATTTATAAATTTATTTTTTTAAATGTAGGATGAAATAAGTATTTGAACGTATCACTTGCTTGGAATGATTTATTATGGTTAAGTATAGATTACTATGAAAAGCAAATATTATCTTTCACTTCTTACTGTAAGGGTATAATAGCTTTATTCTTGCAAAGAAATGAGTCCAAAATCTGACTTACAATCTTTCGCTATATAAGTAAGACGTACCTATAGAGAAAAGTACATACATGGTAGATAAATAGGAAAATTACCAAATATAGTTGGCTTAAAAGTAGGTAATTATAAAAGTTAAAACGGCACTGTAACAACAGTATTTTTCTTTTATGTGATCAATCTCTAAGAATTACTTTGATTTATTAATTAAACTAGCTGTGACCACGGTTTTATCCATGTTAAATATATTCGAACAACTCTTTTTTTTTCGACCTGTCTATACTGTTAGTTATGGTGTCCTGGAGCCTTTACGGGTTTTCCAGCTTCACCGGGCTTGGGGGCTAGCGCTTAAGGCACTCAGCCGCTCAACCGCGCCACTGATAGGCGCCAACGTCTATCATTGTTCTCACATCCTCTTACTTCCGTCCACTTACATCCGTCCACACCCGTCGCTCCGCGTCCTGCTAATCATCTGGACGGTCGGTCTGGTACTCACTGAATAGCCCCTTTGAAAAAAATTGACACTGAGGAACGGTTCATAAATTACTTATAATATATTTTTTCTTTAAATGTTAATTTATGTAGGAATATTTCAATCGTAATTGATTAACATTTTTGTATATAGACACTTTAGACGTTTATGTTTCTTGTTAAACAGTTATTGCCTTGTCAAAGGTATGCTGCTTTGTTTTGAAAGATCTATCTTAATAATTACTGCATGATTAATTCATAAGCAACATTTATTCATTATATTTGTCTTTGTCTTGGTAGGTACAGATTTACAAATTATTTCAAAGTGTATAAGTTCATTGTTTTCGTTTCCAGAACCCTTACGTAACTTATGTATAAGCCTATGAGCTTATAAGTACCTATAAATAAAAGGAACAAGTTATTTCATTAACAGTTATGCGTATGACAATTGAAACGTGACCTTTTTTTGTCGTAGCAATTGAATAAATTGTGAAATATAGGCAGATGCGATTAAAACTATTGACGTTTAGTTCGTTGACTCTCATCGACGGTAGGTCATGCTTAGTAAAATGTGACATAGTTCTTCGTATAGTGTTATGTGTAGGTATTAATATTTAAAGAATATCTATGAAATAAATAAAATATATAAAATGCTTTCTTTAAAAATATAAGTTAATCTCATTAACTTGTAAGCTTACATATCAAATTTTTGAAGTTTTTATATTTTTTGACGTAGTTCATGCCTTTTTATACTATTATAATTTGATTTGTTGAGAAATGAAGCCTTTATTTCTTAAGATATATCATTTCTACGTAGCAACGTTGCGTGACGAGCGCACAATGGAAAACTTCGATCATTTTATTTATATAGTTGTCTAGGTACATACAGATGTTTTCACGTCAGACACGAATTTATTGAAAGCAGTTGATGATTATAATGTATAATGAGTCGTTATCTCCTTGAAATAACTAATGTTTAATATTCTTCAAGTACCGATACTTTGAAATTATGGAGAAAAATAAAGCAGATCATACCCTAAAGAAAAAAATAATAATTTTACGTAATTACAAATTTGTATTTTTTTTCCTATAAAACATATGAACTAAACTTATACCATAATACGTTTATATTAATTTGATTCAGAAATATAATTGTGATACGAAGTTTTCTCAATAACGAATACTATAATAGATAGACAGATATGTCAATATCACAAGTTGCCGGGTAGTGGACATCCATCGATAATCTGATGCAAATACTAGACGTGAGTCAGTGCCCTGTGCACTGCATCGCGCATGAGCACTCTCTCTATCCGATCGTAAAACTGTTACAGCTTTGGAGCCATGACCCCCTGCCATCCCACCCCCGTCCCACAAACCCTCACCCGACTCCCCCGGAACCTGTCTGCACAGCTCTTTGTTTTTGGCAATACCTCAGAGGGAACTAAAGCGTTAGTCTTAAGACCCTTTAATGGCAGTCTTTCTGAGGCATTAGGAAATTTCCGCCTTCACCAACATTTTGAAGTAAGGGTTGAGAATTTTAATAAATGTTTTAATGTTACATTATGCTCTTTAAAGATATCTTGGAAAGTATTTTGTTTGCATAATGAACGTTGAAATTTACATTTATTTTCTTTTAAAACGTGATAAGTATATTTATACTAAAATTTTCATAAAAATATATTTAAAATTATGCCATAAAAGGTACGTTTTTATGTAATTCCTAGAATCTTAAAATATTCATCTCTAAAGATATATTATAAATTGATATTTTTAACTTTAACTAATAATTACACTAACAAATACGTACACCGTAACAATAACAGTTTATAAATTACTATTTATGAAAGGAAAATGAAACTCTCTATAAAATCGTTTTGTTATTCAACGGCCATGGCATCTAAAGATTTTGATTAAACGGGTAGAAAGCGAAGTAGAAACATGTGTGTTCCTGCGTAGGTGGTGCGTATACTTAATTGGATACCCCGATACATGTATGGGCGAGAAAAATATTACCGTGTGTGAACTCACGTTGACAATGTTTTCCACTGGCGGCCAAGTGGTATTTTTAACGAAACTGTCATTAGTTATCACATCAACGTATTATAGCGATGTATGAATGAAAGTACTCTTACAGGATATCATTTTATTTAGTTAAAAACATACATCTAGTGTCATATTATGTCAATAAATATATTTGGTAGAATATAAATTTATGTAACTACACTCGAAAGTTCTACAGCAACTATGTAAGTAGATTGAAGTACCTACTACAATGTAGTGAGAAAAATAAAGTCGCAAAATCATCGCATTCAACACGAATTTAATTGTATGTATGAATGATGTATCTGTACATTAATTTATAGTTTAATCATTGAACAACAAAAAAAATATATACCGAAAAGCATAGTCAAGGTCCGCGCCGTAGATTTTCCGTGAATACGTCGTTTTCATTTCCTTTGCCATGTTGCTGTAGCTCTCGCAGTTGCTCAGCACTGAAGTTTTTTTAATTCGTTATGAAGCGAGCTTTCCTCTCATTACGTTTTCTACAATTCCACGCATATTTACGACTCATATGAGACGACATACTTAATTTTATTTGGAATTTTAAATCAGTACCGATTTTTACATATATTTCGGTGAATATTTTCATTATTTCACTTTAAATCTTAGTAGCGCTTCTCAAGCTCTTTACAATTATATCCGAATCAACGTCCTAGCTAAACGCGTTCTCATGATGCACTGATTTATAATTTTGCAGAATGTTAATTCATAACAATCACATGCAGGCGTTTATACTATCCCGATGTCGTCACGAGCAAAACAAACGCTGCACGACATACACTTACAGCCATGCTCTATCCATTGTGACCGTTTTTAACGCATTATTAGTCTCGTAGTTATTAGCAATTGAAATCTGACGGTATTTTGTAACACAAGAATATCTGGCTATCACTGTACTTAACGAGCGAATAGACATTTTTAGGTCAAATGTGTTTTGTTGTTCGGATATTAGATAAAAATGAACGCGCAAAAAATAACGAATACAACCTACAACTGTGTTTGTTCCGGCTAATCTCGGAAACGGTGGGACCGATTTTAACGGTTTTTTCACTGGCAGATAGCTTATTTTATAAGGAGTAACTACTTTTATTTTTAGAAAATTAAGTAATTAGGGTTTCGCACAAATAAAATAATAAGCACTTTTCTCTTTAAAATAACCACCGGCCGACGGTCATCTCAGTATACCGACGGCATTCTGACCACGCAAGTGGAGCCGCGGGCACAGCTAGTTTTAGGAAATAAATAGGTGTACTTTCTTACTTCATTGTGTATATTGTAAGTAGGTAAAATTAAATGACAATGATTAATATTATGTACTTAAAATATTTTGTGTACCTAATAATAAATATGAAAAGTTTCACGGCCACAAATGCACAGCACTCCTCCTCCATGTGATGTGAATACAGAGCGAGGCAGGTTGATTGCTAGCGAGGCTGCGTCCTGCGTCCGCGATCGATCTGATACCGACGCGACAAAACGTGTGAACGTAATGTTCCTATACCTACGACTATCCTTTGCATTGTTATATATTTATTTAAATTCCGTTTACATTTTTAGATAAATATCAGCGGGTTTTTTTTCATGTTTTACAAATCAGTAACAATTAGTTAGCAACTTATGATATGTAATTCGTTTCGATGAAAAGTATTTCATTTTGTTGTTTTGTTTTTACGAATCGTTCATATGCTCCCTCACTGTTTATTTGACTTGTACTGAATGATAACTGGTATAAAACTTGATATATTGATTTAACATTTGGCTATTAAATTAATTACTATTTATTACTTATGAGTAAAGCTGCTCTGGTGGTAGGTATATTTTAATCTGTAAAACAGAAGTGTTTGCGGTGCTATAGATAGGACCTACCTGTTACCTGTAACCTGTTCAGGTTTGAAAAATTTGTTGGCGAAACACACTGGCACATAAAACATTCTGAGTTCTAAAGAATTCAACCTACCACCGACAAACAAGAACTAGACTCTAGTCAAATTTTACGTTTAATGTACAATTATAAATCTGTTCATACTTGAAATGTAGCGGATGTTTATTTGGTATTTGTATATTAAAATTTAAAAAAAACATACACCCCGAAATGTCAGTTTTTATTTATATTTTATTTATTTATTTAAGTACATCTTACCATCATTATTATCAAACAGTATCAGTAAAAGCGTTCTCACACGTAAAAACATTTATTCTGTCTATATTTAAACGCATCTCTCACCACATGCTTCTTGCGCGTTCGTCAATATTTTTCTATTAGTCGTACAATGTTCATATGGCAAGTGAATAGTTCATATACTTATATATTACCTATATTATAGCTGTGCCCCGCGGATTCACCCATCATCAATTTATTTGACCAACTCTCCATCGTGTCAACCAACATACTCGTGTAGAGCCCATCGCTGTTCTGTCTGTACTTGCCTAAAGATTGCTTGACGTTCATGGTTACTGCTTCGTTCCTGAGAGTTGTAGCGTAAAGATATATAGATATATACCTTCCTCAATAAAGAGGCTATAATATGCAAAAAGAGGTTTTCAAATCTGTTTGATAGGTCAAGAGACTAGCGCGTTCAAACATACAAACTCTTGAGCTTTATAACATTAGTACAAATATTATAAAATATTGTTTAAACATATGGATTATAAAGTATAAAATTAGTCTCAGAGTATCATATAGTGTTTATTATGTATTAGACCGAAAAATGCTAACAGCATTAGCATGTTATATGGCTGTACTAATTTTCTGGGCAAGGTAGAGGTTTGCCTTTTGGTCCTACGTGGACTCGAATATCTAGACTCCCTGCAATGTCATTATACAGAGAGTCTATTGTTTTGAGTATGTAATATATTAAATTTAATATCCCGTTATTATCGTTCTAAATGCTGAAAACTTTATCGATCGATAAATAAAATTCCGGTATTCTTAACTGGTAGTGTAATGAGATGAAATCTTGAGTAATTAATCTTTAATATTAAATTTTATAAAAACTTCTTATTATATTTTATTTTATTTGTATATTTTAAGGGCCTACCTGATATGTTTATTACATAATTTTTTCATACCCCATTTTTCTACTCATATCTAGAATGTTCAACTCGAATTTATTTATTGTGAAAAGAAATCTGCATATTTTTAGTAAATATTTTAGTTAATATACCTACGATAATAAGTTTTAGAAGCTTTCGCTTTGACCTAATAAATAGTACGCACAGTTGTCAATTGGCAACTGGATGTAAATTACGGTTGTGTTCTGTGCTCTCTCTAAGACTGTACATGGTAGTACAATGTTATTGTTTAGAATAATATTTTGAATTGTTTAATAAATTTGTTTTGTCAGTAATTGATATGATCTGTTCCGATTCAAAATAAAACATAACTTAGTAGTGTAACTTGTTATAACAACTTACGTAATAGATTATGTCAAGATAGTGCCACCCACGATGTAAACATTTGTGGAATGCACGACATTGTCCCACTAACTTACTGTGATAGAGTTGATTCACGGAACGAGTGCTTTGCTAGGCTCTACATAGATTATGGTTAGCCGGGTTTATGTGACGGCTCTACCAACTTATTTACTCAGATAAGATGTAGCTAATCTAGATATATCTTGTCATCTGCTTTGTATTCATTTTTATATATAAGAGTATCATTTGTCAAAGTAATGTTTGTATTAAGTACATATGTCTATGTTCTAGGGATTTAAAGAAGTCTCAAATGAAAATACTTATTCAACAAGGGAAATATGTTGTTGTTAACTTATCTATTGCTACGTGTCCTTATTTACCTGTAAATTGTTTTTAATGTACGTAGGCCGACCTTTTAGACTTGGTAAAATGTATTTTAATGTTGTATGTAAACATCAGCGACATACAATTTCTTATCGGTTTAACTAATGACGTATATTGTATAGGTAGGTACCACCGCTATATAAAAATCCACAATGCGTTAACAACTAAGCACCGTATCAATTAAGGTTCCTAACACTCAATTGTTGATCATTAGCCACTAATCCGACTCATATTCAATCAATACCCAAAACTTTACTCGCACACCTCCTCCCGCCGCGCCCCTCGGCGCGCGACATTTAATGACACCCGTGCAGCAACTGGAGCACGCTATTATAGCATCTCATGCGACCGAACAAGGGTCACTATCCTCTGAACTTACCCACCGCGTTATATAGCACCGAGGATCTATAAAAGTTACGTCTGTAATCTAACATAAAACTCGGGCCGTTTAGATGCGAACGCGGCCACGGACGACACATCTCGTTTCGCTCCGTACTTTTACCGAAATATGAAGGTGATTTTTGTGTGAATACTTAGGTTATTTTGCGTAAAAACAAGGTTAAATCCGTCGCTGTCGGTGTCGTGGCGCGGACGTCGGCGCGCGGCGTCGCGTCGACCTCACGCGATGTATTCTCATACCAGTTTGACGTTTCGACGCTATAGAAAACAAACCGTGAGTACCGAATTTGAATATTTTAAGCTCGGAATGTGGTTCGGAAACTGATAAAAATATAAACCACGCTCGATGTTCTTTTAGCACGTTTGTTTGGAACGTTTTAAGGTTACATTTACCGATGAAAATGCGATTGCTTTTATATGAAAGCAGTAAGGTATGTTGTTATAAAAATTAAATAAACTAAATGTTGCTGTATTTATTAACGTAGTACCTATGTAGGTAATGTTGTCAAAAATAGTTATAACTACAAGTGGTAACTTGGTTCATATTGTTAGGTACCTAGAAATAATTTTTTTACGCTGATGAGAAAAGATATTGATAGGTACCTAAGTGCATTGGATTCAGGTACCTACTTATGGAAGCTAACTCAGCTTAACAGAACAAGAAAAAACTAGGTACCTACCTAAGTACCTACAGTGTTATTGATAAATTATTGGAATCTCTTTTTTTAATAAGTATAATATTAACTTATCGACAATAAGTATTATCAGTATCACAGACTTTTTACTATAAATTAAGAAAAAGGACTATTATATAATAGCTTTAAGATCCCAGTAAAAGACTAACAGTCATGATAAATTTTAAAGGAATTGGTACATTTATGCTATTTTCATAAGAGGAAATATCAATTTGTTCAGCAAATATTTTTTGCATTAGATAGTCTTTTCATTGAAGAAGGTTTGGCTATGTAACTTCACGCTACATACCTAAGGAGCGAAGTAGAAATTTAACTTAGGTAAAACTTTTTAGCTTAAACCTAGGTATTCTTCTTAAATAGAACTTTAAAGAATTATTGAAATAGGCAAATAAGCGGATGCATACCTGTTAGTATATTTATGTATTATGTATATGTTCCTATACGACACCACTGTTAATAATTTGTAATAACACTATTTATTAAATATCAAAAATATATTTCAATTTGAAGAAATCTACTACAAAAATTCATGTAGCGCCACCTATTTACACACAGTGCAAACTTTTATGACTGAGAATTTGGAAAACTTTATTACAACATGGCCAATAAATTCTTTCAGTTTTCCTTCTTTTGCTACTTCGCACTCTAAACGTATACCTTACCTTTTCTAACTCCTTATGGTTTCAATGACTCTTTACTAATACAACTCAAACACAACCCTTTCTTTAAGAGATAAGGTTGCAGTTACAATGCACATCATTCAGATTTTAGTTACTATTAAAGAAGTCACCTATCCGTTGTGGAGTGCATTGAAAATATGTTTGTCTCGCTTGCACATTAGCTTATATCTCCTTCGTTTGCATGTGATATTATATATAGGTATCTCGCTTCGTAGGAGATAAGCAGATGTCTGTCAATTGATAGTTTTTATGAGATTCTCAACACAGAAGTACCACCATCATGAAATAGGCGGAGCGTTTGGCTTAGGCTGTTGTTTGGGAGATCACAAAGTTTAGTACAATTATGGCGGGATATATGAAACTCTCATAAATGTACTTTATATGTGGTTTTAAAGTTGTTAGGGAAAGAGAAATTTAAAAAGTTACTTTAATTTGTTTTATTCGTTATAATCTTGGAAGAATTTCAGGAAAAAATCGGTATAGATGGCGCTGTGGTCGAATTATTTACTATTAGAAGAGAAGGACTAACATATATGGGGCCAGCTGGTTTAAAATATACATATACTTTAAAAATCTAATGTTATTTTTAAGCAGGGTTCGCTAAATATATCTATTATAGAATATTTTACGATATAAATATCAAATGATAATTATTATCTAGCTTAAAATAGAAGTATAAATTTGAGGGAGAGCCCAAAAGTGAATTAGACTGTGGTCCATAATATGATGTCCTACTTAGGTAAATCTAAAGGTAAATAAGTAAATACAATGATATCTAGAGGTTTGCCGTTGTGCGCGTATCACGTAAAAACTACTGCATAGATTTTGATATTTTTTTATTTTACTCTTTAGATACTTGATCCTTACCGTAAATTTTTTTTAAAGAAAATACGATTTCTTCTATCGTCCATGCGAGTGATGCCACGGACACAGCTAGTAAAAATTATAATTAGCCAATAAAGATCTGTATAATAATAGTGATTGTTGGTTAAATAATTTTTTATTAATTGTTATCAAAGTTTGTAATTTGTCATAAAGTGTGTAATTATCTGTAACTTTGTAATGAACACGCTAAATACTTAATCAAAAATCAATCTCTAAAAGTTTATTTAGCAAAACAAGAAAGATACAAAGTACCTAAGTGTCCTCAAATACCAAGCTAGGGTATCCTGTATTTTTCCTTCTAAGGTTAACTCTTATTTTATAATTTTTACCATTTAGATAATGAAAGTCCTAACTTTTTTTATACCTACATGATATATTTCCAAATACATGTATCGAATATGATGATTTCTAATGTTTTAAATTAACTAAACCAAAACTCAAGTTAAATCAATATATATAAAAAATTAAATAATGTTTATAATGTTAACTTATAAGGGTAAAGAAATTGCTTTTAATGTTTACATACGTAACTTTTTTTTAAATAATTATGCCTAAGCATAGTAGGAACCTATATACCTAATACCTACTTTTAAAATATAGTACACCTACCTATATAAAAGGAAAACGATAACATAGGTATATTGTATAAATAAAAAGATATAAATGTCTCAAAATCACTCAAAGTATAATAAGGTGTTTTGAACACGCACTCTTGTGTAGGGGAAAATGGGGTAATGGGAGTCACTTAAGCAAAAATCGATATAAATCTGAAGTTATTTGTTTCGGGTTAATTAAAAAAACATATTTTATTACTATAACTAATAATTTATCTATTTAAAGCAGTTTTTTAAATTTTTGGATAGTAATATACTTATAATTACACTTTATAAAAATAACGATTTTGATCACCATTGCCCTGACATGCGGGTAATGGTAGTCATCATATTAGACAATGAGAGTCAACACATCTTCAGCACTTGTCGTACGCATAACCTTTTGCTGAATCCATCGGAAGCAGTTAGCGTGTGCCCATAAACCACACGAAGTGTACCAGCGCGTTACCATAACTCATTCTTGCAACTAAACTCATCACAAATCAAGGACCTACTTTGGATCGTCATTTTTATCGACATCACATATATTACAGAAACTTGTATCTGACTCTCAGGAGGAGTGTTTATCTTGAAGAACACGTCCCTTGGCCTTGCCTAAAGGTTTTTTGCTTTGCTGCGTTTTTTTTCTATTCCGTGGGGGTCAACTGACTCCCATTACCCAAAAATAGAAATGAAATTAAAAAAATCTAAATGAAAATAAATCGTTAAATATTTCATTAAAAATCTCTCACAAAAAGATTATTTAGTAATTTACTAAAATAAAAAGAAAAGTTATAATTAAAAAAATATTTAAATAAATATCTCATCTCTTATGTTATACACAGGAAAAATTATAATGAAATCGCGGCGGACAATAATATACCTTTTTCGTCCAAACGTCACGTTACAATTAAAACGGTGATTAGATCTGGGTACCGGGTGTAGTATGTCCGATCATTTCGCTCGATATTCACTTGTCAACGTCTTTTAGTTTTCTTATTATTGTACTGACTACCATTGCCCGCTGACCCCCATTACCCGTTTCTCCCCTACCTATATCTACCTACCTATACGAGGTGCAACTCAGTGCTTAACGATAGCAACGTATATTATAGACCGCACTCAGTTAGAACTGCAGTTCTTCTGGCGGTTGGTTATACTTGTATAATGATCACTCAACTTTAAATTGACTGTACGTCTGTTGCTGATATAGGTACCTGCTATTAAAACGATACTTAGGTATGTTAGGCAAATCACAGTCATTATACTGGCTGTCATCATGGCTGGCTTCTACGAAATGTTCCCTAATTGACCAATTGAATAGGATTGACTATTCACAATCCAGTTAGTGACTTTGATGGCCGGCATGAGGAACTATTATTATTATTTTAGTCTTTTATCTGACACCATCAGATTCTATCAGATTATAAAATATCCTATATACAGTAGAATGATATTATCTAGTTCAATTAAAAAATAAGTACTTACGAAGGTCTTATCTTTTTATTTCAATTTGTAGCCTAAATAAATATCCGCTTTTGTCTCAGGTTCATAGATTAATTCTTCCAAACTTTCTTTAACTCCCAGTTAGTATATGCTAAAGCCTATTTATTTAAGTAGTCTGAGTCGATGCCAGCTACCTACTTATGGCTCTAGGTAGTTATTCTAACCATAGACACCTATATGTAAACTTTTAAACATCTATACTTAAGCCCAGCTCCTGTTATTAGATATTAGATCATTTGATACTTTGTGAGACCTTTCGGTATTCTCTCTTCAATCTTTTGGACTTATGAGCAAGCAGTCGGCTATTAATTCTTTGATAATCTCGTAAGTCACATTGTGACCAATTTTCAAGGTGTTCAGCATTTCTTAAAATTGTATTTCTTCTTCCTACCCTTATCCCACCTAAGTAGAGTCAGCAGAACAAGTTTTCCTCGTCCATTCTTCTCTATTAACTGTCATCTCAATATTAAAACCAGTTATACGCATATCATTCCTCACAAAATCCATCCGTACCTTCTTTGGTCTTCCTCTACTCCTATATTCGTCCACTTTCATACTTAACATTATTCTAGTCATATAATTTTCATCTCTAATTGAAAATGTATTTCCGTGACTTACATTTATGATGTATTTTGATATTATGTAGGTATCTTACCTTGACTGTTCGTTGTATTAACACGCTTATATTAGCTTCACTTGTAACTAACTACAAACAATGTAATAAAATCTTAGAAGTCAATTTTAACCTACTTCTAATTGTAGTATCGATATGAAACATTGTATGTATATGTAGTTGGGATGAAAGCACTATAATTTGGTATCTTGGAGCTGATCTGATGATGGAGCCAGTAGGTGGATAGTGGAATACATCAGTGGCTACTAGTAAACCCCTCGAGCTTGGGCTTATATGATTTGTTTTGACAGGTCTAATAGATTGGGGCTTGATAACGAAATGTTATTATAAGACTGTATAATTTATAGTGCGTAATTAAAGCGTGTTTTTAGTTTTTTTACACTGGATATCTAAACTTATTTTCATGATTCTTTTACAGATTTGTTTTTGGTTTATTTCATTTTCAAGTAACATTTTATTTAGTTTAAGTTCATGTTATCTTATTGTTTTATATAAATGTTCTTATCAACCCTGTGATTTGTTAACTAGAAGGGAGGTGAATCGTATCAAATGACGGTATCTATCTCCCTCACTGTACAACTTTTGCAACTAAAAATTTACTTACGTTTTAGGTTAATGTTGAATGTACCTATAATACCTAAACTTATAATACCTGTACCTATAATAAGTAAACGAATATTAAACTCTAACCATATAAAATATCAATGTACCTATTTGTGTCCTTAGATACATAGGCTAAGTTTACCAACATTATTGGATGCCAGTTTGAAATAAACGTTAATAATTATCTATTATTATACAGCGATCAATTCATGACTCTAGTCGATACATAAGCGAAACACATATTTACCTATGCATAATGAGACATATAAGTTCAACTGCCAATAATGCATTCTTTAACCGTTATTAAATGCCATGAATTTATACCTAATATAATAAAATTGAAGTGTCTGCTTGTAATGTTAAAATAACAGCTATTTACTAAATGCATGTGAAAGTATACAAGGTACAAATAACAAAAAGAACATTTTTTTAAAATTTGTCTGTCTCTTGTTCCGGGTAATCTCCGAAACGGTTGGTCCAATTTTGCCGGAACTTTCACTGACAGATAGCTGATGTTATAATGAGTAACTTAAGCTACTTTTATTTTAGAATGATAATTAGGTTTCCGCGCAAAAAATTAAGCTTTTTTGGTAGTCCACGCGAGTGGAGCCGCGGGCACAGCTAGTCTACCTATAAGATCCGTAAATATCACAATCACGATAACATTTTAATTTGTAATTTATTATTTCGCGCCATTTCAAATGAACCACTCATGCCAGTATTGCTTCCTGGATTAGGTACCTATAGATAGGTACCAAAATATTAAAACCTTTTTTTGAAAGTAGGTACAGGTTTTTTCATGTATGTAGATAGATACCTATAGGTACTCTCCTAGTTAGGTACTTTATGGATACAGATTATCGTTGTTGGTCCCTATAGGCGTCGAACTTTTGAAATCCTTAAACACATTTTTTTTAAATCGTAGCACGGCATTATTTACGTTGTACCTGATGATGTTCACAGTGTAACCTAATAACATCGGCGACTACCGTGGGATTTACAATCCATCGTCATTCGTCGCTGGCATGCCGGCCTACTCGGCATTTTGTATGACGTTGAGAGTCGAAGGGTTAAACTAAATCAGCTGTTATTGCCATGTAATGTTCCTATTGAACATTTATGGAGATAACACGTTCTAGGTGGTCGCTAACTATGGGCCTCATAAGAAAGCTCAAAGTCACTCAAAGGGCAATGGAGAGGGTTATGCTCGGTGTTTCTCTGCGTGATCGAATCAGAAATGAGGATAACCGCAGGAGAACCAAAGTCACCGACATAGCCCGAAGAATAGCTAGACTTAAGTGGCAGTGGGCGGGTCACATAGCTCGTAGAACGGATGGCCGATGGGGTTAAAGAGTTCTTGAGTGGTGGCTACGTACCGGAAGACGCAGCGTGGCCAGACCCGTCACAAGGTGGTCCGACAACCTGGTAAAGGTTGCGGGAAGCCGCTGGATGCGGGCAGCACAGGACCAGTCGTTGTAGCGATCTTTGGGGGAGGCCTATGTCCAGCAGTGGACGTCTTTCGCCTGAAATGATGATGATGATGGCATTCTGTACATAGACGTAGCCAGGTACGGGCAGAGTCAGATGCCCCAATTGGAAAAGTGTTGGTAAGATCTCATTCAGAGTGCTCCCAAAAAGGTCTTAGTAAATAAATGTGTCAAGTATATGAATACAAAAATAAACAAAAAATATTGTGTGATTTTATGAAACCACGATGCAAGTGAAACATTAAAAATAAAAAAATATAATATTAATAACATAAAATAATAATAAAATCATTGAATCTTTGTCAACTTCAATTATTCTATCAATAGCTTCATCCACAGACTACTATGAGGATACTTCATCGAGTCTCACAGTTCCCTACTCCACGGCCAGCTGTAATACGACATGTGATAGATGAACGAAAAGTTTTCCCTTGCATGAAGGTCAAAATCCTGGCTACGCCACGCCTATGGTTCTGAAACTTCACAAATCAACTCAATCATTGATTGCGTTTAGAGAAATACCACATTGCTACTGGTTCGCTGAAAGAAAATTCCTTGTAGTATGAAGCTCACTAATGCATAACTACAATAATATTCATTCAGAATTATGGACCTTGTTCATGTAAATTCAGATAGCCAGTCTTGTCAGTGTTAAATTATCAGTTAACGCACGGTGTTTGACATAATTATTAGTTAAATAAAAAACGGTCTGAGTAGGAAGTAATAAACTGTAAAACAACTACTAAAAAAAAGTTATAAGTAATTAGAGGTCGCCACTACCAATATTTTTATTAAACTTTTTAATTCTTAAGGCCCACTGAGGAACAACGCATGGCTTAAATCGGCTCTTTACGTATATAGCAAGTTGAGCATTAAGAAATTATTTTTGTAAATTCATCTCCTAAGGGAGTTTTTTGATATGTTGCCAATGGAAAAACCAATCGGACACAAAGATAGTTAGTTACGAATTAAAATTTTTAAATGGTAGGTAGGTACCTAATCAACAACTTTTTAACAATTTTATCATAATGTAGGAATTTTGTTACAATTTAATACTTAAGTACATAAATTCATCTTATAGATCATCATAAACTTAATATTATTAAATAAAACTTGTTATAAAATTACATTAACAAACCACATCTAATGTTTCAAACGGGTACCTATCACAATATCTTTATTATACAATACCTATATATTGTATTGTAAGATATTGTGATAGGTACCCACACAATACAATGTACCTATAAGTAGATATAATTATGTGACGATTCGGCTCCATTGGCCAATTAGCATGTCTAGAAAAATAACAGGTGGATATCCTACATAATTAGGTACCCATATATGGAATTGCCCTGTAGAAATTCCCGAGTTGACAATAATATGTTTAAAAAGTTATGTTAATTATTTTATCATAAACCATTATTAATAAAACTCCGAAAAAATATAAATCCGAAAAACAATTGTTTATTTATTTAATTTCCTTTGGAAAATTGTCATTTTGTTCTGAAAGTCACGTGATTGGAAAAGCCAATCAGAATACGTGACGTCATCCTACGACAGTGGTGCACAGACCGCGGCCCACTGTGGATGTCTATGCGGCCCGACAACGAATTAAAAGAAAGAGCGACAAATAAAAGCAATGCGAATAATTCTGAATATGTTGTTGAGACCATAGGTTTGTGCTGTGTACGCTCTGCAAAGTTATTAACTCAATGCAATGCTATACTACGATTAAAAAATTGTAATTTCAGTAAATTATTTTTAAACTTTTATTCAGTTGCTTTTATTTGTAGTGGCCCGCATTTCGCTCTTAAACTGACCGAGTGGCCCCTTACAATACAATTACCAATTACAATAAGTCTGTGCATCCCTGTCCTACAATATTTATAATGACTACACAGTTGTGTTATAAAATTTTACTAAGTATAGAAATAGTGGCTTTAAAATTATATTGGTTCTGAAGAAATTTCGTAAGTTGAACTGAAATTGTAGTAGGTAAAGTCAACTTAGCACAAATATAAACTTTAAACTTAGTTTTATTTATTGAATGATGACGTTCATGCGAGGTCATATGAACATAATGTCGCTTTTTGTTGCACATTTTTTATTGAATAGTAATAAATGCGTAACATAGGTGGAATAAAGAATAAATATTAATTCACGGTTATTATTTTCAATATATAAAGTGCTTAAAACAACGTTTCAAAAGTTATTTTCTGCCGGATTATCTACACTACTAATAGGTATAGGTAAACAGATAATTTGTGAGTTTGTAGAAGGTAGACAATATATATATATATACATATATCTTAATGTAATATTTGTCTACACTGATTAGAACTGTTTCAACCTTTCCAACTAAATAATGTGTAATATTTATAAACCGATCAAGTTCCTTACCTTAACTTGTAGATAACACGAATGTCGAATGCTTTCCGAATCGATGATAGTTATTTTGACTTTTATGAGCGTCTTCTCATGGCTTCAATTGATATTGATTTTTATTTATTTTCCACGTATTTTACTCTTCTGGTTAGATTTTTTACCAATCTAAAGTGTTTCTTCTCATTTTATTCCATATAAGGTCATACTAATTTTAATAGAAAATATATTATTATACTATTATATTTATAAAAACACAAATTCTGATAGACTTTCATGTATATATGTGATTATATTAGCTGAATACAATAACGAATTATTTGACGCTCGCTTGGTTCACATTTACACGTGGGATAAATTATTGTAATTCTACTAAGATAATATCTTGTAGTATAATGTATTCGATCAGGTTAGAGTTACAAATAACGGTTTTCTACGTATCCGAAAAGATATTAGGTACATGCCATCTATGAAATTGTAGAATGATTTTATAATTAATTGTGACACGCAGTCTACAATACAAGACTGTTGGTTGCTATTTACTTATACATTAATTGTATTAAAGGCAAGACGATTTGATACATTAGGATTTATAGAATTTATATTTACAACTCACACGTGTAAGCTTTTTTCGTTTAATGTCATTCGATTAAGCTGAATATGGACATAAATGTAGGTATGTAGCTATTTGATAAAAAAATAAATTTTCAGCATATTTTAAAATAAATTAAAAACTCAAATTAAGGTACTTACTACCTAGCTGACATAATTAACTTATTAAATTGTAGACAAGATATTTTAATTCCGAATACCTATAAGTAAGTACCGTTCAAGCTGTTTAGATTTTTAGTGCTAATGAATTTCTGAACTTCTGAAATAAACATGGCAAGCAAGTCACTCGAGTGTATTGTGATTAGGAATTGGATAAATCATAGGTATATGGTAACTAATAAGTGTAGGATATTTTAAATAATTCATTTCATACCTATTGTCTTTTATAGTGAAACTTTCTAAAATATCCCATATTAAGTCTTTAAGATTGTATAAAATTTGTAGCAGTAATTATAGCATTTTTGCTCTTACAGAGGTAGGTAATATAAATGCCACTGATAATTATGTTTGTGTAAAGAACAACATTTCATCAATTAGGTACTCTGGAATGATCTGATCGCAAAGGCTGAAGCAACAGCTGCTTGTTCAGTCATTATTTTTCCCTTGTTTGGAATTGTTTAGGTTAATGCAAATTCTGCCCATTATTTTAATACATATACCTAGTATTATGATCATCCCTGTATATTATGGTATTAACTTCTATACCAACTGATCATCTCTTTATTTTCCACAGACCCGTAAATAAAATCATTTAGGTAGAATTTGCCCCGCTGACGGGTTCTAACAATTATTACTTATACATATTGTAATAGGTCCTTACATATGAAATTAGCGTTTTATATGGAAAATGTAAAATGAAAAAAAATGTATGAAATTATACAATTAATCAATTGAAGGATGTACCATTATTATCTATGTAATATCGCAATTATATAAATAGTTTCATTGATTCCAATGCTGAAAAAAAAATGGGAGCGAGAATCAAAAAATCTTTGAAGGTGGGTTGGACAGCCTCATCGGAGTTGAATTTATTCCTTATAAAAAATTGTCAAAATTAAGAAAAAAGTGGTAATTTGTTGTACCAAGGTACGGGGAGTATGGTGGGTGCCGATTCCAAATGCAGTTTCTCTAATTTAGCGACCGTCTGTCGTGAAGTATTGGGTCTAGCGTTGTCCTGAAGCAGCAGTGAGCTAGAGAGATTGACCAGTCTTGGTTGTTTAACGGATAACTTTTCCATCATGGTTTGCAATTGTAGACAATACAGATCTGTTATCCGTTATCGTCTGCATGCAGCACTATTCCACCAAACACTCACCAGTAGCTTTACTGAGTAAATTTTCGCTTGGGACAGAATTTGGCCGGTTCTCCTGGGTTCAACCACTATTATGAGTGTTTCCGACTGTTGTAAAGGATCCATTTTTCGTCACAAGTAACAATACGATTCAAATTCCCTCTTATTGTGACGCAGCACTCAATTCGTGTTTGTTAGTGTGCTTCAGTCAATTCATGCGGTACCCGTTTCTTTCAAGTGAAAACAAATGAATCAATAAATTCGAAACAAATACATACACAAGCCTAAATTTAAAATAAATTTGAATTTGGAATTCCTAACCAAATGCCAGATATTTGAGATCATAGTTGCCAGTTCAACAAAACGCCAATTTCATATGTAAGGACCTAATATATATATATATATTTTTTACTTTCTGGGTAATGTTCTTTTTGACATAAGCCTCAGAGCTTTCCTCGTGTTAGTTGCATTATAACCACTGGAGACAGAGTTTATACACACTAGGTTAGTTGGCGTTGTAAGTCATAAAATATTTCAATAAAATAGAAATGATAGTTTGAATAATTACGAACAGCTAAATTCGAATGTTGTCGTAGGCCACTCACAAATATGCAGTAGAAACGCCCGGACGCTGACTTTTCTTCTCTTTGAGTCATCAGAATAACCATTTCCAATAATTTAAACTAATTATTAAAATAATTTATTAAAAACACTGTTTCAATGGAATAAAATTTGGAATATCTATTTATCTACGTGCTAGCCTAATTCATAATTTTTGTATTGCATAAAATGTTTATAGACGTCGATTATCTTATGACAAAAGTGTTAAACTTATTATGCTACTTATAATAGGCACCATTATACCTGATTTAAATATATTTAATTTGATAATGGCGGGAAATGTGTTGATAGGACGATTCAATAAACGTCTCTATCAGTACAAAAAGTGGTATACGCCGTCAGTTGTTTGCACAAAGAGGCCTTTATCGCCAAGCTATTAAGTTATATAGCTTTACGGAAGGCATGGCGTTTAGGAGACAAAATTCTGAGACAAAATACCGATAGTTCCATAAAAATCCGCATGGTTTGAGGCGCCACTGTGGTTAAGATTATAAAATATTTTTCAGAAAATGAATATTCAATAATACAATTTTAATATTTTATGAACAACAAAATTTATTTAACACATTATCTGCATTATATTTACACATATTCAGGAATTTACTTAAATGTGTTTAGCGCCACCTAGTAGCGAGTAGCTAAACTATAAAGTGAGGTAAACACATTCGTTTAAACCCCCACTCTGTAGTCACGTCTACATTTTTATCGGTCCTTCATTTTTGCTTAGGCAGAGCAGACTCAATAGAAAAATTACTTAAATATTAAAAATGTAATTTCAGGACAAAAATTAAAATATGTACCACAGTTAGCAAATCCACAATAAATATAATTTTTTAAAGCGATACATTCAATCAAAATTTATTTTTTTAACCTAAATTATCTTATATCAGCGACTTCATAACAGGTGTTTTTTTGTTTAATTTTGTCGTGTTTATCTTGTTATTTAAATTACATATGCTTTAATTTATTTATGTTTGGATTTAAAAACCATTTTTTTTTCTTTTTCTTATCGTTTACGTTTTAAAAAACGCATTCCTACCGACCTAAATATTCATTCTGTTTTTACCAAAAATCTAAAAATGCATTTTCATATCACTAACTTAATAAATATTGAATGTCCATAAAACAGTTTTATATCAAACTTCTTTTTTTTTATTTGAGATATTTAGATATGTACTTTATACAAATAGGTAATCCCAGTGCAAAGTTTCAGGTGTTATAAGCAAGCCGTGTGAGCTGTAGTAGTTATGTAGTGTACAGGGATGAAGTGACTGGAAAATATATACCTATAGATTACTTTTCAATTTCCTATGATATCCTTCGGGAAAAAGTGAAAGGTAAAAAGCATAACATGCATATACTTATACTATCGTATTTTTATTTCTTGATCAGCCATAAATAAAAACAAAAAATCTAATTACTTGTCTATAAGTACCTATGTCTTCAATATTCTGATGGCAATAAAACTTTTATAAGTAAAACATAGATTAAATAGCACAAAATACATAATAGTAGATGCATTTGTAGAAACAATAATAATACATTAATTATTTTTAGCATTAAGTGCATTAGCTTCATAGTAAATTCAAGCATATATAAATGACAATATTTGTTTAAGTATAGTTTTTACTAACATATTTAGTTTTAAAACTATTTATAGGTACCTAGGGTATGTAATTGTCTAAACTTAGGTAGGTAGGTAGGTATATCTAATTTCAGCTAGGTGCCTAGTACATTCAGCGTTTCACTAAAATTTATTATTACGGTTTATTTATCCTTAATTCTTGAATATTAACATAAAAGACAGACTAAACACTTACCTTGTACCTAAATAAAAATTTGGCTAATGTGGACAATAAATTTAAACAATTGTTTGTCTAACAAACATAAATTAACAAAGTAGATACCTATCTACCTAATTTCTTTGAAACTTAGGGTTATGGACTGGACTGGAGACTTACACCTAAATGTTAAGTTTCTAAATATACTACTAGTACTAATACTGGAAAATAAAAACGATGTAATAATTAAACCTATACAATCGTATAAATATGAAATAATTAGGTAGAAGGTACACTGATACGTACAATTTATCCATACTTGATGTATCTATCTACTTACATAGCAAAACAAGTTTTGTGAATAATTAGATGTAGATAATCATTACAGATCACTATAATAATTATCATAAATAATTATAAACATGTAAGTTTTATTCGTTCCAAACTTTTTTACCACAGGTACGTGTATGGTATATATAGTCTGTAGTCTGTAGTAGCCTATAATGGTCTGACACAGTTGTAAAAAAATTTTAGAAATTCTGTTCCTGTTAAAATCAAAAGAAAGGACGATTTAATTTGTAACGGTATTACGATTTGATTGTAAATTACTAACATCTTATTCAAATTGTATGTAGATAAATACACTAAATATGTTTATTGTATGTAGAGTTTAAGTTTAAACAGTTCAATATTATAATGGTTTCGGGAGAAAAAAAATCGTTTTTATAAGTTATTTGAAAACTAAACGCAGATCTGCTCGGCTGATTACAAATGTAAGTAAGTACATTTGATTTTAAGAATACCATTTACTTCTTCTTGTTGTAATCGCAGGTGAACGTAGGGTCACTATTCTATTAAATTTTCCTGTTTTACCATCCTCGCTGTAAGAGCCTAAAGCTCTCACATTTCTTCTGACGACATCAAAATAGTGCAAACTGAACATTGAGTAAACTAAAAAATACCATACACAGTTTATGTTTTTACTAAATTTTTTACGAAGATACTTGCTGTACCGTTATTTATTATCGACATCTATAGTCGTTGGCGGTGTAATCATTGTCACTTTGTTTCCTAACTGCGGTTACTCTTAAAAACTGGAGCAAAAAGTCATTGTAAAAACGTTACATTTTTATGCCCAAAGGGTTACCGTACAATACCATAAGGGACGATCTTTATAGGGCTATATAAATATACAATGGTTGTGTGACATTGACTTGTTCTAATGCTCTATAAAAATAACCAAACGACATTGCTAGAAATTTTGAATCAGTTTGAATAATTCGTCTAGAGAGTAAAGTTGTGAACGATTTTGAAAAGAATAACGTTTTTTTTTTAATTATCTTTATATAAGTGTTAGATAAGCAGCCTGTTAATTAATAATTGTTTGTTTTAATTATAAGTGATAATTTAGTGTCAAGGTGAAAATATGTTTTTGTCTTCGCAATCTGTAAGTTCGATATCACTGTTCTTTTATAATTTTAATTACTAGCATTGTAAGCGTGAAAGACTAGGTGATAGGTTCACTGATGAGACGGCTAGTCTGTTACAATCAGTTGCATCTTGTTATTAAATATATAGATAGATAATACCTACACATTGTTTATTCTACGATGCGAGGATAAGGGTTATGCTTATATGAAGTTGACATATACTAATTGTCTAATAGGTACTATACTAGGTACAATATATTATAGTAGGTATTTTTAAATAATATTCAATATTCCTTTTCTAGTCATATCCGTCTGCAATTTAAGAATTACAATAAATGTAATTTATCAGTTAATTAAACAGTATTTTCTTATTCCGTATGTGTTCAAACAGTGTTTAATAAAGTACCTAATATATAGTTATAGATATAGGTACCTATATAATAAGGTAAGTATAACATTTACACAGTATTGGAAAATTTGTTTAGGTAGGTACATAGGTACGCCCAAATTGATGAACATATATAAAAGATGACACACTGTTGTTAACTTTGAATATCAATCAGTCTGTATGTGTGGCGATAGATTTCGACCGCGGAATTACAATGTGAATACAAACAATAAAATTAATTGCAGGATATTGTTAGTTTGTCATATGTCTAAATGTGGGTACTGTAATGTTGTATGATGCAAAACTGAAATAGTAGGTACAGTACAATTAAAATATAGTTATTTATACAATTTTCCAGTTTCTTTATAAACATGCTTAAAATAATTAAAATATGTGTATGTATTGATAAGTAACTTATTGTTTCACCTGCTACAAAGTAGATAAGTAGTTAAATGGCTACCTATAAATATGTAAGTTTATAGTATTCTTAATTTATACTATCAATTATACCTAGGTACCTAATTATGTATTGCGTAATTACGTCGTATCGGAAGCTTAGTAAATAAACTCAGTATAATTAACTTGTTCTACAGTTTAAAAATACATAAATAGTGCTGAATAGCAAATTGTGTCTTTATATCTCTTAATTATGTAAATATGAAAGGTTGACTACATACGACAATTTGTACTTTATATATGCTACGAGTCACGCAATTAATTAAAATTTCCTATGAAATTACGAACTTGCCATTTATTTAGCAGCAGGAGAGACTAAGAGTGAGTAAAGCGCTTAGAAAATTAATAGTGCCATTTTTAATTTACCAACAGGAAGATTGACAGTTAGGTATGTATTTTAGGAAGTGCCTATTGTCCACCTATTAAGTTTTGACGATGATGTAACGGGTCTAAAATAAACACGCACAGGTACCTGCTCATATCTCAGAACTTATTAATGAAACCTACATAATTGTACCTTACTAAACTCAATACCTCTAAATAAGTAAGGAATAAACAAGACCCAAATTGATACAAACAAATAATTAGGTATACTTACTTATATAAACGTTGGTACCTTTTAGGATAAGAAATTTAATACCTACTTTAATTATCGACATATAGATTGGTGAGTGTAATAATTTTTATTAATAAAAAATACAATATATCACTCATACATCTGCCACTGATTGTTTTCCCCATAAAAAAATAAAGTGTAATAAAATAGTTATTTCAAAGCACCCCTCCGCCTAATTGCTGATTCTCTCAAATTAATTATCGTAGAAATTTCACAGCTACAATTACATACAATGTAACTACCTCTGTACAAGCTGCAATATTGTAGAATACAAACCACAGGTAGGAACCGTACGGGCAATTTGGGCGGGAACCGAACATAGCACGCGAACTTGCGTGCCGACGGACAGTCAGAGTCGACGCAAAACTTGCTTATACCAAGGTAATTTTACTTCACATACAACCTATAGACGAACCAAGACAGCCTTATATCCATACCTCAGTGTATGAAATGGGTTGGCAAACGAACAGTGGTCGTCTTGATGTCATTTTGTAAATAGTTAGGCTTTGCCGACGTAAAGAAAACATGGAAAAACGGAATGGTCTTGGCAAAAGACTAATTTAGTCCCTTATTATATTTTGAATCATTTATTTTGATTATGCACGCATGACTTAGGTACCTACTGGCTGCAGTTGTAAAACAGACTTCTTTTTTAGTATTTTTTAGATCAATGTATTGCATCAATGCATTGCTATCTGATTTTTATAGGTAAAAGGTTAAAAGTTACATTAGAAACTAAAGAAGACGTTAGATAATTTCTCTCAAGTAACTACAATGAAATTACATTATTTCTCATAAGTAGATAAATTTAAAAATAATGTTTCATATGCCTACTGTGTTTTATAAATTGCCAAAATTTTATTAGGGATTTAGGTAATTTTCTAATAAATAATTCTGTTACATTTCAAAACACGCAGTAAAGTTACCGTAGATTGTGTAGATATGAAATTAGGCCTAGTAAAATGTTCATGCTCGTTTTTATTTATTTCGTGTAACACTGTCAAAACTTTGTGATACAAACACAAATGTGTAAGCATTAAGCTTTTCCTACTAACTTTTAAAACTAGTTATGTTAAAGAAACAATGACCTTTCGTGTGTGTAATGAATTATTACAAGTAACCCCCGGGTAGCTATATTTCAGAGGAACTTAAACCATTATTTTTACCTCTATGAGATAGATATATGGGCGTGTTATTAGCGTAAAGGTGTGTATTGATATTTATGAATAGATATAGGTATCTATATAAAACACATATTACTTTCTCGGGTTATAAATAATAACTTAAAATGAATTTGTATCGTTTTCAATAATCCAAGGACAAACCTAGAAAGGTTTCATGTAATTCGACATTACAATCAAATCCAGGCGTAGCTTTATATTCTAGCGAATATTATAATGTATAAGCCATTTTGTTAACTTATTCATATTATTCAAGTAGTTTCTGTCACGGACCTTTTCTACATGAGATAGCACTACTAGGTCATACAATATTTTGGCATAATTCGAACAAGATTCTACCAAAATGCTGTGAAAAACATCTAAGAATATTTTGAAGGTTACATTTATAATGTTAATAAGCGAAACCCTTTAAACCTTATTGTTGGCACACTCCATCAGTAAGATCACTTACTGTGCATCAGCACATCATCAGTCTTCCACATACTTTACAGTTGGGCGACTGGATTTTCCTCATGAGATATGTAAATCTTCCCAATGGATAGTGCCCTGAACGAAGTCTTAATGCTATCCTTAAAAATTGACGATTTAAATGACATACAAATTAGTCAACAAGCTTCGGGGTAGTGCCTTTCGACTGAACCGAAATCGAGAAATGATGTTGTCTGTTTTCTTTGACTATCGCGGTGTTGTGCACTCGGTATTCTTATCGAAAGGTCAAACGTTAAATAAAGTATATTATTTGAGTGTTATGCGACGCTTAAGAGAAAAAATTCGGCGGAAAAGGGCAGATTTATGGAAAGAAAATTCTTGGATTTTGCACCACGAAAATGCGCCTTCGCACATGGCCATTTTTGTGAACGAATTTTTGACCAAAACCTCAACAAATACCATCGAGCAACCATATTATTCACCAGATATGGCTCCAGCCGACTTCTTTCTTTTTTCTAAACTCAAATTACCACTTCGTGGCACCCGTTTTCATTCGGGAGAAGACATAAAGGACAATTCGCGACGAAAACTAAACTAAATGTTTTGATGATTGGATTATTCGTTAGCGTAAGTGTATCGTTTCTGAAGGACTATACTTTGAAGGCGATAAAATAAATTTGGATATATAACTAACATTTTTGTATTATTGATCATTTTCCGGTACTTACATTTTTAACACAGTAGTACGTACATAATTATTTATTTTAGGAAATAGCAAATCATAAATCTATATTTAAAACTCAGTTAAATTTTTTCCTAATGTCTTTTGTCAGTTTCACTAATTTGCTAATATTTTTTTGTAAATAATGAAAAAGCGCTCTTCAAAACATATACCGTCTAATCTTACTCGAGTGGTGAAAAGGTCTGAAACGTTTAAGGTGACCTTTAAATATTTTATCTGGAGTTCACTTGATTGTCGACCCACGGTTCTCTAGTACCTTTAGATTTAACCAACATAAGTTGACATTTCCACCCCCTGTCTTACATATCCGAACGAAGCTTGATCCAGGAAATGCAGCGTGGTTTATAGGTCAACGATATTTGGACAGTTAAATAAGTATAGGATTAGTTAGGTACGCCTTATCTCGAGAAGAAACTTGACGTATCAAGGAAGAAATTTGATTTACTCAAAAGAAATAAAGTTGTCATTAAGATTTTATAGATTTTTTATGGACTTACGTATGTATTTACAAATTGTTTATATTGTTTATTATGTTTAAAATATATTTGAATAAAAATTGAGTAATAAGATTTACTATTATTAAGACCTCATTATGGTTTATGCGTTTTATTACTTTAGTTTAAGTTCCATAATAGGTAGGTAATTATATCCATATTTAATTTTTTTTTTAATATTTTTAATAAATGCGCTACATAACTTAGTTGTGCGTAATATACCTACCTACTTTTTTATCGTTATAGGTTTAGAGATGTGGCCACACTCTCATCTGATATTAAGTGACGATGTGGCACAAGATACACGTTAAGCCTAGTGAAAGACTGGCTCTCAAGTGCAGCTGCCGGATCACACTTATTGGTGCTTGGCGAGAGATTTTCCAGTTGAGAGGGATAGCTAGCCAGACAGGCATTAGTGTAAGGCTTATGCCATGCTATGGTTTGATCACGATATTTTCCTTCACAGAAAGCTCAGGATTATTCCAGGAATTCGAACTCACGTCCATCGATGCTATGTCCGTACATGCTACTTACCACAGAGCCATCATTGCTTTTAAACCGTTATTATTTTAAATTATAATTTATTGTATCTGTTTAGGTATATAAAAATTTATAAGCAATTTTTAAGTCTAATCTAGAATTAAATTATGATATTCAAAGAATTTCGAACGGACATATATCTATTTAATTTCAACCGCAAAATATACGCAGGTACCGAAAAAAGGATCCGTAAACATTCTCATTTGCATTGACCCGGAAAGCATTTTCTCGGTTTATTTTATAAAAAAATCCACATTCACTGAGAGTAGTGTTTGTAAATTTTCCTTCTGACCTACTTGTACATCTGAGGACAATATAAAGTTGGCATACCACGCGTCTCTGCATCTATAACGGAGATGTTAAAATAGGGGATGTCTAGTATATTTCGGAGGTCAAATAACACTGGTGAGTTAGGTACGACGTGGATCGATAGGACCCTGGCAGTTCGCCCGGCTCCGTTTCCCGCGTTATTGTTATTGCGCGACTTCGGTATCTATCTGCTTCCGCTATTGGTTCTGGGGCCTAGTAACATAAGACAAAGATATGAAAACATATTGGGCAATGTATGATCGGTATCAGACATCTTATACAATCGGCTGAATAAAATTAAACTATAACTTACCTATACTTATTTAGTTTAAAGCTTACCGTTTTAAAATAGATTTATAAACTTGATAGATTAGGTATTAAAAAAGTGCTCAACTGTAAATGTGACTATGAATAGTTTTTTTTATATATTTCCAAACGAAATATATATTTAAATTATATTTTCTGAACACGTTTTTCCCTACACCCTGAAAAGTAGGAGTTAGGTTAAATGGACTCCGTTTCGCTATGTTAAAAGGAACCCTTACAGTTTCGCTATGTCCGTCTATCTGTACGCGGCTTAGCTGAGAGATTCTTAGTACTCGAAAGCTATAATTCCGTATGGATACACTGATAAAGTGGTATAATAAAATCTTGAAAAATAGTTTGGGGTTTAGGGTTTTTTCTCTTCTATCCCATCTTGTGGGGTGTCGATGTATAGGTAGTTCAAAAATATTGTGGGTCTGTGATAACCATTTTTCGATTCAGGGATCCGTTTGCAAAATATTAAGCTATACAGTGTTAATTTTCGCCAGCTAAATTGTTGTTTTTAAATATATGAAAAAAATCATGATAGTAGTATATATATATAATGCAGTTAAAAGGAAATCTATCAGAGGTAGGTAGGTTTTACAAGTTAACGAGTAATAGTCAATCAACATATAAAATGTATTTGGAGATGCAATTTCGTACAAATTCCATTAAAATTACTTAAAGACCCCTTTCTAAAGGATGGTTTATGTTACACCGAGCCGGGCGCCGGTCAAACATTTATAGTATATTTTTTTATGAAGTGCCCGGTGTAGAATGAATGATCTTTAAGTTTGTATATTATGACAGGCAACAACAGAATCCTATAATGCGCGTGGCCCAACACACACTTGGCAAATTTCTTCGATGTTAAACCTGACTAGGTTCGAATTACCACAGTCGGATACGAACCTAATGTTTATATTCAAGCGTTCGACCATTGCCTTTCTCTCATTAGGGACTTTCTGTTCCTAGTAGATATGTTAACTACCTATATTTAGTTAGATATTTTAAATAATATTGATCCTTTACATGCCCACACACACATGCCCATCAGATGAAAAATATTTTATACCGTTCATGTCTGGGATAATGCACAATTTTTTTACAAGTCAAATATATTATAATGTTATCAAATTGTATTTCAAAATAACCAGGTAAATAACAAATAAACAACTCAATAAATTTTAGTACACTTACAAAGAGTATGGTAATTTACTAACATTCATTAAATTTACATCTCAATTAACCGGTTAATAGATAATTCGTTTGCTAAATTCATTAGCATAAGTAAGGACCATTTTACTTAGGCATTATATCGTAATCATGTTTATAAGTACTTATATACGGAATGTTTTTGGAACCAAACATTTATTTGCATAAAACTAAATACAATGAATGTAAATTATTTAGGTTTTACCACACACAGACTTAGTTCTACGTTTAAATAAAATATTAGTAGGTATTCAATGTTTACAAATGGTGGACATCGGTAATATTTAAATAATTATAAAAGCGTTGACCAAAAATTATCCAAGTATTATTGACTTGTACAAAAATATTTCCTTGAACATTCTCGTTTAATACAATGTTGTAAATAATATACCTACATGAGTACCTACGCACCTCTATATATTAATGTTTTATTTAAGGTCTGTATGCCGATGGTGCACGAATGTCTTCATCATCTACAATGAATAGTTGTGCACAACGGTTTCACTCGTGTCAAATTTATTCGACCAAGTCTCCACTCAGGCTTTTAATACGCAAAAACAATTTTGCGAATTTGACTGGTAATTCCAGAGATTCGCGGGTCCAAACTAACTAATAAACAATTCCTCGAGCTTTATAATATTACTAGCTGGACTAGCAGACGTTGTTTTGCCTTTTCCGATAATTAATGGATCGACCAAAGCGCCACCTATCGGATTCTAACATATCTATAGATTATCTTCTCGATAAAACAAATAATATGTAAACATGATCTCAATCGGTCGGGTCGTTCAATACTTATAGAATGATTAACAGATGTACATAAGATTTTTATACGTATATGTATAAGATAAGCTGACGAGTAAGTACCTACAGATTTTACATTTGTACCCATGAGCAATATTAATTACTTATCAATATAACAGGCAATAATATTGAAAGAAATATGACCGGCTGTCCGGTAATAGTGACCGATAATTCGTTCGAGATCGACAAAATCGAAAATAGAACGGAGATACGACGTTGCGAGCTCGAATCCGCCCGGTCTGCGTTCCTCCAATCAATAGCAGCATACTTTGTTGCCTCGAGACGGACACCACGCTGTATATTACGGATAAAAAATATTTATAAATAGAATATGCTTTCATCCATGAATAAGACGTAACTGTGTTGTATTTCCATATCTCTTACCACATGACAAAGCCGATTGCGTAGGTCTCGGTTGTTTAAATTTAAAACGACAACATATAGGTACGTAAAAGCATTCCTATTCTAAAATATTTCCCATTCGGTTACTCTAAATTTCACCTACCTACTAACAAAGGCTACGCTTTTGTTAATATTATCAACGACGTTTATGTAGGCATGCCTAAAAGGTATTGGCAGTTGTGACGAAGGTATACCCTATGTGATAACATAATTATTTTATGTAGCCCTTAATAAAAGACCTTGACTCTGACACAATATAAGTGTAGGTACCTAGCTGCCTCAAATATAAATAAGTACAACGAATGTAATATAATCAAATAAATATTGTTTTTACAAAAGTGTAGCTCGACAAGTTTAAGGTTAAAGTCTAGTAGACTTACAGCTATAAGATATTTTATCTTGTAGCAAAGAAAATGTATGACTTTCATAGGTAATAATCTATCTTTATCTCTATACAAATATGTAATAATTCTGTATGTGTGACTGTACTCCTCCTAAACAGCTGGACGGACTTTGTGAATTTTTTTGTCTGTGTTTATATGAGTCCCTGGAAGGTTTAGATTCGCAATCGGACCCGACAGGTGACGCTGATCAAGTTCTAGGTTTTTTTTATTGTAGGCTATCCAACGATCGGGCTGGACGCTAGTACATATTATAAAATTCAACATCTCTCTATCTGTCCGTTTATGTTATTTCACGCAAAACCATTTATGAGATTTGCATGCTTTTTATTTTAATTTATAGTTATGTTATCTGGCCAAGCTATAGGATGTATTTTGTAAGATAAAGTAACATATGAACGGAGCAGTGACGATAATGATGAATCAATTCAGAACAAATACGCATTTGGGGCGTTTAAATGGCTTACACCGAGTAAACCATACGACAAATATCATGTTCTACATAATTGTAGATCTTAAATAGACTCACAAAAAAGTATGCGACGGCATATATCTGTCTTCTAAGGATCACTCACAATAAGCATTTTTGTCTTCCGTCTTTTGAGCGGGGGCAGCACGATTCGCGCTTGCACTCGACCGACGCAGTCCACGTGAGCGAAGCCGCGAGTACAGCTAGTAGGCAATAAAAATAAATATTTCATTAAAGTTTTTAACGATAAATTTTGGATTAACACAGCATTCGCTTGACAAAAAAATTGACACAAATGTTTCTTAAATAACCCTTAGTGTTGTGAAAACGTGCATTATAGGTATTTTACTATTTAGGTAGGCAGGAGATTCGTTATATTTTAGCTATAAGTACGTATTTTTATGGTAAATGATGTAATATATTTTTAGTTTGGATGTATGTATTAATAGAAGTTGTTTCGAATAACAAAAACACAGGCATAGCGAATTAAATAAGAACAATGTACTTACCTACGGTTCGGAGTGTTAAATTACTGATGAAAATTTCCCCATAAAGTTTTAATATGAAAACAATAACATTGCAATTGTCTAACAGCGGTTTCAATTTGCGCTCTCGAGTAATAAACGTTCGTACCTACATCTGGCGCCTCTATGAATCGTAATTTTATCACCGCGATGACATTCCCCTGCAGTTCAATTGGCTTTTATACCGTTTTGTTCGATGACAGACGATGCAACCCATAAATTCCTTAATTTAATCTATTCTTAAATTTTTACAATAATTTTAAAGTAAGATTACAAGTTTTTATGTACTTTTTTTGGGCAGTTGTGTTGTGATTATGCACTTCGGAAGTGCATTTAATTATAATATTAAGTAGGTACTTTGTTACATAGTACTATATTTTTGTAAATTTTCTTTTTGAGTGTTCCAATAATTAACACTTACTAATGTACTTAACTACTAATAACTTACTATTGTAATTAAATATACCTATACATACCTATATGGTGATCGGTAAATGTACCTAATATCGGTGGATAATATGCATTATACTATAGCTATATCCGGCAAAATGTATGTAAATAAGCTCACTCTAATACAAATGGCTTCGATATCATTAAATTTACAACACAGATATCAAATGTTAATATTTACTTACATCCGATTTGTCGATATAATCAGATTCCTTCCTACACTAACACATCCAATAAGTACTTAGGTTATCAGTGTAAGTACCCTACCTACCTAGCATTTCCGCGACACCCAGGCTTCCAACGCCTACATTAACATAGAGTAAAGCAACATTCGACATTACAATCTTGTCTCAGCATTCATTAGGTATATTGATAGCACGAAGATAAACCATATGTTTCAGTGCAGGGTCACTGACACCGGCCGCGATGCATCCGCTTGTCTTGATTGAATGAAACATGATCATGATACGCCTTATTCACAACCGTCTGTTCATTCGATCATCGTCTTTCCTACCATTCGTATCCATGTTTATTTTGTAATTCGAATCGTAAAGGTGAATAACCAGTAAACAGGTAACGCGTTCCTCCAAAATGTCACACTGTCGAGTAGCAAGCTTTCGTTGTGTTCAATTTACCATGACATTGATTTTTTCTATATTTAAATTTGACGTCATTATACACGATTGGTATTTTAATAATATACATTCTTGTTGCAGGTACCTACTGTGCCGTCTATGACGACATCTTCCGAGCAGGTTGGTCGTTCGTTGGTTAACAATATAACACGCATATTAATGTTTCCAATTACATATTATGACTTTTTTAGTATATTGAGAAAATATCATTATCCCCGAGAAATATCTTAATTAAGCCGAGGAAAGAGTAGAAAGAAAAGTCCGGGACACCTCGCGTTTCATTACCATGATCCCTTGGCCTCATTAAGCTGTCGGTGTTGTATAAAAAGCGAGTTTATATAAGAAGTTAATTCGGCATCACACCTGTCGCGGTCGTAACTTTTCCCTCAGGATGCCTGTACAATGGAGCTTGGCCCCCTCTACTGCTGACTATTATTTTACCTTTACCTCATTCGTCTTGGCGGCATCCTCAGAGAAAACATAAAATAATATAAAGACATCATTGAATTGACAGTTCGATTTTTGAAATGGCCGGCGCGGATTGGTGAGATTATTAACGGCTTCGTTACGTCATAAAAATATTTTTAATGTTAACTTATGTATAGCTATGATATTGATTAAATTTGATAATATATTGAGAGGGTTATAATATTATGTTCGGGTCAATTCACCTGCTCTATATTAAGTTATTCTTCAATAAAAGGTTCATATAATTATTTCCATCTGTGGGTTAATTCAGTTGTTATATTAGCAATGGAAAGTCTCTATACAATTTGTATATACCTAAACATAAATTTTATATACCTATATCTCATATTTTTGGTAATGAATTTAATTATATTTACAAACTAAATTGATATTATTTAAAAACTTTGATTTCATTAATATTTAGTGAAATAAGAAAAACATTCTGAACACGTACCTACATAGATAAAATGCTAAGGTTACTTAAATATTTTTATACGTTTCTCTCTGGAAATTCTATTAAGTTTTGTAGGTAAAATATCAAAGTATGATGTTGCCCTTTGCTAAGTAAAGCGAAGTGAATATTTGGTGAAATTTTCTACACGAAATGTTCCAATTCCATTTCGGTAAGAGACTAATAATACACTTTTTCCTCTTTTTACTTCTTACTTCCACCCTTTACTGTTATATAAGAAAACCGAACGGCGTGGACATGATTCTGTAAAAGTTTTAACGAAAACTTTTCAAGTTCATTATAATTGACATGTATAAAGTGTAGTTATAGGTAGATACCTATATATATATATATCTTTCATTTCTAAAACGGCGAGTTAGTATTCTGAATGAAATATTTTAATATTAAATTCTCTTTAATATGTGTATATTTAAAACTTCATATACCTACTTAAATTAGGTATATATTTATAACATTGGCAAGATGTGTTGATAAATATGAAATGTTATTTGTGGGTGTAGGTATATTATTATTAATATGGAAACAAAAACAGTACATAACTGCTAATTTTCTGAAACTAGTCTCTTTCCAAGTAATAACTGAACTGATTTTCATTAAAGTAGATAAAAAATTGATCTGATACAGTTCCCTTGAGATAGTAATAAGATTTTTGTAAGGATATTATAGTCTCAAGCATCATAATATTATACAATACCTATACCTAATATGGATACAATTATATCATTTTATCAATGTGCCACTAAGGGGTAATTATCTCCTCTCGAGGGGAAACATAGCCTCAACCGATTTCTCTTAAAGTTTACAAATATTGAAAGATCTGTAGTTCTACATTTTCCCGATAGATGGCAGTATAACTAGATCAATTCCCATGCCGCGGCATTTTCTAATCTCTAATCTATAATGAACAATTAAGACCTTTACCGTAAACAAGAAAATAAATCCAAAAACGATAAATATACACAATTGTTTTAATCAACGATCCAAAATCATATACTGATATCAAACTCCTTTTTGTTTGTAATAGCGAAAAGCTAACGTATGCTAAAATATGTTTCTTAAGCTGATCGTCTCCATTTAGTTACTTTTCCAAGAAAACTTGCACAGTTGAACGGGCAACGAACAGGTCAATTATTTAGATTGGCGGCGGCGGCGACGTTGTGCCCGGCGCGTATCCACTACGTAAGATTGCCAGTGTATTATCGCCCTTACTCAGCACTCAGTTTTATTTTTTTAAATGATTAATATAAAATACTCTCCAAGATTAACGAATACTCCAGCATAAAAATCTCATTTTCTCTTGAGAGCTTTTAATTTTTCCCTAAAAAGTAACACAAGTAAGATCTCTTTAAATAATTATAATTACTTTTAAGTTATGCTATGAAGGTATACTTAAGTAAAGTTTATATATAAAACTACTTATTCAGTAAATTGTATTAAGATATAAATACTTTCAAAATATATTTCCTTCCAGCGTAAGTTCAGCGCATCTGGGCTTAGTAGAGAGGATTACGTAAAAATTCCACGTATGCGGACGCAGGTTATATTTATATGGTTCAAGTTATAAATTAATAGCGATTTGGAAAATATTTCAAGTAGCGGTATATTATTGTTATCACATTCTTCGTAAAATCATATATTTCCACAAACTTAAATTTCTTTTTTATAGTAGTTCGGTATATTGGCTGTACTGTTTCTGATGATATGTACAGTACAATCCAAATACAACGGCGAACACTGAGAGATTGAAATCCACCGAAGGTCACCGCTGTCATGTGGACCTGCAAAATTATGATCTGTTGTACTATATTATTATTGTTTATTTGTCGAGGAGAACATTAGTTAGTGTTAATCTTTATTATTATTTCTTTGTTACTGTACATAAATTGCTACCACTTCTCTTACGCGATTATATAATATATTAAGTTATTTTCAAAAATAAAAGATATTTGAATATAGTAAACGGAAAAATTTTGCTCATTATTTCGATACAGATACTTAAGTAGGTACTATACAGGTTATAAGTATCTACCACCAACGTACGACTAAACCTACGACCAAAGTATTTACCATAATAGGAGTCACTGTGACTTAAATCTAAAAGTTACATAGGCATATTGCACATTTTGTTTTGGTCTTTTTATTCTATGCAAATATTTACGAAACTTTAGTGTTTCATATTTAGAAGTTTTTGAAATGAATGTGTTGATGGTTTTTTTTTTTGTGTGACTTATTAATTAAGTATGTATATTGCCAATTATTTTGTAGGCAAATATAAAAATGCAAATTACTTAAACTTAAGTTATAAGCACACTCAAGGAAATACAGATTGAGAAACGTTGCGTTTTATAATATTTAATATAAGATAATAATGGAAGAATACTGGAAACTTTTGGGTAGTTTGATTTACCATACTTCTCTTCGTTTATTTGTTTTACTCTGCCACGCAATTCATACACGCTACGGTTTACCAGAGAGGTTTACCTGTGCAGATTTGCCTTCGATTTTTCGCCAATCGCCTGCACAGTATATCTTTCCGGTATACCGTAGCATATGTGGCCGGCGTTATATATACGCTTGATTTAAAATAACTGAAGCCACTTAAAAAGCCATGATCTTTTTTAACTGTATTTGAACTTACTGTGAATGGTTAAAACACAATAGATTCAGCTTACCTAAAGGCAAATATATAAGGTCAATATAACGTTTTTTTTCGTATCTGCAGTTTATGAAACAGACTATACACCCAAATGTAGAAGTCGATATTTGTGAGTCGGTTCACGTTTGCTCGCCGTATATCAATGGCTGTCGACGGCTACTCGATTTTCAACTGCTCTGTTGTTTCATATAAATCATAAAATTAACACTTAAAATGTTAGAACTAGCAACGAAGACAAACACACACTGACACATAGATTCTGAGATTTAGTACGCTGATTCTAACATTTCTAAACACGAATTAATGCTTTTATGCAAGTAACTATTATTTTTCAAGTTGTTTTTGTGCAAGGCTAATTTAGGATTGATGCAGATAAAAAAAATGAACATATTAATAAAATTTACAATATATATCTTCTACCAAATTGTTTTTTTTTTGTTTTGTTAACATTATTTTTTCAATAATTATTTGATAGTCAGTTTATAAGTCGCCTGTAATATTGATTTACTTGAATTTGGCTGGGATACTGCGAAGAGTTAGGTTTATAATCTACCAAGCTTGCCCATTAACATTATTGGCCGCCATGAAGATGATGTATTTATCAAACAATAAATAGGCCAAACCAACCACAAATTTCGTTAGTATTAGATAAAATTCAGTCCATTACGTTCGTGTATTAAGGTAAGTAGTTCCGATAACTTCCAAACCATTGAAGGAGACATTATATGAATTTAATTTAATTTATAACAAACATATGCAGCATAACACATATCCTTTCTTGTTGTTGTCTATGCATTGGTCAATCAGGTAGTCAGGGCCTCCTCGCTGGGCTGTCCCTAGTTATTATTCCACTGATCGTATCTTTATCATTCACGTCAAGTCGACGCACGTCTGTCTATGGCCTATGACACTTTTTGAATACCAAATAAAATATAAATTTATTTAAAATTAACAAAAGTTCTTAAACCCTTGCAAATATTTTGATATCTTTGTAAATATATTGAATTGTAATTAACCATGTAAACTAATAGGTTTTCTATACCTATACATATTACAATTTTGATAGTATGTTTATTTGAATGGATAATGGAATAGTACACAGTATAGTTATTATAATTTTTTAATAAACATACTTAAAACGCGCTCGAAGCGTTCAGGTAACAACAACAAGTGTACCTACCTATTAACAAAATAAATGTAGTTCATTTATTTAAACACTGACTTTGTGTAGTCAATTATAAGATAATTAAACTAATCTACCTATACTATATGCTACTTATATAATCTTAATATAGACAGGTACTTACTTCTCTTTTAATAAATTTAAAGAATGAAATCTCCTGCTCGTCGTACTGAAAACTGTTTTCAATGATTTATAAATAATAAGTAATATTTTCTATAAAGGTATAGGTAGGTAAATATATCTAATGCTATTTTATAGTAGATAACCACTTATCGCAGCGTGATCTTTAGACTTTCTCTAATATGTATAAATGAAATAGGTACATTAATTAGTAGGTATTTTTAATTTTTCTTATACCTAAGTTATAACTAACTGTCCTGAATATTTCACACATTATACGAGTATAATGTAAACAATCTTACTAACAGCAGTTATGTCACTTAAACCGATTGTAAATATATGACACATTGAACATATTTTCGTTAGCATCATCAGATGGCATTCGTAATGAAACAGTTTATTAACCGTTTTTTTTGTAACGAAAACATCAATTTTAATCTATTTCTTCGTCAATAGCGTGGAACTTAAGCTTTAAATGATGTTTGATTCATTAATTTTGATGAAGAATTAATGGAGTTACGGCGTTGCCAGAAAATACCTTTAAGAAATAATATATAATGTAGATATTCATCATTTCATCTGATTATAGTCGTAAACTTATATGTTAAATCTAACAAGAAAAATATTACTTGAAATTAACCGAAAAATATAAATGCCAGCGTCAACCGTTTTACACCATAAAAGCGATCACAGATATCCCCACTGTCGCCACACTCTCTTTAAATCCATTTGTGGACGTATCTGGTCGTATTTGCATCGAAATTTGCGAACAGATTCAATTATGCAAAAATAATGAAAGCCACAGAGTGATCCCAATTCGCAATAAGATTTGCATTAATACAATATTATGTGAAATGAAACGTAACTAATCGGTTTTCGTATGATATTGGATACGGGACCATGTTCTAAAAAATACGGCAATATCTACTTAAATTTAATTGGAAAAAATTAAGGACGAAATTAAGTTTATATCAACTAGATATTATATAAACGACAAAACGTATACACGGGATTTTTAAAGTCGTTTTAAGTTTTATCTTTTTTTTCTTATCTTTATAATTATTATACACTACATTTAAATATTTGCATTACTTATCATGAACTTAATTAATTAAGAATGGAATTAAAATATGTATTATTTATTTAATATAAAACTAGAAATTCAACTGAATGTTTTAACAAAAAAAAAAATTTGCATATAATCTTTAAGTAAGGAAATACATTTTCAAAGAAGCGTTTATTATTCTAGATTATCTACTTTAATTTGTACAAAACTAATCATTTTTTTCTATGCTTGCTAGCTAATTATATTTTTATATTATTTTGTTTTGTTATTATTTTTTGATTTTAAGTACATATTTTTAGTAAATATAAATAGCAACATTTTATTTTACCTTATCAGTTAAAATGAATACAGATGTTTGTTAATATTTAACCGCTTAATTAATGCGTCTTTCTTCAAGATATTTCTATGAATAAAGTTTTATAGAACTTATAAATATATTTTAAGATTATTACCCGTGTGTTTTGATTAACGAAAATGTGAACACAAATTACAAGAAAGCAGTCGATAGATACAAAAGTAATTCACCAAGAACTATAAATATAAAACTTCTTTTAGTTCAAATCAACGACAAAATTATTTAAATGGAACATGGTGGGGTCTAATCCCGAGCTCGAACGGAATTAAATTAACGTTACGGGACGTTGACGATTTTCCGATCCCTCCCTTATTACACCTACTTCCTCCTCGGCTTAATAGAGCACCTACCTACCGCGGACTAATTAGAATTAATTAGATGAACCTTGCTCTGATATTGTGATGAAAAAAGAGATTGTATTTTTGACCTAATTTAATGAAATTTGGTCGTGGATTTCTTTTAGTCTTATGATTAATTATAAAAGGTTTTTATGAAGTGACTTTTCCATCATTGTATAGATCATTTGCGGTTATTAATACAGCGTTATGTTTGTTACAACTGTTTTCTATATTTATTCATGTAAAAATGTGATATTTACTTAGTAGCTATAGTAGAATAACCGTTTGGTTATTAAATTGAGACCTAATTCGTTTATGAATATTATCATGTATTACCTACTTGATATTATGGTATGAAGTGAGCTATTTTTAAAACCAATAGCTATCTTTCCAGTCAGTAAAAAGTTGTTTCAAGAAATATATAAAAAAACGTAATACCATAGAAGACAATTTAACTCAAAAGTAAGCTTGTATTACCTTATTAAACAACTTTAATACTTGTTAAATACCTATCGCTTTGAGTAAATCATAATAATTGATTGTTAAAATTGCAATACTCATTAATAACAGGTTTTAGACGATATATGCGATTTTAATAATAAATCGGAAAATTATTTATATGTTAAATGAATAATTAATATATCTACTATAACATAATATTGACTGGAGAGCCTTATTGATTGTGATTATTGGCTATAAGTATAAGAATATGTCTATATGAATTTTAGGTAACAAAAACAATAGTACCTAACAAAATACTTTTTACGCTTTTATCTTTCTCAAACAATAATGATGCGAAGAGACTATTTAATTCCATTTAATGTTAAAATTTTATATAAGGGTGAAGTCTTTAGTGTAATGTTTCTGAAGATAGGTAGGTGGGTACTTAGGTCTTGCAATTGCACCGTTTGACGGCGCATTTTGGCCAGTGTTTATTTCCAAGTGGTCTGTTTTAGGAACCACCTACTTTATGCGACTATTTCTAAGAATTTCTGTTCGACCAACCTGCACGGTCGCAGTAAAGCCCCCAGTGTAGTGCATTTTTAAAGGGAAACGCCCCGGGATCGTTGTCCGGGCTTTTCATTATTTTAAATATTCAGTGATGTGCAGTGTGTCTGAAGTTCAACTCAAATGTTATGCCGGTGCTCGCCTGGGATCGGTAAGTATGTTTTAACTTACACTTATTCTTTTACTTGTCACCTTTATGCCATTGTCATTTACTAAAAGCATTTTATCTAAGAGCGGTCTAATTCGTATACTAACTTTAAGTAACACGCAGCAGTTTAAATTAATCGCCCCTCTCAAAATTAAAGTAATGTCCTATAAAAATATTCATACAACAAGTCGGAGGGCCCAATAGCCTCATTAGTTACCATTGCCGCTTTTACGAAACTCGTTACTAAGATAATTTTCGTCCTTGGTCCAGCATTAAGCATAACGCGCAGGCCCACTAAAACGGCGCTCCGACACAGGCTGACATTAAACACTCCCGGAGGCTCCTCTATATTCTCACAATTATTCCCTAAAGCGAACCCTTCGCTGTGTAGCCTACAATTACCTTCCATTCAGCTAGAGGCATTTCGCCGCGGAAATAAAATAAAATTGAAGCGGAAAATAAAATGAAATATCGAGATATACGTTCCAATTACTCCGTGTATCTGCGCTGCGGAGGCTTTTACCGACAGTATACCTACATAGTGTTTGTTTATGCTGCTATAATTTTGATGCCAGTGCGTGTTCGTCTAGAAATTAAATAGTAAGCATTCATTTGTCATAAACTGTTTTTTTAATTAAAACTAAAAAGATAAATACAAAGTAAAATCTCCCAAATATCCCTATCCTTTGTCCACATATGACTTAGCCTTTGCTTCAAAATAACTAAAATCAACAATGTCGTGTACACTTGCGTTCAATGTGAGTTTATTTTTAATACAATGATTTATGTTCGTTATTTGATCCGCAGTAATATAAGTGACCATATCTTTCGAGATGGCTTACTCCTGTGTATATCTCAAGTTTTTCTTCATAAGCTACTCGAAACGTTAAATTTATTTCGGCCCGGGAGCGTTGAATTAAGAGCCGCCTTAATCCTTTCGGAGCGAAGTTAACCTAATATCATAAAGATGGAACAAGGCAACTTGTACAGCGTAAAGTCAAATATTATCCTTTCAAAAGATTAAGGAGTTATTAAACCTACATAGATGCGTAGGTACCTATCTCATTGTAACGATTCTACACATGACTTGTGTTAGTTTAAAACATTTTATATATATTAAATAATGATTAGGTAATTTATAAGAGACTCAAGCATATAAAGTTAACTAATAATAAATTGCTGTTTGAGATTTTACTGTGTGCTTATTTTTATTTATGTAATTTAACGAAAGTACTTCATAATATAACTGCAAAAAGGTATAATTAAGTAGATATATAAGAAATTGACATCGGACAAAATAATTAGTTAGGTATATATATAGGTAGAAAGGTTGGTAGATACCTACTTTCTGTAAATTCATGGACGACTTTTAAGATCAAAATCTTTTTTTATTTAATTTATTTAGATACGTATTTGTAACTTGGAATGGTTCCAAACTGCATTCAGTCCAAGAAATACGCAACCTACATAACTGAAAACAAATTTGAATCTGTCCCGTAAACATCAGTCCAAATTGTTATGTTAGCAGACTTACATCTGGACATCTTACGTGGTCTTCGTTATTGTGAAGGTTGAAGTTAAAAGATTGATGTCACTAAAGAGGATCGTTTCAGAGCGCAAAAAATAAAAGAACTCGCTAGTCGCTTTGTAACGCAGTCGGCCATTTTGGGAACGAGCTGGGAGGGGCGGGGCGCCCACCGTCTGGTTTGATTTATTAAGTTACCCCGTACCGCAAATATGGACTCTGGAGTAATTTTTCTTGATGACTGTACTATTATTTGCCTGAAAACACTTTATTTTAATATGTATAGTTTCACTCTTTTTTTCTTCTTGTTTTGGCACCGCAAAAAGCACTTGCCAGTGTCAATGTGTTTGCCTTCGTAGTATTTTTTATATTCAAAGTTGGTCCAACAGGATGGTGGTTCCCTTGTTGGAATTCTCTAGGGAGTTTTTGTGACACCTCAAAATGCATATTTCTAGTTAATATTACTGGAATTGGTTAATATTTCACGAATGCACAATAACCAAACTGTATCACACAAAATGCCACCAATATTACATAATGTAGGGTCAAAGACCCTAAGTTAATGAATTAAATAAAAACCACAATATGGCAGGTCAAGATCCCACTAAAAAATTCTCAGTTTCATTCTCTATTAAATTTCTAAACTAAAATAATTTAATTATGTAACTAATAAGATACCTACATAGGTATAGGTAACTTTGTATCTCATTAGATTATTATAACATTGGTTTTTGTAATTCTTAAAAATTTAAATAATTCATATAATAAGCATCGTTTACTTCGCATAACATACATATTTTTGTATATTAGAAACAGTTTGACTTACCTAATACTCTCTCATGATTCTAAGATACATACATACATACTTACCTCAACTTAACGCTTAATGACAAGTTTTATAATATCTTATAAAGGTAATACTTTTACCTTTAAACATTTTAAGCCAATGACATAAATGAAAATTTCTAAAGCGTTGTGGGAGGTCAACCTTACGATGATCATTATCTGAATTTAATTAAAATTTATTAATAATATTATCGTTGCAAGTAATTACATTATTTAAGAGACCTGAGATACTGGCGTAAATGTTCATGACGATGGTATTTCTGCTCGTCGATGAATGCTAACGCTTACATTGTACGGAGTGGCTTATAAGGAATGAGATTCATTAACTCACAATAATAAACCATATGGAAGTATACGAATAAGCTGTATTCCACTTTAAGTATTGTACATAAGGTGTAAATCAACTCACAGCGCATAGGTAGTTTAAACGTTTTGAAGTAAATAGTTTTGGATTGAGACGCAACATTGTTCTATCGAGATTAGTCGAGCTATGATTGCACCGTCCTTTTCCAACGCAATATAAAGATATTGAATTTTGATAAGGCCGTCTCTGTCTCCTAAAACGTCTTTGATAATATCCCCCCGTATAAATAAGCTCGGTAAATGTTAAAGATGATGTTAAATTAAATGCTCGTTTGAATATTTAATTATAGGATTATTTGTCTTTATAACTCGTAAATTGGTGTTATAAGGAATGCTTCGACAATTATAGATATTCGTAATTATGATTTAAATAAAGTGATATAAAAATTTAAATTATGTAAGAAATTAAACAAAAACTGATTTAAAAATAATTTATCTGATAACTATGTAAAGTTATGTTAACTTACTTTCCTTGTAACATCTTATTTTATTTAAATAATGGAACAAAGTATAAGCAGGTATCTAATAATATTTACCTTTAGTATATATCGTTTCTATAAATGGTCTATATACTGATAAGTAATTATTTACTTTAAATTAAATATCATTCTTATAATTACTGTATATGTTTAAAACCACTGAGGTCGTGGCTTTGATTCTCGTTACGGACGACTATATTTATAGTATGGAATAAGATGGATTGGAAAATTGATGTTCAGCCAGAAGAAAAAAATCCACAAATATGTACTGGAACGACCATAGCTGATTTTGCTGTGGTACATCGTCTTGCCCATAGGAAAAAAATATCGATGTCACGTAGGTAGGTACTGGAATACAAATGAACTTAGGAAAATAAACCCATGTTCTTGGTAATCATAACTACATCCTAAATGGTATCTACAAATTAGGATATCAAAAAATTAAAAAAAAAATATCCTAAAATGTTTTATAAGCCTAGGTGCTCTAGATATCTTAATATTCTTCACAGTGTTATTCCGCAGTTACGACATTTTCTTTTATCTGAAGGCAAAATGTCTCAGAACATTGACGCAGGTCTCGTCGAAGCGACGGCATTATCTGTAACTTTCACCGAACAACGTACCTAAATCTGGCGTAATAACAAAATCTATATAGACACGTCTACACTACGCAACAGGATGAACTAGAAGTGTCGATAGTAGACTTTATACAGCATAAATTGCAATATCCAATTATTACTAGCAAATATACAATACATTAAAGATATAATAAATTGAGTCTTTGTATTTTTCAGTAGACTTTATTAGGCCTAATATAACCGTTTCATATGTATCGTCTGAAGTTAATTTAAAATTAAATAGTATATAATTATAAATATAATTATAATTAAATAGTATTTAACCTACTTCACGACAACGGTGACATTTAAAAGGTATTTCAATTGAAATATTTGATTTTAAATAATACATAACGCTTTGACCTGGTTTATAGTTACGGTTACAAAAACATTTAGGTATATAAAGATTAGAAGATTTATTCAAGTATAAAGTGTAATTATTTCACACTAGAGTTTGTCTGTAAGCATCCCGGTAATTTCACAATTTCACGCTGAGGCGGAGATCTCGTTACTCACCCGGGATTTTATCCCGGCTCTCCGGGAATCCCTAATGTACTGGAACAAATCGTCCGGCCACATGTAGAAAATAATTATAAAGTCATCCGCTCAAACTACACACCTTTCCGTGAGAACAACATTTATGTATACCGCTGAAATTGTTTATTTATCATCAAAGTTTTTTATTTATTTTTTCGTTTTCATAGAAGTATAAACTAACTCGGTGGTAGCTCGCACGGACACCGCGTCGATTGACGTGAGTTCGAGAATCCCTGCAATGAGCCTGAGCTTTCGATGAAGGAAAACATAGTGATGAAACCATAGCATGGTGGTATGGTATTTTCTAATACCCGCCTGGCTAACTACCATCTTCAAATTGAAATTCTGTCGCCAGCATAGGTGTGTTCCGGCAGCTGCACTTGAGAGCCAGTTTCCCCTCTAGGCTTTATCTTGGGTCACCTCCGGTGAGATTGTGGCCATAAAGCTAAACCTATACACGATTAAAATATATATATCTAGAAGTATTAATATTCATGTATATACTTCAATATAATGTTACATAAAATATAATGCTGGCGCCACAAAGCAACATAAATATTTATAAAAGGCGCTCTCACGCTCAACCAGGAAGTGGTCCTCCATACCGACTTACTTAAAATTGTTGTCATGATTTTTAAGTGTAGGGTAAGTGTAAGCTTCGAATGAAGGACCTGGTGATAATTGTTTCTTTTATCCCGGTATTTTCTCCTAACATTTCCAGTAAGCGATAATAAAAATCTTGTTCGTATAACTCGGCCACGAGTTCCACAAAACTCTTGTCAGCGAATGAACGATAATCTACCGCTTATTCGTCCTTTTTACGTAAAAAAACTTTTCCTTTTGAATAACCCCCTTATTTTTTCCTCGCCGACCCCTCTTTATTCATAAGCCGCTGACGTAACTTGGAGAACCCTAAATGAATGGTTGTTCGTTGTTTTACGGGTCTATTCACAATGCTTTAGCTCGGAAACTTCAGTGATTTGTCCGTAGGAAAAACGTGGACGAGATTTTTGTAGTGAATTATATGACGCCTAAATTATTGAATTATTTTAGATATACTAGTTATTTTTTATTTTCAATGTTTTAACTTCTCTCATGAATCCAATTTGCTATGTTGTAATGTTGGTAATTTTAATTATTGAAAAGTTTATAGTTATAACCGAAAATAAAACATTTTAATAATTATAATGATTTATTTTAACTGATTTCGCTCTTTGATAAGGCCTACATCTAAATCTGCAAATTCTGAGTTGGAACAGTACGAAGTTATACTACTATAAAATACACAGGATAAAGTTAAAAATGGATTTCAAATTCTAATTATTACATTAAAAAATACATAGCATATTCAGTCTTGGTGCATTGGCTAACATTTACAATGTAATATTTTAATTAGGCGGCGTGCACAAAGTCTGTTGCATATTGTAGGTAACAGTATCACTTCGTTTACATTGGACGGGTCTATTTATTGAACTGTTTTAACGAACACAGTCATAAACACGAACAGATAATACCTATATTTATCATATTATGGTAATGCAGAAGCATATCCTTTTATTTAAAGGTGGGCAGGTGTATTGCAACCATAAGTAATTGTTATATATTTATTATTGACATTTCAATTTTGTATCATATTAAATTATTGTTGCTCTTTATATACCTTCCCATCGCTGTACTTAGGTACTATACTTCCTGAGGAATTAAAATTATTAAATTTAAACTAACTTTATTTATACAATACAAATAAATTATAGTTGGTTTAGTAGAAATTTAATACGTGATAAGTGCGCTTACACGGGCAATGAAAATTATTCAATTATGAGTAATACTGGTCGATGTGACGTGACAAAATATCAAGCAATTTACGGCAACAGTAACAAGCTTCAATTTTGAAAAATGTTTTGCAACGACAATATTGAGCGATTTGGAAAAAATCCAAGATACTAGACAATACTTTCATACACGAGCAATTTATTTGAAGAGCTATCGCTCGCTATGAACAAAGTTTTTCTTGTAGCGACCGCTTCACTTTTCGTGTCCGCTCTTCCCACGGAATCGAGTCGTAGTTAAACCGCAGAATAAAAAAGTGCAAGCGAGATAGGAAAAAATGTACTTAAATTTCCATACCCATTGGATATTCAGCAATATGTGTCGGCGACATTGAGCAATTAGAAACAACATTGCCAAAATAATTACCGCATTTTATTGAAATTGCTCCAGATTACTTCACTAGTTGCTCCAAATTGATCCGTATGTGTTGCCGAGCAATAATTGCTCTAAGATAATAATAGAGAATAATTGACCTAAGATACCCACAATAGATTATGCCCAACTCTATTTTAGTCCTATTATTTATGTACGTATATTAAGGTATTTCAAGCTAAGATTCATTTATTATAACGTTTACAAGAACTGACTTCTTACATAAGAATATTAATTACCTACTTACTTTTATAACATACATTAGGTAGATACAGAATTAAGACGGTAGCATTTAAGAAGAAATACGAAATTAAAGTAAAATATTCTATTTATATACTTTTATTTTGAATTCTGTAATACAAAAAACCACATGACCCTTGAATTACATAAGAGATGGCTTTACAAGCTTTAATATAATAGTAGTGAGAACGTTACCTTATAAAATGAAATTCATCTTGTTTTATACACAGGAATAGCGTAAGGTTTCGCCAGAGTCGAGAGGAAAAATTTGAATTTAGACGTCGGTGGGAGTAGCTTGGTAACGGGTTCAGAGATCCTTCGCTTTACGACGCACGGCTAAAATGCTGTTCTCGGGTCTGGCTGGAAACTGTACTCAATTTATAAGAAGCGGAGGCGGAGAAGTATCCGAGAGAACGCGAGCCAAATGGATACCTCTCGAAGCGAATGCTACGGTCGGCCGTTATTTCTGGAATGGCTGTAAAACCTTATTTCGTATGTATATAACGACTTGCTTTTCTTAATATACTTTTTAATAATAAGCAAAAAATATATTTTGTATCTTCTGTAAAAAACAATTACTCATAGATAATCCAAAAACAACCAATAAAAATAATGAAAACATTATATACTTATTATGCGAAACATATAGTTACCTATATATCAACATATTCTATAAACTTATAATATGTAGCTTGTTTGATAGTTAATTTACTAAAGAAGTAAGCATGAAATTATTATTATACCTATTTGGGTAGGTATTGCTTTTGTAATAGGCAGCGAGATGACACTCAGGAAGTGTTTATTATAGTCTACTTATTAACTGAGGTCTTCACGATCCGATAGTTCTAGGTAGAATGGCCTAAAGCCATTTGTTGCCTGCTTGTAGGATGCGTGCGGTCACACAGCACACCTGTTGCTATCGCGTCCAGGCAATAAGCGAGTTAATAGTAAAGTCAATAGTACGAATTCCAAGTCATTGATCACGTCGACATGATTCTCCGACTTTTATTAAATAGTATCTCATTTAATATGACGCGATGGTAGAGAAAGCCGGTCTTTGTAAAACTTCTGCAAGAAGATTTTTTAGCCGCTACGGTTGCGACGACTGGCAATTGTTTGCAGATCTCTCGGTGACCGCCGTTATTTTTGGATTTTACTATATTATAAAAAATAATTCATCGCGATGAAAATTCTGACAAATCTCTAGTTTCGAATATTTTCCCATTTCATGTATATATAGGTATTAAGTGTAAGCTTAACGAGGAAAACACTATTCTACTTTTGAAACATGTAAGATAAATTATCTTCTAATGAATTCCCAACCAAATTCTACTTAGGTACTTAGTATTTTTGTGTGGTTCACATTCAAATGCATAAATAGATAGACATTATTTTGAACAATAAATGTAATAACTTTCTACGGTTTATTTATGGTAAATGTTTTCGAGGAAACTTATAATGTTAAACAATTTTCATTACGTGTTAACTTACCAGGTTATAATATGAGCTTACATTTTTTTACGTAAGCTTAAAAGCAGACAATTGCTATGAATACACGTAATAGATAAAATTATCGGACCTCGAAGGAAGCTAGCACAACTCCGTTACATACAAATGTCTTTCATTAACTTGTCGATGTTTCGTCCGAAATACTACGAAACTATTGTATTTAAAGTTGTTTTCATCCATAATGAAGTCAATTCAGTCACAGTCAGTATGACGACTTTTTCGACAATCGACTTATTTCTGATATAATAATTTCAGAATTATTTAGATGATATAATCAAATATATCTTAATAATAAATCTTAAAACCAAAACCTACGAGTATCAAGTTGTGTTTGGGTTACTTGGGAATTGACGTTATAAAGTAAATGAGATTCTTTGGGCAAAGATGCACGTTTCTTTTCCCGCACGCGTTCGAATTTATCCGTTCGGAAACCGTTCAGATAAGGCATGATATGAATTCAGATTTAGACCTTGTCTTTCATTTTTATAGTTGACTTTTCTTATACTTATGGTATTTATAGGTATGTTAGATCTGTTATTTTACGGTTTCCTTTTTGTTATGCCTGACTAGACTTAAGTAGGTAACAATCTATCATTTCTTATTTTTGTTACAACATTGTGTGTATCACAAATATGTAAAATTTAAAAAATAATTTATTATCATGTTTTATAAAGCAAACAACGTTTAAAACAATGTAGTTAACAGAAAACGATTCAAAAAGCAATTCTTGTATTTCTGGGCTCAATATAACATTCGGGAATTCCTCCTTAACGTAAGTTATTTAATAATGAATTAAAAATCGAATTACACTCCGAAAATTAAACATATTTTCATATTGTGAAAATAGCTACCTAAGTTACTTAGCTACTAAAACTTTATAACTCTGCCTTCTCATCAATATTCCTCTTTGTTATTTTAAACAAAGGAGGCATTTCATTTAACTCGTTTCCGATACTCTGTTATAGCAGAAACAAATTTTCTCATCTTCACAAATATTCAGGGATCTCGTTTGTCTTTGCGGAGATGGAAGTCGAACCAAGAATAACAATAGGTAAATTTATGTAAATGAACAGCATTCTACGTAACAAAAAGGAAATGAGCCTGACTGTTAGAGTATTCAATTTGATAGTCAAACTGTTCCGTGAGCTGGTGTTTTGAAATTACGTCTCCCTTATAAAGGTGTACATTCCCATTTAGATATTTATTATTATTGTCATATTGTTCTTGTATGACAGCTGTATATGATATTATGATGATACCAATATGTTCGCTAGCGTACGAAATGCTACTCACATTTATGCACAGCAAGAGGCTATGAATCTGTAAATAGGTAAATATTTTTTATAGAGTAGGTATAGGTATGCGCTTGGCCTCGTTCTCATCTGAGATGACGCAAACAATGAATTGCGCTTATTTATTAGAAGCATATTCAATCTCCGTTTGAAGATTCGGGAATTACGGAGATTCGGGGGAAATTGACAAACGCCGGAAGTGAATTCCACTCCTTAGCCGTTCGCACAACAAATTACGTAGTGAATCGCTTTTATTTTGAATTTAGAGAATGTCCACCATACAGGGTGGAAACCCTAATGACGTCTAGCTGACCTGTGGTGGAACGGGTTGGGCGATATTAAATCGTGTAATTCCTGTGCACACTCTGCAAACTCTTATTAGAGGCAAGCTTACGTCGATGCTAGACTGAACATTCTTGCCTTTATGAAGACTTCATCGCCAACAAGCCAACGAGCTCGTCGATCAATTGATATTTATACATATTTGAACCGATTTTGACGGGACTTTCACTGGCCGATAGCTGATGTTATAAGGTATAACTTAGGCTACTGTTATTCTAGAAAACAATTAGGGTTCCGCACAAAAAAAAAGCCGCGGGTACAGCTGTATAGTTACGAATAATACCTAATTTAAAACTACACTTATCAATAATCCATTACATTATTACTATTGAAATACTTAAGTTGCTTAATAAATACGAATGTAAAAATGGAAAACAAGGACAACTACTAAAAACAAATTTGGTGTGTAAAAGGTCTTTGAGGCCCTTAATTTTAAGTACAAAATCAGTTTTTTGATGACGGATAATGGATTAACGACTACACTACTGAAGTGGTAAAAAAACAGTAGGTAAAACTTATGTTGCAACAAAAGCTGGCAACATTATTCACACGGCCGTACGTGGTGTTATCTGGTTGCCAAGGACACACAGCTAAATGCATGTCTCAATTTTGTTGTTCGTAACGCTCCATCTGCCTTTTTCTCAAATTTGTGCTTCTTTATAAACAAATCACAGACAAAATGAAACAAACAAAATACATTTTCGCGACTTATAGGTTGTATACTGACAGAATGATTGATTGACTGAATCATCTGGAATGATGCATACCAATCGATTTGACAGTTGTTGTCATTTGTTCTCTATATTTTTGTTTATATATATATATATATATATATATAAAAGATAAAAATGAATGATAAACAATCATTACAACATTTCGATTCGAGTATTTTTATGTATTTAAATTTTCTTTCTAGATTCATTTTCTAAATTTTTTCCGTGAAATATTTTCGATGTTCTAACAGTTACAGGCTTGTTGCAGAGCCATCACTGATTCGAACGACGTTTTCGCACAGCGGTACATAATTTACGGGCTAATATTAATTACTTTTAGGAATATCATAAAACATAGGTATATTAGGAAATTCATAAATTTATGATGAAATACATAAAAATATACGTTATAAATAGGTACTTATAGTTCGCTAAATTCTGCTCAACTGAAGGAAGCCCTGTAAACAAAACTAATTCATGACAAAATCAAAGTTCTCATCGCAAACACTTCGTGTTTTTATCGATGTTTTATCGAATATATCCGTCAAAGTTGAAAAACAATCTCGCTCTACGAAAAACATGTCCGTTACCCATGTTGGCATTGTTTTCGAAAATACTATGTTGTGAGTTATTTTCTACAAGCATATTACGATATTTGTCCTATTTATATATAATTAAGCTTTGGAGATATTTGTCAAAACACTTCTCGTTTAAGTTGTAATACGATATACCTATTTATATAACTACTTATGAAAGAAATAAGAATTCTGTATTTATATTTTACACATAAATTATCATAAATTTCAATAATTAAATTATTGTTGTTTATTTATTATTTATTGTTTATTATTCCTATCTCTCTGTTGCGATTACATTCCTTCAAAAGATTTAATGAGATTTTTAGTCCTGTGTAGTTTATTTTACTAGATACTTAAAAATACTTGAAATAAAAAAAAAAACTGTAATATTAATTTAAAAAAGAACTTATTTAGAATTACCTAGTTAAATTAACTGCAGCACTTCCATGCTGGGACGACTTCATCGAGGACCAGCAGGTAATAATTACTACCACTAATTATTGATACTTACAGTGTAAACTTTTGCCGAATTCATATAAAACAAAATTTTTAAAATAAATCATTTAATCTTGAAGTTTAATTTGAATGAGTGTATGCGAAAAAAATCATAATAAAATGTAAAAAAGTAAATTGGTATATACATAGATACTTATAAAAGTTGCATAAATTTATAGTATTTCTCTAGAACGAGACGATATATCCTCGCCGTGGAAAAGTAACGAAAGGGTTTTATGTCAACGTAAATATAAAATATATGTAGGTATGTACGTACTTACACAATTCGTCTTTTACTTTATTCCGGCCCTCGCGAAAGTGGAAAAACCTCGCAAAACTTTCATTGCAAGCCAAGCTTTACCTACACGTGTGTGACACATCGCTGAAATATCTGCCAATTTCATTTCTTCGCTTACCTCCCTCGAGCGTAGTAAACACCACCCCACTCTTTCCTCCGAGATCGCCCGCTTGCCAGTGTTTGTCTAACAGATATTCTTAAAGATATACAACCAACATACGTAGACACTCCTTGCCCTTTTGAATTATCAGACATACTAATACAACAGAGAGTAGCCATTGCTTTCTAAAGTTCATTTTAAAATAGCTACGATTATAAAGTGAAGTACCTACATTGTGCACTAGCTTTGAACAAACATGTCTAGAAACTTTTAAATAACAAATGAAGGCAAAGACAAGATAGTCTTAACAATTATTCTGTTTATTTTAAAGATTTACACATAAATGGGCTTGCATGTTATATTGTAATATTTTTCCATTCATATTTAAAATTGTATTATTCATTTTACATTTTTGTATAGATACATACATATAAATGCAATATGCATCTAAATGCATATTGTTAGACAATAGTTAGCTATATTTCTAGCAAACTAATGACAGTAATACTAGTTTGTAAAAACCCCACAACTGGGTAAAAGTCTCTATCGAGGCACAAGATCAAATTATCGCGCCAGCTAAATCTCGAGAAATTTGTAGTTATTTTATTTTTCCACGTGACTTTCAGGTTTCATAACGGTGTTATCCTTCACGCTCAGCCCATAGTGTAACTAACAAAACTTAAATTACAAAATATAAGCGAATGCCTTAAAGAAAACGAACCATCGAATATCGAATCTTAATTATACGACCAAAATTCTTTCTTCGCTGCAGGTTGAAATATTAATAATCCTGAATAATCACACGAATCATATGACAAAATAAATTTGGGTAACGAAAAACAGAACGATACGTCGTGTGAAGTAAAAGATGTGAGAACACGTCGTGTTGTCGCAAACAACATCGTGACGTCCCAAAATAAATACAGAGCGGGACCGAATATCGTCCAATCTCCAAACAATCAGGACAAGCTCGATCACATCCCTTATTGGGTACAAGTGCTCTTCACACTTGAATGTTGTGTTTGCCTTTACTCATTAACTGTGTTTGTGTGAAGGTTAATTTACGACATGTTTGGTGTAAGACCCCACTAATTGACCGATGACTGATTAAGTCGACTTCGATAAGTACTACTTAGGGTTTATTTTGAAACGTACTTCACATTGTCACAGACTTCTTATTTTTAGTAGGTATTAATAGTTAAAAAAATCTAATTTTAATTATTACATATATATTGTTCAAAGCACATTGTATTTAAGTAAAACAAAACCTCTTCCGTCGGTATCAAAATTGCTGTCTGTGCGCCCACGTCTCCGCAGGCGTTATCACGGAGTAATTATTCTCATCCCGTGACTTTATTTTTTCTCTTATGAATAACAATTCATACCTATAGTCTATCAATTGAGAAATAACATTGGTAAATATACTTCCCGTATACAACATTTCATCATAATTGTTTGATAACTTTTTTTTTAGGATTCCTAAATGTATTATTGACAATTCTTATAGCATTTCAATTATGAAATGACGTATGCTTCCCGACTACAAAATTTGATCAGAATGAGTTGAGAACTGATATATATTTTTTTACAATTTCTAAAAATAATATTGCCTATCAATTATGCAATTAATTATACTTCCCGTATATAAAAAAATATCAATATCAGTTAAATATTAACAAAAACATATTTTTATGATTTTTTTGATACATTTTAATTTAGCTATTATTGTAAAGTCATATAGGCGATCAATTGACCAATGACATAATCTTCCCGTGTACAAAAATTTATAAGAATAGTTCAAGCCGTTTTTGATTTAAATCCGGACATACAAACAGAAAAAGATTATGGCATATTTGTGATCAGTATCCTTTACCAATAGGTATAGAATATCAATGGAAAATTTAAAAAAAATACAAAGGGAACTATATATATGTATATATAGATTTATCAATATACTTAGATGATAAGGAGATAATAGGTAATGACGAAAAAATCTTTAATAGCAAAGTAACTAGAGAAGTACAAAACTTTATTTGGGTAGGTCAGTTTTATTGGTAACTCTACATAAGAAGTCCTATAGATGTTATAGTAAATTCAACGTAGGTAACCTATTTGTTACTTTTGTTTTTAAAACTATATTTAATATATAAAAGAAAAACGACATAGTTGATGTGTTTTTATTTTTAGATTTTAAAAACCATATGCTAGAAAAATGTAATTATCTATATCTACCTATACCTATTTATGTTTTATTTACAAGTATATCGAGTTTTTTTACCAAATAAATCAAATTCTAGGCTCTGCTTAAAAAGCTAATAATTCATTCAAGTTTCAGTTGTAGGTATCATCGAATAATAACTAAATACATTAAACATTTCAACACGTTTTTAATTATGTTAAAAATAGAAACTTACGACATTTGTGTTGTAACATAAATAAATAATCATTCAATTATGTTAATTTATTAGAAAAATTCTCATGATAACATGAAAATTAATTAAGATAGCTAGCTACCTAATTTACGTATAGAAGCTGTTCTTTTGATGGGTGAAAATTGTAAATTAGGGTTAAATGTAATTAAAATGTAAGTAGGTTTTTGGAAACTTCTACGTTTGTATATAAATGTTTAATTAACAAATTTCACATTTAAACCGAGCGTTTATAGTATACTGAAATGTCTTAATTCACTTTCTTTACTTTATTTTACGAATTAATTTACAGTGTATCATAAATAATTTACTAATTATACTTTTGAATATACACACAAATATACCTATATATATATATATATATAGGTATACGAACAAAGATATATTATAGATATCTATATATTATTTCATTACACATAGGTACCTTAACGTAGATACTTATTATCTAAACCATTTCAAAGTAAACAGTTTTGTCCATAACATTTATGCAAAACTAAGTAGATGTCACTTAAATCATATCATAAATTTTTTATTATCAATATTGTGTTCAGGTAATAAGAAAAAAATATTTATCTAACGTAACTATCAATAAAATAAACAACAAAAAACATGTCAAAATATTAAAACATAAAATATGTTTTCTAGATACATTAAATAGTAAGTTTTTAAACTAATTTACTAGAGTGAACATAATATGAAACATCCCAAAATTCTTATTCCCTCATTAACTGATCGTGTGAGTCTATTCGGGCGTCTCGGTTACGGGTTACAGCCCTGTGACGTAATGGACGGGCTATGCCGAATAGACCGATCCCGCGTGTAATGGCGGTCCGGCCAATATTTGAAAGCTGAGGATAGCGTACACTGTTATACGTTAGCGTATACTGTGCTAGTAAAATATACGATATATTACATCAACTTCCTAGTAAACTGAAGTAAATTGTTCGAATTCTTTGAAATTACATTCGCGTTAGTAAAACTGTTGATTGGCTTTTATAGTGTAATTACATTTACGTTTTCCTACATAATATATATGAACATACAACAATAACGTGAAAGGAAACGGCTTTCAGTAAGATTATAAATTTATACCTAGATAACCTATACTGAGTTTATATTTAAATAGCCTCGTGGTTAACGCAAACTGCAAATCATCACTTTCTCATAACATATACGTACCTACTATTTTCTGTAGAATTATTTAGGTACTTACATAATATTTTCAATCATCATAGCTTACAAAGTCCCATAATACCTACTTAGACTAAAAATAGATGTTGGTAATTGGTAACTCTAATACCGGTTGACCGATAACTAAAAATTTGTAGATATACCTAAGTGTTTTTCATAGATAATGTTTTTATAGTATCCCTCGACAGGATAAGTGATGCTGTGTTCAAATTATTTACTAATTTAAAGGGCAGAACGTGTACGGGGCCAGCTAGTGAAGTATAAATTACCTATTAAAAAGTAGCGGAATCAGTATGTACTCACAATCTATTAATTAATATGTAAACATGTTGAAAATCTGTTGCCAAGTATGTGTTGATGTATTTCAAAAGCTGTACCCATGCGGTGGACCGATCAAGTCTGATCTGTAGATTAAGAGCCGATCGATACGGATGGAGAGATATCGTGAGGCAAATGTCAACGGCCCCCGATTGCATTTCACGACAACGACCACTCTGTCAAGAGTTTTTTTTTTTTCGAACTGTCTATACTGTTAGCCTTAAGGGCCCTGGAGCCTTTGCGGCTATTACAGCTTCACCGGGCCTAAACTCTGTCAAGAGTAAACCATTGAGAAGAAGAAGACATAAGAGCTAGTCAACCAACCATGTTACCAACTTCGGCTGTACCTATCGTAAGTTTAATAGAAATTGCACATTTGATTCAAAAAAACTATATTATTTGCATATTTATTTCAATTATTGATTTGTAGAAACACTCTTGTAGGTACAAAAAAAATCATATATGGTAAACGAAGTGAAAGTTTAGTAGAATTATTGTAAGCAGTGTACAAGATAATGACAAATACACGATGTCAATATTCTGTCACTTCTCTGAACACGCCTCTATGCGTATGTAGGGAGTAGGTATACCTCGAGTTACACGTCGCTCTGGCCAAATGACCCCATTATCTAACCCCTGGAGACAAGTTGTTGAATAATCATCTCTAACTAGATACATTCAAAGCACAAAATTATGTAATATACTTTTTAGATGGCAATGTAAAAATATGCGATTTTTCTTGAACACGGGTTACATATTAACGATGTTAAGTAAAGCAAGTTATATTGGAAAAAATAGTGAGTTGAGCGAGTAAAATGATGTCTGAACCATTAAAATTAGAAATGCACTTGTATCTACTATAATATTTAATTGTTAGTTATGTATTTTATACCTAATATATATAAACCTGTTGTCATGGTTGTAAATTGTGCCCGGTATAAAGTCCGGTAGTTCCAGGTTTGTGGTATCACTAGTCAATAAGAAAATACAGAAATGTATATGTCTTCACATTTGAAATCTCTTATACCTATCTTTTTGCTTATATAGTGTTGAAACCCGTCTCTTGTTTCGAAACGAGGCTTTCGCTCAGCAGTACATTATTAACGGGCTAATATTAATTCCTTTCATACCATCCTCGCTCTCGTCTTCACTTTCATTCAGGTGTGACATAGGCCAAATAGTAGACGTGCTATTTTATATAGTATTAGAATGTCTTGAATAAACGCAATTTTACACCAAAAGAACATAAATTGTAAAGAGTTTTATCCTAGTGTGTAGGTTTATTGATAGGTGATTATAAAAATATAATATTGTACGAGAAAGCCTTACTTTCTAGCTTTGCTTTGTTTAACTGACTAGCTGTGCCCGCGGCCTCATTCACGTGGACGACAAAAATTGTTGTTACGGTGTTAAAAATACCCTATGTTACTTCTAATACCTCCAAGAATATGTGTTCAAAGTTTCATGATGATCGGTTAAGTAGTTTTCGCGTGAAAGCGTAACAAACAAACTTACATTCACATTTATAATATTAGTAGGATGTAAGTAGTCAATACACCTACAAATACATGAAATTTAAATTAGTGTGAAAGTAATTAAACTGACTTGTATACCGTAAGTAGGTACGTTTGATAATAGGAATTTAAAGACACACCTGATTGATAAGCGAAACAAACGAAATAATTACCTACTTGCTATTGCAAGTTAGTATGGAGTACACCTATTAAGATACGCCGATTATTCTATGCTAGTTAGAATAAAAATAGTATAACTTTTTAATGTAATAGTAGATTTTTAAACCATTGATTTAATTAGAACTTGATATATCAATGTCATTTTTTAATTTTACATCTAAAAATCAGTTCGAGTGTAACGAATGTAAAAAATGAAAACTAATTCTTTTTACATATTAGGTATAGCAAGATAAGTTCATATGAAATTATAATGATATGCATACTGTTACTGTTTTAAGTCCGATGCCAATAATAAACAGACTACATAAATAAAAATCATAACTAATAAACTATACAAAGTAGATATAATTGTATATATAATTTACTTATAGACAAACCAAAATAAATTAACTATTTTTATTCATTTTACTATGAATATTAAGCCAATTTGTAAAGGAATTTGTTAAGTTATTAGTGCTGTACTTTAGGGTGTCTATTATTTTGCTAATTAATTTCTTACTTGAATATTATCTAAATCTTTAAAATTAAAATAAAAGAAGAATTTATTTTTTGGTATTTTTCGATAACTTTAAAATACTGACAAGTTATGACTTTTTTTTTAATGTAAAAACGTGTCCGCTTCAGTAAATTATAACAGAAGTAGATTCAGAAATATTTAGTGAGTTATTTATACCTAGCGAGTGAGTAAACGAGTACAAAATTTAGTTTAGCAAATATCAGGTACTCTTTCGTACAAATTGATATCCATAGATACACGATAATGAAATAAAATACGTAGTAGTCTCAACACTTGAGAGTTGAGGCATCACCAATGCATTTCGGATCGTTGACCCGCGGATTAGTCTGCTCACTAGACTGAAATGATATGTTGAACAAGACATCATTATCTAACGTACATATGTATATACTTATGCATCCAATAGCTATGCTGTATCCCCCGACCGCCACTCACGACGGGTCATGGCCGCTTAAAGCCCTTGAAAGCGATTAGGTATCTGTTTTATTACACGGGCGAAGCGGTGAAAGTTACTGTGAACTACCTTATGATAAATTTAATTAATTTATATAGTGATTTCTCTTTCCAAATGCTCATTATAACAAATCTAAGTTTCAACAGATATATTAGAATAGGCTTAATGTAATAATAACCTGGAGTTCGCACTATTGTCTAAGATTAATTTTCTATTACCTTGAGTCAATAGTATTAATACATCTAATTCAAATTAATTGAATCTCTGTGGAAATTTACTTTAGTTACTTATTAAAAACATTATATAAGCAGTAACATAATTATCTATGTTGGAAGATTATTATTAATTTAGATTAGGTATTAGATTCTGAAGAGTAAACTGATGAGCTTTCACATGTAATGTATCAATACGATTCGCTTTTGAGCATTGAGGCATTAGAGATCGCACACTGTAATTCTCGGTCTCCTCATTCACTGATGTAATTTTCGAATCTGAACTGTTACATTAGAGGCGAATGCTCCCGGTGAGAGAGCGCTCTTAGTTTGACTGTCTTCCAGACAATGTTTTTAGGTACATAGGTTCATTAAGGAACCTTTTTTTCTTTTTTTGCCTAGTTACACAAAAAAATTCAGATCACTAAATACACATACACATGTTCCTTCCCTCTCCCAGGGGGAAGAAACATGTATATATATGTATAGTTAGTTTATGTCAAATGATAGGTAATTAGTTAGATCGCGACTTAATTGCAATCTCTGCAACAGCCCGAGCCGAGGTCCGGCCACTTTAGCACACTCGGAGTTGTTGCAACTCTTTCGCGGCTATAACAATAATAACTCTATAAGGTATAAATATTATATTAAGGTATAAGAATTATAACTTTATTACAAAATAGCTATGCCCGCAATTCCGCTCGCGTGGATTACAGAGTCTAAACTAAAAAGTAGGCTAAGTTACTCTTTATAAAACATTAGCTATCTACCAGTGAAAGTCCGGTCAAAATCTGTCTAACCATTTCGGAGATTAGCCGGAACAAACAGGCAGACAGACAAAATTTTTTTTTTTTTTTTGTAATAAGTACCATATATATTTTCATATGCATTTAGTAAAAAGATGTTATTTTGACATTACAAACAGACACTTCAATTTTATTATACCGAATATCGAATCTCAATCTTAAACGTTCAGTGTGATACCTACCATAGATAATATGATGATGTCATAGTAAGATAAAATACTTATAATTTCAATCTGTTGGTGATATAATATGCCTATTAACACTGAATTATGACATTGGCAAATGCTTCTGCGGCATAGATTGAACAAAGAATAAAATAAATATTTTTACGTTCCTCTGTGTACATACATAAATACTTAGTTATGTTTGGTCAAACACTGGTTTTATAATATTGATTCATAATATTATGTATCTAGCAATATTACAAACTTAAATCAATTTATATAATTTTTTGTTTTAGAGGCACAATTCTTAAATACTTAACTCTAAAAATATATAATGTTTTTAGAGTTTTTATTGTAGTAGGTACTTAAGATTTCTAGGAATCAATTACCTTTTAGCAATTTTATTACACTTATTTATTTATAGATGAGTAACTCTAAAGTATAATTAATTTAATATAATAAACAATATGAATTATTAATCCAATACTATTTTTTTTATTTTATATACATAGTACAAGAAATTCAGTAATTTGTATAGACAAATAAATAAAATTGAAGTGTCTGATTGTAATGTAAAAATAACACCTTTTTATTAAATGCATATGAAAGTATAACCGGTACCTATAACAAAAAAACAATTTTAATCTCTGGCCAATCTCCTAAATGGTTGTACCGATTTTTTCACTGGCAGATAGCTGATATTATAAGGAGTAACTTAGGCTAATTTTATTTTAGAAAACTAATTAGAGTCCCGCTTAAATAAAATAATAAGTATTTTTAGTAGTCCACGCGAACGGAGCCGCGGGCACAACTAGTCTAATCTATAATTAAGGAACCACATTGTACGCAGCGCTCATACAATAGTTAAAGTTAACAAGGTTGTTGACATGTCCAAAAGTGACGCTGAACATTAATGTCAATTAACACATAGTTAAAGACTTGGGATACACACTAAATAACTACGATAATCATATAGTCCAATATTTTAGAATATTGGCATTTCCTATATTTTAAAATATTTCATCGCGTGCTTTTCCCTATGTTCACAGACTTCAGTCGCTACAGTGTGGAGTGACAGATCTATGGTGTAAATTGTTTTTGTATTCATATTAATTAAGGTGTGATAATTATGTTTATGTTTATATACCTACGAATATTTATATAACTGTGACGAAATAAATCAGTATTTTTTAAAGATGAGATTGAGAACGAATACTTTTTTTATAGGTACTCTATTTTTAATCCTAAATTTCTTTGGTTACAAGTGTAACTATGATATACGTATAGATAAAGCATAGAAAAATAACCTAATAGATATAGGTAAAATGTTACTTCTTGTATATTTTTCTCGGTGGAGAAATATTTTTTGTCTTTTACAGCTACTACGATTAAACATTCCTACGAGCCATAGCGTGCCACTATGGACTTTTTTGTTATAATTAAATGACTTGTGGTCGTGATACTAACACCACTTAAAATACTATAAGTAAGTTATGGCAAATTTGTGACCCACTCTCCTCCTGGTATAAAACCTAATGTCGAATAATAAATATACTATGACTGAGAAATAAAACCTATTACCTATATACTCATTTATATACAACTATAAAAACATTCGGTTATTAACTTTATGCTTTATTTTCATTTAAATTCATGTTCTAAAGTATCTTCTGAGAAATACTTCGATCGAAAATTTAAACCGAAAATATTGTACTCAATGTTTGTATAAAGTTTTGAGGCGTTGAGTAAGTAAATTTATGTATTTCGATTCGATATTTACACAGTGCTGAAAATAAATCAACGCTTAATCCTATCACTGAGTGAAGGCCTAAAATTAAATCTCCAATCGCGGTGCTGCGCTCGACCGAGCTCGTAAATCGTAACGAGTTCATGATTTATGTGAGTAGACAAACACTATGCATACATACGAGTATATTCGGAGCACTACAAAAAATATCTTCAAGATGCGTCGGCGGCGAACCGCTTCTACTAGAAACCAATGTTTCAAGCGTATGTTACTAATAGGTCCTGTACTTGCTACGCGTTACATATAATGTTTTACGTAGTAACTTTTTAGTAATTTTGTTATAGTAATAATATTTGAATAATAACATAATTTATATATTAAATAATAGTTGATTACGACTTCGTCTGCAGTGCTTATTATATTAACAATTTATTTTATGCACATTGCTGGACGCGTAGTGCTTATAAAAATCGTAGTTTCTTGAAACTAATAACTTTCTATTCAATGAAAATCAAGATCAAGATTCAAGTATCTAAGTAGTAAAAGAAAAAATATATATCAAGATCTATCCAGTAGTTTTTGCGTGATGCGCGCACTATCGGCAAACCTAAATCATATTAGTTATACATATACATAGATCATTCAAATTAAAACCATATATCTATAAAGATAGAATCGAAATATATAACCATTCATTGTGAATGATTAAAGACATAATGCCATTTTTAATATACAGGTTTTAATTATGATTCAAGTATCAGAATAGAAAATATGTGGAGGAGTTTTAGTTTCGTTTTTATCTGCGACATCGATAAATGTAGAGTCGTTTTCTTTTTTCCTATAGGTACCTACTGTTCAATTATGCTGTTTTACGACCAATTATTTGAAAACAGACATTTTTTATGGACGCTTTTCTTCTTATAGATATATAGGGGACGTCTAATTGCATCCCCCGAGTTTTAGTTTATGTTTTTTATTAACATTTTACGGTAAAACAATTTTAAAGGTATTTTTTTAGGTTTATTAAACTAATAACAAAATAAATAATTTATCTATATATTTTTAGGTTAAGGTATTGAAATATATAAGACTAGCTGTGCCCGCTGCTCCGCTCACGAGAAATACAGAATGCTGTCTTTCGAGAACACGCGCGAATTGTGTTGCTCCATAAATGGTTATTGTGGGTAACCCTTAGAAAATAGATACATGCTATAACCAAATTTTTAGTAGGTCTTTTTAAGATCTACAATTATGTAGTACATTAATCTGATATATCTCTTATGGTTTACTCAGCGTAAACGATTTAAGCGCCCCAAAAGCGTCTTTTTTTCGAATTGATTCACCATTATCGTAACTGCTTATTTTGTGTTACTGTATTTTAAAAAAAAGTAAGTATCCTATAATCTACCAGATATTACAGCTATGAATTAAAAAGGATAAGTGGTTTTCTCGTGAGAAAAACATAAACAGATAGACAGACAGAAAGACGTTGAGTTTTATAATATGCTTTACTTGAATACTATTATTCATGATTAAATTATTTTTTAAATAAGATTTAAGTACTTTCAGTAGCTAAAATTATCAATATTTTAAAATACAATGTCTGTATAAATGTAGATAAAACGATTTTTTTTAAATAAACATAAGCTTAACATTCTTGCATACGAAGAGAGTGCGTGCTACGTATTCGTAGGTTGTAAAATGTTAAAAAGCTTACCTATACATTCTTATGTATATAAGTTGTTAGAATTTAGGTAATAATTTATTTGATCGTTTAATACATTTCCGATTTTTGGTAGACGTCATCAAACTACTAGGATAAGTTAATATTTTGTTTCACTGTACCTACATGTCTTAGCATGTACAAAATACAATTGTGAAACATAGTATGTAGGTACCTAATAATAGTACAGTTCGAATGAAAAGTAATTTTTAATTTTTGTATAGTTTTGTGTAGAGCAATGCAAATTGAGCCCTATTTTATCTCACAATATAAATCTATCACAAAAGAACCATTGTCCAGCGTTAAGAAACTCAACCCTTTTTTGCACAAAATTGCACAACAACTTAACGACTTCCTGGAGTTCAAATTTTAAATGACAATATATTTAACTGGAGCAAAAACTGAACTCAAAACGGACTACCTAGAAAGGGTTTAAACATTGCGGTTAACTGTTAAACAATCGGTACAGTTATTGAGGAGGGTTTATGGTTGGGTTGTAAATCATTTGAAGAAAAAGACTGTGACGTCATAAGTAGTAAAGATTTAACGGCGGCCGATCAGCTGAGGTGTTGAGGTCGCAACTCCGATGACCCTCAGAACCGTTGGTGTTGAACGTTTTTCAACACTCGCGTATTAGGTACGTGGGTATGTATGTTATTAGGGTGGGCAGCAACAAAAACAAATGTTTTTAGCTGATTTTATAAAACTGTTTCGTTTACGTAACGAAAATATTTCTATTTTCAAGTACATACCTAATTGATTATTGAGATAAGTGTGTAGAGATTGATTTGTTTACTTCAATTTTTCAGGAAGCGTTCTAGCAGGTATTAAGTAAGCAAGCTTAAGCTCCCCCTTGGAAGTGTATTTTTTTTTCTAATTATGAAAATGTTTTGAAAACATTATTTATAATATTATTTTTTTTACTATATTACGGTATATCGAATTTATTCTTACTAGAGATAACGGCATAGAATTTCCTTAAATCTACCGATGCTCAATTCGGCGAATTCCCTACGTATTTGAAGACGGCTTGAAACAAATAAATGTAATAAAAGTAAATGTTGCTTACGGTGGGAGTTTAAAATCATTGAAAAATTGCTTATGTGCTTGAACACCCCATTAAGAGTCATTTTTTTCATCATGACACGCATGAGTGGAAATAAGATAATATAATAAAATAATAAGTTTAATTAAATTTAGATTTTATTCCACAATTATAGGCTTGAAATGTATTGAAAATCTTGTAGACACATTACATGAATATGAACAATTTTGTGTTGCTTGCTTGACTAGCTATCAATCTTCATATTTGATGAGAAATGTCGCCAAACACCTAATGGTATGTTCCGGCAGTTGCAGTAAAACTCATTTCCCCTTTATAACTTTAGCGTGTTAATGTTTTCAGCACACCGTCAATTAAAATCAGCTGATGCGATTGTGGTCAACCACGAAGCTTTAATACAAACAAAGAATAGGCATTCTGTTAAATATTCTTTGGCATTTTATTGCAAATATTGGCGAAATATGTAGTGTCCGACAAGATGTAGCCATTTTTTTTAATTCTTAAAATATTTAGCGTTTCGTCACAATCTCGCCTGATTTTAAGTGACGATGTGGCCCAAGATAGTGACACACTAAGCTTATTGGAGCGACTGGCTCTCAAGTGGAATTCCCGGAATATACCTGTAGGAGATTGGTGACAAATTTTCAACTTGAGTGTGAAAATGCCCATCCACCGTACTATGGTACATCACGATGTTTTCCTTCACCGAAAACACTGAAACACCCAGAAATTACTTTGATCGACGCGGTGTCCGTATACGCTACCACTGAGACATAATTGCTTTAAAAAATGCACCAACTAATTATATTGTAATAATTCAGGATATGAGAGAGGTAGGGCCAAGAGGCCTAGGTGTTAGGGGATATCAGAGAGGTATTCTCTCTATTTGGGGCAGTTTAACTAGTGGAGTACCTACTAAACCCTACAGAAAATCGTAGCCATAGAAATAACCTTGTGATGTTCCTGCGGTGAGTAGGGTTTCCAAAGTTCCTTGGGGAAAGGGGCTTCAAGGTCGGCAACGTGCTAGTGATACGTATGGTGTTACAAGTGTCTATAGGCTATAGTAGCCGCTTACCATCAGGTGGGCCATACGCTTGTTTACCACCTTAGTTGTATAAAAAAATCCTTAAAACTTATATTGCACAATAATAATTTAAATCTTTACCTTTTCATAATAATTTCATCTCCACAGCCCATATACCTAACACAATAATAATTTCTAAGCTGAAAACCGCGATAACGAAATGGAACACTCAGACCGGTAGGTGCCGATAACATAGCCAACTTTCTACGCATATTAAATTCGATAAACAGTCACGATAAGGTGTACCCATTGTTGTCGAGAGAAGCTAATCATGAGATCTCGATTGAAAAACCATTAGTGAATGGTTTTATCAAGATTAGGAAAATCTGATCGTTGAAATTAAGCGGTTTTCGTATCATTTGTGAATAAAGATGAGTTATAACAGTCTAGCTATATTGGTATTCTTTTTCCATGTAAATACAGTACTTAGCTATTCTTTGGTCATAATCAAACGCACTTTTATCATTTTTATTGCATTAAATCCATGTCTTATGTTAGAAATAAAAACAGTTTAACTAAATCTAAAATAGTGGCTTCAGTAAACATAATTAGTATAGCCACTGCATTATATTTAAAATTTTTACTATATTATAACGACTTTTACTAATCAACGTATAAATATGTAATAAATTGAACATTTTTTCAAGGTTTTTCTTAGATGATTTGTATACTTTAATAAAATCATGTATTTTTTCGTGTTTGAACGCGTAGCCACTTGAAAACTACCTACTGAATCCATTTGAAAGTAGTTTTTAGATAAAAATGATTTAGGCCACATACAATTACGCTATATTTTAAAGGACTAAGCAATTATACTATATAAACGTACGTACTAAATAATATAAATAATAGTGAACTAGTTCTCTAGTAAGTAGCTACTGTATTGTATGCATCGGGTTTTGTTCGTTCTCTCAACCTAGTGCACAAAGTACAAAACTGTGTAACATATCGCTATTAAAAGCTGCCCATAAAGGCTATTATGACTCTCTTTATCGGTAATGCATCAATAAAAGTCGCAAGTGTAACCGACCCGTATAAATTGGCAAACTAAACAATGGCCAATGCAGTTTCGCTCTACATTTCCAAGCGGCTCGTTTTTTATTATGTGAAATAATAAAAAAAATACACGTAATTTATCACAGTTATAAGAAAACCACGCGCTGGCCAACACGTCTATACAGTTTTAATTAAACAACAACTTCGCCCTCGTGAGCCTAAATTCGTTCCTAAAATGCACGTGCCTCAGTCGAAATATTGTCCAGATATGTTTACTGTAACGTGTGAAAAAGCCGGACTGACAGCAATATTTTTGGTGAGTGCCCCGAGCATAACAAATCTTTATAACGCTTTGGTGCTTCCTTACGTTACACCTAATGCCATCTATCTAACCAATAGACAACAATTATGCGAAACTACTACAACCTCACAATCTTGCTATAAATGTAACGTACACTGGTACATAAAAGGTTCAACACGCACATAATGAACGTCGTGTGCGTAACGCATTTCACGCACACAAAGCTTATAAGGTAAGTCGTAAAACAACCATTGAAAAGCTTCAGCCCTTCACCGCAGGGTGGCGCTCATTGAAAGGTTCGTATCTAGAGAGCTATATGAAGTTTAAGATTTGGCGCTGGCGTTTGACGGCAAGTTTACTAAATTAGTTACCTTGTACCAATGAAACTGGGATCTGTAATTCATTCATCTTATAAGATTTTAGGAACACGGTAATTGGATTCTTGTAGAATTTTTTGGTAAATTAGAATATGAACTTGTAAATTTTTTTGACTTTGTAAAATTATTAGGAGACTAAACCTGCTGTGTTCGAGACTGTGCTCGCGTGAGCTAGAAAATTTTTTCTTAAAAATAAAGCTGAACGTGGTACACTTTGTACCTACTCAATAGCTTTTCTTCGGAGCATTCCAATCTCATCCCAAACTATTAGACATCACTCCTGTAGGTAATAGTTTGAAGGTAACGGTTTGTTTGATAGACAGTTTGTTTTTGTTAACAGAATATTTATCAGATACTTATTACCATAATTATTGTGTGGCAGTTTAACCAAAGAGTGGGATGTGCGAACAACTTCTAGTAAAGTATAGTAGCAAATTTTCAATGCCAGAAAAACTGCTTTTAGGTACTACAATTTATATTGTATCACTATACCTTTTTTATTTATTTCTATTTTACAGCATTCACCACATTATATTAATTTAGTGAAAAAATATATTACTTAAGAAAACGTGATAGAGTTAATATTTTTATTGACTTAATTTACTACAAACCTCATTAGGTACCTACTTATTTAATGTATATCTAACCTAATGAATCAATATATGTGCTTGATACTGTTCAGAGAAAATAATTTATGATTAAAAAAAAATGTATCAGCGAAACACACTAACGGGCAGACAAACAGTCGGTGAGATGTTGTTATTTTTTATTTTTTTAATATAGTACATAGGAAAAGACTGTACAGCACCTAATGTTACAGTCCTTAAACAACGGCGACCATCTCTGACAGATATTGACAGACATCAATGTCATGCCGGTCTACTACTGAAATGATTCTTTACGCCTCATTTGAAAGACTTAATAAGAAAAATGGAACGTAAGGAATAAATTTAATCGAATTTATAAAAGGGGATGTAGGTAGATGATAATGATGATATTATTGTCCTCTGACAAAACATCGCGTTTCACTGAACTCTCTGCCGGATTTTCGAATCGCTAAAAAGGAGCCCAGATTGCTTTGTGAAAAGTCCTCTATCTGCCAATGAAAGAGCCGTAAAAGTCGGTTTAGCTCTTTTGGAGATTAGCTCGAACAAAATCACAGACAGACAAACAAATTTTAAGTGTTTTAGGTTTCGGTTATATAACTAATGAAAAACTTTTATTTTGTTTTCTCATACACATCAATTTTATTTATTTGTATTGATTAATGATAAGTTTAACATCTGGTATTATACCTATATACATAATAGTTTTTAAAATTTTACTTATGGAATTAATATCTAATTGATACTTTTCCATTTTTATTTGGTAATGCTACAATAAAAGTATGAAGTTAAATAATTATTTCTAGTATCTAAACACCAGTAGGCTTCATTTATTTTCTGCTCATATAATAAGCTTTTAAAATTGTACTTATCATGTAGGTAAATGATACTTTCAACTTTTATTTGGTTATGTTACGATAAAATTATTAAATGAAACAATTATTTCTCGTGTCCAAACATCAATTTAATGTATTTTCTGATTATATAATAGCTTTTAAAATTTTAGTTATTAAGTAGGTAAATTATACTTCTCCACTTTTATTTGGTTTTGTTACAATAAAATAATTATTTCTCGGGTTCTAAACACTAATAAAATGTATTTTTGTGCTTATATGATAATAGTTTTTAAAATTTTACTTTTAAAGTAGGTAAATTATACTTTTTCCATTTTAATTTGGTAATGTTACATTAAAGGTATTAAATTAAACAATTATTTCTAGTGTCTAAACACAAGTAAAACATTTTTCTGCTCAATTTAAAGTAAATTTAGATGAGCATTGTACTCAAACTTTAAATTTTACTGTCATCAAAGCGAGACGAAACTCCAACGGAGAGCGAAATCACCCCTTTGCCCTGTTCACCGCCCCCTCATCTAACTTGCTCCATTACCGAGGTCTTCTATTCGTTCCAATTTCAAATTTGAAGCTGATGATATATCGTACCGCAACTTGCTGAGATTTCTTTAGCGAAGATCGAATCTTGGTGATTTACATATGATACTTTGAAATAATAAATGATATGAGATAAATGAAAAGTATGTAATGTTAAAATGGTTACTTTATACTAATGTTTTTTACTAATGACAATATTAGTAGTCTCTCTTGTATATGCTAAATAATAATAGGCTAAATCGTCATTTTTATATTTTAATTTTATTTATCACAGAACTGGTAACTTTATAATTTATACCTACTATTTACAAACAAGAAGTATAAATAAGAGTATCAAACTTTCGGGAAGAATACTTAATTAGTTAAAAAAATAACATAAAAGGACTACAAAATATTCTGGAAGCATCCGTATTCATCTTTGTTAAATTTGCTTGATAAGTTCTTTAAGATATTTATTTCCGTTGCTGGGAAACATCAGATTTAAGCGAACCGTTTAAATAGACTACTTTTTAAGTCGTATAATTCATAATAATCAAACTTATTATCAGTTACTTCAACCTTGTTATTTGATCAAGAAATAATTTATTGCTTAAATATTGTTACTTTGATGTCGATTGTATAAAACAAGAAGGTACTCGGTTGAGTTCGGTGTTTATGATTGTAATAAAAATAAAGAAAGATAATTAAAATTTATTGCTATTACAACTTAATTTTTGATTTTATTTGAATTTAATTGATGGTTTTATTTCTTGTTGTGACAGATATTTAGTGCTTTAGAGATAATTATGGAATATTTAAGAATTTGACTTATCATTGTTGGTAAATATTGTTCATAAATAGATAAAAGATAATTAAAACCAAGTACTATCTAGTTCAAGATGGTTTTGACATTCAATAATATAATATTATTATGAGGGAAATCTATTATTAGGTCGTTATTATAATTATAGGCAAAGGAAATTTTCAGGTGGTGAATATTAACATATATTATTAACAATGTATACACATAAAATAGGGAAGAATAGATTTTTGTTTATATATGTTTATGAGATTTTGGTTTATGACAGACATTTAATTGCTGTAATATTTTGTCACTTCACGACCCTCTTAATAATAATTGTTGGTAAAGTTCTCAATTTTTTTCTCTACCAACTCGTATCGCTGGATAACTTAAATATAAATTGAGTTTGTTTTATATTGGAGTAACGTTACATGCTTACGAAATCATCCACCGTTATACTACCTACATATTAGGTAACCTAGTTCATAGGTTTCTTAATTCATCATAATATTAAATAAATACTGATTATTTTCCATTCTTATTATCATTTTATTAGTTTAAAAGATCTTCCATTATTCACTACACAGGTTTAATAGGTACATAAATTATCAACGCGGATACCAATTTTTACCAACAAACATACAGGATATAGTAAAAATTAATCATATTAGCTCGATTCAACAAATCTATTTTCGAAATATTTCACTGTATCACTAACCTTTTGAATTTTTACCAAGATATTTACATTTACGCTATATCAATGAAACGAAAATATCTATAAACTCGTCTATTTAATTTACGAGTGGTAGGTACCTACTTACCTACTATATTTATAACTTTATTAACTGATGTTACCTATTCCCTTTTTTATACAACAAAAGTGGCAAACAAGGGCCGGCCTGATGGTAAGCGGCTACCGTAATCTATAAACGCATGCAATAACATAGGTGTAACTAGCGCGTTGCCGGCCTTGAACCTCCTACCCAGACAGCTCTGGGAGCCATACTCGCCGTAGGAACAAAACAATCGCCCTAAATTGCTAATTGTCAAAGATCAAAAATATATAATCATTGATTTACTTTTTGCTTGCTGTTGATAAATAATAATAGAGATAAAAGAAGATAATCTAAAAAATATTAGATACTTATAAACAAGTTACATTTTCAAAGGTATACAAACAAATATCAGTCTTCTATCAGTCGCGAAATCGTTGTGTATTCGTTGAATTGGGCGAATTTAAAAATAATTTCTTACAATTTCAGAGCACGTCCGTTCGTTATTTTAGTCTGGCCAATTGCGACGTCCCGGGCGCATGTAGTAGTTGGTACTGAAATCTGAAATCATTCTCGTCCAACACGCAGAGAAATAAAACTTCATTTTCTTTAAAAAAATTTTTTTTTCATATACCTAACTTTGTTTAAAGAATTAAAGTAGTAATTGAATAAGAAGGTATTTTTCTATTTACTGAGACTTTATTTTGTTTTTATAATTTCTTTATTTAAAGATATAATTTATCTGTAGGACATTAGGGTTTCGATTCATAATTCAATTCAATTTTATTCCATTCAATAATTATGAATTCATTCATTCATTTTAGTTATATATTAAATAAATTCGATATCAAAGTTTAATATAAATCCTAGCATAGATAAAAATTATTCATACTTCATAAATACCCTCTACCGATTCTATTTCAACTATACTCAACTCAACAATCTATTCACGAAAGCTTAGTCTTCTAATAAACAAAACAAATCTCTTCCTTCCAATCCAATAAGCCTGCAAACTTTTGTACTCCACAGCCGGTAACGTACCTACAATACTATTACGTCACACTTTGCAAGTTTGTTCTGTAGAAACACCCTCACATAAGTAGTTTCCTAAATATAACATGACTGTATGTATATCAATATGTTGTGTAAGCATGGCTTACTTACTTCAGCGTAATATCAGCCAATATGAGAATAGTATCTACGTCGAGAGAGGCGCCCAATTTGTACAGAACGCGCCGCGCCGAGTCGTACGATATACGAGTATATTCTGACTGAAGACTTTTTATTATTTTGCATTCGTCTTGTTTTGTATTGTTTTCAATCTTCGTATTGGCACGAATACATCCCTAGGATATAGTTTTATTTATTTTTATAATATGTAAAGCATACGTACCTGCTAAATTATATTTCTGTAATTATAATGTATAAAACTCTTTAAGCACCTATATATATATATATATATATATATATATATATATATATATATATATATATATATATATATATATATATATATTTAACAATATTAAGTAAATAGGTACCTATACATGCGTAACTATTTTAAATTTAGTATGATTTGCGCTACGTAGGTATATACCTACATAATTAGCCACAATAGCAATAATTATTATCACATTATTTTTATTTAAACATTTACATTTCGTATTTAAAATAGTTATAACTACATACACTGCTTCGATAAAATATTTATTCTTCACAAGTCTTTGGTTTTAGTAACAGAAAGAAAGCATGTAATTAAAAACAGTATAATTAAACGTAGACATAAAATAATTTACAAACCAATTTACTTTCAATGTAATGTGTGGTCGCAGTCTCATTTTCCGGTGCAGTAAAACGTTTAACCAATTACCGCTACAGTACTCTTGAGACAGTATGAAATCAATTATCTGTAAAACCAAAAGGAGTGTTGCCAAATGTCCTGAAATGCCAGAGCAGATTAAGTCCGGTTCATATTAAGCTTTGCGTTGCGTTAAAGTCAACTATGCTATATTAGCGATGGAATATAAGAAAATATATTTTGTCAGTTTTTTTGAGAATATTTTTATAGTCAATTAATGTCTTAACTCTAAAATAAACTAAAATCAATTCACATACCTAACTAATACTAACCTTGTTAAACAATATTCATCATATTCATCTGGGTAGGAGGGTACAGATAATTTTTTTTAGAGATTTAGAGTTGTCCTACTGGTGGAATACCAACACTCTATAGAAAATCGCAGCCAAGTAACTTTGTGTGGTGTTTTACGGTGTACTCACCGTCTCCAAGGGCTTCCAGAGCTCCTTTTTGTAGGGGGTTCATGATCGGCAACTCGCTAGTTATAAGTATGGTATTACAAGCGTCCATAGGCTACGGTAGCCGCTCAACCATCAGGCGGGCCGTATGCTTGTTTGCCACCTTAGTTGTATAAAAAATCCAAATGCTTAAAAAAATCTGGTGACTTACCTCTATGTATTTGTGTATATTTTTTAGGATACACCTACCTACTTATGTATGCTTGTAAATTTCAAGTAGTTATGGATAATATCGATATTTTATTTATGTTATTTTGCCGACATTTTGAAGCGATGATGGCTCAGTGGTAGCGTGTACGACTTCGATCGAGTGACATGAGTTCGAATCCCTGCAATGAGCCTGAGCTTTCGGTGAAGGAAAACATCGTAAGGAAACCATAGCATGGTGGTAGGGCTTTTTTCTAATGCCCGCCTGGCTAAGTACCACCCTCAAGTTGAAAATCTGTCGCCAAACACTAATAGGTGTGTTCCGGCAGCTGCACTTGAGAGCCAGTCTTCCACTATGTTTTAGCGTGTTTACCATCTTGGGCCACATCGTCACTTAACATCAGATGAGACTGTGGCCACTACGCCAAAACTAATAACGATAAAAAAAGTCGTTGCTTTCATTATTTGGGTCGCAAAAACGAGGTTGGTGCAACCGCAGAGCGCTAATAGTTAGGCGCATCAGGAATTCCCTCAAACTTTGAAATAAGTAATTAAAGGAATGATAGCTTCGTTGTTTTATAAACATATGCTGCTGCAATTGACGTAGTTTCGAATTCTACAGTAAATCTAGGTGTTCGATAAAGAAAAACATTATTGCATTCGTTATAACCTGCCTGGTTTAAACTAAAGTCTTTTACCGAGCATAATTATAGGTAGGTAAGTAGGTACTTCAAAGACTTTGTATATTACATCATTTGAAATCAGGGAAATTGTAATCAAACACCTTTATTTTATCTTCTTAGAAGAGATGAAAATAAAACATTATTTTATTGCATTGATTTTTTTTATTAATTCACTAAAGCATGTGATATCGCATCGCAATGCTCAGTGTGCAAAAGACTAAATGATCAATATTATAAATTCTCTAATTTAATTAAGGCTACTCTGCTTCAGCGACAGAGATATTACATGTTCGTGTCTATAAACGAGATCAGTGACCATTGCAACAATGTTGCTTCTGTTAGCAACGTCTTATGGGGTGCTCAGTATAAACGTTTTATTCCATTAACTTGATTGTCTTCATAGTTTATTACTTATCGTATATTTCTAAACGTCTTGTGACGAATGAATAAATAATTCTGTAACTTTCTGCATTTTGAGATTAATAATACGTGTTTATATTTATATTTTAGACGATTGACACTCTCATTTGTGGTTGTGTTTTATGATTAGCGTGGTCATTAGCGAACCTAATGGCAACCTTTTTTTATAATAGTTCGGCTCATTGACTGTACTGTACCTGATGGTAAGCACAGTACAATCCAAATACAACGGCGACCACCAAGAGATCGAAATCCATCGGCGGTCGCCGCTGTCATGCCGGCAAAAATAATAATTAATAAAAAAATAACGCTAGTGTAATAACCTGAATGATATACCTATGAGTAGGTAATTTTTTAATATTTTCTTACTCAATATAGTACATGCGAGAATTTGAAGATACATATATCATTTGCGTAGAACGTCGGCTTAAATTCATATCATTTGTGTGTGTCTTTTTTGTAATTGTGGCAAAATAATATAAAGTGTAGTACTTATATATAAATAATATTATTATCTATCTATACATTTAAAAGGAAAACTAACTGACTGACTGACAATACAACGTACATCCCAAACTACTGGGGCTAGGACCGTGAAAATTTGCATGGATTTTTGTAAATTCAACACCTAAGATAGTGAAAAAGGGAATGAAAGTTTGCAAGAAAATCTGCGAATATTATTGAAGATAGCTCTATGAAAATTAGTATTTAGCAAATCAGTTAGAAAACAAGAAAGAATAACTCAACTATAACGCAGGCGAAGCCGCAGGAAAAGCGCTAGTGTATTTATGATAGGTAATGAATAGAGATTAGAAAAAGAAGATATTATATTAGTGGATTAATAATAAGTAATAATAGGTAGTGGAGTAATTCAACTAGAAGACTATTGTTCGGCGAAATAAATAGATTGTAAAAGTAAAAACTATTCACATCATTGTAGAGTCACGATTTCCATTTATTTGATCGTGGAAAATTTAATTGAATGGTCATTCGGTATGCTATTGTAAGTTTTTTTTTAAGAACTACATTCGTGTTTGTATAGATATTTTTTTAATATGAGTATTAGGTACTCGTATATCTGTAACGTGATATCAGGTTGGTAGATATTAGGTACATAGAATTTCTTTATTTTTTTTAGCTGTTGAAACATTTGGGATTGTATAAAATAACCTTGTGTTTATAACATAATAATTTAAAAAAATAACAGGATTTTATCAGTAATATATTAGAAATTCGTGGTTACGTTTAGGGTTGATTTATAACATTTTTAGAAAAATATTTATCGTTAATTAATCGTTATATGTTTGGTCTTGTGGCCACAATCTCACTTGGTCTTAAGTGACGATGTGGCCCATGATGGTAGCACGCTAGTGGAGCCTAGTGGAGGACTGGCTCTCAAGTGCAGCTGCCGGAACACACCTATTGGTGCTTGGCGACAGACATATTTACATGTGTGTCATGTTTTTGCCAAATGTGAACAGTAATTAATAACTTAAAGATGTTCAAAACCAAATGACAAACAAAATATTCGCAAACAAAACCAATTCTTTAACCTTCATATAAAATAATTAAAGCCGTTGCACATGGTGCATACAAATTGCTTAAGATTTATTAATTTATATAGTAATAAAAATGATTTCATATTATTCTAGAATCATTACCCTCAAACTGCACTAACATTCAGAGTATAGTAGGCTTTACTGCGTTTAAATAAAGATCTAAATTTCGATCGCATGCAGGTTTGGATCTAATAGGTTGTAAATATCAATTTGGTTTTCGAAAATAAATAAACAATTTATCATATTTTTAAACTGTTAACGTTAAAAAAAATCTTTTTTTGTTACACTAGCTAAGTATAAGGCAAAGAAGAGTTAAATGCTTATTAATCTTTTTATCTTTTTACCTTCTGCTTAATGTTGAATGACCTACTTTTCGTCGGTATGCATGAAAATAATTTTTCAACTAGGTACAAATCCAAGTAAACTGTAGATTTATTAGTCAGAATCGAAACCGCGTTTTTTTTATTATAGTAAGGCAGATGGATGGTACTACTCGTATTTAATACATCATTTTTATATAAAATATATACCTACCTACTTGCTATTTTATACTACTTCTTTTTTTAAAATAAATATTAATATTTTGTTCGTTAATTATAAGATTTATTTTTCGAGTAATATTTATAGCTGTTAATGTGATTTTTACTTCTAACTATTGCTCGCGACTTTGTGTCCGTTGCCGTTGAAATGAAACGACTCGCGCGCCACCATTGTGAAGTGGTTGTACTTAAACAGAATCTTCGCGGACGCGCTCACAATAACACACCGAAGTTTATCATAATCGTATGAATGGCTTAGGAACGCATAGGGGACAAACAAACAGACATAAGTTCATGTTTATGCCTATACTTAGGTGTAATACATACCTGTGGATAGATGTTTTTTATATATATATTTTTTTTCATTTTTAACATACCTGATGGTTTTTATGTAGGTATTTAAAAATAACCTTGGACACTATATTAAAGTGTAAATTCAAAAATTAAAGTTTTAACAAAATACATCAGCAATCCGTACTAAAAACCTAGATGTGGCAGAAGTTCAACGGACTTCAGAGGTCGCAAATGTCGCAATTCATGTTTTCGAAGACACCAGCGACCCGATGGCTCATGCAAAATATATTTATAGCGTCCGCGTTCTCGTGAAATTTGTATCGCAAGGGGAACAACTCCATAGTCCCTCTTTCGGGTTGACTTTGATATTTTACTTACATTCATATTCAGATGATGTTTACTTAAATTGATATAGGAGGAAATGTTATCTCTTGTTTTTGTATATTCAATTCTGTTTGTTTAAAAATAGTTTATGTAACACAGATTTCTAAAATAAACTAAAAGATTTAATTGAACTTTTTTCGTATCTATGACACATTACAATAGTAAGCAGATCTGACTTAATAGTAGCTATCCGACTTCGCTCAGGACACATTCAATCACATACGTTTTTTAAAATTAATATGAAAAAGACCATCACATAATTGGACGGTATGAGGCGTAGTGGAGTATGTACATCATATTTTGGTGGAATGTGTTAAGTATGAAAATTGTAGGAATGTACTCAACATGGCGCGATCGATGGAGGTAAGTATTTGTAATTCGATGCTGTCAAACCCTCTCTGTCAAAGTGCGAAGTTATTACATAGAGTCACAAAATTAGCTTGTAAGAATTGCAAATTGTGTTTCGAATTTAGAAAAATGATAGAGTGTATTTGTGATGTTTTTACGGGGCGTCAAAAGCGTCAAAAGATAACAAAAATAATGTACTTTGACTAAAGTTTTCCTATTAATATAAGAGTATAATGTTTATTTAAGATCCTATGAGACACATACTTACCTACATATTTAAATCTGAATTAAAAAATAAAACCACAAACATTATATATTTAAAGCGAACTTAGATTTTTTCTAATCTTAAACACAATTATGTACAGCTCAAAACAATTCCCAAATAGCGTGAGTTTTTACTATAAGTACACCAAAACGTACCAAAAAACCGTGTGTCATGGTTTTTCCTGAAACAATATTTCATCTCGAATTGATGTCGATGGGACACGCTATCGACTTGACTCATTTCGGTCTTATTCTTCAAGTCACTTGCATGTTTTACATAGGTACTTATGTATTTGGTAACTGTTTTGTAATTTGTTCCAAATAAATTTCATTCCACATCTATAAACATGGATTTAAGATATAAAAATTTAAAAAAAATCGAATTTATATCTAGCTTAGAAAAGGGGCGTTGTATCTGGCAAAAGTACCTATATATATAAAATAAAATAATAAAGTTTTTATGACGGTCAGAAGCACCTGCAATGACATATGTGTCACGTTCGATTAAGCAGCTGATAGAAGCGGGTTAAAGCGAAAGGTTATAACAATATATACCTATATATATGATATCGAATTAGTTGTCTATTTATAATTAGTGGATATCGATGACATTTTTACCTTAATGAACGCTACACACTGAAAAAAAAGTTTTGATAATGGTAGCTCAAATTTTAACTATTAGTAACAAAATTCGGGGGACTACTAAACTGAGGCCTACTAGTAACCAAACTCAGTTTTGTAAAATAATTTTAGTTACTTTTTGATGAATTTATTTTGTTGGCTGGTAATGAACTAGTTTTGTGGTATTAACAAAACTGTTTGTGTACCATTAGCTTAACAGGTTTGTAATACTAATGAAACTGCTTTGTTTAAATGTAACTACAATATTTAGCTGTTTTCAAAATTTAGTTTATTTAACACAGCTTTTAATTTGCTTAAATTAGCTTAACTTTTTGGTTACTATTAATGAATTGTTTATCTATTAATAACAAAATTGTTATGTTACCCGATCAGATTTATTAAGCTACTGCTAACTTAATTATTTAGTTACTTTTAAATAAAATGTTTTGTTACCAGATTTAATAAATTTGGCTACTGCAACCAAAAGTTTATCTACTTTTAAATAAAATGTTTTGTTACCAGATTTAATTAATTTGGCTACTGCAACCAAAGTTTATCTACTTTTAAATAAAATGTTTTGTTACCAGATTTAATTAATTTGGCTACTGCAACCAAAGTTTATTTACTGTTTATTTATTATTTATGTAAAACCATTTGACTGCAGTCAAATGGTTTTACATTTATTTAAAATGCTGCTGAATACGGACTCATCTTCATATAATTGTAAATTATAAACAACTTTAGAATAAATTATATTAATTATAAATATAATACAGTAGCTTGCATATACAAAAAAGCCAAATTAGTTTTCCTAAATAGGTAACGATTGTAAGCTAACTTATGATTTTTGTGTATCTTATAGGTGTACCTCCTATATGTTTTGCTAAATATAATTTTGCTTGTGCTAATAATAGTCTTATAACAAAAAATAAAATGTTGGGTATGTTACTGTCGATATACATTATATAACTAAAAAAAATACTTAAAGGATCTCTGTAATGATGGATGGATGGATGCAATTTACCTTAAAAATAATAAATGTGATATCTATGTGGGTTTTTTAATCGTTTTCATTGTTATCTTATAACTTAAGATCTTAGCTGTCTTTTGTGCATATCCGCGAGAGGTTGAATTAGTGGTTTTAAATATTTAGGAGATTTGGGATTCTTAAGTATAGGCATGTATAGATATGAAGATAAAGTATTTTTAAATTCCTACGTCGACGAATAGGTAGCCATTTTAACCTGGGATTTTTAAGCATAAAAATTCCTATTAACTTCCTTGTCTTGGTCTGCCCAGCATAATTTCGTATCGAAGATGATACCAAAATTTTTCTATGTAGTTGAGTAGGGAATGGTACCTACATTGATGAAATTTTATTGATGAAAAATCAAAGAATTAAAATCAATTTTAATACCTACATAATATATTTATAACCTATACCTACCTACATATTAGGTATCTACTTAAAATATAAACTGTTTTTCCTTATAAGTCTTGAACAAAAGTTACGTAAAATATTTACTTTAAATATTCAGGCTCATGCAAATCTTAAGAGTTTTCCCATCTACGTGCTGTGTGAAAGATGCTCTTTTTAAACTCTCATTTCGACCCCGAGGGCAAAGTTAGTTCGAATGGCGGGTAACTAAAAACTCTGGGTTTATAGGCAGACGTCCCGGTCTAAACGATTACTCGCTGAGGGTGTGGTAAAAGGATAAAGGCTCAGCGATATGTAACTACCTAACAATTTTACACGTTTTATTTCAAATGATTAATCTTAATAGGTACTATTTAATATAGATATGTGACTATTGGTGCATAGGTCCGATCCTCCGGTATGTAGCCCTTGAGGCTCGCGCGATACAGTGACACCGCATTCACTAGCTACCTACATACATGCATTACACTTTTTACAGACATGCACAACACTCAGGTACATAGGTTCTGTAAGGGACCTTTTTTTTCTTTTTTTGAGGCTAGTTAGTCTAGATCAAAAATTACAGATTACTAAATACATATTACCCTCCTCCCAGAGGATAGCGACATGTATATATGTATAGTTAGTTAGATCGAGTGATAGGACATTAGTCAGATCGCGACTTATTTGCATAACGCGCAACAGTCCGAGCCGAGGTTCGGCCACTTTGGCACCCTCGGATGTTGTTGCAAAGCTTTCGTGGCTGAGTGCCTTAAGCGCTCGCCCCCAAGCCCGGTGATTCCGAAGATTTTTATTTTATTGACTATATGTACCTACGTACCTATACCAGTCTTGACCAAATGTTAATATATTGATTATGCAACGATTAACAATTTAATAATATGTATTGAATTTCAATATTTCTATTATATAGGTAGATACTACAAAAGTTATTTTCCTAAACAATGCTATGCGTGTAACAAATTAAATATAAACTAGGTTATTTGAGGTACAGTACAGTTTTTTAACTAGTATACAGTACAATCATAAAAACTGAAGCAAAAACAACAATAGTTTCAAAAAACGACAATCAATTAGATACATACTGTTTCCAAAAAAATACAAGTTAACAAAGACGTATACTTAACATTTACCTGTATAGGTACGGTGAGTCGGCATACTTTTTATGAATATTTTACAGAAAGTAAAATCTAGTTGTGATGCTATTTGAATTTTTTTGCTGAAAGTGAGAGTTGTACCGGTTTTATTACCTATTGTATATGAATTTTTATATTCAGTAAAGATTACTTTGTTTTTTAAATACTATCTATACATATATGTTAAATAAACATTTCTACAAATAATCATACACATTACACACACTTCACAAAAACATACACTACACATACTACATTCATCTACAAATTTAGCCTGACTAGCTACCACCCTCACGTTGAAAATCTGTCGCCAAGCACCAATAGGTGTGTTCCGGCAGCTGCACTTGAGAGCCAGTCTTCCACTAGGTTTAGCGTATTATCATCTTGGGCCACATCGTCACTTTGCCTTAGGTGAGATTGTAGGCACTACGCCAAACATATAACGATAAAAAAAAAACTAAACACTTGGTCATATGGAAATACTGGAACTTAATTTCTCGATAGCTGTCATTGCTTAGGTAATTTTGACTCAATAATATCCTATTACTTTATATTTTTAAAAAGTAACAAGTGTGTATAAAAAATGTCATATTATCATATTGCCATTATCAACATAAATATCATTTAAATAGTTTTATTTTAGTTCGCTGTCGCTCATGCGTCATACCGCGGTCACACCCGTTACAGCTCGAAACGGCGAAGTTGTTTGTACACAACATCATGTTCGTACACACGGCCACTATAATTCCCACCTCTACTCTTTATAATAAAGCCTTCGTACCCTAAAACTTGCAGGTGGATGCAAATACTTCCAACGTATCATCACCATTTAAATAAAGAGTCCGTTTTTGTTCTGTTTGTGTCCCTTGGTGCGTAAACTAGACAATTTTATTAAGCTCCATGTAAAATAACTTAGATTAGGACAATTTTATGATACGAAGAATTTTCCCTGTCCCAAGGAGCTCTGGAAACTCTACTCACCGCAGAAACACAATAGAAGTTTATTTGGCTGCGATCTTCTGTAAAGTGAAGGTAGTTGGACTGCTCCAAGTAGAGAGAAATCTCCAAAGAGATTTCTCTGTGCACTACCTTCTCTCTACCTTGTTGATTTTTCTGTAAAAACACCAACCGTAAATAACTTAAAGAATCTAAAAATAAAATATGTAAATGAATATTAATTTCAATTGCATACATTCAAGTCTTTAAAATGTTAATATTATTACTAAAATTTATTTACAGTTCGGACAGTAACAACAACATTAGCATTATGATAAAAATCGAATGTATAAAAAGCATTGGTTTGTTTCTGGAAAAAAATATCTGCCCTAATACAAAATCCAATCTTGATCTTGCGTAAACATGTAGAAATATCAAAAATAAACGTTATTAAGAGCGTCGTCGTGCTGTCTGAAGCATTCTGTAGATGTATGTTTTAATCTAAGTCAATTCGAAGCTCTCCGAACTACTGATTAATCTAGTCAGTTCAATGCAAGTCACGAATATTCCCAATATCAGTATGTAAATTGGAAAGACATGGTAAATAAATTGTGAGAAACGAAATGACAGGCAGGATTTGGTTTTTTTCTGAAACAAAGAGATTGATCATATTAGTAAGTGGTTACATAATACATTCCTTAATAAATACATATACCCATACTCCCATAATATTATTTAAGTAAATACCAGAAGATTAATAATTAGTTATGATAATAGTTTGTGAATTGATTAGTTAATACAAAATATATTAAATGCATAGGAAATTATACAGTAGGTAGTCGTGTAACAGAACTGCTAAAATATTTTTAATTTACCGATGTTTTTGTTGAAATTTAATAGATACAGTATCTCATATTTGTAAATTATACAAATGTGTGTTGTATTTGAAAATTGTTTCCGTATTTTAGTATTTAGAATTAGATCTGTTATTCTGCTGTTTGTGTTTTCATTGTTAAACATAATTATACAATAAACTTAATAATTAAGTTGAACTGTTTGAATTTCATTTAAATTTTTATCGTATATCATATCTATGAGCGTAGAAGATATTACGAGTACAGTAAACAGTATGAGTATCTCATGAGTTTATTATAAAATAAATTTATTTTAGTTATGAATATGAATCATATCTAGTACCTACGTTTTCCTAAATGAAAAACACTGCAAAAAAGTGATGATCGTCTTGCGTTATATTAGTCTGTAGAATAAACCAAAATCAAATTTGTTGAGATTGCGGGATCACAACAGCATGGAGTGTTTATCGTAGGCTTTTCATAATAAAGCTCAATGATATCAACTTAGGACGATTTGCATGCAAATGTAGGAACTCTTGCACTCTTGTAAAATATATTTTGTTACATTCAAAGGGAAAGGGAACTGTTAATTCGAAAAATTTCAACTTTTTTGAATAATGTTTATCTACTACTCGTTGTTAAGGTATAATAACACCGTAACTTTTGAAGTTAAGCATTATGACTAGTTACTTTACATCGTATCTGTTACCTAATATTTCAATTAGTACCAGCATATTAATTTTTATCTACCTACATCTCAAACTGTTTATTTCAAGCGTCGACGTTTCAACAAATATACGAAATGTATTAAGTAGGTATCTATATATATTACATTTATTACAAATCGAAATAATTGTAGATATTTTATCAAATTCAGATAACAATATTTTAAATTGAAGGTTTTAAGTAAATATCGGAATTCTTAATTCTAAAGCTCGCTTACTGAATTCTAAGGTACAAGTCTTGTTATTTGGCCAACAGTCATTTGTTATTTGCAAACGGGCGTCCTTTTCTGTTGGTCAGCGGTTCCTCATGAAATCCTTGCTATAGGTAGGTAGGCTTATAGACCTATATTGTCAATGCAATTTTTTGCATTCAAATGATATGTATACTAAAATATTAGGTGATACGTCCACTGATGAGGTGGCTAGTCTGTTCAAATCAATTGCATCTTGTTATTAAATATAGGTATAATAAACATTAATTATGCTACGATACGATGATATAATGGTTATACTACGATGAGGCTGACAAATTAGCGAATTACATAAAAGCATAAAAATTCAAGAACAAAAATAAAAGAAAAGTGTGTGTGCGATTCACACACGATATAAGTGAAACTTCATTTTAAAAGACATTTTCTATTTTATTTAAACAGTGTGCAATATACATACACACCGACATTTACTCGCTCGCTCTGGCTCACAAAAAGAGGAGAGACCGATGATATATTGCTCTCTCGCTCTGGCTCACACAAAGAGGAGAGACCGATGTGCGTTAAACGTTTAACGTTTAACGCTTGGAAGTCGCATAAGAAGTTTCACTTCAAAAAAGTTCCTATAACTAAGTACAAAATATCACGATAACATTAGAAAGAACTGAAAAAGTATAAATGTGTTGATTCAGCAGTTCTCATATTATGTTACTTTACATTTGATTGTATATTATTTATAGATAAGTTTAGCGAATTTGTAAGAAAACAAAGTTAATTAATTTTAATTATATTTCATTTATAAATGTTATAGATTACTACTAAAATTATACCTACCTACACTAAATTTTTTTTCTCTTTCAAATATTTTTTTTTTCTGTACAAATTGGTTACTTACCTTCGTATCAAAATGAAAATCGAGTATACCTATACTTTTCTCAAGTTTTAACTATATTTTAATTAATCTAAATAATTAATGTTTAACTTAATAGTCTATATATATATATACATATATATATATATATATATATATATATATATATATATATATATATATATATATATATATATATATATATATATATATATATATATATATGTATATATATATATAGACTTTTGAAAAAATCATCTTACCCGCATTATGCTTCTTGCCCGGTCTTCCCCAATCTCAATCACATGACATTTTGAGACTCCGCCAAAAACTCTCACTTGATATTCGAAACGAATTGGAAATATATTTCATACTTTGCCTAGGCTTTGGCATTCCCTAATAATTCTCAGATATTTCATACATTGTCGGGTACTCTTAGGTATTCTATAGAATACTGGAATTTCATACATTTCCTTTTACATATACGACGTATACTTATTATATCTTAAAGGTGATTTTTGTGGTAACGCCATTTTTCCCTAAACTCTACTAACATAATGATTCAAACATCATTTTAAAGTTATAATTAAATTATTATTTTATTAATTAGTAGATAATGTTGTATTTCTAATGAAAATAATTATATAAATAAAATTTAGTGAAATTGTTTACATTCTATAATGTGTAAATTATTCACAATGGGCCAGATAGTAGTCCGTTTATAATTTTCATCATAATAGAAACTTGTTATTATATCTTTCACACAACGATTGTAAGGAAATGTTGTCTTAAATACAGAGAAACAGCTCGTTTGTCATTCCACTTCAAGGGCGAACCTAACATGAAATTAGAAGGGAAAATTGGACGAGATAATTGTACTTCCCCTACCCCACACGCTCTGCCGCGTCGAGCCGCGCCGTCGGCCCTCGTTACAGAGTTTAATCTGTTTAAACTTTTATTTACTTGCGTCAAATTGGAACAATTAGCAGCCTGGCCTTTCACAAGAATGCATTGTTTAAAGGTTTCAAATTGAAATTCTTTATAAATAAGGAAAGCAAATGGAGAATCAGTACCAAGGATTTTTAAGAGAGCAGGTACCTGTATACCTTTATTTTGGTAATTAATATAAAAAGATGTCTATAGTATAGAAATTTTATTGAAATTAGATTAGATAAATATAACATTTTAAAATACCTATAGGTATACCTACAAGTTTCGAAGGTTATTCAAAGATTTATTAGGTAGGTACTTGACATAATAAGTATTTAAGTAGATTATTAATTTGAAAGTATTTAAGATAGGATTATTAAATAATTAATCTAAAGACATTTAAGTTCCTGATTTTTTTAAGCTATAAATTAAATTACCTAATTGTTACTTACACCTACCTACAAACCAAAAGTGACATAGGTATCTATTATTCAAATGAAATAAAAATGTGGATTAAATTAAGCTTAACCCAATTTTGCAAAATTTAAGAATCTATCTAATATTAACCTATGACCTTCAAAGAATTAACAGTTTTATCGAATGAGCAAACTCCAACTTCTTTAATATTAGCAAATATCTAATAATACCCGAACTTACCTATATGTAGGTAACGTACCTACCAAATTCTAAATAAATCTATAGGTGCTCTATCGCATAGAAAAGTAGGTATTCTATAGGTATTTAGAATACCAATCCAGATTACAAGTGGTTTATGTACGTTTGGGGGAGGCCTATGTCTAGCAGTGGACTTCTTTCGGCGGAAATGATGATGATGATATACGTTAATGATCTTATTTAAATTGTTTAACAAAGCGAAGGTGAACAGACATTTTATACGTTAGCGAGATCCATCGTTGGCCTCATATTTACTTACCATCGGGTGAGATCGAAGCCAGGAGCATACCTACTTACCTATACTTCATTAAAAAGAATATTCAAAAACGTCATATAGTTTGATTTTGAATTATTTAGAAGTCGATAAAATGTATGAGACAAATTAGTTTGAAGAATAAAAAATGTAATAAAAAATCGTAACTTTCCTTGCACACGTATCTATACCTACCTATATAATTATATAATACTCTACCTATATAATTAAATATTGCAATGCGGCATTAAAAATAACCTAACAAGGTTATCCTACCTAAGTACTTGTCTGCTTTAATTTTAACGGAATGAATTTGAACTCGACAGATCTACGGGTGTAAATTAATATCAAAATATTTTAAATTATAATGTTGTACTTGAACTGTCAGGTAAACACGTGAGGAGGTACCGACTATATCTACCATGAAAATTATATTTTCGTTGAGTTCAATTGGAAACTTTAGATAATATAATCTGAGTTACGTACCTTTCTACACAATTTACTTAAAATACATCAAAATAAAATACAGCTCTTTATTTAAAAACTTTTTTTACAGAGAAAGCGTGTTCCCACAAACAGAAATGTCTGCACCCAACATCATTCTTTAAAATGCATGCAGATGCAATAGCCGTCGGCCATGTTACCGACCTGTCCCTAGCAGACGTTCCCTTTAGCCCTATGCATTTCTCTTTCATTCACGCTTATAAATATATCTTGTCGTTTCGTATTCACGAAATCGTAGTGGTGAATTAGGACAATACGCATGCGCGGCGTGTCAATGTCAAATCAATCCTCGTAGGCTGATGCAACGCGTCACACATTTGACTGGAATTGCTATTCCGAATGAGAAATGCCTGATAATTAATTCCATGTTTTTTTTTTCAGATCGTACCGAAAATGTTTTCGGCTTCTAGAAGTAATGAATGTGGTAAGTATTTCCTTATCTATGAGTAATTATAATTATAAAATTTATTTTTCTTAATCAGTCTTTTTTAAATAAAAATTACTTAATTTAGAAAGTATGTAAATTCTTCCATTCTCATTTATTTCGGAGTTTTTTTTTCGTAATTAAATGTTATTATAATAATAATCTATACATATTATAAAACTCAACGTTTCTCTGTCTGTTCATAGATATGTTATCTGGCTAGGTTGTACGATATATTTAAGTATCATACGAAATAAGCAATGACGATGAATCAATTCGGAAAAAGACGCTTTTGGGGCGATTAAATGGCTTACGCTGAGTAAACCATAAGAGATATATCAAATTAATGTTCTACATAATTGTAGATCTTAAAAATACCTACAAAAAAGTCACAGATAGCATATGTCTAACTTCTAAGGATCGTCCACAATAACCATTTTTGTGAAAACAAATTCGCGCGTGCGTTCTATCAACAGCATTCTGTAGTCGACGCGAGCGGAGTAGCGGATACAGCTAGTTTTAAAGTAAATGAGGATTAAACTGCTTTACTTGATTATAAATACCCATAGGTAAATAATATTTTGATAACACTTATTTATTAGTAGGTACCTATTTATGCTCTACTTAATTACTAATGACTTGAAGTTTTTCAACTATTCATAAAATTAAATAGGTATGATTTTAAAATTACTCAAAAGATATTATTTATATTGTCACGAAGACGCCAAAGGATTTGTAATAGAAAAAAGAATATGCAAACAGTCAGTGATAAAAAATTCAACCCAAAATGTTGACGGTGGAAAGAATAATTGATTAACGTGTAGAGTTTATCAAACGCAGAATGGTCAGTTAGCTTCTCGATCTTCAAAATTATTCATAATGATTTCTAAATTCAACTAGAGACGTCACAGTGAGATTGTGTACCTAAGTACTGATACATGATACAAATTACATATCACTATTAAACTTGAATTAGGTATATATCACAAAGTATGTATATCCAGCAAGACTGCAGGTGACGCAAGCTATTATGTTTAGACATGACATGCCTTGATTCTTAGATGAATGAGGCCGAGAATGCTGGATATATAACATTTATACTGCTTAAACAATGATGGTCGTTATCATTGATTACTAAGCCTACCTACCACACTTTTTTTTTTTTGTTGTTTACGAATCGAATGTCTGTTTTAATCGAGCTTAAATGTTTAAAGTGTTTTCATTTCGAATATTTCAATTATAAAAATCATATTATATAAAAATAATTTATATATAAAGGGATTATGAATCTAGATTTATAATTTTTATTCGTTTTAGTAAATAGGTACCTACTGTTTACATAAATGTTGTATTTTGATTTCTCTCTAATAATACCTTTACCTAAGTAACCTATTTAGTTTTGCAACTCAAACAAATAATTTATTTTTAAATAAAATTATTGCATACTTATTAAAAATGTTAATTCATTTATTTAAATTCAAATAATAAGTAGGTAGGATGTATGTGATATATGTATGTATAGGTATGTAGGTATAAAATAAATAATCTCACATTTGTACAATAACCTTCCAGGCTAGTTAAATATTTAGTCATAGAACGGGGGCCAACAGGCATATTTTTATGAGTGCCAAGATCTGCTCATTACTATCTTATTACGTACGGTGTTGGCCCCGGCCACCACGAGCCGCAACACATCCAATTTCCCAGCTCCCATTTATTGATATTGACTCTGCAAGGACGCCTCGTGAATGCTCCGTATCTAAGATATAATACCAACTGGATATGACACTCTCTGTTACTATCATCTCTAATAATCTATGGATATAAAAATATAAGTTTGTTATGAAATCGATAAACTTCAACTGCGTTTGACTTATCACAATGAAATTTGGTTGATCTAAGTGCTTTTTCAAGGAGAAAATTTTGATGCTATCCCTGAACGCGATAGATGGCGCTGTGTTAGAATAATTGTCTACAGAAAAGGGGGAAACAACGTCTACGACACCAGTTAGCATAAATAACTGTATATTTTAACGAGATTAATTTAATAGACACAGGCAAATGGATTGCGTTGTACTTAGGTTTGAATTATGAAGTCTATGAATAGCATGCACTACTTATAAACGAAGGACTTCTAAAGAACAGGTGAGCTATATATATTATAGGATTATTTTGTATACATATATAAGTAGGCATGTATAATAGATAGGTACACATATCTACATGTAGGGTAATAACATGATTTAATATTTAATAATGTTAACAACAAACTATCACGAGACACCAGTAGGAGTTAAGATGATGTTATTACAATCAAGGTAGCTTTTAACGAAGTAATCAATGATCCACAGTGATTGCAAAAGATTATATGTAATTGGTAGATTATTATTGCACATGTAAATATTTACACAGTTAGAAATGTCATATGTTTTTTTTTAATGGAGGAAACAGTACTGTTTAAAATAGATCTTATAGAAATTAAGTTATTTATTATAAAATACTTTATACCTACTTATCGATTAACAGGCAGTATTTGTAGAATAAAAATATGCAAATCTATAGTATCGAAGTTATCTTATTTGTTTGCTTCTTTAATGACGGCAGGTGTAACAATATTTGAAAATAAATAAAGTACCTATAAATATATGTTATCAGACATGTTTAAACTGTATAAATAAAAGAATTCCAGTTTGTAGGCAAATAACACGGGTTAATTAGGGGGAGATATATAAAGACAAATTTACCTACAGACCTAATGTAACCTCTTACGTCGAGTGAGCGCCAAGCTACGACCCTGACCTCTACATCCTATACGTTAGATATAAAAGTTAACATTGATGTAACTGTAGGTAAGTGCTCATTTCGTTGTTTCTACAAATAAAGTAACTTTCTACTATACAACCGCAGGAAATGTAGGTATAAAGATAAACTACAAACGTACATTTAACATCTATTTACAGTACTAAACAAAATCGTATATGGATAACCAGTTACAAATAGTTAAGTTTTTCTACAGTTTATGAATTTCGTCAACGTGGAAGTATGTCAATTTTTTTTACGTTTTTTATGTTTTGCGTTGTGGCCACAATCTCGCCTGATATTAAGTGACGATGTGGCCTAAAATGGTGACACGTTAATCCTAGTAGGAGAAATGGAACTCAAATACAGCTGCCCGTTTGTCAATTTGTCGCCAAGCACCAATAGGTGTGTTCCGGCAGCTGTATTTGAGTGACAGTCCTCCTAATAAGCTTAACGTGTCACCATCTTGAGTTATATCATCAGTTTAGATCAGATTCTGGCTATAAAAACTGTATTGCGACAATATAATCCTTCTAGAAAATCCTTGTTTTTGACTCGCTTGTGCTTTTATTTCGTCTATGTTCTAGATTTAGTGCCAGGTGATATGCGTTAATTTTCTCATGCTGGTATAAAGACTGTCACATCCAGTCAAGTTCTTTAGAGTCATGCACACATATTTGGTGGTATCACTTATTATCATCGAACCTAACGCCGGATAAGCTTGAACCGATACGTGACTCGCAAAAATAGTAATTTCATCCCAATGAAACTTCTTATTCGTGTACCTAACCGACACTCCAAAATAGAACTGATATAAAAACTGAATGTTGCCACTGAATTCATTACGATAAATAAATCTCAGTGGATTGACACAGGATCGTTATTATTAAATATATATACCTACCTATAAGTACCTAGTGTTGGTAAAACATCGGTTTTTCGGACAATCGATAGAACCTACCTAATTGATTGTTTTCTAAAAACAAAAACAATCAATCTATCAATCATAATCAATCAGCTTACTAGTACTAAGAATCTCTGAGCTAGCCGCGGACAGACAGACGGGCGAACATGGCGACATTATAAAGGTTCCTTGTTGACTTCAGAACCCTCAAAATGTAAATAACGCATAGATCCTTAATTTATATTACAGGCTACTCGCAATATTAGATTAGAATATCTCTATTACTCATTCCTTATTCTAATTATCAGGGACGTAACGATTCCGATACTGATACGATATATGAGCCGATATCTAATTTGAAAAGCGTGCGAAACGACGAAGTTGCCCTTTTGTCACAGGCGAGAGAGCCGCGCGTGGTGCTAGCAGCGATAATGCCGTCTTTACTTGGCGTACTATTGATTCGTGCCTATTTATTATTAATTTTAATTTGACATTCTTTTTTCATACTCCTTTGAAATTAAATATTAAATAAATAATTATAATTAAAAATATTATTGCCAGTTTTGTGCATAATAGAGACACAATCACCCAAAACACTTTCCCCTCGTCCAGTAGGGTAAAAATGTGTAGTAGGCTACATACTTCGTAATTTATTACTAAATTTCTACAATAATCGGTATCTATCGGTATCGTATCTACAAAATTATGTATCGTTACATCCCTGGTATTTATTATTTTGTTACATTTCGAAATAATTTAAACTTAAATATAATCAGGTTGGTAATCATACCTACTTACCTATACCTATCTTGTTTTATAAATACAATCTTTTAGTGCAACGTAAACTTTAAGTTCTGTTATTACCTTTGCTAATCCGTTTTTATGTATAGGTATGTATACAAAACAAACAAATTTAATTTACCTATATATGCACTTTTGTATCAATAGAATCAAGTCAATTTCTCAACCTTCCTATATACATGCTTCTAATGCATGATGCAACCCTCGGTTATTAGATACACCCATTTCTCTTAAGGGATACCATATGATGTTATGAACAAGGAAAACAAGTTTTGATAATCAACAATATAGTGCCAGAATAGTCACAGTTTTACTAAACTTTTTCATAGTGAATAATTTATTATGTCAATAATGTCTGAAATAAAAACATTTGCCTTTTAAATAAAGAGCTACCTACTTAATAGGAAATTTGGAGCAATAAGTAACTAATGGTGGTGAAAGAATGAATTGTAAAGTGAATTTAGCTTATGGTGCAATTAATTGGTAGGTAAGGTTGAAATTTATTGAAATAATATTCAAATAGGTATTTTACTTTGTCATTTTATACATATATAAGTACTAAATTTGAACAATTTTTTTATTGCTATCGATATGTTAAATATTTACTATAATTAAGTTAATATTTATTAATTTAAAAATAGGAATTAATTGGCATTAAAAGAAATAACTTTATCAAACAGATATGTTAATATTCAAAGACACAAAAACTAAATTAATATGGAAATAAATTATCCCGATAATTTTTTGGTGCAGACTTACCATAAAAACAAATTTAAAATTAAAAAAATTAATCAAATATTCGCTTGCTTGAAGCAATTATATACCAATTGTAGCTTTCTCGGACTCGGCTTCAGTCGATGTGGGTTCGAATACTAGATTTAGGAAAACATTGATTAAATCGTAGCCTGATGATTACACATTTTCTATTGATTGCTTCGAAATCCTTGTACCAGTGATCAGCATGTATGAATCGTGAAGTACCTGTTAGTGTGATCAAGCATCCGCACTTAACAGCCAGTCAAATCTTAGGTCACGTCGTCTCTAAATATTACCTAGGTGAGATTGTTGTCAAAGACAAGCCTATATATCGTTGATTACCAATTTTCTGCTATCTCTACTTGTAAAACGACAAGAAGTATATGTACAGGTCTCTAAAACTGTAATTTGATACGATATTTTCAACTTACAAGTAATAAACACTAACAAATTGTAAGTCTTAAACCGTTAGTACATTCGTTTATGTTAATTCCGAAAAAAAAACTTACGTACCTTTATATGAAAAATGGAGGTTTCTGATTCGGCCGAGCTCAGTCTTTATCGATTTCAAGAATTACCGAATTACAAGTTACAAAACTGTCCAACTTTGTACACTTCGGAGTTATTTGGGTTAAGTAGGTAGTGCGACTTTATAAATTGTTCAGAACTTTGAAGATACCTACTTAATATCAGAAGCTTATGTAAGATTACTTAGGTATAGTATAAAAGATAACTACTTACGTTAACTGATTTGTCATTAAAATTTATGTATATATTTAGGTATAGGTATATCGATAATTTGTTCACAGTAATATCAAATAATTTCAATTAGGTAATTGGTTAATTCATAATTTATCTCTAATCTTCTATATATTATGAATTAATAAATTATTACTATCACAGGTTATATTCTCAAACTTCATTGATTTAACCGTTAATATAATATGTAAGGGATAAAATTTAATTGCAAATTTGGTTTATTTATTTGTAATGTGCAATTACGAATATGATATGAAATGTATGTAGGTGATGTGAGGTGAGGTGAATTATATTTTAGAGTTTCTGAATTTAAAATAATGAGAGCATTTATTTTTTGATTGACGTTGATTGGCTTTTAACAACTGCTCTTAAGATAGAGCTGTTAGTAAGAACGTAAGTTTATTCAGAATACCATTTTTTTTAGATTTGTAGTATCGACTAATTAAAAAAGTAAAAACGAAATAAACAAACAAAAAATATGGGAAATAAATTCATAAGAAAAATCGACGGCTCCATCGCATAAGGTCGTAAGGCAAAAAACGATATTTTTCAGGAGAGCTATTTTTGTAAACGTTACTGATATAGTTCATTTGTGTAATTCAAAAACTCATAATTTATAGAAGATATTAGTATTCAGGAATTCAGTAATTAGGGTTCAGGAATGTTTAATACGGTATATTATGGTTCTAATGACACAAAAATACAATTTACTCAAAAAATGTGTTTCGACTTTATGCGTGGGAGCCGTCGAAATTAGATAAGCAAATAAAAAAGAAAACTTTAAACGCATTACCTATTACCTACCAAATAATACAGAGTAATGTTGTGACAATAGTTCGTTACAATGGTTTTGGCTACAAAACTCCCCGATTCTATATCGGAGGGGTGAACAGCAAACATACAAAAAATATCAGTAACTTTAGCATTAACATACCTACCTACTTAAATATACGACATATGATTACGTAGCACAAGGCAGAAATGCAATCGCCGCTATGTTTAGTTCCACAGGTCACTATCTATGATAATAGAATACTTAGATTAATTCATACGAACATAGATACGTATTATAATAATTCGTATTATAACTAGCAGTGCCCGCGGCTCCGTTCGCGTCGACTATTAAAAAGCTTTTTTATTTTACGTGCGGAACGTTAATTATTTTTCTAAAATAAAAGTAGCCTATTATTCCTTATAACATCGGCTATCTGCCAGTAAAAGTCCCGTCATAATCGGAACAACCATTTCGGAGATTACACGGAATAAACAGACAGACAGACAAAAATTTTAAAAATGGGTTTTTTGTTATAGTTATCGTGTATACTTTCATATGAATTTAGTAAAAACCTGTTATTATGACATTACAAAGAGACACTTCAGTTATAAGAACAGAACTATATAACGCAATGACAGTTTACACACAATGAGAAATAAGTAGGTACCTAGTCCTTGAATCCCGAACTTAAGTTCGGAACTAACATCTACAACTATATTTACCTATACTAGCTGCTACTCGTATAATAAAGCTAAGGAGAATTTTTGCTTCTTTGTTTGGTTAAACGTGCTAATCTTTGAAATTATCTGTCGGATATTAAAAAAATATATCTTGTTTTTCATATGATAGCCAGATTCATGAAGAATAGTATAAGTTATATAACTTCACGCTATAACCTTAAGGAGCGAAGCAGTAACAATGAACGTCAAGCAAACTGGTAAGCTGTAGTCAAGTACGGGAAGTAGAACAACGATAGTGCATACACGGGCGCGTTAGGCGCCGTGGAGAGTTTGTTGAATAATTTTACACGGGTGAAACCGTGGGGCACAGCTAATTTTTAATATTAGACAAACAGGATACCTACATAGGCAGGCATAGGCCTGTGCCTAGTTTTTTCTCTTCTCTTAACTGTAAAGCTTAAAATTATTCGATATTAAAATGTATCCCTGTCCCATATATGTCCTACATATATGTGTCTATCATTTAAGCAATGTACCTACATGTCCATAGGTGGAATATATAGATATATATATATATAATAATTATAGTCTCTAAAAATGTGTCAATCACTAATTAATTAACGAGAATTTATTTAATTAGTGACGTTTTCTCATTATTCTCATATAGGTAGATGTAGGTAAATACGGGTAGAACGATACCGAGGTTCCAATTAGCAAATTACATATAAACCAGTAACAAAATGTTACGTTTCTTCGAATTGTAACTTAATACGGACATACCGTATAATATAATATATGTAATATTGAAAAATCTGATAACTTGTGCCTTTAATTTTGGATAATAAGAGTCAATTTCTGTGTTCAAAAAATTGACTACACATTTATATTTGCATATTCTAATTATGTAAACTCGGTGAGGGCTCCGTTTGATATTGGAACCTGTCTGTCAAAACAGAATAAACGAAGCCAATCAGAGATAAATAACCGTCGGTCCGTGGCCCGTTTCATTTGCATGGCAATGTCGCGCAGTGGCGGGCGCGAGGCACGTTGCGGAGAGAAGTGCGGGGCGAGACGCGGCTGTGGGTAGACAGGTACAATGGCGCCTGCTCACGTGACAACATACACTACTAAAGCCGTGTCTCCTGCGCGTGCTTTACCGTAAACACTACACAAAACAAATTTTGTTTATAAACACATGTAGTCTCCTGCTATGAAGCAAGCCTATGAGCTTGGCAAGCATATAAAATATTTGCTGCCACAACAGTATAAAAATCACGTTAAAAATGGCTTCAAATACAGTAATCGTGCTTTTTCAGTTTTTGACATTGTAAATTTAGTATCGAGGAAATGAAAACATAGATTTCAAGGAAGACTCTATTTATTTTCTCGAAATTTTAATATTTATCAAGAATTAAAAATATAAGTTTGATTTGGCATAGGATACTTATTTTGCTGTTCTATATTAATAAATCCACAAAAACTAGTGGTAGTTATTCATCAAAAACAAAATACGATTTACCTACCATGAGAGTCATGCGACGCTTTCGAGAGTTATTGAGAAATGTTCGTACCTACTCCGTTCTCCTTCACCAGCGAAATTTTTAGATGTTTTTCATCTCCGTAGAAGGCAAAAACATTGTTAATATCAACATAAAACAAAACTTGATTAAAAAAATGTTTAGCAAAAAAATGTTTCTGTGTAAATAGTGTGTATGGCAAAACACGCGCAGGCGACACGGCTTAATAAAGTACCTATATCTAACTTATGACGTGTATACTGTAACGATATATTTTTAATATTTGTTTATTATCCACTTTTAGTTTTTACTTCTCTCTAAGATTAATATAACAGAAGGCGTCGATAGAATTTAATATATAGCTAAAATATTGGAATGAATCTGAATCTATGCTAAAATTCTTAGTGTGTATTCACAATTACATCTGATCTGGTCGAATATGCTTATCATATACGTCAAACGAGAACGTTTAATATTCAAGTTTTGAATCGGTTTGTTTTTTCAAACTCAGACTGGGAACAGAGAACAGACCTATTGTTTAAATTCGATCCTACATCCTTTGATGTTATTCTCCAAATGTTCCATATTCATTGTGTTATTTTCCCTTCAACTATATATATAATTATGTCTCATATTACCTATATAGAATCTACGCTTTTACATATAAACATAGTCAGTATGTTATTTGAAAATTAATTTTATCTGTATAGATATACCTATAGATACTCATGGTCCATACCGCGGTTAGTACGATATTTTTATTAAAAACACTACTTGAAAAAAAAAAGAATACAAAAAAGTTCTTGATCATTTTGAAAGCGTAATTTTTTGTTACCTTGGATCTGAAGTGAATTTCTTAGTAGATAAATTTTTTAAACCATTTTTCGCTATTTAAATAATGTTTGTTTCTGATTCTCGTCTTGAAAGGTTCACGAACGCTTAGGTGTACTTGAGACGGGTTCGCTTTAGAATCAAATATTCTGCATCGGTGCTTCACAAAGATAATTCTAATCTGAAAAAGGAAAATAATATTTTATTTAAAAAATTCTGATACTGAGTATTTAAAGGTTATTTACGTTTAACAAGATGATTTTACCATTTAGGTTTAGTTAAGTTTGATAAATAAAGCCTACCAGTGTCTTTTTGTATATGAAGAAAAATTCATAAACCTAAGAAAATATTTATGATAATTTTAGAGCCAACTGTCTTTTGTAAGCTTGTTCTCATATTCTCTGATATTTATATACAATTTGGTCGAACGACCGCTCTGTATAAACAGTCCTACATTTTTACCACAATATGAGCTTACACAGTATCTTAAGAACGTACAATAACTAGGTATATAAATTACATAGAGGTAGAAAAAAATAGACTTCTGATAGATATCTATATTTTACTATCTCATTTCATTAACTATTTAAATACTGTTTGTACCTTTATATGATACTTCCTTACAATTGTTAAAAGTGAAACAGTTATACTAGACATAACTGTTTGAATATATCTATCTACTGGCGGGGAGCGGCGTATATTTAGACCGGCGGAATATCGATCAGAATAGGTTCGAGCTCTGGCATATATCATTGATTTTTTCTTAATTCGCTTACATTTACTTATTCGAATCGGCTTAGGAAGAATTTGGAAAAAGTCTAAGGCTGATATTCTTTGTGGATATTAAATAGGATCCAATTTGAATTGTTCCTAGTTGAATCCAAGTTTGTCTCAATTGTGTTAATTTATTTGTACATAAATCTATATAAATAAAATGATTGAGGTTTGCCGTTGTGCGCGCACCACGCAATAACTACTGGATAGATTTTGACCAAATTGTTTTGTTTTACTCCTTAGATGTTTGGTCCTTATCTAATAAACAATAATTCTGTAGTCCACGAGAGCGGGGCCGCGGGCACAGCTAGTAATAAATAATATATTTAATAAATTATACATATATGTATGTAAGTTATGGCTTTAAAATATGTAAAATAAAATTCCAAATAATTTCACTGGGATGAGCATAAAGATCGTATTAGCAGAATTCGTGATCGAAAACGATTGGGAAACGATATTTATACCCTTTATATAATAATTCGATCGGCTGACGTCCGGCGACGAACGTGTTAATCCGATTCGCCAAAGAATAACAATATAATTTTATTAATTTTTATTATTATATGTACATTTAAAAACTTTAGATAATATCGTCAACTAAGTATATTTTTAGGTATATTTTTTTAAACAAAATTGTATATTTATGTGAAAAGAAATGAATAATTTCATTTTTATAATCCATAACAATATACCTACCCTAAAGAAATCTGTTAAATACCGACGTGTGTTTTTTTTGTTGTAATTATGAAACAATTAACTATGACCAGAATCTTCAATTTGAACCTAAAGTGGAGAATCTAGTTCTGATGCCCATATTTTTTATAATTATTATTTAAACCTGTTAAATTTATTTTAAATATACGTTTCGTTTCGTTTTCTTTAATTCAATATTTTATAATTTAGGTAAATATGTTTTGTTATTCACATCATAAAAATATATAATATTTTAACTCAAACATCCTTTAATAATAAAAAAGGAAATGTTTGTATTGTTATTTGTCAATTTTGTAATCTGTGCCTGATGAGGTCGGTGATTCCAGTTAACGCAGAGTAATTTCGACCTGAATCCATCGCATCGGTCCGGTGCGTGACCTCCTATATAATATGTAACGAATACCCTTCTCTCAATTTGTAAATGTCTGCTTGTAATCTATTATGATTAATTAAAATAATTATAGAACTTATATGTAGCCAAATTAATTAATCTTACGGAACATGTATACTTTTTTTTGCGGTTGCCATTAGAGATTAAGTTTTGATTTTGCTGTACCTACTTGGTGTATGAATATCTAAAAAAATAATTTAGTCTACCCTACGTTTTGAGTAACACATATTTTAATATTTGAAAGGCTAACCCTTTTGCTAAGCCTTATAAATATGTAAGTACATGTAAACTACACAAACGAGCAAAGTTTTAGCTAAGAAAAACATAATTTTACCTCAAAACAAGCCATCATCTCGGATGTAGCAGCCATGCGTGTAGGTAGCCGTGGATATATGGACGCATGTTTTATATTATTGAGGCTCCAACGGTCGAGCACGGTACCGCTTACCTTATTTACACATAGACTGGGAATATTGCCGGATCGCGTGGATCAGAATTTGTTAGATATAAATATGCATGATATAGGTAATATTTAAATTAAATATTATTAATATATTGGTATAAACTCAAATCTGTTTTTATATATATAGTTCCAAATTTAAGACATGATATTGTGTTATTTTATAAGTATATACTTATATTTTTTTAAGAAACACAATAAGTACAATGTATGAAATCTATATCTGCGCCTATACGCATAACTTTTAAAACGTAACACAAGTTATAGAGTTTAATTTAGTAAAAAGTACCTACCTAAAATAGAAAGTATAATAAAAATACTTTTTTTTTGTACATGTATTATATTTATATGGTTCATTTATTTTTATAATTTAGATAACATTATACTACAAAAATCTTTCATATCTAAAGCTCTTACATAAATGACGGCCCAACCCGATCCAATATGAAGTTAAACATTTGCATTTCTGAGACCGTCATACTCGAATATCTTTTATAACATTGAACAAAAACAAAAACATTGTTTGTATTCGCATCCCTGATTATATTTGAACAAAATATACGTCGTGTCCCGTGTACACAGTATAATAAGTCTCTTGGGCCGACAAATGTACCTACCTAGTTGAAAGGAAAAGCCGTCGTGTCTCTATGATATTCTTTTATACGTGATTCGGATGGGATGTGTATGAAATGGAATGGACAAGGGAAAATCTCTAGACTGTATTAAGGTGTAAAAGTACCGTATTCGAAATGGTACCTATTACGGTTTTTTTCTGTTATTGCACAGCTGCAATAGGTATAGATAGATATATTGCATTCGATTTGGAAATGGAAAGTCGATAGATACTTATACTAGCATGAAACGAAAGTTCAAGGAACAAAATACAAGTTTCCTCGGCACTGAAAACCGGTTCAATGTATAGGTAACATTTGAAGCATACGTTTATATTAAACAAGGTATTAGATAAATATTAGAAAATATACTAAATACAAGTATAAGTATTTTTATTGAATTTTTGTCAGTTTTTAAATAACACGTAAACTTTAATATAAAAATTATTCTTGGATAGATTTGCAAAAAAATATAGGTAGTAGGTACCTTAATGTTTTTTTTAAACGAAAGTAGCAAATTTGGAGTCAACACATTTAGATTTGATTCTTATCATTTACCCATGCACATATCTCAATCTTTTACGCATATTTGAAATAATAAAAATCACCAAATGGCTTATTATTTACATAATATTATTATTTCTTTAATATTTTTAACATGAAAGTCGTTCACTTTATTTAAATAAATATTAATAAGTATAGCATGCAATTAATTTTATTTTGCGTTCCAAAACTTAAACTCGTTTTACTTAGAATGTCATAATTGTACATATTGTTGTACGTATATTATTATAATATATATATGTATAATAACTCATAGTTGGATATGAATTAGATACATGTGTGCTTCCTATACATTAGGTACAATCGTTGTTAGTTGAAACTAGCTAATATAGGTATACGGTATGTCAAGTCGATATAGAATGGAATTTGTAAAAAAAAAACAATCATGGTAAGTAGGTAAGTGGTAATATAATATGTTTGGTTACGTAAAATTCCACCTAAAATCATCCCTCACATTTATGACCAGTCCTAAAAAGGCTACTTTTTTTGAAATTTTCTGTTTAAATACAGGCATGTTAATAAAAATAAACTTATTTTTATGCAAGTAATAACTTGAACATGGTAAATTACATCCTTTTAATTTATATGATAATGAATTTAAAAAAAAACGTATATACCTACCTAAATATTTCTATGAGTTAATATAATTTATGTTTTAATCAACTTAGTTGATATTACGTAGCGTACTATTTGGTTCTAGGTTAAATAAAGCAGGTTTAGCAGAAAAAAAAATCTTTGCCCTGGCTATAGCTACGGTGAACTTCAAGTGAACTTAAATAAGGGTCGCATTATTCGGCGGTCCTATCTCGACGGGCGGCAGTACGCTTCTACTGAATTTTACAAAACAACATTTAACAAGCAAAATTACGCTTTGTTTTTATCAGCAAAAAGTTCGAAATATTTATGTAAAGCTAAATATGCAGTAATCTCCACCATACCTATAGGTAGGGTTATCAACTCTCCGTAGTTGAAGCAGAGGTGATTTTTGAATAATTAATCGGTACATATTTCGAAAACTCTTTAACCGAAATTTCTTTACAAAACGGCACAGCTTCAGTTTTAGGAATAAATATAAATAAGCATCCGTGTATCAGTTGTTTCAAAATAACGAAATTAACCTGATCTTAATTTTGGTCTTTCCAGTAATTTTGTAATAATATATAAAAATTACTACAGACTGAATATTCATAATCGTCGAGTTTTTATAATGGACTAAAGATATTCCACAGATAACATTAAGAATTAATTATAAAGATTTCCGAGACAAGACCTATATTAAAAAAAACTGAAATTTAATCATAACATGTTTTTTACTTGTACTTGTTTTTTTGTAATCAGTACTTAATTATAACTTGTATTACTCAGTGCATTGAAACATATACATTAGATAGCTAATATTATATTTATTATTATGATACATTATTTATCTAACCAATTACTTTTTAGGTAAGCCAGTTTCCGCGTATTTTTTCTAGAAATGAATAGGTAAGTAGATACTTATATAGATACTTACTATATAATATATATAAATTTCATATATTATTAGTATATGTATATATTTTCTAGAACATTGACAAAATAGGTACCTCCAATGTTTCCTCGTAAGGCTGAATTATATGATGCTACCCTCTCAGTAGTAGAGCTCGGAAGGAAATCCTTACAAAACAATGTCGAAGGAAAATTATCCCCCTTAAGCCTGAAGGCAACCCACCGCGGTTCATACATATCGCATGATACCCTAACTGAATTGGATTACAGTACGTATCTACAGCTTTCCTTCATCATTTTCAGGATTGTCAGTACTTTTAAATGTTTAACCTACTTCCTACTACATCCTTATGATTATAAATTAAATAGTGTATATAAATACCTATTCCAGACACAATTTTTTTTCTTAAGTTACCTAAATACTTTTATTTCTTTCAGTAATAAATTTAACCAGCTGACCCGTGCGAAAATTTCGCACGTTATAAAATGTAAACAATGTAAAAGCTGTCATGTTAGTTACACAGGTTGTTAATAGATGGCGCTTAAATATAATTTAATTCGCATCAACAGACGGCATTTGAAATGAAAAAGTTTTTAATAAATATTTTTAAGGAAAACATTAAAGTTAAACTATTTTACTCGTAATAAGCTTTAAAATGATGTTTGAGTTATTAATTTTGATGAAGAATTAATGGAGTTATAGCGTTGCCAGGAATAAACACCTTTGGGAAATAATATATATAATTATAAGTAGACGTTATTTGGTGAATTTGTTTAGTTTTATAATTATTAGAAAAGAAGTATCAGGAAAATAAATGAATAATCTAATTATTTAATTTATTAATAATAATAAATAGTTAGATAGGTAATATACATTTTGATTATTATTTTATAAATAATAAAAAAAAATGTCTGTAGTTATAGGTACCTACTCTGGATTTCGCATAAAATGTACCCTGCTAAAAAGGTTTTAACATTAGTCAGTTTCAGATTGGAGAACTCTAGAATCTGTATTTATTTCATTATATAATACAACCCTCTCAAAGAGTTTATTCGAACCAAGTAACTAAGAAGACGCACTGGCTTAAGACATACGTAATAGTATCGAAAGTTCTAAGCCATAGGTAATTTAGTTTAATGAATAGGTAATAAAATGGAAAACAAAGAAACCGCAATTATAAAATGTCTTCCACAACTATATATACTTATTATAACTATAGGTACTTATTTTAAGATTTACAGAGATGGTATCAAGTTGATAAAGATTATTTGTACCAAAAGTGATGCAAGACTAGCATTGCATATTTTTTTCTGATTTATCTACATATTAAGTAACAATACAAACCATTGATAGGTAGGTAGGTACTACTTAAAACTGTGAAAGATTTTTCATGAATCAAATGTGTAAATTCATCAATCGCCTCTGAAACCAAGCCTTTAGTATAATTCTTCATTTTAAGTTGTGCTATCTTAGATAGTTAAAATTTCTGTAATATTTTTTACATATCTATAGTGTTAACATTAAACGCCTTTTGCGTTTTTTATATCCAACCAAGTAATATCTGATTGTGTTTTTTACTTTAAATTTTAAATATAATGTATGTAAATTCTTATAAAAATGGATGGATAAGGTATCTCCATTTCTTTCTTTCTTCTATGTTACGAGAACATAAGCCTCAATACAATTAAAATGTTTCTTTGCCACGGAATCTGTGCAGGGATCTGATAGCGACATATGTCGCGAATTTTGTTCACACTTTAACATACCTGAGGGAACCTCGAAATTAATTGCATGGATGTGATTTAATAACATTAAATTTGCATATATTGAGAGTGGGTGCGATCTTGCGTATGAGATATCAAAAATATGAATATATAATAATTATATTCATAAAATTAAACGTACATTTCCATATTTTATAGCTTTAAAGCGTAACAAGGTACAGGTTTTGTAGGTTTACTATCATAAAAAAATGTACGAGTTAATGAACAGTCGAAATCACGACGTAACATTTTCATTAAAATCTTAGGAGTAATTAATTTTTAGAAAATGACTGTTAAAATTAATACTAAGTATTTCACTTACTTAGTGATACGCATATACTTACCTATATAATATTTATTTTTGATATAGATGTGAAATTTTAACTCTTTGAATTTGAATAACAAAGTATAGATAATTATTATTTCAATAGTTATAAGTAGATATCTATGCTATTCCATTTGGAAATTATGATAATCATCAGCCATTTTTCTCTGAATTAAAAATGTCAAAAGGCACTGCATTTTATGTGAATTGGTTATTTAAGTAGAATCTATGTAAGTACTAAAATAATATTTATAATTTAGTACCCAAAATCCATTCCCAAAAAGGAGCATTACTGAATCATCACATAAATATGTCCAGTGCATCCGAGTACTTATCAAATAAATATTCGGGTAAGAAACATTGTTCGGTAAGTGCATTCGGTCGTCTGATCGTCAGCACTAGATAAATGCCGATGTTAATGCATTACGAACAACCCTAGATATATTGAGTTAGTCACACACTGTTCACGTTACATAATTTTTATGTAATATTGTTTTAAGAACTTTTTTACTTTATTTATTTATTTAATTGATTACACGGGTGTCACCCGTGTTAAACATATTCGACCAACAAATTCGACCCATCACGCCGCCACCAACACACTCATGTAGCCTCTTGTTGTTCTCAATTTCCGTACTTGCCAACAACTTTCCAGATTGCTTGGCGTTCATTTACTACTTAGAAGCAGTTTCTTAGAATTGAAGCGTGAAGTTATAACCGATCTTAATGGATTGGCTATAAAACGCCGAAAGAATTTTTCAAATGTAAGTAGTCATTCCAGAGATTATTATAGCGTTTAAACAAAAAAAAAAAACAATCTCTTGAGCTTTATAATATTAGTATAGATATGGAAATCATAAAAAATCCAACCAATTTGTAAAGAACTATAAATTAATTGAAGAATATGAATATTTACTTATTCTGTGTGTAATTGGATTTCACTCGATAATGAATACTAGGCTTTATTTTAAGCTTTAGATATTAAACGCCGGTAGCAAGTAGCAGTAATTCATATTTACTACTCACGAACGTTAATAAAATGGTCTTGGCTTTTTGGAAGCATATTTATATTTATTATTATTATAAAACAATTATTATTTATAGCAATAGATAGATAATAAGGCGTTCCAGATCGTAGTAAAATATAAGATAAAATATTTTGAAATTTTTTAACTTAGACGTAGTATCGCGAAAATGTATATTGGTCCCCAGACACCGTCTCTCCTTCCTATGATATAGGGCCTTCAAACAAAGCGTGTGGAAGCATTTTAGTAGGCCGACTTTACCTCGACGTAGGCCGATGGATAGTACCTTACTTACTACAAAGTGACCTGCCATAATTATTCCGAGATAGGATGAAATTTTCAATAAGTGACGATGTGGTTTAGGATGATAACACGCTAAGCCTACAGGTACCAGCTCTCAAGTGCGGTTGCCGGAACCCATCTTTAGGTACCTATAAGGTGCTTGACGACAGATTTTCAACTTGAAATAGTACACCATACAGTCTTTAGAAAAAACTTTACTATCATCATTCTATTGTTTCATCACGATGTTTTTCTTCACTAAAAACCCAGGCTCATTATAGGAGGCGAACCTACATCGATCGACGCAGTGTCCGATGACGCTACCAACCACTGAGCCATCATCGTTTCAATACAACATTAACTTTGTAACTTTAAAATGTTTTTAAAGTATGATACCTTTGTTATGATGAATTAAATATAATACCTATAGATGAAAACAAGTTTAAAAAAAACATAGGTACTTAGGTACCTACTTAATTATCTATAGAATGATAAAATATATAAATGAAACTAAATATTTACTTCTGTTTTATATTCCGTTGTAGAATGAAAACATTAATTAAACAAATTAGCATCTAAAACGTCTTTCATTAAAATGGAATAACATCTTTATATTGATCCCCAGACAGTAGGTAAAACTGCACACAGCGGAGTCTGCGTGTTGTAGATACAATGAGAATTAATTTAAATAAAGTAGTACCTAGCTAGCTGACAAGAATCCTCCATCCATCACGGCACGAACTAAAAAGTTCTCTGTCTTATCTTTGTCGTACCTATCGTGAAACTTTGGAACAATCTCCCGACCAATGTGTTCCCTCCTTCTTATGAAGTCGGGTCCTTCAAGCCTAACGTGAAGAGATATTTATGCAGGCCGGCATGACAGCGGCGAGCATCGATGCATTTCAACCACTGGATGGTCACCGTTGTATTTGGATTGTACTGTAGGTACTTACCATCCGGGACAGAACATTCAATGTACCGAGCTGCTATTAAAAAATCTGTAGATACTTAAAATATATTTTTATTATTATTATTTCAAACTTTTACTCGATGTTTTTTTTACTTTGTGCTGAAAGTTTCTATCTGGTAACCGTTTATTTTTGATATTTTAAACGACCAATTCAAAATTCTTAGAAAATAGTAGATAAAAATACCTAGATAGGTACCTATATATAAGTATTTAAGTATATGTTATTAAATCCAAAACTCTTACCTCGCTGGACCGTTTCAAATACCTAGATTACTTACTTGTTCTAGAAAAACATATGAGAAAATACACTTAAAACGCGTTTATAATTATTATATGACACCAACTGCTTAGATACTAGTTGTCACAGAAACTTTAGAAAACTACAAAATTCTGACATGTTAGCAAAAAAATTGGGGAAAGTTGTCCCTATTGTGCCACCCTATTCTAAAAACTGGGCCAATAGGGGAACGGTTTCTCTTTGACAATAGATTTTTTCCCACCAATCGATATGATTTCACAAAATGGCCGCTATAGGGACCTTTTATTTTTTTACGTTTAGTTTTGGGTCGTGACGTCACTCGAGTGTATAGCGGTGGGCGATAGGAAACCGGTCTCCGGTAGCGCGTAGGGTTCCGCGGGTCAAAGCTTTATCTCCGATAAAATTCTTAAACAACTTTGAGATTGATTTTTAGCTTCCTTAGAACTGTACAATATAGAGTGACCTCAACAAATTGAATATTTAAGCAAATTGTTTTGCGAAAATATAACGAATACCTATTAGATATCTAAACAGATACAATAATATCATCAAATGCTTTTGCAATATGAACATTCCATCTAGGAAAAGGGTTGAAAAACAATTTGTCATGACTTAAATGACGGCTAACATAACAAGTACCTATCAATTAATATTATCTGCCTAAGTACTGGTAGACATCAGAACGAAACTTATTTTAAATCCAATTTTTTATAGTTAATTGGAATAAATATAATTTAAAAATGGTAGGTAGGTTATAACTATTTACTAAATAAGCAAACTTTTAAAAATACTTAATAAGCAAGTAAGTAATAAGTATGAAATAATTTTGACTGACCTAAGCACTGCGATCCTTTTGAGGTTGGTTAAACAAAACTATATATGAGCTTCAATGATCACTTAAAATCAGATGGATTGCATACCCGTTTGCTGCATCTTAACATTAAAAAGTAGTTGCTATGTTTTTTTTATCGTTTATGTGTTTAGCGTTATGGCCGCAATCTCACCTGATGTTAAATGACGATGTGGCCAAAATGGTAGCACACTAAGCCTAGTGGGAGAACTGGCTCTGAAGTGCAGCTGCCAGAACACACCTATAGGTGTTTGGCGACAGATTTCCAACTTGAAGGTGGTAGATAGCCAGGCGGGCATTAGAAAATACCCTATAATACTATGGTTTCATCGTAATGTTTTCTTTCACTGAAAGCTCTGGCTCATTGCTTGGATTTGAACTGTATATATGCTTCCTATAATAAAAAACTTTTTTTTATTTACCGTTTGTTCCGTCTAATCTTTGAAACGGTTGGACCGATTTTGACGGGACTTTCGCTGGCAAATAGTTGATTTTATAAGGAGTAACTTAGGCTACTTTTTATCCTCTAAGCAACGCAGAGTCACGGGAACAGCTAGTCAGGAACATAATACGAATTATGCATGCTTTATAAGTAACACAAGCCAAAACCAAACCAAAAGTACCTATTAGTATAATAAAACTTAAGTAACAAAAACAGGTAAGGTACCTCCTAGATAGTATGTATTATGTAAGTATACTATCGTTTACAACACAGTTATAATTATTATACTGGCAAACTAACTCCTTCACAAAATACTGAATTTATATTAAATGAACCTACATTCTCTATGTCTATGCCTATCTATGACTTGTCTGGAAAAGAAAATGATGAATTTACAACCTTGCTTCCAGACAACAATGGTTTATACAACAAAAAATCTTGGCACTGTTGTTCCATATAATTATAACATTACTATTTAGGTATGTGGCTATTTGTATATCTACAATGAAAATGCAAAACTTTGCAATACTTCTATGGATATTTATTTAGCATGTAAATAACTATGTACATTTAAGTTTTGTTGTTATTATTAAAAATATTCGTGGAACCTTTACGCGCGTTGAAGTGAAACTTTTTTGACCTTGTAGATGACATTATAATTACACTAAAGATGAATGAGTAATGTTTGTATTTAGAGATAGTAGGTACTGAATATATATAAGTGAACTTAATTAAAGTGTTAATAATATGACTATTAATACAATTAGTATCTATTATTACTATTAAAAATTAGACAAAAAATAATATATAAACAAAAATTTCCGTATGTCACAGTGTTCTTCCTAAATTGGCAACTTCTCATTTTAATTGCCATTACTGCTATTATCATGTTAATATAGTATCCTTTCTTATGATGATTTTAGTATCCTAACAAGATGGTGGTTCGTTTATTAGAATTTTCTAGGAAGTTTTTGTGGCATTTCAGTTATTATTTCCAATCCAATTCACATGTGCACAATAACTAAACTTTATTATGTAAAAATGCCTCCTGTATTATGTAGGGTATCATGTAGAGTCAAACAACACAAATTTATGAATTAAAAAAAAAACAATATGACATTTTAAGATCCCGCCAAAAAAACCCTCAAAGTGTTATTTCCGTCCGAAAAAATATCTAGGTTACCTACCTACTTATAAAATATTAATAGTATTATGAAAAAGTAACGAAATGAAAATAACCGGGTTAAAACTCACAAAGGTTTAGAGAGTAAAAATCATCATCTAGCCTATACGTATTTTATCGGTAACAGTAATCATATTTTAGAATCATATACAGTAACGCCATCTATCAACATATAAGAATGCTCTAAAGCTTTAATGTATCAAACACATGCGCATGTGTAGCCATCCTACAGTACAGAAAATGCACGCACACCGATATAAAAATACATCACATTTTTACATCCATTGTTTGTATGTGTATATAAACAGTGTTGCCTACGCTAGTGGCTCTATGGATACAAAGAGTCGGTATATCAGCTATCTTTATTAGTGTGCGTGTCGAGTCTTGACGAGGCGAGCGCACTCAGTCTCAACCGGCAAAAACTTTTCACAATCACTACTCGTAGCGACATCTGTTCGAATTCAGTTGAACAATAACGTTCTGGAAGCTAACGAAAAAGACTGCAACTCAAAGTTTTAGTTTTCAAAAATAATTTATTAGCTTTTATTCCAAGACTTTTAGCGATGAATGGTAACATATTGTTTATCAGTTAGTTTAATAACCGTGTCAGATCTCATATAACAAACAATTTACAAATGTGTGCCGGGTCATGGGCAGTGTTGGGTTCCGTAGAGGCCAATCACAATATGCAGTTTTTTTTTATCAAAGCAAATTTGAATGGTCTGTCTACGGAATTACTTCTCCGAATACATTTTATAAGTTGGTCTACTATTACTCATTAGCTTGTAAAGCCTACTTAGCTGTGGTAGTTTCCTTTTTACTTCGTTATATATACTACTGCCGTGAATTTTTTCACATTTAGGTAGCTGGCGAGGGGTGGGAGGTACGACGGACACATGTATATAACAAAAATTAGCACTTTTTAAGTGCTAATTAATATTAATTAACAATTGCTTAATATTAATTTAACTTAATATTTCTCAAACGAGTCTATGAATCGAAAAATGGTTTTCACACACCCAAAATATTTTGAACGTCCAATCCCACAACATGGAATAGACGAAAAAGAAATTCATCCTCACTTTACAAGTAGAGGAGGCACACTAAAAATATTTTTTCAAGATTGTATTGTACTACTTTGGTGGCGTGAATAATATGTATTTGTATACCCATCGTTTTCTAGTATTAAAAATCTGTGATCTAAGCCATGGACAGACAAACGGACATGGTGAAACTATAAGGTTTCCTTGTTGGCTTAGGAACCTTAAAATGAAACGTTCACTTTATTTAAATTCCATTGTAATATAATTAAACGTACGAGAAAAATAATTAGAATAAAGTAGAACATTTTAAAGCGAGCACACACGTAGAATGTCATTTATAATAGAAATATAATAATCCTTAGATAAGACGCTTGATCTAGTTCTTATAGTATTTTACTTATGAAATAAAAATACAATAATTTATTAGAATTGTATATTAATACAAATTAAGATTTACGAAAACTAGGATATTTTATATTTTTGAGTCATTATTTTGTGATAGAGAATAAAAAATTGTAAAAGTTATCATCAACTATTTGAGGTTGGACTTTAACCTCGAATAACTTTTAAACGAGTCAACTTCGCGAAAAATCATTTCAGACCTTTTTTATAGATCGTCAAATTTTCTACAAGAATATCTATTTATTTTTACTAGACATTCATTCGTACGAGTGCATCAAAAATCCAAACAAAAAAAAAACTTATGTTATTTAAATGGAAAATCAAATATCACAACAAGCCACCTCTTAATATTAATATTAAGGGCTCAAACTTTACCAGAATTTTTTTTTCGTCATCTTGAACGATATTTTCGTAGTGGCTAAGAAAAATAATTAAAAGTTTTTTTGGCCCACCCTAATGTATACACTAGGTAATGTATACATTATTCACTATAAATAAAAATCTTTTACTTTATCTGTTTATCGTATGTATTTTTTTTAGATTTGCACGCTTTTGCTATTATTCATAGCAAAAACAAATCCGATGTATCTTTCCATTACATAGGATGCTTATTTGAAAAAAAATCTAGAGCTTGAAATGATATGAACTGATTATAATGAAATATAGCAGAGGGACAATTTAAAAGTATAAAAAATAACTTACATATGACACTTAATTTTATTTTTTTGTGTTTCTTCCTATTTATCGTTATTTAATAAAGATTTTAACTTACATTTAAGGTAAAAAATTTACTTACATTAGCCTTGGGTATACAATCAATATAATACTATTTAATTTTCAAATGCTTTCAAAATTGAATTATTAAATGGATTTAGTATTCCACATTTTAAGAAAATAACCACTTCATTATTAAATACAAAATTCTTTATTATTATAAAAATTAGAAATGCTAATTGCGTCTTTATGCAATAGCGTTGAGCTTGAAATAGACATCTTTATCAAAGACTTCCTTTACGTAGAGGTACGCTCGGATTGAATTCGTTTTGGATAATTACAACAAACCGTGTACTAATTTATAATTCTTGAATTATTGTTGGCGCGTAATCAATTATAATTTTTGACATACCTGCGTAATAACGTGTAATGGGCATCAAAAATAACACAATATGTTGATAATTATCTCATACATAAATAAATCATTCTTTCATTAGCATCTTATTAAGCAATTAAGACTTGGATATGAATATAAATGATCGGCGTTTCCTCGTTTGTATGAATGTAAATGCGAGTTCACGTCACTCTTTCAATAGGTACGTCACTACTTATATTATTATTTTTATGTCATAGCATTTTTGAATCGTGACGAGGTAAGGCAATGGCCGTGAAGCGTTAGATTGCAACATTTCTTAGCCGAACGTTAAGTGATATAACAGAAATTATGTTCCCTTCTTAATGAAGTTTAGCTAAGTTCAATCTTAGGTATTTCTCGCTTGCGTTCCAAGGATTCAATTGCGTGAAACGAATTTAGAATTAACGTTTTTGCATGATACAAGGACTGCGACTGTTAGTAATGTTGGCGGTTGAACGCCTACAATTTGTATCGGACTGAGATTAGTAAAGTTCATTGACGTCTCGCGTAGACAGGGGATTATAGAGGCTCGTAGTGTATTCTGTCGCTTTAACAAGCACGTGAAAGAGCGAGAAAGATGCGATGCTAGTAAATTGTTGCTTACGTCTCGTGGGTAGCAGGTGCCAATTATTGCCATTTAGTCAGCCGACTGTTTGAACTTTTGAAGGTCGAAAAATACGCGATTGACATTTTAAAGCAATTCAAGAATAATCAAACTGATTTATAATATCATATTTTTAAAGAATCATTTTTTTTTATAAGTCACTTCAATACTGGCGTTAAAAGTAACCTCTGATTAAATCCATAATTATATATTTGTGGTATAAATGCTTTGACCCAGATACTTTATTATCATTATTATAAATGATAAAAAAATATAAAAAATATCAAGTTATTAAATAACAAATACTTCGTCAAGGAATTAACTAGTTTTAGTATCTATTTGCAGAATTGAAATTAAACAAGTAGGTTGTTCAATTTCATTGCGATTATCATCTCTACAGTTAATTATGATATATTTACCTAACTACCTGACGTAAGCACGTTCGTTATTCTATAAATTCATTAATGCTAATTGCACCTACATTGTTATAAAAGTTTTTAAATTTCTTAACAATATTTCTGACTCTTTTAAATAATTATCTGTATTATAAGTTAATGTATTGTTTATTTAAAATAAGTAAGGGGCTTAATAGCGCATTAATTACAGCTTCGTAAAGAATCAAAGTAAATACTGCAATGTAGTAATTATTATCCGGACAGTCAATCTTTACTCCAAGCAAAGCAAAAACCAAGAAATCTGCCATTAAAACATTAATAACTCCTACATGAATAAATTAAAATTTGAGATTAAATTTGCCATAATTAAACATAAATTACCTAAATATGAAGTTTAACTTTTTAACATCTCGTAATTAGTAAAATAATTATCTTTATTTCATTACTTTTTTATGAAGGTACAACTTTTTTTTATTTGAACAAATCTTTCACATACTATAATTTGGCACGGCTGAAAAAAAAGTTTCTTCTCCGGTCATACCTAAATGTTTGATATGTTATTCCATCGCCCCCGCACGCCACAGTTTTTTTGGCTTTCAAAGTACTTTCAGACGAATAGTTGTTTACGTCGAATTTATTAATAGCCAGCGCTTTGTTTTTGCTTTGTAGATTCTTTTTACTTTTAAAACACTCTTTAAAATAACGCGTATTAAAAAAGTTTTCAATTAAATGTATTATATTGTTTGACACGGTAATACGAGTACGACACAAACTATACTCAGAATATGTTCTGTATAAGTTGAAACGTCTCCAGTATGAGAACTGTTATTGTGTGGACACCAAGTTGTTTTCTGTGTTAGTTGAAATAATTTTATAAAATCTTAAGTACCTCATGTCTTACGTTATATTCTACTGTTCTTAAAACAGTATTAAAATTTCTTGAAAGGTCAGATTTCTTCTAAGACACGTATCTATTATTCTGTCCATTTTTAAAGATGGTATGAAAGTTAAATTCGTCCTTCCTACAGTTATTATTAGGACAATAAAGATAATATGTAATCCTATACTTACTATAATCTTAGTAAAGAAATATAGTGTATAGGAACCTAATTATCAAATTCGTATTGTAATATTCACACTACATATCTACATATTATAACGAGTAGGTACCTATCTAACTAAATAAAGTTTTTGTTTATTGATAAATTTGTTTCTATCAATTGTTCCAAAATTGTGCCCAAAATTTGTGCTAAACATTGTTCACTAGATATATATTTTTCTAATATGTATGTATTTTTCTCACATGTAGCATCTGTGTATAAATTCCATCATTTCTTATATATAGGTAAATTTAGGGCGTTTAATTCAATTAAATGCTTCCAATATAGGCACATAATTTTCTGGAGTTTGTCCATAACTTCGAACACGTCAATACATCAGTTCGAATGAACGCCTACATTACGGATTAAAAAGCCGGTTTTAAATAATAATGAAAGAAACATCATTGATTGCCTCATACGAAACGGAAATTTAGGCTCACAATTTATGTTTCGAATCTCTTTACGTTTGAACGGAAATGTGAAATTAAAATGTTTTTATCAGTTTGAATCCTTAATGAAATAAATTTTGTAACATATTACAACGTACATATCTTATTGAGACCTTGATGAAGTTTAGCGTATTGTTTTTTTTTATTATGACTTGCTACGACTACGAATGTTATCTCTGAAGGAAAATAGTGTTTTGGTTTTTAGTGGGAATTTCCCCATCTCTCTTCTTTTTCATATTGGTTTTTCGTTTTGTAACTATTACGTAGATGACTACTAGTATTTGACCTACTATTTAGTATGTGTAATAAAAGCTTAGGTACTAACGGAGAAAGCACAACTTTAACCGGTGAGTATAGAAGCATGATATTTTGCAACAAAAGTTCCTTGTACAGCCAAATCAGCTTGGAGACGTTTTGCATTTGTACTTAGTAGGTCGGTAGATAATTTTAGATTTAGATAGTTAGATAGACTTAGATAGTTAATTAATATTATTCAAATTAAGTATAGTTTTTAATAATGATTTTTTTTTATTTGTTATGTAAAAGTTGTGAATAGACCTCCGAATTACTTAAGACTCCGGCTGATTTAGCAACTAAATGAGTGGGGTCAAATAATGCTCGGGTTGCTAGTATTATTTTTTTAGATTTCTCGAAGTCAAAAGGAACTCTTATAATTTCGCTATGTCTGTCTGCCTGTTTGTGGCTTAGCTCAGAGATTCTTAGTACTAGAAATCTGTAATTTGCTATAGCTATACGTATTAATCACGCCAACAAAGTTGTTTAATAAAAACTTGAAAATCATTTGGGGTTTAAGGTTTTTTCTCATCTATACCATCGTGTGGGGGGGGGCAAGGATAGGTAGGTAGTTCAAAAATATTGTAGATTTGTGAAAACCATTTTTGGATTCAGGGATCCCTTTGCTTATATTAAGCTTTAAATGCTAATTTTTGTTAGAGTCATGTGTCCCCATCCGTCCGTCCCTCCCAGCTAAATGCTGGTTGTTTTTGGGTAAAATGTGAAAAACTTCATGGTAGTATTATATATAATGAAGTTAAAACGAAAACTATCAGAGATAAGTAGGCTTTACAAGTTGACGAGTAATAGTCAATCAAGTTGGAGAATTAATTTCGTACAAATTTCATTGAAAATTACTTAAAGACCCTCACACACTGGGCTAGGCGCCGGCAGAGATATGGTCAAATATTTGTAGTATATTTTTGTATGAATTAATTCATGGTATGAAGTTATGCATGCATTCGTGAATCATCCTTTATTCATGCTACACCTGGCCGGATCCGTGCCCCGGCTGGGCACTGTGGCAGGGATCCGGCCCGGCCCCAACCCGGTGTAACATGAATGATCCTTAAGTCTGTATATTGTGATGCGCAACTACGGAACCCTACACTGCGCGTGGCTCGACATGCACTTGGCAAATTTTTATTGAAATATGTGTACAAATTATACAAATCTTTTTTAGTTTGGGAAGCCAAAGGCTTACCTTCATCATGTTTTGACACCGGAGCCATTTTTAATCAACAATTTAATATAAATAATAATAACTAGCAACGAATAATAACATTGAATAACAAATAATAACAATAAACAGATATTAACAAATAAAATCAATGAACTAATTAGTAAGAAAATAATAACAAACAAAATAGCATGACACTTCTAACGCTACTCGAGAGAGCGACGCACGTGGTAGCTAGCGCAAACTGCTATACTCTGGTTTTAGTCACTTTGTGTATTACACTACTACAAACGCAAAATCGTCTCCAGGCTGATTTATTTGTACCTATAACATAGGTTAAGCACTTGAAAAATATTTATGAATACGTCCCCTATGTAGGTTAATAATATTTAGACGCGGATGGAAAACTCCATCGAGCATACAGTTAGTAAACTATAATACCGTTTGCAAGATATTCCCTGATACTTTAAAAATGAAAATCTTTCGTTTTTTTAGATATCGAACAAATAGACCAGGAGATACTAAAATGTTTCTTAAAACACTCCATTATATAAGAAACTCAGTATTTAATTTAAAAACATAACCTAGATCGTGCTCATTTGTAATAAAATATCTTCTACTCGTCATAAAGAGACAAGATTCTCATATAAAACACTTCTAATAAAAAAAATCTATCGTTGAAAATTCCAAATCAACGACGCTGAACTAATCTGTTATTACTATGCGACGTCAAAGACACCGCGGTATAAACCAGTTTTATACATAAACTCGTAAATTTTCACTTGTCTAGGCGTAGGTATTCCTTACTATATATATTGCTATAATATATTGACAAAAATATACATTAGATAAATAACCACCTAATTATGTAACTCCCCATACATATTCAATACTTATAAGCAATAAGTAAATAAAAACACATTATTCTGGCAACTTAAGAAGGCCACACAAGTGGTGTAAGTAATACGTCTATTGTCTCATTCCAACATAATAATGATACGCATTGAAAAGAGAGATGGATATTCAGTAGGCAGTTGTATCCTTCAAAGCCTTGCCATGAAAACTGGTTTCTTTTGAATGCTTCGGGACGTTGTTGAATTTATATATTTATTTTTTATTAATGTATTACATATCTGTGTAAAATGTTTATAAAAAACTTTTGTGAAAATGTTAATATGTTTTATCCTAAAAAAGCATTTATGTATATAATGTATAGTAAGAAAAAATAATTATTTACAATAAGCCAAAAAAATTAAAGTATATACACGAGTATATTTTGTCAGTTTTTAACACAACCCAAAATAATTTTACAAACTTGCTATAATTATTATTTATAAAAACAGTTGTCATACTATTTGCATGCAAGTACAAAAACAATTTTACATGGAAAATGACGAATTTCATTTTGTAATATTATTTCTTAGTGTTGCTTGCTATAAAAATTATTTTGTGTCAAAGAACTTTGTCTACGTCCCGCAGCATTTGGTGAAGTTTGGAAAAACCTCCTAAGATTTTAGATAGATGGCGCTAGGTTACGCGTAATTGCTTTCTAACTTACAACCAAGTACAAATATTGTTTCGTTTAAAATAGGACCACTAACTCTAATAAAATAAATTTAAAAAAGAGTTCATATTCTTTATATAATATTTCGGGTTCAATAAAATTTGGTCAGAATAAATTTGAATAAATAAACTCTACCTATACGGTATTGGATAATTTCTTATCTCATCTGATAAGTAAGCCGAGTGTTTTAATTTTTTAAAACGTTATCTTTAGTAATTGTAGCACTTGTTATATGTAAAATCTTTAAAATATATATATCGAAAATTCAGAAGTAGACGCATATCCATCTTTTTTAATCCCAACCATAAAATAAAATAATGTTGCCCATATGATGGTAATAGTTTATTAGCGATTTCAAAATAAAATTGTTTTATATTATTTCCTTAACAATTTTTAATTTAAAAATGTTTTAAAAGAAACTAATTAGGTAGCTTGTACTTAGTGGGTAAGTAATAACCAGTTAATAAGGTAACACTAAAATCTAATTGGATAATTTTTCTACACCGATTTCCTATAAGTCTGGTTCTTATTATAGAAAACAAGAATCATAAGAAATAAGCAGGTACTTTCATGAGCCTTTACTATAATATGTTACTTTTGGTGAAAACTTTTCTTATTATGCCTGTGTGGGTATATGTTTTAAGATGTTTCTAGATCCAACGGTGTTGCATAACGGAGGGCGGTTAGGTGTCCCGACTTCGTTTATATAGTTACTCACACAGCCGCTATTAGCGCATGCGTAGACGAAACCTAGTCCTATTTGTTGGTAAACAGTATTTGTGTAATCGATAATAATTTCTACAACTCGTGGTAAATATTTATAAAGCTCTATACGGTTAGAGTTAGTAAAAATATCTACTAAGTTATATTTAATTATAGGCGGTTACAAATATACAAAATCACCGAAAATTTGTGTGAAACGTGGTAATATTTTAGATTTAAAAATTACCAATATTTTCTCCAGCACTAATTATTTTGCATAATAGTGCTCCTTATTAGACGAGTGATCCGGTTAAGCCAAAGCTATATACCTACCTAACTACACACCCGATATAAAATTTCCAATAAAATAAGTAACTTCAAAATACTTATAATGAAGAACAATAGTAATTTTACCTACCTCTAAAATTGTTAGTTCATCCCGACCACATAATATCACGAAGCATGGAGATTTATAAATTAAAAAAAAAGATTTTTATAAATTTACAACAGTTTTGGCGACACCAAGAGGAGGTCGATTAGCTTAAGTTTTTAATTAATTCAGATAACTATAGCGAAAACCTAACTATAATGTTATAATGTTAACTTTATATAATATATAAATTTTAAAAATAACGCGTTTCTTACAATTCATGATTCGTTATTTGTACTGTTTTAAGTAGACATCTACCTCCATAAATATCTGTGTCATTAAAATATATATAGACTGTATAAAATATACTCTTATTTTTTAGCACTATAATATTTGACAAGTTCATTGCTTAATTGTTGTAGGAAAAATGATACCTGCATGTTTAAAAATTACATTCTTATTTGAAAATTATTACAATATATACCTTCCAACCATTAAAGTTGAAAGCAGTTAAATTAATACATGTCTAGTTAATAGTAAAAAAATAAATAAATTAAAAACGCAATTTTTTCCACTGAAAATAAAATTTATAGTAGTAAGCTTCTCGACAGATTCAACGTTATTATATTTATTTATATATATAAACGTTACATACTTGTAATAAATTCAAATTAATTCGGCATTATTATTTAGGTACCTACATTTGACGCACCTTTGAAGTTTTGTAGCATCATTTTATTTTTCTTAAAATATAGAGGAATGCAATGAACCTTCGTTTGTAATATCATTTACAATATTTATATATCACAATGATTTAAATAAATTTTAATGACCGATGATGTTTTTGTTGGATGTATAAATGCTTACATTATAACCGATTATTTACCCAATATTTGGTTTTATTGAATAGTGTATTAGGAATTAAAACTCAAAAATAGCTATTATATTATAAATATGTATGCCTAAATCTAAACTTATATAGTAAAAATAATTGTTGATATTGATTGTATCTAGCATGTACGAGGTGCACGAAAAGGAGTTTTGACTTTTGAGTGGGTACCTATTATAAGGAGTTTTCATATAAACAGATGCCGAATAATACTCTAATATATGTTAATATTATATTGCAATAGAACGTAATATAGGGATTAAGTTAACGAATACAAGCAATAACGTTTATTTTCTTTGATATCACTAGAGGAATAATGAAATACTTACCTATAGCTTATTTAGTAATTCGGTACTCCAGAGAGTCCCCTGAATAAAGGACTCCTAAGCTCGGATTATGAAAACGCTAGGGGTTGGAATGAAAGTTAACTAGTTATTTTGAAAATAAAAAGTACAAAACATATTTAAAAGAGAACACAAAGGAATTACTGTAGGTATCAAATTAAAACTGATTCGAAGTAATTTCGCATTACATCTAAAATATCTCGAAACGTTATTGAACTGTACAACTAAATAAATGTTTTCTCAGCATCCGTGTATACATCTATTAATACTTTTAGGTATTATTCCCTTCCATTTACTAAGATAAAAACACCACTTCGCTTACTTCCCAACAAACCGCTGACTGAAACTGTCGGTGCTCTACATACAAAGACCAATTTATATTTGCCGTTTATTCGACAAGCTGAAACTTTTATTCAACCAGTAGAACGTTGAAAATTGAAGAGGAGTTGAGTTTCACCATAGTAAATATAAAGATGTCAGCAGTAAACATAGGTTATCATCAATCAATGGTTATGTTAATGCGCTTGTTCTCAGCGCGTGCAGAAGTTAAATACTTGTCTACGTGGCCCTATTACTTATAATATGTTTCGCTCAGAATATAGGCCAAGTGATTTTTGAATAATATATTAATTAATAAAATTACGTCTAGGTATATTTTTGTATATTTAATATGTATATTTTTCTAGTTTAAATTACATCATAGTTTGCTAATACATATTTCGTCATCGTGAATAAAATCGGGGAGGAAACTGCCGTACGCAAGGCAATCTACCGTACCATCTTTTACAGGAAGCGTTTCGGCTTATTTTCACGCCTCTGTTAGCAACACTGGGTTACTTTAGAAAGCTGAATTTGTGTTAACTAAGAAATATTATGAAACCCTACAACTTCAAGTTTATGACGTCTTCGTATAGAAGTTATAGGGATGCAAATTTACGAAAATTCGACACTGACTGACTGATTCATGAGCATCAAAATAGAACTAGTACTACTCCGATATTTAGAGAGCTGAAATTCGGCACAGAGATAGGGTTTATTGCCGACATACATTCCCCACTTCATATAGACAAATCATATTAAACGAGACTTGGCACGTTTTTTACGGCATGTTTTTGTTAAGATGGGCTTTACTTAAAATATGCACGCTATCGAATTTATTATGAAAATTCAAGCAAATATATCTATAAAATTAAAATAAGTTTTTTTTGTTACAAATAATGGTCATATTTAATATAAACTGTCTCTACAGGTCTGTGAAAATTATTATCGTTATTTCTACATAATAGGTACCCACCCAAATTTCATAAAACACTTCAAGCTGATATTGTCGGCCGTTGACATGAAAATTAACATTCATAAGTTTATTTTAATTTATTGGATAATATTTGTGATACCCATTTTATTTTCGCTTTAAATTTGAAGCGCATCGCTTAAGGTATCATTATCTAATCATTGTTCAAGAAACTCAGCAGTTGTTATTATGGGTCGATATATTATGAGTATATTCATAAATAAATTATTATTTTCCGATTATAATTATGTAAAAGATTTAATTGAATATTTATGAACTTTAATGACAAATATTGTATGAATGCTTAATAATTATACACAATATAATATACTTACTTAATGAACTAAATTATTCATGTTATTTATAAGTAAACTATAATGTAATCTCATGCGTCAATTAATATTAGCGGTAATATTTATTTCAATTCTGTAGTGATATCGTGAGTGTCGTCGGCGCCAACCGCCATCCGCCAGCCCACAATCTACAATCTTTATAAACCGCAGAGGGAATAACTAAAAGAGTTAGGGTTACTTACCCACTACAAACTAAAAGCGTAATATATAAAAATATGAAGACTTATAGAGGTAGGGCTATGGATTTTGTGTCTCTTGTCGTTTTTTGGCCTTAAAAGCGCCATAACTGCCAAAATAGTCGAGATTGATAGTGTTTTGTCGTAGTTTTTCCAAAAGAGAATAAAGCAAATTAACATTTTACTGTACCAATGTAAGTACATCTGACATTCAACAGTGAATGCAATGATAAATTTTAACAAAATAAAATGATAACACTACTGTAAAATATCGGTATCTCACATCCGGTTACACGATCTGCCGGTCTATTTACTTCTCTGTCTACGTTATAAACACATAAACTTGTATACGGTTAGTGCATACAAAAGAGAAACGTTTATCGTTTTTACAACGTGTGCGGTGAAACACCAGACAGAATATTGACCTGGCGTGAATGCAGATTCGATACGAAGAACTGTTTATTATGCTCGGTACAATATGTATTAATACGGAAGTAGGTAGGTACTCGCATTATGACATTCTTGTTATAGAATATCAAGGTTTAGGTTGCTCAGAATCCAAAAAAGTTGGATAACGGTTCTTCAAAAATAAAATAAAGGTTTTTGATGGTTTTTTTTATACAAAAACGTTAAACTCGTTAAGGTAATTATAAATAAAGAAGAATTACAACCCGCCAGATTAAAAAAATAAATAATATTAAAGCAAATGTCTACCATTTTAGCAATTTAAGAATTTACATCATAATCCAGTTCTTAAGAATGATTACTATACCTACTTACCTACCTATATGGGGCATCTCCTGAAAATGAACTTTTTAAATAGCCAATTATTTTATTTTACAAAATTCCTTTAACAATTTAAAATATAGGTACCGACTTGGTATTTTTTAATTTAGCTTGAGGATTTATAATTTTAAAACCTATACCTACATAATGTTGATTTAGTCATCTAAAAGCAACACATTTAAAAAAATGTGAGTCTATTAAATACCTTTTATTATCTATTCTATTGATAAAGAACGCTGTTAAAAAACAACTTTACTGAAACTCTCCTTTAGGAATGTACAGGGAGCGATTTAGATGAGTAAGCTGGCGACTCCTAAGGATATTTTATTTATCTATATGCCAAGTAACATACTTCAGCCTTGTTTTGTGTTCCTGCGATGAGTAGGGTTTCGAGAGCTCCTTGACTAAATACCTCTCCATATAATGAACCATACCTACCTATTTTGAAGCAACGATGGCTCAGTGGTAGCGTGTATGACTTCGCGTCGATTGAAGTGAGTTCGAATTCCTGCAATGAGCCTGAGCTTTCGGTGAAGGAAAACATCGTCAGGAAACCGTAGCAAGGTGGTAGGGCTTTTTCTAATGCCCGCCTGGCTAGTTACCAACCTCAAGTTGAAAATCTGTCGCCAAGCATCAGTAGGTGTGACACTTGAGAGTCAGTGTTCCACTAGGTTTAGTATGTTATCATCTTGGGCCACATCGTCACTTAACATCAGGTGAGACTGTGGCCGCTACGCCAAACCTACAACGATTAAAGAAAAAAAAATGTCTACTTAATAAACTACGAAAGTTCTTTTACTTTCTTTAAATCCATAATAATACTTTTTTATTTATCGTAAGTTAATCGTTATAACAAAAAAAAAAACGAGAATACTCGCTAGTCTAATAATAGATGTATGGTTACTTACGTATGTATCCGTATAACATTTTGTTTTATACAACTAAGTTGGCAAACAATACCCCAAGGAGCTCTGGAAACCCTACTCATCGCAGGAACACAACACAAGGTTATTTGACTGCAGTCGTCTCTAAGGTGGGAAGTATTACACCAGTCTACCGTAAATAGAGAGAAATCTCCAAAGAAATTTCTCAGTACCCTACCTCTTAAATATGGTACGTGTACCGTCTGTTTACATCGGTATAAGAAAAATAACATTTCTTTGAATATTTTCCAAGTGTACCAAGTAACATATGAGGTTATCGACACCCCTTAAATAAATGCAACTCCAGTTTATCAACCAAATTAAGGTTTTCATACAATTTTCACTGAGGCATTTCGAAGTAAGCAAACACTGCGGTGATATCCCCCGCGCCCCCTAGGGAATTAAGGGGCGCTGCCCCACCAAGGGTGCACTGCTATTGCCAAAGGCGCAACGTTGCACTAAGCTAACACTATGGATCTGCATGCGAATACCCAAATTTACTAAATCTTGATTCGATATTTGGTAACGATATCGAATCTAGGGACGTCTCGAGTTGAGATGAGAATTTGATGGATCCGTCGTTTCCCATTTACGCTATCGTGTTCAAAATGCATTTAGCGCAGCACGTGATCGAATTTTACTTGGCACTTTCAGTGTGCGAGCTGTATTCTTAAGTAGACAAGATTAGAAATAAACTATGTAGCTTTAATAAAATTAATAGCTATTCATTCATATGAATTAAACTGAAAATGTATTAATAATCTATACTAATAATATAAAGTTCAAGAGTTTGTTTGTTTGAGTGCGCTAATCTCTGGAACTAGCAGTCAGATTTGAATAATTAATTTGCCTTTTTTGTGTACTAGCTGTGCCCGCGACTTCTTCTGCATGGACTTCATAATTGGGTCTTTACCGGGATAAAAGTATCCTAGTCTTAATTCGGATTATAAGCTATCTGTGTGACAAATTTCATCCAAATCCGTTTAGCGGTTTTAGCTTGATTTAGTAACCAACAAACAAACTCAATTTCACATTTATAATATTAAGTAGGGAAGTAAGGATTTATTAAAGAAGGTCAAAGGCTATATAACTTCAAGCTACGGCCTTAAGGAGCGGGGCAATAATCATGAACGTCGATCATTCTGGTAAGCTGTAGACAAGTACGGGATGAGAGACCAACGATACACCAAATATAGCTCACATTAATTTTTCTAAATTACGATTCTATTTTAAAAATTTTCAATGGAATATATAAGATCAAAAACACGCACTTATAAGGCAGGAATACCGTAAATTGATTTCTTCATAGCTATTTTAGATTTAGAATAAAACTTAGTTGTACCTTATATGGGCGTTGAAGTTGTGTCCATGTATGAATTTGTTCAAAATCAATTGGATATGGTTTTAACAGATCCATTATAAATTAGAAAAAAAAATTCCATGGTAATTTTAGACTTCCAAATAAAGCTATTATAATAAATTTAATCGTTTTTTTGTCAGCTATGTTTATTACTGTGAAGTTCGATCACTGTGCTTAATTCCGTTTATGTGTTTTGAATGAAATAGGTTATTATTATGCGAAGGAGTTTTTATTTGATTATTTTTCTATATCAGTTATGAATATTTTTAATATATTAGAACAAACACTTCACAGAACACTTAGATTTTATTTCAATAGGAAAACTACTGACCTTATCTTTAGTTTAATCACGACGTACAGACAAACAAGCAATTTAGAATAAAAACGTTTATTTACGAGTTTTCCTCTTAAGCCTATAGTCGCAAAATAATAATTACAACAATATTAATTATTATATTCCCGTTGGAATGTCCCCACATAGCCTAACATATGTAGAGGTACCACCTACCTATTTTATAATGTCAAGATCATAACAATGTGATTATGCGTTTTTATGTACGTAATCATTGCACTGAACGCTAAAAATCAGAATTATTAAATTTAAAATATGTTTGTGTGTATATAAATAAAAATTATTGTATATAAATATATTTTTTCAGCTCCATTTATGTAGGTGTAGGTAATAATAATACCGTCACCTTTTACGGATAGCGCGTCTTGTACTGTGTGTATTTTTGTAATAATTTTAATAAACATTTTGAAGGTGAATTGTTATTGTAATTTATTTATTAACTCAAAATGTTAACATATATAACTTTCGAAAATAGTACTGCCCTGTGGCTTTTGAAATTGAACACCTTTATTTTCTGCCTCTATGGCTTTAGCTTCTGCTTCCCAGTCATGAAAATTCATTTATTCATTTGAATGAAACAAATTCGCAAATCTCGCATATTCCTGAATTTGCAGCCGTAAATAATTAATTAAGGAAATCTCAATATTAGAAGTTAATGTATGAAATTGCCGATTTTGAATGTTGACTAATGTGATTGTCGATATCTTTCATTCTACTTGATATCGAAAAGTAATATTAATTTTAGAATATAGCTATAACATTTATTTTTAAAAATCAGTTGTTCATTTGTTTTATCGCCTTTAGATTTTTCTTTGATATCGCTGTTTCTGTGACCATGGAATAATCGAAATTCATCAATAATTTTCGAATACGAGTTCCGTCGTGGCACCATCGCAGTGCCGACGGCAATCAATATCAATGACGTGTATGGACTAAGTAACGCAAGTAAACGCACGATATGCTTTTGGTTAAATCGCTTCCGATTTTGGAAATGTTGATCTTAAAAATGAGTCCCGTGGCCAACCGGAGATGAAAGTCAAAACCGGTGAATTAAAGCCGTGGTGGCAGGAACCGGTGGTAGTGGTTGACGTTCATAAGTGCCTTCTTAGGGCCTAAATTGAATAAAGTCTTTTTTTATTTTGATTTTCGTATGTATTTGACTAGGTAAATTAAAAAATATGTGATCCAGATATTTGTAACACTGTCAACATTTTGGAAGATGTTGCTCGTTTTTTAGCAGTTACACCTAGATATGTACAGATTAAATTAGGAACACACGTGATTTTTAAGAACGCCATAATTTAACTAAATTAAAAATACAAAATTATGTGACTTGTAACAATTTAGTCGATTATTAGAAATAAGTAAAAACATTTAGTTATCTGTCTGAAATATATTTATATGTAAATGTTCTGATTTTGCTAGGAATCCTTGATCTACTGCATTTTTTAGCTTTAAAAAGAAATGTCAGTTCTATAAACTTTAACGTCAAATATATAGAGTTCAAATTTGCAAAACGTCCGGCTTTTGGGACAACATTGCGATCTCTAGTGCAAATCACCCGAGCATTGCTGCAATTGGGTCCTTATATATATATATATAGGGTATATTAATTACTATTAAAACTTAAAATAAATTAAAAAAGAAACATTTGCGACTAACCTTCAATATATGCCCTCTCTAGCCATTTAAATTTAATTTTTGTACCTCTACTACTTTCAGCGTGGTAGTGCAGCAAAGTTCCAGATCGGAGCGTCCGGTAAAGCTGTAAAAGCTGTCAAGGCTCCAGGGCCCCTAAGGCTAACAGTATAGACAGTTCGAAAAAAAAAAAACAGATCGTCCGATTATTGGGACGTTTATCTTACTAGGTACTAGTTACTAATATAAATATGTATTTTAGTTGCCACAAAAACTCCCTGGATAATTTGAATAGGGGAGCCGCCATCTTGTAAGAGCCACGTTTGAAGACTCAAAGCAAACTAGAAAAATATTCTGTTCAAGTGACGTTGGGAAAATTGTTAATAAACATAATATTGCCATTAAATACAAAGAAGAAAAAATATCACTATTTATCTGTATAGGTAAATGTTGGTAATATAACTCTAAATACTTATTTGACGTCACTTAACAAAGATAATGATAAAAACGCTATTAGATAACTGTAATATTCGTAAGACCCACTTTAGTTTTGGTTCCTGTAATTATGTTACAAATTTACAGTTAGGTACAAAAAAAGGTATTAGGTATATATTTAGTTTAGTATTATTTTGTAAATACTCGCAACCACCCGGCTGCGCACGGGTAGCAGAGTATGACAGTTTGACAGATTGTGATGAAATAAATGAATGATAAATTTAATTTATTATGAAAGCATTCTTTGATACTGATTTTGGTTAATACATGTCGTTACTTGTATTATATAAACTTTCAGCACATCTTTAAACCCTTAGGTATTGAATTCGAAAAAACTATATATAAAACATTTATTTTTTACTTTGTCACAGAATTGCTATAATACTAATTTTCATAGCTCTATGTTCAAAAATGACGGATTATCATACAAACTTTCATCCCCTTTTTCATCACATTAAGAAATGATTATCCAAAAATCCTTCCTTAGTGCTAAACTACAGTGTAAAACCTGCATGCAAATTTTCACATTTCTAGCTCCCAGTAGTTTGGGTTGTACGTAGATATGTCAGTCAGTCGGTTATCGTTTTATATAAACATGTATATATATAATATATTAAATAAGATAGAAGAATCACGTAAAGTGACCATTTTGTTATGAGATGAGGAGGTTTTGTTTTAATTTTTAACGTTCCGATAAACCTACCACACAAACGAAAAAATTGTCAAATCCTTTATAATAACATAAATTCACATTTATTTGTATGTATCGTATTTCGCCTAAGTAATTGATATTTTGTGCAGATTCTTTATCAAAGGTTGTCTCGGAATTATACAAAATTAGTTTTATACTTTTAAAATTATACTGGCATTCAGATAATGAGTTTATAAATGTAATATCGTAAGATTTTTAAAATCATTTGAACACAAACACTTTTACAGTATATGCATAAAATTGTAATATATTTTATTTATCACTGGGCACTAATGTTCTAAACTTTAATAATATTAAATTCAAATTAAAAACATTTAGCAGATTTCTTAGTGATTTATGTAATGTAGGTTATATCAAGCTATATTTTATATAAATAATTTGATAGTAACAAGACACTGTAAATGGTAGTTATTAGTATTCATTGATCCTCGTAACTTTGGTAGAGTTGAATAAAATTAGACAAACAAATGAAATAGGCAATGCCCACTTTTTTACACAAGTTAATTATTTTACCTACTTCGATATGCGCCTTCTAATACCTAATTTACGATGTTAAAGATAATATGTTTAAACTGTGGAACCATCTCCCGGTCAAGGTGTTCCCTCCTTCTTATGACATCGGGTCCTTCAAGCATAACGTGAAGAGATATTCATGCAGACCGGTATGACAGCGGCGACCGCCGATGGATTTCTATATCTCGGTGGTCGCTGTTTTATTTGGATTGTAGTTTGCTTACCATCAGGGACATTATAGCCAATGTGCAGAACTATTATAAAAAAATAAATATACTATACACCTTTGAACAATATTTTGTACAAATTTTTAACAGCAAAACGCAGTTACTTGCTTAGTTTAGAAAGTAAATTTTATTACATAGGTGTTCGTACCTCCTACCTACATTTTGAGTAAAACTTTTGTTTTGCTCTTTAATAATAATTTCCACAATATTTAGTTAAACTGAGTGAGTCCCGACAGCAGGGTAAGGTACATTACGTTCACGGAACCCTTGAAGAAATTTAACCCTGACGATAGCGCCGCTAAACAAGTCTGAGTAGCTTGTGTGCCGTATGGTATGGCCCAAGTGAGAAGAATAATCGATATAATTTTTTTTAATATCATGAGACTCCTTTTTATATCATTTCCTTGAAAACCATAATGCGTGCAAAATTAAAAAGCCTTCCGTTTTTATTACTATAAAACTATTTTAAGAAAATAAGTAGGTACCTACCTATTTCACTAAATTAATGTTACTACTTTGACAAGTACGTGTATATGGTACTTAGTATATGCACGTTTAAATACTGTACCTATACATTTAATACATTATGTTGTTTTCTTTTTATTCTTCAGTTGTCATTGTTTCAAATGTTTCAAAGCATAACAGACTGTCCTGTAGACTAGTTCCAGTGGAAGTGAATATCATCAAATAATTATTCAATTGATATAAATGTTAAAAAAGTTTATAAATTAAACACTTTTAGTCTATGTTGCTCTTTAAAATAGCTTTATTCAACTACCCTTCTGTTAAGTACGTACGTAGGTACTTAGAAACAAGTACAGGAAACGTTACAGAGAAACTGTTTTTTTTTTTTTAATACCTTGATATATAATTACAAAATATTATTTATATAGTATTTAATAATGCAGTATTTAAAAGCTAGTTAATATCCGAACTGCATTGAAAAAGTTTCAGTATATAGGTATACTATAATCTATAATTAAAAACATATAGGTAGTAGTTTCATTGAATAAACTCACTTGACGGTGTTCTTAAAATATTTGACAACGAGAACTGGAAGAACTTTCAACTAAATTTTCAACATACTTATTATTATTTAGTACTTACTTATTATTTAGTAACTAAATTATCCAACATCTACCTATCCGATTCTTTGTTTATCTCTATTATAGATAAATAGTAATCATAAATATTAAACAATTAATTTTAATAAATTATTAATATACCTCATATTTAACTATATTGTACCTAATTGAATAAATATTACCACCAACATGTGTTGTGTGAGTCAATTTATTATTAATTTAAATGTTACATTTGAAAAGCCTATATTAATTTCATTGATTTATACAGTTTAATAAATTTGTACCTAAGTAGACTCATTTTTCAGTAGATACATACGGCAACAAATTTACTATGCAAACCCAGCTGCAGTAATAAAATGGAGACTTTAATTTCGTTGTTAACGAATTCGGCGTCATTAACTGGAATATTAACAAAATAATTATCCAGTACCTAACTAATAATTTCTACATGGTAATGTTTTGATAAGGCAGTCACTCGTTCGTGGCATCTGTTCCCTGCCCACAATATAATGGTAGATTTTACCCTCTGTACAAACGTTAACTTTCATTTATAAAATAGAATAGCCGTCGTTATGAGCCTTATTTTAAATCTCAATTTCCTTCAATCAATCTTTTTGGTGAATGCAAAACTTCTGATATTTGTTGAATCAACGTTGTTTTGTTCTTAAAATTAATTTAGGCCTCTTGAGCGTCCGTTCGAATTCTGGACGGGATTAAATCGATCTCAAGTTAATTAAATTTTCATCTGAGTTATTTGGCAATCAACTTATAGGTACCTATATTATAAACAAAAACTAGATAGATATATGTATGTGTTATAGGTAGGTAATTTATAAAATTATTTGTATGTTCTGAATATGAATGTTTCCAAATTTATATATATGTATATACCTGTAGATGCGAATAATATGTATGAATAAAAGTTCCTACACTGTTAATATGAAATCGCTGAGATAATGAAACGAAATCAACCTATCATAATAAATTAAATATAAAATATACTACCAATTTCGAAAATTTACCTACATTTTTGAACAAACCTATAGAGCGCTGTGGAAATTGTTCTTAGCAAACGTAAAACAAAATGAATATTAGGATGGTACTTAAGTTTGTAAAATGTTTCTATGAATTAAATTTTGTGAAGGTAAATGATAAAATGTTTACTTAATTAAATATAAAATTTACATAACAGCGGCTCTTCAGTAGCTGTAGCTATATCTTAGAACAATAAGGCTTGTTCACATTACTGTTATGCCAACGTAAGGTTTTTAAAGAAATATAATATAGTTATAATGTATGAATACTTTATTTAAACAAGAAAAATAAGGCGATATCCATACTTTCGTATAGTTTATGATACGCATTGTATCGATCCGTTAATACGATATGTAAAATAAAATCTGTGAATTTATTTGTAATTGTGCGACATAAATTTTACATAAAATTAGTTTATGTATGTCCATGTGTCAGGCAGGTGGCCATGAGAAAATCTCGTAAGATGGGTATCAGATCCTTTTCGCTTCACGCTGAGAACCTTTTAGCAGAATTTCGATTTCGCAATACATTTAAATGCAAAATGATTTTGTGCGTTTTGACTTCTTACCTAATAAGTTTACTTTATTTACAAAGGTTATAAAGTTATTAGAATATGGAAAGTAGGTATTTAAAGGTATCGTTTGTGATGGCACTTAAAATCCGCTCTTTATTTTCGAAACCTTATTTAAGAAAATCAGCCGGATTGAAACATGATATAATATGGTGCCGTGAAATCGCAGCATCGTAATCAAAATTAAATATTTCGAACAAAAAAAAAACCAATAACAACGCCGGCCATTTTCAAATATTTCATCGAAGTTCGATTTTAAATATGGTTCCGAGTACAGAAACAGATGTACGTCCATTTAAGGAAGAGCTTGAGATGTCTACACATGTTCAAGGTATCTGTGTCGATTTTAAGACACGCGAGATCGGCGAGGGATCTATTTAGTTTGGTCCTTATATGTATGGCTCAGCCCTTTAGAGTGGGGATGCCACGATACCGACTACACGCGAGGGTTTGTCGATGTCAACATCTATCATGCATTTTATGGTCGAGAGGTTTGAAAGTAGCATGTATACACGCTAATCTCTTCAAGTATTGGATTTGTAAAATTTAATGGTAAACTAATAATTTCTTGATTATCTAAATCATGTAAACAATAAGATTAATTTACTGAATACTCTAAAATGCTTATATTTTCCTACTAATGTACCTATCCTAGTAAAATGTGAAAGTTGGTATAATTGGATGTTAGTTACTTAATCAGGCAAAAATAGCTGAACGTATTTGGGTGAAATTTGGCACACAGTTTATAACTTGGATTAACACATAGGATACTTTTTTTTATCTCAGTAAACTATTGCGGTTGCTATTTAACTTTACATTATCGAACAAGACTATCTATGACTCTTTTAATATGTGGGTAAATAATCAAATTAGGATAAGTATTTATAAACTCCTTTATATTTTTAAATAACTGTGCCGCTTGCAAAATTAGCTGACTGACAAAATATCCTTTTTCATTCCGAATTAACTCCAACTGAGGGCTCGAGGATGTTATCAAAACTTTAATACTTAAAGTTTAAACGTTTTCGGGAAAATGAGCGTACCTTATCTTCATTTCATATCCAATTCGCATATTATCACAAATCCTACATAAGATTCGTGGTTATATTCGAAAGTTCGTGTGTAAGTCTAACCTGAAAATACTGTCATATTTATCAATAACTGTTTTAAATATAATACTAAATTTGACAGCCTAAAATGGACTGTATGTCACTAATAATTAGAGTGTTTATGTAGTAAAACCTATTACATGCTAGGATGGTTTGTACCCAAGTATTCACATCCGAGACTTACGTAGGTAAGCTTTGAATCCCCGTCCAATTTTGAAAGAGTCCATTTGCATCTTTCCTCACATTTAAATAACGGACTTACAGGAAAGTTCTCTCTTTTTAAAACTTTTTACACTTGAATTGCTTCCGACGTGCCAGTTTCATGGAAGAAGGATGATATAAAAATTTATAATGATTTGAGTTTAATGATACTATTAGTTAATCTACCTATCAAGAATAGATATTATTATTTTCACATGGAAAAGTAACAAAATGATTAGCTGAAGACGTTAATTATTATTTGGAATTAAAATCATTATCTAGCGACCAGAATGTTTCTAACGAAAAAACGGAGAATGTGCTTTCGTTTTACGCTAGAGCCCCAAAAAATTTTTAGGTGATTTCGTCTGCTTAGTATTTGGTAAACTAGTTTTCGGCATGTCCAAAAAAAGTAATCTTTTAACTATACAATATAATTGCAATTATATAATATGTAATGAGTAATTTTATAATTATATTAAATATGTATTTATTTTCATGGCTGTTTTTATTTTAGCGACTTTTATCATTGATCTGTATTCTACATTATTATTTGAGACAGTTTTTGTATCGACACAAGTCAGCGACTAATCCTAGAGGCAATTGTACCAGTTTTACTGCAAAGAACCGCTTATTGCGACGAAAAGAAAAGACAGCGGAATAATAACATGTGTAATAACTGAAAATAACCTCCGTTACGACGTGTCACGCCTTGATACGTTACATTTGACATGCTGGTTTGACACGTTCAACAAATATTGCTACAGACTCGGCAAATACAAACCTAATGTATGGAACAAACATAGGGACATAATGGTACATGGCGATATAGAATTACGACTCGTTTGTAGCGATTGTCTCTACGGCTGGCAGCGAGGCACGTACGCGACTTATCGCTTGCTTAGTTTTTCTTGTGACAAAGACATTTTGTATTATTGCTTTTATATATTTATCGCAATTTCGAAACTCATGAATAGGGCTTTTTTTTCAATAATGTCTTTATATATTTAGGCTGATGTGTGATGTATCATCACATGCCTACGTAAAATCAAATGTTAAACAACTCATTATTTACCACGCTCATTCATCAATTTGTAAGTTTAGCCTTGAATTTTAAATTCAAAGGTACTTGGTGTTAATATACTTAATAAAATAAAAAATGCAATTAAAGTTAAAGTTAATTATATTTTTCTAATTTGAATACCTATCAGTTTTAGCATTAACATATCCAATGTTCGCTTTATTACCAAACTAATAATCTAACTAAATTGTCTAAATACCGAACAGCCAACTATATAAACATGCGTTACTGCTCGGAAATAACATCATATTAAAATTAGCTTGAGAAACCAGGCTAATTTCAAAGTAGATACTTAATAACATCATAAGGTACAGACCTTTTAGTAACAATGCACCTTTCACTAACCACAGTTATAAATCAATAATCGTATAAAAGAAAGCAATTAAAATAACGCAAAGAGACAAAGAAACACATTATCACAATACGCTAAACCACCTTCACTATATCACCTGTAATTTTAAACTGATGTGTACCTTCGAAGCTGACAATTGTCGCAACGCGGAAGGGTTTCGCTATTTTTGTTTGTGCTCTAAATTTTTACGAGCCCCCATAAAAAATGTAGAACGACCAAAAATTGAACAATACACTTTCAGTTTCTTTATAAAGTATGTTAATAGTAACTAGACAATAGGAAGAGGTAAGGTGTTTTTTGATACTATTTACACAATAGAGTTTGTTACGCAACTTTTGTTTAAACGGTTCCAGTTAAACGAAACTGACTTTACATCTGATGTGTTATAGATGGCTTCGGTCATTCTTGGAACATATTTGGTGTGTTGTAGAGCAAAAAGTTAGTATTTTTTCGAAACAGAAAAAGTGTTCAAAAAACCAAGTAGGTTCATGAGACAGTCAACAGTCTTAAAAGGAGACAGTGTTATCGTGTTAGATAAGTTCTTAATATTTCTGGTGTATTGGTGCGTGGTTATGGTAAATACATTTTTTTGTTAAGCAAGAAGATAGTTAAGGTACATTTTTAAATAATTAATGATTTGATAAGTACTTCTCAAAATAGTATAACTCATTTTATTTTTGTTATTTAGGTAAACGCAAATTCAACTTCATGTTCCTATAGGTGCCAACTTACATAAAAAAATTAGAATACTATAAAAGCTCGCTGAATTAAAAATGGTTCCGTTTTTATTGCTAGGTATTGCTGTAAAATAAAGTACGATTACTAATTGAACTCCTAAATGTTAACATATTTCACATTGCGCTGCTCAGTTCAATGAAATGAATGAAGAAATATTCGAATTTGAAAATCTTAATTTCCAGTATGTAGGTGACGATAATAAAGAGGTCCTGTAGAGTTATAATTTTGATTACTAGCTGTGCCCGCGGCTCCGCTGGCGTTGACGACAGAAGAACGCGTTATAGTGTTCCTATAAAAATCTAAGTTTCTTAAAAAATTAATAACTTTTATATATATTTTATATAGATACCGTAATATTTTTTTTAATAAGGACCAAGTATCTAAGGAGTAAATAAAAAACAATTGATCAAAATCTATCCATAGTAGTTTTTGCGTGATGCGCGCACAACGGTAAAACTCAATCATTTTGTTTATATACATAGGTAGATGGTTACCAGTGGCGGATTTTCCTTAAGGCCAACTAGGCGCAGGCCTAGGACGGCCAGATATTAAGGGCGGCTAATGATGACAAAAAATATACTACTTAATGCGAACATGTGTCGACAATAAATAATAGTACACTAAAGCATAATATAGGTAGTGTTAAGACTCCAGACACGGAAAAAACTCAGTTTGAACTACAATGTTGATATCGTAACACTACAGTACTTTATTACCACCAAATTAGAAATGTTCTAAAATTTAAGTAAATTCATATATTATTTACGTCACAGTTAACCTGTGAGCTGAGAAGGAGGCGGCTCGTAGGTACTACATGGCCTAGGGCTGCCAAGACTGCTAGTCCGCCTCTGATGATTACCATTTATATTTTAAGACAGATTGAGTTTTTTGCTGGCTTTTCAAACGACTGGGATATTTCCCAAAGCGCTGGTAGGAGTTACATAGTATATTGAGTTTCATAATTGACTTTTTAAGGCCTTAATTGCATTAAACGCTTTCAATTTTAGCATCTCAATTTTTATGTTATTTAGGTCACAGTTTCAATACTGCGATTGTTATAAAAGTATTTTATAATATATGTTGTAAAAGATCTTTATTGAGAACTGTGTCAAATTATAAAGATACTTAGATAATATTAATCAAAGCACGCTTTAAAATATTTTATTTAAAAATAATATTCTTGGAATAATGTATCAAATGTTACGTAAAGCAAATATATAGGTACCAATAATATACACATTATATGTACATATTAGCTATATAGTCACATAATAAAAACAATAATTTTACTTAGCATGATTAGGAGATATATTATGTTTTAAAAACTGTTATTTATTTAACTTTTTAAGTTCGTTACTTAAAATATATTATCATCAAAATAACCAACATATAAACGTAACCTAAAAAACCACAAGCAAGCATAACCGAAAATGTATTAATATATCGATGTAGATTCGTAATGGAAGTGACGTAAATATGAATTTATAGTAATATTAAGGAGAAGAAAACATTTAGATGTCCCGAAAAATAAATCTCTACACTTTATATGGTCGGATCAAGGCTCCTTAGTCAATGAAAACGATTCGCGTGTCGCATAAAGTTAAATAAATTACACATTGTGTGTGATGTACCCGTTCCATATCAATTGATGATCACATTCACTTATAAGTCAGTTGGCAAGACTCCCGTCTACAACATAAAGAGGTTTCTATATATCGAACATTTTTGACTTATAGTAGCTAAAATCTCTGCATAAGAAAACAAATTTAGCTTCGTCATCAAATTTGTTCAGAGAGTTATCAGTGTTAAAGGATTCCCTTTTATAGGTTCCTACTAGATATTAAATATTTTTATTTTGAACATAAATTGTTTTACGAAATCGCTGAATTCGCAACACATTTGCAAGTCTAAGCTTGTGCCATACAATGTCATTAAAGCTATATGGATAATGATCCATTCCTCAATACATTTAAATAAATACTTTTTATCACTATTTCAGACTCATGATCCATACAACATATAGGTACACGATTCTGATATAGACATATACATATGTGTTTGGTACATTTAATTAGCTAGCTGTATTCGTAGATACAATTTACATACATCACACTAATTATCTGTAATACAGTCGCATGTAATTGATACCTGTGGATAGGAATGTTCTAACAGTAAGTAATTTTGTGTGCGTGACCGGACTGACTCTACATACTTCAATTAGACGTTTGACCTATTATTCAGTTTGAAATTGGAATATCTATTGTTCAATATTAGGATGAAAAACATATGTACAAATGTGTACTCGTTAAGTGACGTCATTATGGCGTATAGAAAAAGATAACACCAGTTTTAAAACACTTACATAGGTACACTTCATAGTGATGTCACAATGTTATTAATTTTATGTGCCTTTGTTCCACTAAGTCGAAGTAAATTTGTAGTTACTGTGGTTGGAAATTTTAAAGTTGTCAAAAAGCTCTCTTGTATAGCTCCGATAAACATTAAACCGTGTACTGATATACAATTATGCCGCATGGTGGGTTATGACGTACTCAGCAGTGATATACAGAGTATAATAATAAATTCTAAATTCAAATCGCGTTTCCGTTTTCTATTACTCATAGGTTACTAGTACCTTCATATACACGTTATACATACACAGAGCACGATTTCATACAAATTAGAATGACCGTCGTGTCCGATCATGTGAACGCGACATTTTCCCCTTTTCGGTGAGAATATTGTAAGGTTTAATTTGTCGTTAATCGGATACGTGACCTCGATGCATTGGATTCAGGTAGGTGGCTACCTAATTTGTGATTGGTATTAAAGCGGTGCCTGGTACCTATTGATCGAACGCGTTCCTTATTCCTACTTATAGATAGATATAGTTTTAGACAATGTTAATGATTGAGTTTACCTATTTACTTTAGTATGATGGATCACCATATAGTTGAGAACTTTTTCTTCGCCTTTTTAAGCGCCTTTTCAGAAAGTTGTAGTAAATGTAACCGTAAAATAAATTCACTTAAAACAAATGTTTGTAAAGGTAACAATACCTATTATTGTACATCACTTAAAAAACATTATATAAAAATAATTTTGTAACTAAAGACTTCCTTATTAATATAACTCTAAAAAAATATTGTCACGCAGTGCTGTCAGTATTTTTAAAACGAAATAAAATGTTCTATATATGCAAGTTTTTATGTTTTCACCTGATAGGTCATTCATTCTAATTGGTATTATAATAAACTTTATTTATTAATTAGAGTCTAAAAATGTATAGCTAGATATGTTATTTGTATCTCGGTAATATCTATATACCTAATACCTATGGGTGTTGCTAAGTCTTGTTTTGTCTTAAGAGGTAGATGTAGGTACTTCTCAGTATCGTCTAATTTACTCCAATCATAAAGTTAATTCTGAGGATGTGTTTTAAAGCCTATTCATCATAAAAATATTATTAAATCATTCTTATATATTACACGTAGGTATCATTTTTACATTTTTTGCCATTCTTTGATTTGTTAGTTTTTTTTTATCGTTATTGGTTTGGCGTTGTGGCCACAATCCCACCTGATCTTAAGTAACGATGTGGCCAAGATGATAACACGCTAAGCCTAGTGGAAGACTGGCTCTCAAGTGTAGCTGCCGGAACACCCTATTTGGTGCTTGGTGACAGATTTTCAACTTGAGGGTGGTAGCTAGCCAGGCGAGCATTAGAAAAAGCCCTACCAACATGCTATGGTTTCCTCACGATGTTTTCCTTCAACGAAAGCTCAGGCTCATTCTAGGGATTTGAACTCACGTCTATCGACGCGATGTCCGTACATGCTAACACTGAGCCATCATTGCTTTAAAACGAATGTAGTCGGCATCAATGAAGTTTAGAATTTCTATTATGTAGTTATTATTATTTTTATGATGCAATATGCATCTAACTATAATTTTAGGGTCAATAAAAATCATTATGTTATTATTGGTATATCTCAGTCATCAACGTGCCAACGCATGTGCATATTATAAAAATTGTTTTTAATACAACATAGTTTCAATTTCAGAATCTGGTTATCAATATAATTAAATTAGTTTAATGGATACTAAATTAACACATACCATTAATCATCACCACTATACCATTTATCATTAATCTTATTTATTTATTATTTGTGTTTATTCCCAGGAATAGTGTCGTGTATTAGTGACCGAGCACGACATTCAAACAAAATTGAATAATTTTCAAAGAATCAAACAATTAACGTTTGTTAAATAAATTAAAATAAATTTGATATATTATTAGTACGGACAAGCTTTTACACAATAAAAACATGAATTTATTGACGCTTATGCTTTACATGTTGTAGCCGAGACTCCATTTTTAAATTTAGGTTACATACAGCTGTGTCTGAAATATGAACGTATTAATCTCAGAAGTCTTAGCGTATAGTTAAATTTATCGGCATCAATTAGTCAGACCTACTTTACGTCTATCGATAAAAAAGTATTTCTTGTTATAGAAGAGGAATATTAGTTAATGACTCTTCCGATATAAGAGGAACCTCGTGCCAAATTGGATGACCGCCAATAGACATCATCGAGTGTACGGAAAGGAAAAATTATAATGTATTGCTGTCACACTTGTTCACTTCCGTCGCGTCTTGTGACCGCTTTGATAAAAATAATTTCTAATTATAAAGAAGGTCGTTTAAGGTAATTAGTTTATATTGTCTACTGGCTAGTAATAAATTAGGTTAAGTATTTGTAACATAAGTAAGTTATCTAAACAACTTTTCATAAAATGTCAAAAGAAACTTTTGTGAACACCGCCTGGTTTAAATCATTATATGTGAAGTATTATTCGATACATTTCACTTATCATTGTTGATATTAATTATTCTACTACTAGAATTTTACAAGAAAAAATCTTAATATGTTCTAGCAAGACGATCGGAGTTTATTAAATTGATCGCATAAGTCAATCCAAGAAATCATTTTTTTTTCAGAATGAAAAACAATAATAATAAAATCTATACAGTACCAACATAGTACACTCTACTTCACATAATACGTTCTATAAAGTAGTTCATTATAAAAATGTTTGCGTCAGATACGAAATGGAAGATGCTGCCTCGTCCACATGTTTATTGTGGAGAAACTGTAAAATTCGCACTAAATACACAGTTATCTAAGAAATGTATTATCTACATTTGTGTTTTAAATAAAATGCAATATCTATATGATAAGTGATAAACACAAAAACTACTTTCAAAAATTGATAAATTATACTAACTTTATCTATATACTTATGTATTAAATAAGTGAGTGACGAAATAAAAACATTCTCTTAAATTAAATCACTGTAGAATGAACGTAAACACATTAATGGGCATAGAAACACGAACAAGGTCTTCAACCCTAAGCCTACTAATACTGGATCGTTAGTAAGCGTTCAAAGTCAGTCTGTTCTGTTGATCTCCAAGAGTTATTCCTGCGTGTTAGACAACATCGACTATGGACTTACAATAATTGTGATTTTCATATAATTACACTAATTTAGATACTTTATTATTAAACGTTTTGTGAATATGTTTGTAGGAGCTAATCTCGTGAACTAATGATTTGATTTTGTAATACATACTTAAAGTAACTACAATGGCGTAGCGATCCAAAGTGGATCTTGGGCTCCGACACTAAAAGACGCCATCTTTGTCTACATTGCGCCGACTCCCGTCACTCGTCCGCTTGGAGTTCTCATAGGTATTTTTTTACAGAGTAGAACAATCTGTACCTGGGACGTGCGACGGGTATTCGTCCAATTATTTAGGCCAGATACGCTTTTTTGTTCGCTCGATCCTCTCCACATTCGCTTAATATGACCGAGCCACCGAAGACGATGCACTTTAATCTCGCCAATAATGTTTAGTTTGTCTATTATATCTTCAATTTCCATGTTGTAACGCGAATGAAATTGCGGGCGAATACGAATACAATATATAGGAAACTTCTATAAGTAATATTTCGGCAACTGGAACGGCAATGATGGCTCAGTGGTAGCGTGTACAGACATCGCGTCGATATATGTGAGTTCGAATCCCTACTATGAGCCTGAGCTTTCGTTGAAGGAAAACATTGTGATTTTTCAAATGCTCGTCTGGTTAGCTACCACCCTCAAGTTGAAAATCTTTCGCCAACCACCAATAGGTGTGTTCCGGCAGCTGCACTTGAGAGCCAGTCCTCCCACTAGGCATAGCGTGCTGCCATCTTGGGCCACATCGTCACTTAAGATCAGGTGAGATTGTGGCCACAACGCTAATCGTATAACGATAACATATATAAGAACGATAAGGAAAATATCGTGATATCTCAATTGACAGAGTTCAATAAATCTAAAGGTATCTATTTCTTCACATGCACATTACGATTTCGTCTTAATACAAAATAATAAATATTCATCTAACTACTTACCTAACTTAAAATGTAAAGATGTATAGGTAAATGTGGGATAGTTGCCCAACATTTTGAAATAATTGTATATTTTCCAAAAAAGATATTAAAGCACATTCTTCTTTGAAATGGAAACCAAGCTACTGTGCTTCTGTGTAGTTGATAGTATCTGAATGTAACTATCACAAAGGTATATTATAAAAAATAAACAAATTTCAAGTACTTATTTTGAGGATAGTTGTCCGTTATATGGGTTAGATGCCTCGATGCTTTTATCGCTATGAGGATAGTTGGGATATTGGGATTAATGAAACAAAATGGATGATCGGTAGGTACATGTTATTTTAATCTGTATGAATGACACACTCTGCATGTATTTATACCGTGAAAAACATTCTGTTCTCTATGGAATTTCATAATTACGAGATAAAATATTTTTAAACATTTCCCCTAATAGCTATTAAATTTCCATTCAGCACTTGAACAAATCTAAAACTGGGTAAAACCCATGCAAGCTTAAGCTAAAACCATGTGTGATATATGCCCCCTAAGGGCATCTATACTAACAAAAAACGAGGCGACTAACCTTTTCCGTAGGTTCAGATACCTCCTTTTTTTAAACAAAATAATATAAACAAAATTGTAAAACCTTTACCTATGAGTGATATTGAAACTATACACTTGCAATTAAAATAAAATATAACTAATTAACATTACAAAATGAAAAGTTACATGCTTCCGTAAAACCGTTACATCGAAATTCCGTATTGTTCGTAGGCAAAATACTCGAATTTTATCGATAAACACAAACACATTCCAGACAGGGAGGTAAGCGCTCGCACATTTACATAACGGGATCTTTACTTTCTTTGTAGTTATTAGCTATGATCTTATTATGTTTACAAGGTTTAATATAAATACCGGGCATCTATCCTCCTAAAGAAACTATATCACATTTACCCTATAAAAAGAAGTTCATATCGTACGATACTAACTGCTTAAAATAAGTGATATTTTATATCTTCCAGTTTATTTTTTATGATCAGATTATCCACTATTTTTTAAATTAATCAAGACTGGTAAGAAAAAAATTAAGTTCTTAGTTTAACAAGTGGTACAAGTTTCCATAACTAATTGGCTTCCAGCCAACGTAGAGCGGTTCTTCTAAATTTTAATATAGAAACACAAGTGGTATTAACAAGGTGTGTTGTTGCACTATTTTCATGTTGAAAGCCCCATTGTTTTCAGTTTCAACTAACAAGCTCGCCTTTGAGATAGAAAATATTGGATGTTATTTAACAGGGTTATATTATTTATGGCATTAATTTTACATGGTACTTATTTATTGATGAGGTAGTATGTAACTAATTATATATTAACGATGCTAAAATTGAGTTCTTCTTTTATAAACTTAGGTCTTTTGCTAGGTAGGTACGTACTTATTAATAAAATTAGGTATTAGAAGAGAGTATCAGGTACATATGTTCCGCACTTTTCTAGTCAATATTAATTATCTTTTTTTCGAATTTATATTTCGAATAACTGCATAAGTCATTTTATTTATATTAAACTGAATACATGGAACACTGGACATAAATTTAAAAAAATGAAGATTTTACTATTGAAGTGTTTCTTTCTGTATTTATTTTGAGAAACTAGTGCTTAGTAGATAGGAGGTATATAGAAAGAAGGTTTGTAAGAATCAATAGGATTTCCTATTAGTTAAACTAAATAAAATGTCATCACAATTCCTGTCGCTCGGATAATAATTGGAAAAGCTTTTATCCCCAAGGTGCACCTAGTGAGCCCTATTGCACGGAGGGTGAGCAGAGCCATGTAGAATCCAAATGCCTTATTCATTTCCCGATGTTCAGACAAGATGCATTTCCTTGCAGTCCTTTTTAAAGTAAGGATAGTAAAAAAACATGCAAAAATATGCATAAAAAATTAAAGGGTATAAGAAAGACTAAAATAGACGTTCATTCAATGACCGGTTTTTTGCCAAGGCCCTAAACAGAATAATATGCAGGGGATTCGAAATTTAAATCCTGACCTTTTTGAATTTTGACTTGTTTTCGTTTTAAAAAACTTATGAGGACAGTTTAACATCCAATAAAGTTTTATTGTACAAGGGTACCGCGTATTCTATGCGTAAAAATAATCATGTTACTGGCTACTGGTTTTATTTTTTCTTTAGTTGATACTAGATACTAAATTAGAACTGTGACATGCTTAGTAACTCATTTGGAGTTCATAGTTTTTTGTTAGAAATCCTGAAATGGATAGCGCTGTCTTCCGGACATCCGTAGGTGGATTATATACAAAACATTAATTCTGTGTTATTTATAAACAAGCAGCTACTCACGGTTTTTTTTTATCGTTATAGGTTTGGCTTAGTGGCCACAATCTCACCTGATGTTAAGTGACGATATGGCCCAGGATGGTAAACGCTAAACCTAGTGGAAGACTGGCTCTCAAGTGCAGCTGCCGGAACACACCTATTGATGCTTGGCGACAGATTTTCAACTTGAGGGTGGTAGCTAGCCAGGCGGGCATCAGAAAATGCCCTACCACCATGCTATGGTTTCCTCACGATGTTTTCCTTCACCGAAAGCTCAGGTTCATTGTAGGGATTCGAACTCACGTCATTCGACGCGAAGTCGTACACGCTACCACTGCGCCATCATCGCTTTAATTTGCGCATCATCCGCGTTAAATTTGGATTGCACCTACATGCCTGCTTCATACATACCATTACTATTCGTTTACAGATTGCCAGATTGGTCAACGCTTATAGTAACTGCACTGCTCCTAAGTATCGTAATATGATGTGAACCTGTTAGCCTAAAACCTTTCCCGAGGTATTAAAATACAAGGTTTTTAACGCGTCCAAATTAGTCTATTAGTCTAACATAAATATTGATGCTTTTGCGCGTTTAACTGATAACTCGATAAGTCTAATTACACATGCCACCTATCATACTAATACAAATAAGACTCATCCATATTCGTACTTACCTAATTAAAAATGCAGAGAGAATGCAACTTTTATATACTGGTAAGGTATATAGAAATAAGATGTGTAGGCGACGGGTGTTTCCGATCAAGAGAATTTATACAAAGTAACAACTACGCGATAAAACGCTATGTCTACCTATACGCTAATCCGTTCATTATACCAATTGCTTTTACAGGCAAGTGCCTTAGTCATTACATACTAGCTTTATTTACCAAATCCGACGTTTAGTAAAAAGTACATTGAACTGGGATATCGGTGCTCACCGAAGTAACTCATAAACATTTGAATTTAGTGTTACCCTTTTTATCAGGACAGGTTTGCCGTATCGCTGTGTAGGTACGTATCGTGAGATTATTGCTTGTTGTAGCAACATTAAAATATATTAGGATTAAATTTGATAAGTACTTGTCAAAACAGTATTATAACTTCTTTTATTTTTGTTAATTAAGTAAACGCAAATTCAACTTCACGTTATAGGTACCAACTTACATAAAGAATTTTAGAATGCTAAAAAGCTCGCTGAATTAAAAATAGTCCCGTTTTCATTGTTAGGTATTGCTGTAAAATAAAGTACGATTTCTAGTTGAAATTCTGATTCGTAATTGTTAAAATATTTCACATTGTGATTCTCCGTTCAGTAAAATGAATGAAGAAATATTCGAATTTGAAAATCCTGATTTCCAGAATGTAGATGACGATAATGAAGAGCTCCTGTAAAGTTATAATTTTGATTACTAGCTGTGCCCGCGTGGATCGCGTGGATAACAGAAGATCGCGTAGTGCTTATAAAAATGATAAATTGTTAAAACTTTAATAACTTTTTATTAATAAGATACAAACAAAAAAATATTATCAAAATCTATTCAATACTTAGTTTTTGCTTGATGAGCGCACAACGGCAAACCTCAATCATTTTATTTATATAGATAGGTAAAGAAAGAACTTCCTTTAGTATTTAACTATCATTCTTACGAGCTTACATTTACAGATTGATAACTAATAAACTTAAATACATTTCTCAATCAATTTAGGAATGAAATAAAATTAATAAAAAATATAAGTATTTTTATGTTTTTTTAAAGACTATGACAATTCTTATAGCCTATCAATCATGGAATAATGGCAGACTTCACGTATAAAAATTTTCTTCAAAATTAATTAAATTTTATCATTTTTGATTTTTTTTTATTGCCTATCAATTTACCAATGGCATAAGTTTCCTGTATACAAAATTTCATATGAATTTGTCTAGCCGTTTTTGAGTTAACACCAGAATACAAACAGACAGACAAAAACATATTTAAGGGTATAATCGTGGGATGTCTATCGGCAAATTTGGAAAAAAAAACATGTACAGACAGAAGTTAAGATTTCAAAAATAAAATAAAAAGTTACATCCATTAAGTACATTGATAAAACCAAAGTTCATTATCAATTTAAATTTACAATTTTAGTAAATATACGAAAGATTAGGTATAATGGGAACATTCTCAAAACAAACACGTATAATTGATGTTTTTGCTGACGATACAGCAGCACTCTACGTTCGCAATCTTGGCGCCCGCCCCCCCAAGATAACAACATTACCTTGACTCAGCTTAAAAATACGAAACAAACAAGAAACTAAAAGTGCCTAATGAATGTTGGGTTTTATATAACATCATATACCCGTTCACAAAAGTTAAGATACTCGAAAGTAAGGTTGTGTGAGCGTCTGTCACATAATGTATATGATTTTATTTACCAATTCGCAGGTATTCGGCGTCGTACGTAATGCTTAAATGGTGTTAATATTGCTTTTTGTACATTTAGAGATTCCGAGAAGCTTGATTAAAAATTTGTTGTGTATAATTTTTACCAATATATATATATTTTTAAGAATACGGTGGGAAAGGTTCGTTCTACGTATTCACCTTATCTGTCACCTAACTTAACAAATTTTATTTTTATGATTATAAGTACCTACTTATTTTTAAACCAATACTGATTCAAGCGAATATCGTGTTATCATCACATTTATATAGGTATTGCCAAAGAAAGGGCATTATGTAAGAAGTATGTTTTTCCTTATCAAATTTTATACGAAAAATGTTAACCTAAATAATTTATTATCTTTAATTATACGAGTATGTCTGTTCTAATATGTTTATACATAACGTTGACTTATATTCAAATTATTTAAATGACTTTAATATATTAAGCAATGCTAATAACATTGTCCATGAGGTACATCACGTCTGATGGATATCCATAGAAATGTTAGGTACTTACATTAAATCATTTTGATTTATTAACATCATTTGCATATAAATAAATAACTTATTTATGAAGTAGGTACCTAGGAAGGTATATGAATATTAATATTATGATACTAGTTTCTTGAAAAAATAAAATTTTATGTAATAATGATACTAAAGTAGTTTGTGAGAGCCCCGCTACTGGGTAAAAATCACACAGGATGATGGAAGACGAAGGTACAAGGCAAATATACTAACTGGCCCGGCAGACATTGGTCTACCCTTTCCGCAAGTTAATTCGACCACAGCGCCATCTATCAGATCTCAACATAGCTATAATCCATCGTCTCAATAAAACAAATATATTATGTGAATAAGAGCTCAATTTGTCAAGTCATTCAGAAGTTACACCATAATTAACAGTTTTTCAAACAAGATTTTTATACCTAGTCTTGCAAATCACACATCAATATACTAAGAGCCGATTTATCAAAAAACAGATAACTTAAGTTGAGGAATAATTTTTAAGTTTTGACAGGTTTTCCATACTTTATCTGTCAAAACGTCAAAATTATTTCTCGTATATAATTATCTGACGATTGAAAAATCGGCCCCAAGTATGAAATCTCATGGTAATAGATACTACGCGAATATTTCTCAAAAAATCACCTATCCTCGTGATATTTTTCTTCATCTAGAGCCAATACTGTAATTATTTAAATCAGAATTAATAAATGTATGCAAAGTCCTTAAAATTCATTGTTAAATACCTACCTAGTGTAATATACCGACACACGAATTAGGTATTAAGTATGACCATTTGAACACTACGTCTTAAATATAAAGAATTTATAAACGAATAAAAACAAACGAAATAATATCAATAATGCGTGTGTTACTTATCCATTTGTCCATCGGAAACGGAGGAAACCATCTAAAACGTGAGTCTCCGATCCCAGGGAGGCATAACGCAATAACAAAAATGTTTACCAAAGCTCAAAGCGAATAAAAAGATGTCCCTTAATACGGGACCAGGTGCACTCTACCTATTATTTGTTCCACGGGAAAAATATTAGGAAGAAATATGAATATAGGTAATGCAAATTCCATTTTTCAGTCTCAAGGGGATGATGCCCTGACACTATTTGTGTCCCATACAAGAAAGACCCGTCTGGTAACAATTTTATTAAAGAGAAACAAGTGAAGCTAGAGCTCTTTTCAACTTAGGTATCGGTTATCGATACGAGGAATTCATTTAAATTGTAGTAGTGGAAACAGTGAGACTCTGTCTAGAAAAATGTTTTCAATTAAACCATTGTACGTGTATAGACGTAATGGTCATAAATAAAATATTTTAAAAGTTTCACAGCGAAGCGTCGACTAGTTGATCGTGCCGACATTCGGACGCCGAAACAAACTCACTGACTTACACTGACCGTGATGTTATGATAACGTGTTTCTAGTGAATAACTTCTATTTCTCGTTTTCTAAGGCAGAAAAAGATATTCATCGCGTGCAATTAAAAAAGCGGTTTAGTAAATGAATCACTAACCAGTAGTAGTGTTATAATATACGTCAGTTATAGCCGCAACGTCACACAGATTACGACGCGATCGTAAAATCTGTACGTCCATTGACTAAAACAATAAAACTCGATTTGAATCAAACGGTGTCACTAGCCTGGCAAGTTCAAGTACGCTATTAAGTTGCACAACAAGCAATAAACGTTTGAAATAATAATAAAAAAACATGTAAATATTCGCGTCATGAACAGCGTATCATTTATAATAATAGCGTGTGCACGAGATGGTTATTTTTATCCGAGTACCGTTCAAGTCGTAAAATTTGTAGACTAGCAGCAGACGGATTTTACTGCGGCTTGTTGGTGACTGGGCTCAGGTGATGAGGTGACACGAACTCTAATAGTACCTACTCTCTACTAGTAATAAGAATTAAACCTAGTGACATACCTATGTGTTTACTATACAAGTGGTTTGAAACAAAGCTACTAGTAGACAAATTCGAAATGATTTGACTATATAGGTACTTTTATATATAGGTATTTAGGACAATTTATTTAGCCGCGGATATCAAAATATTGTTTTTTTTTGTAGGGCATAACTCATCGTGAGTGTTCGTCCGCCATGGAGGAAAGCGAAACGTATTACGTAGAACTGAATACATTAAAAACCCCCAATATCACCAAGGATGGCAGAATCATTTTCGAATTCTTCCAGAACCACGATAGGTGTACTTACCAGAAACAGCCTCCTTACATACCTACATAATTCAACTAAAGAGTTCAAGGTCGGCAACGCGCTAGTGATACCTATGGTATTACAAGTGTCCATAACCTATGATAGCCGCTTACAATCAGGCCGACCGTATGCTTGTTTACCACCTTTGTAGTATAAAAACAAAAAGATAAATAAAGTTCTACAGTATTGTAGATTTTAAAAAGACCCATATAAAAGTCTGCTACTTACCTATAGCATATGTCTATCTTTAACGATCACCTACAATAAGGTATTTTTGTCTTCCGTCTTTTGAGGGGGTGAGCACGATTCGCGCGTGCGCACGATCGACGGCATTATGTAGTCCACGCGAGCGGAGCCGCGGGCACAGCTAGTTCGTTTCTAACATACTTATATTGATAGAAATGTGCATTATCTTCAAATTATATTACCTTTTTTAAATTAAATTATAATATTAATATGTATTATGATATAACAACGCGAAGTTAAACGCTAATTTACGTTAATTGTTATATAAGAAAAAATGAAATAAATTAAATAATCAGTGACATTAAGTGAATCAGTGAATTATTAATCATGTAAATAAAACCTAATTTTATGATCATTTATGTTCTTTTTTCAAATTAACGATATGTATAGTAGTTTTGATACTGACGTTAACCGTTTCATAACGTAGAAAGTAAAAGAACTTTCTTGGCATGTAATATGTCCCAGTGATTATCTATCTGGAGTTAAGGATAGGCTTGCGTACTCGGTAACGACTTTTTCCCATATGTAACTAGGTAGGTACGTGTCTATTAAGACACATACCTAAGTCTAATACTAACTAATAACCTACTACTAGGTACTTACCTACTACCTGCTCTACTTAATGATCCGAAGTCTACTAGTTTCGATTGTGTAAACTTATCTAGAAATTGTATCTACAAATATAGATAGATACCTATTTATTAATACTTACAAATTTTATTTTTTTCTTACAGATACATAAGGAATATGGATGAAAATCACAGGAAATTCAGGTAGGAATTTTATTAACACCAGCTTTTATTTTTGCGGTAATCGTTAAGAATTTACCAGAAAGTATAATGTTACCAAAGGAAAACTTCTAGGTATTCCTAGATATACAATAAAGTCAGCCGAAAAGTAAAAGGTCAGATAGGGCCGTAGGCGCTGACCATCCAATTTTCAGATCTTGTTTCTGTAACGGACCAAATATTTGAAAATTACTAGTAAGTTCAATATGTCCATAACATATGTCTAAATACACCTATTGTCTAGGAATTAAGGTAGTGCTTGAAACTAAGTATTTTTATTAATAGAAAATGTTTATTATTTCTGTCCGTTCGAGCTGTAAGTAAATACATGTAGTTAGGCTGGTATCTTTATACTACTTACAAGCTATAATGCTATTTATTCATTCCCTTGTAAATTGATATGCAAGCACTCAAAAATTTTCCTTTTACTTTTTTATAAATACCCGTATTTGTTAAATTTTATTATTTAAATATTTATTTGATTAAATTTTTGTTAAAATATGTAACTTAGGTAATTTGGATGGCTTTTCGGAAATTGTATATTCTGTAACCTTATCTATAGATATGTAATATATTTGCATTTAATTTGGTTGTAAAATATAAAAACGATAAATATATGCACTAAGTTTTTAAAAGATTTTGTGTTTATTTCGATACCTATATAAATATTTGAAATAAATATAGGTAATTTTTCTACTCTAATAAGCTATCCACTAAGTATATTGCGTTTTCATCGTTTTTTTTGCATCAAAGCAAACGTATATTTAGTGGAAAAAAAATTCGCCATATGATACTAATAATCTGTTGTATTCAAATGATCTGTCGATGTATCGATTTCGTTTGTTCCAATCATTGAAATCAACTTGTAAAAATCTTGCCTGGAAAATTCTCACCTATATCTAGTTTTATCGTTGCTTAGACAACACTTCATCTGATTTTATTGTATCACCTGCTTAAACAAAATCACATAAAAATAAACACGTCATTTGAACAACTATAATGTTCTATTAGGGGCAATTTAAACAGCTCCTTACAATTTTACGATTTCGACGCCGGTTTATGGCGTGGCACGCGCTTCAGTTCGCTCGTAAAAACCTACGGTCACCTGTTGTATGTTATCCTGCCTACAATATGTCAATAAAATTTTGTCAATGGGCGACGTTTTAATGTGCCAATTATGGTTAGTTGTTTCATTCAGTTGTTTTACGATGTGTCGCCGGTTTTAAGTTCCTCATTTGTGAGGTAGGTAACTCTACTTTGTACGCGCTTCGTGAGTATGTATTTTGAATTGATGTTATTAATAAAGTAGGTATTGAAATTTGTCATTATGTGACTATTGTTATTTACATTAGGTAGGTATGTCTACCTATCTACTCAATATTTTCTAGTTTTGAAGAAATCTCTCTCGCTTTATGAAATGAATTCATTGCAGTTTATAAAGATATGATTGTTATTTTTCATGTTTAAATGACCAAGTATATTTCTTACTCTTATAAATTACACCAATTTAAAATTATTACAATTTAAATTCATATTTCTGGGTTTATTGACCGTAGCATTTTGTCTTTCCAATAATTATAATAAGCTTATTTCTTTTAGTAAAAACTAAACAGAGTTCGACTGTACTTATTCAAATTGATGTGTACATTTCAATGTTTATAACTTTTATTGTATAATTTAAAAAAATATACTTACGTAGTTTAATATAACTATTAATTTTATTAAATTAAGTGATTTGTATTCAACCCACCTTACCTTACCTATTGTTTGTTTAGACCAAAATTAATATGCATGAGTCCATTATTTAAATGTTTGTCTAAAATTATGTTTTTATTTCTAACATAACAATTCAAGAGCCTATTTGCGCAGATAAAAACTTGGTAGACATAATCTTCCAATTTGCGTGTACTTAATTCACAAAATATTTATGCAGTCTTACCCATATCTAAAATGAATACCTAACTATGAAAGTTGTACCTACCTTTATTCATTTGATTTAACGTTATTTACCTTCTACTGTTTGGTTAAATATATAATACTTATATGGGTAGGCACCTATGTGTCTACTGTTTATTCTACTAACCTACACCTGACTCTTATTAAGTACTCGATAAACCTTTTGTCTGTTCATATCCTATTTCTGCATAATATATCATATATATTACAAATAAACATTCATTTTTCCAATAAAACATTACCTACAGCGAATGAGAAAATCAGCAGATTTCTTATAAATACACGTACGCCATCCTACGCCATCGACCATAACTCAAATGACTGCAACGTAAGGAATATAAAGGAGGTTCTTAAAATAAACTCCGCCTGAAATCGCATGGCTGACGGTACCGCACCACCAGCCTTATCCCTATTGGTAGAAAATTGAAAAAATATTTTTATTCCCTCGTATGCTAACCAATCACAAACGCGCACGCTCTAAAGGTCATTTAGAAGACATCTTGCGGGTGGGTTTATCTCTATCGTTTTACATATAAGTGAGTGAAACAGAAATAGGTTTGAATGTAGTTGTGATGAGCTTGGTGCTTCCGAACTGTGTCCAGAGATGGCGGTGTGGTTCACACAGTTCAACTGCTCGAAACTAGGTGGCGGTAATATCTAGTTAAAAGATTGAAGTCAGCTGTTTCCAATTGCGTTGAATTGGTCCGGACTCTTACACGGTCTGGCAATAAATGAAACGATAATTTCGTTTTGACAATAGGTCTTGACCTTATTGGATTTTTGGTTGTTTAAATTTTAATAAATAAAACCTATTTTCATTGGATATTTTTTTGTTTTTGTGAAGAAGTCGATTATACTATTGTTTAGGTAATTACTTAGGTAGGTACGTATTAATTTATGAATTAATGCTAGTAGTTAGATAGGTGTTATGCTAACTAACCGTGATATTAAATAAATATCTACTTAAATAAAGCAAAGTGTTTACCGTTTAATATTTATATATCTACTTTAATAGATAATATAATTATTTGTTGTTGGTAATTATGCTATTGCGTGCAAACGCACTATTAAATTCACTTTAAGATTCGTGAAACCAACTACTTGTTAAATACCTCGTAAACAATAAAAAAGTACCTGAGTCGCTGATGGACTGTTTAAATTAATTGTGGTTCCGCGATGCAAGTTTTTTACACTTGTTAGATATATATAGATAGGTAGGCGCATATACCGACTGCCAATAAATGCTTCCTGCGCAATTAGCACAATCAGTTGCTACATTGATATAGGTAGATACTTAAGTCGTATGGGTAAATAATATTCATAACTTAATATTTTAATGACTAGGTTGATTTAGTGTTTTAATAGTTCAATATATTAAAGTATTTCAAATGAATGTTTAACATGTAGGTAGGTAGGTATGTGTTTTTTTTAAGTATAGATATTTATATGATTATTGTTAGGTGGATATTTTATGACAGGTGTTAATAGTTAATTATGCATCTACATTTATAAATGAAGGCGGTAACAATTAGATTTATTACACAATTGTATTTAAAATAATTTATTTGCATATGTTATTTACATTTAAAAAAGACAAGTATTTATATGTTATTTATTATATAGATATATCAGTGACGGTTAACTTGGTACAAAAACTTCGCTCGGTTCTCACAATAAAACCTTATCTTATTCTTCAATACTATTCTTCCGTATTTTAATTATTATCTATATATGTTTAAAATTATTTAATATTTTCTTCGAATTTTAAACAAATGAAAAATCAATTTTCACATTTATCCAATAAATAATATTCAAAAATATAAAATTAATTACATTATCTTATAAAGCAAGTAGGTACCTATTTAAACATTACAAAGTATTTAACCACTTCTAGTTTAATATTTTTGTAATTGATTATAAATATATATATAATTAGATGTTTAATATGACACTTTATTTTCCTGGTATGCAAATTTTGATATTCATATGCATTCATATAAAACATGTTTTATATTGTTATAGTAAAGACAAAAGGAAAACATAACCTGTAGATATAGTTAGTTACTATGAATTTTAATTTTAATACGAATTCATAATTTGCTGCAATTATGGCTTAGTGGGAGCGTTTACAGACACCGTGTCGATCAACGTGAGTTCGAATCCATGCAATGAGTCTGATCTTTCTTTGAAGGAAAACATCGTGATGAAATCATACCATGGTGGTTGGGTATTTTTTAATGCCCGCCTGGCTATCTAAAACTGTCGACAAGCATCTGCGTGTTCTGGCAACTGCACTTGAGAGCTATCCTCCACTAGGCTTAGCATGTGACCATCTTAGGCCACATTGTCACTTAACATCAGATGAGATAGTGGGCACAAAGCTTAACCTTTAACTAAAAAAAAACTAGGCAATATAGGTACCTACCTATAGACGATAAAGATTTTTTTTTCTGCCATATTCCGGTTCCCAGATTTATTAACTCGTAGTACCTAGTTCTGTTATTCTTCGAAACAGTAGATATAAGATAGGTACTAATGGTACTATATCACATATGTGTAATGTAATACATATGTGGTAATACACCACATAAATGTATCACAACAGAGCCGAATTTCAATAAAGGCTGATTCCAATGTGAGTTGATTTGGTCCAATCAATTAGGGGCTTCTACACTTTTGCTCGTCGATGTTCGAATCAGTGGTAAAAATAAATTGCTTTTAAATTTTGTGCATTTCTCTATTAGATAATACTGCCTCTGGATATTGCCTCTGGAAAAACAACTTACAGAGTTATTTTTTGCTTATTGAACAAAAAATTTTTTTATTCCTTTCATAATCTGACTTAGATTTATCTAATTAATTAGGTGAGCTAGTTTATTACAAAAAAAATAACAATCGAAGATCAAATACAAAATACAAGAATTTTATTTGTCTTCAAATTTTCTCACTGAATAATTAAATAGACTCTTTCATTTATCTATAACATAGGTATTACAAGTTGTAACCATACCAATAAGTACTTATATTTATATTGTGATTTGAATATAGTAAAATAAATATGGTATATTTGTGATGTTCTTACGGGCATCATAGTCTTAAAGCAACAAAGCCCATTTACAAATAATTATAAAAAGAGTACCTATATTTAAAAAACTAAAAAAAAAACATTGACAATTTATACCTACCTACTTATTAAGCGTAACGAAATACATACAACTCCATAAATATTTATCCTGCATGCAAAGAACATGATGAAGTTAGCCATCAACGGTAATAATATGTGACTTTTATTTTAATTGTGTAAAATAATATTACTTTTTATATTAAAGAAGCAAAATAAAATATATTTTTTTATATTAAGGTGTGATAACTACTAGGTAATATCATATCCTTATAAACCATCTCCGTAATAAAGGAGACACGGACAGGTGCGTTTTCTCGCTCGGGTGGTCCCGTGGATAACATATTATCGGATAAAGTAGTCCGTTGATACTGTCGTCAGTCATCACGTGCAAATGTGATGGCTTGAGGGTTCATATTAGTTGCTCCAACGCATGTTCTAAATGTTAACATATTATTATAGGTATAATATATATCTATATTTGTAAGGTAATAACTTATTGAATTAATTTTTTTTTATAGTAGTACGGCAAAGTGTGCCTGTTGGTAGCACAGTACAATTTAAAAACAACGCCCCCCTCCCATCCATCTATCGGTAACTCATCGCTAATAGCTGCTGTCATGCCGACCTGCAATCCTGTCGACAGCTGGATATAAACTGGCTGATCGCGAAACGCAACATACCAAAAGGGAGTCACTTTGGGATCTCTATCATCCCGCTTGATTAGTGGATACATACCTACTGGTTTAATCCGGGACGCGTCACGCTTAAGCATGCCACTGTAGCAGATTTTAGTCCTCGTGTGTGGTGGTCAGGATCCTGTCGGACATAGTCGTTGTAACCGACTGATTAGCTTCAAGTGGTTTTCAAAATCTTGATTTACTAACAAAATTAACCGTTTCTAGTAACAGATGAAGCTGATGACTACATCTACATTTCCAATGACCTTCTTTTGTTTATTTGTTAAATTTGTATTTACAAAAATATAGGTAAGATACATACTTATTTATAAATTCAAGTATCTATATATTTTTTAATATTTATATCTACGTTGGAAGCATTTTCAATCCCAGGAATTATAAGTGGAGGTTATCTCTTCTTGTCTTTATTTGTAACCATTGGCGGCATTATATAGGTAAGTGTTATGTGTCACTGCCTTCTTATCTATTGCATTCCTACGTTTTTTTTACAGTATTTTTAAATATTATATTATTATAGAGCTAGCTAAGAATTTAGCTTATATTCAAACTATTTTCTTAATAAGATTATTAAGAAAATAGTTAATCTTTAAACGTTATGTTGAAAACGTTCATAAGATTATGAACCTCTTTATGCATGTACATACATACATGTGCTCTTTATGTACATACACACTATCATCAAGGCTAAATATTTTAACGCATATGTGAGGACTTCTTATATCATTAATTTTTCAATGGTATTACGTCACTAGAATAAAGAAGTCAAGGCAAATGACATCAATGTCAGTACAGTGCGATCCAGGGCAGTGGGTGAGTTGGCGAGCTATCATCACGAATATCATGCGCTTACGTCACTGCTACTGTATACAAATACGACTAACTTGTTGTCATAGAGATTTATCAAGATTAGCATAATCTGGAACACATTGTACAAGGAAATTCCTCTACGTATGGAACGTCTGTTCAAATGAGCGGAAGTAAAAATAAAATCAACCATAATGTTCAATATTTTATTATACCTTGAAATGTTCAATGATATTTCTTATATTGTAGGTTCTAAGACAAGGCAAGGAACGTAGGATAGATACATTGCAAAATAACTTTTTTTATATAACTAAGGTGGCAAACAAACGTACGGCCCGCCAGATGGTACCTAAGTGGCTACCGTAACCTATGGACGCTTGTATAACTAGTGCATTGCCGATCTTGAACCCACCTTCCTCAAGGAGCTCTGAAAACCTTACTCACCGCAAGAACGCAGCACAAGGTTATTTGCGCTGCGATGTTCTGTAGGGTGGAGGGTATTTAACCAGTTGAACTACCCCGAGTAGAGAGAAATCTTTAAAGAAATTTATCTGTGCCTTATCTCTCTTTGAACCCCTTTTCCGATACCGATAAGCCTAAGAGATGATAAGTTGAACGTAAGTAGGTGAAATAATCTTTAAGTATATTTTACAAAGACTCATTATATAGATACCTAGGTATGTATTATACTATCCAATGTCTGTCTCTGTTTACTTTCGTTAAGGGTGTGCAAAATTTTAATTAGGTATTATTAAATTCGTTTGAGGTTATTGTATTAAAAGTCGATACACGCCACAGAATTTTAAGGCGTCTCACTATTAAATTTCCAGTGAAACACTGCGGGTGACTCGCGTGAGCCCGTACCGTCCCGACACGAAGCCGACGGATTCGACGCGACGTATAGCATGGTGAAACAGATGACGTCGTGGCACAAGTGCAACGAGCTACGGTGACGTTAACCTTGTGTACGACACTAGTGCTAGTGTTACCAGCTAGTCAACTTTGTACAAACGTTTCGATTTTCATGAGTTCTACTGACATCTATCTTGATGACGATTCTTACACCGAGATTACTTAATCATTTTTATGTAAGAATCCCTTAGTTTAAGATAGTACCTATCCATTGATCCTAGATGTTTTTGTCCATCTTGAAAAAAAAACGCACTCAAATGATATTTTCTAAAGACAGACTCTGGCACCTACTGTAAATGGTATATAAAAATAAGTGCTTCTTATAGGTTTAGAAGTCGTTAAAGAGTCTTCTGTAGTTTACACCCAGATTTAATTTTAAATAAATCTACAGAACACCGTCGGTTGAGCACATGCGCGAATCGTAGTGCCCTCGCTACCGCATACGGCGATCGCCCGCTAGTTAATTTAAAGTCAAAAATGCTTGTTGTAGGTGATCCTTAGAAGATAGACATATGCTATTGGTGACTTTTTTGTAGGTTTTTTAAAATCTATAATTATGTAGAATATTAATTTGATATATTTCTTATGTTTTACTCAGCGTAAGCCATTTAAGCGCCCCAAGACGGTCTTTTTTCTCAATTCATTCTGGTGATCTTCACTGATTATTTCGTATATTATTTTATATTAAAAAATATATAACATAACCTGGCCAGATAACAGAGCTATAAACTTAAAAAAACATGTTAATCGGATAACTGTTTTTGTGTGAAAAGAACGTAAACGGACAGACGGAAAGAAGTTGAATTTTATATGTACCTAATAGATTAATGCGTAAAGTTCACACTTAAAAAAATACATACTTAGGTACACTTTATTCGGTGCGTACAATAACTATTCATATACCTTAATACCTCTATATATTTTCATTCAGTGGTTTTGAGATGCTGTACATACTAGGTACTTTTGAGTAAATAATATTCTGCTCTCTTTGTTTTAATATCAACATAATAATTAAGGTTTAAGATACTTCTATTTCTCTAAGAATATACAATTCGCTTTACAGAGAAACTTACAGCTAAATTTAAAGAAATCAACTTAATCAGTGTAGATACATCACATTACATTTTTAAGTAGGTAGTTGAAATTAATTGAAATTAAAATTACCTATTTAATGTATTACTCGTATTAATACTAAATTATTAATTTATAATTAAATAATGCATTAAATTTAAATGTAATTTTCTAAATGATGGAGTTCTTAAAAATTAAGTAATTAAGGAAGTTATTCCAGATTCTTATGTATTCTACGCGTCGTAATACTTGTGACACGTAGCTCTAAACGTGATAGGCATTAATAGTCCGTATGATAAGATAATAATACCAATAATTATGGACAATTTAGAGACGAGTGGCAGTGGCTATATGATTCCAAACTAAAATTCGGACACAGAAATAATAATCATGTTCCTGACAAATAATTCCGAAGATTATATTCGCAAATTTTTGAGTAAGTATAATATAAGCTTGTGACACTGTGTCATAAGACCTGATAAATGTATATATGTACCTAATATCCAACTACAATTCTAAATGAAAAATTTAGGTTGTAAATAGTATAAATACCTATGCCTATGGACAATTTAATGCAATGACTATTAAGTCTTATCGTATACAAAAGTCTATACCTATTTGTGCTTTATAAAAATAATTCTAGTATTAATCTATACGATTTTATATGTTACATAATTTATTAAATAAGGAACCCTAAATACAAAAATCAATGTACAATCATCAGTATAGTAGCAAATCGGCTATAAAAGCAATTCACTGCACGATTATGCTCGCTTCTAGATCGGTAAATTGATTTTTTACCTTTCCAATGACGAATTCAATTGCTTATGGTAACATTGTATTGGTCTGCGTTCGTTTATGTAGACTATGATGGCGTGCACGCGAGTGGGCATCGATAATTACATTATCATTATTGGATACAGGTTATTGAAATGACTTGCATGATTTGAATAGCTATATAACCATATATATATTTAAAGGCACTTGAATAAACTACACAAAAAATACAATTATCACTAGATAAGTTCAATACAAACAAATTATTTCGTATTAAACATTCTCTTTAACTTAAGCTTGTCGTTCAAGGCATTGGAATGTAAGCAATATTTCCATAATCTTACTCATATAAAAATAATGATATAAGCACTAAGCAAAAGCGTCAACACGATTGCCAATATCTATCGCCCTTACATTATTGCTGTTACTATCACCTGAACTAACTTGGACCTACTATGTACCTATGTTAAAGTATGTATCATTAAAAACGTAATTAAATAATTTTAAATTCTATTCGTTTCTGTATTAAAGCATATAATTCGATGGCAAAAAACCAATATAGCGAGTTGCGTGTGCACGCCGAAGTTGCAAATTTGTATTCATAAGATAACCTACAATCGAAGTACGCAATAATCGTAAAACGAACAATTTAAACTCCGATTTTGTCGAGTTTCAAATATTGTTGTACCATTGGAACAGTAAATAAGAAAATAAATAAGTAGGTACATATTATAAGGTCGATCTACTCCAGTTAATCCAAGTATTTAGGTACTTACGTTATTAAAATTATAATAAATCTATACCTACTTAATTATTTCATAATATAATAATTAAAGCAGAATAGTGTTTTTGTTTGTTTGTTTAAACACGCTAATCTCTGAAACTACCAGACAGATTTGAAAAATTCTTGTTGTGTATGACAGCCAGATTAACGAGGAATAGTATATGGTATAAGCTATCTAGCATTAGGCTACACCTCTCAGCTAGCCTTAAATATTGATTTTTGTTAAGTAAGTCTGAAGAAATAGCGCACCCTAACTGCTTTATCCGCGTGCGCTGGCGTAATGGTTAGTGATACGTAAATACAATGTTCTACAAAATTATTGTACATCTAAAAAAAGTCCAGAATATCATATGCCTATCTCTTATACATAAGCCACAATAAGGTATTCTGTGACAAAGTTTTATTGAAAATTAAAAAGTGATATATGATCATTATTATTAGGCATGTCGTATTAATCTTTACGAACGAAAGTTACTTCTTCATCAAGAATACTCTATATAAAATTCTATTCTATTCTAAGAATAATCTATATAAAATTATAGAAAAATTTTTCCCTGTGTAGCTTGTTATTTGATCGAATAGTTTGGTAGATAATGGAAAATTAAAATAATTCAACACTCAGCTCGGGTCTGTGACTATAGGTGTAGTGGCGAGAACGAGCCATATGAGTTGTGACGCATTACTCTGGCCGCCCGATAAAAATATTTTGCTATACTGAAGAATTATAAATCATCAATCAACGATTTCTTTTAAATTATACGTGGGCGAAACAGCGGAGCACAGCTAGTATTATTGATAAAATATCAATTTAAGCTATTCCGCCTCGTAAATAATAATACCCATTATATGTTTTTATCATATTATAGGCTATACCAGACTGATATTTCGTCTGATGTTAAGTGGCTGGATTAGTAAAGAGCTACTAAGCGTAAAAAATCACTGACACTCAAGTATGACCGCTAGAACTCAAAATTAGTTCCTGGCCAGCTGATTTTCAGCTTAGAGGAATATACAGGTGTTTAGATATATAGACAAACATTTCTTGTATATTGGTTTTTAATATCACACGGTTTATTAAATTAATAAAACCTTTCTAAACATCACAATCAAGATGTTCAGTTTTCTTATGACCTGGAAATTACTGATTTTGATGTTCTAAGTGTTAAATGATATATGTTAGAAGTAATTCTAACATATATAGATACTGATTATATTATAATAATAACGAGTGTTAAATAAGAGGGAAGTCACCACAAACCATTAATTACTCCCAAGTTGTTATGAAAATAAAATAGGTATAGATAAACGAAGTATTTTTCACAGCTTTAATATGTTATGTTCGAATATGTTGAAATGTTTGAAACAATCACGCTCAAACGGCTGGACGGATTCTAATCCTTAGAATCCAACTATCAAGTTGTGGCATCACTATCTGGAAACATTCAATATTAATATTCTTATTACAACACTGAACATATTAAATAGGTAATTAGGAGTTAAAATGCGATACCTGTATCGCTTAATATTATTATCGGGTAAATTGTGATACCTGTGTTACAATGTAAATCAAGTGACTGCGATATTATTCAGATTTAAAGCAACATTATAATTGTAGGTCAGACAATATTATAGCTAACTTAATGTATTTTCCTAAAATTCCTTGTGGAGTGTCGAAAGCAGATTACAATTTTACACTACATACATAATAATCTTATAACTATAATTGATTTGTTGAACAATATTGCAGAAAAAAAGACTTTTTGAAATGTCGACCGCTAAGGCACAACTTCAATCAACAGATAAGAATTAGTTTATAAGGACAAAATAAATAAAATATGACACAAAATTTAAATGTTTATTTGTTGAATTTAGGGAAAGGTAGACTAAACTGAAATAGCTTTTAAATATATAAAAAAACATATCGAAATTATTACGTCTTATAATTAAAAGCAAGAGTACTTAGTTAATATAGTTCTGTACATAATCGTGATTTCACGACATTAAACTAACGATAGAAATGTGTAAAATAATCTATATTAATAAATCTGTACATGTTATTTTGTCCAAATTTCCCGATAGACATGTGGTATGATCACGAATATGCAGTTAAGCATTATTCGTCTGTCTGTCTACTTACCCATATGTGCGGATTTAACTCAAAAACGGCTTGACCGATTGTAATGAATTTTTGAACACGACAAGCTTATGTAATTGGTATAGGCTATAAGAATTTTCAATAGGTAATACTTTTAGAAAACGTAAAAAAAAATCTCAACAAATTATGATGAAATTCTTTACACGGGAAATATTACTCATTGGATAGTTGATAGGCTGTATAAATTGTCAATAATAACATTTAGGAATCTTAAAAAAATAATTACTAGAAAATTTTTAGAAAGGATAATGATGAAATTTTGTAAAGTATGCTTTGTATGTCGTTGCTAAAATAATAGGTTATAATAATTTTTAATAATACATTTAGAAATCGTAAAAAAATACAACCGATCTTGTTGATAATTGTACACGGGAACTTCATGACATTCTTCGTTTGGTAGGTTATGAAAATTGTAATTAATATGTGTAAAAATAAAATTACTGGACGAAAATAATTAACGGGAGCACCGCTGGTCATTAATATTAGTTTTAATTATGACACATTATTCAATTCCATTAATTTTATTAGTTTATAATCCAACTATTTATGTACATATGCATCGTCGCTCTTTAAATGAAACACTGAAGAGTTTTGTAATAATGTGACAATCTCGTCGAACATAAATTACGTCACTGAGACACTCAGTAGCAAATCGAAGCGTGCATAATATAGACAAAACCCCACACCGTTCTTCCTTATTTTTTCCTACTACTGTACCTACATAATTTTACGACATATCATAGCGACTGTGTTTTAGGAACAGATAACTGTGAGTTGGCATGGTATCAGACCTACTATAAAATTATTAAAATATGGCGAATATCGTACATTCGCAATGAAAGTAAAGAGAATTTATTATAATATAGTCGTAGTTTGTTTGAGTGCGGTGATACCAAGCATTCTGTCTGAGGTATCTATAGTTGCTTTATGATGTTCCTGAAACATACAAAAATGTCAAGTTAATTTTATAAGCATACAACAATATATTTAATTCAGTATTGAATAACGTTAAAACATTAACTATAATCAGTTCGTAGACAATGACAACAAAATAGTTTAGTTCTAATTATCTATCGGGTCAATGTTTCCTTTAAAGAATATTTCCTCTCCGGTATCAGGCCAAGCGGAATCACTTGAAATATATATGTAAAGTTAAGAATCGTAAAGGGCTGTAAAACATTATATCCATTTAATTGAATGCAACATTACAACACCGTTACATGTAAATAACTGAGGTCATTAAAATATATGTACCTATCAGGCCATAGATTGCCGCACTGGCTTCAACTATATACCGTCGGCGTACCGGCAATCAAAACTACGCCGAATCGGCGTACTCGAGTCGGTGTCATACCGACAATACTGTCACGTTGACAAGGTTCATTTCAAAAAGTCACTACACACTACGATGTTAAGATGCCGTATTCTAGGAACTATTGTTTGTAGGTAGCGTGATATCTAGTCGAAACGCAGCGGATACCAATAATTAATCTATGATATCTATATAGTAAGTACTATTAGGGCTTATGTATAAAAAATACATTTACTGAGTAACAATTGTTTTGTTAGTGGCCAATATCAAACTAGCTATCATTACACTAGGTTACATTTTTTCAGTCTTATAGGTATAGTAGATAGTAATTCAGTAGAAGGTAAACAATGTATCTAATGTTATAAAAATAGTAATAATTAAATCACCACATAATTGTTCTATATAGCGCTATTTTATATATATATAACAAATCGTTGTACTACTTGTTTCTAGACACATAATTATATTCATATAAATTGCTTATTTATTAAAGTTAATATTATCTATTTTTATACCTTCAGAACTAAAATTGTTTCTGAATAACAAAAGTAAAAAGATTAATACATGCTTAAGAAAAAGCTTTTCTTTGTTCGACAATACGTACCCAACTTTCTACTCAACAAATAAATCGACGTTTTGATCTTTGCGTTAGCTGACAGTATTGCTTATTATTACAGTTTACCGTACGCGACCAGTCGCGGTCGCCGAGATTATTCCCCAAAGATTGTATTATTTTCACACGCCTGTATACACCACAGCCTTTGAAGTCCATATGGGCATAATTAAACAATATCTTATAGATAAGCAGACAAGTGGTTATAATTTAGTTACGTGATCAAATTACGTGTAACTTTAAGCTAACATTTTTTTGCTTAAATACTTTGGTAGGTATATCTTAAACTATCAATATATACATATATATGTATCTACTATTGAGGATAATATAAATAATTATTATTCATATCTATGTAATAATAACAACTTTTGCCTAATATAATTCTGATCATTACTTAACGTTATACTATTGTTTGGAGTAATTTAAAAATATTAACTATAGAGTCAAATAGATATCCAAAATGGTTTTGTCTATAATAATGTTAGCCAATTAGTTATATGCCAGTATATGGTTCTATCATGAATATTCAGTTTTATTTGTAGTTTAAATTTTTATAAAGCGCACTAACTCTATACAATACAAATGAAAGTAATTGCGTAGAGTATACAAGCAGTGCCCACGGGTTAATTTTAGATTGTATTAAACTCCAATATCCATTAAACAATGTCACCACATAACTTTAGTGTTTAATTGTAAATGTGTTAACCGTAAAACGAACATTAAGCAATAAAACGTGCATTATAGGTACAGGAGAAATCGTTGTAATGATACGAGTAAAATATATTAAACGTTTTATTTTTTTATTTATTACATTTTACTTTGTTCATTTAATTAATATGTGTACACCTTGAGAAATAAAATTTTAATGGTATTTCAGTACATAAGAAACTGTATAATATATTATGTATTATATAAAACAGATGACGATATTAAGGTGTATAGAACTTTGACTGTTTTATATAAAATACATAAAGTTAGAGAACTTTTCATTCTATAAATGGTTTAAATTAGTAAATGTCAATTTAAGTCAAGTAGGTCCATTTCAACTTTGTTTTAGATAAAGAAAATTTCAAAACTTTTTCTACAGGTTTTATTGCAATTTTATTATTATTTTAATATCGTAAATATACACCTATTTTGTTATTGTAAATGTATTTAGATGCTCGCTTAGAATAGTTATAAAATTTAATTAAAGGAATAAATAAAAATTACATAAATACTACACATATTATTTATATGTAAGTACAATAATAAACAAGTATCTACCTACTCTGCAATTAATATGTAGTTCATTTTAATGAAAGGTAAATAAGTATATATATAATGATAATTGTACCTATATATTTAAATAAACGTATTTGATACAAAGTAAATATGGAATAACAAATTCACGTAAACATACGTTACGTGTTCCGAATGCGAGGAACGCTGCGTGAAACTCATCTATACATAAATATAGGAACGGTATGTATTATATATATCGGTCGGGTGCTCTGAAGTGCAGTTTGGGAATACCGCACCGACTGATACGGCATAAAGTACCGTGTCTGACACACACGAGAATAAGGGCCATCGATCAGCCGTGTGATACGTTTTTACACTAAATACCAAAACTAACATTATTAGAATTAAATGCCTACTTATAAATGATTACATAATAAATACAGTTTTTATTTATTTAAAATGTAATTATATATAACAGTTGAAATAAACAAATTAACCATTTAAATTTATTCTTTCGTCGGCTGCACGTATTATAATACAAAAAGCATTACAAACTTCATTGTAATAGAATATGAAACAAAAAATCGATTGGCTGACTGACCTCTGTAGCTGGAGAGGTATTACAAAAGAAATAGAAGATAATAAATAATATTATTAATAATAAATAATATGTAAGAAACATATGAAATTATTATCAATATTAATACATATTATAATAAATACAATATTATTATCATATCGTCGAAAAATAAAAATTATTGATAAACTTCTTTACAATTTTAAAAAAGTAGGTACATGCGATATGCCTATTATTTGCATATGTTATGTATGTTTTCTATAAGACAGATTTACTATTAATTTTATATCACGCTAATATATATATATATATTATTTTAATTTGATTTTTGGCCATATTAAAAATTTTAATTTGTATTATTTTTATGTCAAACTACGTTTTAAATTATTTAAAATTGAAATAATATTTAAGAGAATTTTTTCATGCATATTCCAAATTAAAAATTAATAAGTCTTGTCTCGTATGCATAGATCGGAATTGGAAGAGTATATTCGAGTAACTTCGAGCAAGGAAGCAGATAGAGTGGATACTACCTATCTTTAAAATTACGGAATCGTAACAATGGCGGTCAATTATTGATTGCACTTTCAATAGGTCAACTCGTAAGAAAGTAGTTTTTCGAATATTCTTATTACATTTTTAGAGTTTTTTAATAAACACTTTAATACTCTATCTTTTCCGGACTATACCCAACAGCTTTTTAATCTTACATTAAATTTGTATCGTCGGATATGTCTCGTCGTCATCCTCGCTCGTGCACCGGGCGGGGTCAATAAAATATGTAGGCAGACGCGACGTGCGAGCGAGGCCCTCTCCCGCCTTTCCTATAACAAGAAAGAATTTTTCTATGCATTTATTTTCTCAATGACAAAATTTTAAGATGTTTTTGTTTTTCCGAGACTTATACAAGAATTTTGTATCATGTTTACTTGATGAACACTAAGCAAGGAGAGTGTTCTCAGCAAGAAAATTTCAAAATAGTCCTGGTTTGCTTGCGATAATTTCCTTCATCGTTGGCCGATAATATTACATACATAAATCACATCTCTTTCCCAACGAGATCGGCAAAGACCACGTCTTTCCACTTGCTACGATCCTTACATCTTTCGCTTCTTCAACATTTATCATTCTTTTCTTGTATGCTCGTCGGCTTAGTGTATCTAGGCCGTACCGTTCGTCTAGGCCTTTCTCTTCCAACGTTCCCATTTACACTCACAAATCTGTCTAGTAATTGTTCTTTCATTCATCCTCTCTACATGCCCAAACCATCTAATCATCCCTTTCTCAATCCATGTCACTATATCTACTATCAAACCACAACGTTCTCTTATCATATTTTTTCTTATCCTTTCACTCAATTGCACTTCTAACGTACTTCTTAGCGCTCTCATTTCTACTGCATTTATTCTACTTTCATGTTTTTTTCTGTTAATAATTAAAATTTGTATCTAAATGTACGCGAATTCAGAAATAATTGGTAAATTCTGGGACTTAATCCTATAGACATGAAAACTTCCACCGGTCTAAACTACCCAAACACCGAAGCATTTTTTAAAGATAATTTTTGGTAGTTTTTTCCCCGTGTCGTTTCACGTCATACTGTTGGGACAACGAAAATAATTGATATGTTAAAAAAATAAAATTAAATCTTGAAAATTCATGCCAATTACATGTTGCTAGGTGGATATTATAATTAGGTATTTTATCGAGTTTAGTTTATTGACTGGCACAAATCTAACGGTGTTAAACAATGATGCGTTTGATAATTCTACAAACAAGCTAAGTCTGTAAAGGTGAATTATTTGAAAAAGCGGTTGTAGGAAAACATCGATAGGTTAGATATACAATTTTAATAAAGTTTGATTGCCAAGCGAACACCAGAAAATTCTTTGTGGCTTTTCTCAAGAGTGCAAAATTTATTTTGGCGAACCCTAACCAAATTAGACTAATAGCAAATTTACTTACTCTTAGTGGAAATCGGTCCTGCGACCTTCGTAGATTAACCATACAACTTTATTGCTAGACTTCCACTTACCACTGTACGCGTAATTGTACAAATACGTACAGTTACTGTAAACTTAAAAAATAATGTACGTAATTGTACATTATTTTAAAGGTACGCACACTGGATATACTTATATCTAACTATTTGGTATTTCAGCTTTTATATAAAAGTGTCTATTTGCGAAGTCTTTATACTATAGGTAGATACTCACATGGACTCAATAGTTAACTGAAATTGTATCAAAATCAGTTAGTTATATAATGTTTGTTTTACTAATTTATGCTTAACCTTTTGTCTCCCGGACGTCATAAAAATGTACGTAAAATTGGCAATCCCCGGGAGCCATGTTATTATAAAAATCATCTTTTCTTATATATATGCATTATACAATGTCAATTACTGTACTCCTTATACTAAGAACGAAGGTGATATACCCAGCAAATAGCAATATTGGTGAGTAAAACATATGTAATCTCTTTGGATTTAAGGGATGATGTCTAAACAAGGACGTACTGACCCCTCGGTCATAACTTCACGTTACCAAGGTATTGTTCCCTAAAAGTAAATTAGAAATTTTGAGGAGGCGTAATCTTCTTATAGCTTATTGTTTTTATTCTCTAATAAATAAATACTTATTAGTTAAATTTAGGAGAGATTTGAAGAATAGCAAGATATAATTTAATTTGATTAGTTTTTATCACACATTAGGTAATTATCATAAAAAAAATAGTGCTATCTGATAAAAAAATTGTTCATTATGTTTATAAATATATTAAGTAGGTACGTGTAGAAAGAGAAATTATATTTTATTCTAAATTTTATTACCTAAAATGCGAAATAAGCGGATTCAATTCCATTTGGGCAATTGACCAGGTTTGATTATATGTTGAGCAATAGAGCATAGTGTATACTAGTTGTAGGTATGTTTTTATTAAAAAATATATGATTGTGGCTCACACCTTCCGTTGCTATATCTATATTTATTTGAGATTCTGTTTGGATCAAATTTTATAAGTAAAGTAAAAATATGTGGTTTTCCAATAAAAAAACAAACCTCAGTTTCGCTTACAAGTATTTAATTTGTTTATTTTTTAACCTCATAGTTATCACGGAGCCGTAATTTTCTTTAAATTAAGTATAAAAGTAGTATTAAAAATCATGACTACATCACTATAACGCAATGGAGAAATTCTTTGAAGAAAAAAATTAATGCAATCACTGCTACTATTATCACTTTGCAGAATATGTAATTACCTTTCGAATTTAAAGTAAACGTTTGTTAACTTCTACAAATCGAACATCAAGAATACGATCTACCTATATTGTATAATTGAACGATAAAAAAATATCTTTTAGCATAATTTAATTGGTTCAAACGACTTACTTCCAGTAAACACTTTAATTCGATTAAGTAATTGGATGATACTGACACGTTAATTTAAATTTAAAGTTGCACATTGCCTTCCTAATCACAAGAGAAATGATATGGACAGAATTGTTGTTGATTTTGTAGAGTTTTTTTCACTTTTATGGATAAATAAATATTAAGTAAAGGTGTGTGTAAAACTTGCAGGAACTTGTTCAGTCGTGATGTGGTTTTTGTTCGCAATTAATAAATTAATCTTATAATTCCTTATATTACCTAAATAATTGGGTAGTATTTTGCTTGATATCGTTTGGCTATTGTGCACAATTGAAATGAGTTAAAAACAACAACTATATAGAAGCATGAATGTTAAATTGTCACAAAAACTGCTTTGACTGTTTTAACAAGAGCTCCATCACCTTGTTAAAGCGTTACTAAGACTAGAAAAATATTATATATATGTGACATTAGCATAATTGTGTATATACATAGTACCAATTACCTTACTTCTTAATTCGTTTAGTAATTTGAACAAACACACTATTTTTATACAATCTATACTAAAATATAATAAAGTTGGAGTTTCATATGTTCAATTGTTTGTTTAAACGCGCTAATCTCAGGAACTACCAATTAGATTAGAAAAATTATTATTTTTTTATACATGTTAGCCAGATTCATGATGAACAGTATAGGCTATATAACTTTACGCTACGGCTCTAAAGGTCGGAGCAGTAACCATGAACGTTAAGCAATCTGGCAAGTTGTAAGAAAGTATGGGAAGTGGAACAACGATAAGGTTAGCGGCGGCTTCGTGGAGAGTTTGTCAAATAAATTTAACACGGTTGAAAACGTGGGGCACAGCTAGTTAGGTATATCAACTAATTAAATAAGATCTATCAGGAATCATCTATATACATACACCTACATAAACATTCATGCAAAATAATTATACACTCCTTGATAACCTGGAACAGGTTTGAAGGCATATAAAATAAAAACATTTTATATTATTAGCACTTTTAGCATTATTATTTTATATTACGGAGCATAATGGAGAAGGTGTGTTGATATGTGAAACGGGTTGCACTGCACTATCTAGATGGAAACTACATCGATTTTTCAGAATCTATGTACCTACCTTGTTTCCCAAGTGTATTTTACCTATACGACACCAATGTTTACCGATCAAGTGCCACACTTTACTGCCACGCACCGCAGTAACTCACCGCAACGAGCGCTCGCTCTTGGCTAATGAGACATGGTTTTAACGTCGACTATTGCTCGCTACATAAATAACGGGATAGGTTTTAATTGCCTCGAAATTGGAAGAAACTTGTAGTAATTAATATTTCGTAAATCAAATTTTGGTTGTAATAAAGTAATCTGATCATAACGTTGACGCAGAAACAACTCTTCTTCTCTAACATTCTGATTCCATGAACGGCAACATGTTTTTTTAAGGTTAGGAAGCAAAAGCAGACCTGTATTCCGCCTTATATTAAGCGGCTACTATTGCGTATTAGCTATGTACATCTCAAAATGAGCGTAGTCTTGAGGTCATTCATAATAGACGAAGACTGAAATAGAACGAAATAGAACGCCGGCTTAATATAGGAAATTTCCAGGCAGACTAACTTTAGTTTTAGTATTGTGAAGTTTAAGACTAATAATTGAGTATTTATTTGTTGTGTGTTTAATATATATATATATATTAATAAAGATGAAAAACAATAAATATACTTCAAGAAAATTACGTTACAATATCGTGTTAGTAATTCAGGTGATTACGTGTGGTTGTAAATTACCTCATTGTGTTAATAGAGGATTCAATTTTCTGTTAATAATTCGAGAAAATTATTGATTTATTCAAAGTTAAATATATCTTATAAAATATTTAGGATATTAGGAACAAAACTAATAACAAAATGTGTTAGAAACACTAGGTACGACATTTACTTGTACATACCTATATTGTTATTATTTTGTTGTCGTGAAAGAATGAAATACTTATTTTTATATTCACCTACACATATTAACATCGCTTAAAAAGTTGGATTTCGACGATTAGAAAAGGCATTGATTTCACGTAGTAAATTTGCACCAAGGAAATTCTATATGATTCAAAAACTTTCAGATCGTATGAACCGCGGTAAACCTGCAATAGAAAATGAAAGCTAGCTATAACCCAAGAACTATTCAAAACTAGTATTTAAATAAAATAATGTTTTGTAGGTAGCTCTAATAATTTAATTTTGTATTTAAATATTTGAGTCATGACAGACAAATAACTGTAAATTATATTATCGTATTATTATCAAATTTCAAAGCATGAATATTTAACTACTTACCTATAAGTCGTTAATTTAAATTACTAAGATTGATTTTAAATAAATTATTTCTTATTAAATTATATACAAAAAAATCTGTTGTAGCTATGAAATACACTTAGCGTTCTAGATTATTCGGATCACTTGATATACCTAACTTTTTATTATCTAATTTTTAGCGATACTTATATGTAGATATAAATATTCTGCTATCTAATATAAATCTTAAAAAAGCCTTGTTTAAGTAAACTATTACATGTAATCTAAAATTTATAGTTCAGCATTCAAATTACTTATTTATATCCAAATTGTTTTACTCTTTTGCGTACCGAGTAGTAGATGTGAGACAAACGTCTATTTGTCACTTAGAGGTCATTACATCCCTAAATCAAATAAGACATGTAATCACTTTTACAGGGTAATTTAATACGCAATAAAGCGACTAAATACTTAAGTATATATTCTTAGTTAATATATTTATTCTGTATCCTAAGTATCTACAAATTGATAATTATAGAACTAATCATATCATACCCGCTTCAGGCAAGAAGTGGTTACAAAAAAATTCTGTAGCTCATACAATGTATATTTTTTATGGACTGTTTTATATAATTATGGACTGTTACCCGTGACTTTGTACCTGTTGTCTTCAAAATGAAACGACTCGCACGCCAGCTATTGTAAATTAGTTGTACTAATACAGAACCTTCGCCGGTGTATGCACATAACTCACCAAAATTTCATTGTAATCGGATGATTGTTTTAAGTAACGCTTAGAGGATAAACAATAAAGATATATTATTTTTATGTTGATGTTACTTGAAGACGATATTTTCTATTTTCAATGAGACACTGTTATCGTATCATCTAGAATTACATAACCATATCTATATAACGTAAATGAGTTCTGGGTAAGACTGGTATATAAAAAGAAAAACACAGTGCCTGCACAAATACCTGTAACTTATTTAAACATTGAACATTATAATTGGGCCAAGAGTATTAAGTTGAAATTAATCTGATAGGGAAAATTAAGGTTATTAACATTGTTACTTTATTAAGAATCGAAAAGTTGGGTTTCTTGACATTGGGCATGGTTCCGTATCTATTTATATTTAATATCTAGGTAAATTAGTCGGTTCATATAGATTTTTAAATTGTTTTTTTTTTTTATAATGTTAAGAATATTTTATTGAAAGAAATAATAATAAGTAAATTTTGTAATTGAACTGTTGTTTTTTTTTGTGATTTTATCACTGCACACCTATTCCTATGAGTTTGGTTTGTTTCTTATCATGTGTAATTATTTAGTGGCAATATCAAAATATAAAAAAATACAATTTTTATTTTTTTATTAAATTGACAGACCAATGTTTGTGACAGACCAATCAGTTAAAAGGGAAATACAATAGTCATATATTTTTATAAATACAAACCGTGTAAGTAGGTACTTAGTTATTAAAGAAACATTTTAACAAAAGCCAACTCGTGATAAAAACATATTTTTTTTATATTAAATCTATTATTATTCTTATAATCTATACTGAATATAATAAAGCAGAAGAGTTTTTTGTTTCATTGTTGTTTGTTTAAATGCGCTTACCTCAGTAACTAATACCAGTCGGGTTCTAAAAACTATTTGTCTATATGATCGCCAGATTCATGAGGCTATACAACTTCACGCTATGACCCTAAGTAGCGGAGTAATTACTATGAACGTCAAGCAATCTGGCAAGCTGTAGGCCTTACAAGAAGTGGAACAACTATTGATAGGGCGGGCTATACGAGAGCGTTGGCAGCGGCATCTTGGAGCGTTTGTCGCATAAATTTAACACGGGTGAAACCGTGGGGCACAGCTAGTTATTATATAATTAGCAGAGCTCAAAAAAACATCAAAATATTTTCGAATATCCAGTCGTATTTTTCTTATCTTAGTAATGTTTAGTTTCAAAATCCTGTTATGCGGTCGAGTATGATATTTTGCGCTTTTAACCACAACGTGATCGTGTCGAATGCATTTAATCTGCTGAAATACCTACAAACGTCTTGTGAGTTCGGTACTTTACAAAACAGGTCCGATAATACGGCAAGCAGTTAGATACTAATTTTATGAGACATTCAGAAGTAAACGCCTTTCAGCTTTCTACGCGCTGGATAGATACGGTTACTAAAATACATTGGCCTTCCCGCGATAGCTGGGTGTTTTATATAAAATCATCTTCTATCCATTGATTTAACTGATCGTTATTTTTATTGCATATATAGCTTTAGAATAAGTACTGAGGTTATACAAGCGTTATAAAAATTTAACATACGTCTAGTGTTTTATATATGGGAACTAACGATTTAATTCTTCTTAAGGTGCATTAATTACCTAACCTCCGTGCTTATTTTTCAATAGACTTTACATAATTATGTGTTTGTCTTATGTTTTGTCGTATGTTTTGTTATGTGTTACTTATAAAATGAAGCCAAAATGAAATTAAATGTATTAATCAAAAATCTTATTACCATTAAGTATTTCCTACAGTATTTAACATTCATTGTAAGGTTCGCCTTGTAAGGCCCATTTTTTGCAATAATTAAAAAAATAAAATAATACAAATAATTTATGAAAACAAACTTTATCACAATATTCCTCATTTATTTGTGAATAAAATCAATACACAAATCAACTGATTAAATTAAACTTATTTGAAAAGCAATCATTTTTGAAAGCCTCTCTTGTGAGCCGCCTTCTTAGGAACATGGGTACTTATCATAGCCCAATATTAAACAAGTAATTTATTAATGCTATCAAAACAAAAAAAAAATTACGTAAAACTTTACCTAAAACAAGAGCTCGTTAGGTAATCAGTCATGTGCAATCGTTTTTTTTTTGTCATAATTGTACGTTGGGCTATCTTAGGCTTAGCAAAACTTAATCTAACAAAAATCTATAAATAAAAACAATTAACAAAACCTTTTTCTCCTATTGTAAAATTTTTTTAATGAAAAAATTATAGTTTTGCAAAATAATACAAAAAGTTCATTTACAATTTTGGTGGGCCTTATTAGGAAGAACACTTCAAAGATCCGAGAACTTTAAATTTCAAATTTAAATTAGTATAAAGTACCTAGGCTTTAAATAAGTTTCAGTGTTCTAAAACAACATATTTATCTAAAGTTAACAAAAATGACTCTTTGTCTATTTTACGTTCCAAAGAAACTATGATATCCTATAGTCATTATAAGGCCCGGGCCATCTTGGGAACTCTTGTGGTGGGCCTTTATAGGAACTTTTCCCGGAAACAATAACTACTTATTTTAATAAAAACCTCAAAGTATACAAACAACACTTAAGTTCTTAGGAATGCCCTTGATCCTAAGTAACTTATTATTAAAAAAAAAACGATTAACGAAACACTAAAAGTTTGTGCATATGAGGTTATAAATCATAGGCAATTTGCAACGTGACTGACAAACCTTTGATATGAACTTGCAGTTTTAACTACGGCCCTAATCGAACATGAGCGCGAAGTTTAAACTTATTCAGATGTTTACAATTATGAGATTTAGAAAGTAGGCCAATTTAGGAATAGGGCTAACTTAGGCGCATGTACTTTAATTAACATAAAAAGAGTATCGGTGAGAGATAAAAAGTTATCGGTATTTTCCACACTATACTAAACCTGTATCGTGAAGGTAGTATGACTTTATTGACCTAACTTTGAATTTGGATAATAATTTGTTATCCATACAAATTTCTCGTCTAAAGTCAACTTAAAATCAATACTTACCACAATTTCTATTCTAGTCATATTCTAATCATCTCCAAAATTCCTTATGATATTAATCGTTTCCATGTATCCTTCAGTAAAAGCGTTAAATAGTAATTCAGTATGACGACAGAAGACCTCGGTGAAGCTTATTACAAAGCTTTCACAAAACTGCGCACTTAAGTTTTATATTATGCAAAATTAAGAACATTAAGGAATTAAAGAAGACTCTTGAGTTAAGATACGATCAGATTAAAAAGTGAAATTTCGAAATTATTAATACAATTCTTATTTCTCAAACATAGTATGTCGAAATAACCTTGTATACGTACGTAGAATCATTAATTTACTCGCCACGTAGTATTTTCACATCTACAAGTTCACAATGCAAAAATGATAAAAGTTCATGTATATTTTTAATAATAAAGATTTACAATAAGTAATGAATATTATTTTTTTATTTGATGTAAGAGAATATAAAAGGGTATTATTTCGCTTGAAGTTATTAACACATAATAATGTAATTTTATGTTTTCTTTTAATGGAACATGGGGGGGGCTATCGGGGTGCTTAAGATATGGCCCCAATAATGCTTAATATTAATGGAATGCCCGATTGAGGTATATTGTACTCTTGAACATTCGAATAAGTATATAAGCATGGTAATTAGTGACGTATGTTATTATATAAGTACGCGTATTAGGTATTATATAGTTATTATGACTAAACATAATTACAAGAAATACCATGGCTAAAAGTAACAGTAAGCAAAATTATCTATGAACATGTTTTTCATAATCCTATCCTTATTTACAAAGTGAAGTAGATATCTTAGTTAACTGCTTGCTAGCTTCTGATTTATCATGTTGATGACTTCTTTATTCCAGCTACTTAAATCTTTTTATAAAAGAGCTACGAACGCCAGCGTAAAATTCGATAATTTAATAAACTTAAATTATGACAACAACCGAGGCTGATTTCTACGCAATATTCATTGTTTTAAGGCGTCTTAAAAATTGATTCAGAAGTAGATAGAAATTCATATAAAAATCATAATATACCAAGCTTTATATTCCTATTAACACTTTATCTATCTCAACTAAAACATAGAACATGTTTTGTTGTTCTTACAAACGTTTATAATTTGGAGCGCTAGTGTGGTGCGCCACAAACGGATCTTGAAAAACAACCAGTTATCTTGACAGGCGCCTCCTTGTTAATACGTCTTAAATCCGTCGGCGTACAAGCGAAAAGATAACTACATGTATTACTTAAAAGTTCATTTCACATTAATATCTTTATTTTAAATATAAGATTCTTTTCACTAGTCACGCTAGACCTTAATTTTAATTTGGAATGAGCTTTTTATAGAGGACTCTCTGTAGAGAAACGATTTTTCATAAATGATGAGGCGGCACTGATTGTATATATTGGATAAACATTTTAAAGAAAAACTCACGGGTCAGGAAAAATGTAGGGTGTAATAAATATTAAAATCGAAATCACCGTCGACACGTGTTACTAATCTTTCGATTATACGAATACCTAATGAATTAGCCCCCTTCAAAGTTTAATCTCTATGAGGGCGTGGATTTACATGAAATATTGTTTATCTTGACAGGTAAATGTATTAAAATATTTAATAAATAAAAGAATACCTCTTTGGGTCAGATACTAATACGTTACGGCATGCAGTTAATAAGTTGGAAGGATCGTTGAGTTAGCAGGTGTTTCCAATGGTTTAATTTCGCATAAATCGTATACCCGACTTGAGATTGGTCCTTGAACGTTTGAATCAAGTCGCATTAGGTACAACTGCTTACTTTAATAGCACCTGTTATAACACGCTTTTTATATAAAATTTAAAAGTATATAAATACGGGAAATAAGTCAGAACTAATAAATAAAATAAAACTTCGTGTAATTAATAACTTTGAAAACAAATAGGTATAACGTTGAAATGCGAATAAATTAAATAAACCATGATTTATTTAATGAAATATTTCTACAATAAGTATGTGCCGAGCGAGGTACTTAGTTAATCATTACTTTACAATAATATAAATTTAACATCCAATTAGCATTTGAATTGTTTCGGAATCTTCACACACACATTTTGCTAGAATTTACACGGTCCAAATCGTCAACCGAATGCAATTGGAATAATATAAAAAAGTCGTAAAGTTTAATCGTAAAAGAATTGTAATTCTGTTGTAGGTATATTTTCAGAACGATATCCGTTGCGGTTATTACGTTGATCACGTTATTTAAGTGTTATTACTTAGCATTTTTTTAATTTTACTGTAGTCATACACTTAGAGATAAAATAAGTGAAAATAATGTGCAGTTATAGAAACTTTTGTTTTTTAATTTTAATAAAAATGTGGGACTTGTTTAAGTTTATTCTTTATTCTCAAAATATTTTAGGTGTATTTGTAGGTGAATTATTTATCTATCAGGAAGATACTTAATTAAAGTACCTACCTAGACATAATTAAAAAGATTTCTACCTTGAATACCTATAATATTTTTCAAAGAAGCAAAACGTAAAATAAAAAAGTCTAACTTTACGTGAGCCTTTTTACTCACAGTTCATATTCTAAAAGCTTTAGGAAACGACGCGACTGCGAAAGTATAACGAGTTCATGCCGGAATAGGTGCGTTATCAAAGTTAAAGATAAAAGTTTTAAAATTTTCTTTAAGACCTCGGGTTTCGGTTCAAAACTTTATCCATAACATAGCGAGTCGAAAGCTCAAGAATATTCTACGAAGGCATAACTAAAATTTAGCAATGTTATGTCTAAGAACTGAACTAAATTCATTTTGGATCCGTTTTGGAAAAGCAATTACTTTTGTTATTTACTTATTCTAATTGTATTATCACAATATTACTTTTATTTTGTAAATAATACGACATAGTAATTAATACTCTCACGAAAGATTTTTTAGGTATTCACGAAAAAATATACGTAGATATGATATTTTGTTGATTATTTTCCTTGTACCTAATAATATCTAATAAAACACCAGCAAGATTTCTAAAATCTCACACGTCCTAATTTGATTGTAACGATAGTTGATTCATTTTTAACTACAGGTGCACACATACAGGATATATCTATAGGTAGATATAAATATATTTTCTTGGATCTAATGCAAACATTCCGTTACATTTGTCAAACAAATTTGCAATCTAATTTGTGCTATTAAATTCTGTTTTCGTATGATAAACTTTCAGAACTTAAGTAGCGTCAGGTTGAAGATATAACGTATTGATTGGTAGCGGCTCAAAGTCGATACAACCGATTCTATTTACGCTCCTTACCTATTTATAAATCGAGGTATCTGTTTCCCTACCTGCTCTTCGTACCGGTGTTCTTTCTGATACATTTCATACATAATTTGAAAGGTTCACTTCTTCTTCGTTTATAAATTAATCAAATAGTAATTGGAACTAAGAAAATGTAAGACGCAATAATAGTGTCATAGGTACAATTTTATATACTTTATTATACATAGTAGTTGTGTCATCGGCTCCGCTCGCGTGGAGTACCTACAAAATCTAATATAAAAGTATCCTTTGTTATTACTTATAACATCAGCTATCTGCCCGGCAAAATCAGTCCAATCGTTTCGGAGATTAGCCGAAACAAACAGACAGTCAGATTTTTTTTATTGGTTTTATTTATGAGTATATACTTTCAAATGCATTTAGAAAAAAGCTGTTATTTTGACATTACAAACAGACAGTTCAATTTTATTATTTGTATATATGATACTTATTTATCATTAGGTACGTCATGTCCATCATGCTAGGTAGTCGATAACAATAAACCGCCTATACTTCCTTTGTCATTCTTCATTTCGAATTTTATTATTTAGTTTTTAATAACTTCGATGTATATAGGTACAGTCCGCGTAATATTGTATCTTTTTATAGGCATTTATTTTTCTAAGTACCTACGTTTGACTCTTTGTGGTGTAATGTTACAAATTATACGTAGCCATCTTGCATATCAAATTATAATAGGTTCACGCTGTTAGGTCGTCGACCTTTATACTCTTTAAAGATAGAAGTTTTTGTTTCGATACCCACTACCGATATAAGTAACTATATTATTTAAAAGCTTGGTTTTATATTACATATTTAATCAAATTTGAGAGACATGTTTAAATTTTACTAAACATATTTTGTTGTGAATAAAAATTTAGGTGTTAAACGTTAATTAGAAATATAAGACAGTATATTGAACTATGTATTTATTGTGTAAAATAGGTGATTATTATTTTTAGCTCTTCTATATTATCTCATGTTTGATGTGAAGATTAATTCATGTTGAAAAGATTGAATGTAAAAATTCTTGGTCTTACTCGCTGAATATTACTTAGTAAATAATTTGCTTTTTTTTAGAACGATGTCTACTTTTAGAATTCGATCATCGTAGTTTTAGTTACATAACTTGTTCTTTTGACGCTGCCTATTAAAGATAATTGTGAACTTGTTGTTGGTGTTGGTCAATATATGATATAGAAGTGTATATTTAAATCTTTGATAACTCTCCTAAAAATTCAAATTTATGTGGTATTTGTTTTAAATTCCGATATAATAAACATGTAAATCTTCTAACAACTTTAGTACCTGTATACAGTATAACTCGAGTAGAAAGTGTTCTACGCACGACACGTGGCGTCAACTTTAATGTCCATAAACCCAAGCATTTAGAGCTCATCTTTCTTGTTAACGAGCGCCGGGAATTGTTTATTGTATAAAAAAGTGTTAAAACCGAATACTCGGTGGATTAACGACTGAAAATATTTATGTTTAGTGTTCCTTTAGATTAATGAATACGAGAAGTTAACGCTCCAGTTACGCTTCACCTCCGGGACTATTTTAGTTTGAATCGTCGAGCATTTACAAAAATATTAATTGTCTATCAAAAACCAAAGTCAATATTTGTACCGCCACGAACATAACGTGTAACTAAAGGAAAATTACGCAACGCCCCATATATTATTTAAGTCGGTCGTAAAATGCTTGAGTTACCGATTCCATCGACGTTTAGTGCCGAACAATCGACTATACCCGGTGAGTCAGTTGGCGCCCGAGGACGGACGTCGAACTACGCCTACAAATTGGAAAATATCCCTTACCGTGTGTTACTGAATAAATACAACTCGTATAATAGGTATATACCTGTGTTATACGTGCGCATAGATGTCCATTAAAGTCGAGAGTCACGCTCGAATCGAATTCATTAATAAACTTTATGCTCGTTGTAATCGTTAAACAAATACAGAGAACACACAATATTTGAATTTTGATTACTATTATTTAATATCCGCAGCGTATACGAAGAAACGTAACACAGTTAAAACCGTGGAACAGATGGGACGAGTCTCGCGAAGCCTGTTTCGCTCGAACCCTAATTAAATATTTTAATATATTCCCTTCATCCGTACTGCTTATTATTCTATACACTTATATATTCATATCTTCATGGCGAGTTTAATTAAAATACTTACGTTAATTTAGCAGCGTAATATAATTGGCTACCTTTATGTATGCGGTATACTGCAAATAAAAGCCAGATTTGAAAGCTTAATTGTATGTTAAGAAATAAAGTCTAACGAAAACTTTGTTTATATATGTTTTATTGTTCATAAAAACCACTTCGGTAAAAAAATTAATAGCATCAATAAAGTTCCGCTACTGATCTACCGCAAAGGACCATGAGAAAACACCTAAAAATCGAGTTAAACAATTAAAATGCTATAAAAAGGTGGTTCTCACCGTAATAATTGTATTGTGTAAGAGTGACTCGTTCTACGGGATGATAAACACGCCTCTCGTGCCGAACGTAAAAACAACTTTTGTTACCATTTTATGACAACAATTACGACCTATAAAACTTGTAGCGATTATTCGTCGTAGCGATTCTTGTGGTCTTGCTGTCATCGGCCTGTGCTGTGTGTGGACTGGAGTGGCTGCTTACGATCTGACTTGGTTCCAAAATATCACACATGCTTTTAGATTCCATTCCAAATTCAACTTTGACTCCTTACATATAACTTCAAATTTAAATGTTGTATATTTTGGTACATTTGACACAGCAACAAGGCAGTGATTGAACAGAACCTCTCAGGCCTTAACTTTGTATTATGACTATTTGTAATTCTTAATTTTGTTTACGTTTATTAGATATCTCCCTGTCATATATTTAGGTATTTATAGCTTAAGCGTTTTAACTGTATAACATAAATTTACTAAGATATTTTTTGTTATCTTTTGTTATGATAAAGTTACAGACAGGTTCCTAACTACGCAGTACAACTGATATTAAACGGCCATTGTATAGTATATATAAGTAATATCAAAAAGATTCGCAGTCTTAACTATGTTGAGTCAATGACAGGTTCCTTTTCCTGAAAGCGGTTTTTGTAACATTTCGTGTCCAATGCCAACTACACACCACACAGTTCAGATGGGCACACGGTAACGCGAGCAATACAATGCAATGCGGTTATGCTTCTGTTGTACCTTGCACAGGTACTATCACTCTTAGGTTATTTACTCTAACATTGCGTTTGGGTAGGGACATTAAAAGAGTCCCGGAAAAAAACTCTTTTTTTTTACTTCTAACATGAACATATGTAAAATTATCACGTTTTAAAAATGCTCACCAAAATTTAACTCGATAAGAAAAAATTAAAAAGTCACTCAAGTTAAAAAAAAACAATTGTTTAAAAATGTATTGTTTTTTTTTCTCTAAAACACCTAAAATACTTGATGAAAAAAATAGTGCCTGGCCTCTATAAAATGAAATATCAGCTTAAAATTAATGTCAACCGTAGAGCATAACTAGGTAGGTACAAAATTACAAACAAATATCAAAATAAAAAAATATTGCTAAATTTTCTTAGCGACCTTTTACAAAAATTAATCGAGTCGATTTTCGTTAAGTATTCGCAATACGTGTTAAATTGAGCGCGTGAGAAAAACATAACGTTTTTTACCCTAATCTAATATATAGGTAAACTATAAATTCTTAATTTATATGAAAGTTATTTAATTTTAATAAAGAAATACATAGCAAAAGACTATTTTGTATAATTTCAAAAGCTTAATAGGAAATAAGTTAATAATCTTTAATTATAAATCATATGTAAACTAGATTTAAATTTAATAATCAAATTAGTATAGGTAAGTAGGATATTATTAATATCATTCATTATACTAAAGCTTTGCTTCTTAAAAGCTTATCTTATTATCAACTTTAAATTACTTACTTATTCGAAGTGTGACTGCGATATTCCAGATACACAATACCTACACAACTAATTCAAGTTGATGCCCTCTTAAAATTTCGCATGGAAATGCAACCAATTTAGCGGATGGGACAAGGGTTACAATTCGTGTTGATGGTTATCTAAACCATCTACTGCTAGGGTAAATATAGTACTGGGTACAAAAAAGATCGACTAAATTCATTTTTAAACACTCGAGGAATGTTACTTAATAAAATAAGTATTTGATTGTGTTACGGAAACAATTTAGATTAAAAAAGGTGTGTGTGCGATTCACACACGATAGAAGTGAAACTTCATTTTAAAAGGCATTTTCTATTTTATTTAAACAATTTCCAATATACATACGACATTTGCTCTCTCGCTCTAGCTCACACAAAGAAGAGAGACCGATAATGTGTGTTGAACGTTTAACATTTAACGCTTGGAAGTCGCATAAGAAGTTTCACTTCAAAAAGTTTTTTTGCCTTATCTATAAATAATATTACGGCAATTAACCAAAAATAGAAATGGCAAATATACTAGTCTTCGATATCACATTGGAGTTGGATTGCTAAACCATTATTAACATTTGTTTTATCATCGGAATACATGAACTAAGTTAGTAAATTTAAATTGATGATTTCCAGAGAAAAATTGTTTTAATTACGTTTAAAAATCTTTTTGCGATTCAGCTAATAGATAATAAAACCTTTCTAAAGTATCTATAATAAATTTTGTAGCAGCTTGAAGACAATGATACAAACATAACAAAAAACAAGTGTTATAATTAGTAATTAAAATATATGTAAGGTGTTATTAAAATTTTACTCCTCAACTTTTGTTAACATAGTCTTTGGATTATTTAAAACAAGCAATAAATAGATTCCAACCGAAAAATACCAAAAACAATGCAATATGTACAAAAGACTTACATAACCAAGCATTTTTGTAACAGATAATATAATTTAGATTAAAGATTTCTAATTTGTAAGTGGCTGCGGATGATAGGTATTTTTGTACATTTTATTTATCCTCATATGTAATTAACAATAACATTAATATTTAATATAAGTACATATAGATAATATCTTTTCTGTAATAAAACTTCTTAATCACTCATTTACATATTGGTTAATCCAGGAAAAGTGTATAGGACATTAATAGTAACCATTTTAAAATGATTTACATAAAACCTTACATTCCTTAGACGGTATCAAATTCAAAATGGACTTAAATAATTGTAAAACCAAATATAGTAAATACACGGTAAGCCAATATTTTTTTTCACAGACTTTATCATTCAGGAATGAAACGTACTTGTGAAATTCGTTTCACGCCGACATTTTCCGCGGCTACCAAACGTCTGCCCTTTCACAAAGAACGTCAGCAATCATGTGACATTTCATTTTATGTTCACGGTTTTATTTTATAGTAGCGTGAAACGCCGCGGAAGATTATAGAATTAAATTATGATAAATAAATAAAACATAAACCTATCTAAAAGCACGAGTAGGTATGTCTCCATAGCTAATTAAAGGCATATTTACATTTTAAGATCGCTTTAAACTTATGACCATGAGACTCTGTTAATCTCTTATATTTATTGATATTTTGATTACTATAGCTACTTGGATAAATTTCGGTGATAATATACTTAAAAAATGTTCATAGTCAATAATTTAATTACGAGTTATTATGTAGACAACATTGAAAACAAAATGGCCTAAATAATTGTTAGTAGAAAATATTCATATTATTATTTTTTGGTATATTGGTATACATAGGTATATTTATGATATGAATTGTTTAACGAGTCTTTTATCTCAAAAAATAATTTATCAAATTAAAAGCCAGTTCGAAGCACTCTATTTTCTAACGCTACCTTGTTTCATATTCGCCGCTTTCACCCCGAGCTATATTCTAAATGGTTGTCTCCAGACCTAAGTACGTACACATGTGTCTTACGCCTTACGAGACGCAAATACAAAGAATTGGTGGGTAATTTATTTTCTAAAATATTTCCAGTCATGTGAAAATTTTTGTTTTATAAAACCTTTATTTTTTTTTCTTAGTTTACTTAATATTCTTATCATTCTTCACGAAAAATATTTCACATAAGTTTATTACACATAAATTACAAGTTATTACTTGTGTTGAGACGTTTTAATAAAATATGTGCTTGTAAATTTCTCAGCTTTGATCGTTGAGAATTTTCAGTTTACATATAATTATTATAATATCCGTGGGAGAAAAAAATGTTTTATAATTAAATATTCATTTATTATCACGATACTTAATTACAATTGAATCCATCATTTCTCTATCTATTATCTATCTTTTACGGCGTTATTCTATAAATTTTATTAAAATTGTTGATATAAGAGATTGCCCGTGTTGGACATTTGTTACAATTTTCAGTTTCACAGTGTGAACATTATTATTCTGGATTGTTATCATCACGCTAACTTTCGTTGTATATTTATTTTAAAAATTCACCTATTTAGTTTATATAGTTATCACTTTGGAAGCTATTTTACTTGTCAAATTTCACCCAAGTCAAATTAATGAAGTATTTTTTGAATATATTTTTCAACATAATATGTAACATTGAAAGAAAACCCCTGAATAATATAGTTCATAACATGATGAATTTGGTATTACTCCTAAATTTTATAAAGCAATCTAAATCCTGACTTTGAAAGACAGAGATGTAATAACTGCCCGTCTACATTATTGGAACGAATCATTATGATTTCTATCAAGGAGTCGATATTATATAGAATATTGAAGCTGGCCAGAAGTTTGCCGTAGCCTTAAAATGCTATCATGCAATGAACGTAAGTGTGGTTACACATTTCTTTCCTTGTGCAATGTGAGGGTTACCTACTATAAAGTCATATAAGCCCGATGTACCTAAGTGGTCTTTATGGTAGTAAGAGGATCTGTTAATTATAAACAGCACTTCACATATTCTGCTTATATATAAATGATATATTTTAATATGTTCGGCCTTTGTATTTACATCATGGATCCCACAATTTATTTTAAACTATCCTGGAATATTTCTTAAAAGCAAAAATCTGCTTTATATACCTAAGTATATGTACTTAGTAAGTTTATATATGAATTCATACTGTGTGGCTTGAGTACTTTTGAACTATTCATTACATGTTGTTTTATTTATGAGCTTAGTTGCTTGCTAGCTTTCTAAGTGCACTAAGTAGGTACTTCCTAAGTTTGTTGCATAATTTAGTTACTAACTTTAAAATTCCTGGCCATCAACTAGTAAGCATCACATAATATATAATAACTTTACAAAAAAAAACATTATCCACTCTATACAAGGTTTACTTTTAAGTGCTTGTGGCTTCTTAGCAGAGTTCGTAGCACAGTCTCACTGTCGCCCGCCCAATCGAAGAAATAGGCTCCAAATCAATAATGAACCTCAATTTTCGGTGAAAGAAATCATGATGTACCGTAATTAGTATAATGTTGACGCCTACAATCCTTCGACGTTTGGGTATTATAGAGATTTTTCTCCAAACTCTTAAATAAATAGGTACTTTTAAAAGAAAAAATAATACTATTTTCTTTTTTAATTCATTTAAACAGCTTGATTTCGTTTATTTTGTAATGTAGTGCCTATCTACAGCAAAACAAATGAAATATCTAACTAATTATTAATAAACTTTGATACAAACTCTTTCTAAGGTAGGTATTCTAGTTAGAAAATAACCTAATAACGATCGTCTGTTTAGCATCAAAATAAATTAATAAAAATTGTATATATACACACTAAGTAATATTACATAAAATATAAATCATAAAATATATATTATATAAAAGTTTGTTTACTAATCTCTTTTAAAAACTGTTAAAAAACCCCGGACACTTTTCAAACTAGGATAAATCTGGAGAAACCCGTACGGATGGTAGCCCTAAAACAGGTTAAATAATACTCTTTGATAACTAAACCTTGAACACTAAAAGTGGTATAGATTCTGTGTAAAAGTCGATTGCGTTATTAATACCTACCGCCAGATTTTTTTCAGCAAGTTCTTCCATTTCATAAATAAATACCATAACTAATAGATTGGATAATTTCTTGCCAATATAGCTTAACGTAATTACTTATTCATATCATATCATATCATCACCTATCCTACATTGACCAGTTTATTTAGTACCTACTTAACTACAGAATAAATATAAATGAAGTAACTAGTAACTAGCAACAAAGTTAAAATCTATGTTAAATTAATAAATTGAACTGAAATATCTGCGAAAAATGTCCTATAAACAAAAAAAGAACACGATATTTTTTTTATAATTTGTCTGCTTATATGTTAAGACGTGAATTAATCTACCTATATAAAATCAAAGTAAAAGGAAAAAAAAGACTACAAAGCTATCTTTAAATAATATAAGGCTGTGATCTCAGATGTTTTTACAGAAAAGTTTTTCTTAGGGTTTGCCTTCAAGAATTAATAACTACGTCTATAGACAATTTGACTGATGCGTGATGAGCGTTTGGCACTTTTATATCACAGCCGACGATAAAAAGTAATCAAAAATCAAAAAGATTTTATTCAGTTTAGACTCTAAGAAGGCACTTATGAATGTCAATATACTACCAGCGGTTCGGAAAACATTCCATTCATCGAGGAGAACCGGCAAGAACCTCGATCGGGTTCATCAACTTTTTTCAAACTGTTTTTCACATTAATAATATTGTTTACAGTTATAATCATTTTCAGTGGATGCACAGAGAGGGAATCATATCCAGACTTAACTGATGTCATTCATGTAATGATCCACCCTATAATGCCCTTTCGCCAATAAAACTTGCTTAACATGATTCTTGAACTTACCTATTATCCGGCAAATCGGTAATGTGCTTAGGAACTTTACTGTAGAACCCAACATTAATATAGATATAATGTACGCTGTGGTCATATAGTAGAGAATCATTGAAGTGTGGCGAACTCGATACCTAATAAGATTAATTAAGCATCTAGGATCTTGGGGGCTTACACAATTTTGCAAAGAAAAAATAGGGCTTGCTCGACAAAATGATAACTACCCTTCGCATATTCACATCATTAATTATGATCCGTAATCATATAAGAAAATACCGGTGGCCACTGCCACTTTGTGGGACATAATGAGTATAAACAAACTACCCAAATTGGTAGGTATATATTTTATGAATGTAGATAAACAAGTCACTATCTTAATTGTCTTCCAGTAACCAGTTTCATGTCTGGTATAATATTCGAAAGGTCAAATAAATACGGATGACGCGACGTGAACGTAAACTTCTAATTTAGAAGTTAATGCTCAAGACCTATTCTAATGTACAACCAACACTGAAGCGTTGTACATAACGTTGTAACATTTTTTTGCGGACAATAGTTTTAAAATATACAAAGTTGTCATAAGAATATTTATATAAAATAGCTATCCCAATTATCACACATCTTGATTTTACCTCTACTCGGATTGTCTATTCTACTTAATTTTACGTGTGTATCTTTGATTTATAATCTGATAAGAACGTAGGCACCTATATAAATATTGATAGTATTATTATAGGGATAAAAAGAAATTATAATAATATCGAATATCAAACATATTGAAGAGTCACGAACACGGAACTATTAAGTAGACACCGAGTAAGCTGTGGGCTGTGAACCGAATGAGATAAACTACGCCTCTTTATGACAAAGCCTCTCATTACATTTCGTCCGTATTTCTGATGTTAGAGGAATGTTTATTCGCATTCCATCTGACATCACTACCGATTCGATATCAGTTAATAATCTTTTTTATGATAAATATTTACAGTAATTTTCGTTTATTTCAGTTATAATGTAAATGGAGTCATAATACCTTTATTATATAGACAAAATATTTTTATTGAAATATAGCCTAACGTCCGTTGCTTGTATGTATATTATAGATACTTAAAATCTGTGCAGTACATTTTTTTATCGATGTAGGTATAGCCTGGTATTTAATCATAACTAAGTATACTTGTTTGTACACTTGTACATATTTCGATGTTGTACAATTTAACAATACATGTCACATTCATATTTGTAGTGTCGTGCTACCGTATATTTTACGGTACAATTACCTATTTGAATCGTAAGATTTTAAATACTGAATTGACTGTTTTTCTTTAATAATTGAAATATTTTGTTTTATTCAACATACCCGATAATTTACTATTATCATATCATAATAAAATTACAAAAAAGCTTTGAAAACGATTTTGTCTGCTTTATTCGGACTTCATATTTGGAGGGTTCAATATTTTTCAGAAACACTTATCAATTGCTATAATTATTCGTACGATTTTAAGATTATTTGCGACTGATGACGTCACTATTTTAAAAACACGATAGTCTGTCTAGCAACACATTAAATGTCATTTTACTCGGTGGGAATAAAAAACGCACTATAGTAAGGGGATTGAGGCAGAAGAGTAACTGCCGGAAAACACCGATTGGTGGGCAACATCGTCACTTAACATCAGGTGAGATTGTGTCCACTACGCCAAACCAATAATGATAAACAAATTGTTAATAAGTTTTATATTATGATCACGGAGAAAATAGGTATAGAAAAGAAAGTAAGTAGACGATATAAATATATATAATCTGTCTGTTAGTAACACGCCGTAGAAGGGGGTGAATGGGCACAACGTAGGTCCATAAGTACCGAGGGGTCGGGTAGGGACCCGTCCGTACAAGTGTGGTTGCATAACTTTCCAGAGAACATTCCAGTGTAGGTACAGGGGTGGGTAAACGTAGCTGCCATTTATTAATTTAACGGCACGGTCAAGTTTAACTCGTAATTACTTAATGGTTTTTAAAAGAGGTGTTTATTTCACAAACTAAACATGTAACTTAGATATTTGATAATTATCTCTAATCCTTTGCAATATCGTTTTGTATCAAATTTTTGTGTAATGATGTATTTTATTAATATTATGGCTGTGTAGGGAATTAATTTAGGTACATGTGAAAATCTACCCAAATGTAGGTGTCTCGTTTTAGATAAATATCGTTTTTTTTATCTAATAGTTCTGTTTGTAGGTAGGCACAGGTAATTTTTATTTTCAGTTTTAGTGGTAGACATTTGTTATTTTAAATTACAATAATTAAGATTACCTATGACATTAAAAAAAAAAATCTGCCTGTATTTGTGTTTTCTCATTTTAATGAACTTTTGTACAGGGGAAGTAAGTTAGTATAATATATCATTCCACAAATGATAGGGTATAAAACTATCAACAAGAAAAAACAATAAATGACATTTTGTATAGGCAAAGGAGTATATTTAATTTAAAAAACAGTAGCCTATACGTAATAATTATAAATATAATTTTACAAAAAATAAAATGTTTTTTTTTCTTTTTTTCGAACTGACTACGCTAGTAGTTTTAAGGGCTCTGGAGCCATTAAAGGCTTTGTCAGCTTCACCGGGCTTGGGGGCGAGTATAAGGCTCTCGGCCGCGAAAGCGAGCCAACAAGCTCAAGGGTGCCAAAGTGGCCGAACCTCGGCTTGGACTGTTGCCGTAGATGCAAATAAGCCGCCATCTAACTAATTCCCTAACCGTATCTAAAATTCGATCTAACTCACTATACTTACATTTATACATGTATGTACCTATATCTATGTAGGTATCTATCTTCGGGAACCCAAGCCCGGTAAAGCTGTAAAAGCCGTACAGGCTCCAGGGCCCCTCAGGCTAACAGTGTAGTCAGTTCGAAAAAAAAAAAAAAATCTTTGGGAAGGGAGGATTCTTCCAAAATAAAATTATGACACGAAAATAATTGCCTACTGCGTAATTATTTATAATAACGCTAGTATTTAACAAATCATGTTTACAGTTTTTATATCATGTTGTTTAATTGTAACAAGTCATTAAAGAATGAATATTACGATAATTAAAACGTTTTAAGGCTTTACAACCTCTTAGTATGCGCTAATCACAACATTAAAGTAATTAAAAATTAAAACGTAATTAAGGTACTTAAAGTGACTAGGTACATATAATCACATCTCTAACATGGGTATAAAATATTCAATTTAGAAGCATAAAGCATAAACCCCAAGGTAGAATGTAAAAAGACTGAATAATCAAAAAGATACGTAGGTATGTATTGAAAAGTTACATAGATCAGCGAAATTTAAAAGAGGGTCATCCCCTAATGCGGCTGATTTGTGGACATCAGGTGTTCTCAAGATCCCTAAGAATGATATTATCCCCAACATATTTTCCAAGCAAGGGTCGTACAGGAAAGATCCCACTCTGAATAAATTACTTATCTGCATTGATTTTTCTGTCATATTTACATAGATTTTTCGAGGGCTTGAAGATAGTCAATTGGTTTTATATTAGGTATATATACCTATTCTGCGCGACATTTCAAGTACACTTAAAGAAAGGTCAAGGTTTTAGCAAAGTTGATTTTAACTTCGGAATCCTTTTACTTAGTAAGAACATAATTACACGCTTATCTACAGCTGGGAATATTAGAGGTAGATTATTCCAATTCAATGCAATCGTCTTTGAAACTTTTGACTTGGTGTAGTTAGATAAGCATATTGTGTTAAATTTATAAAACGACAAATATGACGACGTGGAGCGGCGCGATGTAAAATTATCATTTTATTTTTTAAACCGTCTCTGGTTTTTGTCTATGGTCTATGATAATCTAAGGCAAATGCTGATATTGAAATCTAGTAGCTACACTATTATTTTATAGGTATGTTTTATGTTGTGTGTGATAATAAACATTTTCTAAGTTTTTTATCGCCAATTTGTATAATTTTGTGGACACCAACATTAGGTATGTTAATTTTGATCAAGGCACTTCATTTTAAACAACTTAAGTAACTACAGTTAAATTTAATGGACTACAAGTACTGACGCTATATGCTTAGATATAATTAATTACAAAATTAAAATTTTACAACAACAACTGAGTTGCCAATCAAAATAATTTATCTATTGTATGTATAAGTAAAAAACGAGCCATTTAAATATGAACTATCATTTATTTAATAGCTAATTTAATTTAATAGAGAATATTTCTTTCTGAAGGTAATTTTACGAATTATTAAAAGTATAATTGCTCATAATTATATAGACATTTTAAAAAGAAATCTTTGTTATTAAATACAATATTAAATTCCTCATTAGGTCGTCTCGAATTTCGTTTCGTCTCGCCGACGAAAAAAGAAATAGATAATGTTACGATATTACGCCAAGCGTGTAGGGTTTTTTCATTTCAATTTAACTGTGACCTTTTGTTCGGGCCTTTGACCGAACATCGAACGAAGAACCCTGTCTAGACATCTTAGTACAACGCAACTTTAAGCGGAGCGACCAAAGATAGCCGATAACAGCTAAATGAAGCCGATTACTGCTAAATTTTAGAAATTAACGTTATCTGCCACTTGTAATAATCACCAGAAATTCTCATCGATCTGTAAAGGTTTATAGAGGCCTCCAACGCCCACATAAGTATAATTTCCTACCACTTGTGATTTTATTTTACGAGCGGCTATCTATTCCAGATAGGGTTAAAGTGTTATGTAATTTTAAAATTAGATTAAATAAATTACATTGAGTATACACAAGGCTCAACGGCCACATGGTACTGGCCGATATTATTAAGTACCCCGATAAGTATATTGTAGATATAGGTATAAAATAATAAAATTCTAGTCCATTGTTTCGATTAAACGATGTAAATATCGTTAAAAGAAAAGTTGTTTAGGTACTTAGGTAATATAAATTTATAACGAATTTTGTCCGCCTAAATGTCTTGAAAATAGGCATAGATGACATAATGTTATGTGTTATAGGTAAAACTATTCCAACAGGCAAAAGAAAAAAAAGTCTGTGCCTGTTTTGTCTGTGTAATAGATTGTATGAGATATGATGAGATGATGAGAAATAACATATAAGTTAAATAGTTGAAGTATAAGATTTATAAAGCACAAAGTATACCTAATAAAAGTTTATTATATAGTTACCTATCTGGTACACCTAAATCAAACACAAAATAAAATAAAAACTTTAATCTATTTAGGCCCTAAGAAGGTACTTATGAACAAACACTACTACCGGTTCGGAAAACACCCCAGTCACCGAGATGAACCGGCTAGATACTCGATCTGCCATTTTTTTTCCAACTGTATAAATAATATTTACAGTTATTAATAATTTAGTGAATGCATAGAGAAAGAGTCCAGAGACTTCCAGATATGATAGTGATCATTCACATAATGATCCACCTAACACTATTACCTAAAAAACGTTTATTAGTCTTACTAAGTCTAAAACACGGTACGACTAATTTATGTCTATTTCTAGTATTAAAACTGTGCTGGTCTTTGACAAAATCCAGCTTGTCAAAGCCTTTTCGAATATACATTAAATTAGCAAGAATACATTGGGAGGGCAAAGTTAAGATATTAAATTCCTGGAACTTGTTCTTTAGTGATTCGCGAGGTCTCATGTTGCATATAATTTCTTAGAATTAGCCGCTTTTGTAATAGGAATATGGTGTTTACCTCAGTTGAGGAACCTTACGTATCTTACGTACGTATCTTACGAATCTTACGTACTGCGAATGCAGCCGAACTTAATCTTCACGCCAAAGCTTTAATGTGCGGACCCCACTGTAATTTTAAATCAAGAGTAAGACAAAAAAACAGTATTGCTAACTAAGGTTAGCCTACTTCTTATAGCTTTACGAATTCAAGAACCAGTAGACTTCCATTTGTAGTTGACTACACAATCAGTGCAGAATCAGAAAAGTTTTAAGTCTATGGTAGGTAATTTTTTCTTTGTACATAATAATATCTAGGTAGTATACCTTTATCTTTGTGATATTTCAATTAATTATAGATATTATTTTTGTTTTAGGTATCAACTATGTGCATCTAATTGGAGAATTCGATTAATGAGGTAAATATGAGTTTTATAATTTTCTTAGTTATATAATAAACTAGCATTCCGCATGCGTTTGTTGCGTAATAATTATTTTCTTCACGTAATTCATTGTTACAAATCATCATCACCATTCTCCTGTCCTTATCCCAATTTATTTGGGGTCGGCGCAACATGTTTTCTTCTTCCATACTTCTCTATCAGTCGTCATCTCGGTAGTTACTCCCTTTCTAATCATATCATCATTCACACAGTCCATCCATCGTTTCTTTGGTCTTCCCCTATTCTTATAGCCATCGACATTCATACCTACCTAAACCCTCCTCACGACATTTTTCTCATTCCTTCGCATCACGTGCCCATACCATGACAACCGATTTCAACACAATTTTTCAGTCACCGGTGCTACTTACATTTCACTAATATTAATGTCAATTAATGAATGTTAAATAATGTATCAATTGGAAAATGACATATAATTCCCGTGTACAAAATTTCGTCAAAATCAGTTGAGAATAATTGTATGTCCTAAATGTATTATTGACAATTTCTATAGCCTATCAATTATGAAATGACGTATGCTTCCCGTCTTCAAAATTTAATCGGAATAGGTTTGAAAATTGAAATTAACTAAATTTTTTCGTAACAAAATTACGATGTCTAAAAGTATTATTGACAATTTCTATAGCCTATCAATTATGGAATGATTTGAAAGCATAATATGCTTTCCGTCTATAAAATTTCATCCAAAACGTAGGTACCCCGTGATTCATTGTTACCCACTCTCCCCTCCCTATTTTCATTATGAAGCTACAAATTCACACAGGTAAAGCCACAGGAAAAGTTACTGAATTATTTGCTTAAAATAAAAAAATGAATAAATAAACTATATTCTAGTTATGATTTTCTAATCGACAATTGTTATCTATAATTCAGTTCAGTGCGATGCACTCTGCGAGTAAGTATACCTCCCTAATAATCTACCTACCTGTCGCATGGTAGCATTTAAATTTCATTATGGATATTGTTAACGAAATATTTTTGAATAAAATACTGAAAGTCATGTTGTGGAATATCGCTTAATCGAGACGGGAGCTCGGTCGGAGGATCGACATTAATCGGAGGCTTTATGAGGGGAATCTGAGCCGCAGACGAGCCAGCTCCTCACACCGCGACGTGTATACAAAAATGTTGCACATAACATAAAATAAATACTACCTACTTATGAATCAATTTTCTTAATGACTTTAAGAATTAACTGAGGTCACATAATTACTCAAATATACCAACATATTTTTTTTAAATATTTCGTATTAACAGCGTTTTAAAGTACTTAATTATCTATCTACTTATATTTATAAATCTATTGTTATGTTTGTATTGTTATTCAAAATTTCCCGATAGCCTATATAATGGAAAAAGATCACGAATATGCAATAAAATTATGTTTTTGTTTGTCTATTTGTATGTGCGGATTTAACTCATAAATGGCTTGACCGATACTTATGAAATTTCGTAGTCAATTAATAGGCTATAAGAATTTTAAATATAACTTTTAGAAATCATAAATAAATATATTTCATAAGAAATAATTTGTAAGTATTTATTCGATGAAGTTTTGTACATAGGAAGTATAAATCATTCCATTATTGAGAGGCTATAAAAATCATCAATAATATCTACTCATAGATCTCAAAAAATTAAAAAACGTTATACCTTCTTACTTACAATTATTGTTAGTCGATATTCATGAAATTTTGTACATGATAAGTAGAAGTCAACACAAAACTTACAGTTGTTGTACTATTACATTTTCTATCATTTTGATACCAAATAAAATAAATTCAAGCAAAATTTGAACTCTCATTCTCAAGCAGTTTTCGATTTTATTTAAAAAACCTATTTTTTTACAATATTCATTAGTAATAATTATCGTATCGTATCGTAGAGTACCTAATATTGCACAAGATATTTTTATTTGCTTCATCCCTTTTGCCTTCTTATTTTATGGCAACGTCCGCGAGAGTATTTGTGTAAGTTGTACTGATATACATAAAAAATAACATTTCTAATAATTAGTATGTGTTTTGGCCACTTTATCGGCATATAATGCTAATCAAACGGTTTGCAATAGGTGAAAACAATGTACTGTAACATTATTAATCGCTAAAAGATCTACAAAACAGTATGTAATAGTATATATGTAACATTTATAGAAATCACATAAAAAAATATTTTAGTAATTAATATGGCGTTTGGTCGCCTTAACGGCATGCGTTGGTGAAACTGTTTGAAATAGGTGAAAAAAATGTACTACCATATTGTTCAATGCTAAAAGATCTACAAAACAATTCGGAATAGTATACATGTAATTTTTATAGAAATCACAATAAACAATGTTTTAATAATTAATACGTCGTTTGAGCGCTTTATCGGTATCCACTAATCAAATGGCTTGCAACAATGTCTGCCACATTACTTGACTTAGTACAATATTTTTAAATCCTAAATGTTGTCGAAAACAATCTAGGATAGTAATTTGTCAATACAAAAACCCTGATAAAAATAACTTCAAAAATGAAAATACTGCTTAGCTACTTTGTCGGCCTGTGCTGACCAAACGATGTAAACTAGTTGAAAATAATGTGCTACAATGTTCTAGGATAAATATTTTTTTCTCGTCTATAACATCGTGTGGGGTGTCGTTGGATAGAACGTTTAAAATGCCAATTTTTGTTAGAGTCAAGTATCCCCCTACCCGCTGAATGGTTGTTTTGGATATTTGAAAAAATCATGGTATTAGTATTAATTTATTATATATTAGTACATATAAAGAAGTTAAAAGGAAAACTATCACAGGTAAGTAGGCTTTACAAGTTACGAGTAATATGTAGTCAATAAACTTACAAAATGTATTTGGAGAACTAATTTCGTACAAATTCCATTGAAAACAACTTAAAGACTTCTCTCTAAAGGATGATTCATGTTACATCAAGCAGGGCGCTGGCTGGCACACGGTCAAACATCTATAATATACTTTTCTATGAAATAATTTATGCTACACCGGGCCAAGTCACGGTCAAACATCTATAGTAGGTATACTTTTGTATGAAGTAATTCATGCGGCACCGGGCCGGGACCGGGCCAAACGCCGGCCGGGACACGGTTAAACCATCTGTATTGTACTTTTGTATGAAGTAATTCATGCTACACCGGGCCGGTACCATGCTCCAGGTCCGGCCGGTGTAAGCGCCAAAAATATCTGTACAGAGTTTAATTTCAAACGGGTGACCGATGCGCGTACACATAGTACTCGGATACACAGACATTACATTTGTAAACAAAATTGTATACCAGGCTACGTAGATACCTGTTAAAAAAATATTTTTAATAGGATATTAAGGGTTTACTAAAGATATCTATCGTGTTAGTAAAAATTGTTAGATATCTTAAGGTTTAACTAACGCGTACAAAGTCGCGGGCGGTTTCTAGTACATAATATAAGGGAAATATCCTAACTTTATGAATTAAAATAAAAATCAAAACATAAAAGATCAAGATCCTACCTATCTCTTCTCTTTTATTTATGTTGTAATAAATCTGTCTGTACCGACAGTTGTCAGTTAGTTTAATTGTCCCAAGCCCGGTAAAGCTGTAAAAGCTGGAAAAACTTATAGGTAATTTAGTTTTAATTTTTTTTTTCTAAATCTGCTAATGGTCTGACTTTAACAAAAAAAATTTTTTTCATGCCTTTTACTCTTATTTGGAATAAAATCGCCATTTGATAATTATTAACTTTACTATTTAAAAAATAACGAAAAGGTAGCTTTTTAAAAATACTCTAACATGAGGATTACATAAACAATTACCTACATGGTTAGAGAAAATTAATTAACATTATCTATATACCGACCTACCTTCTAATTGTCTATTTCCTTGAATTTTTTAAGGGAACTCTAACTTGTTCGCTATACGTAGTAAAACAATTAAAATGTTACATGGTATTTATTCCACATTTATTACATGTTTACTGGCTTAAAAAATAGACCCTTATCAAGCAAAGCCCTAGCGCAATTAATATATATAGGTACCTACATATAGGTATAACCTACCCATTTCTAATCGACTCAAATAAGCGAAATAACTATAGTATATAACTTCATAATCTATAAACAAATAGCTCACATTGATAATGTTGTATTTAAAAAGTAAAAGTTGCTTAACTTGTTTCTACATATCCTACACGTCCCTTTAAAGAGAAAAAGTAACACTGGAATCGAAGGAGTTCGCTCAAACTGGAAATATTATTTTAAAGATGGCGGGCACTTTCGTCCTACCCTCGTTTCCCGCACTCCGCACCCCGAACCCCGGCGCAGCCTAAAATATTATGCACCCAAAAACCATTGTCTGTTACCATGACAACCGCTCGCTCGATACTGACGACTCGCAGCCGCATAATCAAAGATACATTCATCTCGCTTACTCTTTAAGTAGTCAGATGCTGCGTTCGGATTTGGGTGATCTTCGTATTCGTAGAGAGATGGCTGTGTGCCAGCATTTGTAGGGTTAGCACTAAAAGTTACGCTGTGCCAGTTAAGTGAGCCAGTGGTCTTGTTGGAAAGCTTTATTCGAACAAGAATATAAATGCTATAAGTATACATATTACATACTGTAATACTTTGACCTACATAAAGGAATACTTGCTCGGATAAATATTTGGCGAAAATCACAACATATCTACAGGGTGCTTCATAATTGTTACTTGATCTCGTGCTATTTTGGAAACCCTTTCAATAAGTTATGGAAGTTTTAATTTTAAAATAACTTAATATTATTCTCACCTTAATTAACAGTAACATGGACACTATTTGGATTTCCATATAATATAATGCCTTCAGACATAAATAAATATTTTAACTATGAAACACAATGCTCTATATGTAATTGATAAAACACAACAACACTTCACTAAAACGTTTTTAATTTTTATCTCTGAATTGTATCAACTAGATTAATTCTCCAGACAAAGTGCTAGGTGACACTAATTACAATAAGTATCTACCTATCTCTACATGAACATTTCAGTTACCAAAGCTACTGTGCAAATGAGTAAAATTAAATTCTAACCCAAATTAGAAAGTTTCTTTTGCTGCACTGCAATTGGTCGATTGCACAAATGTTTTTTTTTTACTTACCTTTTAGTAACTTTCTCTTTTTTGTTACAATTCTTACGGATAGGTACTCCCAATGCGGAAGGGTTTAAAACTTTCACCACTGAAACAATAGTTTATAGAGGCCAACCCTTTTGTTACAGTTTGCGTAGTTTTATGTCATTTTTTTATTTTAACCTGACACAAACATTGAAATGCATTATTGAAAATAAAAAACATTTTGTTTACATATCGAATTGAGTTTTTAAGTTATTTAAATACCTACGTCTCTTAAAAATATTAAATATTTCAATTACTAATGTATCTATATAATAAATTGATATTTGTAATACTATAAATACAAAATATCTAATAATTATTATCTCATACTAGGTATATAATCCTAACCCTAATTTCTTTCCTAATCTTTATTAAAGATTTTACACCTAAAATATGAAAATATACAATTTCATTTACAAAATGTTTAGCGACTTGCTGGAGGGCTAAAAATGTATTTCAAGTTTTATGATACTGTTATCAATGTTTCAAAGCCCAGAGAGGAAATGTCTTTATAGATAACATAAAAAATTTAACATTAAGGAATCTTTTGTAAATCCTAGTCTTGGGTTTCTAAAAGTTCGGTAGAGACAACATAGATGGCACTGTTATCAAATTTTGTAACAACGTATTAGCATAATATTAGTTCACTTTAGTAGTCCATTGATATCAATCTACTTACTTATATTTTTATGGTTTAGTTTTTGTATAAAAATACTACCTGTGCTCGCGGCTCCGCTCACGTGGACGACAGAAGAACACGTGGTGCTTATAAAATCGTAGTCTCTTATAACTTTAACAACTTTTTAGTGCCTGAAGATATCGTAATATTTTTTAATAGGTAGATAGGGATCTAATAAGTAAAACAAAAAAAAATCAATATCTATCCAGTAATTTTTGCGTGATGCGCACACAGTGGCGAACATCAATCATTTTATTTTTATATATATGCATTTGTTACAATGAATTAATTAAAGTAGCGTACTTTATATGTTTTCGAGCGACCTGTAAATGTAAATATTACCTATACAACTTATTTGAGGGTATTCTTAAACAATAGAAATAAAGCACTAGATACGAAGATAAAACATAAAGACCATGATTACTGTTGAACTTAATTAAATCAATTTATGTCTTCCAAAATAATTCTATTTGAAAAAATATACCTCGGCCTAAAGATGCTCGCTTCATGTAAAAAAAATTGTAATAGATATTTACATTTACAGGTCACTCGAAAACATATGAACTACCTTCGTTACTTTTACAATGAAACAAATCATGATCGAACTATATAAAATTAAATGTCAACTTAAAAATTTCAGAATACTTATGTCAACTGTAGACCATAATCGAGATACTTTTTGGTGAAAATTCTTAATCTAATTTCGATAAAGAGGTCAATCGTCGAATCCAACTCGGCTGGGCAGCGTTTGGGAAGCTAAGTACCTAACATCTTCTCGTCCAAGATACCACAGTGTCTCAAGACGAAAGTCTTTGACCAGTGTGTGTTGCTGAGACGTGTTCGCTAACTGTGGGCCTCATAAGAAAGCTCAAGGACACTCAAAGGGCAATGGAGAGGGTTATGCTCGGAGTTACTCTAAGTGATCGAATCAGAAATGAGGAGATCCGCAGGAGAACCAAAGTCACTGACAAAGCCCTAAGAATAGCTAGACTTAAGTAACAGTGGGCGGGCCACGTAGCTCGTAGAACAGATGGTCGATGATGTCAAAGAGATTCTCGAGTGGCGGCCACGTACCGGAAGACGCAGCGTGGGTACACTCGTCACAAGGTGGTCCGAAAACCTGGTAAAGGTTGCGGGAAGCCGCTGGATGCGGACAGCACAGGACCGGTCGTTGTGACAATCTTTGGGGGATGATGATGATGATTATGAATAGGTACCTAGGTACCTAGGTATCTAATTACCTTGTATTAGGTATATATAGGCTTAGGTTGCTTCATCAAATTCCGTTAGGCAATCTTTGCTTTATAGGTACCTACCTACCTATACATCGAAACTATACAAAATATTATAGATATATGGCTACCTCATATTTTAAAAATAATTGCATTTGTTGTCTACTATAGCTTATGTATGGAGGATCCTACATTTCCTATTCACAGTATACATATGTATCCTACCTACTTACCTACTATATATGAATTGAAATTTAATAATAATTAAATCAGGTAATTAAGTACCTATAAATTACAATACTACCTTTAATGTTATAGTATCTACCATTTTATGAAATTTAATAGCATATACATACATAATAATGTCACTTATTTTTATATAGTAAGTTACAGGTTCAACATATTAACCATTCGCCATTATTATATTATAATTTAGGATCACGTCGGATGGCAGTTCCAATTTGATATTATCATAAATTTATTATTACCATTTTCGGCTACGTTAGGTATCCTGTATAACTAAACATTAGAGGAAACTGTGGCCAAACCTACCCTAAAAAAAACAATAAAAAAATCGAATCATGTAAGCGCATACCAAAAATTGATTGAATTTGTGCTACCCTACATTTTGCAAACATGTATTTCATATGGTACCTATCTATTATAGCAATACCTGAACATACTCTAGTTTTAATTATTTAATCTTCATACTGATTTGATTATTAGTTATATGTGCGGGGCCAGAGCACATACTGCTTCAACCACATCACGTTCACTTTCCATCAGTTATGATCGAGGCCAAGCGTGACAGGTTTATTTTCTAGATTACGAGTATTACATTTCGAATACATTTTTGGCACATTTTGAATGTAATGGGTAAATTAAAACAACATGCATTTCACTTTTATATCATTTATTTTTAAATTCAAATAAGTAGACGAAAGTTAAGAATTAATACTGTTTATCACAAAAAAGGAAACGTTATATATTAATAAAAAAAAACAAAAAAAAAAAAAAAAAATAATATTAGCAGAAAAATTTATAAGCGTCAATATATAACGAATAATTTTCAAAATACAACCGATTTGCTTGGTTAAGCAAAATATATGTGTACCTAAGTAATTTTAAATCACACTGCATGAAAAAGTCAAAAACGCTGAAAAATTTAATATAATGGTATTGATTCTTTACCGTCGTGATATAAATTATAAATTTATCATGTTACCATTCTTTCAAGGAAATTCTTACTATAAATTTTACCTATACTTTAAATGTACTTTTCTCAATAAGGTAGGTGGTTGCTTCATTCTAATCAACTTAAACATGATCGTTGAATTTTAATTAAGTTATTATACACAGTAATAACTAAATGATATTACAAGCTCGTCAAACTTTTCCTAACAAGGAACTGCGTTGGTTACTGGTTAAGTAATTACTTATAACTTCAGGATGAGAAATATTGAATGCCTCCTTGGAAACTCTTAAGTCGCGTCGTTCAAATGTTCATAATACTTTCTAAGTAAACTGTGATGGTGCTCTTTTGTAATAATGATAATAGCTTCATTAATATATGCGCAGCGTATAAAGTTTATTAATTTCAATACTGACAATACTTAATAGTTTGCTCGATACTTGAATATCTAATAAAAGACTTTGTTAACACATGAAGCTATTGTATCTACGTAATTGCAAGTATTTTTTTTTTAAAAAACGTAGCTTGTATGATAACTTTTTCAACTTAGTTTTATTGTATTCGAATTAACTCGGTTAATATTTATGTGATTGAATTAGGTAAAAAAACTACATGTTTGTACCTAAATTATTGGTTGGACATGTTGGTTACTGAAGCTGACGAAATATATTTTTAAATAAATGTACCTTCTAAATCATTTAATAAAACTTTTTCATTTTAATTTTTATTATATATAAAATATTCATTAATATTTCATTATAAATATAAATAAGTAAATGAATTTTTTTACTACAAATGGTTTCAGCTCTAATGTGAAACTTATAGGTAAATACCTAAATGAAATATACTAACATTAGTTTTTATGTAATTTCAATAATATGTATTTAAAAAAAAATAAAGTTACATCGTAAACAAATTCAATTTATTATAAGCACTTAACTAACAATAAAAGTATACAATCTCTACTTTCAAGAAGATATTTAGTGTCAATTGTAGAATAACATAGGTAGGTACTGTTTAGCATTTAAAAATATTTTTAATTATTTCATATTAAGTATAAAGGATGTACATGAACATACCACAATTGTAAAGTTTTGCGTATTACTTTATATTATAGGTATATCTATTGATGGCTTTTCAAGTGTAACATAGAAGACATCTTCAAGACTTCGAAGCAATCGTGGACATGTGTCATCTTCTGTTACGTATACTGAAGGTATACCGGACAAGAATGGCGCACTCAGGATACATTCAGTATACGTACAGAAGGCGACGCGTTATCTTCTCTTCTCTTCTGCAAGACTTCAACATTACCTGAAAAACTACGGATTAATTATTAGAGTGAAAAAAATACAAACTGTGTTTAAATCAAGAATATTTCTAGTTTATATGTTTCGATTTAAATAATTTTCTCACGTCATATTTCAACCGTCGCAATATCCTAAAAGCTCACCGACCGTTGTAACACCCGACCCGTCTCCCCACATCTCCTGCGGGAACACCATCTATAACATAAAGCAACCGATTTACAACACGCCAGGGTTTTCAACGGAAAAAGGGTAACACTGATAGCACATAGTCGTAAGTTCCGCTATCGTAACACCCCTACTAGAATAAGAAAAGTTATGTTAGATCATAAACAGAGGAAATTGTTTTAGAAAACGTTATTATTGTTTACGGGTTGCAAAATAATCTATTGTATACGAAAGCCAATGGCGAAACGAAATATTATATGAGAAACGTGATTGGTTTGCAAAAATTATTTTCGCAAACTTACTAGCCGGTAGCGACACGATTTTATGTTTTTTACTACCCGATCCTTCGAGCGAAGACCGGCAATCGCCCACAGAGCCTTTTGTCCACTATTCATTGTCGCGCATAAAGGATAAATTACAAAAGAGAAGTTTCGACCACCACTCGTAAAGATAACTAAAGAATTCCCGGCCTGTGTGTCAGACCTGGGATTCAATAGGGGCACATGAATGTATTATATTCATAATTTACGACACGAGCGTACATCACACCGGGCTTGCATTATTGATTCTAATGCACACATAAAATATTCACTAAAATGAACGCGATAGTTGAAGCACAGGACCGCGATACTGCACGTAAACGATGGGAGAGTGTGTAGAAAGCACGTGACTTACCGGTGTCGGTCAGCTGTTCGCGGCGAGTCCGATAAGTAAACATTGAAGGATGACGGATTGTGATGTCGCGTGGTGGAGGAGCGTGTGTTCAGGGACGGCGGCTCCGGGCGTCTGCCGGTCTGAGCGTCGGGACGAGCGTCCCGGCCCGCCATCGATTGCCGCCCTCGCCGCTCGGCGCGCGCCGCCACCACACCACGGCAAATGCCGATGCAAGATTTTCATTACATACGCCATGATCGTTGTTATTTGCACCCCGTAATGTTTTTTGATAGTTTGCTTAGGCTTCGCTTCGATTCACATTACAAATATACATTTACATAAATTATATTTAGATAGTGGTCTAGTATAGGTATTAGGTACGTGAGGCTTTGAATGGAAAGTCAATATTAAAGACGGTATGTATATACTGTACGGCTTACATCACCTGTTCCTGTTCCTCGAGTGATTACGGAGCCGTCATGCGGCGCCGTTCCACCATTTTTAATCATCGTATATTCACTTTTTGCGGCTAACCGTATGAAATATTTGATACTGAAGGCTTTTCTTCATTAACTTTATTTTTGCTTAAACTTTGTAAACGTATGTATATCAAACTTGTTATTCGGCAACATTATTAAACTTCCAATTCTTAATAGTAAATATACGACACTTAGATAATATTATTTGTGATCAGACGTCATTATAAATAAATACACTTCAAAATTACTATGTAACTATATAATACAGTCAGTATTCACTAAAAATGACATAGAATTCCAATCCTCAACCTTCATCAACGTTTAGGAACAATAATTACAAAAAAATAATGTTTTATAAGAATACAATGAGAAATAGGTACCAACGTACTAATAATTTTAAAATACAAATATTACCTATGTACAAGATGTATGGATAGGCCAATTTTCTAATAAAATAACACTGAAGTCTTGTTCACAGTTGTAATCTCACTCGGAGACTACCTACATACCTATTAAATGAGACGTGTGCCAGTTAATTCAATATCATACATTTGCGTTTGCTACGAACTAAATAGGTAGTATTGATAGTTTTTTTTAAAAGTCTTATTTGTAGCGTATCTTCATTTTATAAACATTTGGTAGGTACCAAATGGTTTTATTTCTGAAAGATTAATTATCTGTATATTCTTCTACAACGTACCTACTGGTAATATTCCAGTCTAGAAGAATTCATCAGTATGTCTTAGGATCGAAACTTCACATTCACAAAATGAATAATTTCACCTAATTGACTACAGGCCATAAAAAGAAGCGACCTAGGTTCTGATGTACTAGCCCCTGTTATCAAAAACTAAGGTACCTAAGACATGCAATAGTTAATATTGAAACCAGTGTCTGACGGGGTTTTCACCTTTTTATTACTCGCGATTAATTTACGGATATTAAGTAACTCGGTATTACATTGTAAATGAATGCTCTTCAGCATAATGGGTGTTCTGAAAAACTGTTTAACATAATTCCCTCAAAGATCAACTCAGTGCGAAAATCTTTTGACCCAGCGTGGAGCTGTACAATTTTCTGGAAAGTGTGTTTCCTCTTTTCTATCGGGTCCTACAAGCGCATGCAATAATGTATGGATGGGTTCCGTGGCATGACAGTAACGAGTGAAGTTGGGTTTCCGATTCTTTGTAAGCCGATGTTGCTATTGAATTTATACTCTACTTATAATGCAAGTACTGAAATGCTACTATAAAAAAGAAAAGAAAAAGATAATTTAATTATTAAGTCTATTAATTTGGTACTATTGTTATTCTCCATCATAATATTATCTATTTGTTACATATCTAAAATATATAGTAGATACGAGAGAGGTAAGTCAAGAGATGAAAATGCTCAGGACGCAATCACTTAATGTGACCCTCTGCACCTGTGACACGTTTTCGAATTTATCGGATGAACTTATAAAAATTACAAGTAAATAGTCATGAAGTCAAGTTAAATTCGTGTGTCTTTCATGACTTCAACTAAAGATTTCACGTTGATTTTGATACCCAATATAGTTACATTTTTATATATTTATATCAAAAACCATATTTCTGTAGTCCTGGGTTTTCTAGCCAACACAACAATATAGTTAATATCGAATAAAGAAAGCATTGAAAATACAATTAATTCGAAAAATGACAACAACATACGACACTTGGATTATTGAGTGTATCTGAAACAAATATAAGAGGTAGGTTATATGAAGATGGTATATTTGTACATTTGTTTTCAAATTTGATTTAAACAAGTCGAATGTTTCATTTTTTTTTTTTATTTAAATTTCTTTACTTCTATCACAGTAGGTATCTATATGATTAGTTATTGTGTGAATTCAAATAGAGGTTTGACTAGAAGTGGCATCTACAAATCAACAATCAGGAAAACAATATTCTCTGGAACATGAATATACACGCTTTGTATGTGTGCTGACTCTTTAATATTATCACTTGGAGATAGTAAAATTAAAATTTCGTAGTGGCCACAATCTTACCTGATCTTAAGTGACGATGTAGCCCAAGATGGTAACATGCTTAGTCTAGTGGGAAGACTGGCTTAAAGTGCAGCTGCCGAAAGTCACCTATTGGTGTTCGGCAACAGATTTTCATCTTGAGGCTGGTAGCTAACCAGGTGGGCAGTAGAAATGCCCTACCACCATGCTATGGTTTCCTCGCGATATTTTCCGTCACCGAAAGCTCAGGCTCATTGCAGGGATTCGAACTCACGTCCATCGACGCGATGTCTGCACCCGGTACCACTGGGCTATCAATGCTTCACTAAGCCATCATTGCTTACTGATTATTCTAATAATCAGCTGTTCCCGTTAACAAAATAATATCTTATCTAATACTCTACGTTACGGTACGGCAACCATTAAGGAGAAAAAGCACACGTGCATAATTTATATTATATGTACACGTTACAATCATAACCTCATTATGTTTACATACCGCGGACTACATAGCATATGATGAGTCATACAGAAGCAAAATTAACAACTTCCACTTTCACTGAAAAAGGAGTAGAATTTTTATTTTTTTCGCTATGCACGTAACAAATAGGTACCGACTCGTTATAATACATTACAAATACAGATGAATTAATTATAAATTATACATACCTAACGTTATTTTCACACACACTGTAGAATAAAATTCCGGAACAAATCTATGATATTAACACAAATGGGAGTAATTTAATTAATGAAAATCAATAAATGCAAAATATATTTATGTTTATTTTTATAAGTATGTACTTCTTTAGTTATCTCTACATACGCAATCCAAAATAACTAGACACAGTTTACTGTTTTTCATAAAGAATCCTTATTTTTAACTCGGGCGCATATATTATGCTAAAAAAATTAAAAAAGATCTCTTATGAAGAAACTCCCAACATACAACCATCATATAAAGAAAACAGAAATTACTATCTGTAGTAACTAGAGATTCTTTTCATCCGGTGGCCAAAAATAAAATGTGACCAACAAGTAATAGTCCTACCGAAACCAAAATCGAATATCAACGGGTGGGGATAAAAAAATAGGGTGGTAACTGGCACCACACAAACCCCTGCAACAAAAAGTATAAGATTTATGCGTAATATTCGTGTTCTCTAATAATAATAAGTCCTACGGTTTGTGTCTGTTGAGTATAAAATGCATAGTTTTGCAAAGAGTTCTAAAAAGTTGATTTTTGAAAAATAGTTTTGTGTTTGTGTGATAAACTATGTGTAGGTAGCGTGAAGTGTATCAGTGAAGTGTTTTTAATGCTGTTAATCCTTCTTTCTAAGTACCTACGTAATAGGTACTTACATAGCTTCAACGTCCACCTATTTAGGTAGGTACTATTGTTACTCCTACAGATTTTCAATATAAAGATATTGGAAAAGTAAGTCTTAATACGTATCTACCACAGTATCAATTGTATGTTAATGATTTGTTTACCTTTTGCCTTTTTTTTAAATAAACAAGACCAAACATTACAGACTGAATTGACTCCAGCGAAAAATGAATTCGCTGCTTCATTGGTTTTAAACCGATCCGCTTGATAGTGAGACTAGGTAGAAATGTATCAAATTATTTCAAGCATAACTAATAAATGTACCTAGTCTAAACTTATATTTTACATATTGTTTATAAACCGTGATTGTTCCTTGCTTCAGCTATAAGTACCTACCTATGATTAAAAAAAGGTAACAATTAATTATTAGATCAAGATTAAATTTACACCTTCTAGTTCAGTAAATAATTCGGCTACCAACTTTAAAAATTTATATATATCTACCTAACTAATTGTATTTATAACATGAGGATAGAATTAAATATAAAATTATTTCTGTGCATAATGAGCCGTTATGAATGTAATATTTAGAAATTTATATGCCTAATATGAAGACTAGTTGGTGTCCGTGACTTCGTTCAAATGAAAATGCTACATTAATTTTTTTTAAGTGAGTCGTGTTCGGATTTTTTAATTATATTATATAAAACAATCGTGACCGACTGGGTCGCGACTAACATACACCGTTGGTGTAACAACGGCCTTAGAGGCACACTTAGGCGTTCTGGAATCAGCCGGGGCAGTATTTAGGTAAGCGGGGTGGTTGCGATCTGCCGCCTGAGTCCCAATCACCATTCATATAGTAAAAAACTCGTCAATGTGACATTATTTTTGTTAGTTGCGTTTCGGGATCAGAAAGTGTATATTTAGTTGCCGAAAGGCTTTCAGGCCGGCGGTCAGCGGTGACCGTCGATGGATTGCCGATCTCTTGATGTTCACCGTTGTTTCTGGATTATACTGTGATCATTATCAGATACAATCAAGTCATTTTGCAACCTTGCTACTATAAAAAAAGACAAAATTAAGTAATTGAATATGTTCTTTCTTATTTCACTGTAAAATAGTTTTTTTTGTAAAATTACAATCGTTTTACCAACAGACCAGAGTATGAGTGAAATTACAAAACAACGTGTTCTAATCCAAAATTATAATACCTCCTATATGAGTAACTTTCCTAGACATGTGACCCTACAAAAAGTGTAATTTTACAATCTTTAAGCATAAACCCTACATAAAAAGGTTTGTATTGTTACAATAAGCGATTTAAATTTTGGCTAAATATTTGAGGCTGACGGTTTCCAATACATTTTTTGTAAAATTACCATTGGAATTTTTAAGTGTATTACAAAAACGATTATTATCGTTTATTAATTAATCTAATATAAATACTTTAAAGGTATGTACAATACTTATAAAATATTTGTACCTAAGTTACTTTTTAACATTATAATATCGTTAAGTATGTAATATATTCGATCTGAATATTGTTGTTGCATGTTTCAAAGGGAAGCTTTTGATCCTAAATTTGTTATTTAAAGTGCGAGTACTGACGTCGAACGATAAATTTGAGCGATTTAATTGAAACGAGGATGGCCAATAATTCTGCCAAGCTTGAGTAACGAATGTACATCCATATCGTTAATTTATTAAGAAATATATCGAATTATGAATTAACTTTGATAACATTCACCTAACCTCGCTGTCATTATACCTACACTATACGAAACAATTAGGTATACGTACCTACATAAATAAAATATATTTATTTTAAATCGCAAAACATCACACAATATAAATATAAACAAATAAACTATAGATTATACAGGTAGATAATTATTGCAAGTCAGTTATATCCTATATATATTGGCCAGGTAGGTATCTACAATTAGTCAAAGCTCCAAACACAAACATTTTTAACTTACATATAAATTATATCAATATCTAAAGAAGTAACGGGTACGCATAGTGAGCTTTACTTTTAAAAAAATAATTAATTAATTTAAAAACAAAATCAATTAGATTTCATTCGTCTATAAAATAGATACCTATAAAAAAGTAGTAAGACTTGAAGGCGCATTAGTACAAAATAATATTATTAAGAAACTGGGTGAAATATTTTATTTATGTTTAGAATATATAGCCGCTACAAGACATAGGTAACGTTTAAGACTCTATAAAACAATATTTTGTTATAGTAAAGTTCACATACCTACTCTACCTTCCTTAGACTTAGTCCAACCTATTATTTTTATATTAAATTTTATATTAAAAACAGTATTTTATTTACAATATTATTGTATAAATTTAACTTAAAATTAACACATCATAAAATTGTGCATACGGTATATAACATTTATGTTTAAAACTTAATAAATAAGTGTTTCAACTTACCCGCAAATTTAAAAACAACACATTTCTTATTTTATTAATATAAACAAACCGAATTCACTTGTTAAATTTTATTGTCTCAATTGTTATAATTTTTTGATACATAAAAACGGAACATTCATGAGCATTTCATAATTTTATTTCAATTTATTTTGTAGCTTAGGCCTAAACACAACAAAAGCGGCGGCAACCGGCCGACGGCGGCCATCTTGTGGCGCTGCCGTCGCTTCGGTCTATGCGCCCATTGGTTGAGTGACGTCAAACACGCCCTGACAGTCCACCATTGCTGCTAAAACACAAACGAAATGTTATCATTCATGTACACAGAAATAGACTCTAACACATTTGAATAGTGTCTTTATAAGTGTAAATTAAAGTTGGCAGTTTACTAATCTCCCTATGCTTGTCGGTCCGCATTCTTGCGTTGTGAATTATCGCTTTAGAAGCTTTTAGGATGCATCCTAATCGAGCGAGGGGAGCATTTTAGAATACAAGCGACTCGCTAAGCTTGACAATGACAGGTTGAGAGATTTTAATTAGCCGTCGATTTTAATAGAAATAATTATATTCTCTATTTCATTATTTATTAACTTTGGTAAAATGAAGATAAATACAAACGAAATATTCTAAAATAATTAGAAGTTAATTTTCTATTACAGTCGGTGGGTATACGAAAAGGAAACCGTACATTTTTTTAAATTTAGGTTCTAGGTACCAATCCTATTTGGAAAATTGTAAAATACCGTGTTAATAACAAATTAGTTAATACAAAGTGTAAAGATAAAAAATAGCTTTAAAATTTAAATAACTAGGTAAGTTCATAGGTAGTTGTTACACTATAAATTTTTTGCGTCCGTTTTAATACCTAATAATAATATCTAGGTACCTACTTACAACATGAAACTTACTTAATACCTATTTTAACAATGCAAGTAACTTTAACTCTTAAAAAGAATTCGTACTTAGCTTTGTTAAAATGACGCTATGAATTTTTACGGGCAAGAAAAATCATCTTACTAAAGATATATTTTTGCGAGAGTTTAAAATGTAACTCCCATGCATAGGTAATGAATGGGCAACATTGTAAGCTTTACCTGGTAAATAAGTACCTCTATAAAAGGAGTATACAGTGAATGGAATTTATGCGCGTACCTCGAGCTAAAGGGCTCTTTACCTACCAAGAGAATGATAGTTCTAATATTTAGGTGGGTAAGTGATATGTTGGTACTTTACGTGTAAGTTATGATAATAGTTTTGTTTTACAATCTTAGGCAAGAGGCAGCCCTAAGGATTCTGAGTAGAATTATGGGAGATACGAAATGTAGTAAGCAGTACGTAAGATTTTGTACTCAGATCCGTTAGCTTATCATTCATGTGATTAAACGTACGTTTGAACGTAAATAAAACAATTCAAATTGTTCGCTTTTTTTATTTAATAATAGGTATTCACGTATTTCGTATTCACGTATAGGTATTTAATACACGTATTCAGTAAAGTAATTTTTAGGACATACCTACCTACAGGCTCAAACTTGATCTTAATTATAAGTACCTACCTGATGGAAACTAGGTTTGTAATTGAGTAAAATTAGGTAGGTTGTAGGATGTCTACAACTTATGGGTGGAAGTTTTTCGAGTTCTGGTCGTCCTATGACAGACGATCAAAAGAGGAATTAAGTCTCATTTACCTACCCAGAACCTACCCAACAGAATGAATCCGATACAATACTAAAAAATAAAACTGTATGACGTTGTTTGTGGCTTTGTTACCGGTTCATTGTCACAGAGCCGACTTTTATAAAGTTAAGGGCATTAATACATTTAAGGTTTTGAACAATCGTAGAGGTATACAATTCTTATATAGATAAAAGTATCTTCTGTAGTAAGGATAAAATTGACTATATCACAAAAACTTCGGCAAGCACAGTCGGAATGAATTTGTCAACACTATTCTACCAAAAAATGCTTAAAATTTAACTGGAAAAATGTGAAATAATGCGTCATAAAAAAATAATTAAGCCGAAATAATAGAAACATCATGATGACGTTAATGTAGACAAATTTTAGTTAGACACGTTAAATTTGTATTATAAAGAATATTAGTGGATAATTTTGTACCTAAACTATGTATTTGAATAGATTTCATGATATCCCGAAAAGGTGTTGCCGCATTTCATTCTCTCGCTCATTACAAAGCGTCAGTCGAAATTATTTATTACACTCCAAATTACTCGGGTCTCAAGCTAATGAAGTACTATCATATTTTTATCTTAAATAATTAGGGACCACCTGACCACCTCCACGGTTAACAACTATATCATAGCTTTGTAGTGCCGACGATTTTTTCTTTTATAATTTCTATAATTTATTATTGTAAAATATGAAATTGTTAGGGCGGTGGTATCGGCGCGACGTAAGGGATACACATCTGTTGTTCCCTTTATTTATGTGATTAGTTCAGATATTGGTCCGTAGAATAATTTTTATTTAAAATCGCCAATTTATGATTATAATCATGTTCCGCTTATGTGACCGTTCTCTCCGAACGTTTTTTTCTCTGTTTATTATTTATTTCAAATAGAATTTGTTATTGTATATTCTATACATGTATAACACATTAAAATTGTGTAGATTTAATTTATTATATCTACTATTCATGTTTTCACGTTACTTTTAATATTTGTACAATACAAAAAAAGTGTTTAGATAAAGTTCATTGCTGACAAAAAACTTATAAGGTGCCAAATTGATAATTAATATAAACTAAGTTTATAATTATCATTTATTACTCATTAATAAATTATATATTATGAATATGCAGAGATATACCTACATATTTCAACTTGTAAAATAAACGACTTGATTATACCTAAATATGATTGATGTTTTAAAAATGTTTAGTAATGATTTTTATCTCATTCATCATGAATATATAAATATGTGTATATATGCAATATATGCATTCATCATACATTTTTAATATTAATTCCAAGAGATCAAACCTAAAATTATGTTATAGGTAGTCAAAGTTCTTAGCGATAGATGCCGCTGCCTTTATCATAATCTATTAGCTATGCTGTGCGTGTAAAATGACTGACATACAAAAAATTTAAACTGCTTAAGGAATTATTAGGCATATTATCCGGACAAATTGTTACAATATCCGCTTTTTTATTTATTTAACTAAGCTGACAAACAAACATACGCCCCGCCTGATGTTAAGTGGTTACCGTAGCCTATGGACGCTTGTAACACCAAAGGTATCACTAGCGGGTTCTCTTCCCAAAGGATCTTTGGAAACTCTACTAACGTAGTAGTAATACAACACAGAGTTATTTGGCTGCAATCTTCTGTAGGGTTGGAAGCACCAGTCGGGTTGCCACAAGTAGGTACTTAGAGAGAAATTTCCAAAGAGGTGTCCTCTATTATAGTAAAAAACTTGCGAGTAAAAGGCGCTCATATCGAATGATACACATACCTACTTATAGTTAAACCTATTATTATTCCCTACATGTAGGTTTAATTAAATTCCAGAGGATCACCTCGTTTTATAGGTGAGACGTTTTCCAATAACATATCTCCGTTCAGAATTCTTAGTCGGCTAAACCTTATCGGAGTCTCCGACAGGTCAAAGAGGTCGAAGTATACTGGCGGGAACCGACAACATACACAGGGATTCGATATGACTGTGAACACAGATTAAGGGGTTCGGAGCCATCTGCGAGATAGGGGTCGTCACCAAATCGTATGGGATATCGTTATGTAGTCAAGTGGTTGAAGTGGATATGGTATATTCTATGGATATAAGGTTTGTGGATAATTTTAAAATAGGTATGTAGAGTTGACAATTGTTTAAATTTATATGTTACTGACACTTTACTGAATAAAGTGCATATATTAAACAGTTTTTATCTCGTATCGCAATAATCATGTTTGATGCGAAATAAAAATACGAAATGAACGAAATACAATATATGGCATTTTGAAGATATAAATTTCGTTTCCTTATTACTATATAGAGTATATTAATTTAACTTATTTTTATATAAATAAGACATTTCCTTATATTATTGTTACCAGTTATTGAACGTAAAATTTTTCAATAAAAAATTTAAATTACTTTTAGATGTAACTTATAATTTTGAAGAATATATTCGTAGATACGTAGATCTACTATCTACTAGGTAGGTATCTGTAAATAAGTATATCTATATTTACATAGTCAATAGATTAATTTAGTCCGAATCGAGTAAGAACTGAGTATTAATATGTTCGTTAGGCATACTCGTACATTAGTTACGCTATTTTTCGTTATATGAGTCATAGGCATACCACATACGTGTTGTACAACGAATACCTGTTAGGTAGGTATATATATCTTACAACATTTTATAATATATTAACTAAATGTAAAATATTAACTAAGAAATCATTTCTAAGAGTAAACCATTACTCCCCCTATATAAAAATTATATCGTCAAGTAAGTAAGATATGCTTTGCTATTGATAATTTGTACAAATTTATTATCGATAGTTCAATACAACTTTCTCAAGACATGCCATGCGAAAAAATAACAGTAAAAGTTTTAAATCTAGTTAAGCAAGTATACACAGAATAAAACTACGTAGCGTGTAATATTATTAACATCAAAAACATACCAACGAAAGTAACATCTCGAAGCCTAAAACTGTACCGAAACGAGGTCGTTGCACCGTCTATTTTCGTGGCCACCTTATGTCAAGTGAATAGGGTTGTTATTCGCAACAAATGCACAATATCAATGTAGACGATCACAGATGCAGATATCCGTGTGATGTGTGACAAACTTGACGAGTCGAGGTGACCTTGACCTGCGGTTGACAGATTCCGGCCTTGCGGGGTCGGCGCACTCTAGCTTACTTAACTATCTAGTCAACATTGTCGAGCGTAGCCAGGCATAACGTTACACGTTGTAAGTACTACTGATGTGATGATACTTTTACGGATTACGTAATTTAAGTTTCTTGATGCCACTTACGGTTTTTCAAAACAAGAGGATAACACTAGGTATATTTATTTTTATGTCTAGGTATATGAATAATGCTAAGATATTTGATGGTGTAATTTAGATATTTTTTGAAAAAGGTAGGTACTGCTTAATGCTTCAGTAATACACTCATCGAATATCTACACAACAATAATTTATTGGAAAAATATTTTAACTGAGAAAATAGGTAGGTACCTACTTATCAAATTTCTAACTCTTAAATTGATAAACTGTATAACTTGTTTATGATTTTATATCTATAGGATATATAAAAGGATATGGAACTGTCTGACTGACATATCAACGCACAGCTCACACTATAGGGGCTAGGACCGTGAAAATTTTCATGCGTGTCGCTTTTACACTGTAAGTGAGCACAAAGGAAGGATTTTTGGAAATTTTACTCCCTAAAGTCGTGAAAAAGGGAATGAAAGTTTATATGAAAATCCGTCATTTTTTAAGACTATGAAAAATGCGAAGCGACGCGCGAAGCCGCGGGGAAAGCGCTGGTGTTATTATAAAACTTTTGTTAGACAGTTTCTATATGTGTATGTATACGTATAGGACATATATGAAAATCGTGGGCGGCAATTGCTTGCTCTTTCACGAACAAAATTATGCTAACACACACTCCTTGTCTGTAATTGAATGCGGCAATACATTGAATTTTAAATGTAATACACTCTTTGTTTTCTTAATCTACAGAGACAATATTCTTGGAAATGTTAATAATCTCATTGGATTTTTCATTTACAGACTTTTAAAAGAACAATTTTATTCATAGAATAAGATCAGTGTTTACATTTCATTATATGAAAATGATCCGGTGTGTTTGTTTATACGGTACGTTAATCACATTATTTAGTGATATGTAAGAAGTACCTACCTAACATAATTGCACTTTCTTAGTGATAGTGAATCTCACAGTTAGCTCAAGAGTACACGAATTCAGTTCGTAATTTATTAATTGTAACGAAAAATAAGTTTCGAACAGTTTGCAACTGAATACATATGCATTTGATTTTAAACACAGGTTTTTGACCGAGTTGCCACTCGGGTGGAATAATGAGCATATTTACGACAATAGAGGCGTCGGACGCGCCGTTTTATTGGTACGATTATGGTCAGTTCAAACAGACAATTGATCGAGCGAAATTTAAGTGCTTAACAAACGAGATGGCTATTGATATCATTATTATATACATAACTTTATTAGTTTAGCTATATATGTATCATTGATGAAATCGTTGGACAACAATCAGTGTTCACTGAAGATTCACAGCGCGTGATAAATCAGTTGCACTCAAAATACTTCGTTTTAGTTATTCCTGTGCGACTGACGCTGTTTCCTTGCATAATGTGTGTCGTTAATTACGTTGTAAATCCTTTACGCCCTCAACGATCAACCAGTTTGACGTGACGATGCAGTACTGTGCCATGAAAGTCGACAGGCGTCCGCGGGATTTGTACCCTTGCCAAATAATCAAGCTGTGAACGCAAATGTCGCGTTCTGAATACTGATTAAATTTGCGTTATTGTTTTTAATATTTTACTTTCAACCTTTGGCCATCGGTCTATTGAATTTATATGGTGTTCTTTATAGAGATTTCGTATGAGCTTCCTCATATCCAGTCGACGTATATCTTTAAGATCAAACGATGCTTCAAGAGGAAGTTTTGTCAATTATAGCTACTCGGTGGCGGCATTAGCATACATTTCGCATCCAATTCAACGGTTCTTTATGGCCATTCGAATCGCTTTTATTTGCTAAATAAAAATAAATGAGACTATATTCAGAGAATCATTGAGCTCGGCCGGGAGACTAAGATGAATAAAATTTTATTGAAGTTACTAACCATAAGTATTTATTAGTGAGTACTGGATTAAAAAACAACGCATAGCTGGTCACGGTTAAATATTTCATAACAAATCATAACATTGAATAAACTTTTGTCAAGAATAATATCTATAAGTGTCCTTATACTGTCACACAGTACATAAAATAACATCCAATATATAAAATGGTATCGACAAAAAGCATTAAAACTATCAATTAATAGAAAATTTCAAGCGTCGTGACTGTTGTCGTATCAACTACAAAATATGCGACAATGCGTACATTTGAATATACGAAATATGCTTATCCCTTTCTTACCGATTTGGAAACTTGAATAAGGAAAAGAAACGAGCGGTTTTCATCTTAACTGGTAAAGCGCTTTTAATAAATTGAATTATTGAATAATATTAATTATGCACATGTTTAAAAAAAGTGGAGAAGGGCAAAAATAATCTAATACTGTACACTTACCTATATATTCTGTATTGGAGAAATGTGAGTACAGTAAATTTAGTGGCTGTTTACTACTCTACTGTATAGTAGGTACAGTTTACGAGTACAGAAATAAATAAATTGACGCGAGGATTTAAATATTAAAGCGAGGAGAGGTTAAAAAATTTACAGGTCGAAAACAAAAGATTATATACCTTACTATAAATAATCCATTGTGCTGCCAGCTGTGTATCCAGTACTGAATAAAATACATACAATTCATGCTGATAATGCACCGCGCATTAAAGAAAAGATAAGTCGCTTTTAAAATCAGGTTTTTAGGAAAAAAGTGTTCGAGATAGGGATCCGAATTTACTGATACGGGGGAATGTAAGTTCAACTTGCGGAGAGATTTAAAACATTACTCAATGGTATGTAACATCCGAAAATAACTCGTATATCTTTCATTTTGTGATATGTTTTTGCGTTTCGTTTTTAGCACGTTTAAGTCAGTATTCCAGGTTAAGGTAACTGATGTAGGACGTGCAAATAAACACGGTATTTTTATCGCCTCAAACCTTTATATAGTTGCGGTCGATTTCTCCTCTTTATCTGCACAGAACGCCGTTTACTTTATCTTAAATACCTAAAAAGGAAAGACGTGTCACGTGTCAAAGTACCGCAGTAGCTACGAGTACCTATGTATACGTACCTACATACTTAGGTTACATTATAAATATTTTGCTTCTAATTACATTAAAAGTTAGTTTAATAGAGTTCATTTTCATTTTATACCATTGGAAAATGATAACGTATTAAATTTGAATAGAAAAAGACATAGGGAACTAGCATTTTAACATTATTTAAGGTAAATTATTAATTATGGTTTTGATGAATAGATTTTGTAATAAAAACGCAGATAGTATCATTTGGTTGGTTATAATTCATATCGATTATCTTTATACAACTTACATGTTTGTTTGTTTTAGGGAAAATTTTCGATTCGATAAGAGATCGTAAAACACTGCCCCTTGTATCATAAAATAGGCTTAACCCTGTCATGCGAATATGACCTTAAAAGCCAGGTAGTATATAACTTGGAATATTTTTTTTGCATGGCCTCGTGCTGACTGCATTGTTTTATTGCTATGGAAGGGTTACCGAGTTACGTAATACTACAATAAACGGTTTGAGGACAATAAATTTTAATAGACCAGAAATTTATGGTCAATTTGTGGAGACATTTACAGCTGATGAACAAAAAAGTTTATACTTCGTGCCCTTGTTTTCTGGTGTGTAAATCACGTATCAGATTTGGTTACAAGACGTTGAAGATTTAATGCTCCTACAGTATTCATAAATAATATTGTTACGTTGTCCTTTTTTATAAGAAAAATAAAAATACAATGACTTTTATACAACGCTAGGATATATCGTTTTATGTTGATATTTTTTATTACTGAAAATGCTCCAAAATCTTGCAAAATTTTCGTCTTGACTTGAAATTGAGGTAGTAAATTGGAATACTATTAATTTTTGTTGCCTGGTATATAGCAGATTAGACCTCACAAAGGCTACGGAACAAGCAAGGAAGATAATAAATGATAAATGTTGTTGGAATATAACATTATTTAGCAGGTTAATGAACTATTTTATTATTCTATGTTAAAAGGATCCATAAAATTGGATACGCGTCATAGAGGCTTTGTAACAGTATATAATATTGTATAAATATTATTTCATTTTTGAATATAATATCACGTAATTATGAATATGGATGCAAAAAAGTAAGTAGTTTGAGAAATACTCTCTGATGCTGGCAAGTCAATATATTCGAATTGCAATAGAGACGAGGCAAGTTCTTTCATTACGGTTGGAAAATAAAAACAATACAAGTGAAAAGGGTATAGGATACAGTGCGCATATTCGCCGAATAAAATTTCCTATTATTTGATCCCTTCCCTATAGTCAACTACAGTGAAAGCACAAACTCATTTTGAGTTTGTCTGCCACCCGTACGCGTCTAGAGATACGACTACTTATATCGATAATAATATAAAATGCTAATGTTATAGAGATAATCAAAATTAGTAAAAGAAATTACATCGTTTTTTTTTCACGTTATTTAAAAGATATAAGAGCAAAATGAAGAATCGCTTTACTGATATCGAATTAATTATTTGTTTGAATCGAAAATCGCAGTGAGAATAAATGAAGGATTGTGCTCGTTATTATTTGGAAAAAAATATTCTACTAGTATAAAACAACAAATAACTGGAAGTCAGCTTGTTAATAATTTATCGTTTTTATCTATAGACATGTATGGAATTTATTTCTTAACACTGGGTTAATCGTCTCCAGAAAAGGTATAGGCACTTGTGATAGAATGGGAAACCCTTTGTCGTACAAGTGATTCATTAGAATATATTTAGGTACATAGATGAACGTTTACTGCATGTTTGTTAAAATTACTATATCATACGTACATTTAGCCACTAACGGCCATAAAAAAATCCTTCGAAATTTAAAAACTGATTAAAGTACTCTTTGTCTAATTAATATTGCTTGAAGGAAACAGAGTTAAAGATAAGCTTATATTTATTCAACGTTAATAATAAGTAAGGCAGTAATAATTTAAAAATATTTTTCTAATATGAAGCTGTGAAATATTTACCATTTCAAGTCTAAGTCAAGAACTAAGATTACACACAAAACTCTAGGTATGAATGCATTTAGAGACATAGTTTTATCCGAGGCCAACGGTGGGAGTTTCAATAAAGATGCAAATTTTTCCCGAGCAATTTTCTCGTAGCTACCTACCGCTTGGTTATTGGGTCCTACCGCATTATGTGCGGGCTTTGCTTCGTTATAATCTGCCTCTGAAGGTGGATTACGTTTTAATACATAACTTTGCTATTAATTATTAAATTTAAAAACTTGTTATCTTTTTTATTATAGTATATAAGTTAGTAGTGGTTTATATATATTTGCCCACAATTACCACCAGTGGTATCACTATGATGTCGAAGTACAGCTGCTGATTCACAATGATATACCTATCGGATAAATGTTTTTCAATTTGACAGTGGTAGCCCTCCAATCAACAGTGTAATAAGTATGTATTTAACAGTAATTATGTATGTGACAAATTTTAAATCCTCAAGTACTCAAAAGGTAAATAACTATTAAACGGGTTTCTTAATTATTTAACAAAATCTAACTACTGAGTAGGTAATAAGATAATACCTATAAGAATGGTCCAGCAATATTTTTATATATTAGATAGCAGTAGCATATAAGTACTATGGATGATTCCATTGTAATTGTGATTTTTTATATCCAGTACTGTTGGTTTCTCTGGTTACATAATCAATCTTCTAATTGAATTTTTATATCAACTCAATCCTCGGTAACATATTTCACCACTATTTTTGTATAAAATACAGTCAAAAGAAAACTTGCAATATCTTTTTTAAATGTCAGCACCGTGTCATGTCCTTTTCTGGGAGTTGCCCTCAAATTGGTTTTATTTTTTGTCGCAATGAAGAGTTTAATAATACAATTATTGAACTATTTTATTATTCTATGTTAAAAGGATCCATAAAATTGGATACGCGTCATAGAGGCTTTGTAACAGTATATAATATTGTATAAATATTATTTCATTTTTGAATATAATATCACGTAATTATGAATATGGATGCAAAAAAGTAAGTAGTTTGAGAAATACTCTCTGATGCTGGCAAGTCAATATATTCGAATTGCAATAGAGACGAGGCAAGTTCTTTCATTACGGTTGGAAAATAAAAACAATACAAGTGAAAAGGGTATAGGATACAGTGCGCATATTCGCCGAATAAAATTTCCTATTATTTGATCCCTTCCCTATAGTCAACTACAGTGAAAGCACAAACTCATTTTGAGTTTGTCTGCCACCCGTACGCGTCTAGAGATACGACTACTTATATCGATAATAATATAAAATGCTAATGTTATAGAGATAATCAAAATTAGTAAAAGAAATTACATCGTTTTTTTTTCACGTTATTTAAAAGATATAAGAGCAAAATGAAGAATCGCTTTACTGATATCGAATTAATTATTTGTTTGAATCGAAAATCGCAGTGAGAATAATTGAAGGATTGTGCTCGTTATTATTTGGAAAAAAATATTCTACTAGTATAAAACAACAAATAACTGGAAGTCAGCTTGTTAATAATTTATCGTTTTTATCTATAGACATGTATGGAATTTATTTCTTAACACTGGGTTAATCGTCTCCAGAAAAGGTATAGGCACTTGTGATAGAATGGGAAACCCTTTGTCGTACAAGTGATTCATTAGAATATATTTAGGTACATAGATGAACGTTTACTGCATGTTTGTTAAAATTACTATATCATACGTACATTTAGCCACTAACGGCCATAAAAAAATCCTTCGAAATTTAAAAACTGATTAAAGTACTCTTTGTCTAATTAATATTGCTTGAAGGAAACAGAGTTAAAGATAAGCTTATATTTATTCAACGTTAATAATAAGTAAGGCAGTAATAATTTAAAAATATTTTTCTAATATGAAGCTGTGAAATATTTACCATTTCAAGTCTAAGTCAAGAACTAAGATTACACACAAAACTCTAGGTATGAATGCATTTAGAGACATAGTTTTATCCGAGGCCAACGGTGGGAGTTTCAATAAAGATGCAAATTTTTCCCGAGCAATTTTCTCGTAGCTACCTACCGCTTGGTTATTGGGTCCTACCGCATTATGTGCGGGCTTTGCTTCGTTATAATCTGCCTCTGAAGGTGGATTACGTTTTAATACATAACTTTGCTATTAATTATTAAATTTAAAAACTTGTTATCTTTTTTATTATAGTATATAAGTTAGTAGTGGTTTATATATATTTGCCCACAATTACCACCAGTGGTATCACTATGATGTCGAAGTACAGCTGCTGATTCACAATGATATACCTATCGGATAAATGTTTTTCAATTTGACAGTGGTAGCCCTCCAATCAATAGTGTAATAAGTGTGTATTTAACAGTAATTATGTATGTGGCAAATTTTAAATCCTCAAGTACTCAAAAGGTAAATAACTATTAAACGTGTTTCTTAATTATTTAACAAAATCTAACTACTGAGTAGGTAATAAGATAATACCTATAAGAATGGTCCAGCAATATTTTTATATATTAGATAGCAGTAGCATATAAGTACCATGGATGATTCCATTGTAATTGTGATTTTTTATATCCAGTACTGTTGGTTTCTCTGGTTACATAATCAATCTTCTAATTGAATTTTTATATCAACTCAATCCTCGGTAACATATTTCACCACTATTTTTGTATAAAATACAGTCAAAAGAAAACTTGCAATATCTTTTTTAAATGTCAGCACCGTGTCATGTCCTTTTCTGGGAGTTGCCCTCAAATTGGTTTTATTTTTTGTCGCAATGAAGAGTTTAATAATACAATTATTGTTCTGAAGAATTCCTGTCAAATTTATTTTAGGTTAGTCGGTATCTACCGTGGATTAATGAAGCAATTTATTTTATATCAGTACCGTACACAAATTAATCAGTACCTATCGAGACATGAAAAATGTGAAATATTATTTTCATTTTCGATGTTTTATAGTTGTAGCGAAAAGTTTTTGTACTTACATTTTTATTATGTAATAAAATGAAAATGTACATGAAAAAATTTTATATTACAGAATTTAAAAATAAATGTAGTCAAAAAGTTAGAACAGAATCACCAATTTAATACTTACGACAAAAGTTAATAATGAATAAGCACTTAGTAGTAATGCACTTAGTAGTAGAGTAGATAACAGTAATGCGTTGTATGTAATAAATTGCATGCAAAAAGCGAATTTCAGTCCTGTCCGTTGCGATCGGTCGATTGACTGTAATATTCAATTATCATTTTTATTTTCTTAAGTTGCTTATAAATTTCACTGTTATTTTTTTTAAATGGATATAATAATATTAATTGATATTTTACATATTGTGACATGTGAGTATTTATTTTATAGTCATTCGATACTTCGCGTATTAATTCCTAAAAGTACCTACTATTAACTACAGCTATTGCTATATCACTACAGTACATATACTTTATAATTTTATCGTTTTGGGTATATAATGCAAATATCTTAGAATGAAATACACTACATTAATACAAATATTGAGAAATCATGAAATCAAAATGTAGATAATTAATAAATGTACTTAATGATTGTGTAATGTGAAAGGTAATGAAATAATAAGCTTATATTATTACATCTAGACTCACCGTTTATAATATGATTATTGCACGAATTGGTGTTAATGAATAACGTGCTGATTTCAAATTTCACTGTTATGTCATCTTCCTAAATTATAATATGTATACTAGTATATTAAAGCTGAAAGTTTTTACTTTATTGCTTGGTTGTTTAAACGCACTAATCTTATTTTATATTAAAGCCAGATTCATGAGGAATAGTTCACGCTATATTACTTCACGCTACGACCCTAAGGAGGGGAGCAGTAACTATAAACGTCAAACAATCTGGCAAGCTGTAGGAAAGTACGGGAAGTGGAACAACTATTGGGCTACACGTGTACGATGGCGGCAGTGCAATGGACGAATAAATTTAACACCAATGAAACCGCGGTGCACACTGGTTTTAAAGTATAAAAGTTAGATAAATTGTAAATTTTATAACTCAAATATCAGTATATTATTATAAACTTAAAGATATTTAAATCAGAATTCCGCGACAATAACCACTTTATTTGTTTAATAAAATCAATTGCCTAAAATCTGCATAAATACAATGTTTTAGAAGTTTCCGCTTAGTTGGAACGCTGTGGGGTGAGGTAAAAAGAGGTGGAGGCAAACGGGCCAGATTAAGGACGGTGGAAGCGAGGAAAGAATACACAATTAGCTCTCAGGTACCTGCTACAGATAATACATCCAGTTTCAAGAGATCCACAATACTACTCATCTGCCTTTTTATTTAGTTCAATTCTTACGCTGGTCACTGGGATGGGTGGCTCTAAAATGTTGGACGGTTTTGAGTTGGGGATTTTAAAAACGTTTGCTGAGTTTTAGCTGTGACCGGAACGGAGGGATGGATCGATGAGCGGAACTCGGATGCTCGTTGGCTTTGTTGAAAAATCAAAATTAGGTGCTTAGTATTCACGTGCGTTATACGAAGCCTGTTTGCGAGTTAGGGGAACGCTGTAATATAAGTAATGACTGTTTTCACAGGTGTTACCAACTTAACATTGCGTGGGGAACAAGTTCTATACCACTTAAATAATTATTATGCTTCATTTTTTTTATTGTAAGTATCTATACACTTTTTACTTACCTTTTTATAATATGTACTAGCTAGCCCTACAGACCTTGCCCTTTCTAATAAACAATAAATTGACCACAACGCCACCTATCCCAACTTTTTACCCGAAAAACTTTTACCGAACTAAATAAAAAAATAATTACGCATGTCCTATGTAAATCCATTTAATTATACGATTTGAGTTATAGTCTTAAGCTCATACAAAAATCTATTAGAAAAAAGGAGGTTAAAGTTTTTTCAATGTTTTATTTACATAAAATTCTAGTACGGACTTATTACCAGCCTCGGATACGATTTTTTCCGAACCAGGGTAGAAACTTGATAAGGCGCACTCTCTCTCCAGCGTTTGAGATATATAGTTAAAAAAACTCACAAATATGTAGTGGATGGAATTTTTTGAAAGACTAAAAGAGGTCTCAAAAACGTGTATTTGGAAAACAAAATTAGCCTGGAAAAATTCGGAAATCGGAATCGGGACTCTTTTAAATTTGTTCTGCACCGAGGAGAAAAAAAAAATAAGTTTCAAAAAATAAGTTAACATAATTAAAATTGATAAAAAATCGAAATATTGAGACATTGTTTTTTCTTTTAATTGATTGTACTTCTAATGCGCTACATGAACAAAAAATACAACAATATCGAAAAAAGTAGTCACTATCTTTTTTGAGCGGTCAAAAGTTTTTTTTTGGACTTTTCAATGTTAGTAGGTTTATCTCCAATCATATAGGTACAATTACCATTTTGGATAATTATTTTTATCGTTATTTATTTATTTGAATTAAATAAATAATTAATATAAATTAATATTCCCCTCCAAATTTTGCTAATCTGCTGCGCACCCGCTGATGAACGTTTAGGATGTGTTTAAAAACCAACTGGAATTTTTAAGATCAAATGAATAATTGATAGCACAACGTACGCTGCATGCTAGGCGCTTTATGAAGCTAGTTCTGTTTTCAAACCTATATTATGATTTTGGCGCCCCCTGAAACTGCCGCCCGGGGGCAGGTGCACAGGATTTTGCCCCCCTTTTTAAAATATAATATAGTAAATTCGGTCAAGCCGTTCTCACGTGATGAGCTTACCAAAAAAGAGCATTTCACTTTTATTTATATTTAAATACTTAGATATTGTATACGTAATTAATTTAATAACAACGGTATCTTCTTTGTCACATACTTTATTATTTTTAAACTACTAACGTAATAAAATTTAGTTTAACTTTATCAATTCTGCACTTAAATTACTATAGTATCTCGCAAAGCGATAGGAAAAAGTTGTATATATGTAGTTACAAAATGAGAAAAGGTACCAAAATAATTAGTTATATTATGGAAATATTTTGTAGTTTAATGGCACAGTAAAATTGCATTGTGTTTTATAATTCAAAATCATTTGTTTGAAGCAAAAAGACTACGGAATATGATAGCCGCTAAACAGAATGCCGTAACCAGCATTTCCTCATAAAACTGCGAGCTCGTACACAACATTACACACTGCGGGACCCTATGTTTTGCCTGTAATACTTTACAGCATTCCCATACAACGGCCAACATATATTTGCGTCTCTTTGCTTTCCTTATTTTATTCGCAATGAAGCTGAAAATCGTATAAGTGAACGTTTCGCTGAATGCAAATTGTATGTAAATATTTCGTGTTTATTTTCAGCGTTGAACCAACGAGATAAAATTCGCGGCCATAAAATAATACCAAGGGAAGAAAGAGTTTAGTGTTTGAACTATCATAACGTTGTTATGTGCATTTCGCATGATAGTTAACTAGAAGTAATCATTGTTGCTTTAAAGTTATTAGCAATTCAATTTGATGGAGAAATACTACAGAATACTGTTGTGGAAAATCTAATTGAACGTTCAAAGTAAATGTTCTAAATCGTTTTCTTACATAGATAAAATTAACGTCAATAAAATATAGGTGAATGTAAACATTTCAATCTCGTTTTGTTTAGACTGGCGATCCTCAAAGAATATACAATTACTATTTCAAAAATAAAACGCTTAGACAACAAGATTTGTTGTTATAAGTTTTTTTACAATTTATATTTCCTATATTTATACCTGAATACTGAATTATAAGGTGGAGATGTTAAAATGTATTAATTCTGTCAGGTATTAACTAAGCCACCCTCTGTAATAAGGCTGTACAGGTATGAAGGGAGGATCTACAAGTGATTTAAAGAGATTGTCAGGTAATGACTTCGTGTCGGCCACAAATTCAGCCCTTTCACATTACCCACCGGCTAACGAAGCTTTTAAAACGAGCCGTGTCTTAACTCACCGAGTGGAATAGCTTTATACTTTCATTCATAAGTTTATCTACTTATCTATCTACTTATTAGCATATTCAAAATAAATGGTAATATTTCAAAGAATTAGATAAAGTGAGATTCGGTAAAATAAAATACATGTATTTATTACGTACATATGTGTACCTATTCGATATCATTTAAAATATTTCTTTAAAAAAGTCCTAGTCGCACCTGTAATAGCACCTGAGCATTCTGTTGTCAAGCATACCTACATATAATTTGTGGTTTTAAAGTAGGTTAATGCATACAGAAATTTTTAAAATAACATATCGTGATATGATGAATATATAATAAATTAATATATAATAGGTAGAGTATGGTATAGGCAAATACAGTATAACTGTTTTTTTTCCTTTTAGACACATAACCATTATTTTTGTTATACATGTTTAAACTATTTTTATTAACCTGAATTATATAAAATAGGTAAATTTACATCTTTAAATATTTTCAAATTAATTATTATATAGCACTTGATAAATAATTTCCGGAAACCTATATCCTTTTCCTTAGACCATTGTTCTTTTGTTGGGCTTCCGCTTTCATAGAGGGGACATGCCAATAATCTACCATCTATATATGCAAATATAAACATAAATAAAATCGGTGTATCTTAAAGATGTTTGTAATTTAAATTAGGAGCATTCCTTTCCATATCCACCCGTCGAGCATTGTTCATGACGCGTCTATAAATTCAATAATATTCATAAAAGACTATCATGCAAGTATCATTTAATATTGCTTTAAAAGAAAAATAAAAATATACACATCTCTGTAGATTCTTGTATAAGATATCAGTAATACTTCGTATAACGTTATCAGCTTAAGATAACAGATATTTTACTTAAAAATGAAAATGATAATCTGCGACTCAATGCAAATTGAACAGAAGAATAGGAAATTTATATTAAGCTTAACTTAATAAAATAATAACTAACCAGTATACCTACTTACATAAATAATATAAAGTTACGATCTATCTAAATCTATACCTTATATTTAGATAAGAGAGATCGCATCGCCAGGCCGCCCGTGTGTGTTCTATACAATTTATCCGTGTTCGATCGACTGTGCCGTCTCATTCGGCAATCTTCCCACACCTTTACCTGTTTCCAATATCTATAATACGACCAAAAAAAATGTAAACATCGACCAAAAACCGTTTGTGTTAACGCGGCCCCAGGCTAAATATATTTGATCCTAACGTTCTATATGTCGGTTGTTATGAACTGAATTAATGTCATAATTGCGGGTCTTTCGTATAAAATAAATCGATATAGCTTGCTTACATAATACCGCCCGCAGTTTGTCTGTAGACCGAGTGCCATTTAAACTTGACCCCTATCAATCTATTGAGTTGCGTGCTTAGCCATTAATAGGAATGGCGCGCGGGAGCTGTGTGAGCTCAGTGTAAAATGCGATAAATATATATTACAAGGTTATGTTGTATGGGAATTCTTATCTTCGTTACATGATATACAATAAAAAAAAGAATTTATTGCATGATATTAACTGGAAGCCCTATTGTTTTGATATTCATCATTATAAGTCTCACCTAATTAGGTACCTATATCATCGCTGTACCTATCATTAAATCATAATATATATATTATCATTTATCAGGTAATTTTAATAAACCTGGAAATAAAATAATTTACATGCATGTGTATTATACGACACCAAGGAAAAATAATGTTTTGACTTGGGAATGTACCTAGGTACCTATACCTAATAATACAATTCAGCAAAAATGAATATCTAGGTACTTAGGTAATTGGTATGTGGCTAATAAATTTAATAATAAGCTGATAATTATTATCACTTGTACCTACGTACATTGAAAATAATACTACTATGTATTTATAAAATATAATCCCATTTGAATTATCAATTAGATATATATGATAATATATTCTGATGGTTAATAGTGGTGGTAAAACATTGGTTTTCTAGAAAACATTCGAATAATCGATGGACAATTGATTGTTTTTGAGTACGGAATACATGTCAGCTGTTACATGTCATGTTAGCTGGCCGTTAAGAACTTTATGAGAAAAAAATCACCGCGTCGCGCCGTGGTCTCGAGGTTCACGTCCTGTAATAAGTTTACGAGCAAAGAAAAATCGTATTATATATTGGATATCAACAATCGATTGTACATTAGCCCTAAAAACTATCGGTTACTCGATTGTTAATCTATGTTTTACCAACACTAATGGCTAGTGCTTAATGAATTTAGCTTGAATTGATAAGTAGTACAAATTAAATATATTACTTTTGATTATAAAACATCTACGTCCCTAAACATAATATACTTTACAATTACATAAAAACGTAATTGTAATATAAATATATTACCTATCAATACAGTAATCTATTCACATTTTTATAAGTACCTACTTTGATTTGTTTTTGTGATGTTCAGATTTTTTTCCTGATTTTTTTCTATGGCAATAAAATCGAAGGATAATATTTAATTGAATAAAATCTTACCATAATAAGGAACAGTTTAATTACACTTATGTGATATTGCTTGCCTACAACAATAATTGTACATATTATATAATATATAAATATACATATTTTAAAATAGTATCTACAGAGCTTAATATAAGTTACAACAATACAGAAGAACATTAACAAAAGCTTAAAGCTCAGGATAATATTCTAATTTAGTTTTAGTCTCTAGTTATTTCCGTCTACAATAACTTGTCCATTTCATTTGGAGCTTTCTGTGCTTTTATACATTTGAAGTGTAATAAAGGGACAGTAGCTCAATTTATCCTGGACAGTATACGTGCGGATATAGGATGTACAAATGTAGGTGTGTATCGTGTTTTGTGAAATTGCGAAGACGCTGGGAACATTCCCGTCTCGCCCAGGGGAGGAGTGTCCGGACTAAAACACCTCATTTCATCTTTTGTTTTACTTGTCCAATTACAACACGTATGTAGTAATTATATGGCTATAATCTACCAAATAAAACATAATCAGGTACAAAAAGACGAAATTATTAATTTACTAGGTGTGCATGCGGCTCCGCTAGCGTGTACTACAGAAGAATGCGTAGTGCTTAATAAAATCGTAATAAAACTAATACTAATAACTACGTAATAAAAATACTAACAATTTATTGAATGACGATTTCATGATATTTTTTAGATAAGAACCAAGTAGGTATCTAAGGAGTAAAACAAAAAATAATGATCAAAATCTTTCGAGTAGTTTTTTCAGGATTTGCGCACAACCACAAACCTCAATTATTTTATTTATATACATTTGAGAGTGTGAACAATTTAGGACACATATTTGGTTTATATAGAAATCCTATTATATACTCTTTATTTAAATAAGAATATATACTTTAAAGATGTACAGAAATTCAAAATTGGAAACTAGCTAAGGCACATATTCTACTAAACATAGAACTTTAACCTAAATAATAAATAAATAAATTTTCTATTTAATGTTATGTAGGTATCTATAACATCATGTGAGTTTGAAACTACTATACAGAGTTTGAACTTCACGTAGACAAACATATTTGTAAAGAGCCTTTAAAAAAATATATATTATAAAAAAATACTTCATAGAAATAAGAAATATTTACAATTGGAATACATATTACAATTTACAGTAGCATTCGTACCGTAAAATAGCGTAACCATAACAAAATGTTTCGCGGTTTCAAATACAAAGCTAAACTCGTTTTATAAATATACATTTTCAGGTGCTAGCAATTTATAAAGAAAATATTTCTACCAGGGCTCCCGTTAGCTATTAAATGGAGAATTTATTGCGACACCCCCGGTAATGAGTATTCTTACAAAGCGGTCCACATAAAGTGGGGGGAAACAACTTGAAATGCATAATAGCTATCATTGATACGCACAAGTAAAAAGCTATTGATGCTAATATATTTATAGATATTTAATCCTACTAAATTCAAATTAACGTACCTATGGTGTAAACGGATACCTATCTGTAACTTAAAACTTACACGCTCATTTTGAAATACTAGGAATAGTAATTCTAAATAATTTAAATAATAAATTTCGTTTCATGAATCTTGAATGGTTTGGTTTGAACAATCTGAAGTAGCAAACTTTTCAATATACAAGTAGAAATTGAAAATTAATATTCAGTATTAAGTTTATAAAGAACAAACTGAGAAAGAAACAAATGATTCTTTTATGGATGACAATGTGTAGCTATCAATAATGTTAAAATATAAGAACCACTGAACCGAATTCCGCGCATCAGAAAGAAACCTGCATTGCAAATTTTCACTTAATGATTATTTTTAATATTGATGCAGAATATATAATCATTTTTATACTATACAACTAAAGTCATTTTGATGGAAATTAAATTATGCTCTTTAAACACTCTCGTTTATTAATTTAGTATTAGCTTGCATCGCAGTATAAACATTTATTTTATTAATACAAGTATCTAAATCTAAATATATTATAATAATGTAAATACTTATCTAATATATTACAGATAAGTATCTCGAAACTTTTTCTTTCAAATAATACAGAAATTCTATCAACATACCACACACACCACACACGTAGTATACCTACTTGTAACAGGGTCATCAACAAAATCGCAAGATATTATCCCCGCACTATTACGATCCGCCTTAACGTAACGCATTACCCTTAATTATTGTCCACACAATTGCTACGCCATTCCTCTACTCCATACCACCACATTAGCAACTCTCATAACACTATATCTGTTATGAAATATGTGTGACACTCTAATTCAGCGATTATCTCTCTTGTGCGTAAAGAGATAGAAGCGAAATTTGCGCGTCTATATCAACTATTAAAGTACGAAATGTGGGGTCAATTTTATTTTAAAAGGGAGGGTTCTAATGTCTGGTGATCGGCGACTCCCGCTTGACCGTAGGGGTAATTTGAACGCAGACAGCGGACGCATTTGCATCACAATGAGACTCGGATCTCGGAGAAGCGGGAGGGGCTTCCGTCAGACGGATAAGCCAGCATTTTGTATGTATAAAAGTGTGTAAGTTTGTCTGGTAGCTTGCTGAATATTTGAATATTAATTATTCCTAGTAATGTTTCTGGTACCTTTATTCTATTGAATATGATGTGATTATATGATATTAATATTCATGTTTGATTATTTACTGACCTGTCCGTGTATACGTGACCGTTTTACATAACAGTGTATTTGTCTAGACTAGTTTCTAATCAATAGATTTTCGCAGCTAATTCTATTTTCCCGTTTATTGCAGTTATGATGTCTTCGCAGAACTAGCGATGCTGAATCATAGGATTATTCTATATAAGTAGACGATTACTTGCAAAGTTATTTGTCTTTAGGTAGGAGATATCGTCCGCTTTATTGAAGTTTCGAGTAACTTATGTGTCCTTGCATGTCGGAATAATTATCGACCTACAAAAGAACATAATAAGAATTTAATAAATTCGTTTTATATTACTTATGTCTTATGTTTTATTTGAGTTAGTTTTAATACAGTAGAATCTTGTTAATTCTTTTGAATTAGAGCAAAGGTTAATTCTAATAAGTAAAGGAGGCTTTATTTTAACTAATAATAACCAGTAGGTAAATGTGAAACTGTTAGCTGTTAATCACCACGACAGCCTACAACATATTGGCGATTTCAAACACCAAGAAATTGGTTATAGTTATGTTGTCCTGTTTAAGTTAATTGTTGTAGGTACTAAGTGAATATTTCTAAAGTTTAGGTTTTCTTACGATTTTTTTTAACATCGGCCGGTAGTGTTACTAATCAAAATGAAATTAGTTAATGTGCGCTAACTTCGAGAAATTTATTACTTACATGGCGAGGTTTCGAATCGGAGCACATCGAAAAAAATATTCCACCGGTGTTTATTATTTAGTCACCACGAATTATATTATTATACTAGCTGTGCCCGCGGCTCCACTCGCGAGGACTACGGAATGTTGTCGGTCGATTGCACGCGCGAATTGCGCTGCCTCAAATATTTGGAAGATAGACATATGCTATCGCTGACTTTTTTGTAGGTCTTTATTGATCTACAGTTACGTAGAACATTAATTTGATATATTTCTTATGGTTTACTCAGCGTAAACCATTTTATCGCCCCAAAAACATCAATTTTCCGTATTGATTCACCATTATCGTCACTGCATATTTCGTATGTTACTTTATGTTACAAAATATGTCCTGTATAACCTGGCTAGATAACATATCTATAAATTTAAGGAAAACCATTTTAATCGGATTAATTGTTTACATGTAAACACGTGCACGTGAAAAAAACATAAACCGACAGACAGAAAGAGAGACGTTGAGTTTTATAATATGTATAGTCGAGCTACCTGTATTATATTGCAAGCATGAAAACAATTTCATTCAATTAAATTAAACAATTTAAACTTAATAATAAAGATGCATGGTAAAAAATATAGGTTATTGAATCATAAAAATTACTGCATTAACTAGCCCTGTTCAAGTAAGTATTTGTTCGCTAGTGTAATAATATTAATAATTTAGGCCTTAGACACACCTTTTGCCTCAGCGAGAATTAAAAGCCGAAGCTGTTTACACAAATAACAAAAAACGCCAACGTTTTAGGCGATGTCGGATAAACCCGATATGCCTAAGTACTATTGGACTGGATACTACATTGTAGGTCTGCCTCCTATTGTTAAAGATTTATGTGTGAGAACTCGATCTAACTTATTAATAAAATATAACTCGTAGACGATTACGTCAACATAGATGGATCTCAACGGCACAAACAAATAGAATGCAGTGGAAATACCAATTTGTTGGGAGCGAGGTGCATTGCTAGTATGCATCGTGTACCGCATCGCGTCGCGGCATGTTCCTCAATGAGATGCAGTATCTATTTATAACTGATTCCATGTTGTAATAAAATTACCGCGTATATATAGAGATTTATTGTGAAATACTGGTTTTATATTGCTATTTTATTATTATGACCGTTTTCTCTACATGAATACAGGGTTAATAGATAATATTTGCATTTAAATAATCTTATGTGTCATCAATTTAAATTAATAATTATTAATAAAGTAGTATATATTTACTTACACAAAGATATATAGGAAAGTTTACAGCAGGAAAAAGCTGTAAATGAAACGAAATTGGGGACAAATGTATGACGGCGTTTTAAAACGAGTGCCTATTTTAAAAGCAATGCAAACGAATTGAATGCCCTTAAGAGTAATTCATTAAAGATTTCTGTATTAAATAATACAAATATTTTTTTTAGTACAAGATGTCTAAAATGAGTAAGTAACAATTTGTATTAATAATAAAATTGATATTGAAATGGTGTTAAATAAAATATTCTCCTTTCCTTTCTACAACAGAACCAAACGCGCTGGGCTTCGGAGTGATAATTTTACGGTACCTAACCTCCATCTCGGTACGAACTAAAAAGTTATCATGTCTTATGTTTGTCGTGCCGTGACACTGTGGAACCATCTCACGGAATGTTTCCTCCTTACGACAAGTGTCAAGTGTAACGTGAAGAGATAGATATTAATAATGCGGGCCACCATGACAGCGGCGGCCACTGATGGATTTCGATCTATCGGTGAAAGTACCATCAGGGAAAGTACCATCAATTAAGCTAAGTACTATAAAAAATATCATTATAAAATAAATACAGGCATAAAAATTCTACAATAACTTTCAAATTGTTTGTGAAAAACGCGGTAATAGGTAATAATTATCGTGTTTTATTTTATCACTGTTGTAGAATCAGCCACGCCAACCAGCGGAGCCCACGTTCATTTGCAAGGGACAGGGGCATATGAATTGCATCCGCGTTGTGCACTGCATACAGTCTGCAGTGATATTAATGCATTGTACCTCGGCCATAGATCAGTCCATTATGGTTGATTGTGGACGCTACTTGCATTGATTAAGGAAGGTCGTCCGATGCTCTTACAATGTTGTATGTATTTACCCAAAGTGTAATCAAGGCACGGTATTCTTACATTTTCCGAGTATAGCATATTTAATTTGATTTTTTCTATCGTGGCATCTAAAAAAATATGCATTAGAGTAACCACGTTTTTAAATTAACCTACCTATGCAATCGTTTAAAATTAGTTTGATTTTTAATTATAATAGTGAATTAAGTGCATAAAAATTCTGTATTAGATATCCAAAATAAGCGATTTTAAGATTGAGGACTTATCCAATTTGAAATAATATTAGTAACCCGCCCTGACTTCACACGCGTAGCAGAGTTATAAATATAATATATACTATTACTTTAGGCTTTGACTTTAAGACCTTGTTTTATAATATGTAATGATTTCATATATCTAGTTCGAAAAATAAGTCTGACTATATTTAAATATTAATTCGTCTAGGGATATGAATAAAATTTCGTTATGTGTCTTTTGTGACACGTAGATATAAAAAGCCGCTACAAAAAGTAAGTATCCCCTTAAAAAAATATAAAAATAAATAATAAAAGTTTTAGAAATAGAAACAATAGGCTGTACAACAATAACACAGGAACATTACTCGGACGACACAAAACTTAAAATAATATCAATACAATGAATTGTACAATTGAACCATTCAACCCTTTCGTCAAAAATATACAGGATCGACACTTCCTTATTGGGTCGTAAATTTAACAAGCGCCATACATTCTGAGACAATAATGTGAGTTTTTTATTAGAAATATTTTGTTTTTGTCGTCAAAGAGGCATTGTATTGTGTACGTGTTGAAAATAATTTTGGAATGCAACAATTTTTTTCTGGTTAAAAAATTACTGGTCAGTTAAGATCAGAAGGCTGAAGAAAGGCATCACGCGAGGTCCCTAGTATTAAGCAAGCCTAGAATAAGAGAGGGCGTCGTCAAGTAAGTGGAATTTGCTCTATTTTATGACAAAAATGGAAAACATCCCTAAACTATGTATAATATAGATATTAACATAAGTCGTAAATTGAGTCTACGGATGCATCGTTTTGGCAACTATATTTTCTGTCATCGACGTTTATATTCGTCATCATATCTATCACCTAATTATAACCAATATAATAATAATATTATTTTATAATAATTGTAACCTGTCATTTGCCAGCATGATAGCGGCGACCACCGATGGATTTCGATCTCTCGAGATCGCCGTTGTATTTGGATTGTACTTTGCTTACCATGAGGGACAGTACAGCCAATGTGCCGAGCTATTATAAAAAAAACTTTTCTTAATAAAATAGGTATTTTGCCATCATATTAATTCTATTGGTATTCGTTAATACGTTGTGTTATAAAAATAATAGATTTGTCACCAAATAAATAGATTTATTTCTTATGGTTTATATTGTAGCCAATCTTAGTTGCGCACTGGATTGATTAGGTTAGGTTATAACTGCGATCATAACGCACGAGGAGAGTGAGCGAAGATACCGAACTGTGGTAGCCGACGACGAGTGCCAGAAGCAAGTCTGCTATTGGAAATTGTCATTTTTAGGTAAGCGTTTTGATCTTGGTTGGTGGTTCGATTTTGGTGACACATCTATTATTTTATGGACAAATCTTAATAATCAGGTGATTGAAAGTGAATTTATTTAGTGCAAGTTAAAATCATACCCCATCGGTTTTATTTCAAGCAAGACTTATTAGCTATCATTATTAGTAGATACTTATTATTTTATTTTTAAATTAGTTTAATTCACTGTTTCATTGTTTATTGGAAATGAGGCATGACGTCCTTATAACATGCTAATTTCAAAATTATCGTTGTATCTTTGTAGGTAATAGTTAAAAAATCTTTGAAAATTTCAATTAAATTAACACAAACGGCCGTGGAATTAGTAATTTTATTTATTAACAGTTTTATCTACGGACATATTATTTACATTGATCTATCAGTATAAAGTAGATATCAATGACGTAGAGTCATAAGAAGGTAATTCCCACCCAGAAACGGAGAGATGGTTAAGATGAGAATGCATATAGTGATAGTGAGCTTTTTACTGACGTTTTTAATTAGTTTCCTTTTGATGAAACTCACCCTTAACTATCTATATACAGACCTAAATTATACGTATCTATAGGTGGCCGTTCAATGCATAGGTCTCCGTGACAGTTTAATTCAAGCGATTTTTCAATAATTATAAACACAATAAATACGCCCATTAAATAATTAGTAGGCAAGATTTAAATTATAATTTAATTAATTTTATTATATTAATTATATATTTAAATTACATTACGGAGAGTTATACACTTACTATGAAATGTCTTATCGATGACATAAAAATAATTCAGCTTTATAACTCACTTTAAATGCAAACAGTTCAATAGTTACGAAATTATAAGTAGGCACTCTAATCTTCGTTTCTTTCGCTATATTAAATTAATACATTAGTTTAAATTTAAAACTTTATGATTAATATCAGTTAAATTTTAAAAATATACCTACTTTGTTTAATATATAAAAACAAACAAAGTTGAGCTTAATATACCTATATACCTATTATATTTGAAAGGTTCATTTAAATGTAACAAATAAAAAATACTTATGTTTAAATGGAACTTATATGAGACAGTAGTAACTAACCGCGACTTATTGGTTTGACTAGCTGTGCACGCGGCTCTACTCGCGTGGTCTAAAAAAATGTTTTTACTGGGATAAAAAACATCCTATGTGGTTAATCCTGGTTATAAACTATCGAATCCGTTCAGCCGTTATTGCGTGATTTCGTAACAAACATAGAAATATTTAAACTTTTACATTTATAATATAATATTAGATATATTATTATATTATATACCTATTATATGATAAAATTTTGAAAAATTAGGCACCTACTTTGCGTAACTTTTCTAACAAAGTTATGTATCGTAGTTTGTTGGCATACGTAGTCTCCCTTTTACATAATTCTTTATTTAGTGTCATATTTTATTTTAACTCTATTTCTAAACTAAGATTTATACGAAAATCTTCACAAAGATACTTGGTTAATTTATTTTTGAAAGATCTCTTTATAACACAGTAATAAAGATATGGGCTATTTTGTCGTTTTTTAGTATATTTGCACTAAACACAATAATAACATTTTAAAAGTTGTTACTAATAAATTTGCTTAAAATAGTATGAAATAACTAATCTTAGAACTTGTACAACTTATATTCTAGGTTGAGAATAGACTTCTTACTGAATTATAAAAAATATTTTATGTATATAAAAATAAACATAAAATAAATGGATCATTAATTTAGTCAAAATTATATAATCAGTTAACATAAAAGCATATAAATACCAGAAAAATTATATTAAATTAAATCCACAAAAAAATTTGAATAGAAAGGACAAAAAAGTTTACATATTAATCTAATTATCTTATCATTTTACGTAATTTATATTAAACGTAAATATATATTTAAATATGTAAACCCCTTTAAAGAAATACTCAAAATCTAATAATTTACATATTTAGTGATAAGAATGTAAATTAGATTAAATGTGTAACTAAAGAAATGCACTATAATCATGAAATTGTACTAATTTTGCTGTCAACGATTTTAATCAAGTTACAAAAGTATTCAATATAGTAATCTATATAGTATTCAATATAGTATTCAATATAGTATCAATATAAGTATTCAATAATCATCAAACTGGTCACAGCAGGTGAAAATTACGAATGATAAGTTATTAAAAATTAACTCTTGTTATTAAATAGGTATTGGAAGTGTCATGATATAAAGCTTATCGTACTTTAGTTATATTAGATTATTGATAAATGAAACAGATGAAATAAATGAATTGATAAATAAAACCTGACTTCTCAAGGACAGAACAATTGTGTCCAACTGGATTGCGACCAACATACAACAGAAGTACCCGGCTTAGTGGCACGCTTAGGTGTGTCGCGTACTGAATATACACCATATTCAGTAATCGAGCTGTACCAGAACGGATCGTGAGCGCCATGATCAGATTACTGCCAGTTTTTTTTTCGAACTGACTATACTGTTAGCCATAATGGCCCTGAAGCCTCAAACGGCTTTTACAGCTTCACCCAGGCGGTAAGCCAGTCACAGACACTCTCGTTTAGATGGAGCGTTTTGCGATCAGCCAGTGTATATCCATCTGTCAAGAAGCTTGCAAGCCGGCATGACAGCAACGACTGTTGATGGATTACCGATCTCTGGGTGGTCGACGTTGTTTCGAATTGTACTGTGCCATTGATATTGATTGTACTGTACACACACGTTGCAATCCTTTACCGTGTTACTACAAAAAACCCTTGGGATCTAGGCATAAGGTACATAATAACATAAATTCTCTATTTTTCAAAACTACATCTAAGGTGCTGCTGGGTCATACTTTTGTTTATATTCTAGAATGTCGCAAGTCCTTAACTGAAAAGAACGTAAGGAACTCTACTGCCAAATACCAATGGTATAAACACGTGCCACGCTAGACGGGTCGACTGACAATCCCTTATGCCGTTACAGATAAATTGTTATGGAATATTAAAAATCAAAATATTATGTTACATACATTAATAATATATCTTAACGTTGTATCGTGCAGCTTATTAACAAAGGAGCATATTTTAAACTGTCAGAACAACATGACGCCGCGACGCTGGGCGCAATCCCGCACTCTAATACAAACTTAGTTGTAAACTTTAAATAAGGGGTGCCTTGGCCCGCGTAGGCGTTTGTACTATTAAAACTATTACGTGCTATTATTAAAAATGTTTAGATAACCGGTTTCAATTAACTTTATAGGGTTAATTTATTTCACTTATTGTGAAGCGGAGGTAGAACATGTTCATATTATATATTTCGGACACCGGTATCCTATTGTAATTCATTCGATAAAAGATATTTTCGTATTCCAGTTTTTACATTTACTAAAAAAAAAAATCGTGCTGGAGTAAAAATTTTTATGAGTGGACATATCAATTTTGGACAATAAATGACGTTTTATGCTGTAATTATTTCCTACCGAAGAAGTTTCAATTTATACAGGAGTTAAACTTTGGTAGCATAATAATGTGTCTCATTTTCACGCCAAGCACCAATATTTACACTTAATATTAATAATTTCAGATAAAAAAATAAATTATAGGAAAGTTACTCATGCAAACTATAATAATTAAAACATTAATTATAATTACATAATTTGTAACCTGTTTAATTGTGTACGTACCTATATGATAGGTACACGATGTGACCAATTAACTATCGTCAGCCAAAAGACAAATAGATTAGTCTCGTGTCAAAATTTATAAGTGACAGATAAATATCTACTTTTCACTCAGTAATGGGCTAATGCAGTATATAATTAAAATTCCAAATGCAACATTCCACCAAAATATCCCTTTGAGACTTCCCTTGGTTACATCCCGCGGGGCGTGAGCTAACAAAAATTAAAGCAATCTTTTGAACGATAAAAGTTAAACAATTCAATAGTGTCGGAGTTCGTAGCCTTCTATTGCTGACACTTAATTACATTCGGTGTAATTGAAAGTTCGCCGGGAGCTTATTCCTTATTGAGACTGCGGCGTCTATTTTTATAGTGTATATCTTTTGAACTAATGCAATAAGTGAGCACGAAACACACCTATATATATACAAGCTAGACAAAGTTATTGCAAAACACCTTAATAAAAATAATACTAGCCTGTAAGTATCCTACTGCTGGGCGAAGGCATCTTCTCAAGGGAAGCTACCCCATCAAAAACATCTTGTGGTAAATTAAGCCCAACAACAACATGGACCATTTTTTAAATCTTTATTTTTACTGAGGATGTGTTCAAATTCAACACATGCAATACATCACAATAAAAAAACAATCGAAACAAAAATTATACAAAGAAATATTATAGGTATACCATCAGTTTCTCTCTTTAACACCAACCTCCAACAATTCATAAATTAATTTTACTTTTTCCGATGTTGGCAAGCCAACATTTCGTTACATACACCTACATATTTTTTTTAAACATTTGTTCCCTTTGTGGCTCCTTACAGACACATTCCATTAAAATATGATAAACTTATTCTTCTAAATGACAAATCTGACATCTTGGTGTTTCGCTTCTTTTAATTAAAAAATAAAACTTGTTTAATGGAATATGCCCAAAACGAATCCTCAGAGCCAGGACAATCATGTGTCTCCTCATATTAGAATTTTCGAACCAAGGGACAGAACCCAGAAGTGGTTGGATTGACTTTTACCAAATGCCCTTTGTTAGGTTGAAGTATTCGGAACATGCGTTGAGGCAATTTCTTTTGAAGTCAGCTGTAATATCTTTATATGTTGGTAGACAATCAAACAAAACACCTTCTTCGATAGCCTGTTTAGCTAGTTTATCAAGCTTTTCATTACCTTCTAATCCAATATGAGAAGGCACACACTGTATTACAATACACTTACGTCGAATTACAAATTTTTGTATTAATAATCAAATAAGCCAAAGGAATGCCACGAAAGTTTGGTAAACTACATCTAATAATAATTATGTTGGATTGCACTTTTGTAATCGGTGTATATACTGATCCTATTTTTAATGTTCTTAAGTATTCGTATTAAGATATAAATTTTCATCTTCTATATAAATAAAATGATTGAGGTTTGTCGTTGCGTATCACGCATGCGAACACTATTGGATAGATTTTGATTTTTTTTTTTGTTTTATGCCTTATATACATGGTACTTATCATAAAAATAGCTATCACGATATCTTCATTGAATAAAAAGTTTTTAAAGTTTTAAGAAACTACGATTTTTATTACCACTCCGCGTTCATCACTGTAATTATTAGCTATTCTTATAAATAAATAGGCAGTAAAATTTATCTTATTGATTGTTAGCATCATTATTTTTTTTATAAAGCAAGACATTTTTTTACTTAGTATTAATTATGAACTTACGTTTATGATGAAATAATTACCTAGATTTTTAATCCTGCCTAATAAAATAACATTATCATGACGTACATTAATATTTATTTAATAATATTTTGAAGCGATGATGGCGCAGTGGTAGGTGTGTACGACTTCGCGTCGATTGACGTGAGTCCGAATCCAATGAGCCTGAGCTTTGGTGAAGGAAAACATCGCGAGGAAACCATAGCGTGGTGGTAGGGCATTTTCTAATGCCCGCCTGGCTAGCTACCACCCTCAAGTTGAAAATCTGCCGCCAAGCACCAATAGGTGTGTTCCGGCAGCTGTACTTGAGAGCCAGTATTCCACTAGGTTTAGCGTGTTACCATCTTGGGCCACATCGTCACTTAACATCAGGTGAGATTGTGGCCACTACGCCAAAAACCTATAACGATAAAAAAAAAAGAAATAAAAATGGTCATATCTTGTTATAATTAATAATAGTAGTTGTATATTGAAAAAAAACAACGTCAAAAAAACTGGATTCATATTAACCCAAGTTCTAATATAATGTTAAAATAAAAACAACTAAGTACTTTCATTTTATATAGGTACATAACAACTCGCATATTGTTAAAACTTAATTTATTTTATTTTCTACGTAACGAAAGTCATTGAGAGCAATGATAACAGGATAAGGCTACGATAACCTATTGAGTTCCGGTATTCAATAGTTTATACATATTATAATATATATATTATAATAGTATATATATATTACTATAGAGAAAGTTGGCTTCTGATTTTAAATTTTAAGGATATAAGTATTAACAGTGTTAGGATAGACATGATTTTGTTTCGACGCAGAATAACTTACATAGGTAATCAAAAGTAAATACAATGTTTTCTTCTTAAATAATAAATAGTAGGTACATCACAACAACTTCGTCAACGTCCATCGTGTACAGTCGCCTCGCGTAGAATGTTAAAAATTGGCAACAGCTTGGACCGTGTCCGACAACCGATTATTAACCGTAGAGTGAACAGTGGCGCCGACATCCGATTAAAATCCGGGCCTGACACCCGACAAGTGAGAACGAGCGCTAAGTCCAAGCCCGGTAAAGCCGTAAAGGCTCCAGGGCCCCTAAGGCTAACAGTACCTACAGTCAGTTCGAAAAAAAAGAGCGCTAAGCTGTTACAAGCATATTATAGTGAGCAATTCTTGATAATTACTATAAGAAGTACATATTGATATTATATAAGAAATTTATTTATAAAAGCCTTGTAATACAACTCGTAAGTTAAAGCAGTTTACCTACGCCTTAGCTCAGACTGTCTAGTATCTTTTTTTAACAATATCGTTTGTACAAATATATCGAAATGGATATAAGCATATGCAGTTATTATTGAATAATATATAATATAAAGAACTATGAAATACTGCAAGTTACCAACGGGAACCGCATCAAATGAAAAACTATACATATGTAAATGTACAAACTTACAACCCAATTTCAAATCCAGCGTAATCGCATAGAGAAAGTTGGCACTCTCGTTAATTTGGGGACGAAACCGGCTCTAATTGTTGTTTAGAAGCGCGTTTCGCGTTTAAAGTTGCTGATTAACATTGCGTAGTCATCTATAGGCCCCTGGTAGTGTCATGACGTTTTATGACGAAACTTTCCGAATTTACATTAATTACCTCGATTTAATGAGTCAAATGATGTCTTGAATAGAAAGAAAGTCTTACTGTAGATAATCTATGATTTTACGACCGCAGTAAAAAGGATAGTTAAAGCGTCTTTCTAATCAATAAATAGATTTAATTTTGAGTTGTGATGGTATTTGCAAATAACAATAAACTCTAATGAGAACGATTTTCAAATCTTTATTGTTAAACATTGTAAAACGTTAAACATAAACACTGTAAAGAAGAGTCATTGTAACTGCTTTTTCTTATGTATAAATAGGTCTATCTACTTAGTTCAACTTTAATTGCAAATCTTCAAAAACAACTGCGTAGTATTTAATTAATAATTCATTTCTAGTACTAACAGAGGTTGTTTCATAAAAAAAAAACAAGCGTGATGATATACGATATAAGCGTATTTAACGGTAAAATAAATTATCTATTATCGTGAACTAGCATAATCGCGGACACTGATAAAGAACATGAATTGAAAAAGACGTAAAAATACAAGACTATGCCGTGCCGACACTACGGGTAAAATTCATAAGGAACTTTTGCTTTTTAACCAGTCAGTCAGAAAGTTTAAATTGGTTTCCATGCCCGAGTCTCGAAGCCGTGGGGAGAATGGGGAAACTAGTAATGAGTACCTACTACGTATTTACAGTAGGTATTCTGATACACCTTTGTACTGAAAGAACTCTGTCCTGTGTTTTTGTAATTGCGCAGCTCTATAGAATTTATATTTTCTAATGTATTTATTGTAATATTAGAAGTGCTCCGCGGTTTCATCCGCGTATAATTTAAAAGAAATCGCTGATTGATGATTTATAATCCTTCAGTAATAGACAATATTTTGATCGGGCGGCCAGGGTTAGGCATTACAATTCACACAGCTCGTTCGCTTTACTACACCTATAGTCATAGACCCGAGCCGAGTGCTGAATAATTTAATTTTACATTATTTCCCAAACTATTCGTCCAAATAACATGCTACAAGAGGGCAAAGTTTATCTACATAAAATTGTCTTGAGCCATGCCTAATAATAATGCTCATAAATATCTTTTCAATTTTCAATAAATCTTTGTCACAAAATACCTTATTGTGGCTTACGTACAAGAGATAGGCATGTGGTATCCCGGACTTTTTTTAGATGTACTAAGTTTGAATATATCTGTAGAACATTGTATTTACTTATCATTAACTATTACGCCATCGCAAGCAGATAAAGTAGTTAGGGTTTGCTATTTCTTCCGACTTACTTAACATAAACTAATAATGAAGGCTAGCTGAGAGGTGTAGCCTAATGCTAGGTAGCCTATACTATTCTTAGTGAATTTGGCTATCATATACAAAAAAAAATCGAATTTGACTGGTAGTTTTAGAAATTAGCGTGTTTAAACAAACGAACAAAAAACTCTTCCGCTTTATTATATTAGTAGATATATATTCCCGATACAAGCAGCTAAATATCTGTAAAAGCAATACAGGCTAACAGTTTATGTTTTGTTTTACAGAAATACCGATCTTTATCGGTTGACAACAACAAACACATACATTAATTGTATTTTTCTTTCCATTTTTAATTTAAATATAATAGGTATTATATTTTAATGCGAAATCTTATATGTAGGTACTGTTAAGGGCTTTATTGATATTAATCAAGTGGGGTGGTAAGGTTTTCGAACCTGACTCGACCGTGACGACTATACATCCGAGTATAGTAAAAATTTATACCTAATATTACAAAGACTATTTTGAGCTCGAGACATTGTTCAACCTTTGTTTTTTAACCTATTATAGCTTTTTGTTGTGGTGCCTATTTGCGAATCGGTACGTTGATAAAAAAAAAATTTACTTATAGGTTTAACCTTAGGCAATAATCTCACCTGATGTTAAGCGACAATGTGGCCCAAGATGGTAACACGCTAAGTCTAGTGGGAGGACCGGCTCTCGAGTGCAGCTGCTGGAACACCCCTATAGGTGCTTGACGATAGATTTTCATCTTGAGAGTGGTATAGCTAGCCAGACATACACTAGAAAAGCCCTATCACCATGTTATGGTTTCATCACGATGTTTTCCTTCATCGAAAGATCAGGCTTGTTTTAGAAATTCGAACTCACGTCGATATCGTGGTGTCTGTCCCCACTATCACCGCATACGCTATTAATGGTGTACATTTTATTTGGATTATATTGTATTTACATAAAATTAAATGTAATGCAGACATTTTACTAAGTAAAGGGTATAATAAAGAAGGGTTTAATCACATGGTTTTTTTTTGTATCAATAATAAAAAGATCAGATAAATTAATGCTATAAGTATTCCAAAATTGTATTTGTGCGGTAACCGTACCTAAGTACTAATAATTTATACATATTCTATATTATTCCAAAATAAGTGTACAGAATTCACTGAATTGATAACCTCGTTCGGCGATGTTAAATACCGATGAGGACAAAAGCTAACGTTGCCCACGTTTCTATATAAAATTAAATTTTCCCATCCCAAAATAAAACCGAAACGTACGCACTTTCAAATCAGGAATCAAACAATAATTGAATATTACTAAAAACTATATTTAAAAATTAGTCCAACGCATAACATATCATTATCATTTCGAGACTAAGTTGAACGCTCGCTAATTATTCATTCATAACCAGCAGACAATTTATTCGAACATCTACAGATAACAATAATGTAAAGTATTGTAATTTAAAGTACTAAGGTAATTTAAATCACTTATGTAAATTTGATTCACGACATCAATAAAATTTGCGAGATAATTTCAAGGCCGTAAAATGTCATAAAGTTATTTATTTAGCCTAAACCCCTGCCGTGTTTGTTTATAACGTATATTAATGTTGATTTATTCGTATACATATCTGTTTAATGTGTGTATGTATGGGTCATAAAACGTTTTATGGGACAGTTTAGTGTGCCGCAACCTCGGAAAGTGCTTTTATTGGTATCTAAGCGCCATACAAAATTGATATTATTGAAGGTAAAAGAGAGAGAAGTGGACGAGATTAGAGGCGTCATAGACTTTTAAACGTTAACGGTTATTATTCAGTCTTTGATCAGGAAGTCAATTGTTTTCAGTATTATTTAAATTAAATTATTTTAAGTTACTCTAATATTCTAAATTATTTCAACTAAATATTCGTTACAAAAACAAAATAATATTTCCTTATACATCGTAAAAAATTATGTTTGTAATTTTTTTCTTCAATAGACATATTTTTTTTTATACATACCTTTTTTATTTATTTTTTCGTAGAAACTTAGAACACAGCACTTTTATTTACTAACAAATTATATTTAACTCACTGGGTGAAAACATTATAAACGCGCAGACTTACAAGCAACGATAAACTGAGAGAAATTCTTTATATTTACTCTCGAATACCTGTAATTATTGCTTTTATTTTACCCTTTTGTTCCTTAATAGTCTGCACAGTTACGTTTTTACAAAATTTGTTAAATATTTTAGTAAAGGAATTCATACTTTATTTACCACTTTTAGAATTTAATTTGCAATGTAAAGTAAAGTATTGACAGGAAAAATTTATTACACCTTCAAAGGGTTGGGCAATGGTTTGATGGTTTTATGGTTTTTCGTTGTGCAATTTTCATGGATTATTTCCAACCAACACCTGTAGTTGGAACACTTCTTAAATTTATTTTGATACTGTACAGTTGTTTTGTAGTCAATAATTAAAGTACCTGCCCAAAATATGTATTGATTTTTTTTTACCATTGCCATTCGAAAAAGGGCATTTAATTCATCGATAACAGTGAACAAAATTATCTTTTAGTCACTGGGTGAAAGCTTTAGCACAGTGTAAATCATCTAGGTATTCAAATTTATTAAATATGTTAAATTTATAAAACATCGTCATTCAAAATTGTTCAATGTTTCCCATCAGTAATTCGATTATTTAAATTTTGTTAGTTTTTTTTCATTATATAACTAAATAAACATTTAAACTTTGTCGTAGTGTAAAAGTGTTATATATATATACCTACACAATTAAAAATAACACGAACAATCTTGGTCAAGATCGTAACAGGAGTAACAAAATGGAGTTCCATATAAATATATTGTAGTAGTATTCGTAATCCGAACAATTATAATTATTACCTATAATATAAATTAATAACTGACATTTACAACATTGGCAATTATGAATACTGACAATTGTTTCTAGTTTATTGTCGTTATAATCTGTTTTTATAGATTTTGCACAACACAGTTATTGTAGTGCTAATTCTGAGATACTCCCAGCTCATTAATTCTCAGCAAATAAGTAATAATAGCTATAATCTTTGTATTTTCAATGACATTTCTAAAGATAAATCAATAGCGTTATGAACGCTACGTAGTAAGTAGTTATATAAACATCACTGGCTGTTAGTTAACTCTTCCATAGTAAAAATTTACTTTGTAAAGTATTTTAAAATTAAATAAACAATTATTATGAAATATAATTATATTCTACTTAAGTTTAATATCCAATCATATTAGTGTACATGTTGCGAAAGGCTAAAGAATAAGAATTCCATTATTAAATTCTCTTAGAATTAAATTATTGTACAAAAATACTTTTGGTATTAATTTCAATATTTATTAAATTTTGATTACTATTAAAAATTATGCAATTCCTATAATAATTTGATACACCAAGTAATTAATTAGAGCGCATAGATATTCAAACTCGATAAAGAGATTGATGGTTTCCTGGGAGATCTCGCTATTAACTTGATTTAAGATATATACACGCACAGCTAAAAGTTTACGCCTATGCTAAACGTTCGTTTAACAATTTACTACAATTTTATGGTAATTTTATTTTCATTGTTATTCCTTCTAACGCTTTAATACATTGCTATATATTATTATACGTAGGTGAAAACAAAACACATAAATCAATTTTAAAAATTTGTTCTTGTTCTCATTTTATCGGAATAAATTAATTTCCGTGATAAAGATCAACGCATTAATTAAATTCTCGATGAAGAGGTATAACTAACATTCTTTAGACACACAAAATATAAACTTACACATATGTAAAGACACATTTAATTTACACTCTATTAAGGTATATCTAAGTTACGAACGCTAGAGACACTACCGAGTCTTCATACATTAAAATAGTGCAAAAGCCTTATAAAAACTTCATTATAACTATGAAAAAAGAACTCCCTAAAAGTATCAAGTCTATTTACTCACGTTACAAATGTTTGTTTTAACCAGCGATCATTAACCACTGGACCGTAAATAAATAGAATCGCTATGACAGAGCTCATACAAAGTCCTTTGTTACGTTATACAACCCTTCATGTACAAAACAAAACTGTCACCATTTAAAGGTACTGTGATACTCGTAGCACCAACTATAAGCGACATAGTTTCAATTAAATTTTATCACTGTACGCACGTATATTAATTGTATTTTAGTAGCTAAGGCGCTAAGACAAATATATCAGAAAATTTAAACAGAAATTTTATAAGAAATGCAAAATATTGAAAACTATATTAATATAGAAGTCTTACACGAATGGTATAATAATTATGGATTAGGTCATTATATGTTAGTTTTATTTGATTAATAAGGTATGATTTATTGTATTTATTCCTTGTAGGTAATTATGTTTATGTTCCCTTATTATACGAGATATAATAAATAGGTAGATACAGTGAATATATTATGTGTGTCAAAATTATGTTAATTTTACGCTCCAGAACACTATAAATATTAGCTATTACGTATCATCCGTAACAAACGATCACCAAAACGCATTTTTTTATCATAGCCAAAGAAGCTTCACTTTAACTTAACCTACTTCACGTAAATTTTTCTTTACCATATCGAAAGAACTTTCACTTGAAAACCCAAATTATTGCATACTTGGGCCAAATCGTAGCTAGCAAATAGTTTATAGCAAGTACTGTGACTGCAATTTTTGTTATTGAAAAGAATGACATCTGACAATTGTTAAATGGCATTCATCATTATAAACTAAAGGTGTAGCGGTACCTACTTACGATAGTGAATTACTTATACACGAAAGGTGCAACGGTAAGTACTTACGATAATAAATTACAATATATTACGTTACGATAATACTAGTTGTGCCTGCGGCTTCGCTCGCATGGACTACAGAATTATTGTCTGTGAAGAATTCGTCTTATATTTTTTTATATTACCATATGAGTAAAACAAAAGAAAATGACCAAAATCTATCCAGTGTCGTGTGTCGTGATCCGCACACTACAGAAAACCTCAATAATTTTATTTGTACAGATTATAAAGGTAATCGATGTGTCTTTGTAGCTAAGGTTTGAAATAATTTAATAGTTTAGTAACCGTGTGGCCCCCATGCGATTTCTTATTGCAACAACACAGGAAACATCCTGCTTTCAACCTCCTATTTAACCTGAGTTTTCCCAAATCCCATTCTAGTAGGTATAACTCATTTGTACGCTATCTAAGAAAATCCATTGCCCAATTTCATTTCACATATCCACCTGTTTAAGCTGTGTGCTTTCTATCAGTCAGTTTTATGAGTTTTATTAAGTAGGCTTTCGTACCACCTACTACGTTTTCCATATTTCCTACTGCTAGTTAGCTATAAGAAAATGGCTTGTAGCGTTAAGCTCACCTGTGTACAAACTGTGCAATAGAATATGTCATTTGATCAATCATTTCATACCTCATTTTAAGAATTCAAGTATTGTATCTACGTCGTGTTGAAATGATATTAGCAGTAGATGTTTCTTTTGTCTTTTAAGTACTTTAATTTCCTAATGCCCACGCGTTTCGTTTGCGGAATATTCTTATTCACAGCCTCTTTGTATTAAGTATCTAGTATCAAAAATAAATTGTCTTCCGCTAATTGACGTAGTTTTGGATATATTCGGCGTACATAGTATACGGTTGAATATTCATTTTATAAGTAAGTAATCAGTTTACATTTTAAAATTCTTAGAACTAATTAATTGGATTGCATAGTGGTTTTTACTGTCGTGACTTTGTATTTGGTTTGTATGATTATTATCCATAGTTTTTAATATAATTTTTAATTCAAAATGCGTATTGCACAAAATTTGCAGCTACTTATCTCATGTTACATAATTTTAACAGTTTTAGTAAAAATCCCATTTGAACTCCATCTATAGACCAAAAGACGAACTAGTTTCTAAACTGCAAAATACAGTAGCACCATCTTGAGGGGCGGCCAGTATTTGCAATACAATGCGCCCCCGTCTGCAACCCTCGTCTGCAAGCGGGGTGAAACATACATAGATATTTAGGCACGTGCTACGAGTACGTACCTACACATCGCAGCTGTGGCGAACTTTTACATTTACTAACATTTAATGAACCTAATGATTATTTTCGTATTAGGTATTATAAAACATTTAAACACAGTTTCATACTGCGTTATTTCAAAACTTGAAACATGATTAGAATGGACTCTTTTAAAAAGTAGTCGTTTATCTCATCTGTTTTAAATAAATAAATAAATACGATTGTATGTATATATTTAAAATACTTAATCTCATTATGTATAATAATATAATTAACCCTAGTGACGCGGAAAAAAAATACTATCTACAATTCTCTGTAAGAATCTCATCTCGGGCACGCTCCAGCAGTTTCGCCTGGGGATCAAAGAAAAAGTTAGCTAATACGCAGTTACGTTGCTTCTTCATACAATTTCTGGAGAAAAAACTTTAATAAAGCCGTCATAATGGCATCATTTATTTTAAACAATCAGATATTTTCTTAAATTGGTATAGAAATTTATTTATGTTAATATTTAGTTTAGAAAATAAACGTCGTTTTTATTTTTCGTTTGATTATAAGATATAAAATACCTACATTTGTGTGTGTCGTAGAACAGATTACGGAATTTTTAGACATTTATATGGGTATAAGATGGCTTATGTAAGAGAATCTTTTAAGAGAGGTAGGGCAAAGAGAAATTTCTTTGGAGATTTCTCGCTACCTCAGAGCAGCCCGTCTAGTAGAATACGAATAGAAGATCGTAGCCAAATGACCTAGTGTTGTGTTCCTGCGGTGAGTAGGGTTTCCAGAGCTCCTTGGGGTAGTGGGGTTCAGGGTCGGAGACGCGCTTTTGATACCTATGGTATTGCAGGGGTTCATAGGCTATGGTAGCCGCCTACCATCAGGCGGGCCGTATGCCTGTTTGCTACCTTTGTAGTATAAAAAAGTGAGACTTGATATACGTATAAAAGGTGTAAATACTGATATAACAGCGGATATATGAGAGTAGAACAGGAAAACATGTTGTACCGACCCTATTAAAAGAGTTTTAGATATTCACGGACTTGATTTCCATAATGTGGCTAGTATTAGACTATCATATCTTCCGGAATAAATTCACTAGCGACCTCACTTCATTTAAGACGAGTCTGATGCACGCGGTGTATTTTAATGGTTATGTTTTGTGATGTGTTATGATAGTCATGCCCTATTGGACCACGTTTGCAATACGCATGATCAGAAACCAGTCATAGTGACTCCACTCAGCGCCGAACATTTTGGGATCAGGTAGTCTAAATCCAGCCGCTCAGTGACTTTAATCTTTATTATTTTACGCTCTTACAATATAACCGAACGCTAATTAACGTAATATCTTAACGGTTACAAGTAAGTACTTTTGAACTGTAGGTACTGTACTTATTTATCTTCGGGTATAGTGGTGCTTAGGTACTTATAGACATTGTATCGAGTATAAAGAATTAACATTAAAACTTAGTTATATTTTTGCTCTAGACTTCATGTTGCTATCTTCGAGCATATTATATCAGGTGATATTGTAGTCAAGCAAGACTAGTAGATAAACTTATAAAAATTGATAAACAAAAGTTGTAATACAATCTTTAAGAAATTGTGTAGGTACCTACCTAGGGACAAGCAGGGACGCCTTAAACTATTTGCGAAATGCAGTTGTAGCATTGTATGCATTGTAGCAATCTCACTTGATGTTAAGTGAAGAAGTTGACGAAAAGAGTTATACGCTAAGCTTAGAATCGCTTCCAAGTGAAGCTGTCTAGACATACCTATATTTGTTTGGTGACAAAACAAAATGTTGAAGATAGTAGTTAACAGATTTAAATACTTCGGTAGTCATTAGCCAGGTAACGCATAACTCTAGACGTTCATCTGACATAACAGGAAGAATTGCAATAGCTAAAGATCCTTTTAAGCGAAAGAAACACCTGTTTAAACCTAAAATTATAACCAAGATCTGAAAACGGTTCATTAGGGCCTACATCTTTTTATAGCTGCAGGGCGTTTTATAGCTGCGAAATATGGGTGTTAAACAAAAGGTACAGAGAAAGGTTGGCAGTGTTTGAGATGTGGTGTTGGAGGAGGTTAGAGAACATCAGTTGGACTAATAGGATTACAAATGACACACAACAATTTGAATATATTTCGTAATTTAAAAATATTTATGAATAATAAAAATAAACTCTTATATGTAGCCACTTTTATTAAAGGAGTCTCTGAGTGGTTAACATAATTAAAATCAAATACTCATGATTGACTGTTTTAAAACATGGAACATAGTAAATAAATACGATACTAGTTTCAATTCAATTTTATTTATATACTTTATTATTGACTTGGATTACTTAACATAGTTTTTTTGTTACTTAGATGTTTCGAAAATATTTAGAATTTTTATATAGTTTCTAATTTATAGAGTTTTTATAGAGATTTTAGAGTTTTCAGAGCTCCTTAGGGAAAGGAACCCACTAGTAACCTCTAGTGTTACAAGCGTCCATAGACTACGGTAACCGCTTACATTGAGGCGTGCCGTACGCTTGTTTGCCACCTCAGTAGTATATTTTTTTAAAAGGCAAACGATATAGCTAAGTACCAAACTATTACGGAAAATATTAAAATAAATCTACTTACTGATGATAAATATTATACGTACTGTGATAAGATAATATAAAATAACTTAAGGAACAAAACTAATGTAGGATTTAAGATTTTTTATTTACTTAATCTAATTCTATTACGTTAGTGATTCTAGTAAAGACGTGGTTTTTTTTTCTAGATACTGTGACCTAGGTCTCTAAGGTATTCAATCTGTGGGTATTTAATTAAATATATGGTAATCAATAACAAGATTAACTGACCGAGTGAAACGTTAAGTTATTACATGGCGTACGTTTTGTTTATGCGACGTACGAGAGTTTCAGTCCCTCTAAACTAAACTAAAGTATGTCGTTTGCGAGCACAGGTCATGTACGAATACTTAATAGCTGCAACTGTGTTTATATTTAACATTAGAGATTGTAATAGTGAATTATTTTGCTCATTTCACTGTTGGTGGCTTATGCAAGTATAACTTAAGTTATAATAAAAACAATTCTTATTTTATTATAATAAATATGGTTACTTTGTATGAATAATTCAACAAAGCAGGAGTTCACAATTGGGCAATTTTAAGTAAAAATTTTGAAAAAAATGTAACAACCTTATACTCAACGTATGGAGCACTACCTAATTGAAAAACTGCGATTTGAGATATAAAGCAGAATGATAAATAAATAAATAAAAATTATTTCTTTTTTAATAATTAAATAATTGGAGCGAATATCTAGTGGTAATGAAAATAATATTCAGATAATTTTGAATTGAAGAATCCTGATTATGGTCTAATTTTTGTACATAATTATCTGTTTGGAATTCCCTTGTAAATATATGTTGTAATAATAAGAAATGTTTTCAAATAAAGCTACTAGAGACATTATCGCGCGCATCCTTGTTTACGACACCAAACCAGCTCTTTTTAGGTCAATCGCGAATCCCACTCCACTGACAACAAGGTCAATGTATCTTTTCCCGGACATGAAGCTGTTGTTTTCTTAAAACAAGACTAAATCACTATCTTTTCTATTTGGCATCTTTCAAAATAATTTACAGCTTTAATATTAAGTATTGTAGATTCGTAAACACTTGCATGTTGTTTCGAAAGAGTTTTGTAACACAGCTTCGTAAACGTTCCATAATGAGTAATCCTTATTATTGGAAATCGTGATCTCATATATAAATATACTAAGGTACCTACTGAACAACGAACATCATTATAAAAATTAATACGATATATAACTATTACTTACCAGCATAATCATACATTGTATCAATACTTCTATAAACATTATAAATCTTCCCTCTCTATTTCTTTGTCCCTGTATGTTCTTTTCACGTGAAAACTACTAATCCGATTTACATGTTTTTGCTTTAATTCATAGATATGATATATGGTCAGGTTATAGGATATATTTTTTTACATAATGTAACATAAGAAATAAGCAGTGACGACAATGATGAATCAGTTCGGAAAAAGACGGTTTTGAGGCGCTTAAATGGGTTATGCTGAGTAAACCGTAAGATGTATATAAAATTAATTTATTACATAATTGTAGATCTTAAAAAGACCGACAGAAACTCAGCGATAGCATATGTCTATCTTCTAAAGATCACCCACAATAAGCGATTTTGGGGCAGCACAAATGGCGCGTGCGCTCGACCGACAGCATTCTGTAGTCCACGCGAGCGGAGCCGCGGTCACAGCTAGTCTATTATAAACAGATAAAGTTTTGTTGTTTGTAAAAGGTAATCTCCAGAACGGCTGATACGATTCTAAAAGTTATTTCAATGGTAGAAATCTATGTTTTCTCTAAGTTAGTTTAATAGAATGTATTCTATTCTTATTGAATTGTAATATCTGGACGACCCAGCTTTGCTCGGTGTCTTAAAGAGAAAACACCTATCTTTTTTTTTATCGTCGTAGGTTTGGCGTAGTGGCTACAATCTCACCTGATGTTAAGTGACGATGCGGCCCAAGATGGTAACACGCTAAACCTAGTGGAAGACTGGCTCTCAAGTGCAGCTGCCGGAACACACCTATTGGTGCTTGGCGGCAGATTTTCAACTTGAGGGTGGTAGCTAGCCAGGCGGGCATTAGAAAATGCCCTACCACCATGCTATGGTTTCCTCACGATGTTTTCCTTCACCGAAAGCTCAGGCTCATTGTAGGGATTCGAACTCACGTCAATCGACGCGAAGTCGTACACGCTACAACTGCGCCATCATCGCTTCAAAACCTAGATATACCTACATATTAAATTATATTCAAATGGTTAGAGCAGTTTTTCAGAAATGAGAAAACAGAAGGAAATCGCGGCCAGTTGCTAAGAATTAAATAAAGTACCTAGTACCTAAAAGGATGTGATCAATACCAACACCAGAGCGCATTTTTTATAATTTTAACTTACCTATTTTTTATTTACAAACCATAATTCTTGAACAAGTATATCCTAAGCTTAAAAAGGTACACATCGAACTAATTGTGATAAAAGTAATTTCAGACGTGAAATCCGATAATATAAAAGAACTAAAAATTTTACAGGATTCCTAAAATAATTAATTACGTTGGTAGGTCTTTAAATTTACCCACATAAAATTACACACGATATCTTTTTCATTAATCGAAGTTGTAACATGTGTATGTAAATACCGACTAGAGAGTTTAATTACTTCCAAGACATACCTAATTCAGTGCTCGTTAAAACATAAATGTACATACATACCTGGTCGTTGGAAAACAGTATTCGCTTATTAAAGCGGTTATTGTAACATTCCACAGAAATATTAATACAGCTAACTAGATAGTAGGTAAATACTCGGTTTAAGGTAATGTAATACACAATTATGACACTTCGTTCAGTATAACTTTAAAATAAATAATATAGTGATCTCTGTTTGACCAAGATTCTGTTTGTATTTGAACAAGGTTACATTGAAAAATTATCGATACGACCTATTTGATTCAGTGAGCCCATACATGATACCTTAACTTTAAGTTGGTGCGGAGCTGAATATTGTACAGATTCTAGATGATTCTGCAGCATCAGATCAAAGTTAACATGTTCTTCTAACATTATTACAGTAACAGAATACCAAATTTGAACTCGATCAGACCAGTTGAAGATGCTCACATTCATTCAATGTCTATAAAAGAGCTGATAATCTTCGAACCGCTGCACAGATTTAAGATTTCTTCACAGCTTTAAGAGTCACCTTTCAAAAAAACTAAACCAAAATTCGTTTAGCCATTTGGGAGTTACAATGCGACAAGCAGACACACAGATACAAACGTTAACTTATTAACTTACTCTATTTGCGTCTGGAGTAAACAAAATGTGTTTTAACTCACTTAGAAGTAAGGAAAAAATTAAAAGCATGCCTAATTTTTGAGAGCGTAATATTGTATCTGTTTTAATTATTACCTAAAAATTTAAAGATTGCTTATAATAGTACTGCCTTACTGCAGTACTGGCCATTTCAAATCAAAATAATTTTTGTTTGGCTAAGAATTCTAATTTAAAATTAATTTTATTTTAAAAACATGGAATTCTTTTTCCATAAGTAGTCATTTGTTTATTGATTAGTGTTACATTTTCATCGCATTTCAATCTTTTTTGTCATCATGGATACGTTAAAAATTCGAGTAATTATGGAATATGAGTACCGTCGTGGCAGTAACGCGGCACAAGCGGCACGCAACATCAACGACGTTTACGGAGCTAACACTACAAACCAACGCACCAACTGTTATTGGTTTGCTCGCTTCCGTTCTGGGAATTCCGACCTGAAAAATGAACCTCGCGGTCGTCCGAAGACTTTGGTCGACAATGACGAATTAAAGGCGATTGTGGAAGCTGATGATACACAATCTACGGCTGAATTAGCAGCAGCTTTCGACGTTAGCGTCAAAACAATATTGGTCCATTTGCGTCAAATTGGCAAGGTAAAAAAGCTTGACAAATGGGTGACCCACGAACTCAATGATCGCCAGCGCGAAGTACGCGTCGAGACGTGCCTTGCACTGCTCAACAGACACACAAATGAAGGAATTTTGAACCGCATTGTTACCTGCGATGAAAAATGGATTCTGTTTGATAACCGCAAGCGCTCAGCAAGTTGGTTGGATCCTGGTTCAGCACCTAAACAGTGCCCTAAACGAAAACTTACCCCTAGAAAAGTGATGGTCACTGTTTGGTGGTCTAGCGCCGGTGTGATTCATCACAGCTTCTTAACAAACGGGATGAGCATTACTGCAGATGTGTACTGTGAAGAACTGAACACAATGATGGAGAAGCTGGCACATCTCCAACCAGCATTGGTCAATCGCTCGTCTCCGCTGCTCCTGCACGACAACGCGCGACCTCATACTGCACAACAGACGGTCTCCAAGTTGCAAGAACTGGGGCTGGAAGTTCTCCGCCATCCGCCCTAATCACCAGACCTTGCGCCTACAGACTACTACTTTTTCCAGAATTTGGATAACTCCTTGGCGGGAAAAAAATTCAATACCCTAGAGGTAGTACAAAATGACTTTGAAGAATTTGTTGCCTCCCGTCCAGCTGATTTCTTTAAGAAGGGCATCAATAAACTGCCACTGCGCTGGCAAAGATGCATTGATTGCATGGGTGATTACTTCGATTAATACAAATAAAAAATACATGAAAAAACATCCTTTAAATTTTTTCATACAAAATGGCAATTTCATAGGTACCTAATATATAAGATAATATATAAGACCTAATATATTTTAGGATCTATTTTGACTAAATTTTGATAACAATAAAATATAGCCTATATCACTGCGAAATAATCTAGCTTCCTATTAGTGAGAGAACTTTTAGAATCGAAACATTAGTTCTACAGTTTATCTCCTACAAAGATACAAACTTTACCTCTTTGAAGGTAATAGAAGTATTTATGATACAGATAAAAACTTTATATTTAGAAGTTTTTACAACACTAACAAATTTTATGACTGTAACGCAAATATTAGGAAAACACGATGAAAATGTTGCAAAATGATAAAAATGTACAGGTGAACATTGAGAATGACAATAGATTGCTTGCTACCCTCCGCAAGCTCATTACACGGCTCTTTATTGTACCTACCGACCTACGCGCCCACATTAAAAATAAATCAATGCGTACTAACGACCATACTGTGACGTGCCTCCGTACAATAAATTCGGTTTAATTGAGACACTATCGGTTTCCCGACGCTTCGCAACAAAACAAAAGAAACGAACTATATGAACATTCAAAATCAACCGAACAGAAATTGCGTGACAGAAATAAATACTTTCTTTATATACTTCATAATATAAATATATTCAAACACGTGTTCGTGAGGAAACCGACTCCGCGTACGGAATCACAATGGGGATTTCCCTTTCAAGCGGAAAATTTACGTGATAAAAATTCTAAATCGTTGCGTGTGAAAAAAAAATTGTATAAGGTCCAAATATAAAGTGGCTGCGGTAGGTGTTATTACGTAGTCTTAAAACGCGTTTTCTGCTGCGACAGTAAATCAAGGGAGTACGTGCGAATAGATCCATTATTTAGACAGAATATCATGCCTTGCATTACCGTTATGTAAGATTTACATCATAAAGCCTTCATAACACAATGTTAGATATTGTAGTGATATTATGAATCTTGATAAACTAAATTAGAATTTAAGTCTTTGTTTATTTTTTATTATTTATAGATTTAGCGTTGGCCATAATCTCACCTAATGTGGCCCAAGACGACAAGACGCTAAGCCTAGTTGAAGCCTGGTTCAATAGAGTTTTTTTTTTCGAACTGACTATTCTGTTAACCTTAGGGCCCTCACTGAAAAAAAAGTTTTGTTAAGTATAGCTCAAATTTTACCTATTAGTTGCAAAATTCGGGGGACTACTAAACTGAGGCCTACTAGTAACCAAACTCTTAACTAGTTTGGGAAGTGCAGCAAAACCAGTTTAGCTATTTTAACAAAAGTTTGGTTACTAAGAAGTAAATTTAAGCTATTTTCTGATTAGTCAAACAGTTCAGCTATTCATTTTTTTCAGTGCTGAAGCCTTTGCGGCTTTTACAGCTTCACCGGGCTTGGAGGGTTCAATAGAACAGGAATATCGATTTTTAACTTGAGTTAATATTAGAAAATGCCCATCCCACCATGCTATGGTTTCATTACGATAATTCCTTCACCGAAAGCTCAGGTTGCAGGGACTCGAACTCGCGTCGATCGGCGCGGTGAACATAGACGCTACCACCGAACCATCATTGCTTCCAAATTTCAATACGTAGCAAGAAACTAGAAAGGCAAAAGAAAAATTTAAGCTTTATCTTAAATTGTCATTAAGGATAATGATATTTAAATTATAATTATTATTAACATGGTAATTATACTAGTGAGGTTTTTTTATAATCATACCATTAAATTAAGTCTTTAATCATGGCAATTGATAAAAAAATGAGTCGAACAAAAACAACGTAAAAAGTGTCTTTGGATAATAAATAATTACCTAATTATTGAGCTTGTAAATTTTATGATGCCTAAAAGTACAGGAATAAGGCAGCAATTAATAAGATATGTTAACATTTATGATCATGTACCTAATTTATGTAGGTACCTATGAGTTCCTGTTGTGATGATTTTAATCTTATGCCCAACACGTTCATTAAGATACGAGTCCTTAAGTGAAACTGCTATTAGAAAAATCATTGTGTCGGCACAGTTTAACATTTAGGTAAGTGAAGGTTTCAGTTCAAGCTTAAAATGAATTACTAAATTGTAAAATAATTACATTCTAATTCTAAGTACGAAAATAGTACCTAAGTAAATAGGAAAGTAGGAAGCTTCAGGAAATTTTCATCAGTTTACATAGTTTTCTTCGTTTTCTTCGTACAAGTTCTCTAACTATTTATTATATATGCTATATGGTTCTGTACGTGTATTTTTTTTTGTGGACAAAAGTAGCTATTATTTAGATATATTGCATACCATTAAAGGTATGTTAGTAGGTACATACATACCTTGACGATTGTAAAAGTAAGTTTTATCTAAAGAAGCTAATTTTATACTTGCATGATTGGACTTAATTACCTACATGTTATTTTTACTTGCGTTGATCTTCCTATTTATTTCGAAACTCCATAGATTGAATTTAATGGCTGTACCTATATGTACGTACAATTTTATACTACAATTATTTTAAAATTAAAGCTCACAACACCACGGAACTTCTTATCTATATAAAAAAAACAAGATGTAAAATTAAAATGGTTTCATCAATATCAATATACTTTACTAGCTACACTTACTTTGTACCTACTTTCTTTTACTTAATAACTCTGTTTATCTAATTTAATCGCAATTTTAATCATTTTTAATGTAATTTTTGTTTACGTATAACCTTTTAAACATATTAAAATCAAAATCATACCAAGGAAATATATTAACAACAAAGTCTTTAATTCAAACTTTATTATAAACATCAGGGCTAATCTGTATGCTTTATAGGGGGCGCTTTTCATTTGAATATAGATGCATATTCTGACTAAAAATTATTCTAACAAGATTTACTGATATTTTCAAAATGTTCATAAAAATATTGGTATGTACCTTATGTATAAACTTTATAAATTATATAGTGTATTTCAAATTTATTTAAAAAATGATATTATGTAAGTATGCAAAACGTCAGTTGAAATGTGTAATGCACAATGAAAGTGCATTCCAAACCGTTTTGAATCAGTTCTTTCACCCTTCAACAGATGGCGACAGAAATATAATAAATGAGCCTTAGTTTTAAGTAATACGACTATCCTTGTTAAACATATAACGAAACTCATTATTCAATTTTAATATTAAACATCTCTATGAATCATTTATAATAAAAACGTGTAAATCTGTTTCAACAGAAAAAATGTATTATGATTGCTTGGACAAATAGTTACTTACAACTAAAACAGATGTCGCTAGAAATATATCCAACTGCATTTTACAAACTATAAGATGAAATATTTTTTTAATTTTTGTCCAAATCTTTTAGATTTTTTAAATTAGTAACATATCGTTGTTTATAAGAATAAGTACCATTAAATGTAACCTGTGGCGGTAAATTGTTCTAATATAATATAATACTATTTTAACATCTACAAAATTATCATATTGATATATAACATAACTATGTAGATGCTACACAGAACTTACTTTTGTAGCATAATGTCTTCATAAAGGAACTTACTTGGGGAATTATACCCAATCAAATTTTACGAGTATGTCGGTAGGGCGTAACCATACGGATGTATTAAATAGCTAGGTAGGTACCTAATATATATATCTCCATAGTTGTAGATACTCAGTTAAATCTATATAGACATTTAGTTGAGCTAGATAACTAGAAATTATTGGGAACCAATTATTCGGTTGTCATAATAAGTATCTATACATAAAATTAGTACCTACCTATTACAATTATTAACTAAATTAAAAATATTAATTTTCTTTAAAATATTTAATAGGTACACTTAAACGTATATACATAAACTCCTGACTATTGATATAGTTTTTTATTGCCCAACTATTACTGTAAATATGAAATTTTAATCCGATCACAGGTAGATAGATATATAAAAATTAAAAGATAAAGCGACAATGTATGTATTCTATATTCTATTCATCCTTGATACCTGTTAAACAAGAAGTGATACACTTACAACGTCTTAAATAACCCACACATTTATTTTTTTTAAAGAGTGCGTCTAGGAAACAAAATTCAACTTACAGTACCAACGTAACTACTTAGTTGCAACTATGACGTTGCCGCATCTATCAGCGGACGTCCTTGGATTGTTTACGTTTGTATAGACATATTTCGAGGTGGTAAACCTTCTCCCCCGGTCAAGAATATAGTTAACTATTTGTTATTTTTATTTGTTTTACTAATAGAGTAAGTGCGGCATGTATGGACCGTTTCTATAATATGGACCACAGGCGTTTCTCAAAGAACGCTCGTTGTATCAAGATGACGGTCGGCACACACTAAGCCTCACCCCTCCCGCGGCTCGCTATTAGTTGGCAATGAACCAGCACGTATGCGTGTAGATATTTATTGGAACCATTTTTCGTTTTCGTCAACTTGCGATGTAATATTTTAGCTAATTATGAAAGCTCAAATTAATTACATCAACAAATACTACTCAATGTGAAAGTGGATTAGACTAGGAGAATGGTGAGTTATTTTATAATTATTCTTATTAAATAATAACATCCTAAATATGGGTAATATGAGTATTATAATATGACCCACCGGCATGTTTTTAACAAGAAGTAGTGATTCATATCACAAACACTCACTTGTGCTTAATATATATGTTTCAGGATGGCATATAAAATAAAAGAGAAAGTCAGACAAGTGTGGAAAGAAAAAGAGGCCGTTGAACGTACAAATAAATATAAAAGAGAACAGCATAGAAGAAAAGAAAGAGATCTCTTGTTGTCTCTCAGAAAGTTGTGATAAAAGTGATGATTCAGTTAATGGTGGCGCAGATGAAAGTCCTGATCATTCCCAAAATGAAAATTATATATGCTTGTATTTGATGGTCTTTTTTCTGAATATGTTCTTGGAGAGAAATGGATCCAATGTGCAGCTTGTAGGCGATGGGCTCATGAAGAGTTTGCTTGCATAAAGTTGGCTTCTATGTGTGCGAATTTTGTACCAATAATTAGTTTAAGGCCTAAAACCTAATTTTCTGGTTTAATTTTAAGTGATACGACTTTTATTTTGTACCGAACTAACTATGGTCCATATTAGAAACCATGTGGTCTATATTATGTTTACTTTTTGCAAGCTCATAAAAATGCCACATTTTAGAACAAGTTGATGTTTTTTAAGAATTTTACTAATCGGTTTTGACACCAACTAAATATCAAATTGTTTAAAATAAATAAGTCTGATTACACTTTAAAATTCGGAGCTTTATTTGAGAAAATCCTTATGGTGGTCCATATATGGCGCACTTACTCTACCTACACTCCTGTTCTACTCGTATAGACGTACACTTTCGGTGTAGTACATCCACTCCGTTAAGGTCGCCTGTACTTAAGAAGTAATGGGTGAGGTCCTGGGGAACGCTGCATGATCCACCTGACAATCTGTATTCAGCTAGAAGCGGATTAAGCCAGTGATTATTGTAGCAAATGTTATAAGGATACTCTAGCTTTTGTATTCATAATAAATTTAAAAAAAAAAACAACATTAAGAAAATCTCTCCCATTTGGCAGTCCCAACCCCATGTGTGGTGTGGTGTGGTGTTACTTTTCTGCTAGGAGTGGGGCCAGTAGTATATGTTACTTCAAGCAAATCTGTTCCTGCATTTGGCACTTCCAGCAAGTGTAGGGACACCAGGGTAGCGTTTGAACTTTTTACATGGTCTAGAGATGACTCAGAGATAACATAACAGGGGAATATTAACATTTTTCATAGAAAGCGATGAGCCTGATAGTTATTGCGTCAGATTTTTCAAACGCAATAGATGTCGAAAGAGATAAACGTTATAAAATATATTCTCGTATACTCTGTCAGTAAGTTATTGATCTTCTCGTGGAAGTCAAATTATATTTGTTCTATCTTGTGTCAGAAATACGATTCAATCTTGTAAATAGACTGAGATTTCTGTAGTGGTGGTTTATTATGAAAGTAATTTTAACTCTGAAATTAATTAATTAACGAAACAAAAACAAAAATACTGTAGGAATATATATAATAAAATTAAATAATTAAAATTTTAAATTAAGTTTAAGCAAGAATGAAATCATTTGTCCTTAGATAACATGACCCCTCGTATACCTATATATTTTTCACTTTGTATCTGGAAGCATAAAGTTAATCAAGTAAAGTTTTGAACGGAAAAAGTTTTTTTTTTAATTTATTTACTTTCTAATTAAAAACAAATGTTACAAACAAACAACGAAAAGCTTAGATCCTATCTACGTGTAGGGTAAAAACGAAAAGTGTAAATTGAAAATTATTACCTTAGTATTATTTGCCTATAACGAACAACTTTAACTGATAAGAAAATTACGTCACATGACAAATACATTATTAAGGAATAAACGAGATTTGTCAAATTTGTCTTTTTTAATAAATTACACTACCTATGTATACTATACCTAATTACACTCGTCAGTATTAATAATAAATATATTTTTTTCTAATTAGTCATAAGTATGTTTTAAATGTGTTATTTCTATTAATTTGTATTATTCTTTATTAAATCGAAGGCAAATTCTTAGATATTTTAATTATCAATGAATTTTCATTTGACAATCAAATTGGAATCAAAAGACTCTGTTACAACTTAAAAGGGTTTAAGTGCGAATCTTGAACACGATGGAGTTATTGGTAGTACTCCTCGCTCTGAGATGGATATACTGAGATTCATGTGTATGTTTATCTAAGATAAATAATATTTTGTAAAAGAATATGAAATAAGTTAGTTACATGCCAAAAGTTAAGCTCAAATCATGTTAAAGGCTCGCGCACATTAGTGTGGACCGCATCGCAACGCATTGCATTACAAAAATCTTCCTGCATCACTTTCGTTGGTATCGGCAGGTATAGTTGAGAGCCAGTACCACCACTAGGCTTCATAATAGAGTACTTCACTTGGCTAGCGTCACAATCTTGGGTCACATCGTCAATTAAAATCAGGAGAGATTGTGGCCATAACGCTAAATCTATTTGTAATAAAAAAAACTACGTCAAACAGAAGATTGAATAAATGTAGGTCTTCGTCAGAACTATCCATTGCATTGCACTGTATAATAAACTCGATGCAAAGAGCTGACTGACTCAATTTGCGTCGCTTTACGGCGCGGCCCGACGCGTCTCCTTGTGTGCTTTGGCGCAACTTTGCAATGCGACACACTACGGCCCACCGCGGCCGTAGTGTGCGCCAGCGTTAACAAAACATAATACAAACTAAATAATAATAAACTAACTAAATAATATAACTAATTGTTAACTAACTATTTAACATCGTTAAATAGTCCAATTAGAATATTATTAAACATACAATACACTTTGTCACGATAATTATTACATCTGTTTCAGTACGCATTAGTTCTTATAGCGTAACGTATGCCTACTTATACCTAATATGATCGCAGTATTATTCGTTGTACATCAATGAAATTCATGCTTTTATTAATATATGTATGTAACATTATTTAATTGTACAAATCAGTTGTTTCCAAATTCAATGTAGGCAATCATAAAAAGACCAAATGAAGGCAGACATTTTTAATAATTACAACTTCTGTCCATTATTATGTCCTGTAATAGGATATGAAATGCTTGTGAAAAACATGCAAATCTTATACATCGTCTTTAGCAGCCATATTCATTTATCATAATAACGTCATTACGTCAATACATATACAATAATAACAACAATGTAGTTATCTACGTACACATTTAGATATATAGATATTCTTATAAATCTCACATCGATATAAAGCTGATTTTTAGCAGATTGCTAAAAAATATTTAACTTGTTTTCCTATTATTATTCTTATATGCATAATGCTAATTAAGTTACTTATTCTATAAAAAAATAAGTATTTGTACCCCTTTACTAAAATCAAATCTAACAAAATACAACTGAGTGAGCAGCTAAACTCACGAAAACATCGATACCACTGCATATTTCGCTAAATAAGAAATACCATTCCATTGTATTCGGTGTATACACCCACAAACGACATGATAGAGTTTTCATCTTTCGCGCCTATCAAAAACCGTATTTCCCACCTTCAAAACACAAAGGAAAAAATGACGTACACGCTCCTTAAGCGTCTAAATGTCGCGTAAAAGCATTGAGAGCGAAAAGTAGCTAAATTTGAGGCGTTTTCGTAGGCTTTTTGAGGAAAGCCCGATGCTGGTGTTATGGGCAATGAGAGGGGCCGGGAGAGAAGGTCCTATAGGCACTTTACACGCTCTACCGAGCCAACCTCCGCCCAAACGTAATAACACGCCGCCTGCTCTCTGTTTCAATTTCGGAACAAATTGAAATTGTTTTTATTTGAATAATATTACTGTGAAGCCGGTGTAGCCGGATCGTGGACGGTCACTTATGGAATTATTGTTTTTTGAAGTATTATTTTATTGGGTTTATATAGTTTGTAGATTGTTTGTTATGGACACTCAAGTGTATCTTGCCTTCTTATAAGCGATACAGTATTTAACTTACTGTACAGTACTTATCTAATTGATGTTATTAATTTATTAAACTTCAACTTAGGTGGTATTAAGAAATGAAATCTACTGACCTTGTTAGGCTTCGTAGCGACATCAATCGGCGAAAAAGATTTTTAAAATAAAATGTTGATTTTCTTTCTATACTAATATAATATAATAAAGCAGAAGAGTTTTTTTGTATCATTGTTTGTTTGTTTAAATGTGCTAATCTCTGGAACTACCAGTCGGATTCGAAAAATTATTTTTCTATATGATATTCAGATTCATGAGGAATAGTATAATAAGCTATCTAGCATTAGGCTATACCTCTCACCTAGCCTTAAATATTCATTTTTGTTAAGTAAGTCGGAAAAAAACACTCTCGAACTATTTTATCGGTATGCGCTGGCGTAATGGTTAGTGATAAGTAAATATAAACCACATACATAAACCATAATAAGGTATTTAGTATCAAAAAATATTTAAAAGTTATTTATGGGCATTATTTTAATCCTTAGGAAGAACGTTACTTCATCATCAAGATAATTTTATGTAGATAAACTTTGCCCTTTATAGCATGTTATTTGGACGCATAGTTTGAGAGATAATGTAAAATTAAAATAATTCAACACTCGGGTCTATGACTATAGGTGTAGTGGTGCGAACGAGCCGTGCGTGTTTTGACGCATAAAAATATTGTCTATACCGAAGTATTATAAATAATCAATCAGTGATTAAATTACGTCTATATTTCGTTAGTCAAGGCTTTTTATATCCGTTCTTTGACAATGTGACCAATTAAATGACTAATGCCCGAGCACTTGAGCAAGTAAAACCTTCTATCTACGTGGATCTCTTTTTATTCTACTACTTAATTTATTCAAATTATATAAATATCATTTTCCTTATACTTATGGATAATTAAAAAATATAAATATTTACATAACATTAATTGATGCCAATAAACATTATTACAATATTTAAATAAAATTAACATTAAAAACATGCATGTAAATTATTCACAATAGCAATAATGATAACAAATAAATAGTCTCGTTGTTTGGTAATTCAAGTGTGTTATAAGTAGATCGTACGAGAGGTGCATCCTTTATCAAGAGCCCGTTTGGGGGGAGTGAGGTGCGTCGGGGCGTGAGGGGAAGCTGGAAAAATTGCACATAAATATTGAAGCTGCCACTTACACGTGCGCCCACTGCTTGAGTGTAGCATAATGTGGATACGCCTATAATAATTCTAATGGCAGAATTATAACTAATGCGATTGTGTGATATTATCAACGACAATTAACTCTTGATTATTTTTCCCACTTAACTAATATGAATTATATATTGAGTTATACTGTTCTCTAAGCATATGTTATTAGTACCTATACTTCATGCCTCTTTAGGGTTCTGAAGTCAACAAGCAACCCTTATAGTTTCGCTAAGTCCGTCTGTCTTTCCGCTGCTTAGATCAGAGATTCTTATTACTAGAAAGCGGTAATTTGGTACGGATATACCAATCACATATCGGGTATATTAATCACGCCGCCAATGTTTAGGGTACCTCCCATACACGTAAAGTGGAGATGAATTATTTTTTCTTGTCGAGTGTCGTTGGATAAGTCGTACAAAAATATTGCTGATGAATGAAAACCATTTTTCGATTCAGGGATCCATTATCAAAATATTAAGCTTTAAAGTGGTAATTTTTGTTAGAATCAAAAGATAAATTGTTGTTTTTGAATATGTGAAAAAAATTATAGTAGCGAGACATATTAACGAGTAATAGTCAATATACTTGTAAAATGTACTTCAAGAAGTAATTTCGTACAAATTCCATTGAAAATTATTTAAAACCCTCTCTCTAAGTTTGAATATTTTAACGGGCAACTTTACACTGTGTGTGGCCCGACACGCACTTGGCAATTTTTTATATATTTTACTGTAAGTATCAGTTTAGTTTGCTTGCAAGTCTTGCAACCGTAAGCGATTCAATAACACATCTCGCTATCGACCATTAGCGGCTGAACAATTAGAAATATTTCATTATATGATAAAACAACCAATAAAATCCTCCTCCTAAATCATCTCCCCTGGCCTTAGCATCTAAATTTGCTTTTTTTATATATATATTTATTTATTTTGTATATTATTATATATAGTTCACGTTGATCTCCATCACACTTAGTGAAAATTGTAACCATTCCGTACCGTTTTGTCGAGTAAATATTGATTCCCTTTATGCTTGATAAACCAGTTGGTCTGTACGAGTCTCATATTTGTAAACTCACAATACAAAAATGGACATATTTTATTTAATTTAAGTTATATTATACTATTATGCATTTATGGTTTTATTGTATCAGTTTTGAGAGAACAATATTATAAATGTAGGATATAAAAAAAGAAAATTTTATGAATTTAAAGACAATTTTGTTGCACAAAGGTATAAAGGGAAAAAGTATAAGCGCACTTGGAAAAATATTTTTTATATCTAATCAATACATATAAGACATGTCTACGTTATTCTCTCGTTTGTGCGTTGTGAGCCCTCGTTCTTTTTCTTATAGCAAATTTCGCAACAATCTCACTTATTATGCCACACAAATTTCCGTTCCCCGCCCGCTTTCCAGACGTGAAATTAAAATTTCCTACTTACCCCCCTTTTATGCGGCACGACTGGAATAGCTAAATAAATATAGACACTTAAGAACCTTTACTACACAACTATAGTATCATTTTATACATTTTTAAATTGATTTTATTTTACAATCATTTTATTTATTACTAGCTGGGACCGTAAGTTTCACTCGTGTTAAATTAATTTGTCCAACTTTCCATCGCATCACCGCGCCGTCAACGCACCTGCTTATCAATGTATTCACTACAGCTTGCCAGAATGCTCGTCGTTCATGATTACTGCTCAGCACCCTAACATCGTAGCGTGAAATTAAATAGCCTATACCCCTCCTCAATAATCATGCTATAAACGCAAAACTACTTTTTTTACTCTGTGTGGTAGTTCCAGAGATTAACACTTTCAAACAAACATATTCTTGAGCTTTATAGGTATATTAATAAAAGTATAAGTATATATGAAGGTATGATATTTAACCATTTATGCTGCGTAGTTAACTACTTATATTTATTTCATTATTGCCGTGTTCCTAGCTACCTACCTACTATAGATAAAATGAATTCTTTCTAATGTCCGCCTGACTAGCTACCACTTAAGTTGGAAATCTGTCGCCAAACAACAATAGGTGTGTTCCGGCAGCTGCGCATGAGAACCAGTCGTCCCACTAGGCTTTGCGTGTTTACCGTCTTAGTCCACGTCGTCACTTAAGATCAGGTGAGATCGTGGCTACAATGCTGAAACTATATCGATAAAAGAAGGTACTGCGAAATATCGCACAGGCCGACAACATTTTATTTTATGTCTTTCGCTGTGATTCACAATAACCGAGGGACAGACAGATAGCCAGAGAGGCGTTCCATTTTCTAATATGTAAGAAATGAGTCATTAAAATGAATAATGGCATTAATTGAAATCAAAACTAAAAATCAGTTTTACAATTAACACAAGATCTTTCTCGATAGTACGTATATATATTCACATCATTTAATTTCGATCGTAGAAAAAATGTCTTGTATTACATTATGGTACGAATATGTACCTACAATGATGATTCCATATGTTACATACTTTACCAAAATCCACATGTTACACACTTTTTAGACAATATTTTATTGGAGTATTTAGTTCTTATATTATTGATAAAATATTAAAACGTATTTTTGTTGTTTCAGGTGACGATACTCATAAAATGGTGAGTCTTGAATGAATGTTCTAATTTCTGCAACGGCTTCTCATAATATTCCTTAATGCTACAAGGTGGCTGTTCTTCGCGGTTCAAAGGAATCAAGTGACTCTATGAGGTATTAATGCTAATTATGTAATTATGTAGTACAATAAATGCATTAACGAACATGATGGATTTATTTTACCTCAAAATTATACCGGTATTTTTAGTAACTATTGATATGCCTAATATTTATAATAATAAACATATTTAAGGTATGTCTAAGGTTAAGACACGTATGTGTTTAAGATTTTTATTTGTTGACCTTCAGGAAGCATAAAGAAAATAAAACATCATTCAATAATACTTATTTGAGAATATTTTTAATTATTTTATTATTAATATTTAAGTATGAAAAACCTCATACGTATTAGCACAAAGAGAAAAAGGCAGATGGAGTCATTCAGAACAACAAATTTAATGTGGGACCTGCATTTGCATCCTTGACAACCACATAACAACACGTGCGACCGTGTGAATAATGTTGCCAAGGTAGTCAAAATAAGTTTTACTGTTTTTTTACCACTCCAGTAGTTTGTAATCAACAAAACTGATTTTATACTTGAAACGAAAGGTTCTTAGGTTTTAGTCATCTTTATTGTTTTTGTTTTAATTTACCATACCTACCTATACTTATTGGTTCCAATGTCGAAATTTTTGGCGGCCATCTTGGCTTTTAGGCTTTTGCCTGGTTTAGTACTAAATCGTCCAGAGTTCTCTATAATTTTTACTTTGAAACCGAGACGCTATCTATTTCTGTGTTTGTAGATCGTTGTCAAATAACGTGACAAATATTACTCTACTTTTAGTTTCATGTTACTTATGTTGTAAATAAAATGATCTTCCAACGCTACATACATGTATTTTACTTTAACTTTCAGGAAAATATTTAATTGTAACCTAGCAACATTGATGTAGTTTTGTAATTACTAACAAATAACATGGGAAGTTTTTGGCGGGATCTTGAACTATCATGTTGTGGTTTTTATGTTAATTCATTAACTTGGGTTCTTTGACTCTATATTATGTAATATTGGTGGCATTTTGCCTGATATAGTTTGGTTATCGTGCATTCGTGAAGTGGATTAAAAATACAAACGGAAAACATGCATTTTGAGTTGTCACAAAAACTCCCTAGATAGTTCTAACAAGGGTGCCACCATCTTGATAGACCAACTTTTAATATTAAAAAAATACTACGAAGACTTGAACACATTGACACTGGCGAGTGCTTTTTGCGACGCCAAATAAAGAAGAAGAACAAATAATATAAAATATGCTTTGTTACCTAAGAAACGATACTCTGTTTTCTTGGCTCTGTGTACTTAAGAATTTTTACCGTCTATAAATTACACATAAACCAGCCTATTTTTGTATACCTAATATTAAAAGTCAGGATGCTAACATTGTATAACGTTTCCTTTCAAAATTGACACAATTGAGTACCTACCAAATATGAGACATTTTCCTATTCTAGCAAGCTCCATCTGCCTTTTTCTCAAATCTGTGCTTATTAGATACAAATAAAAGTATTCAAATTTTATTATGAAATTTATAAGAGGAATATGGTTCAAATTTTAATTGAATTTTTAACTTCAAAACTCCTATGTTGTTAGTAAGTAGATTAAGACGAATAGGTCAAATAGGTACCTAGCTAATAATGTCAAAATAAAATTTCCAATCAAAAGAACCATCGATAAACAGGTGTGACATTTAAAACTGACACATGCCGTTTAAAAATAAATAAAAATCATTGAATTGCTACAATAAAGAACCACAATTACTCAATAATTCTGCTTAACAGCAACATATGTCAGGATGATCGTCTCTTCATTGAGACAAAGCATATTTATAACGGATTTAAAAGCGTCGGATCTATAAACTGGTCGTTAAATCTCGCTGGCGATAGTTGTAAATTTTCCGAAGAGTGTAGCACTTTTACGATGGACACACGCTCCGCCCACCGGAGACTTTGTGGCCTTCATGATACTGGCTTTAACACATCGAGCCACCATAAAATAGGGTGACGGTTGTTTAGCTATGTTGCGCCGGCGTCTCCTTGCTTTTGTCGGGCATTTTCATGTTCATCATGATTAAAGGATATGTTCTTACTTAAAAACAAGTTAACTATCCTATAAAACAACTCTTAAATATAATGTAGGGATTGTATAAAGTTGGAAGTGATCAGTATAACTAACATAACGGTATGTGAGAATACATTAAAACCAATGTATGTAGGTGGACAAGATTAATAGTCGCACATTCATTGTACTTAAATTGGCTACAAGCTTACAGCAATTCTGTTGTATTATTTTTGGTGATTTTCATGACAAGTTGTGGAATTCCCAATAAATAATAACGGTAGACACTTTTTTTTAAATAAATCTTACTATTAATAGCTACCTTCTTACGTTTCAGTCTTGGATTATTTTATAGACGTTGATTTGTATACGTTCATCTATTCAGTTGTTTAGTTTGTACCGGAACCATTGGTAGGTAATGTTTCTAATAGCTTTTGATCTCTGAGAATAAATAATTTATCTGATAATAATATATCTAGTTATCGTCGTTTCCGATAGCTAGTAAATGAATATGTAAAAAAGAAATCAATGTTTTATTGGAAATAATATATTTGTTTATAATGCATATAGAGATAGGTAACTAAGTAATCGGTAGAAATTTCTAACAGGATACTTACAAGAAAATACGTTTGTTATTATTTTAAAGTTGTGGTTTTTTTTTATTAGGTGTAATGGAAAATGTTTGTATGACGTACAATATTTGAGTCAGATTGGAACACAGCTTTTGCATACGAACACCTCGATCAGCATAGACACGTTTTAGACGTTCACAGTCAACTGTAATTTACTTTTTTTTTTGTACTTACAATAAAGCTTACATTTAGATTATCTCTTTAGAAAATAAGATAGCGAAAATGTTAAAATCACAGGCTGGTTTTTGTCGTTTTTTTCTCATGTAGTTTTTGTTTACTTTCTTTGAGGCTATTTTCAAAGTTAGTGAGATTAAGAACATAGATACTTGTAGTTGACCATACATACTCATAACCTAGCTAATGTCATAATGTATAAGAAAACTATTTTTTTTGTTCTGTTTGTTTGTTCCGAACGGTTGGGCCGATTTTGACGGGACTTTCAATGGCAGATACCTGATGCTATAAGGATAGCTATAAGGGTTCTGCAAAAATAAAATAATATGCCTTTTTAGTTGTCCACGCGAGCGGAGCCGGGAGCACAGCTAGTTGAAAATATATCTTAATTTGTCAGAATAAAACAGAGATGTAGTAGGTACCTATATTTATACTCAAGCCAACTGTTGTTGTTCTTTTGCCAAATTTTAAGTTAAATAAACAATTCCGCCTCAAACACTTAAAAATAGAATCATTGCAAAACATATCTTAACCATTTCTTTAATTCTTCTGTTAATACTTGAATATAGTTACTTGGCCTTAATCATACTTAAACCTTATATGATAAAATGTTAAAAGTCAAACGTGTTTAAAAATAGATCCTTTGTTAAGAACGCCATTAGTTCATGTTTACTTATTTAGGTTAACCAAAAGTCGTAAAACAAAAGATTGATTTATTAAGACGACTTTATAACATTGGTTATGAGAGCACTCCGTTGTCGTCGATTGAGTTAAATGGGCCTTTATACTCATCGCAAACCGCGATAAAGAATTTAACTCCAAGAAATATATATGTATAAGTAAACATCCCGGAAAATGTCACGGATTAACTATTTTACAAATACCAAAAAAGTATTTTCTTTTGTTTATGACATCATCATCATAAACTGCGGAACTCGGGGACTTTTTAAAGAGTTTAAAGATATAACGGTAATTCTAATCTTCGCCTTTAAATATACTGTTTATTCGAGTTATGAATGTTGAAATCTCTTTGGAAATTTCTCTATACTTGAAGCAGCACGACTGGTGAAACACCTCAACCCTAAAAGAAGATCGCAGCCAAATGATCTTGTGTTGTTTTCCTACGGTGGTAGGGTTTCCAGAGCTCCTTGGGGATGGTGGTTTGAAGGTCGGCATTGCGCTAGTGATACTTAAGGTGTTACAATTGTCCAATTGGTAACGGTAACTACTTAATTAACATCAGGCGGTAGGCTTATTTGTCACCATATTTGTTTAAAAAAAACTAAGTCTTCAACTTAGAAATTAAACTTGCAAACTTTAGTGAAGTGTCCAGACCTTGAATTTTTAAGATATAGTGAAGGGAAGTTGAATAGTTTTCCAGGTGTTCAAGCTAGCCTGTTTTCTTATCTCGGCAAAATGTTTTCACAGCATGATCGTGAGGATCGAAGTACCTACTGTACAGTTAAAACATTGGTTGCCACATGTGACAGAATTCATCGGTAGTCGTAGTTGTCATGTCGGCCTACTAATTGTTTCTTTAAGTCTCCTTTGGAAGACTCTGAAGCACGTTAGCCGGGGGCCAGTTCCATATTTTTGGGTTACCTAAATCAACGGACCGTAGTAGGTACCTACTTGGGTACATATAAAAGAAGAAGAACCGAACGAAGAACGTAAGAACAAGAAAAGAAGGAATAGTTGTCATGAAGTCGTAAGGGCATATGTGTCTCAGACTATTATAAATAAATACCACATTCTTAATTAAAAACCCATAATTTGTTTCCGAGCGTCGTCTTTCGGGATCAGATTGAGTAGGTATTCCCCAGAAACGCCTACTTTAGTATTTTAGAGCCTAAAATTTTGACCCCATATTTCTGGGGTATTATTCCTCGGTGGTCTTTTACTACAGGTACCTAATTAATATAGATGAGCTTATATAAAAACAATATTTTTAGTATGAATAATATTCTTATCTTCAATACATTATTCGTATTAGGTACTCGGGTTAGAAATAAACACTCACACTGATTCCCTTATGTTCTTCTCTGCAACTTTCTAATTAGTTTATGGCTTACACAGACGTGTACGTGAAATCTGTATATCGTCAGCATTATCTTGATATTAACTAGTTAAAAAATAACTACTAAAAAAACAAAGTTAATAAAAAAGAAATAAGAACACAATTTAATTAAAGTATAAAAAGGTCAATATAAAAAAAATATATAGCTAGGTAGGTAAGTGTACCTATGCATAGCTGACCGTTGACTATTCATGGATTTGAAAAATTCTTACCTTACTGCCACACCCCAGAGACTTCAACAATTCTCAGCAACGTCTGGTTGTCCAGCTGTCACCTAACATAGGTATTCTATTAGATAATAACTATTAACGTAGTGTAATGTTTTACTTTATGTCCCTGACTTTTCGTGCCAACATTAAGTTGCTAATCCTCAAGACATTTAGTAGAGCGTTTCTCGGAGATTCTCATAAGCGAACTATTAAAGAAAGGTAGTCTAATAAGAATATTTATTAGTACTTTTGTGTTATTGGTGTTTTTTATGTTCATACTTCTTATGTTTATGAGTATAAAGTTCTTATTTGCTTATCTTAACAGAATTAATAAAATACTCAAAAGCTAAATTAGGTATCATATCCAAAATAATTAATTGTATTTTATTTTAAACTGTTTTCAAAAACACAATTAGGTTAAACACTTTTATTTACGTTCGATAAATTATTTTGTTTCATAATTATAATGTTATAATATAACTTTAAGGGCTAGGTACCTATTAGGTACTTAATTAAAATGGTCCTTACTTGGCTAACTCTTTTATATTTATATTGTGTATAATTAAAACACATATTTAAATTATTTTTTTGTATTATAATAATTACCATTTAAGAATCCACATGTAATCTAACAATAATCATATCGGTTTTGTATAAAGCTCGGCTTACTCCATTAAACATCGATAAAAAATATCTAAATCGACGTAAAAACGTAGCCAACTGACCATATTATGATGCACGCCATACGTTTACGGCAAAAACATCACAATAACAACATAAAATCTATACTTATGCAATGTTCTACTGCCACACCGCCGTACCACAGACCTGATAAAGCTGAAAAGGCAACTTAAGCCTATAAAAACCGTGCACTAAACAGACGTAACAATCAAAAGTGCAATAAATAAATAAACTTCTCAGGCAATAAACGATTTTATAGCGATCAGTGTAAAGATTCTTGTTGCACACGTGTTGTTAGTTGTTACGACTGCTTGGCATGAATGAATCGTGCGACTGAGATAGAACAACCGTATGAGAGAAACAAACGATACCAGTCCACCACGTGGCCGGCGTAACACAGTCCGGAGCAATTCATGTTATGAATTGAATATTATTTTTATTGCCTTTTTATAAACGAATCGGTTTTTGTGATAAGTATTATATTAATTTTGATAGTTAGCATATACTACTTCAACATTTTCATAAATGTGCAATGAATATAAAAATAAAACGATTTAATATTGTAACTTTTTTTATTTAAGTGAAAACTTCTTTAGCACCTTTGTGATTTGAAACTCGATGAACTGAAAAAACAACAGTAAATCAGACAACCACATACATCAATAGGATTTAGCATACGAGAGAATGAGATAGAATACATTTACACTATGCATGGTTAATGCAAGTCCTGATTTTCATGAATGTGATCGTCGTCGAATTGGCCTAATGATGTGAGACGACTAGACTTCATATACAGTAAACACGAGTGGTCGATAGTTCGAGTCCCGCTGGTTTAGGATATTTAAAAAGATTTTTTATTTATTTATGAATGTTTCATTTCTGACACGTGTGAACTGCTGCACACATTTTTTTCATATGTTATTTTTATAATATACGTTTTTTTGTTTTTAAAGTATGTATATATAATTATTTACTTACTTTAAAATTTACTTAAGTAACAAGTCGTTTGATACAAATTACATTAATATCATGATAATAAATAATCATATATGTATTATAATATATTTAAATTACCTAGAATAAAAAGAAAGCATTTCCATTTTTTATAAATTAGTTAAAATATTTATGTAGGTGTAGGTATTAAAAGCCTGTATATAGAATTTCAATAAGCTTATAGCAATAAAGTCCCTATCTAGAGAAAAATTAAACCTAACTAACATTATCTTTAAATGCATTGGATGTTAATTTAATCCACTCCTCTCTATTTAAGCTAAATACTACTTACAGCTACAACTTAAATTAGACAACCTTAATTTCAAAGGATTTACATTAGAACAAGTAAATAGAAAGAAGATTAATGCATAAAGACATAAGTAAAATTCTGTTCTTTGTATTTTTGTGACACAATACATTCATATTCGCAATGTTTTTTAAGATTACAAGAGTACAACAAATTAAATATTTCACAGTTTAAAATGACCCAAATGGCACTTAAAAATATAAGTCTTTATGTACAAAGTAAAACTTAATTTTTTTTTATAGTACCTACTTTGGTGCCTTTTATTAACGTAAGTACAATATACTAAAAATATATTTGAATAAATTTCGGTCACTACTATATACGTATTTACAGCTACGAAATTAAAATCATACAAAAGATGCACATGACACCGAAATTGAAATTTTCACTGCTGATATAATAATTAATAATATTAGCAATACGGGTACTAAAAAATTAAAATACTAATAATATAAAAAGTACTGTTGCAATCCAGTTTAATGCCATTCAATTTGACAGCTAGAAGTGCCGGAATGGTTTGTGATTGGCGGTGAATGTTCTGCACCGGATTACTATTGGCGTAGACGAGGTCGGAGTGAGGTGGCGCGGGGTTCAGCGCCATTACGAACAATGGCCGTCGAAATAGTCGTTAGCGAATAGCTTTTATCTCTTTCTAATATGAGCCAAGCAGGTAGGAATTAATGAGACGGAGAGGGTTCCGGTAGGTCTCCCCTCTTCATCATTGCATCTCGCTCGCACGCACGTGGCTCGTTTCGCCGTCTCGAGCGGCGCGCTCGGCAGCGGTAAACGCTCGCCACGACGGGAATTCGGAGTCGTAGAGCCTCATACGCGGGTCATAAACGATCCGCGGCCATAGTAGAGGTGCACGCGCGAGAATCGATCCGAATCGCCGGCGATAAACGCATCTCCCGCGAGGCGATCGTCGCGCGCCGCGTCGCCGCCGAGCGATGAGTTCCAAGTTCATCATCGATAGCATGCTCCCAAAGTACCATCAGCAGTTCCATCATCAGAATTTGTTCGCGGGTGCCGGGGCGTCGCCTATAGAGGCGTCGCTTTCATCTTCGCTATCGTCGTCGCTTTCGACGTCGTTGTCAAGTTCGCTGTCTGGCGGGCTGGGAGCGGCGGCACTGGGAGCAGGATCACCGGGCGCCGGAAGCCCACAGCGGTCGTCGTCCTCGTCGTCGGCGTCACCGGGGGCGCCGGCGAGGATGTATCCTTACGTATCGCATCACCAGCAGTTCGGGGGCTCAGTGCCCTTCTCAGCGGGAGGAGGATTGTCCGCTGCGGACGACAAGAGTTGTAGATATCCGACAGCAGTCGGTGCGGATCCAATGGTGAACTACGCACTGGGACAACATAATGGTGGCGCAGCGGTGTCAGCGGCCTCTGCGAGTATGGCGGCAGCTGCACAGTTTTACCATCAAGCAGCGGCATCTGCAGCTTCGGCAGCATCAGCGGCAACAGTTGACGCCATGGGTGCAGCGTGTTCACAACCCTCAGCACAGCCTTTGCCTGACATCCCGCGATACCCCTGGATGTCCATCACTGGTAAATAATTAACTTCTTGACTGGGTAGATGCTTGATGTGTTGTCTTTTCTATTCTGAAAAAAGTTTATTTTATGTTAATATGTTTTTTGATCGAAAATCGCTGTTTTTTGTGTTTATTTGTAGACAAAGGCTTAGCACGTTGTTTTTAGTATTAAAACTCTTGTGTATACTACTATATATACGTATATAATTATGCATACCTATAGCTAATGTTTTACGGAAGATAATCTATTTACTAATTTACTGAATATAAACAATGAAAAAAAAAATGTATCAAAACAAAATCTGCGACTCGTTTATTCGCCAAATGTTTCAAATCCAAACGATCCAAACACCCAATATTTCCAATAAGACACACATTAACGTGTTTATGGCTAATTAAACTTGTCTAATCCTAATGAATTTTCATGTTTAACAATAAAATAGATCAACTGGTAGCTATATAAATGCAATAAAACCGGGTTATCATTATTTTTATTGACTCCAAATCATTATAAGTAGTCTTTATTGGCACATTACATTTTTCTGGCTATAATTTTTATTAACTATTACATTTATATTATAATATTTATATTTATTTATGTAGAATATGACATCTATTGATATGTTGTTTAAACAGATCAGAAGACAGTACCTAATATTATTACGCTATAAACCATAAAGCTGGCACACTTCCGCGGTCGTAAAAGCGCGCGCTTCGCGTCGGTCAAAGGTGTTCCTTTCCGTCGGTATAAACTTGAAAAAATAGAAATAAATAATAAAAATCTATTATTTCATTTACAATGAATTTAATTAATAAACATTATTGTACAATATTATTACCTACATATGGTATAAGTTTTGGTAATTAATAAATGTCTTAAAAGTTTAATTTTTCTACCTTTTTATTTCAATGTAAGCTAGTTACAATAAAAAGTACATGAAGATTTTATCAAATGAATTAAAATTAACTGTAAGTTGATTTAGGTAATTTAGATAGGTAGACACTTAATCTTATATATTTATTATAGGTATATATATATATTTACCTATATATTACCTATAAAATAGGAATAAAAAGGTTTTACCTACTCGCAATAAAATACAACATAAATTGTCTAAATAATATAAAGTGTTCAATTTCTGCTGGTTAAAAATAATTATTTTTTTATAATCCGTAATTTTTTATTTAAAAAATAAATTCATTGGTTTTGCATTCAATTTATTAGGTATCTATACCGATACTAAAACGACTGATTTCTCCTTTCATACAGCACTACAATTAGATGAGGATTGTCAGTCTACTGTATAATTTTATATCCTGAGGAAGTCTAAACAGCGCCAATGGTCCCATTATTTGTAGTAGTCAGGGCATTGGTTAATAAATTTCTGTTTTATTTCACCATTGCTTTCCATTGTAATCTATTCATAACCGAGATTAGATGCTCTTTCATAGCTTCTAATCACGTGAATTATGCGTATTTACGGTATAAATTACCATTTCAAATCGAAGGTATTATAAGAATATCAATAATTAGCAATGCCCCACGGTTTCACCAGTGTTAAATTTTATACGACTAACTTCCACCGCGCCGTTACCGTATCCGTATAGTCTAGGGTTCTTTCACTTCCTTACTGCACCACTCCTTAGAGTCTTAGCGTGAAGTTATCTAAACCTTCCTCAATAAATAGAGTATAAAAATTAAGAGATTATTTTGAGATCTGACTGATAGTTCCGAAGATTAGACAAACAGACAAAAAACAATACCTTGAGCTTTGTAATATTAGTATAGATAGAGAAACTAATACAAAACCAATGATGGCTCAGTGGTAGCGTGTACGGACAACGCGTCGATCGACGTGGGTTTGAATCCCTACAATGAGCCTGAGCTTCCGCTGGAGGAAAACATCGTGATGAAACCATAGCATATTGTTGGAGCTTTTTTAATGACAGCCTGGCTAGATATCACCATCAAGTTGAAAATCTGTTGCCCACTAGGCTAGCGTATTACCATCTTGAGCCACATCGTCATTTAACATCAGGTGAGATTATGGCCAAACGCTAAAATTATAAAGAATTTGAAAAGAAATCTAACACTAAGAGATATTAATTAATTACCATAAAAGTAAAATCAATTTAATGGGAAACATTATATTTGAGTTAGCTTTCAGGTTAGTTGATTTGAATGTGATATTTCAATTATTTATTAACATAACACAAAAGTTTTAAGATTCTTTTATTCATTAAGTTTACTTAATCTCATTTATTAGGTATAAATTCAAAATTAAATACAAACTTATATAATTCAAAGAATATTGACTTTAGAGCAAGAAACAGACACGTTAAAATGGTGTAGTGAATTTTGCCTAAAAGATACACGTGTATTCAAGGCCTGCTGTGAGGTCCACTTAGTACTCTGAAAGGCGAACCATCACTCTACTAAACGGCCTGTATGTTTTGCATACAATGGTGCAATTATTTTTTATTTGCACTTTTATTATCTAACAATTATTATTCTTCAATAGGTTAGTTTGGAGATTCCGCGTTATATATTTGTTTACATACCAAATTCATTAGTTGTTTGTATGTAATAGTTATTATATCAAGTGAAAGAAATAATAATATATAAGTATATCATTAAAATGTCTATTTAGATTTTCTTTATTTATCTTTTATATAGGTAAGTTAATATATTGTTCAATAATCAAATATGATTATCATACTTATATATTATATTAGGTACCTAAAAATAAACTTAAAAAGTATTTTTACATTACAGTCAATAAAAGTGCTTATTTATAAATCTGTTGACGTTATATGATAAATATAAAAAAGCTACGTTTACATAGAAAGCAAATTTTGAATAGGTATATTTATAGCAATTCTGGGTTTTTGAAGTGAAAACTTCTTTAGCACCGTTGTGATTTGAAACTCAATGAAACGAAAAATCCACAGTAAAAAGAGCCACCATATGCATCTATAGGATTTAGCCTACGAGACAATGGGATAGAATACATTGACATTATGCCCGGTTAATGCAAATTCTGATTTTCATGATTGTGATCGTCGTCGGATTAGCCTAGTGGTGTGAGACGATCAGACTTCATACGCAGTACGCACGAGTGATCAATAATTCGAATCCAGCTGATTTAGAATATTTAAAAATATTTTTTAAAGAATTCATATATTTAAAAAAATAACTAATGTTTCACTTCTGACACGTGTGAACTGATGCACACATATTTTTTTTTATATTAGGTATTTGTTAATCTTTATCGCTTTACATAGAAATCTATTTAGTAACGCTATTTAAAACTTTTCTCAAAAGAGGTCAATTTCAATCTGAGCTGTGAGAAATGTTAAAGATCCCAATCTCACAAGCGGTATCGAACCTTTAAGTCTAAGGAAAGAATTTGCCTCCTTGTGCGTGTTCTACCCCTTGGTTGTGATCTGAGGAATTGTTCATGATGCCAACGGCTACCTTCTATCATCGCAACGCTCGCCTTCGGCATCCCTGCCTAACATTCATCCTCACACATTGGAACCTAAATGGTCCGAATGCTCCGGATGTGGAATGAACTTCTTGCTGAGATTTTCCCAGGGGACTACAGTATGGGTCTTCAAAACTGGCATTAAACAGAGCAGTGACAATTTAAAAAAAATTGAACCAATTCCATTCAGTTGATCATGTTGTAAATCATTCGACGTATTTTTAATTATTTTTCATTTATCTGCGAACTTTCCACATGTAGGCGCTGCCGGTTATGAAATTATGATAGTCGTATTCTTTCTAGACTAATCGATATGATCGAATCGAAGATCAATTCGGTATACGATTGTTTGCGCGCTATGTATCGAAAATTTTGTAGAATTTCCATATATGTATCTACATACACACCTACTAATTTAAATATATTTAATGATATTAAAGAAAAGCGGACAAACAATGTGATAAAACATAATCGTATCGCAAAAGTGATAAGCTCTTCATTTTTTGATTACGTACTTCGAAAAGAAATATTATACCATGATGATATATTACTTTCTCCTAACGAACAGTGACAATAAGATGGTTTGAAAAATATATATTAAAAATAAGAATATATTTTAATGGGTTTTTAGACCATGTTTTTAGAGAAGCTATAAAGTTTAAAATAATATAAATCGAAATTAAAGAATAACGTAATAAAGTTTCAGATCTCTAGCTTATCAGGAAGTTAGTTACGAACAGACAGACAAACAAGAAATTTAGTTATTAAAAACGATTTAATTTAATAAACAAGGTTCCTAATGTGCTTTAAGGTTATGTCGTTCTATATTATTAATAGAGATGCCTATACCGATAACAATAATATATCTATATATGTATGTACCTACCAACACAGATTTGAGAAAAACAGAACACGAAAATGTTCCATCATAGTTAGTGCTAATATTTAATTGTGTCAATTTTGAAAGTAAACGTTATGCAATGTTAGCACCCCGTGTACTTTAGTATTATTTTGAAAATATGCGGTCTTGTGTGCTAATACATTGTAAAAATTCTTTGCAAAAACAAAAAAAAGGAAGATGGAGCCTCGTTTTATAGGTAACCAAGCAAATTTTGATATTATTTAATATGTTATTTGTTGTTTTTGTAAAATTACAAAAATGTTACTAGGTTACAAGGAAATATTTTCCTGGAAGTTCTAATAAAATATATTTATGTAACATTGGAAAATCATCAAACGAAGATGAGGGTAATATATTGTTTGTTTGACAATGATCTGCAAACACTGCATGAGATAGCGATATGTTTTCAGAGTACAAAATGTAGAAAACCATAGGCAAATAACGTATCCGAGTCAAAAATATAAATTCCATGATGCTCGCAAAAAATTTCAATCGCTTAAGATATTAGTACCATTAGGGATAGGTATGGTAAGTTAACACAAACACCATATAGAAAATAAAAAATATCCGCTGATAATAAAACAACCTAGATGCAGACTAAAGTTTAGTTTATTCCAGTTAGAAATTGGTACGTAAAAGTTTTAATAAAGTCCTTGATTTTAAATACAAAACCAGTAAAACTTATTTTGACTACTCTGGCAACATTATTCACACGTTCGCATGTGTTCTTATCTAGTTGCCAAGGACACACAGCTACATTCATGTCTCACTTTTGTTGTTCGTATGGTTCGATCTGCCTTTTTCTCAAATCTATGCCTACCAATATAAGCGAAAACCACTTACTCACTCCCGCCACGACCGCCCTCCTCTGCGGCAACTCAAGCCTAGGTCCGATCCATCGGCATGGAGCCCTTGAGCCAAGCAGCCGCTCGCGCGATACAAGTGACTCTACAATCACTAGCTTTCACAGCCATACATGACACTGCATTATACACACATGCACAACACACATAGGTACATAGGTTCTGTAAGGGACCTTTTTTTTTCTTTTTTTTGCCTAGTTAGATTAGACAAAAATTTTCAGACCACTAAATACACATACACATGTTCCTTCCCTCCTCCCAGGGGGCAGAAACATGTATATATGTATAGTTAGTTTAGATCGAATTACGGATAGGGAATTAGTCAGATCGCGACTTAATTGCATACGCGCAACAGTCCGAGCCGAGGTTCGGCCACTTTGGCACCCTCGGATGTTGTTGCTTAGCTTTCGTGGCTGAGTGCCCTAAGCACTCGCCCCCAAGCCCGGTAAAGCTGTAAAAGCCGTAAAGGCTCCAGGGCCCCCAAGGCTAACAGTATAGTCAGTTCGAAAAAAAAAAAAAAAAAAAAAAACTTACTCACTCATCAAGAGATCTTCTAAACTATATGTCCGATTGACTTGAAATTTAGCATAGTTTTTTCTTTCGCCAAGGAGACATTCACCTATAACGGATTTTACGCAGATCCTATCCAAAATTGATTTTTCATCACATACGCATCCCTTTTTACTGTTCCAACTTATTGTCCCAACTTACTGTTGCTATGTTAACCTTTGCTATGGTAACCGTTGCCATTGTTTTAAATAATACCCGATACAACATGAGTTCAATATGATTAATAAAAATTACTATTTCATAGGTTGTATTTAATCTGTATTAATAAATCTGTAGTTCTTCTCTCTTTAATTTAATTATTTTTTTAATTTCCTGCTAGATATCTTATATGAATCGTATGCCATATGATCACGCAATATATACTTAATTTTTTTTTGTCTATCTGTCTGTTTGAATTTAACTCTAAAACGGCTTGACAAATACCTTTGAAGTTTTGTATACGGGAAACTTTGTCATTGGTCAAATGATAGGCTATTAGAATTTTCGATAAAAGGTACATTTAGAAATCGTAAAAGTTATATTCTTGTTAATTCTCAACCGGTTTGGATTTCCTAGACGGGAAACTTACGTCACTACATAATTGATAGGCTATAAGAATTGCCAATAATAGTTTTATAAAAGGTAAAAAAAATTAAAAACGCAAATTTCATCAATTCTCAACCGATTCCGATCAAATTTTGTAGACGTGCAAAATAGGTACGTCGTTCTACAATTGATATTCTATAAGAATTGTCAATACCAAATAGGTGCATTCAGCAATCGTAAATAAAAAATAGTTTAAAACCGATTTTTATAAAATTGTATACACTGTATATTTAATTTCTCAATTGAGAGGCTCAATATGAGTAAAAACAAATTACGGAATGAAACTAATTACAGCGTAATAAGCGAGTGCACAGCCGCTAGGGGCACCGCCAGTAGGTAACTATATATAGCGGTGATAAATCATATAAACAGCATATAATTAATACAATAAACAATGCGCCTTTTTGTATAATGCGCATTTTAATAACAACATAATTAGTATTTTTTGTGTTATAATATAAATGTCATATTGAGGATGACAGCCCTAATGTGCATAATTAAGTATCAAAAACTGATTGCATTGGTCATTAATGAGCAAAAACTAATTTTGTTATTATCTATACATATTATGAAATATTACGTTTCTCTATATGTCTGTCTGTTTATGTTATTTTCAAATCTAGTAGAGTACGCTTTCTTTAAAACGTTAACCGATCTTTAACTAATTAAATAAAAAAACTAAGCTTATTATACAAACTGTTCACCTCTCCGTCGCTAAAAAGTTGACTTGCAAATATACTTTAACGCCAATAAAGTAGTTTTACTATTGTAGCTTCCTTAATTAGAAACGGATATGCGTTGATCTGTTATCAGTTAGGCTTGTTTCTAGGGTTCCGTTTCCAAACAAGAGAAACTCTATTACTAAGCCAATGTTGTCCGACCTACAATTAAAGGGTTCTATGTTTTGAACTGTGCTATGTAGCCCATTGAAATTTTCACAGAATGTGTGTTATGATAGCAGGTATCTAAACAAATAGTAAAAAAAATATATAAATAAAATTCTTTTATCTCTATCATAATTTTAGCTCTATATTAAAAATGGTAAAAAGTATGAGATGTCAAACTTGGTGTAACTTTATGTCGGGTTCGCGCTAATATTCCCGAAGTGAATGAAAAGAGACATTAATTTGGAAGCACAAGCAAATTTCGTAGTAGAACCGGAGGGTTCCTCCGGTGTGCGAGTCCGACTCGTACTTGACAGAATTTTTGTACGTTATATAGAAGGATATTATTTATAAAAATAAGTATATTGCTGTTATATTTTCTTTTTTAGTACACATTTATTAATGGTACGCGAAATTACGTCATAAATACAAAAAACATATAAGTTACAAAGGCTTTTTATTTCTAATAACTTGTAGTTAACATAATAGGTACCTACTTCATTAAGTGATAAACTTATTTATATCTACTGAAGCCAATATCAATTTAATCTACCTAAATTGGTTTCGTGGACATAAAGAGCCATAAATTAAGTAGATGCCTAATCAATCAATCAATCAATTTATTATGGATACCTACTGGTCTACATAATTACCTACAGTAAAAAGGGTTATAAACGTAATGCGTAAAATATTACAGCAGTTAACATTAAAAAATAATATCGAAATGTTAAATTACTTTTATTTTGTACTCGTTAAGAAAATATAAAACAGTTATTATATAGGTATATAAAAGATGTAAATGTAAGTATAAACTTTATATTCTAGTTCGAGTAATATAAGTAGGTAGCTTAATTATTACAAGCCTATGAAATTAATAAAAACATGAAATATATTCACAGCTATACAGATAAATGTAAATAAAAAAGATTCTCGTGTCTGATCCCGCCAGCAATGAGGACAGCTGACATGCAAAAAAAACTTGTTATCAAAGCGAACTCGACGCGGCGTCTTAACTACACCGTAGATCACTGAAATTATATAAAATGGCCTATAATCGACTTGTTTTTGTTTAGGAATGGACTATTTTCGTGATTTGTTGGCAATGCTGGTTTATAAAAATGTCCGGGATGATGTAGACGAAAATCCGTCTCAGTGTAGATAAAAATAACATAGCCGCAAGAGCGGCAGGTGGCTTGGCGCACGCGCACACAAAATTAAAATGGCGGAGTTGTCAGTACGTTGCGTCGTAAACACAAAGTCCATTGAATGTAACAACATAATATACGTACTATAACTCATCATATGCTACATACTACAAGATCGCTTATATGTTTTGTATACTTATAAATTTTTAAACCAAATAATTATTAAAATATTAATGCCTAAGTAGTTATATTCGTTTATAAATTTATTCTTATGTATATACCCTTGTTGTCTTATAAATTAATTAATTTAAAAAATGGTTAGAATTTACATATACATGGGTAAAACTTTATGATGAGACTTAGGTATTGTATCTATTAAAATACTAAAACACCTACTTCACAAAAATTATAGTAGTGTCCAGTTCTCTTCATTATATAAAGTAATAAGGTAAAAAAAACATTTTTTGCGTTTCACTTTTCAAAGATCATCTCTAATAATTGTTCATGTTAACACAATATGAAAATTGTAATATTAAGTGTACCGTTCATAGAAAAAAATTAAAATTAAACTCCTAGTTCTTACCCCTTAAGAGCAAAGGCTAATTAATACCTACTAATTTGAAAATATTACAAAGAAAAAAATTATGTGTGCAGCAGTTCATACATGTCAGATGTGAACCTTCAGAAAAAAATTAAAAAAAATTTTCTTTACAAAACCTTTTTTAATACCCTAAATCAGCGGGATTCGAACTATCGATCACTCGGAAGTATTGCGTATGAAATCTGTATTTAAACTTGTTCTTAAATTTTTTTACATATAGGCTTGTTCTTTTATATCTTCTTTTTTGTTTCATTTGATTTATTTTTAATTAATTTCCATAAGGACTTTCTATATCTATACTAATTTGCCTGAAAAAAAAAATCTACCAGTTAGTGGTCAGTACTTAAAAGATATAAACTCGCAAATATAATTAAAACTGAATCATAAACTGGTAAATCCAAATAATCATGATAAACATTACACAAAAACTTATGATATTACCAAAAACAGAAACATAAAAATCGAGAAATTACTAACTTTTTAAAATATTTTTCGATAGAGTGGCAGTACGGAGCTGTCGATTAGGTATTCGGCAACTTAGTGTTTCCGCCTTTTTTGTCACTCGCATGTAGCATGTAGTAGTAGTGCATACAGTTTTTAGTTCTGTGATAATAATGGGGTACGTTTTAGGAACAAGAGCGATTTAGCAAGTTCCCCTAATTTTTTTTTAACTTGCAAAATATTAAATATGATTTATATTTTTAATCCTTAAGGTTCATTATTTAAATTCACATGGTGTACGTACTACCTGCTTACATAAGCGACCAAATATTTAATTAGATTTTACTATTTAAAATAATAAAATCCCCAAATAATATTATTTCTACATTTAGATGCTATAATGTGTACAGAACACTACTGTCACTAAGATCCGCTCATCTTGCATTTGTACACTGTACAGCGCGGAGAGATGAGCACCAGTCACATGTCAGGAGAGCGTAGAGCGCATGTGCCGATCAAATATGGCCGTCTCCCGTAGCCAATAGCAGGGCGCCGTGTGCAAACGGAACCCACATGCCATAAGCCCTTTACTCTATTGATTGCTATTTGTAGCTCGTTATTAATTAAATGTTAATGATATATTGTTTATGTTACCTTCTTCATAATGGATGCAGTACCTAATTTTTATTTATTACCAACTGAAATAGAGGAGCAATTTAATAATCCGAATGCACTACCTTTTTTAAGGTATTTTTTTATCACCAGTAATTAAATATTTTTCTTACAAATCCTTTTACTGGCAAGTGTCCCTGCATACCTATGTATAATATATTATTTACACGACCCTTTTAACTTATTTAAGACTTTTACTTTGTCGAGATGTCGTAATAAACAAAATATATTTATTTTTAAATATAACTTCATTATCAATCTTTATTGAAATATTGGAGCTGATACAGTACTGTTGACCTCTCCATTTTAGGGTTAACTCGGCTTTCGAAAACTTTGTTTTTTCATTTAATTTTGTATCTTATCTAAATGAGTTACGAACGCACGACGAGCGATTTATCGGTTCCATATAATATATACGTCGAATTTTATTGTAATTAACGATTGCACTCTTGTTAAACAATTTAAATGTTTCCGATCGGTACCTAACTCATTAATTTTAAACTTTTGAATAATCAGAGTAACTGAACATGCGTTCCTAATTGATCAAAATACTTGACGGACTGATGATAAAACTGATGTCCGTATTATTGGTATTTTTCATGCAACACTAGCCAAGATTTTTGCATAGGTATAAGTGATATATATATATAAGTATAGCCATTCCAACGGAGAGACCGTCCGATAGAGATGAAAAGTTTTTTTTTTAAATTTATATACTTAATGCTTTTATAATGTTATTTTTGTTTGCCCCGTAAGTTATAGCAGTTATTTTAACAAAGATTTGCATTTAAGACCAAGTGATTAGAAATATATTTATTTGTAACTTGATAGACAAAAAATTTACAAATAAGTAGTTATGTAAGTAGGTTGATAAAGATTCAAAACGGTACAGTGATTGTTTTTTGAATTTGTTAGTTTATATATTTTAATCATTAACTAAACCCCACGACACATTTATATACATACATAAGTATATGAAATAATTATTGAAATAAAAATATATAATTTCTTTTTTCTACTCGTACGTATTTAAAACGAGCGTAATAATAAATTACCTGGGGCGCATTTAAGTACAATAGAGAAAAGATATAGATAGAGAATAGACGCATAAATAGTTCACCTGAAGGTCGATTTTCAAATCGACAGGTTAACTTTATTTGAGGAAGAATTTTCACGTGTGACAGATAATTTATGTAAATCCAGTTACTATTCAAAAAATATTCCTCAAATAAAGATACATGTTCATTGAAAAATGGCTCTTAAGCTACTAACAAATTTATTGCACTACAAAGGATAAGAACTGTTTTTTGAATTTTCTCTACGACAGCTACCTAGATATTCATTTCACTTAAATAGCATCTATTGGATGTGTCCCGCATTTTTCGATATTTTATAGGTAATTAGTATTAGTTCCATTTTTAAAACGCGGTGTATTAAATTATATAATTTACAATTGATTGTAAAATGTATACTAAACAGACAAACAAACATACAAAACGAGAAAGTGAGTAAACATTACATTGTCATCCAGTTTCGAGGGCTTCTAGTCTCAACCTCATCGGAAAGTTAGTTCAAAATCGATTGCAAAATGTATTCCAAACAAACGGATAAGAAAATAAGTTAATAAAAATGTGTTAATAATAATAAAAAATCAACCGTGAATTGATAAATTCATTAAACTGCTAATGTGAGCTAGTAAGACCTGTATCTATTTGTTTTTAATAAATTTAAACGCGCGTTTATTACAAATTACTTTTCATTTAATAATATTTGTGATAAGTAGGTAATACTGGCATTAAATACAGGCTATACCTAGTTTCGATGCTGCATTCGTACTAGGAGAATATAAATAAATAATAATGTTATGTGTACCTTTACAGTTTCACTAACTTGTCCTTAAGATATTGTTCATGTTAAAAACACTATTCTTGTAATAAAATGTATATTATCTATCTCATTTTTACCTATTACATTTTCATATCTTTTACGTAAAATAGTTACAATATTAAACAATATCAATATTTTTAATTTTATGAATTACATTATATTTTATACGATTAATTTTCAACAAACAATGGAATACAATTTCCTTAATTAATAACCGAGAACCAAATTTTATTTCTTCTAATTTTGAAACAAACTGATACAAACTTGTAATACCCGTTTTACCTCATTCAGACTTTTGTACTGTTTGTTACTGCTTATCACATTTATTTTGTACTAACCGTCCGGCAGATAATATTCTGCCCATTCTAGTAGTTAGTTACACGTCTACAGTGACACCTAAGTATAAGAAAAAAAGTACCTAATAACTTTTACTAAACCTCAACAAACAAAACAAAACAAGGATTATGCATATCCATCGTTCGAATCGTGTGTAGTTCTCTCGAGTTCATTAATAAATTCAATAGAATAAAGCAATTTCAGTTTTCCAGAAGTTCCCAATTTTTCGGGTAACTTTTTAAATTATTCTATCCTTAACAATTTTTTCAGACTATTACTAAAATTAAAATTATTATTCAAGTCGGTCCAGCCGTTCTCAAGCGATGCGCTTACCAACGAACAACATTTAATTTTTATTTATCTAGATTTCATATCTTTTTCTTAATAGATATAATTCCTAAGTATACAAACTTTCATGTCTTATTTTTATGGTATTAACTAGCTGGAAGTTTAGGAAATTTGGTTTGAAGCCAAGAAATAAATTAAAATTGGAATTGAATTATGGGGATTTCTATACGTACAACCTTCACTTCGTTGTTAAACCACCCTAATGGTTGATTGTACAAAAACTTCTAATACACACCTTACTCTTTGTAAATAACATAAAAGCAATTAAAGAAATATTTATAAAAGTTAATAGGTACAGTATACTACTAGCTTAGCCATAGCCTATGAGATATACGATCAACAACATCTGTGTAATCATTCCATTTTTTAACTTAATTAACCACCTATTTAATGATTTTGGGGTATGCTTACAAAATCGATCATAGTGCGAATTTTAACGCTTCTAGACCAACTGCTGTAAGTTATGTGTTGTACAGAAGACATTCTTACGAATTTTATTAAGTAAACTAACTGTTCCCACGGTTTCACCCTTGTTTAATTATTTGACCAACTCTCCACCGCGCCGCCCTATGTAACCTATCGTTATTCTCACCTCGCGTACATGCTTAGAGCTTTCCAGATTGATTGACGTTCATGGTCACTGCTCCGCTCCTTAGGATCATAGGATAGGATCACATGAACGAAAAAATCAATAATCTTTTAAACCCAACTGGTAGCGCGTTTAAACAAAAAAACCATCAAAGTAGAAATTTACATGAGACTAGTGGTGGGACCGCTGCTTCTCACGCGTTTATTACGCGGTCGTTATTTTAACCCCGTAATTTTATTTTTTCTTATATTATTGACAATTAATATAACATCTCAATTGACATACTTCCCGTATTTTGTACGACGTACAAAATTTCATCAAACTGGGTTGAGACCTTTTTTTTTATTCCTAAATATTCATTGACAATTCCTATAGCCTATCAATTATGGAATGGTGAATGCTTATCGTCTATAAAATTTCATTCAAATCAGCTGAGAATTAATAAAAAATGAAAATGAAATGATTTCGATATTTTTTCATATTTACGGTCGGAGTTTCATTTATATAGGATGTCTAGCGGGAACTTTGGAAAAAATACTATATAATAGAATTACAGATTTATTAATTTAGATAAGTAGATATATTTATTATAAAATATCCAAAAATGTCCGTAAAAATAAAAAGAACCTATTAAACAGTAGATCCAGATGTACTTAAAAACGTGACTATCTCCGAAACTATAAACAGAAGTCGCCTATAAAATCCAATAAATTCAACCTCGAATTACCACAATCGTTTCATGTACACTATAAAAACCAAAGAATACTGTTTAATTGATTAAATACAATTAGAAACGATCAACTCGTAAAATTTACTACAGACAAGAGATAAAAAGTAATTAATTGGCAATTGTTATCATAATTGTTCGCCTATTCACATACCGGGGTTATGAGAAAATCTTAAACTTTGTTTTATGTTACTAGATTATAATTGTTTACCTTCCTTTATTATTGGAATTGTATTGATTGTTCAGTTATTAAAAAAATGTTACTACTATTCTGGCAGCCAGCAACATTGTAGGATCAAGTTGTTAAGGGAAAACCTACTTTATAGTTTTTTTCTACTTTCATTAATGTCGTTCTAACGCGGATTAAATATAACATTTCCATTTTAAATCTTTTAGGTACAGCAATGAGCTAAATTTTGTAAAATAGGTATATGACGACTCTTACCAAATTTTCTGAAATTCAAATTTGTATAATGGAGTAGATTTAATATTTTTGAACATACTAATATAATATATATATAATATAATATATATTCATTGATATTGATAGCATGCATTTGCCTCATTTACTTATTTACTAATAAAACTTTATGATTGCTTTGCTTAAATAAAAAATAAGGTACATCGAATAATTAAGTTGTTTTTTGTTAATATTAATTCTTATTTATGTTTTGTGTTTATTTTAAAATATTTTCTATGTTATTAGCATATTATATAAATAAATTCTCTACAAAAATATTATTTACATTTATAAGTATACCGCCAAATGGTTTTATTGTCTGACTGGCTTTTTTCGTTGTGCATGCGGTTTTGCCGAAACAAAGAACTTTCAATACGATTGATAATAGATTTTCCATTTCCAGATTGGATGAGCCCCTTCGACCGCGTGGTCTGCGGTGAGTTCAATGGTATTTATCGTTTCAAATTTATTTTCTTTTAGTTTTAAGTATATTTTATGTTTAGGCAACCGAGAAAAGACAAACGTGCGGTCGATGTGTTGGAATTTTGTGACATAATCACTATCACAACTTCAAGCATCCCATTAATTTCATGGACTTCTATTTCATCTAATCTTAACCTTAAGCTTACCTATCTATTTGTTATGTTTCAAAGGCATCGTAAGTGAAGCACATTGAAACTGTGAATGTTTGACATCAGGCTTCCAAGTCATTCATTCACAGACTACTGAGAGGTTAAAGTAAATGTTAAAATCCAACAATGATTATTGTATTTAACAAAATCATTCAATTTTTGAATAAATATTACTAGCTACCCAGCGAGAATATTTCGCACATTATAGAATATTAACAATGTAACTAAAAGCTGTCAAGTTTGTTAATAGATACATAAACAGATTGTTAATAGATGGCGCTTTGTATATATTTTCATTAGCGTCAACAAATGACATTGCTAATGGAGTTTTTTTTTATCATTTTTTCAACGAAAACATTAACTTTATACTATTTATTTGTGTATGTTGAATCAATACTTGGGAACTTAAGCTTTACAATGGATTTTGATGAAGAATTAATGTAAATATGGAGTTGCCAGGAAAAAATACCCTTGATAAATAATATAACGATGATTTAATATGGTATTTAAGCTGTTTCCATATTCCACCATAACTACTTTAATGAAAACATTAAGCTTAATATAAATTGTTTATATGAGATGTCTAACTGCGTCTCCAGCAGTTGAAAAACATATTCATATTTTATGTCTCTGCCGCACATAAATCGCACGGGTGTCGTTACAGGACCATCCGTGGTCTCATGTAATATTTTGTTGCAATTATTAATTTGATATGGCTTTGTGTATATGTTTCAAATAGCTACCTTTTTAATTGTCTTAAAACATGTTAATCTTTTATTTTTATGCGAACAGGAAATTTATATTATCAACCGTATACAATAATGTATTGGAATCCAGATTTAAATAGTGTACGCATGTTTAAATTTATGAAATGTATTTTTACATAGCTAATTATGTTTTGATTTAGGGGCAGCTGCTTTGTAAGAAAAGCTTATAAGGACAAAATTTAAATATATTCGACTAAAAAGATCCAACGAAGTATAATATAGTTTAGAAAACATCAATCACACTGTTAGGCATTTTGAACAAAAAACATGGAATGCAATTCTCTTATAACTTGTGTAGAAAATGCAAACAATATAAAACCTTGTAAAAAATGACGGAAAGGGTTTAGAAATTTCGCGTCAAATATAACTTTCACCAAAACAAAAGATCTGCAGTGGGTCACTGCGCGCGCGTCCTTTGCTGATGATATTATTAAGGTAAAGCACTGATTGTTGAGTTTTGTATGAAAGCATTACCAGCGAATAAGTATACTCGTACATATATCGATGTGAGTTTTACACAACAAGTTTTATGCGTTTTTGTTTTTAAATTAAAAAATAATGCATTTAATTGTTACTTTAGTTTTTATTAAAACCTATTTAGAAAGGACATATTTGTTATAGACTTGAGAAAATTGTCTTAGAAATATTATTTTACTCAATTTAAAAAGTAGATAAATATCATTTTGTGGTTCAAGTTTCTAATATAATGATTTATGAAGATTATTTATTAAAGGCCGATTTTTGAATCTTCATGTAACTTTATTCGAGGAATAATTTTAAAATTTTGACAGGTTTTCCATACATTCATCTAGCAAAACGTCAAAATTTATTCCTTGAATAAAGGTATCTGACGATTGAAAAATCGGCCCTTAGGTAATGTAACTTTGTTTTATTTTATCAAACTACCGAAATCTCAAGTATTGATCAGGTACGTCAAATGTATGAATACCAAATAACAAAGCCACTTTCACCAGCGATTGTGCAAAAACTAAACAAAGGGAGACACGGCAATGGTGTTGTGCAATTTTTTTATTTCTTAAAAAACAGCAACCCTTTGTGTTTATATGATGTTTACAAATAAGGTATAAGTCAAAGGGTTTTAAATCACGAAGCTGAAAGCTTTTAAAACAAGGTTAGAACAGGGCCATTGTTTTGTTGGCACGCCCGCAAATTGCTTTATTACGCTTTGTGGATGTTATGCGAAAGTCGATATCGCCAAAAACGCAGTCTAAACATCTTTTTTATCACATTTAAAAGTAAGAGGCTCAGTACCTTTTATTTTAGTTCAGCAAACATGAATATGATTGAAATAATTTTTATATCTCTTATTTACAATCGACGTAAAAAACCGTAGTAGTGTTTAGTTCTAAAAATACGTTATGCTGTTCAGATTATCCAAAACATTTTTACAAAGAGCTATAAAATAAAATATACAAGACGATTAATTATTCTTCATCGTCAAAAATAAATAAAGTAAAAGTACCTATATGCTACTGAAGAAGTGCGGTCACTAAGATTCTGTTAATACTTTAATTTCAATAATTATTACTCATAGTTTAAAAATAACTGAAAACAAAAAACACTATAACAATTAACTCGTAATCACTGACTATCGTAACTTCACCGTTATAAAGTGACTGACGCTTGCGATGTAAAAAAAAGTTCGTCCGCGAACAATAACTGCTGAGAATTGACCATAAACTGGCGACCTTGTGGCTATAAAAATTTAACGAGCTCAGCCCGTGGCGTAATAGTACACATTGTCGGATTCGTGAACGTGACTGTCATAGAAACAGCTGGGGCAACATCTGTAGAGTGTCTTGGCGACAGACAAACGTATTTTTGAAGTCAACTAAAAGTAAAGAGTTAAGGAAATACAGTTTGATTTACGATATAACATTTTTTTTTTCTTTATAAAACATGTTCGTTAGTTCATTATTTACTGACGTCTTACTGTTGGAGTGCCTATAACAATATTTTGCTTGTAATATATTGTAAGTACATAAGATATCAATTATCACTGGGCGACCATTCGATATGTCTTTAAGGGCACTGAAGAAGCGTCTAGTAAGCTATTTGTATATTTTAGAATATCCACGTGGACGTAAATATGTGTTTATAAGCATTCAAGTTTTTTAGACGAAATTTAATTTACATAGTAGTCGTTTTGAGTGACTGGTCACGTCGTATTACAAAGAATAGGCTTTGACTTTGTAGGCCTGCGTACAAAATAAATGTACTATGTAATATGTATATTGAAACTAAGTAGGTACTTATTAAGATTTAAGACTTTACTTAACTTATCGCATATACTCCAGTTTTATTTTTGATGTTTTATACTATACTTACCTAGCACAAATGATTAAAAATATTCTATCCTAACTTATGTCATATGTAATAAGTAAACAATTATATTGTTAAATAATAAAATATGATTTAAAAATTAATTAAGTCTCGTCGCGAATATATTATAAAATATAGCAGATAATATTTAAAAAAAGATGTAGGTACCTATAACAAGAAAATCAACTGACTTTTACAAATATTGCATGTGCAAACAGTATATTTTGAGATAGCTAGATATACATCATTTTAACATTCAGACCTTATACCTAATCAAACATAAAGGTTTACATTAATTTAAAACCGTTGGACTACGACAAAGCATCACTTATATCTTGACGTTGAGTAAAATCGATATTTTTATGTCAAGTTCGCTGAATGAATAATGTCAATGTCATCTTTATTCACGTAGAGTACCGTCTGCTTACTCACGCACTATCTCTTGCCTATTCATTAGGCTAGGCGCCCAAGACAATTGAGTACACGCATGTGCTGTACGACACTACAAGGTTTTATTTGTTGTTGCTCTTTTCTAAGTTACGTAATATTCTATTTTTAGTCAAAGTTCAAAGAATCATTTAAAGTTTGATGACCTTTAATCAGAACGATAAAAGAGTTAGATTATTTTTACTCTACACTGTAAAAAGAGTTTTCGGTATAGGTATCAACGGAATCTCGAATACAAATACATAGAAAACATTTTAAGAAAAATACTACAGTAAAAGTAATTCTATTTTGAAATAAAATACATATAGAAGAAAGTAATCATTTTTACATTTTAAATTAAAAAAAAGCACTAGGTATACCTGCGTCATTTATGCAGATGAAAGCGATCAAAAAATTAAAGTTTGTACTTGCATGAAGCAAATAGTACGTTTATGATAGATTTTTTAGATGACCTAGTCTTCAATCTTCAAGGTTGAGTTTCCAAATAGAGTAAGACATGTATTCATTTATTAGTAGTACCTAGCCGAGAATGTATACATGTCAGTGTATCTTTATCTCTAACTCATAAGATTTTCGTAAAAACTTTCATATAAGTTTTTAAAATGATGGTAGACCCTTTCATCATAAAAAGATCTTACTTTCAAGATATATTATATGCCGGTTTTATTTAGTGAAAAGAGAGTTCAGTGGTGACTGCGTAGACCAGAATTATAAATGAATTCAAACAAGATTACAATCCTGGCTGGGTCCAGTTACTAATAATTATAAGTTTCTACCCCATAGGATAGGTTGGAACGGCTCGTGTAACACAACACCCTTCAAATCGGTAAACAGCAACGTGGGTCTTTGTGTTTTATTTAAGAAAAAGATGTTGTGGTGCCGCCACCGTCATTAAACTTTGCACAAGTTCTGCCATTCTTTCGAGTTCACAGACTAGCTTCAGTAAGTTTGGTTGTGCGCTAATATCTCGTCAGTTAGGCCTTGTTATATAACATACTAGCTGTGCCCGCGACTCCGCTCGCGTGGACTATAGAATGCTGTCTGTGTAGCGTATGCCCGAATTGTGCTACTTTAAAAATGTTTATCGTGGGCGATTCTTAGAAGATAGACACGTGCTATCGCTGGTTTTTCTGTAGGTCTTTTTAAGATCTACAATTAAGTAGTACATTAATTTGATATAGGTATCTCTTATGGTTTATTTAATGCACAAAAGCTTCTTTTTTGAATTGATTTAACATTATCGACATTGCTTATTTTTTTTCTTTGTGTTACAAAATCTGTCCTATAACCTAGCCAGATAATATATCTAGTTATGAACTTAAGAGAAACCCATATAAATTTGATTAGTGGTTTTCGAGTGAATAGAACATAAACGGACAGATAGACAGAGAGACTTTGAGTTTTATATTATGTATAGATTACATAAATACCTCCATACTTCAGAATTTATTTATAACAACAAAATATAATTAATAATTATAATTACACTTTGTACGTAATGTGCAGTAAATAAAAGATGTATATTTTTAAATAAATTTTATCCCACTCCGCGAGCGTAGCCACTGGCGGCAGGAGGTATACAGTGAAAATGAAATCTGAAATCAATTTTGGCGGCTGCATTTTAAAGAAAAAATATATAAACTACCTAAAAATTAAATGGGCATCTGTGGAAAATTATACATATCTAATATAATAAACGACTGTATGATTATTTTATAGGTATTTTATTATATCCGATAATTTTTAACGTATTTTTTTTAAAGTAATTCAATTTAATAGTCTATTAACTCGTAGATCTATTTTTATTATACGCTATATGAATGAAATTTGTTTTTGGAACATAAACAAAATCTCACTAAAACATACACGGCCTCTCATAGTCAACAACTTCACAGAAAGGATTCGAGTTCATGATTGTATTCAATATAGTAACCGTGTGTGGTTGTATCGTCAAGTTCATAACTTCAAAGTATTTTTCCTAAGGTTATTTACAATAGATTCGGGTAACTTCGATAGAATATTAAAAAAAAATCTTTCACAATAATGCTGTCAACTGTTTATTAGTACAAAACCAAAATTTAACCAGCACTATTGCAGCACCTAATTATGAAGAAAAAATCTGTATGTATTTTTTCATAGTTACCAAAAAAGATCGACGGATTTCATAAAAAAAACGGGCATGGTTTACAAAGTTGTGTTACCTAATGTTAAATTAAAATTAATGTAAAATTTTCATATTTTTACAGTTTATAGAATGCATATAGAATTATTCAGATAGAGGTACCTACCATGACAATTGAAACAAATATCTGAGAGAACCCTGCTATGTGAAAGTTACCACGTTTTCTCTTCAGGAGTTATTAACTTTTATGTATTAAAACCTATATGTCATTATATTTCAAAGATAAACCCTTATTTATTTAAAACATTAACATTTTATTTTCTATTATTTTAAATATTGTTATAATAAGTATCTACGTGTACCTATTCACCATTATGAATGCTCTTAATTTAACACGTTTCTGGAACCTAACTTAAATACAGCACTGAATTTCGATAAGATTTGCCTTGCTTTACTGAAAATATGGATTATGGGTAAAGTGAAATTTTGTATCCTAACATAACCTAATATTTAAGGACTATTTTCTGTGTGGATTAGTTATCTATGTAAGATAAATGTCTTCACAGGTACATAGAAAACCCTTCTATTACTGTTAGTCTGAGAGAATACATTTTTTCATAAGTTATCGTTAGATAAAGAAATTTTTGAAATATAGATAAAGTTATCAAAGTTAACAATACAAAATTATGAGAAAACAACTTACAAGTACAAAGTTGTAAAGATCATAAGTATTCGCTATGTTCGCATTTAAGTTTTATACTTATTCATAATATATATAGATACTTGGCATTGGCTTGGATAAATGGCACTGAATCCTCAGACGGCTTTTACAGCTGCTTCACCGGGCTTGGTGGCGAGCGCTTAAGGTACTCATCCGCGAAAGCAAGGCAACAAGCTCCAAGGATGCCAAAGTGACCGAACCTCCGCTACTGAACTGAACTGGTGAACTGGCTAATTCCAGATCTAAAATAACTATATATACACATGTTTCTTTCTTCTGGGAGGAGGGAAGAAACATGTGTATACTCGTATGTATTTAGTTATATGTCAATTTTGGTCTACACTAACTATTTAAAAAAAAAGTCCCTTAGATGCATACCTGAGTGGTGTGCATGTATGTACAAATGCAGTGTAATGAGTGTATGTTGGTAGCTAGTGAATGCAGTGTCACTGTATCGCGCGAGCGGCTGCTTGGCTCAAGGGCTCCGCGCCAGAGGAACGGACCAAGGCTTTAGTTACCGCAAGATAGGGGTAGCCGTGCAGGCGAGTGTGCGGGAACGAAGTTAACTGCCCGTCCCCCGCGGAGGTAACGGTGGTTTCGCGGGCATTGGCACGAGCACCCTTGGTTGATAGGGACGGACTTGTAGTACGTGTAGGCTTTCTCGATCTTGTCATCGGGGTCGGTAGAGATATTCCGCGGTCGGCGTTTTGCCTTCGGGGCATCTAGGACTGGGGTGCAATTCGTGGCGACTACCACTAATGGGTTTAGGTGATTCGACTCTGTGTCGATGTTCTAGCGAGGAATTTGACTTATGATTCGATCGAAGGAAGTTCCATATCTCTATGGAATATATACTTGTACCTATTTAACTAGCTAGCCTGCGGCTACGCATCATTTAATAAACAGTAATTATTTATATCACATATTTTTAATTGTTTGATGTTATATTGATATTTTTATAGCCTATCAATTACGAAATGACATATTATACTCCTTGTATACAAAATTTCATGAAATCTGTTAACATTATTCTTATTATGTTTTTTTGCGTTATCTAAAAGTGTATAATCATTATATTATTGACAATGTCACACTGACAAAAAATAATTAAATGTCCAAATTAGAGATTAATGGCCTATAAATTAGCATTCGGCATAACATTTGGAAAAATATTACTTGTAAGTACCTACCTACAGAAAGAACTACAGATTTATTAATATAGACATGTTAATAAATGTAAATATTATACAACTGTTTTATATTAAATATTTAATTAGGTGTTTCTTACTTAATTTACAACAATAATCGTAAGGCCATCGACGCTCGTTTTTTTAAACCTTATTTATTTCAAATCATATTAAATATTAGTTAATACAGATAATAATATTACTAATAGTAATATGAAACAGCTGGCCATCATATTATAAATAATATAAGTATACTATAATATTTCACAATAATTTATATCACAATTACATCATACATGTATCTATTGAAGAATGAAAGAAATACATTTATCATTGACAAGGACACCTAATTTTAATATTTATTACCTACTAAAAATCATAAATATAATATGTTGTACGTACTTTAAAATACCAACCGTCCACGGCGCCAACTGGTAATGTTGGTATAACATACCTATAAGATTAGATAAACAATAACTTTTCTTGTAAACCATAAATCTGGCATACCGTTTACCTAAGGTGTAAACTTTGTTGGAAAAACACAAAATTAGCAATTCCAATACGTATCCTCTTTGAATAAAACTGATTTTTTATTGCTAGACTATCGATCAACGTGATGTATAAATATACATAATAAATCGTATAGCCGTCGTGCCGGTGATGCATTTTAACTATGGAAGAAATGTAGAACCCTTGCAAACAATGGTCCAACTATAGATACATAGTAAATAGATGGTTATTTATACCTAAGAATATGATCTCATAATCAATCTGCTCAACTAACATTGTACTTTAAAATGTATTTGAAAATGATAAGTACATATTACTATTTTTACACAGTACCTAGTTGGACTGTCTGCATGTTTGGTTGGACAAGCTACATTAAAAAAAAAAACTCTATTAATTTTAATGTAATCTTCTATGACATCGGTAAAAATGTTCCGCGGTCGGTGTTTTGCTTTTGGGGCGTTCCAATGACGAAATCGAGGCTAATACGTTCTATTCCACTGTTCTCAGAAACCATGCGTGTGCTAGCGCTTTTTTTTTCGATCTGATTGTACTGTTAGCCTTAGGGAGCCTTTACGGCTTTTACAGCTTCACCGGGCTTGATGTGTGCTCGCACTCACGCCTGCGAAACATCAGTTCCCTTCGCAGGGGACGGTCGGTTAACTTCGCTCCCGCACATCCGCCAAGACCAACCTCTGTGCCAACTCAAGCCTAGGTATATCCTTTCGGCGTGAGACCCTTGAGCCAGCAGCCACTCGCGCGATACAGTGACACTGCATTCACTAGCTATCAAAATACAAACATGACACTGCACTTCACACATGCCATTTTTTTGATAGTTAGTTTTAGACCAAATTGCCAGATTACTAAGTGTTTCTACATGCTTCTCCTTTCCTGCCAGAAGGCAGAAACATGTATCGTTAGTTCGCGACTTAATTACAACTAACGCAACATCCCAAGCCGAGTTTATGCTATTTTTTAGTTCAATTCAATTCTTTCTAATCTTACCTATCATATAACATCAATGCTTATAAAGGCCCTAGTAAAACTTTTAAATTCTAATCTAAATTTTAAATGAAAACATTATTAAAGTTAATATAAATATGTTTGCAATTAACATAAAATTACTGTAACAAGTAGTATAAAGCATTTATACAGTCTGTTATTAGTACATAACGCATAACACTAAGGGAGACGTGACTCAATAGCGGCGAGAATGCGAGAGGCATTGTTCAGTCCGACGAACTTTGAGAAAGCTTCGCTCGCTCGGCTCATGCCAAACGTTATGCTAATATTGATACCATGTCGTCTGCCAGTTCGCTATTTTCAATTTATTTTATTCGTCTGCAATTTGAAATTTAGGAATGTAGGTATATAGTAATATTATACTAATGTTACACTCGAGAGTTCTAGACAATTTATTAAAGCACATTCATTTTCACGTTACTTGTGTGAAGTTACGGACGGAATAAACAATTTATGGTTTCGCTTTGATATGCCTTGTTAGTTTAGGGCTCGAGTAAACCTTCGAGTTTTGATCTTCCATTTGTTTCGGATAAAATAAATACCCTAATCCTGAAAGTATATACTATTGGCCAGTTGTAGAAATATATTGGACCGATAACAAGCTCCTTTGTAACGGAATAGGTGTCGATTGCTCTCAAAAGGATTAAATGAAATGCGTACAATTTATATCTCTATTAACGTTGAGTATTGTTTACACACGCCTTGCCGCAGACTCGGGGGCCAGCGCAGACGCTTGTGAAAACACTCGCTTTGAGATTAAAGGTAGTGTTGGCCACATAGGCCAGCAAATGTTGGCCCGTTTCGATCCAAATTTGACTCGGAATAATCGAACTTAGCTCACTCCCGGAGGTCTTCGAGTGTTGGGCGCGTTTAAGTTTGTTTACAGCGAGCTCAGCGTTTCCGACCAGTTTGCATAACTCGGGGGTAGTCTCAATAAAAACAAATTGGCTCGCTGACCAAAGTAGCGCATTACACACGTACGAGGAAGCGGAGCGACACGCTTCGAGCTGATTTACTGACATTTCACGCAACGCGCAATATTGTTATAGTTGTAAATGAAAACTAGAATTTTAGCTTAAATACATTATATTAATATAAATTAATAATGTTTAAGTCGTAAAAAAACATACAAACATAGCTGGGTCAATCAACGAATATATTATTATCCACAATTAGGAGAGAATAGAAGTTAAAAAAAATGTTTTCTTTTATTTTGATGAAAGGATCTATTAAAGGATACCGACGCGTCGCGCCCTTGCGAGTGAAGGCAAACAGAACTGAAGCTACTTACGGCGAAAAACCCATCTACGTGGTTTCCTACAAAATTCTTGAAGATAACTCAGTATACACATTTTATCAGGGATATAGGAGATTTTTTGTAAAAATGTTTTGCCTTATTCCTTTTTTGAATTGCACACGTTAAACTATAACACGCAGTCTTGTTCTATGATAAAACTTAACAGCAAGTGAGTGACAAGTATAAGTTTATTTAATTAAAGTTCACAAGTTAATGTGGTCTTTACACAAGAACATTTTGTATGGAAAGAATATTTCGTAACCTGAATTATCATGAAATTTCATAGAAACAGAAGATTTTTGAGAACGTAATTTCGGTCACGACTCATCCAAGTAGTACACGAACTAGACTCCAATCACCAAAGTTAATAAATTTCATAACAAATAAAGTTTTCATATATATTTTTTAATTTGATACTCTCATTACGTCAAATCATAGACAAATTTATCAAATTATATTTTACATGTAACAACATTCCATAAACAAACTTAAATTAATGTAAATAATTATAAACCCCATACATAAATAAACTCGAGTGCAATTGGAATCTTTTTATCAAAATAAAATAAAACAGTAAATAATCATACCCGTCGAAAAAAAAAGAAAGAATTACCGAAAGGCAGTTGGCTCTACGCGTCTCACGCGCAATAATCTGAAAGATACAATCGCGGTCGCGAGCATCACGTAAATCACAGATACATATCTTGATTTAAACAGTCGAGAGTGGGGAGTGAGTTTCACCTTTGTAACTCCTGTGCGGAATTGATCCGTTTGATATTATATTTTTAAATGTGATATGCATAATTTTACAGATATCGGACTGGTAAGGAAGCACGACTTCTTTGATTAAGAGTATCTATTAGGGGAATCACGGGCGACTGGAAACTGTCACAAAACTTAAAACAAAATAGTGAGCAAATAAACAACAAATAGCTGGTTATTTCAATCAGGTATATTTCGTTCTATACTAAATAAGAATATAATTAAATGTGGAACCTAAAGACATAAAACATGTTCCTCTCTTTATAACTTGTTGACGTTTTAATATTTACGTTGTTACAATGTTCTATTTGCTTAACCCGGTATTAACATTAGCTCGCTTGTCACGCACTTTTTTACATTAAAATGTTAGTACTAGTGTATATTAATTACGAGCATGTTTACAGATTAAATGAATGTTGAACGAACAATTTAGTTTTGACTAAGTTTCAACGATTAAATAAATGTGAAATATTCAAACTACAAAGCTACACGAGTTTTAATATTATGTTCCGTTTTAAAAATATTCGATTTTTACGATATTGCATTATTGTAATAAATAAGGTTATAACAATATAGGATAATGGCTTAATAAATTCACAGCGTTTCTATACGTGAATTATCTCACGTGTGTTTATAATTGTCTCGTAAAAGACACGACGCGCCTAAATTTAGGTACCTACACGAGGAATCCTGACAACATAATTCACTGTGTGTTTGGGAAATGTAATGTTAATATGAAAAAATAACATTGGGCCTACCTCTTACCCCGCTAAAACAATTACCCGTTCGTTCGGAAAGATTTACCACGTGCAGATTAGGCTTGTTCAAGTATCTCGAGATGTTTTTTGCTAAATGTAAAGGAACAAAAAATATTTAAATGCCTTAAATTACTTTAATAAGAAGCACATTTACAACTTAGGTCTTATCTCTTCTTGTTGCTAAATATGTTGTATTTGTATATTATATTGCTTTCACAATATATCTTTTAATTTTTTTTTATTCAATAGTTTCTTATAAGTAGTAGTGATATAGTTTTAAAATTGCTTCAATTTAGGAATGGACTTACATAAAGTTTTAACATAGTTTTATTTGCTTGTATTTGTAATTATCTATATAAATTGTAATTCTGTTTGTATTTCCAATTATTTTACAAACCATTTTGAATAAATTTTGTACACAGGAAGTATATGTCATTCCTCAGTTGATAAGCTATAGATATAAATTATCAATAATAAGAATAAAAATAAATTTACGTGACTAAAATAATCACTATGCAATAAACGCGTCTGGAGCCGCGGGGCAACGCTAGTCTTGTATAAAGTTTCAATACTAATATCTAAATTCCCTAAGATACTCCAAAAATTAAGCTGCTAACGTGCTCGCATATATCAACGACCTAACGGAGTTTTTGGTTATTTGGATATTTATGTAGGTATTTATCTGTTTCATTCTTTATGTAAGGTACCATTAAATAGTACGTGGGTGTATGGAAATCGCTTATCAAATATCAAAGACAAAGAGATTGATACCAGTTATGTTAACTCACATTAATGTAGTGCAGATGTAATGAACACTGGCTATTGCAAAGATAATCTACAAAACAGCATTAATCTTCTGTTCAAAACAAATCATTGCCATCATTTTTCTCTCAGTTAATTCCTACACTATCAAACTAAACAAATCTTTCAATAAAAAACAAAAATTGAGCAGAATGTATTTTCACTAGTTTAAAGTTTACAACTTGCATAACCTTTTTAAATACAAAACAAACATCTCTGTATATTCAGATTTCATAAAATTTATGGTAATAGGTACAAAATGTTTAATTTTTTTTTCAACAAAAATATTTTTTCTTATGCCTTAACAAAAATATTTAACTTCATACCCGTCCAATAAAGATGACAATTAAAGTAATTTAATGATCACTAACAAGAAATTAAAACACCATTTTATTATAGAGAAGCTTAATTGCACGTTCCGAAGATTTTTGACGCGATCTCCTTTTGAGGTCAGCCGACTGTGGCCAGTTCTTTTATAATAGATTCAGCTTGAATTAATAATTAAAACATTTTACGTCTTTATCTGGGCTCATGACATTCGCAATGTAATTCTCATGTTGTGAACGCGAATTATGAATTTAATATAGGGCTTTATCATATAGCATACGTTTTATGGAAATGAGGCTTGGAAAACTTTAATCAAGAATGTCTAATTATGTTGGATACCACCCACGACTTCTTAGTTTCTTACAGCTGTTATAAAAACTGACATAAAAGATTGTTCTGCACAGAGATTTTATCATATAAAACTTATAAGGAAATTTAGACAATTGTTTTTTTTTATGAAAGCGTTCGTTTATGCAATAATTTCAATTTATCTATACACTCTTAATCTATATATTAAAATTGCTACTGACTACGATTCATACAAATTTACTAAGAAATGAATATGAATCTAGCTACTGTTAACTATCAAATCGCCTACAAGAAACACGTTACAAATTTAGGCTGCCACAATTAATTCTATAAATATACGAGACGTTTAAGAACATTAATTTCTCAATCAATGGACATAAATGTTTAAATATTCACCTCTCCGTTATTAAATGAATGAGTCGTATATACTAACAAGTGTAAAAGAATTTCTAACTACATATTATTATGTAGTTTATTATACATAACTATATATTATTATTATGTATGTAAGTACACTGCTTATTTTCATCGGGAGCATTCAAACATGATACGTGTGTTACGGCTCAATCATTCAGTATAAATAGTGCCTAATGCTTACATCTGTAATCTTAAAATACGTACTGTTTGATAATCGATATAATAAGCTGTTTTATACATCAATGAAACCTCTGCCTACGTGGTCTTGGCTGGCCCTGCGCCTTTATTAAAACTACATATGTACATTTTTCAATATTAATGAGTTGCTTTGCATGTTTCTCAGTATACGCCGACCGGATGCTGAATCACGATATATTCCTTGTTTACATTTCGATATGTATCTATCTACATATTGGACAAGCTTTTAACGAGCCGCTCGAGAAATATTGCTTTTTTGTGTGAAATGCCTTTGTGTTTCGTTAACCCTAAGACTGCAAACGAGGTGTCAAATCTGAAATTGTAATTTGACAATAAAATCCATGCAATTGATATAATTCGATATAACCCTTAGCATTCGAGTGGTGTTGTGTAATGTGTGTTGGAGGGATGGTTTAGGGTAACAGCGAGCTTTAGGGGATCAGGGGACAGACACAGGGTGCGACTGACATTGAAGAAGTGCCAATAACAGAGGTATAAATAGTGGGGGCCGGCGGCGTAGGGCGTTACTTCTGTACGAGATCGGAATATTTTGTTAGTACGCCGGGTGTTGTGTCCTAAACATCGGATTACAATGCGGGAAGGCGACTATTGAACGATAGCGATCTGTGTCTACTTGATAAATTGTTAAGTTACTACATATTTACGACTTTTTACGTGTTTTCCAACATTTAAAATCAAGTATCGGCGCAATCAAACGAACTTTAAAACTATCCAATAGTGTTAGTTAGTTTAAATATTCAAAGAAAGACGTATATAGATTATTCGGATTAGCTTGGAAAATTCGCTTTGAGAATTTCAATAAGTTCACTTTTTAACTTAATTCCTTCTCAAGCAAGCAATGTAGCTTTAAAATTTAAAAAAAATATATATAGAGATGGTTAAATAAAAAAAACTAAGCTGGTATTTATTGTCCATTATAACATTAAGTTGGGTACACATACATTCACTGAATTCACTATAAAACTAGTTCCCGAGGTGGTATTGCCACCAAAAAAGTTATAATAAAACTCATAAATTCTGCCCTAAAGATTGGTCACCCTCGACGTAGACAAAAATGACCAAAATAAATTGGAATGCTAGTGGGTAGCCGATAAAACATTCAGTTTATAGGGTGTCATATTTACATTTGGTAATATATAGACGTGGGAATACACACAAGTACTTATTTCGTAAAAGACACCTTTAAAACAGGTATATAAGTTTGATTTTCTGTGACTATGTAGCAAAAATACTGGGTAACGAAGAAACACAGCGAAATTAATCTTTTTTTTCGATTGAAAGGATCGTAACTTTTACCTTTCGTATTGATTGCTTAGGGAAGGGAGGAGGGCGGCGGCATATGGCGTCTGGTAATCCAATCACACTGGCACTTCAATTAAACAAAGCTCTCTAGCTACTAGGTACTAATCGATTGGCTATAATATGGGACTCAACAAGACAGGGAAACCATAATTTAATGCAAAGTAGATGTTACTGCGTTGTATAAGTAACTCGTAGTTTATTTTAACTACTGTAACTAATTATAATACACTGCATACAATATTCGAATTCAATTACGTAACATCGTATTTTTTAGGAATATTTTATTTTATATATTACCAATATTTCGTTATACTGTACATTTCACAAAATACGTATTTACTTTCATATTATAATGTAAAGTATTTTTAACTAAAAATACACCATTCACGCGTTTCTTTATCTATAAGAAAATTAAAGTCACTCCACAATACAATACAATAATTTCAGGAATTACGTACACCCTCTATTTTTGTTCAACAATGCAGGCGGCTTAAAGCCTAATGTATGTGTGTAATCTACAGAAACATTTATAAGGAAAAGGCGAGAAAACACCCTCTAAATGAATGCGCTCAAGATTAGTTTACGCCATTCCAGCACGTTACACGAATAGCGATGCTACCAAATAAAATGTTTAGGGTCATTCTGAGCAAGCGCGGCTGAGCTAGCCCAAATGCCAATAGGTCTATTTCACCTCAAGCCCCCGAAGGGAGTTATACGGCGATCATAAATTGTTGACCGCAAATTTGCAATCCTATCTTTTTGGCCCGGTAAGGGATAAAACATTAACATAACTCTGTGTTGGATAATTTAAGCTACACGAGCTTCAAGAAAATAACAGTGCGCTTATCATATTGAATGTATGTATAGACAGGGTTTTGAGGTACTGAACGTAATGCTTAAATAAATTTTTTACCTGCCTTGAACAAACAAGAAATTTGATAACTTGATTTGTGCAATACTGAGGTACATGGTACAACGATTAAAAACTTACATTATTTTATAACAATGTTAGGTATATCAATAACAAATTAACATTGTTGTTATTTGTCCTAGTTTTATACACATAGAATTATAAAAAATCTAAATTCATGTACATTTTTTATAGAATTGGAATAGTCGGCTTTAGATCTTTTTATTTGAGATCGAAATCCTGATTTAAGTACAAAAATTAACTGTGGAATATTTTAATGAAACTTTCCTTGAATGGTGGATTAATTTTTAATTATAATTGCTGCGTATCTACAGCGGTCGTTCAGTGAAGTCGTCGTTAGAATGCGAGAGAAGCGCGATTTAATCACTTGACTTATAACGAGGTGGGGGTAGAAGTTCATTAAGTACATTCTTGAGTTATAAGCGCCCCTTAATTGCGCTCAGCTATTTTCTGCGTGATTAAATATGCAATTTATTATATCTTATATTAGGAATTTTATATAAAACTTACACAGCTGTTGGAGTATGTATAAAATCATTTTACATGTAAAAATATGTAATTATATTTTTGTAAATTAATCATAGAGTATATTATTAGATATGTATATATCTTACACTATATATTATATCTTATCTTATATATTATATCTTATCTTATCATAATTTCAAACTCAAACAGTTCTTAATCCGCAAAAATTATAAAAAGTTTATATCTATATAACATAACATATTTTACTCATCTTTGCATCCATAAATTAAATAAAAATTGAGGTTGTTACTAACATAGAAATTCTTCGAAAAAAATGTATGCATGCGTAACAGTAAAATGCTATAACGTACGGCTAAATTACAATTAGTTGCACAAATAGGTAAAGTTTTTTTTATTAGGGTGATGAAGTAGCCATGTCCTTCGTCCGTCCGTCTGTCTGCTTATATAGTCTGAGATTCTTATTACTAGAAAGTTGTTATTTGGTATGGGTATATCATATATGTATTAAGCAAGAGGTAAAATCAAATTAAAAAAAACCTTTTTTGAGGTTCCTCGCTACGCGCAATTTGGAGATGATTTTTTTTAAAAGTTCATTAAAAATATTGCAGATGTGGGAAAACCATTTTTCGATTCAGGAATCCGCAATTTTTGCTGAAATCAAGTATCCGTCTTCGTCTCCCCCCCCCCTCCCCAGAACGACTAATATTAAAATGCATTTGGTGAAGTAATTTCTTACAAATTTCATTGAAAATGACTTAAAGCCCTCTTATAATTCTGCTTGTGACGGGCAACCAACCTGAAATTGCGCGTGACCCGACACGCAATGGGCAATCTTTTATATCTAACCCGATACGAATACTAATCAAATTTAATTTTAAATCCTTAACTAGTAGGCAAATCCACAATTATAGTTTATGCTCATTGTGGTATTTATAATGACTATTTGGCTGATTCCCAGTAAGTGTAAATTTTAGAATATTTTGAAATTTCGGTCTTTGCTATGTGATGATAGGTAACTGACAATTATATTACAATCTACAATAATTTTAAAGATAAAATTAAATGAAATCAATTCAGAAATAATGTCTAAATACAAACTGTGACTCTTAATAAACTAAATAGATATCCTTGTGACTATTCTTCAGTTTTCATATAGGTGACCCAAGAATGTAATGAAAAATTTCAGCGCGTCAATTTCAACAATACTAAATTGGAAGTTTTAAACACCTTCGGGTGCGGTTACCGAGTCCTACCGTAGTTTACAAGTAGGTACACGAGAGCCCAGGGCCTGTTAGGCGCTTAAGGGCGCATTACACCCTTGAAATAGGGCCATGGTAATTAAAACGCTCTAAACTGACAATTACAAAGTACCTATGAACAAGGCGCTCACCGGGACTCGTAACGATGAGCTTTCAACGAGCTTCAGTTGAACTTCACACAAATATGTAAATTTAGTGTCAGTAAAAAATTAAAATTTGTGTTTAACGTCTACTGAGGTAATAAATTAATGTTTTCTAGTCTTTTTTATACACAATACAGCGTGTGAGTTCACTATCCATCCTAGATGACCACATTTGTGAAGTGAATAGTCCTACGCCATCAAGGTAAATTACGAACGCTTTTAAGATCTAACCATCAAAGGCGTCATTATCAACCTTTCCAAACATAACTATATCGTTATATGAGCCATTCCACTCGATTTTCACCTCTTCTCATTCTATAGCTTCAAGTAATTTTAATCAGATTTACGTACTATCCAAACGTCATTAAACTCGAACATATTAAATACAAATTTATTTAGATCATTATTCTATACTATTTTATAAGATAATAAGGTCCTATATAGAACTTTATTATCGTGTACACTACTAGATTTGTAGAATGGATTAGGTTACCCAGGGCAGTTTTTCCTAAGGGGAAAGGGGTTCTTTAGAAGGGCATGAAATACACTTTCCAAGGTGGGCATGATAACCATTTAACATGAGATGAGAGCCGAGAGCCTATTTGCTACCGTTTTGGCATAAAAAAGGAAAAGTCTACGAAGCAAACGTAAACGTAAATATTAGCTTTAGTCGCTTTTAAAACGATATTTAGAATAATAGTGTTAGTTGGGTTATTAGGATACTAGTATTTTAAATATTTACATATTTATTATTAATGCCTATATTTTATGTTAATATAAAGATTCGAAGATGGCTGTTATATAGCCTCATATGGTCTTATATGTAATCTTAATGTACCTATTTGTAAAACGTTTTCTATGGCATAAACACTCTGCATAAATCATATTCCTAATTTCATGTTTAAAATTTTCTCTTAATAAATATCATCTCTTTAATTTCATACTAGTAAAATCAGGGTTAAAAACCATAATTTAGCATTCAGAATATTATAAACGGTTATTGGCGTTATATAGAAAAGAACTGAATCTCAATAATAAATTTAAATCACTAGAACCGATATCGTATCTACCCGCATCAAGTTTGAACTAAACAATTTATGCACCCAATACGTACAGAGATCTGACGTTGAAAATTGTATTGTCATAAATTATATATAGTTGAATTAATTAGTGCACAATGGCACGGCTAACGAGCACGGTGGGCGGTGCTCGCCTGCATAGGAGCAAATTAAATTTGCATGTTACTAACCCCGTAACACCCCAGTCCGGCTTTGTCCGAAGGGAGTGATTAGCAATCGCCATATTTGGTCAGTATCCTGCCTTGGCACGACCAATCAGGGTGGGTCTGGACTACTTATTAGTTTGAAAGTCGAAAATAGAGTATTCGGCGAGACCTTCATCTGTAATGTGGTTTTTTATTAATTAATAAACTTGTTTTATTTAATCCTATATTATGTAGACTGTTTATTTTTTTGGAAATTTAGAATAGTTTTACAAACAAAAGTACCTAGAAGTAAAATTACAAAACAATGTATGCTAATCCAAAATTATAATACTATACGAGTAATTTTCGTAGACATGTGAAGAAACCTATAAAAACGTGTTATCATTTTATAATATTTATGTATAAACCCGCCACAAAAAGTTTAGTATTATTACAATGCCCGATTTAAATTTTGGCTAAATGTTTTGCCTATCAGCTTCCTATACTTTTTATTGTAAAATTACCATTGTACTTTTTAATAGTGGTGGTATTTTACGTGATATAGTCTGGCAATTGTACATAGTGGGTTTCCACAAAAACTCCATGCTCAACTATCCAGTTCTAACAAGGGAGCTACCATCTTGTTAGAGCGTTGTTTGAAATTTAAAGATTAGAAAAATATTCTATTCACTTGACATTGGCAGAAATCTACAAAAAAGGTTGTACAATCTTTATATATAAATCCTACACAAATTGTAATTTTACGAAACCGCTAATTAATATACTTATTTCGTAATAATATAAAACAAATACGCAGAAAAAGGTTTTGTATTATTACAATACCCGATTTAAATTTTGGCTAAATGTTTTGCCTATTTATTGGAAACCCAATTTTTTTTTGTAAAACTACCCTTGAAATTTTTAACAGTGATAACAAGCAGATTTTTTCACTTGCTAAATATATATAGAGGCATCTTCTCTTATGCATTGAGGCTATTGAGGCATATTCCTCAACACGAATATACATTTTTTGTCAAATATAAAAGCATCAATTTTCTACAAGAGCTTTTTATCTAAATATTTTCGTACATTACAGGGTCTATTCTAAAAACATTTCGCGCACATCTCACTGCGGGTGGGGCGGGATGAAATTATAAAATATAGCAATTGCGTTGTTCCCTTTGTTTTTTAAGGGTACCTACATAGATATCGAATGGGGCGCGAGTGTTCATGCGGTATTCAAATATCGTAGCCGGCAGGGGTAAACTAATTTGTTTTAAATTACGTTACGATATTGCTTTTCGTGTTATAATATTGCTGAAATAAACAAGCGGGAGAGGGTTCGAATAAAATATTAGAAGGTTCGCTCCGTAATTAGATTACGTAATTAGACACGCATATATCGTATATATTGCAGAATACATAGCATTGGTTGTGCCCCACGGTTTCAGCTGTGCAAAACATATTAGACTAAACTGTTTTTTTTTATAGAACTAATGCGCCAAAAAGCGTACGGCTTGCCTGATGGTAAACGCCTACCGAAGCCTATGGACGCTTGTAATAAATACCATATGTATCAGTAGCACGTTGTCGACCTTAAACCCTCCTACCCCAAGGAGCTCTGGAAACCCTAATCACCGCAGAAACAAAAAAGCTTAGTCTGCGATCTTCTGCAGGGTGTAGGTATTCCACCAGTCGGACTGTCCCAAGTAGAGAGAAATCTCCAAAGAAATTAATCTACGCCCTACTTCTCTTTATTCATCATGACGTTCATGTTTACTACTACTCCGCTGCTTAGGCTCATAGCGTGAAGTTAGATAGCCTATAATTTTCTTCAATAAATAGGTTATAAAAATCTCCATAAAATCCAAATAAAAAGGTTATGAAAAGTTCCAGAGATCAGCGCGTTCAAACAAACAAACAAACAAAAATCTCTTGAGCTTTATTATATTAGTACAGATTTACTTTTATGTTTCTGTAAAATATCTACTCGAAATATAAATTGTAGTTCATTTACCGAACACGTTGGGTTCGATATTTCTATAGAAATTATTTCATACTTGCAATGCTTACCTACATATAATACACGGCATTAGGTATTCAGCTGTTGCGAAGTGTTACTATTTATTAACATTAAATAAATAGTTGCTGTTTGTTGATAACAATTATACTGCTATAAAATTATGCAATTATGTAGCTGTTAATATATTGACATATTTCACTAAAATCTTAACACCACTACCTAACCAAGAAAACTAAATTTCAAATAGAGATTCTCACTTTCCAAACGTATGTATTTAATATCATTGTTCTACCATTCGAGAAAGTTGCGAAATAAATTCATAATTTAAATAATACTTTTTAATGTGACAATTCAGCTGCCCTCGTATGAATCATCCTCATTCTCATAATACAATCTCATCCAGTCTTAAAGTCAATTTATTACGACAAAAGATACCCTGTTATCACACGTTCACACTGATATTTATAAGACAGATGCATATTTTATTAACTTTCGTACATAAAATAAAATAAAAACTATCACTCAGTACTCTCGCTGACAAATTCGGCATACAAATCTTATTCGTAATAAACGTAACGAAACGAAACGGAACGTTAATAAAGATATAATAATAAATATTCCGAGGAAAACCTTTCGGGATTCGAATTAAACTAAGGGTAGGAAAATTGCCGGAGTCCCCGAGGAGACGTCGAGCGACAGCTGCGGAACCTAATGTCCTTTCTATTTATCTGTGATCGGGAAAATGATGTTGTATAGATACTTATATAGTATACCATAATAAGAAATTATTCTCCCTATGAGACATCGACTTTCGTCATATTTCTATATGCGAAGTTATAGTACTACACCACGATCAAAATATAAGGTCGCGTGTAAAACACATAGCAACGTCCACTCCGCATAGAAGCTTACTCGAAAACGTGCCAATTTCAATGAGATATTTCACTTAATATTCATAGAATCATATCCGGCTCATGATTTATAAGTAATAAAAACTATTCAGCAAACAAAACGAATTAACACTACAAATCGTCCATAGGAACTTGATATTGTGTGAGCCGATGACAATCTCTGTTTTATGGTGGAGATCTCGTAAATGTCTATTAATATGAATGGGTTCCAATTACTTTTACGATTCGCGTTTTGTTGAGATGTTCTAAAAAAAGTTTACGATCTCCCGCCCCCTGGTCTGTTTGACTTTAGCTGGAGAGGGTTTGACGCCACTGGGTTATAGATCGAAGCGTGGAATACTTAAACAATCGCGCTTCACGGCAGATGGCACACGAATGTCACCCACCTGTCAATGACCGAACCTTGAGTTTGGATTAGGATATTCAGCATAGAAGTTGTATTTATTTAATTGACCGTTGAGATAATAAAATCTATATATCTACTTAATATTATTTTGTAGATAGCGAAATATCAGAAAATTCCGCTGCATGGTATTTATTAAGATAATACTTCGACATCAACAAACGGATATCGTGCGTTAGTGTCAGCCCGTGCACTCGTCTCGTGTGTGCATGTGTTTTCGCAAACGCGACGATGAAGCAATTACGATCAATATACACCCTGTGAAGTTGCAAACGATTATATAGCCATTTAAATTTCATGTTTATTTACATAAATGAATTGATGAGATAATTTGCTTTTATTGTTATAATTTGTGTTATGTTTCCGCCTCGAGTCTCCTTCAGAATTTGTTGCACAAATAATTCAGGTAAATGAGAAACGAGGTGGAAATTCTGCAATTCATGAGTCATTCATAAAGGCCGATTTACGTACATTCAATAATGTGCATATTCTCAATATTGAACGCGGATATTACCTTTTGAACATAATAAAACAAACAAAACCGAAGTCGGAACATCTGAGACTCAAAATACCTAATTTCCATTCAATGAATCGGAATGCGTCGAAGTGAATGAGTATGGTCGAATAAGATTGTGGTAACTTCCTACACAGAGTGCCAGTGGTCCGGGCCGGAACGTCTATCACATCACATGACCCGCTGAATGCGTCTTATTACACTTTTATCGCTCGTATCACTCATAAAATGCTAATGAACGAGCGTTTTGGAGCAAACATCCGAGCGAGAGATTCAAATGACGGTATAAAACGTAACCCGAAGTCAACACTTCGTTGGAAACGTAATCGTAATCGGTCTATGTGCTTTCAAAACAACGCGTAACACGACCGCTGTCTGTATGGCCGCTAAGATACAGGCGATGTTTTAAAAAGCTCTTTTATTGTGCGACTGATATACTAAGTGTATTCATATTTCATTGTATCTGCATCACTGTTCTTGAATTCTATACTCAATTCTATTAACTATAAAACTTTAAATTGATCTTTAACAATTAGTTTTTATAAATTTAAATAGTCGCGTTACTACATAGTTATTTTTTTTTTTGATAATTTAATTCGTAACAGATTTAATAGTAACATAGTTGTACTTTCGTGATAATACTGATAATAATTTAAATTCAGAATTCACTGTGTGCGTTCTAATCGGTTTACTAGTTTATTTATTGTTTTATAAACTTGACTCATAAAAGTAAAAAAGACGTAGTTTTAAATTTATATAACGTTTTTTATTTATATCAACCTTACCATCATAACAAATCAATAACATAGTTATTATCCGAAGCAGTTTTTTTTTTTTTTTTTAAACTGACTGCTGGGTCGTAAATTATTTTTTCTTAATTATTATTTTAATTTCTATGACTAATCGCAAGCAATTAATACGAAATACGAATAGCAAGCAGGTGCAAAACTCATTCAACCGTGCAGAATAATTTGTCTAACATATTATATAGTAGGTGCGAAATATTATGTCACAGAATCTCGTAAAACTTTATTTTAAATATTTCAAAGAATTCTACTGTGTGACGTAAATTAATTGTCCCCTTCCCTTCAATTATAACTGGTAATAACGTCACTGAAATATCCACCGAAGCCGGCTGAACAATATTTAGTTACTTTAAAATTATACGTGACACATAATACCGGCCATTATAGTTTTTTTGTGACGCCCCGACAGTGTTATCTGTGACTGATGGAGTCATTTTCAAAAATAAAACGGCCCTCTTTCTCCTCTTGCTATGAGAATATACGGCCACTTCACATTAATATATTATCAAAATAACGCTTTGAGCTTCGGAGTGTGCGCAGACGCAAGCGGCTTATCTACAAACACGAATACTCACAAATAATATCTAATAGGAAATGAAGTATGTACTTAGCGAGGCAATTTGGGTGTTTCAAACATCCTGTTATACTATTAACACGTGAGCCCCTGATATAAATAATGACGACGAAAAAATTAAAGCAGAGTAAGCCAATTGTTTCCGGGCTTGGTAATAGTTTTAAGAATGTCTACTAGGTTTGATATTAGACACTATTTTTATACATGCAAAAAAAAAGTATTCATTGTAACTTCGTAACGACATATGAGAAAAATGTAACTCATAGTCCAAATTCAGACATTTATTTTAAGAATGCTAAATTTCTTAATTAAAACATGGGATAGCGGAGTCGATTAATCTCAATGCGATGTGGGCGGCAAACTGCATTTATTTACGACGCTAGCGTATATTTCAGACTTAGCTCAGAGGGAGAATCCTTGTTCAAAATTCGTAATGATTTCTAAAATGTAAGGAAATGGACTTTATTCCTGGGATAATAAGGGTTGAAAGTGATTCTTCTTTACCGGAGATGTGATGTTTATACAATAGATGGCGATTGCATATCCTGTGCATACTTTGTATAATTGCTCTGTGTTTCTGGCGTTTGCTAGAATGTCTCAAAGTAATCATAACTTCCACTCGAATGTATGTACATATAATGTTTTGTGTGTTTTATTTTTAAAGTGTATTGCAGGCTACGAATCATATTAAATTTAAAATAAATTGAAACAAAATATAGTGTACTATTTTAATGAATATATAAGGTATATAAATTAATATGTAACGTGAACTTATAAAGTTAGATAATATTAGGGCATTTTCTAATACTCAATCGGCTTGACTTAGCATGGTAGCATCTTTGGCCTCTCACAGAAAATTAGGTGAGTTTGCTTGAAACGCTAAAGACCTGTAAAGAATAAAAATGAATAAAGTTTTGTAACATCTATTTTACAAGATATATTGAATGGGAAATGTAGGAAAAATACGTTAAATATTGAAGATTGCAAATTTGACTTAAAGAAAACACGAGTTTTTGGAAATAGTTAATGCACTCAAATTCAAATTATAGAAAGATCTAATATAATTAAAAAATATGATGCCGACATTTATTCGTTTCATATTAATTTACGTTATACCTATTACGTAAAAATGGCAATATTTATTTATTAGTCTAACATATTTAAAGTTTTATCAACGAATTTGAGGTTTCAAATTTAAACGTATGAAGAAGCAAACAATCACATTCCAACTGTTGTTAAGTGTTCATTGCAGTCTGTAGGTATCTACATATTTATAACAAATCGTAGGTACACCGGAGTCCTAACTAAGGCCAGTCATTACTGGGTCGCTTCTCCTGAGTTTGAACTCCTCGTTGCAAATGCGTGTTGTCAAAAACACTATTCAGGTTTAGTTTTCCTATCTGCTTTGCAGTAGACACGAAAGTTCCGCGGTAGTATCTTGCAAAGGCTCTACAACTAATAATAGTAAAATAAAGTTGACAATAATAATTTAATGTTTAGAAGGATTAAATCAAAAATTACGTTTGGTAATAATTACCAATTTATACGACATAACCAATTTAATTTAGCATTTGTTTGTACATACTCATCACTTTCGATTTATAAACGAATTCTTTGTAGTTCATACTACGCAGTGTTTCCGTTTTTTTAAACTCTTCTATTGTTTTATTATGTGTGCATAGTTAATTTAGAACAAAATGTTGCTTGAATAGCGTAACAAAGTCAGTGGATACTTTACATACGTACATTAAGTAAACTAAGACAAAAAATATTTGCAAATCTAACGAAGCACCTTGAAATAAAAAAATATGTAATAACACAAATAAGTAATTCATTTTCATTATACAGGCTGTCCGGTAATGCAAATTTAATACTGAAAAAATAATTCAAGTTTTTTTTTTAAAAAAGGGCAATAGCTAGTCTTACTATTTACCGCCTATCTATCGGCATAGGTGTCGTATAATAATAGAACAACAAATCATCATCAACCTATATTAGTCCACTGCTGGACATAGGCCTCCCCTAATGAGCGCCATAGCGCCCTGTCTTCAGCTGTCCGCATCCAGCATCTGCCTGCAGTCTTTCGCAGATCGTCATCCAACGTCAGAACAACAAAAGACCGATGGAATTCAGTCATTTGTGGTCGTAGCGTACGAGAATGTAAAATAAGGTAAAAATTTGTAGTTACTATTTAAAAAAACATATCTTAGGGAATACTTAGGATATATTTTTTTAACCGCCATAAGTTCTGCTATATGCCATTTCAAGATTATCCATTCATTACCGCACAGCCTGTATATCATAATAATAATATAAAAAAAACATTGCGAATAATATCTAGCGTCTAGCTAAATAAATTATCATTCATTAAAACAGTGAACTTTAGTAAAACAAAAATTATCATTTACAAAATCATAAAAATATATTTATCTTATTTTCCACACTCAGTGCATCACTCAAACGATTAACAAAATGCCATGCGAATCTACGTCTAGCTTATTGTCCTTTCTGCATAAATTACAAGACGTAGTCGTGTATGCACTGTGCATACAAAACCTTTTACCGTGGTGCTACCGAGAATACCTTTATTACTTACGACAATAATCTAACTTTAAATAAAAAACTTAAAAGTTTTCCTGCGTTTACCTTTATTCCTTTAAAGAAGTTCTTAAGAAAATTAAAGTTAATTAGCTGATTCCTTCGTTAACCTAGGTTTAGCGAATTCCCATTTTGTCGGTGATCATGGGAGACAAGTTAGGAAGAGTCAAAATAATAAAAAAATACGTAATAATTCCGTTTTAACTTATTACGACTAAAGTACATTTTTTTAAATAATGAGAGGTACATAACATTTTCAGGTTTCGGTTGGCGGTTTATACGCTTACTGGAATTTGTCAGTAGGTATATGTAGTTTCCTTGTGTGTGTTTCTGTGATGGCTTTCATAGCACAGGAAATAATCGAGTTTAGGAGCTTAAAATGTGTACAAGAACTAAATTTACATTTATAAAATTTAAGTTTTTATGAAGACGTACATAACGTAACATTAAAATGTATAAAATTAATGTAATAAGTAATTATAATATTATATGATAGAACCTTAGTAGATTCGACAGAATCAAAATCACAACATTTTGGACATCTTAAATTTCCTGAATTTTCTGATATTTTAGATATATGTACGGGTGTTAGAAGTTATATCTATTTGACATGATCTTAATAATTTTTAATTTACACAAAATTAATTTATTGAAATAAAATAATAAAGGGATTGGAACAAATATTATTTAAATAGAAAACATTTTTGATTTCACCATTTGTAATTTATTTTTAATACAGAATACCGCATGCCGCGTTAAGTCCTCCTTTTTTAAAGTTGGTTAAATGAGCAAGAGGCTTCTTAGCAAGAAACTTCACGGTGTTGACTTTTTGTTACAATATGTAAAAATTCAATTTCATCATTTTTTTGTTTCAAACTACTTTTTTTGAGTCACTTTAATGTTAAATTATTAATAAAGTTTATTATAAAGTGAACATGTTAATCTTTAATAGCTCATTTGTGACACGTTAAGCTAAAAACATTTGCTAAAAATTATTTGGCCAAATAAAATTAATTGTAAGACCTATTTTTAGTATATTATGTGAAAGTGCCTGTATTTGAATATTTCTCCATTAAACACATTTAAACAGCTCGACGATTTCTAATGGATTTTGGTATAGAATACGACATAGGATTTTTTTATCTTTTTATCACCGAACAAAGCAGGCGCGCAGCATATAGTAGATAAGCGAAAGGCTAATTGACTAATGTGCATAATGGCAAACTTTACACGTTAGTCAATTAGCTTTTCCGCCATCGATATCATAAATCTAAAGATGGAATTAATATAAAGTCGATTTTTAAATTACTTCCGCGATAAATTCGTGTTGAAGACAATAATATATTATTTAAATCTATTTCGGTAGTAGATAGATAAATTTATCCATGTGCGACGGGCATCATTATGAATATTATAAAGATAAAATTCACGTAACTACTCTAAACATGGTACATTAAGATGCATGCATATGTATATATCTATAGGTGGTTAAAATTAATGGAAATATTTATACTAATTAAATCAAATATTATCTGCCGTTGGTGATATCATTTGACCTATTTATCTCATATAAAGTCATCGGTTTCAATTATGGTTGTCATAACGTTCACAATGTAATATAGTTGTAAGTATTATAAATAGCGTTTATAACCAATAATGCAGTAGTGATCTGCAGCGCCTTTATCATAACTATGTAATGTCTATTGTATCAAATGTCTATTATGTAGAAATAATTGATTCCTTTATAGATGTTACATAATTTCATTGTCTTTATATTGCTTGATAATAATATGCTGTTTTATTACAAACAAAAACCTCCATTGACTTTATACTTCATCGGAATGTAATACTTGATAATGTTTTAATGTTTACATTACACGAATTAATGTTTTCTGATCTCGTACAGAGATTACATAATTTGTTTCTTTATATCGTTGTAGGTGAGTATTTTAGGTGGTTACAATCATTCATCTCCATGGGAGGGAAGTATTAAAGTTACATCATTCATAATAAAGTTTGCAAAGCAAAGTTATCTTCCACGAAATCTGAATGTATTTTGAATATAAATAAATATTCGTTAACATGATGTCCAATGTTTTACTCTGGAACGCATAAAAACAAAATAATAAAATCTTAAAATCTTTAGTAAATAAATAATAAAATCTTTAGTTATTGTCGGAAAATTTATTTTTGGATATGTTATATGATTACATTTCGATACCTATATAGACAATAGTAAAAACAAGAGCTTATATCTATTGTATTATTTTAGGAAACATCGTTCTAGACTATTCATTCATCGTCTCATTAAATGCACTAAATACTCAGCTATATCATCTCTTTCGGTTCCGAAACTTGCATCACAATTGCTATGAATTAGACACGTTATACTGTCAAATGAAAAGATATATAAGCAAAACTTTTTTACTATCAACCTGTCCTGGCTTCGCACGGGTAATAGAATAATACATATAACTCTATTGACTTAAGCGGCGCATGCGGCACGCTAGTTAACTAAAGTAAAGAAAATTATTAAAATTATAGAAAATGTCGGAAAAAATCAAGCCGACTGGGTGCTTTAATGGCGTGTGCATGCCGCGTAAACCAATAGAGTTATATGTAGTACTCTGCAACCCGTGCGAAGCCGGGGCGGATTGCTAGTTGTTTTATAATATGTAATAATGACTACATATCACTTGTAGTGAGGATAAGGACGTAATTTGTTGGCCAAATCCATTCTATGTCGGTCGTATTCTCTTGCGTACAGCAACGTGAATACTATATTTTTCAATTATAAATAGTTTATCGTAGGACTTTATAATATGATCTCTCTCGTGACAATAATAAATAATGCTGAGCAGACGACAGAAATCGGTACCAGTATAACTGAATTCCTTATATATTCTATATTTACCATTAGGAAGTCGACAGGCACTGATTTACGAAGACTCGAATGCAATTATAAAAAATATACTCATGACATTAAATATATAATTAAATACCTAACAAATAACTAAACAAAATTACTGAATAGCCCACAACACAATACTGCGTATTAAATGCTGCTTGTATGATAATCTGATGTTAATTCAAAACGGTTGCGTTATTTAGGCAAATAACAAAACTGTAATTACCGCTTGCTCATAAAAGTTTAATTAGTACTTACAGATTGCTCAGTTAAAATTAATATTGATTACTATTTGTGCGGTTCACATTTAAATAAACGCATGTGTGTGTTGATGAAAGGGTTGTTACTTACTCAAATAAACTATATTCTACATAATTGTATAGGTACTCTTTCTACAACAACAATACATATTTTATTTAATATTAACTTTTGCTCTCGACTTGGTTAACATTGTCTTAAAAATAAAACCCCCACGCCATCTGTTGTAAACTGGTTGTACTAATACAGAAACCTTCACAGGCGTGCGCAACATAACTCACTAATAATTATGTCTAATAGATAATGTTTTAGAAATTCATAGGGTAGGGGGTACTGTTTTTATATCTCAATAACACTGTTTTAAATTATCTTTCAACAAAAACCATTTATGATGAAATCACGTGTAAAATATGAAATCGATTCTTAAGGAGTAAAATCGAAAAACGAAAAGCGGCTACTTAAGTACTTACAGAAATTATATTTTAGGAATAATTCAAAGGTAACAAATGACCCAAGTAAACCGTTGGCAGCCCTAATACAAGCGTAGAGAGCAAGAGCCGTTGACCTCTGTGCTTTAAATCAGGTTGTCTGCGGTTGTTAGTTCGTTTGTGCGTGAGTATTTTCTCCGCAATGCACCACATTGCATTTACAGTCACTTAAGATGCATACATTGATGTACATAAGTATATTATTGTCCATATGAGGTGTTAAGCAAATTGTAGTAAAATAGAATAGCTATACACATTTAAAGGCGACAGCATGCAGTGATCCAAAGGAGCTTCACAAAATGCACTACAGTCATTACACCCTTGTTTATGCTACAAAATATTATTATTCCATTAAAGCCCTATAATAATAATTCATGAGTTGAAAATATTTTATTGAAAAAAAAATTTAATTATATTATTGGTTTATTGATAAAAAGCTTAAAAAATTCAAAAACTTGAAAAGTAATTGCTCATTTATGTAATTTTCCCCTGGAAATATTGAGTTTTTTTGTCTGGGAGTCACGTGATTGGAATCGCTAATCTGAATACGTGACGTAATCTTACTATATTTTCATACCTACACAGTTGAGTGTAATATATATATGATTTATTTCTGTGAATTGAATGTTTTGTTCACGAAATTCGAATTTTTAAATAAAATAGTGACCAAAAAAAGAGTTTATTTATATTTACTTATTATTTCTTCATTTTTGGCCATTTCAGTCATCTCATGTTGGTTATAATAGGTATTAAGAGAATGTTCTCTTAATAAAAATCTAGAGAATCATAAAAAAATTTACAACGTATTTGTTAGCATTTTATCCATTGGCGTAATCAACTCAATGTAATAGCACGAAAAATTATTTAAAACAACAAAATATTAATAGCAATTAATATACCTACTCATATTTGTATATATGTATGGAATAAGTAGGTACCTATATGTGTTATAAAGTAAACAAATTAATGAACTGATATGCAGCGATGTATGTGCTTTAATCGAAAAACATAATCTCAATTAACTTCATTTAAAACTGTTTAATTATGTATCGGATTATTGGGTACTTACGTGAGTATCAATTTCACTAACCTACTTGTGTAAAAAGGACTAGTTTTTTTTAAATACATAAGTAAATAATCAGAATTTATATTAATTTAAAACAAATAAATTGCCATCATATAGCAGTAGTCGATAAATGTATAGGATTAACTAAAAAAAAACTTATTTTCTATGTTATTTGTAAAATTTAGTTTTTTGAAAAGATTTTTCTTAAAGGAAAAATAGAGCTAAATTAAGAGGAAAGCATAAAGTAAATAAGTTTGAAACACACACACACACACACGCACAGTTTTTTAAGTGATCTCGGATAGAAATCTGATCCTGGCATAGTCTTTGACCATAATCTATGAGGGCCTAGTGTTTTTGTATTAAAGGAACTAATTTTTTTACAGTATAGATTTAAAGCCATTTTTGGCTCTTAACGTAGACAAAGAAGTATTCTATACATTATTCAAGACAAAGACCAGTAGTGTTTAAAAGTAAATTTATCATGGTAATTAGGCTACGTTGTTATTCAATCGCACTATTACGGAAAATTAAAATATTTATGGTTTATATAGAGCTAGTATAGAGATTTTAAATTGATTACTGATCACACATAAAAAATTAAGTGTCTTTAATATAGTGTTCAAATCTTAAACAAAATTACAAAATTGTTGCATACTGCAATATATCTGATACCTTTGCAGTAGGTACTTGAATAATTTAAACTTTATGGTTATGCAAATGTCTACCAGTTTAGCAAGTAACTAATCAGTTGCAAAACTGTAGACATTTGATATCTAAATACGGCAAAACTGCTGTTACTTACATTATTTACTTGATAGATTACGGAATAAGCATCCTTCATATTATTTTTGCTGAATATCACTTTAGCGTTTTTGATTCTATTTAAAAAATGTATAATGTTCGTGATTAAAATATATAAATAATTTGACGCCAACGATTGTTTTTTTACGTTCATTCACTAAATCATAAAATTCTGATTCGGATTTTACTATAGATCCGGTTATAAACCTGATAAAGTTCAGTTATATTCTTTATTATTCACGACTTTATTATTGTCTGTTTTAAATACCTATACAAATTATTAGAATAATATTATGTATCGAAAATTAATTACATTTATGAAATTACACCAAAGTTATGGATGCATCATCTTTTGGTTGAATTATCAAGTAGACCTGTATATATAGTATTCGAGTTTATATATAAAAAAGTTCATTAGTAGTTCGTTATGTACGGATAAATAAATCGTGACGTCACTGAGGCGCACCATCCACACATCAAAGATTGTTTCGCTCGAATACTCCACAGTACCGCTCAGTAGTCGGCAGTCGGCTCTGTATGAGCTGCGGAAATAGGGCTGTCACAAGATATATTTTTTAATTTAAAAATTACTTCTAACGTGTTTATGTTATAAATGATGACATCCGCCCAATAACTAAAAATTAGTTTATAAGAGATGGCATACAATATTATTTTAATATAAAAACTATGTAATCCTAACTAATTAGTTAATTAATTAAAATTAATCGAGCGCTAATCGGAAGTGTGACAAAACTTATTAAATTAATCTCTGTCTTTTCTTAACTGATTTTTAATAAATTCAGTCAAAATATTATCGGGAATGGATGATTTGTTTATGGTTCCAAATTCAATTTTTTTTTGTTAGATTGGCACAACTGTTTTTCATTTTGGCGACTGGTTGAATCGACTTCATCAAAAACACGTGCTTATAAGTGATACATAGCGTTCAAAAGCGGTCGAGATATGCTGGAAGATTTGCCTCGCCCTGTTAGGCCATCAACGTCTTCAAGTGAAGTTAACATCGCAAAAGTGAAGGAAATAGTGACTAAAAAACTTTCTTTCAAGTTTGAGAGAGATAGACGCTGACCTTTCTGTGTCTCATGTGTCGATCCGTATCGTTTTAAATAATCACTTGGGTATGAAACATGTTGCCGCTCTGCTAGTCCCAAAAGACTTGAATTTTCTCCAAAAACTCAATTGCATTGGAGTCGCTGAGGATATGCTAGAACGAGTCAATGCCGACCCAACATTCATAAAAACGCATTGTTACTGGTGACGAGACGTGGGTTTACGAGTTTGACATGCAAAATAGTCAACAAGCATCAAAGTGGCGCCTTCCAACTAAATCGAAACCGAAAAACCACGCCAAAGTCAATTAAAAAAGTCAAAGTCGTGTTGACTGTTTTCTTTGACTATCGCGGTGTTGTGCACTCGGAATTCTTACCGGTAGATCAAACGGTAAATAAAGTATATTAATTAAGCGTTATGCGGCGTTTAAGAGAGCAAATTCAACGAAAAAGGCCAGATTTGTGGAAAGACAATTCTTGGATTTTGCACCACAATAATGCGCCTTCGCACAAGGCCATCATTGTGAAGGAATTTTTGACCGAAAACTCAACAAATAGCATCGAGCCACCACCTTATTCACCAGATATGACTTCAGTCGACATCTTTCTTTTTCCTGAACTCAAATTACAACTTTGTGGCACCCGTTTTCATTCGGTACATATACTTACATTAGTGAATCAAGTAACTAAATAAAAACAATATAAATTTAAAAATACTATTTCAATTACAACTCTCTTCTTCGATAGTATGCTATTTATTTGCAAAATATTTTTTATTTTCAAAATCATAAATAAGGAGTAAATAAGCCGAGAATGTTGTAATGTTTACACATCTGGATTTATCCCATATATAGCGACAAATGCTAAAATATGAGGATTCCATGGACAGAATAATAATAATGCTGGCATACAAATAACATAATGCAAGCTTTTCACTATGAAAAAGGCAGCATTCCAGTTATTCACGAGTATCCCATTAGCCCCCCTCCTCTACTAATCAAGATGATTTTAGTAATTTGACTGTTCATAAAAGTACCTACTGACTAGAATCCATATAGTGAAATCATAATACATATTTAATAAGCAATATAATATTGAATATTACAAGTATCGGTTTAGCATTTTTTATTAGATTTCGTTTCTTTACAGCCCTATTACCAAGCCAATGTCCTTCCAAGCGGAGCACAGTACAACATTGTGATGATTTAACAGGCACTTACAATAAGCAAAAATAGTCCTGTCCGACTCGAACATACTTGAAATATTGCTTTTGGACCTCATATACAATCATCAGCCGCCTTTACTGATTATTATCTAGGTAATAGGTGAGAGCATATAATGTATAATAAATATTTTCTTTTATTATTCTATCTTATGTAAACTACTAGCTGTGCCCCGCTGTTTCACCCGCGTATAATTTAAAAGATATCACTGATTGATGATTTATGATACTTCAATATCTAATTTATCATTACTTTTATCGGGCGGCCAGGGTTATGCGTCACAACTCACACGGCTCGTTCGCGCCACTATACCTATAGTCATAGACCCGAGCCGAGTGGTGAATTATTTTAATTTTACATTATCTACCAAACTATTCGTCCAAATAACATGCTATAAAGGGCAACTTTATCTACATCAAATTGTCTTGATGATGAAGTAACTTTCGTTCGTAATATGCCATGGGGTTAATATGCCATGCCAAATAATAATGCTCATAAATAACTTTTCAATTTTTTATACATAAGTCACAAAATACCTTATTGTGACTTATGTATAAAAAATCGGCATATGGTATCGTGGACTTTTTTTCGATGCACTAAGGCAATATTTATGTAGAACATTGTATTTACTTATCACTAACCATTACGCCAGTGCATGCGGATAAAGCAGATATTGAAGGCTAGCTGAGAGGTAGCCTAATGCTACATAGCTGGTAGTTTCAGAGATTAGCGTTTTTAAACAAACAAACAAAAAAAACTCTTCCGCTTTATTATATTAAATAAAGATTTACAGATTATAAAGACTGCTTTAAAAGGTGTTAGAACAGTTTTTTCTTACATGATTTTATAAAAAAATCGTAATTTTTCACTAGTTTTGGGTTTTCTCAGCGTGCCCGGAATAACGTTGGCGGGCTCCATCTGTTCAATTAGGATTACCTATACCTATACACTTTGGGGGCTTATGAATTAGATTACTCCCGCTTATAGGGTAAACGAGACCCCAGTCTCATTTTTTCTACCATAAGATGGAGTGCAACTTTGTTCTATAATTAATTACACACAATCTCCAAAAACAGACTAAGTTCGAAGATTAACTAAATCAAATAAAGTTTATTAACCGAAAATATACCTATCTACTTACAACATTTCCTAATATCTATCTAAGAGAAAGAAAAGAAAACATTTTTATATCTTTAAACCCCACTAAGTGCCAGCTTCCAATCATTCGTGTTAGCGATATAAAGTTATCTTTTTTATATGTGCAAACAAGCATACAGCCCGCCTGATGGTAAGCGGCTACCGTAGCCTATGGACGCTTGTAATACCATAGGTATCACTAGCATGTTGCCGACCTTGATCCCCCTATCCCAAGGAGCTCTGGTTACGGCAGGAACACAACACATGATTATTTGGCTGCGATCTTCTGTAGGGTGGAGGTATTCCACCTGTTGGGCTACCCCATGTAAAGAACAATCTTCAAAGAAATTTCTCTGTGCCCTACCTCTCTTTCTCTGGCCCGTTGTTGTATTTTATCAATAGAGAAAAGGAACTAAACGAAACAATTTCAAAGCAAATTGGTCTTATACCGGATTATTTAAATACTGAGAGGTAATAGGAAATATAAAAAAAGAAAGTATGCTTTGTGGGGTAATCTAATTCGTTCTTGTAATAGAAGAAATAAAAAAAACACGTTAAACATATTCACTAATATAAATGCCACAGCTATCAATTTTGCAAATCCAATAATTTTACAAGCAACCAAGATTAGAAGTTACAGAACACGCGAAGCCAAAGCTAGCTTATAGGCAATAAATACTGTTTAAATAGGCGCCCAGAGATGAATCACCCTTCATAACAGTTTTAGACTGTATTCTGATTACAAACACTTTAAATATTAAAATAATTGCCTGTAAAACCACGGGCTCAGCTTCGTGACGTTGAATAATTACCTAAGCGTGTTCCACATTAATTTATACCGAAACAAAACAATTTTAATATGCGCGTTAAAGATTTTGTCTCTCGTTTACGTGCGTGCGTGCCTTTTCATAATTTTGACATGGTAGCATCGCTTTACATTGATTAATTTAATGAAAAATTACATAATTTTTCATGCGGACGCTACGCAGTAGGTAATTTCCTATTCCGGTTTCATCGGTTTAGATTTTATGGTTTCATTTATGTTTTCGTCAGTTCAGGAAACTGAACATCATAACAGTTAAGAACGTCAACGGAGATTGTGAAACAATGGTCAGCATTTTGCATTTTGAACACGAACCTAAATATTTTAAGATGGCTTCCCGAACTCGCCAGACTATTTACGATGAGTCGCGAATTACGAGCCAATAAATTTATTGTCCCACACTTCAGCTCTTAAAGCCTTTATGTTCGTTTAATTGATACGGATTATGCTTAATGAAATGCTTATAGGCAATAAAATTATACTATCGGCCACGTTATTATTCGTTATTTAAAAAATGTAATAGACACTACTTTTATCCACTCGGTATTTACTTTAATAAACGCAGTACCAACATAACTCGCATATACATTACATATTAAATTAAATTCAGATAGGCGATCTATTACAGGTGCCCACTACATTTACAAAATATAAAGTTATTAGCTATGCCCCCGGCTCCGCTCGCGTGGACTAAAGAATGCTGTTGGTCGAGCGCACGCGCGAATTATACTGCCTCAATAAAGCTTATTGTGAGTGGATCCTTAGAAGCTAGACATATGCGATCGCTGACTTTTTTGTAGGTATATCTTTATATCTCTTATGGTTTACTCAGCGTAAGCCATTTAATACTCTAAAAGCGTCTTTTTTCCACATTGATTGATCATTATTTTCACTGCTTATTTCGTATGTTACTTTATGTAACAAAAAAATATCCTATAACCTGACCAGATACCATATCTATGAAATAAAGGAAAAACCAAGCAAATCGTATTAGTGATTTTAGAGTGAAAAGAACATAAACGGACAAACAGACAGTTAGACTTTGCGTTTTATAATATGTATAGAAGTTATATTGGATATAGACAGATATAGAAGATAATTATAATCTAGCAACACAACATCGTAGCGAAAATTATTATTAATATTATCTAATCATATAAAATGAAGTCAGGATGTTACTATTTTAAATAAAATATTATAATGTATAAAAGTATGTACTTAATATGAATAACATAAATTTAAATCAAATTAATAAACACATAATGTAATGAAAGGATTGGAATTTTTCTAAATTCTCTATTAATCCATTAAACAATTCATTCTACGTACCTATTGCACATTCTCACGGCAGGCGAGTTAGTTCGAGATTGGTTCAACAGAGCTGTTGGGAGAAAAATAAACTTAGTTTTTCCTTGGATGATTATGGGGAACAATTAGTTTTATAATAGAATTTTCACCTATACTTAATCCGAGTTATATCATTTGTAAAAATATATTATGAAACAGAAATATTCCGGTATTACCGTAGACTCAGTAGAAAACTTTCTCCTATAGATAATATATGTAAATAATAATTTATTTAACTTGCAAATGTATCCCAGCCGTAAATCTTTACACACTGGCCGAAACACCCGTTACATAAATAACGTTCTTACCGGACAACACTATGTTATAATTCACAATCAGAACTTTAATATTACAATCCGACGGGCGAGCATTAATCAAATAAGTACATGGAACTGGTTTATACAAAGCCCGGGCGAGTTAAATAAAATAATAAATAAGGCCTCAGCATTCCGTGAGATTTATTTCAGAGAAAAAACCGAGGCAGGGTAAGAGCCGGGTCGTGTCACAGTGTGTTTATAGTTGTGCCGGTGTCGCCTCACAGTAATGTACGACTCTAATTAATGTATCCTTGTTCCCTCAGATATTGTTGATATTGTGGCCGCGCGGGCAGTGTTTCACGAAACGTTCTCCGACAATCGAAATATACCGGTAAAAAGTACAAGAGAAAAAAGTCAACGTTCAATATATAATAATATTCTTATCAGATAGGGTACCAACTTGAAGCACCGGCTTACATTAAAAGTACGTACGTAAAGCTGATGCGCTATATCTATGACTAGCGCTTTTCCCGCGGCTTCGCTCGAGTCATAGTCAAGTTTTGTGCCATATTTTTTACTTTCTAATTGAAATACTAAAGATCCATTTTCATAGATCTATCTTCAAAAATGACGGATTATCACACAAACTTTCATCGCCTTTTTCTTCACCTTTAGGAGTTGAATTTCCAAAAATCCTTCCTTAGTGCTTAGTGTAAAAGGAACCGCTATGTAAATTTTCGCGTTCCTATGCGCATATATGCGTTGATATGTCAGTTAGTCAGTTATCCTTTTATATATAGTTAACTATAGATAATAAATCTGTACTTCTGTCTCTACATGTAATTTTTTTCCAAATTCCCTGATAGATATCCTATATAAATAAATATATAAAAAAATGTTTGTCTGTCTGTCTGTTTTATGTCCAGATTTAACTCCAAAACGGCTTGACCTATTCTTATGAAATTTTGTACCAACACGGGAAGCCTATGTAATTGCTCAAATGATAGGATATATTAATTGTCATTATTACTTTTAGAAATAGTACAAAATAATATTTCAAAAACACTAAAATTTTATTAATTCTCAATAGAATTTCAAGAAATTTGGTACACGGGAAGCATTATGTTATTACAAAAGTCTAGTCTACAAGAATTTTCAATTAATAGTTTTAGAAAGCTTAAAAAAACATTCTCCACTGATTTTGATGAAATTTTGTACACGTGAAGTAGGTATATGTTACTCCTCAATTGATGGGCAATAAATAAACTCATTAATATGAGTATAAATAAAATTATAAGACGAAAATTATATTATTACTACTGAATAAAAGCGTTTGCAGTCGCGGGCATCTCAAGTCTCAATATATATTTCAATCTAATTCTTATTAATGTATGGGAAATTATCACCGGTTCCCATTAAAATACTCTTACAGGTATAATAAGTTAATAATCTTACCTTATGACAACAATACTATAGATAATAAAAGACACCAGCTGATGGGAGGTACCATGACGTCTGTTGTCATGGTAACCGTGCGAAGGGTGGCCAACCTGCCTTTGTAATGTATCACTTGATATTTAAAAAAAAAGTCATATTCCCCTCCGTGATTTTGCAGATTTTGAACTCTGTTTCAAATACCGTAAGAGTTTCTTTATGACGACATCAAATGTCACTTAAAGCATTTTGCAGGAATTGGATAATCGGGATGCCTGTTATGTTTCGGGTTCCATCTTTGCATTTTGTAACAAGAATAGCTATCACTGTCTCGCTCTAATGAACCATAATATAAGATATCTGTACTCCTCTAACCGCATCCATGCAATTATTCTATTCTTTTACGACATTTTAACAGGTTTTTAAAGTTTTTGTTGAAATAAGCTCAATTTATTTAATGTTATTGCTGCAGTAAAAATGCAGTTTGAGTAATTTATTACTCATATAGGATTATATGTTGCATGAATTTATATCGGATGACATGATTTAGGTAACTGCATATTTTTTTACTTTGTAATATTACTGCATACATACATACAGTACAGTTTAAAAATGATGCATGATATATAGAATTTTCTATTTCTCGTCTGGCTGAGTAACATCAATGTATCGACAGACAATTATCTGTGTGTTCAGACACATGTACTCGAGGCCCACATATCATAAGATAAAATTAGGCGAAGTTGTGGTTAAATGTTCACCAATGGTACACCTACATAAAAAAATCAAAGTGTACATATTCAAATAAAATATATATCATTTAATTATACGTTAACATGTATCAAACTTCAATGTTTCAATCTAGTTTCAATTCAAATTTACATTTTAATTACAAAATATACTGATTGGTTAGTATTTTTAATTAAGAGAACAGACTTATGGTGTTATCAGAGGTAGAGTCATTCGGTTGATAGAACTAAAATTTAGCATTTTTAATTCAACTGTTGTATAGGAAAATAAGATAATATAGGAAGATAAGATAAGTATTTAGAGCAGACCATGGAAGTAGAAATCAAATTTACTTGAGGGTCTGCCACTGATATCGCTTCTCGGCCTCGTACCTAAGATTAAGTTTGCTATTTCTTAGGATTAGGTATGCTTCTTATACGAATGGATGTTAATAAATACGTACTGGAGCATATCTACCAGAATACAGCAACTTGAGTACCTATTACTGCTTTGCGGCTGAAATGTGTTTGACAATGGATCTATCGCCTTACCAAATTCTACCACTTACCATTTAAGTATTATACTGTTTACTTTCATGTTAAATAAAAAATCCTATTACGTAATTATACGTTACAGTATATTTTTCACCTTTAGAAGCTTACTGCAAAAAGTAGACAATATATGTAGGAATCTATAAATAGTTTCATCATTATTGTTTTTAATGGAAATGGCTATAAATTAAGCCTTGGTAAACATTTTGCAATACTCATTAATTAAAATTTAAAGTAAAAATATTCACTTATTTCAAAATAATATTTATATAATTTAACATTTTAATTATACTATTATTATTATAAATTTAATTTATTCACTTGAATATATATTGGTGATATTAACCAAAATATTTTAAATGAAAGATAAAGTGCTATGTACATCTATTAAAATAATCCATTAGTCGTATCTATACATTTTTAACGTGTTCAGGTAACTAAAGCCCGGCCTACACGGTCGGACATTCCGAGGCACTCCGTTGGTCCGCTATCAATTTTATACACGATGGGAAGGCTATTTATCTTACCTTATTTATTCTTTAACTCGAAAACCTGTTTAAGACCCGATCGCGTTGTGGGACTCGGCATTTCTGTTGTCCTTACAATATTGTATGTATATAGGTACTTTTACTTTGCAGTAACTGCTTATTAATTCAATCTATATTCGGATTTAAATGAAGCGTTAAAATGATGTTACGCGTGAGAAATCAGTAAAGGAGTTAACTTTCACAGTTTCTTAGAATCGATCTTAACGACGACAAAATAAAAGGACACGTTTACAATGCATTAGAAAGTTGCGCAATCCTTATTTTTCATCCTTGACTTTTTTGTACGGATGTCTTTTTATTAAGGACACTTTTGTTCGTGGACCGTTTACCGCTAACCCTTTCCGTTACTTTTTTTTTTCAAGATATTGTTTTTAGTTATTTTTATTGTGGGTACAATCTTGTATTCGAGACGTTCGCATCCTTCTTATACTTAAAGGTTCTCGTTTTGCTCATTTGCTAGAGCTCAGCAATTCATCATACTCGGAGATTGGTCGGAAGCAGATAACTATAAAATTAGCTTTATTGTCCACAATAAAACATTAATGAACCATTAAAGTCTAAAATGGTATAAAAGTGGAATTTTATGGGTTTCTCTCGAAGTCTTTCGCGAATCCTAACAGTATCATTGTGAAATACGATATAATAAATCGAACCCTTTACGTACATTAGTAACCATATTGAAACTGTTTTGTTGTAGATTGACTTGATTATTTTTAATTAAATATCTTAGTAAATATGTCATTTTATTTGCTTTCAGGTCCCAACGGATGTCCACGAAGGCGAGGGCGACAGACCTACACAAGGTTCCAAACGCTAGAACTAGAAAAGGAATTCCATTTCAATCATTACCTGACGCGTCGACGCAGGATAGAAATCGCACACGCTTTATGTCTCACAGAGAGACAAATTAAAATATGGTTCCAAAATCGACGCATGAAGTTAAAGAAAGAGTTACGTGCTGTAAAAGAGATAAACGAACAAGCTCGCAGGGAGAGAGAGGAGCAGGACAGAATGAAGCAACAGCAACAGGAGAAGCAAGCTAAACTGGAGGGTCAGCATCATGGACACCACGTTACCCATCACCACGACCCGATGAAGATGCCTATAGATAAAGGCTCCAACGACCTTCTCAAAGTGAATAAGGTCCCCACGTAAGGTGTCCGCGACGCCGAATAGGAAAATCATGACTGATTCTGTATCATATAGTGTGAATGGAAGTGTTGCGTCCAGAAGGACCCGTGGGCGACGTTAGTCGATTCGTATCCACTAGTTTTATGTTTTGCTGCTGATTTGAAAGTGTCGCCTCGTTCTGGAGGTGTGTAACGTGACTATTATTTTATAAAATGTTCCTTTAGTGCGAAGGACTTGCCTCGGTGTCGATCGCTGGTGGACAAGCTGGTGATGTGCTTTAAGCATTTATTTTGTTGCCATAACCACAACTTGTATTTGCAATAATATTTTATTAAAATTTACAAAAAAAGCGTTAGAATCGCTATAAGATTTACATAAGAAGCCAGAGTGAACTTCGGTATTGTTAGTTAAGATTTTAAATCTGTGAATCTCATAGTATTTATTGCTACCACTTACTTTAATCGATTATGTTATATTTTTATTCATAGATATTATATTATGTACATTATGATGTATATTTTATTATTTGTTCGCTAGTAGCGGGCTGGTTATGTTTTGGATGGTCACATTTTTATGATTGTAAAATTTGTTACATTTTTTTTATCAGTTGATTTGGAATAGTTACTTTTATTATTTTGACCAGATTGTGATTCATTTCGATGGCTTAAGTCCGTGAATTGTTGTTTGGTTCTGATTTTTTTACATTTAATCATATAATTATCAATAAGTTTAATAACTGCATAGCTAATTCAATAATAATTATAAAAGTTGTATGTAATAAACAATATACGTATGGAAGTACAATTGAAAATACTTAGGTTTTCGTCATAAAGAAAATTTATGTTTATTTTTTTTCTGTTTTCGGGGAATTATTATATACAGACAATATTTTTGGATAATTCAAATTTAAAATACCATGTCCATGATTATCGTAAAAGATGAATAATTGGATTTGGAATTTTGGAATAGCAGACGGTGTGTTGTCCATGTAACCCGAGTCATCTGATGTTCAAAATTATATACGTAACGTCGATACATATAATTAATAACAATAATGTGACTAAATATAAATTTTACACGTAATATTAAAAGTTGAATAGTTTAGGTGTATCATAGTTAAAATAAGTTCGACTTTGTATGAAGTATTGCTAAGACTAGGTACCTATGACATTAAAGATGTGTGTGTAAGCATTGGTCACACACCATCTTATCACATAGTTAAGGTCGAGTTCGAAAGTTCCTTGTTTCAACGAAATTAAAATCTAAAATCGTACGCTTGAAACAGCGGTTTTTCCAATACCAACCATCGACGGAACCATTTCCTATAATTTTTATTTGCCATGTGCAAATTTGTATTTACCGCATCAGTTAATTTAGCACAAAACCAACTACGGCTCACATAATTAACCACGGACGAAACTGCAATTTTTTTACAAAAATACTTACCTTGTTTACGCAAGGTCAGTGATTTGAAATATATTTCAAATGACATGCACGTATCATTTTGCTTTCAACTTTGCATTGTGCCAAACTATCTACGTAATATTATATGTATTTCAAGTATTTGTCTCTTTGCGCTTCGCTTTGTTTTTTTTTCGTACAAAAAACCTTTTTAATTTGTTATTTACACAATAAGTAATAATTGAACAAAAATTTAGAAATTTAAAAATTAGTGTTGATAGTCACAATTATACGTAAATTAATGTCAGGGTAGAATATAAAATGGTAAATAAATATCGGTATTAAAATAATTAAATTCTCTCCGCTTACTTTTGTAATCATATTTATCGAAACTGTCCACTGTGTTGTTGTATCTAATATTTGTGTAATAGAAATAGTTATTGTCGTGATATCATTAGGGAATTACGTCTTCGGTAGTCTGATAAAAACATTCATTTCTTATTATCAAACATCCGCCCTTTTAATCTACTTCATCAATGATTTATTACTCTACTCTTTAGAATCTAAGCGAAACAATTTTAAATATCATTATTCAAAAAAACTATTTACGTTTTTAAATAAATATCCACTTAAAAACCAAAATCATTTAAACTGTCACACAGATTTATGTTATATCTAATTCTGTAATGTTTGATTATCGTGTATATAATCAAAGTCTGTAATATAATTTATACAAATTAAATCAATTCGAAATCCATAAGAACATTATTATTGGCGATCAGCCAAATATAAATACTAAATCAATAAATGTCACATTATTTTAGTTGTACCAAACATATTCAGAACGATATAAATGGTACAATAATGGTCAATGTAGGTCTATACCTCTGAGTATTTGCCTCCTAAATGTGAGATTAAATACATTGTACTGATGTGTGCAATATTTTCTTTAAAATAAAACACGTTTCATAAACGCCATATTCGTTGTCTAAGATTACGTACATATTAAGGTTGTCGTTAGTAGTATAACTTTATCGCGTCTTATTTTAATGAAAATCGAACAAAATGTACTTAAGTAACTTCGATATAAGTAGGCTTTATAAATTATAAAATCGCATAGTTATTAATATAACATAGACACTCGTCATAAATATTAAGCGTAAATCGGTGAATAAAAACGCTTATAATAATTGTTTAGTGTCATTGGTAGAAAAAAAAAACACAAACAAAAACGAAACATTTGGGTTGATGCTTCGATAATGGGACGTATGTACACACTGATTATATACATTGACGTAAACTGAACACATAACAATTGTGTGTATACGAATTAAATTGTTATTTCTGCATTTGAAATACTATAAGATAGTTGTTTTTATTCCATTATTAGGTAATTATATTTTGCTTTTACCAATTATCGTTTCGTGGGACTGTGCAAAAATGACTAAACATTTCGAAGTTATTACCCGTTTGTAGCTTCACGAATTACCTATTAAGTTTTGTCTTTAACAATAGGTAAATATTTGTGACATAGTAATTATATACGTGTAGGAATATACGTCCATTGATTTATGTCCGGTACTTTTTATTGTTTCTGCCTTGTAAAGAACTGTAATTCATGCAGCGGAACAATGAGCAATTTGCTAAATAGATTATATACGTCCTCCATCTGTAATGCTGTCTTGCCATACCGCTAGTGTTTTGTAGTCTAAGGTATCGTTGTGTACCTAACGAACGTAATATAAACTTCAATATTATCGTTAAAACTAATCTCGAATTATTTTATTGCGTCCTTTTTCATTATTTTGTTTCAAAAATTTCTAAATGATTAATTAAACAATTCTAATGCTTTTGTTATATTAAGTTTAATTGTTGTGTTATTGTCGTTAAGCGAGTAGTATTTTCATTTCATTGGTTAACTTATAAAGTAACGATAATAAGACTTCCGTTCGCTTAGTTATTACACTTAATACCTAACTGATCAATTTTATCTTTAATATAATATGTAGCTAATGTATCTATGTACCTATATTATCTATATTTTTGAAACTAGTAATTAAAATGATCTAAAAATTAAGTAATTGTAAATAGTTGTGACAGTTTTATGTGGCGAATTATATTTTGTTTATATATATTTCTTCTTTTTTTGTTTTACGTTTTATATTTATGTATTGTGTGTGTCGTTAACAGTCGACTTGTCCACGATAATTAGATATTTTAACTTATATGTCGTTATCGGTTAAATAATTCAATGTATAATTGATATTGCGGGAAAGATTACTACTAATCATACTGTACCTAACTGTTATGTCTTGTGCAATGTTTTTTTATTATGTACTCTTCGTTTGGCGTAACTTAAATTTTATTATTTCCTAATTATTGTGGTCAAGTAGTCATGAAAACGGTTTACGACGCAACGATGTGACTATGTCGTGGTATATAAGCAAATAGTTGGGTGATTGTATATGAAGCCCGCATTCAATATTGTAATATTAATTTCAAAAATTCAAGAGAATAAAGAGTTAATAAAATTATGGCTATTTGATTTTGTTTTATGTCTTAAATCCTTCATCCTATTTTTATGGATACTAACTACATTTTCGGTTCCAGTACCTTAAAAAAATGGAGCAATGGTTTTTCAACAATAATATTATATAAGTAAAATAATAAAGATTTATCCAATATGATTACAAGAGGCAGTTGAATATAAAACAAATGTTAATTTATGATTTAATTTTTTACCTAACTACCTATTTCATTATTTTTCTTCTAATAAGAAAGTAAGGTATCTTCTTCTTCTCCTTTGCCTCGTCCCATTATTTGAGGTCGGCTTTCCTCGTTCGGATGTTCCAGGATGGTCTGGCCTGGTCTCTCTTATAAGTTGGGCTTGCTCCAAGTGGCTTCGAGTCTCCCTCTTTTCTAGTTCGTGTTCGATAGTGCCAGGGCTTGCCAAGCCACGTGGTTTTCAGGACGTCTCATAACGTGTCCATACCAACAAAGCCTTTCTGTTTATTTGTCTGTTGTTTTTGTTCATGCACCGTTTTTTATTGCCCAGCATTTGGCACCATATATCATTGTAGGTCTTACAGCTTCTAGATTATGACCTTAACTTTGATCGGCATTCTTGTGTCACAGAGAACGCCCGAGAGAGCTATCTATCTTTGCCAGGCAACGTTTACTCTGTGGGTGCCGTCGGTTTCAATGTTACGATCAGCCGTCAGCATCGCTCCGAGAAATTTTAATTAGATAACCTTTGGAAGTGGATCTTCTCCGATATAAATCGTATTTGTGGTAGTGGTATCACTGCTGAAGTTGCATTCCAGATATTCGGTCTTGCTTGTGCTGATGCGGAATCCATTGCTTTCTAGGGCGCGCCTCTATTGCTCGAGAGTTATTTGCAGTTGTTGTACACTTTTGTCAATGAGTACAATGTCGTCTACATATAACATACACCATGGTATGGGGGACTGGATATCTTTGGTAAGATAGTTTATTACCAGATTGAAGAGTAGTGGGCTCAACACAGAGCTGAATGCTGATTTTAACTTCAAAGGTTTTACTCACTCCAGGCAAACTTCTTACTTTTGTGCTACTCCTGTAGTACATGTCCTGGACTAGAGCTACGTAATGTTTCGGTATACCTTGTGCTCTTTTCATACCATACCGCTATGACCATATCGCTTGTAATACCAGGTTTCATGGCATCTGGTAAAACACCTTCTCAAGATCTATGAAGATTAGGTGTTAATTTTCACTGTTGGGCCTATGCTTTTTCATGACGACTCGGACTGTTTGGATAGCATCGATTGTGGATGTTGATGGCGTAACACCGCACTAGTTTTCAGAAATGACAACGTCGTTCAAGAAGCAGTTGTTTAATATTTTTTCCCATATTTTGAGGGAAGGAGAAATGTGTATTATACCCCTATAGTTCCCGTAGGCGCTGATGTCACCTTTATTTTTATAAAAGGGAACTAGGTTTGACTTTGACGCCAAGAATCTGGGATCATATTGGACTTTAGGACAGCATTAAAAAGAGTCTTGTGAGCCACTCAAGTCCTATAGGTCCTATTTATTTCCAGATATTAGAGAGTATTTCGTCGGGGCCGACAGCTTTATGCTTTTTTATCTTTAAGACTGAGGTTTTCACCTTAAAACCTTGATTTTTAGGAATGGTTCAACAGTAGGTTTTATAATAGGCTGTTGTTGGCTTGGGAATTCCTCGTTAAGAAGTTGTGCATAGTATTGGTACCATCTTTGATTTATTAGATATTAGTAATCGACCGTTTTTGTTACGAATGTATTTATTGACTTTAACGTCCAGCGTCGACTTATGTCTCTGCTTTGCGATTATGAAGATTCCTCTGTGGTTCTTTGCATTCTCCAGTCTGTTACAAAAAACATTCTTTAGATCGTGCTCTACTTTGGGCTACATCGCCTAGTTGTTTCGCCTTCTTGTATTCGATACAGTCTAACTCCAGTTGTGTTTTTGCCATAATTTAAAAAGATCCCTAATTGGCACTCATAACTTTTTTAACTTCGTCATTCTACCAACTTGGGTCCTTATTATCTAGATTTTGGACGATTGGGTTTTACATGTATGTGCAAAGAATGGCCATATAAGTTCAGCGTCGTTGTTCAGATATTTTTGAAGGTTGACAGTCTGGTCTTGTCTTTTCGGGCTATAAAGTTATCCCCATTTGATTTTCGGGGGTTTTATCTCGCATAGTTCTTATAGGATAGGTCTAGGTAGTTTTAGGCACGCCATTAAGATCGTATGCTGCGACGTAAGCGCCTCTCCAGGGATGACTACAGTCCTTAAAGTTTCTAATGAAGTTTCTATCAGCCAGAATATTATCTATTTGTGTACTGTGTCCTGAACTTTTATAGGTGATTAAGTGTTTTGAAGGCAAGGTTATGTCTCATCCCAAAATCTAAAACCTCTTCCCCTTTTGTTATTTTGTGTCCCGTATCCTCGACTTACATGCACTCTCGGATATATGCTGTTAGTTATTTCCACGTGAGTATTTAGGTCTCCACCGACGTACTTTATTTCTGTGAGTGGTATCTGATTTAAAATATAAACAACGTTAAGATTGTAACGTTATAACTTTACTTAATATAGGCGCAGGAGATATTTAGAATAGCTTTCCTAAGGTCATTAAATATGTAATAGATTGAGATAAAAATACAAATATCATGTAGATATTTCGATAAGATGATTTTGTAAGTCTCCATTAGTAGTAGTAGGTAGAGAATATTTTCCCAATGTTTACTACTATCCTACAATTTAAATGACTTAAAATCACTAATCGATGGATCATTTCCAATGTAATGGTAGTCATTTGTCCTACCTGATTAAGTTCTATTGATTTAATTTACTGAATAAAGTAGTTGAGTCTAACGTGTTGCCTAACGTTGTGCTGTTTTTTTTTGTTACTTTTTGTTTTTTATTACTAGTATTAGTTACAACTTCATGCATTTGAATCACAAATAGGAAAAGCATATACGATTAAAGTATATTAAATTGATTGATGGAAGAGTTAAAATTAAATTGATTAATCTCAAATACTTCACACGCAATCCTGTAACACGATTTTTTTAAAATAAACTTTCTAGTACCTCACTTCATTAAACTTTAATTAAAATTATAAGTACCGTGATTTGTTTGGGTGCAAACATTTTTAATTTAGGTAAATAAACTTTAAGGTTATTTTCGAACGAACATAATAGATATAACAAATAAATAAATAAATTCTTATATATAATTACAACCATTATTCAATTTAATATCATCCATATAGATTTCGACTAAGAGTAGGTATCTACTTTTCGTCATATTAATTTTTAATTTGAGAAAATCAGTATTTAGCCTAAAAAATCTTCAAATAATGTAAAAAGTAGCAGTATGTATTACCAAATTGCTTGCTCAACAAACAAATGTTTGACTTAGATTATAGTAAGTCGCTGCTTCGTTATAAAAAAAAAAATAGGTCTTATAAAAGAAAGATGTTATAGATAAGTAACTATTAAACGAATTTGCTAGGTAATCAATTATAATAAAATAAATTCATCATATAGACAGTTCCTGTAACTATACAGATAACTTGAGGCTATACAAATAAGTTATATTAACAAAAAACTATACATCTACCGAAAAGATGATCTGCATGTTTCTTATAATTATTTTTGCAATTACACTTAATTTCAGGTATCCTAAAGGCATGATACGGCATTTTAAAAATACAACGAAGAAGTGTTTTTTTACCAATATCGATTGTATTATGAAAGTGTGTTATTATTAGATTTGAAAAAACGTACAACTCGTAATAATTTGTTATTTCTGCATAAGCTACAATATCATTTATCGATCAGACTTTCATTAACAGATAGAAAAATATAGACTTAGGTAGGTAAATTATATAAAAACAAAGAAAATTACAAATAATAAAATAATTATAAACTTTGTTATGTACACAATTACGCACAAAATTAATATTATAACTATATATACTAACTATAATTATCGGGTGTCGATGAAAGAAAATGTCATGCGAAACCTTGAACACTTAGGAAGTTTTCTAGTACGAACTTATGCAGCGCGTAGTGGAACAATTTTTAAAATATAGAATTTTCGATGTTTAAAATCGCTAACGTCAGTTGAGTCGAGATGATTTAGTTAGTGGAGGCTCATGTGGTGAGTCAACTCCTGCTTACCTTCAGAAAAATGCTTTACTGTGACAGTAATTGTAAGTCGCAATATCAAATTTTCTATGACTTCAAAAAATTGCCAGGCCACGCGCTGGTAGTGTTCTGTAGTTGGCCGTCACAATATGCAGACTTAAGGATGCTTATGTTACACCGTGCCGGAGCCGGCCCGGTGAAGCATGCATGACTTCATACAAAAGTATACTATAGATGTTTGACCGTGTCCTGGCCAGAAACCGGCCCGGCCCTGGCCCGGTGTAGCATGAATTACTTCATACAAATGTATACTAGAGACGTTTGACTGTGTCCCGGCTAGCGCCCGACTTGATGTAAAATGAATCATTCTTAATCTTCTCCAAATACATTTTATTAGTTCATTAACTTGTTAAACCTACTTACCTCAGATAGTTTTCCTTTTAACTTCATTATAATAGGTATACTACTACCAAAACATCTATTTAGCTGGCAGGCTGGCATATTTATAAAACACTTGATTCTAAAATTAGCAATTTAAAGCTTAATATATTTCGTAAAAATGCAATTTGGAGCAAAATGGAATTTGCTCTAAGAGCCTCGTGATTCAAATCGGATCCACATATGTATTTTTTTAAATCCATAGATGTTTATATTTCATATATGTCGAATAAATAAAATTATATTATTTGGTACAAAAATATTAATGATTTATTTCGACGAATGTGGTTTGTGTCCAGATCTCTGTGACTATAACAATATATAAATAATCCTATATCACGTAAACCCAAAGGTAGACCTATATTGATAAGCTACTAAGTTAACGAGGAATCAACATTTCATTTGTATAATGTTCCTCTTCTATCTTTTTATTACCTCTTTAACTTGCACCTACTATACATAAAAAAATCAAATATGAGGTAGAAAAATATATTAGTAAAACTACAATGTATTTATTTAATTGAATACCTTTTCCTCTGATTGTTAACAACACTATTGAAATTTAATTCTAATAACTTATCAAACATCAAAACATATAATTATAATAGATACCTATAGTCAAGAAAGCCAAAACCTCATTTCAACGAACAAGTTATAACCACTATTCCGGTAGCATTCCGGAGTTCCTTTCACATGGCCTTATTTAGGTCTTTTAAGTGTCAACAAATACAAAGAAAACTTTCTTATAAGTACCTATTATCGAAAACTCGTGAACCTAAACAAACTTTATGATAGTTTGACCTGGTCTTCGTATTAATCTTTATTACCTAACAGACAAAAACTTTACATAACACAAATTTTAATAGGGAATTTTTAGTTAAACACATGTTTTTTTTTAATAATAACAATAAATTATTATTATTATAATAATATTTTAAAGATTTATTCGAATATTTATTTTGTAGAAATCATCTGACGAGAAACGTGTCCATGAAAATAGTTTTTGTCAACGACATGTCATATACTTACCTAATTCAAAAAGCGTAACAAGATGTTTTATTAAATTTATAGTATTTATTTTCGTCAAAACAACTGTTTAGCTGTCGGCGACCTCTTTATATACCGATCGCTGTCTCATATTTCAATAAAGAGTGAAAAAACCTATTACACTAATGGCTAAATGCCCCTAAATACCAATAACGTTTGTCGGATCCCCGCTGAAAACAAACCATGAGTTATATCCATAATGTATTCTACCATTCCGCCATTTTCCATTCTCCACAGACACTATGCTGTCAAATAAATTTCAGACCTACGGAATTCACAATAGGCAGGACCGTACAACGGTGAAACGAAAATCGCTCAGCAATCCGAACCTTCTGCAACGTAAAAACTCCGGATAACTAACCGAGGGTACAAGCGATTTTACACGTTACCGTAGGCAAATTTTTTTTCTGTTCGACCTTTCTTGTACTGCGCCTTTATAGTTTTTGTTAATAGTTTTTTCTCAAGTGATATCTTTTGACATTACCTTTATGGCGCCTGTAATCTCAAGAAGCGATCATAGCAAATTCTAATGGGTGTTAAAAGTCAGTGAAGTGGCTTGTTATGATAAAAACAAATTTAGTTATAGTTGCATGTGTGAGTACAGTTTGATTTTTATAAATTATACACAGAACTTGCAAGAACTGTAATATTGTAAAGACGATTAATTTATCTTATTAGCATAATAATATAAAATATTTATAAACGATCCATTCCAAGAATGTACAGCTTTAGAATTGTAAAGGAATTGCTAATATGTAAGTATTTAATTATTAAGAATTAGCAATAATTATCGTGTACATTGTCGTGTCTAGCTTTCATAGTACTTATATACTGCTAAAATAATATGGCAGTATAGTTATTATAAGAGGTAGGGTTTGAAAAATCGAATGTTTTCATAAAAAAATTAATATTTTTTGTATGAAATCTTATGTTATTATAAGTGTAATATTGTGTTGTGTGTTGTATTTGTGTTAAATGATAGATTTTAGTTATGATAATGTTAAAACATGTTATTTGTTAGACATTCTTATAGGTACAAATCTTTATTTACGCGGTATCAAGTAGGTACATATATAATAGCATTTAACAAAATCGACTATTTTTCATCACATTTTAAGTAGATAATAAATCTAGATCATGGTCGTTGGCAAAGCGGTTGGAATTTATTATTAGGAAGAGTAGGGTAAGCAGGGGGAATGGCGCTCATCGGGTAATGCCGCGCACCTCTATAAGTCTATGAAAATGGTGTATAACAACATGCCACCATACATAAAACGGGGGAGGGGAAAGGCCTCTAACACGTAGGGACGCCCAGGGGCAGTCAGCTTGTGGCAAGCGACGGTAAAGTGTGCTTGTTTGTATGTGGCTGCGCTGAACTAATTTTAGTCGTGATCTTTTTTTCGGTAAGTTCAGAATATTGATATTTATGAAATTGTTTATATAGCTTTCCTAGGTACTTTAATCATTCTATTTTATGATGAACTATTCAATTTTCAATAATTTATTTTCAATGTTTGTTTAATTTCAAGTTCAATTCAAAACGACCGCTTGGGGTTATCCCGCTCACATGAGCGCCATTACCCCTTAGTGACTTCTATCTTAATTGTTATAGAGATTCCCACAAATCACCAAAGGACAACCGTCAAAGCAGCTTGGAACGAAGAAAACCTTAAATCCACTAAACTGCGATTGAAAATGGGATGTCCAAGAGACAAGACGCATAACAATATAATATCCCAACCACAGCAGTCACTACTCCATTCAAGCTTTTAATTTTTGCAAAGAAAACCACATCGCAATGCTCTCGATTCCACCTCATAGCTCACATAGAACACAGCCACTAGATGTATCTTTTTATGGACCCCTGAAAGTTACTTATAGGCAGGAATGCAACAGGCATACTAAGACACATTTGATGTCTAAAATAACTCCATATGATGTAGCGTGTCTTTTCAATAAGGCGTATGCACAAGTTGCAAAAGAGAAGCTGGATTTCGAGCCACATGGATAAACCCTTTAAACCCGAATACTTTTGCTGATCGAGACTTTCTAGCAGCATCTTTGAGGGCACAAGAAGTGGAACAAATCGACCAAAATGTTCAGAATCTTGGAGCTACGCAGTCGTGTAGTATAGCCTTGTTTTCAGAACGTTCTTCCTTTGGCAGGTCCATCAAATGTAAATCTATGTTCCGAAGCTGATTTGGCAGTCACTGGTCCTTCTAACCAGGATTTCGTTGACAAACAAAGAGAAACCTCTGTACCTTTTGCTGTACGACATGTGGGCTGTGGTCTCATGCTACATGTTCTTGATGGGATTCGGTAGAAGGATACATCTATGATTTATGTGCTCAACGATAAAATCTTATCATTTCTATTTCTCTTTTGTCTTTGTTTACCTATAAAAAGTTTGTCGTTGCATACGTTGCAATATTTGTTTATTGTATAAGGCTGATCTCAGGTACAAATACAAATATTTGATGCCATTTTATGATTATAGAGTGTACTTTCATTTTATACTTAGATCTCATGCTTATTTACTAATAATAATGGATCTTACTTATTATATTGCAAAGAAACAGGTTGAGGCGTCATTACCCCTTCGCCTGAGCGGCATTACCCAATGACAGGGGCAATGACGCTCAAACCTTCTTTTTTTTTAAATGTTTACTACTGCTAATAATTCTAAGATAAATACGATTCCTATTAAAAAATGATTATCTAATAGTTAAAATTTATGTTAATGTTCTAAATTTTAAAATAAAACAAATAATTTAAAAAATATTGTGTGTTTTCCTTAAGTGAACGCCATTCCCCCTGCTTCCCCTACTGGAATAATAATATTAAAAATCACATTCATTTAAATTATTAATTCCCACAAATTCGGTACAGTTTCAATCCTATATTTTAGTAAACTCTGTATTCGGCTAAAATAGTTATTAAGTTGCTTGTTTATGAAAATAACGGAAATCCTATCCGTTATTAAACGATGCGTTGTCACGACGTCATCAACTGGGCCAATTTCATGGTCTAGCGCTCTCTTCCTGCATCCAAATCACTTATTACATGTATAGATTTTCTATTTGTCTATGATATATTTGTATTTGCTATCAACAATGACATTTTTTTTAAATGACCTATTATTACCTACTCATGGCATTTAACACTTATTGTGGAAAAAATAATCTGTATACATTGTCCGTACGTAAGATGTTATTGTACCTTACTTCTTTGTTGTAACGAAATAAAAATAATTCCAAAAATTGTATCCCGCGTGCTACAACACGTTGAAGTTCATCAATGATAATAAGTATTGTGAATTCATTCTACGAACCTTGTATTTTTTTAAATAATTGGGGTATTAATTACTAGATATATAAAATTAAAACAAAACAAAACTGTTTTTTTACACAACTAAATAAAAAAGTAAAATTAGTCATACCACCCTTCCGTCACATGATGCATGAAAATCGAATGTATGTATGTATGAATGTATGTAAAAATATTTTACATACTTCGTATAGAAAAAAACTCTCTAATAAAAACAATGGTTTTCTTAAAAATTCTAATGACGATGTACATACGTAATAGCGACCAGTTTGAATTTAACATGGCGACTGCGATTCGCTTGCAAACTATTGGATGCGATAGAAAACTGTATACGGTTATTTTAGTCTCTTTATCTTTTATTTGATTGCGAAAATTATATATTTATGAGCTCGTGGTATATAAAACAAACTATATTGTAGGATATCAGAGATATTGCTTGTGTTAGTAAGATTGTTAGAAAACTTTTAAATAATTATTTATAAATAGATAGCACTTTACTAAAATAATTAAAACTGAAGATGCTTAAGATCTTATAAAGAGGTCTTATTTTACCTACATAGTGCCCGTCCACAGCCCAAGTTAATATGAATATCGCCGTTGTACTGTAAGCATTGGCTTAAATATAGGTACTGGTGAGACTTGCTACTAGGTATAAATTCTTTCAATAAATCAACAAGCTAATTAGAATGATTGACATTTAAAGAAATGTATGTACCTACTTAGGTATGTAGATATACGCACTATAGGTACGCACGTATCAATGATAATATAATTTGAAATAATTTTCTTTTTTATTTTGTTAAAATAATTTATCGTCGTATAAATAAATATTGTTTGAATTTGATTAAATCTTATTTATTTATATCATCATCTTCAGCCCGTAATCGCCCGTTGCTGAGTATAGGCCTTTCTTTTTGTACGCCACTCATCCCGATACTGAGCTAATCTCATCCATCCAATTACAATATCGACTTCTTTAACATGACTTGTTATATTATTTTTACATCATAGGTAGATATCTAAGTTCATATTGTTGTTGTTAGCATAATATAATTTTTTAATTGCAAAATGTACTTTTAAATTTTTCAAATGTTATATAAAATTGATACAGCAAGTATGTGACCGAGAGTAAGACTCTATTCTACACTGACACTTTAAAATAATGTCAAAATGTGAAAACAAGTAAAAAATATATTTTCCATAAAAAAAAAATTAATAATAGAAGCAGGATATTGCCATATCTCCATTTACATTGCGGATTAAACGCAATGGAAATTGTATATAACTCTATCTACCATCTACCGTCAAAATTTCCGTCCAAACACAACGTAGCTCGTCAAAGAATACTCAGTTCAACTCATAATAAACTGGTTTTCAAAGAGCACTTTTATAAAGTGCCCTAAACAAAAAGTAATCTAACAGTAATTTCATAAATGTTGGCATACTAACATAAAAATAAACAATGAAACTATAACAAAGTAAATCCAATATTTCGGGTAAAGGTATTTGAAATTTCATACTTTACTAACTTTAAAAGTAACATCTACCTGTCTCATTATTGGAACACAAACACGTCAACTATGTGCCTATATAAAATTAGAAGCACTAAAAGCAACATGCCTATTGGCATGTATAAGCCCGAATATGACTCTGAGATGCATTTTAGGATCGTAAAACTACAGTATACTTGTCGTATTGGCTGAAGTAGAATTGACTTGCCATTGTAAAGGTTTTAACTGAATACTATTTTAAGTATTAAATATATTATGTTTTAGTGTATTCGCTAACGAAGAAGATTATATTCCTTCTCGTTTGAAGTTTTACGATCGGGCAACAATAAACTTTACATTTTTAAGATGAAAAATTTATTAATAAGTATATGCGAAGGAGTGTAAGATAATCGTAATTTCTAATTGCGTTTTAAAATTTCTTATTATTATGTACATATAAGAAAGAGGGTTCATTCAAAGATTTCGTTCGATTTTTAAATGAATATGCTAATAAAATAATATATTAGGTAGTTCTTATGTAAATAAATTCTGAGCGAAACTTTTTTATGTGACACAGAATAAAGTAGCAAAAACTCGCAGACAATTTTACAAATACAAATCACTTGTTTGAGTAACAAGAAATAAAATAGAATTAGTTTGTTAGCTAAGTAGAAAAATTTTCAATGATTCATAGATCGCCTGAGATAATCAATTCAAATCAGATACGTTGCTTGCTGTCACGTTTCGTTTGCATCGAGACAAAATTCAACGAAACATTATAGATAAATGGAAAAAACCTTAACTTTGAATCACTTACCATACATCAAAATTGTTGTCGTTTGTTGGCATATAAACGTCCCATAAACTTTGACCGGCTTTAGAATTGTATATTAAAACACGTACCTACATGCAAGTATTTTTAACTATAAATATAATAATTGTTAAAAATATCACTATCAGAGTCAACTTGATCCATGAGTTACCCGTAACCAATGTTTCGGTTTCATTTTGGTAGTTTCAAAATAATAAATACATAAGTACATGTAATAATGATTCATGCGTATTCAATCAATACTAAAAACTTAAAAAAAATACTTAAGTAGGTAACAAGAAAATACTACCTACGCGTTTAATAATGATAACAATATCAAATAGATGAACAAAATTTGATTAATGTGAGTACCTTATTTATTATTTTGAAACTACCAAAATGTCAGCTGTAATAAATATCATTTTTTTATACTACGTCGGTGGCAACGTCGGTTACTCCCGTTCCTTACTTATTACTTCGTTATTACTTCCTCCGTACTGTACTGTCCGCGACTATTTAGGTTCAAAAGTGTGAGGATGAACTCCCTTCCGATGGAGAGAGGTGTGATGGTGGAAAGTAGCCGTTGGCATCATGTCGAACAATTCCTCGGAACACAACCTATTACATAACGGGTTCGGTACCGTTCGTGAGTTTGGGATCGTCAACGATTCTCACAGCTCGTTCATGGCCCAAGCTTGTATCTAGGTGCTCCTGCCCAGAGGTGACAGCAGTACTCCAAATGGGGTCTAACTTGCGCTTTTGTACTACTGCAGTCTTTGCTCCGGAGAGAAGTACCGCTTCGTTCTATTCAGCACACCGAGCTTTTTGGATACCAGTTTGATCTTGTCTTCTAAGTGGCTACGGTACACCTGCGGCCACAGTAAATGGGGGTTTTTTAGCGGTGAATGCCCAAACTTGGTTGAATCTGACTAAATTATCCTGACCCCAGTTGGAGATGTTATGGATAGTTTACCCTCGATTTCAGACACAAATTGCTCGCGATTTTCTACCACAACGGAACGAAGGATGTTTGCACGGCCCGTGTAAAGTGCGTCTCGAGTACTGTCGTTTGCATAGCAATGATTGCCGTCAATGGATGCTATTGATATGCAACAGAAACAGCGTTGGGATAGTACCGAGCCTTGTGGGACACCAGTATTTATGTCCATGCTTTCAGAGCAGATACCGTCTACTACGGCTCTTATGCGTTAGCCGGACAGAAAGCTAGCAACCCATTTGCACAAAACCTCGGGCAGTCCGTATGATAGCAACTTCGATAGAAGACTCCAGTGCCAAATCCGATCGAACGCGTTCGCTATATCCAAGCTGAATACCAATGCCTCTCCTTGACTCTCAATGGCTGAAGCCCATCGGTGAGTGACACTAGAAGATCACTCATAGACACTAGAAGATCACCAGTCGAGCGACCGTGGCGAAAGCCATACTGACGGTCGCTGATCATATCGTATCCTTCTAGGTATCTTAGGAGCTTAGTGTTGATTACACACTCCATCATATTGAGAGAGAAGTGAGGTTACAGCGATAGGCCTGTAATTCGGTGGATCTAATCTATCGCTCTTTTTGGACATTGGGTGTACGTGGGCAGTCTTCCACGCGATAATGGGCGCGTTAGTTTAGGACACAACTCAGGAGCGCTCTTTTTTAGCACCACTGCTGGTACGCCATCTGGCCCACTCGACTTATGAACATCAAGACAAAGTAGCTCCCGCCGGACATTGTGAGATGGTAATTTCTAATCTATTATTTGTACCTATAATATACTCACTGGTTACGGGTAAGTCATGGATCAAATTGAATCTGACGGAAAAACATCCATTACAATTAAAATTATAAACCTAAAAGTAAAATCGGTGTGATAAAATTGGTGTAATTTTTTATGATATAAATTACGGCTTTTTTGTATAAAATTATAGGCATCTTTAATAGTCTGTGGCGGCTAACCGCAGCAAATAGTTTGTGTAGAGCCAAGATCTTTATATGTAATGTAATGTAATAGACTGGCTGGTTATTTGTCTTTGGTAAAAAGATACATCAGCTGTCAACAATTAGAATGATAAAAAAAAAGAACGTCGAGTTACAATATAGAGAGCAATACATACACGTATATGAACCAAGTCGTATTTTATTTATAATAATAGAATTCATACAAGCTAAATATCCTGTAAGGTTGTGGCGATAACGCTACAACACCTACCACGACCCATAAGTCTAATACTGACTTAAAATAAAATCTCCCAATTCGGAAAAATAAACACAAGGTAGCGTTTTCGTTTCGTAGAATGCTGTAAACGCTACTCTTACAATATCGATTTAAACTACCTACGTTCACCGGTCCACATCCCTCCCGGTCTCGAACCCCGCCATAGTTATATATCTATATACCTATCTTTACTTGGGTTTATACTTATTTACAGATCAAAGGGTGGAATTCCGTCTTTCAAATAAGAAATTAATGTTGAATATTTTATCAGTTAACTATTTAAGCTCAAATTTATCTTTAAATCTTTAAAGGTAGATCTATACCACCCGTCTTAGTCGCGACTACAATGCATATAGTGAAAAAACGCGTCGCGTTTCAAAATCAGCGTGCAAATCATATCAAATTTCTTTTTTGTGACTTACGGTGGTCGTCACTGTTTTTTTTTTTATTTTACTACGCTTACCACAGTTCCCATCACTTTGCCGTGGTACTATAAAAAGTCAATATATTACTAAAACAGTAGTATATTACCGAAGTTATAAAATTACCGAGGGGAAGTGAGTCTTAAAAATTAAAACATTCGATAAACCTAATTCTTCTACTTTTACATTAACAACAAAAAAGTTTTACACTACAATACAGAAGGAAACCGCCAATGACAACAATAATATCCTTGTGGTGAATATTTATCAGGATTTTTCCTATCTCTTCTCTTGTCCTCAACAGCATATAGAAGTTAAAGTAAATTTACACATTAGAAGTATAAGAGAGAAGGTTAAAATTAATTGTTTCGACTTACGCAATCATGCATGCTTGTTCTAAGTTACATAAATACTGAATTACTTATTATTTTTTTCATGTATTAAGCGTACCTATACATAAATATTTGTTTTGGACAGGTCCACACTTCATGACTGTCTGTCTTCTGCATAGTTTTAAAATGGTCTTCTCGGTTTGTCAATTAACCCCCCCCCCACCTCCAACTTTAATCATTTAAGACACTTGTTTTTTAATTTTTACTTGTCATGGAAACTTTTTGTTTGATGAAGTGATGCAAGTATGATGATGCATGTAAGATACTTTATTTTCAATTTTTACTTGTCATGGGAACTTTTTTGTTTGATGAAGTGATGTATGTAAGACACTTGATTTTAAACTATTCCTCGCCATCAGATTTTTTTCTTTGATTTATGATGAATGATTTATAATGATTTCGTTTATATAAACGATCACTTGCTTACCACTGCGATCAGTATGTACTTTTTTTTTGTAATTATTAAGGCCCTTGGAAATACGTCCTTTAAGCCAACCTTCGTACTATTCTGTAATCTTCAAACATTGCTCTAACAAGATGGCGGTCCCCTTGTGAAAACTGTCCAGGGAGCCTTTGTAGCAACCTAAAATGCATGTTCCTGGTTATTTATTGTAATCCATTCACTTGAGCACAACAACCAAACTACATCACGTAAAATGCCACCAAAATTACATAATATAGGGCCAAATGACAAAAATTTATGAACTAAAACAAAAACCACCACGTGACACTTCAAGTTACCGCCAAAAACCTGGAGTTTGAGTTTTAACTACTTATATTTTACAGTGTCTCCAATTTCATGAATTCATTGAATGGACGATAAAAGACATTGTCTATCGAAATTATGCTTAGTTTCCAGGATACGATTATTTATCTTCTTCTAAATAGTTGTGTTTAAGATTAATAATTAAAATATAAAATAAACGAGCATTCTTTGCGGTAGTAAAAATCATCCATAAAATTGTTAGATATGAGGAAATGAATAACGTCTCATTAGACATGTACTTAATAGTTGCTATGAGGTAAAGTGAGACTCTATTATCTTATTATCTTTTCTAAGTAAATCATTATTACAACATACGAGTTTCTATACATAAATATTATGTTTATAAATGCATTCCTCGTAACAATAATTTGATATGTAGAATCTTATCTCTTTGTTTATTGTAACAGTATGAAGATGGTTAAATTTATTTTAATTTCTCAATTGCGAAGGCTAAAAAACTTATAATTTTAAGTTATAGATAAAGCACATAATTCGTCTCCCATGTATTTTAGTTATCCATCAATTTTCTATTGTTCTCTTATCATTGCGTATTTACATACACTTTGTCATGCCTTGTTCAATTTATCTCGGTTCGTACCCAAGCTAATTCCATGTAGGTAGTAGGTATAGCTAGGTACCTAATTTAATATAGATGAGTAATCATTTCAAATACACTGCTTATCAAAAATATCATGTACTTAAATCTATCTATACATATAATATAATTAAAGTGTGTGTTTGTAATGTACACATTTGCAAATTGTCAAAATTGTAATGCTTTTTATTAAATGCATATGAAAGTACACACATTACCCATATCAAAAAATCAATTTTTAAAATTTTTGTTGTCTGTCTATTTGTTTGATCCGGGTAATTTCCAAAATGGTTGGACCGATTTTGACAGGACTTTCACTGGCAGATAGCTGATGTTATAAGGCATAACTTAGGCTACGTATATATAAAAAATATAATTAGAGTACCATCCAAAAAATAAAAAAAAGATTTTTAGTAGTCCACGCGAGCGGAGCCGCGGTTAAAGCTAGTTTACCTATACAACAATGCAAGTGCATACAAAAAATAATTGTAAACATTTACAATCATACAGGAATCTCAAATCTTGACCAATCAAGATACATAATCAAACACTTTAAATTCGCGGAAAAAATAGAGCACATTTGTCAATTAGAGTGTTTTCAACGTAGAAATGATTAATATTTAGCAACGATTGATTGAACGAATTTTAAGAAACATATATGATTTTTTACCTTGGCTTTTGATATAATTTATGATTAATAAGTACCATTAAATCTAAGCAATTGTGTCACAAAATAATGAAAGAATGATGCATGATTAGTTTATTCTCTAATCAACATAACCGTGTTATAAATAAAGTAGCAATAATACGACCATAAAATGAAATAATGTCATTGAAATCAATAACCCATTGTAAATTGTCGCATCTGCATTGAAAGTCTCGGTGTCAACTTTTGACCGGTAGCGTTTCCCAAACGCTTTGCGACTGCGCGAAAACTTGCTAATAGCCACATTGATTTTGCAGATAGAAGCCAGGTCGGAGTGTACGAACCTACCTCATACCCGGAATAAAGGCCATATTCCTTGCACAACTGCAATTGGTATCCATTGGAGTCGTACTACGTAATATAATATCGTCGACCAGTTTTACTCAAGCAATGTAAGTCGTAAAACTCTATATTCTTGATTTGACGTACGAAATATAATTCCCGGTACGAAGGTTAGGTTAAGGGTAGGTATAACAATAACTATATTATTATTACCTATGTTCGTTTCAACTGAAGCCACCGTTCGTTCTTACTTTACGTCCAATAACGACGAATTGCCATTGGGAAGGAAAATCGTTATTATATAACAAAATGTAATATTATTGTCCTCGCTCGATTACGTTTTCCGAGGGAAAATACAGGAATATTGAAAGAAACGGTCAAATTGTCCTTTTTCTTATAGAGACGGCCGCAATCATTGAGGAATGTAGTGATTTTATGCACTATGAAGTGAATTACGTCACAAAAAACGACTTTTGAAATGAATGTTTAATCTTCGGAATCATAAAATTAAAATGTCTTTTTCCTGGTTTAACATGAAGTACGTTCATTGTAGAAGCTCCTTTGTAATGTTTTAAATATTGATTAAAACTGTAAAATAGCTTACGCAAATATTAGTAGGAAGAATTATCACAAGCTGTTTTAAAAGAGAGTTTAATAAACGTAGTATTTAAAAATATGTTTACATTTGGATATGTGAAAAGTATGAGTGATGGAAAAATAATAAAAAAATATTGCCAAGTGAGTGTCGGGCCACGCACGGTGTAGAGTTCCGTAGTTGCCCGTTATAATATGCAGACTTAGAAGGGCCCTTTAAGTAATTTTCAATTGAATTTGTACGAAATTACTTCTTCAAGTACCTGCATTTTATATGTTCATTGACTATTACTCGTTAACTTTTAAAACCTACTTAGCTGTGATAGTTGCCCATTCTAATGAACAAACACGGAAAATTTATAAGTGTGTTATAAACTAGCTGTGCCCGCGGCTCCGTTCACGTTAACCACTAAAAATGTTTTTTTTTGTGCGGAACACTAATTAATTTTATAAAATAAAAGTATCCTAAGTTATTCCTTACAAAGTCAGCTGTCTTCTAGTGAAAGTCTCGTCAATATCGGTCCAACCGTTTCGGAGATTAGCCGGAACAAACAAACAGACAGAACAAACAGACAGTTTTTTGTTATAGGTAATGTTTATACTTGCATTTAGTAAAAAGCTGTTATTTTGACATTACAGACAGACAATTCAATTTTATTACATGTATAGATATATTATATTATATTGAATTAAGGCAACTTTTAATAGAAAGACGTAAAATATAAAAGTATTCGTGTACAAATCATTTCATCACCCAATGCGACGTTTATTTACAAAAGTAAACTAAATTTACCACACCGCCCAGCATGTAATGTACACTGTACACTCATAAATTCGTACCAATTTAATTGGACCATATTACATGGCAGATAGTTGAAATGAGCCGCGAGCGTAATATCTGGCGACAGTGGCGACTGTGACTTTATTCGTCCAGTTAACTATTCCAGTTTCCACACAACGATACAACTTACAATTAGACGCTACGATTTTGTTGCGTCACGTATTTTACTCCGTAAAAAATGTTTTTAAAGGACATTATTTTGACCGGGTTTTGGTAATTGTTGGTAAATAAAATTGTGAAATTACTATGACGACATCTTAGTATATTATGTGTCTTGCTTACTCTATAGTAGAATAATGCTAGTGGGAGTAGTGTCATCAAAACGCTACCTACGTTATAATGTCCACGCACCCCGCAACTCGTACTAGTTACGACCAGGTACATCGAATTTGTGTCAATTTTTCTGATAAACTAAAAGTCGAGTACAATAGTTACATAGTGTAATACGCAGTGAGACGTCAACATCAACAGGACCAGTGTTTATTGTAGTCCATTTCTAAACCGAGGTCTTCAAGATCCGATAGCATGAGCGAGAATATCTTCAGACTTCAAGCCAGTCGTTGCCTGCTTGTAAGGTGCGTGCGGTCACAGAGCACACTTGTTGCTATTGCGTGCACCCAATAGTGCGGGCCGATAGTAAAGTCAATAGTACGAATACTAAGTCATTAGTCCACAATCATATCGACACGATTCTCCAACATAAATAGTATCTTATTTAATATGACGTGCTGGTAAAGAAAGTCGGTCCTTGTAACAATAGGAATCACTGCCTTAAATTCACTTCCAATGTAGGAATTTCATTTTTTTTTATTTGTATAAATACGCTATCAACATACAAAATAAAACTTTCTACTGTGTTCTTTCAAACAAGTATACTAAAACTTGTAAACAAACCTTTGAAAATCTGTAAGCGTCCAAATTAACCAGATCTGTGATGGGATGTCTCGCTCCCTTTTGTGCTCTTATATTAGATCGACCGAAAAGGACGAAGCGGCTCTCGATAATTTAGCTAAGGAGTTAACGTGTACAGTTAATGCAAGTTTAGAACGAGAAAAACATTTGTGATTTGCGTACCACCTAAAGTATTAATAATTAGCTTCTGGAGAAAATAACAGGTTCTGTCAATTTAATTAGTTTAATATTAATATACACTTTTACGTTAAACCGTTACTATTCCAAGTTCTTACTGTTCTCACATCTGTCAATAAAAATGTAATTTATCAAGAAATATTTTTCGTCAGAAAGTTGTTATCGACGTAACCGGTATTTTTGCACTTACTTAATTATCATGACTATTAAATAAAATGAATTGATACGAATAAATAATGTCGTTTAAAACACCATTTTAAAATAATCCAAAAATGGTATTTTAAGTTTAATTTTTTAAACAATTTATTGACTCGTACTAAATAATTGTGTCTTTCAAAATTTATACTACTAAGTACTACCTGCATGTAATGTTTCTCGAAGCGGAGAGAGAATGACAGTTCTTCGAATGAAATTTACTGTTAGTATCAAAACGTCATAAAATAATTGGAATCAGTGCCGACTATCCTCATTTCATCCCTCAAAATACACCTAATTCCGTTCCACATATAAATGTCTCAACTGAGTTTAACAACTTTTCGAGTTGCGCCATTTCAATTCTGAGGAAAGGAAAGTATTTCATTTCAAAACTATAAGGTAATAAGTATGAGCGTATCACCGATCCTTACTACCTTTTTACACGGTTTTTGTACAGTCTTATCTCGCCTGTAGCAAGGTGATTTACTATAATTAGAAAGATAGCGGTAGATGCCTTTGTTATAATTTTCCAGGCTGGCTCACGAGCGTTTTCCCGCGCAAACTCATGAAAATGGCGGCCATTTTGTAATGTGCCTTGTTTTTTGATAAGGGTATTAAAATAACGACGTATTCGGACGGTTCTTTGCTCTGTTGTTAAAGGTACTTTGTATATATTTATAAAGGTGTCTAGGTATGAACCTAAGCGTACATTTTGAATGCAAATTGGAAGAGTTGCTAATGATATTCAGAAAATTAATTAAATGTAGATAGGTACGCTATACCTTTCTATAGACACTTGTAGATTATATCTTCTTTATGAAGGTATCTAGAATTTTACATATTAATGAAATTATTTTGTAATATGATTTCACGACGCATGAAATAAAATGATTTTACGTCGGTATTTGTTCTAATCACCGGGCCTGATACAGCTAAACAATATTTAAACGAAAGCGTTCCTAGATTCATTTTATTTGATATAATCATTAATAAAATGAATAATTATAACGTATCCTACAAGAAGATTTCTTCAAAATATAAAAGGTCAACTTGCCAGTGTGCTTTTGGCACAAATGAAATGAAACCAAAGACATTATATTACACAACCGTTGGATAATTATATAGTTTGGTTTATATCTCAGCCATTAAACATAAATAGTTGTCTGGCAAAAAAAAACTTACCTATCGACATGCAAGCAATGATGGTTTCCCATGGTTAATCCCACCAGGCTTTAGCGTGTTACTCTCTTGGGCCACATCGTCACTTAAGATCAGGTGGAATGGTGCCAATGAGAGTAAACCTATAACGATAAGAAAACATATACCTAAACGATTTAAAAAAAGGAAAGTAAAATATTATCTGTACATAAAATTTCATCCAAATCGTTAGAGCCGATTACGAGAATTCATTTACATATACATATCTATAAGTATTATTAACTATTGTAACTGAAGTGTTTTGAAACGATGAAGGCTCAGTTTTAGAGGGTTTTGACAGCGCGTCTATCGACGTTGTTATGAATACCACAATAAGCCTGAGTTATCGATGTAGGAGACCATAGCTTGCTAGTGCTTTTTCTAATACTTGCCTGTTGAGCTACTACGCTCAAGTTGAATATCTGTCGCCAAGTACCTATTGGTAGGTGTGGAGAACCAGTTTATGTAATCTTTAGCGTTATAACAAGTCTTAAGCGTAGCGTCTTAAGGCACACGTCAGCCAAGCGTAAGCCAAGTCGACGAACAAGGTAGCGTCTTAAGCCACATCATCACTTAACATCAGGTGATATTATGGTCAAATGGTAAACTTACTACTTACTTGCTAACTTAAGTATAAGAAAGTATTCCTTTTTTAATTAGCACCTACTGATAGAAAAGCGTAAATTATGAGGTTTGTTTGATGTAGATATATTAATAAATTAATTGTTTATTTAACAAACCCGCCACGACCACCATCTCCAGCGGCAACTCAAACCTAGGTCTGTTCCTCCGGCATGGAGACCTTGAGTCAAGCAGCCGCTCGCGCGATACAGTGACACTGCCTTCACTAGCTATCGACACACACACATGACACTGCACTTCACACATGTACACCACATAGGTACATAGGTTCTGTAAGGGACTTTTTTGTGGCTAGTTAGTCTAGATAATAATTGCCAAATCAGTAAATACATATACACATGTTCCTTTCTTTCTCCCAGAAGGCAGGAACATGTATATTTGTATAGTTAGTTAGCTCGAATTTCTATGGATAGGGATTTAGTCAGATCGCGACTTTTTCGCATGATCGGCAACAGCTTAAGCCGAAGTTCGGCCACTTTGGCACCCTTGGAGCTTGTTGCCTAGTTATCGCGGCTGAGTGCCTTCCGCGCTCGCCCCAAGCCCGGCGAAGCTATCAAAGCGTCTAATGGCTCCAGGGCCCTAAAGGCTAACAGTAAAGTCAGTTCGAAAAAAAAATCATTTCACGTAGAAATTTTATTACGAATCTATTTGTAATTTAACTTAATATAAGTTAACGCTTAGTGGGTAGTGAAAATTCAAACTTCAATCGTTGTCTGAGATTACATTTTAATTATTAAGTATATTTAACTATAACAATTTACCAAAACCTTTTAATTTTACTTTATTACTACCTACTGAGTGTTACAACAAAACATAATTATTATAAGTAAAAGTAACAATGAAGTATAGTGTAAAGGCTTATAGTATTTTGTATAGATATGGTTACACTAATATTACGATAATGCAAATTCGTTTATGGAATGGCCGTCGGAGCTCATTCCGGATGCCATTACCGAAAATTCAGCCTCGTTTCGAGTCTCATGGGCTCTCGAAACATACGCGTATACCCTCGCCATCAAGTGTTTTAATTTTAATAAAATTTAACAACGTGCCTTTTCGGTAGTTGTGAAAAGGGGTTTTTCTTATATTCTACTTGAAAACTTAAGTCTGTAATAGGTATTTACCTCTTTCTTATTGTAAAATGAGGAATATAAAGTCAATTGGGAAAAAAAATACAATTTTTTTGACATTGCATATTGAAGAATACAAGCAGGTAGATTCATATTGCCTTAAGTGATAACTATCTTATTCTCTTTTGCATTTTATTAAAGCAAAAATAAGGCAGTTGTTTTTTAATTTTTAACGTTATACCTTAGTTTATAGCGTTGTGACCACAATCTCACCTGATCTTAAGTGAAGTGTTGAAGATTAAAAATTAGGTCTAACAACTGACTCTGGATGAAAAGATTACATGTTTTTGTTTAACCAAATTAATAATGCTTACTTTGATGTTTTTTCCATTGTAGGTAAATCAAAGTAAACTATAACTCTAAGTACCTATCGAAGAGTCTGAACTCTACCTAATCGATTTATATAGAAAACCTACATTAATCTAGCCTGTGAGTTGTATATAATGGATAATCGTAGAAATTTTATAAAATCATTAAAGGAATTGTGACATCTTGGTCCCTTCTGTAATAAGGAAGTAAGTATAAAGGATTCCGCACGAACAAAAGTAACGATAAAAATCCTATAGTGACGTCAACACACCGTAACGTATTTTATTCAATTACTTGGAAAATCGTCGGGATTTTAGCTAACCGCCCTTCTGCGCTTTATCTCTTTTACTCTTGCATTTTCTTTACACGCAAGAGAGAGACTTCCGGTAATAACGATTTAGAGGTAATATAGAAATAGTTTTAGTCTAGACAGAGCGAGTTATAGGTACTTACGTTGTGAAAGGCGTGATTTTACTAGTTATAATATACTATATTCTAATGACAGTTTGAGAGCTCCCAACTATCACATTCCTATTTCTTTTCCTATATATATGGAGTCGTTTTTGCTTCAAAACTTTATGTAGGTATTATTAGGCCAGCGACTCCACACGCGCTTATCACTCAGTAAATATTATCATGTCGTAATTTTATTTTTACTTACATTTTAGGATTTCAAAAGGGATTCTTTTTTACATAGCCTATTAATTGAGAAATTACTTATACTTTCTGTGTACAAAAATTGATCAAAATCGGTCAAACAGTTTTTGAGTTAAACCCGGTCATACAAACGGACAGATAGATAAGAAAAAATTTCAATGTTAAATCATAATCAGTGGCCTAATATTTTTTAGGAAACAATTACAAATATCTACTTACCTGCAGCCAGAAATACAAATTTATTAATATAGATAATATTATAGATATAAGACAGGTAGTCTATTAACCACTATATACCTATACTATACTATACTTATAGGTAGATACTGCTGCATCTACGTTTCAACTACTTATTCAAAATATTACTATATGTAGGTAGTTTTTAACTACATAGCTTTATAACATTATTTTGTTTTATCTGTATTAATTAATGTTCTTAATTGATTATCTCACATAAAAAAAGGTCTAATAAAAGTAGGTAATAAATATAATACCTAGATAAATGACAAACCTGGATTGCTTCTGAATAGTTAAAATTGCTGGTAGTATAGATTAGATGTGATCATTGGTGTCTACCCCAGAATTGTCTGTAAGGTATCCATTCCAGTAAGGTCTCAACCCGAAAGTGAGCTATGGCTTCATTGGCCAATGCTTTTCAGCTTATAAACCTCCTTAGAAAAAGTCATAGATAAGCCTATTAATATGATGCTACACTTTGTTACACTAACTAATGTTTAAACTATTTGATAATTTTTTAGAGTAGGTATTTTACTTTTAGTCTATTGATTATCGAATCTAATGTCGAATATACATTTTACCTTTGGTAAGTTATATTTAAAAAAAAATTTCGAACTTGCTATACCTACTGTTAGCCTTAAGGGCCCTCGAGCTATTAGAGGCATTCACAGCTTCACCGGGCTTGGTTTTTGGAAATTACTACCTATTATGAGTTCATATATTGAATTAAATATCAATTACCTAGTAATTGCAAAAAAATATTTAGGAAATCAAAACAATAATAAAATGAAATACTAAAAAACTAAGATTTTATATTTTTATTATAATATTATGTCCTACCTACCTATGCCTAGTAACAATATCTTACGTAGGTACGTACCTACGAATAATTTACATATGTATTCCTTATTAGGTTTTACGTGCTCATAAACGCACAGGGGTGTAAAAGGGTACTGTACCACTCCATAGATTTCCCTTATTTTATACCGACATTTTTATAATACCACATCGTTCTAAATGTCGTCAAACGGCAGCGCAACACACCTGCGGTCAACTTAAAACAAATACGTAGCGTACTATATTCACCTGCCATGACTTTATGCCCCTATAAAGCTCAAAAGCACCCATAAAAGCATTATTACCTATTAATTTCACACCACATTAGCGAAACACACAATAAAACTTAAACATTTGTTTCGGTGACAGTGATTTCGAGTTTTGTGTTAAGCGCCATCTACCGCTGCAATACTGAGTCTCGCAGGAAAAGATTATGGGTATTATACGGCCGAGTTTACGACGTCGTAAAAGTATGCCATAAAAGCGAAGGGCACGCACGCCCTCTGTTAATCGTTCAGAAACCGATATTGCGGTGAGGCCTCGAGATAGATTACTTTAGGAACGTTGGTTTGGAATAACATCTTCTTCGCGTTAGTCTATTTATGGGCTATGTTGAATTAAGCAGCTACAATAGCTTAGAATCATTTCACTAAATTTATTGTCATGTCAATTATATCACAGAAAGAAGATGATAAATGATGAATGATGATGAAAGATGATTTTAATTAAAGTACACTTTTGAGTTTGATAGATAAAAATCACTAATTTTATCCATAAACAATGATAACATTGTATAGAAGATACATTTTATATTGTAAATAAGCGTCTAAGAATTTAATTAACCTTATACTAGACACTAATATCGAGAGAATAAATAATGTTTCTACTTAATTGCTGCAAACATTTATGTGAACATAAATCTAGTAAGAAAATAAGCACTTAAATAACAAAAACAAGCACCCATAAGCAGTTCAACGAAACAAGTGACTTTCTTCTCACCCTACAACCTAGTTAGCACCTTAAAACATATAACAATTTATTTGGGCACCCTCGCAATCGTTAAATTTTTATTGACTCCAAACAGCGTGACTTTAAAAATATACAAATTTATGGTCACTCAAACTGGAAACGATTATTCAACACGTCGTAACTATTTTATTGCACCAATGTAAACAAAACATCAATTTGGACATCTACTTGGGTCGTATTTATTCCGTTTTTTTATTTTATTAGAATTGATTTTTTTACCACATTATTCTTCGTCATAAAATCTGATAAAGGACTCTATCAAAGTTCATTTTGCACATGTTTAGTATTTGATAACAATCTCACCTGACGTTAAGTGATGTTGTGGCCATAGATGGTAAAATCTTAAGGCTAGAAACGGAAACGGCTCTCACGTGTATTTTCGTAAATACACACTGGATAGACGTTCATGTTTAAGGTAGGTAAACGAGGTCAGAAAAATGCGCTTTCACCATACTATAGCTTTATCGCGATATAGGTATATATACCTTCACCGAAATCGCAAGTTCGTTGTACTTCGGATTCGAACCCACTCGATCGATGGGGCGACCGACAATTCTCTACTTCTGTACCATCATCATTATCGATCGATATGCAATGATTTTAACTATTTGTTATATAAATATTATATTAATTATATTTGAATACACCTAGCCTTAAAAACTTTTTTTTATTGCGATGTGTACACCAAATGTGTTGTACATGGTTATTAAATATTAAAATCACGTCTAACAATGAAGAACCAAAATCTAAATGTATCAAAACCTATAAGCATAATATATTGTTTGGTAAGTACTAAATACTAGACTTTTTACATTTGTTTCACTACGTCTAAAATAATCCAAAATGAACGAGGAATTTATCTCCAAAAAACAAGACATCTTTAATAAAAACAACAGGATTTAAAAAAATATCACATTAAAAGATCGTTAACACTTATAAAATATTTGTAAACATAATTATACAGATAAAGATTATTGCATAACATTATATTTAATGTTAGGAATTTTTAATATTAATTGTGTAACATATATACGTAGGCATCTACCGTTGATTATGAAAACAAAATGCAAGAACTTGTATAAATACCGTTGCAAGAACAAATAATGCAAGCGCATGCTCAGAGATGGCGATGCATGCTGATTTTAATCTAGAGTAAAGTCGCAAACATTCACTGTACTAAATTAGTAGTACAAATAATAGATGGTGCTATAATCAATTCTCATTTTATTTTTATTTTTCAAATTAAGATTAAGCTTATAGCCAAATCTAAAATAGTGACGCAGCGTCAAAGAAGTAGAAAACATGGATTACCCCCCCTATACAATGGATTCTGAGTCATGGTGAACAGAAAAAAAAAGGTTTTTGTATTAAGGTTAACATGTATCTAGTAATAATATCGTTAATTATATTCATGTATATGGCATGGCAACTGCCTAATCCATTGTTCCGTTGTTCATCCAACCGTTGTTGATTTGGGACTTATTGTGTTAAATATCTTTTTTCCTCAATTATGTTTTATTTAGCCATAGGAAAGTTTGAAATATTTCAGAAAATTATGGAAATTTTGTGAAGCTATTTCATGAGTTTTTAGTCAAGTTCAAGTTATTAAGTTCGAAATCAAAAAAAGTTCATAGGTACATTCCAAGGAAATCTACAAAAGTATCCTTTAGATTTTAAGACACAAAATATGTATTACAATGGAATTATAGATAAGAGTTTAGGTAGGTACGACCAGTGGCGTAGCTATCGGAGGACTAGGCGGTACCGTGCAACGGGGCCCTCAAGCTCAGGGGGCCCTTGGACCCTGACGAGCAAAACCTCAAACATTCTCAAATTTCTCCCATCCTAAGAATATAAATATAACAGATAGCAACACGATATTAATTGTGGCAACTCAGTTGAAATAAATTTATAACTTGTAGGGAATTACCTTGAATTCTTTCTGTTGTTTGTGCAGTTTTGCCAACTTGAAGGATTCCCCGTCAGATTTAGCGGGTTAGGGCAAGAATAAACGGAAGCTATTATAATGGCTAACAGATTTCGGAATAATTAGATATTTACCCAATCTAGACTTTGCCGATTTATTAAAAAGGGGTTAGGTAAATCCAAAAAGCGGCCAAGTGCGAGTCAGACTTGCATACAGAGGGTTCCGTAAAAAAACCGTGAAAGAATTTTTGTTTGTTTATTTTGGTCGCAGCTTATATACAAACTACATTATCAATAGGCGTTTTCATTATTTGTTGTTAAGGTCAAAATCTCGCTTGTGGCGGGAAATTTAAATTTAGGACGGTTTTTTTGTTTTTGGAGCTAGACCAGGTAACTATTGTAATGAGAGTAGAATTTGCGATAATCTTAAATAATTCTTGACTATGTTTCATAGATATTTATTTATCTTTTATGCACCGGTTTAAACGAATTAATCGAAAACCCGTAAAACTGATGAATTAAGTGATTTAAGGTCTTAATTATGCAATCACGTGCTTTGTGGTAAATATGTCTATGAAATAACGTGAAAAATAATTAAGGATTCTCACAAATCCCACTGCTATTTACAATTGCAACCCGGTATTCCTGCAAAAACGGAAAAAATGGTTAAAATTTAAATTTCCCGCCATAAGCTAGACAATCTACCTTAAAGTACATGATATAGTGCATAATATAAAGAAAATCCAAATTCCTAACAAGTTTAGTTTTTCAGATAGACCTAGTAACAAAAATGGTCTAAAACTGACAACTTTGACGGCCCCCCCATTTGTTTATTTTTAAAGATAAAAAATATATTTGTACTCTACTCAATGAGTTCTAGACAAGAAGCTTACACCCTAGTCTAATCAAGAACAAGCTCCTTGGTTCTAGACGACGATACTTCACAAGCTAGGCTAAGATTTTATTTTTGTTTTCTCTTTTTCAAGTCTTGAAAAATAATTGAAAAAGAATTAAAATAATTTAATTGTATTTTTAATTAAATATTCGGTTTTGGACCAATATTTTAAACAAAATATCAAAATTGCAAGTGTCAATAATGTACTAGACACAATAATAGCTCAATTAAATACACATTTTACTGGTATGAGTGCAGTCTGTCCAAGATTCAACTTTCTAACACCAACTTTTTTACTAGATGTAGATGAAGCAACTTTATTAAAAAGTGTGACCAGTTCCAAAGTAAATATTCAGATATAATAGGCCCCAACTTTTCCCCATAATTTCTTAATATTTACCACCTAGTTCTATCTGAGTTAACCCAGGCATGGACTGTTCACCAATTATGTAAGGAAATAATGCGCAAATATGGAGTGCTAGAATGTGACCTTACGGAAGTATTTACAGCAATGTTATTATTCTATATAATTCCTGTCACATCTGCAGCAGCTGAAAGATCATTTAGCAAATTAAAAATAATAAAGACATATTGAAGAAATAGTGTGGCCCAAGCTCGACTCCGACATTTATCGCTAATAGCAATTGAAAACAAAGCCACATCAAGCCTGGATTTAACCGAAATCATTAATACTTTTGCAAAAAATAAAGCTAAGAAAAGATTATAAAAATAGCTTATTTTATTATTAGCTAGTAGATCAGACGTTCATTAATAAGCCCTTTCATCTTTTCTACTTCATTTTATTACCTATTACCTACATTATTAATTGTAATCTACGTCGTTATTTTTTAAATTATCTACCTACTACGTTACTTTCGTCTTCTATTCCGGTTCCGGCAGTTCTTAAACTCTTCACAGCTGTTTTTTTTACGCATGATAAGCTAGCATTTGGCCGCGATCTCACCTGATGGTAAGCAACGATGCGGACGACCATGAAAGATGCTTGCCTAGAAAATACCTGTTCACTATTGACTTAAAGACACCCAGGTGTACCTGTCAGGAAACAAAGACGCCACTAAAGCATTTCATTCCCTGGCCGTCCGCATTACAAAAGTTGAAGCAAAACGCTCAGTACGAATTGGAGGAATCTAAAATACATATGGATACCATCTTTAAAATGTTTATATATATTCATCAGTTTAAATAGGGCCCCAATAGTTATTTTGCACCAGGGCCTTTGGTTACCTAGCTACGTCACTGGGTACGACATTAGGATATTTCGACGAAGCGTTTGTAGTAAGTAACTAGGTCTTTTAAACGGCGTTCAAAACCATCGTTCGCATTTCTCCAATAGCATCACCCCTTACCATCAGGCGGGCCGTACGCTTATTTGCCAAATTTAGTCGTATAAAAAAAGAATTTTTATTTCACCTATATAAAAGTCCTACAATTATTAATGGCCATATCATACCTAACTTACACACACACAGTACTTAGAATATTTTTTTAAAATAAATATTTATTTCTTACCTTGATTTATTTTCATTATCAATCCACGTATTTTTGCACTTATTCACAGTTACTAATTTTTGCTACAATTATAACTTAGTATTAACTTTGAAAATTAATACACACCTACTAACTTTTTTATTGTTAATTAAATTGAATTTTAAAACTCTAGAATATACATTTTTGGTTAGCCTCAGTATATAATTTATTTAAATAATATATTTGAAAACTAAACTGTATTCGAATGTCCGTATTTTGCAAAGGCTTCAAACTAGACTGCTTTAATATTTTACTATAGTTCTTTCTACTTAACAGTCAAACGGTAAATTGTCCAAATAGGTAAAAATCTTGTTTTACTGCCCCCAGTAAGTATAACTTTTTTGATAACGGTAAGAAGGAATCCCCATGAATAGACAATTTATTGAACCCGTCGGTAAGTTGTAAACAGCTTGTAAAACCATAAAAAATGTTTTAATGTAATTTGTTCTTTGTTTCAGATTAACAACCCGCGCCGTACCGCGACGCGGCGCCGCGCCATGATAAGTACCTACCTAATAATACCTATCTATGAAAATAAGTACGTTAACAAACAAGCCTGGTTTTTTACTTGTATTTCTGTTTTTGTGGTGTCACTACCTAACTATACAGACTATACTCTCTTTTATTAAGACGTGCTAATTGGTATATAAGTAGGAGACGATGACGTTGTATATTTACTCAGGATAATATGACTATTATTGGCGATAATCACCTGGTTTTTAGACTAGACGAACCGCGACATGTTTTTGTAATTGAATTATAAACCCGGTGTTTACAGCATAAGAGATTATTTATAAGAGGAAGGATTGTAAGACATTTCATTCGTTCTAACAGTATCAGTTCTTAAGAATCAGTTGTATTTAATTTTTAAAAATCCTCGGCGCCCCTTCTTACACTTAACTACCTTTCCATGTAGTGACCTCTGCGAGACAGGATTTTTTAATATAGGTAGTAGCTATTAATTTTCTAGGAAAGTAGGTACCAAACAAACGAATGTAGGTACCTCATTATACCTACACGGTAACTGCAAATCAATACATTGGTCCTAGGTTGGACGATAATCGTGTTCTTCTTCTTAACTTGACAACTGGTCGTCTTTATTGAAGACCATTACTGCCATTATCGAGTGAATATAGTGTCCTGTCTTATGAGTATCTCAACAAAATGGTGGCTCCTATCTCAGAATTCATTGTCCATGTTATTATTTCCAATGAACTTGTGCACAATAACCAAGCCACGAGTATATGCTATATTTGAAGCAATAATGGCTCAGTGGTAGCGTGTACGACTTTGCGTCAATTAACGTGAGTTCGAATCCCTGCAATGAGCCTGAGCTTTCGGTCAAGGAAAACATCGTGAGGAAACCATAGCATGGCGGTAGGGCTTTTTCTGATGCCCGCCTGGCTAGCTACCACCCTCAAGTTGAAAATTTGTCGCTAAGCACCAATAGGTGTGTTCCGACAGCTGCACTTCAGAGCCAGTCTTCCACTAAGTTTAGCGTGTTAGGCCACATCATCATTTAACATCAGGTGAGATTGTGGCCACTACGCCAAACCAACAACGATAATAATGATAATAATATCCGTTGCACAATGGTTAAAATCCGGACGTATTCCATCAAACAAATATATATCTATATCTACAAAAAATGATGTTTGTATGCATGTTCCCTATGGACTAATGGCTGGAGCGATTATTATGAAATATTCAGACAATCTTCTTGCTAGCTCAGCAGGTGATCCTGTAACGTTTGGTAGCGATCGAATAAAAAAATTCTGAGCTACAAAAACCCGTGGCCGGATTCGCTTGTATATGATAAAATTGATACAATCACATCTTTGTGACGTAGATATGTTTAAAAGTGGATGTACCGATCTACCAAGATAGGAGTTTTTTTTATTTCTGTTTAATGAGTTTTATATGTAATCGGTATATTGATATTATTAAACGACCAGTCAACAGTCTGCAATTTAACTTTATTGCATATCTCTGTCGTTGTTTAATCTGAAACAAAACACCCATGTTTATAACCCTGCGCGCCAGGAGCCATGTTATCAGCTCCCGCCATCTAGTGAGGCCTCTCGACAATTTTTATCGGTTGATTAAATCGTTCCTAGCTACCCTTTTATGAGCTAAGCGTGTATATTTCAACTTGTTTGTTTTGATGGGCAACGATTGTTATCTGTAGGTGTTTCCAAGGCTTTATCTTGTTTATTAAATAGGGATATTTATTTTGTTTTGCTAGCAAAAAAAGAATGAGAGACACTTTTTGAACTGACTACTTATATAATTTAATTTGATACTAGATTTTGAAATAAAAATCTATGAATCAAGTTTCTTTTTTCTTTGGAACTGAAAGTATTCTCAAGCTTTTCTAATAAAATACGACAGAAAAAATAAAATGCAGTGTATTCTTTACACAGTTTATTTAGACTAAAAAAGTAAAAACTACCCACCTTACATACATTACAAGTGCCTACGTTTAATTGTAGTCAATTTAAATCTATTTGTTTATATGGGTTGGTCAATGATTAACCTTTGATCTTCAGTTTATCTAAGTTTTAAGGTAAATGGAAGAGTTTTCACAAAATACGGCTTTAAAATACCCAAACACTTTATAACACTTTTAATGTGTCTAAATTTATTTAAAATACTTTGGAACATAAATCTTCACAAAAAAAGCAGTTACAGGTTACGCCAGCTTGCTTAAGAATGAATTATACCTACACATACACTACCGTACCTACATATACTACCGTATACTACTCCCTTTCCAATTGGAATAGCAAAATAGCAATACCTATAAATTATAATGTACCTACCTCTATGGCTAACGAGGAAAATATTCATATTAAGAACACGACATATTAATATGTACTAATATTGCAACAAAAAATATAATTGAAGTCGAATAGTAGTACCTACCTACCTATAAACATAAGAATGTTTTATTCACGGACAATTTCAACTATCGTTCAAGCAATCAAGAACTTTTATAGTACAATCTATACAAGAACCTAAAATAATACCGCCACATTTTAATCTACAAGTTGTTATATAAATATATCATCAAACGTCGGGATATTTCGACGCTGATGAGTGAATCACAAGCATTATGTTCAACATAAAACAGAAGCCGCTAATGATGAAAAATAAAATAAACTTGCGTGAGTGAACATCATTATCGAATGAATTACATATTCGGTCGATAATACCATTCGAAATCGAACACATACTTGCTATTATACCACCAATCCGCAAAAGACGGATACATTTACACAGACACGATTACTAGATAATAGTTAAATAAGATTTTATGTAAAAAAAATATTGTACCCATACAAGAACCATGATATTGAAATAAGTAGGAACGAATCACACCCAAAAACTGAATGCAGTGTATATAAAATTTAAAAGACATTCTGTTCTTCTTGCTCTCGGTTTAACCCATCAAATTAAATAGTAGGTATAATAAGCAGAAACGGTTTTAAACTTAAAGCTGACTACATTCTGATTTTCCGATCTTCTATAAGCTCAATTTGTATACATAAAACTAGGACTAACCCAGTTGTAATTGATCCAGGAAATTATTATTTGGATACTGATATCAAAACTATAATATGTACTTACCTACTTTATTTTCAAATAGCATAGCGCACTATAGTATTAATTTTTGATTTTTCACTAACTTACCATAATATATAATTGTACATTCCAACACGAATTTCATTGACAGTTATTATCGCTATTAAAAATTTAAACAAAACTCTGAAATGTTTGCAATTTACTTTATTATTGCATATCTATTTTATCTATGTATCTATATAAAAAAGGTGTGTGTGCGATTCACACACGATAGAAGTGAAACCTAATATTAAAAGTTATTTTTTATTTTATTTAAACAATGTGCAATACATACACACCGAAATTTGCTCTCTCGCTCTGGCTCAAACAAAGAGGAGAGACCGATAATGTGGGTTAAACGTTTAACATTTAACGTTTAACGCTTGGAAGTCGCATAAGAAGTTTCACTTCAATAAATTGATTGAGGTTTGCCGTTGTGCGCGCATCACGCAAAAACTACTAGATACACTTTGATTAATTTTTATTTTACGCCATAGATACTTGGCCCTTGTCAAAAAAAATATCCCAATATCTTAATTTATTAAAAAGTTACGCGCCCACGCAAGTGTATCCGCAAGCACCGCTAATAGTTAACATGGTAATTTAGATAATAACTGTTAATGCACTACTTACTGTTTGTTTTACAAATACTAAAAACATGAATATATAGATAAGTGTCATGACAGTGTAATTATCATAAACAGTGTTCATAATATCAATATTTTATTGAATGAATCGTTTGTAATGAACGTATGAGATGACTAAAATTTTATTAGAGGAAAACTTATATCATAGATATTCTCGTATCTTTTTAATTATTATTCTTTTTAATTAATAAAAAATACTCTTATGATATTGATCAATTTCCAAAAACATTAAAATTCATATGTAATATTCTCCCTAAATCTACCATAACTGTTACGTTACGGTGTAACGTGAAGTAGGTTACCAAAGGGATTACATCGAAAAAATCTTATTCAAGGCGAAGATTTGTTCAGAGAACGAATACAGTGTCCATTAAGGGGGATCCGTGGATTTACGATCAATTAAAATCTATATCGTGGAGCCAATTAAACCGTAGTTAGTTTATCGATATTGTGCTTTGTTTATCGAACATACTGGCATGTGAATGCCGGCCGGTCTGATAGTCGAGTATGTATTCCACCTAGCGTACGATTACTTCATTCGAACTTTATTGGATTACCTCTATTTACAATTTATTTAATTAAGACTTTAGTGGGGGTAAATATAGGAGTGTTTATTCTCGTATCTATTTTTGAATGTGTTGGTTGTATTGTTTACTTAGTAGTGTAGAACGATTGATAATAAACGTTACAAGTTGTTAAGTACACAATTAGGTGTATTTAAACTGATAAATGAGTAGGTATAGTTACATGTTCGAGTAAATTTGTTTTTATTTCAATATTTATGTTACACTGATAAACAGCTATGACAAGGAGTCAAAATAAAAGTGTTTTAATTCTAATAGGAAAAATACAGAACTTAGAAATTTACATCAGGCAATTATGCTATAATTTTTTTATAACTCAAATTATACTCAGCTCTAATTCTCTAAACGAAAACAGTAAAAAAAACTAAGGTAGCCTGTTTGCCTTGCGTCTGATGCTATTTCTGGCAAGCTCTGCACCCGCGTTGTAAATAAGAAAATAGGTAGGTAGGTAGGTACAATTAATTGTGTGATGTGTGTTTGGAAATTTTGATCTTTATCCATTGTTTTAACTATGTATCTACTTATTAACTGCTGTTGCAGCTAGTATAGCACTTTAAATTCTAACGTTTTAGTTATTTAAGACATTTACATTCATTTATTTGCCCTTGTAAGAAAAACCATAACGACCTCTCATTCTTTATGGCAAATTGGAGATAAAATAATTTCAATTAGCTTAGAATTTATGAACACAAATGAATACAATTTTTTAACACATTATCATTTGTTTCTCCGTACTTTGTTTTTACGTACATATCATTGTGTTTGTCATCATGTTGAAATTTAAAATTCGCCTTATTTACAAATATGTGTTCTATCTCGGCAGCTATACAGCTTAGATGGCATGAAATATTAGCGATACTAAAGTATACAAATGTGTTAGGCCTGAGTCAGATTGTGTTCTGTCATAAATGGTTCCTATACGATAAACAGATAATTTCACGCACTATAGCAGCTTCTCAAGCCACGGTCAGAGAACTGCAGAACTTGTATAAAAATGGTTCAAAAAATTTTCAAGTGTTTTTTTAACGAAAACATTAATTTTAAACTAAGTATTATGTCCTTACATATGAAATTGGCGTTTTGTTGAACTGGCCACCTTGAACTCAAATATCTGGCGTTTAGTTAGTAATTGCAAATTCGAATTTATTTCAAATTTAGGCTTGTGTATTTGTGTATCGAATTCAGTGGATCATTTGTTTTCGCACCATTTGATTTTTCTTTGACATCGTTCTTTTGACAAAATGGGAAACTTAAAATATCGCTTTATTTACGAATATGAGTTCTATCGTGGCATCAGCGCTGCAGAAACAGCTCGAAGGATTAATGTATGTAGTGTAGTGTGTAATGTAGTGTATGGGGAAGCTACTGTAAAAGAAAGCATGGTACGTTTTTGGTTCCAACGTTTTCGTTCTGGAAATTTTGACCTACGAACTAAACAACGTGGACGGCCGGAGACCTTAGTTGATAATGATAAATTAAAAGTGATCGTGGAAGCGGATCCATCGCAAACTATGTCAGAGTTAGCGGCAGGCGTCGGTGTGACTGATAATACAATTTTACATGATTCACTCGAAACAAACTGGAAACTGAAAAAGCTCGAGAAATGGGTGCCGCATGACTTGCACACCAGCAAACATGCATTGAGTGCTGCGTTACATTACGGTAAATGTGGGATAGTTGTCCTAGGAGGGTTTTAAATGGAATGGAAATTTAGAAGCTGTATTAGATGAAATGTAAAAAATGTTTTTGTGACCAACAAAATATATTGTAGATATGAAATTCTATTGATAACAGAATGTTTTTCACAGTATAAAAAGACCAAAACAGCTATACATTGTACATATAACTATCATGTACAAATAATGGTAACATGAGGATTATAGATACTGTGTACGGTGGCTACTGAAACAAATAGAGGTCTTAAAAACGTTCAATTGTAAAACATTGTAACAAGTAACTATTTATTTTATTATTGATTCTCATTAGAATCCTATAACTATTAAATTACATGCAATGTGTCATTCATACAGATTAAAATACCATCTCTTGATCATACAATTTGTTTGATTTATCGCTAAGGGCAACTATCCTCATAGCGATAAAAGCATCGAGGCATCTAACCCATATAATGGGCATCTATCCTGAAAACTAGTACTTGGAATTTGTTTATATTTAAAAATATATGAGATAGTTATATACTATCACCCACATAGTAGCTAACAGACTTTTAACAGGTTTCCATTAGAAAGAAAAATCTGTTTCAATAACTTTATTTTTTGGGAAATATATAAATATTTCAAAATGTTCGGCAACTATCCCACATTTATCCTACTCAACTTTCACAATAACGACGGAATTTTGACTCGTATTGTTACTTGTGTCGAAAAATTGATCCTTTACGATAATCAGAAACTCTCATAACAGTGGTTGATCAAATCCAGGAGAACCGGTCAAATCCGGTCACAAGCGAAAGTTGACTCAGAAAAAGGTACTGGTGAGTGTTTGGTGGACGATAACGGCGACAACGGCAGATCTGTATTGTCTACAATTGCAAACCATGATCGAAAAGTTAGCCGTTAAACAACCGAGAATGGTCAATCTCTCTAGCTCACTGCTGGTTCAGCGCTAGACCCTATGGAGTCGTGAAATATGCTTCACGACAGACGGTCGCTAAATTAGTGGAACTGTGGTTAGAATGTGTCCGACACCCACCATGCTCCCCAGACCTTGCTCCAACAGAAAACTACTTTTTTATGGAATTTGAACAATTTCTTGCAAGGAAAAGAATTCAATTCCGAAAGACTGTCCAAACCGCCTTCAAAGATTTTATTATTATTTATTATGTTTCTGTCTCCCACAATTTTTCAATCAATCAATGAACCTACTACCTATAAAATGGCCAAAGTGCATAGATGATGATGGTACATACTTCGATTGATTAAATGTATAATTTCATAATATTTTATATACTATCTATATAGCTGAAAATCTGTCGCCAAGCACCATTAGGTGTGTTCCAGCAGCTGCACTTGAGAGCCAAACTTCCACTATTTTGCGTGTTATCATCAGTCATCACATTGTCACTTACCATCAGGTGAGATAGTGGTCACTACGCTAAACATATAAAGTTAAAAAACCCAATTACTTTCGTATAACATTTTTTTTATTTCGTTATACATATGTTTTTATTTCATTTAACACTAGTTAACTTATCTGTATTTCTATGTGTAAAAAATAGTAAAAAATACAATTAATTCCAGTATACCTACCTATAGGTAACAGAAATTTTCACATGTCTAAATAAGTTTCAGTTTCAGCCGAAACTGAAGCTTAGACCGAAGGGACGGTTTCAGGAAACTAGTTTTACATATTTAATTTTTATAGGTTTAGTAGCGGTGCCCCCTGGCTTCGCACGCGTTCGCTACCTATAGGTATAGTAATTATTTTCATACAGTATTTTTATTTTTACTCATATTATTGACAATTGATATAGCCTAAAAATGTTATTGACGATTCTTGTAACCTACCAATATTGATATATTGGATTGATATTTGCTTCATGTTTATAAAATTGGTTAAGAAAAGATAAAAAAAATTATTAACGGTCAATAAAAGTATTATCGAAAATTCATCTAACCTATGATTTGAACATCCTATGTACAACATTTCATAAAAAACAGTCAAGTCATTTTTGAGTTAGGTAAATCTGGACATACATATAGACAAAACAAAATTTAAGTATTCATGATCAGTGTTCTTTATATAGGATGTTTATTAAGAAATTTGGAAAAAATAATATATGTACAGGCAGAACCAGATTTATTAACATATAGACATGTACCTATGTCATGACAAAAAAGGGATAGTTAAAACCGATAGCACAAAGTGGGTGTCTCTTAGATATCAATTCCCCGAATACAAACTAAGAAATAAAATTAAATATAAGATTGAAAACAATCGAATGACATATGCATTATATAGAAATATAATAAAAATTAACATAGCTTGTATTAAAAAAAAAAACTTAAACACACCTCGTCTGAAACTAATCTCTTAAACTCACCAATCCCCATCCTTAGGCCGTTAAGGGTCAATACAACAAATTTTCAATTACCCAGAACGGTCACAAATTCAGCTGAAATGTAAATTATTTCAGCGTTTGCATTATAAATATAATTATATGTGTTGCTGGGCGGGCTGAGTGTAGCCAATGGGTGAAGAGCGCGGAGGCTGGGCGGTGCTTGAGCGAAGACTAATGTTGTTCCGTCGAAGCCTTCGCCGCGGTCGCTACATTCTCTCATACTAGAAAAGTCGTACAGGAAAAAAAGTTGTTTATTATGTATAAGAAAATATAATTTATTTATAAGTAGGTTCATGTACCGTCCTATGTATAGTTTGAAACCAATAATGGGTAAACGATCTTTTTTTTATTTTGTGTATACATTAGCCTTGGACCACAACAAAATCTTATATTACGAGGTGATATGATTAAATATAATAACATGATAAATCTAGAAGTAGGATCAGCTTAAATGCAGTTACCGGAAAACACCGATAACCGTTAAAAATAGAGTACAGAGCTACTGCGGATAGTAGCAAGTAAGACGTAACTAGGAAATGATAAACGAATATGCAATGGTTTCACTTTAAAATATGAAGCGAGGTTGTTCGATGCATTGTCTGAGTATATTACCACCGATACCATCAATCGAATCATTACTTCGACTAGTTTATAATTATTATTTTATTACAGCTCAATAAAATTACTGTAACAATTAAAGGTAACATATACCTACATACGGAATGGTGCTAAATCAACAGAGGCTGCCATAAATAGTATTCTATAAATTTTATGTCGTAATGTGAAAATTATTCTTCATGCCTAACTAGAAGATACCTATAGTAAAGAGGAAACACGCTGGCCTGGAGAATAGCAAAGTTGAAATAGAGGCTACCGCTATTGTTTTGTAGGCTAGATTTCGTAGTCCTAGTATGGAAGGCACAATTTAAAATATCGTTAACTAACTTTTCAAAACATTCATAATGTGCACACAAAGATACTCATGGAATACGTATCCGCAAGTGAAAGAATCAAGTTTCAAATGTGCTGTACGAACGATCATGAACATTACAATTGTTTATTAGGTATGTCACTAATGTAAATTTGATTAGATAATTTATTTGGAAATTAATGTAATTTATTTAATTATTATGTAAACGTTTTTAGATACTGTAATAGTTAGGTAAGACAGTTAAAGCGAATTATTAACCTCTAAATTTTACAATAAAGTTAAATCATCATTCCAGGAACATAAGACATAATATTGACAATCACACTTACGTATATATTGTAAGTTGATAATAAACATTGTGAGAAGCACCTATAACAATCAGGCGATGCAACTCGATACACCTCTACAATCTGTAAAGACATTTAGTACCACCAAATGACTCATAAAATTGCCCAAATATCCCACAACATACAAATTTATGATGCTTAAGTGTCACCGAGACCGTAAAACCGTCGCAGTGAGTCTCCCTTTACGGGATACTCTCACAGTTCCACGTCAATCACTTACGTCAAACAAAATATAAAAATTCAATTTACAGCGACATTCAAGCTATTATGCGGTAGCGCAAACTGCTTCATTATACACACGGTACTCATAAATGCTCCCATATACAAAGAGCATAATTTAATACGGAAATATATTTCAATATATAATAATACTTTGTCCATTGTTAATTCGTATCACTGCGAGCCTCGTGGCAATAAATTTACAATTAGATATAAAGCAGAAATGTGTCTAGGATGATTTGTAAGTGCGAACTGCGAAGGGGAAGCCATTTTGTTAATATTTACCTGAAGTGGTGGTTGTGAAGAGTTTAGAGTAGTTTAAATTCGGCCATGGTGTCACAAAAGAAAGCTCTTTTATGTATGTGTGAAATGCAATTTCATACGATCGTTATTGATGCGCACTTCTTTTGTTTGCGCCGACGCGACGCGACGGGGAATGGAATTTTACCTTTTTAATGTTTTCTTTTTTTGTTGTGTAACTAAGAATTTGCACTAGGTATAAAAATATATCCTTGTATGAAACCACCGATGCACAAATATTTTAATAGTTTTTATTTAAATCGCTATTCCGCTAAAAACACCGTTTTTTTTTATCAAAATCTAAAACTGAATAATACTAAAACGTTTAACTGAAGGTCTATGACACATTATGAGTAGGTAACCAAAAAATATAATTATAGATAGGTATCAGAAATCCGATAAGATATCTTTTTTAGGACATAAATCTTTTAACCACGTATACCTATGTACATATTTCGGTAGAAACAAAAAGCTTGAAGAGAAATCAATCCGAGTTATTACGAATAAAACGACCATAGACCCATACTTGATTTCCAACATAATCTTTATGGTAGCATTAATATTTTTTCAAGACTTATTTATTGAGTCCCAGAGAAGCGGGGCTCAGGCAGGTGGTCCCTATTTAATCAAGACGTTACCGAAAATAAAAAAAGGTTAAACCTGTAACCATATTTTGTTTTTTGCCTGAATTATAGTTTTGTCCGACGTAAGTTATACGGACCGACTAGTTCCCATTTTGTTATTTTATTTATATAAGACGTTTCGTTTGTGTGGGAAAGACGTATGCTGTAATGAATATATTAGCAATAAACTTCTGAATATACACTGGAAACCAGTCGTGTGCAATAAAATAGGTTTACGACATGTTAATAACGTGAACAAATGCATATTTAATACGTACAGACCGGTTATGAATTATAAATGAATACTGAAAGGATGAAGGGATAGACGTTACCTCATTATGTACCTCTCTATCGTTTTTTCATGATTTACCTATAATTTGCAATTAACCTACATATATACCTACTACCTAATCTATTATAAAGGTATGCTTATAATAAAGCTGTACTAAATTACACAGAATAAATAAACTTTTGAAGCTGATTTATAATAGGCATATAGTATATTATTTTATATGACTTATTAAAAATAGGCCCTATACATTTTGTAAATTTGTTTTGGTTAAGTCGTTTTCATAAATACCCTTCGACGGCGTTTAGGTATAATAATTGCATATTATCTTATATCGTATGTAACAATTTATTAAAATTGCAATCTTTTAAATTTCATGAAAATATTCATAATAAACTTTATAAAAACTGAAATAATGTAGGTAAAGATAATAAAACTTTGTAAACGTCCATAGTAAACAGAATTTATTTTGTTTACCATTTACAAATGATATTACAAATCTTATTTGTTTTGTAATAGAATTACTGAGGAGTGCTGAAGACAGAAAAAAGTAAGGGAATACAAAAACTGTTGTACGCAAACACAGTTCAAGACGATAAAATATATGCCTACGGCCTCTAGATTGTATTTCAGATAACAGACTGATTTAGCCATCCAGCCGGTCAGATTTATTTGTTCCTCGGATAGGTTTATGGAGCCGTTCCATTGCCGAGATTGTAGGACATAATTATAAGAAACAGTTGAAGACCTTGTTGAAAATACTGTATTGCTGAGAAAACAATGTACATATAGATAATAAGTAGTATATTATATATCTAAAGTAACATAATTATATTCCGTTAAGAGTTTTCTCCCGGACACTTATTATTGATAAAGTATATATGTACTCTTCTAATATTTTTGTTTTTATTATTTGATCGTTTGAGTAGTGATAACAAACATGGAAATAAAACATTTTACAAATTTAACAGTTTGTAGCCTAAAAAAGTCATGCTTTGTTATGTATACCCAAAATTAATAATTAACATACTTGTTATATTATTAGATATATGAGTTCAATTATACGATATTCTAATAAGATTTATTCATTGATGAATTTAGTTATTAAAGAATATAATTTATATGTAGTCAGATATGTGGGCGGTGAGTAATATAATCATAAATAAAATTCTAATTTATTATTACATATCGCTAATGGAATGATGAGGAAGAATCATTATTTATCAGTAATCCACTTCGCTACGGCTATCGAGAAAAAATGTTCCCTTCGTTGTGAAGAGTTTTATCCGGCGCAGAGGGCGAAAGGGGCGAGGACCAACAAAAGATAAAAGAGATATATAAGTGGCCCTCGGCAGCGCCATCAAGTCGTTACAACAGTAGTAAAATATTTCAAATTGTGCCCAATGCCGCGGAAAACGGAAGTTACGCATTTTAGCTCTCTCACGGACATCATAGTCATTTTTCGATTCAGGTTCTGTTAGTTTATTTTTGTCAACTCCTAAAAATTTGATATGTTTTATTTTTATAACTTTTCTTTTTTAGGGGGTAATGACTAAGCGGTAAGAGCAATAATGCGTCGAGAATTGGGTATGAGCTTCAGTAAAGGAAAACATCGTGATCAAATAGATTCATCACGGATTTGTTATACATATCTACTACTTTTTAGGAATAAATTGTGTTTTAATGTTTAACTTTCTTTTTTCTGTGTTGCTCTGTGCTAAATATTCCATTTTAATTTACATAGTGTAAGTAATATTATTTTATTATACTTATGTCTTTTTTATTAAATATTTGTTTACAAAAAGTACCTACGCATAATACGAGTTATCGAACCCAAATCTGTGACCCCTAAAAATAAATAAATACTACGCCATTTCATAATTAGAGCATGTTTCCACTTCTCATACCACTCTCAATTTAAAACAAATACTGTCGCCAAGCACCTATACGAAGCCCAGTGTAGCCTCTAATGGCTACAGGTTCCTTAAGGTTAAAAGTATAGTCAGTTCGAAAAAAAAACAAGCACCTGTTGGTAGATATGTTTGCCTATAAGATTCAGACCAATTTTTAAAGTTAGCATGTTACCATCATCGGCCACGTCATCACTTAATATTAAGTAATCATTGTGGTTAAATGCTTACGTATAAAGATTTAAAAAAACTCTTAAGCACTATCCTGGTCTATAGAAAAAATGGAAAGAATATTACCTACTCGGTTACTTTGTACCATTTTTGAGTTTTTGAAGTCGTTTACTTATAACGAAAGCAGTAGTTGATTACCAATATTTACTTATTTTTTTATTAGTCTTCGTATTAGTAACTTCTTGTCATCAAATATGTAACTTATTATGTAAGTAAATAGCCTTTGATTATTAGTAGATAGGTTGGAAGTAATTTACATTAATCTTATACAAAAATTATAATCATATAACAATTTAATAATCAAACAGTTTAAATAAATATCATGTATTTATTTGTTATAAATTTGATTTCTTATATTCATATTATATTGATTCACGTAAGTAATACTATGCACGTGGTATAAAAGTTATACCCGTATGTGTATTTAATATATATTGTGGCATATAGAACATTTATAACGATTATAATCTAAATCTATTGACAATAACATCTATGAGCGTGTGGCCTCAAGTGTACCTACGTATTTATCAAACGTCCGTACTGTCCATTCCCATGATACGACAATGGTTTACAATTAGATGCAAATATTAATTTGAATAGGGCGATATTAACAAAGCAATAGATGGAAGGGTCAGCATCTATGTAAATACTGTAACCATTGTTCATTTCCCTAGTGACCCTTACCCATGTATCAGACATAATTATGAAGATGTATAGGCATATTTTAATGCTTTATACAATAATGTTTACTTTGGGTACCAAGTAGTATTCAAAAAGTACATAGACGGATATGGAGTTGAACTCTAGATGCATATATAAGCTAATGAGATAATGTCACAGTGGAAAGGCTATATTGACTAACGTGCATTTGACAAACTTTACACGTTAGTCAAAAGCTACTTTTCGCCGTCGATATAGTTTTATATTAAAAAATTGAATAAGTTCTAAAGGTTTCATAAAATTGTATCACCAGAAAAACATAAGAATATTACACATACCTGTTATAATTAAATAAATCGTATTCACGCTTTTTATAAGTTGTAATTAGCGTTAAGATATACAATGTAGCAACTTTAATACATTGTTTAATTTATTAATAACAAAAGCATATTTCGCCGCATAATGTTTCACGGTTAGGTGTTTTAAAATGAAACCAAACGTAAGTTTTAACTTGTATAAATCTCATATCTAAGCACAGAGCAAAGACCGCGCGAAAGACAAATTATTAATAATATTATTATAAAGGATAAGTATAATAGAAAAAACGTATGGATTCGGGTTGCTATATATCACATAACAACCGAGTGTGAATATCTTCATTACATACAAGCAAAGGTTTAGCGAGCGTATATAGACTTTATGTCACAATGGTAAAAATTCAAACTGTACATTTTTTCATAACACGCCTAAAGATGTATAAATTGAATAAAAACGTATTAATATATTTTGATGCACCTATATATATACCTACATATGGTAATACTAATATTTAAAAGGCTCCATAAAGTTTCAAAACCTGTGTATAGTAGGCGATACCTAATAATAGTGTTTCAAAATAGAGATGTACCCTTGTTCAACGATGCGAGGGTATTTTCACGCGTGATCGCCCACTCCTATATAATGATGTCGTATCAATTTGACTTTGTTTTGTTAACTCTTAAGTTACTCTTCATTTCTACAGTTTAAACGTTTCTAAAAAACATCGTAATATATTCAAATCCCAACGCTTCTAATACATTATGAATATACAATATCTTTAAATTTGGAAGGCAAATAAGTAGATGCCAGTTTCCTAACAGTAAAAAAAGTGTTTTAATTTAAATTCTGACTTCTTGTTTAATAATGTTATAAATATGTTTTCTAGTTTTTCCACTTTGGTAATGCATTTACTAATGTCTGTCTAAACAAGTACAAAATCTATCACCAAGTTCCTATTACACCTGAGAGCTTATCTGTCTATGACTAGGCTGGCCAAGCTTTCCAAGTCGATCGTTTTTTTTTTATAACTAAGCTTGCAATCAAGCTTACGGCTTGCCACCATCAGGTAGTGGGTTACCGTAGCTTATGGACGCTTATAGGTATCACCAGAGCGTTGCCGATCTTGAGTCTTCCTCATAGAGCTTTGGAGAAGTCACCGCAGGAACACAACACAAGGTTAATTGGCTGTGATTTTCTGTAGGGTGGAAGGGAGGAAATTCACCAGTTGGAATGCCCCAAGTAAAGGAATCTCTCAAGAAATTTCTCTGTGCCGTACCTCTTAAAATACCCAAAAGTATAAAATATCTTAAAAGCCTTATGGCAGCTAACTAGATCTAAACCAGCTAAGCTTGGCAACTTTTTTTGTGAAAAATAACAAATTACAAAACAAATTGTTTGAGTAAGGAAAAGCAGTAGTTTTACAAACAACATTTTGGTTTAAATAAAGAATTGTTTTTTTATTACATTATATACTGTTTGTCACTTTCCGCCACTTCAGGTTCATTACCGAAAACTCAGTGAAAGTGGCAGGAACAGAGAGTATTTAAATAACGACTATATTATATTTATCATTAATTACTCATTTCAGTGTTTCGTTTTATGCATCATAGTAAAGATTAGAAATAGCGTATTTTCGCATACTTTATTTTTTAAAAACCTTTTCATAAATCATATCGGTCAATATAATCGGCTGGGCCATTATTTATCAACCGATATATAACAATTTAAAAATCGCGAGAAGCGACGTTGTTGCCCTTTCGTCGAGGCGAGAGAGCCGCATGTGGTGCTAGCGGCGACATTGCCATCTTTACTAAGTGTTGTGTTGTTTCGCGCCGAATTGTTATTAATTTTGATTTGACAATCTTTTTAGTAATACTCCTTTTCAAAATCATTAAAAAAGATTATCGCGTGTTTTGCGCATAATAGAGACACAATCACCCAAAAAACTTTATCCTACACCAGTCGAGTAAAAATGTGTAACAGGTTTAAAGGTACTTCATTCATTATTTCTGACTAAACTTTCGATAATTAGTATCGGTATCGTATCGGCAAAATTATGTATCGTTACATCCCTAGTACCTACAAAGTATACTTATTTATCGAGAATAAAGTAGGATACGTTATTATAAAGTAGTTATTATAGTTGGCAACCCTAAAGCTACCTATTTAAAATGAGGTAATACAGATTATTTTCTTAATTTTGTTTTTTTTTTATACTTACCAAAAATACTTATCCGCGTTTAAAAGAAATATTTCTGTATATAAAGTTAACGGGACTCTATGGATGTACCGACTTATTTGTGCTGGTCAACATTTATAAAAATGAAAATTAAATCTATATATCGCAAACGGCTAACTAACTAAAAACATGCTATCCTATGAAAATTACATGGATGATTGCAAGTCCATGTATAAACATCTAGAGATTTGTGATTTGCAATTTCGTAGGTACGTACGATTATTTTACACTTATTGAATTTTTAAATAGGTATAGTAAAAGTTTGTATAAACATTGTGTTTCTATCGTAATAGTAGATTCGCAGTCGATCACTTGCTACCTAAATAATTATTACTTACATTAGTAAGACGCCAATGTTAAAGTTAAAACACACCTACTCTAGCCTGTTACCATATTGAGCCACATCGTCTCTTAACATCATGTAAAATTATGGTCAAAGGCGAATCTAGAATAATAATAATAATAATAAAACTTAAAAAGAGAATAAAATTATTCCAAAGTGAACTTATTTATAATATTATAACTTATCATTTCAAACTTTCAAATTAAAAACGTTGCAATAAGATGTCAAAAGAGGGCGCTATGTGTTGCGATCGACAATCGATTTATGTGACGAGTGAAAAATGACAGTTTGTTTCTACTTAAAAACCCAGTTCCGACAAAATACCTATCTCACATATCTATCTAAAAAAAACCTGTGAACTTGTTACTATAAATTCCGTATAGGTAAGGTAACTTCTTATGTTATTCATGTAAATGTTTTTAGGTGTTTGGGCGAAAATTATTCCAAGTAGGCATTCCCTGTGACGTTTATTATGCTTGTTGAATAATGCTTTATTTTTACGACTTACATAACATGGCTTCACAACGCCTCAGCGGTGTAGTTTCATTCCATGAGCATACTTTATCTGGAAGAGACCTTATAAAATTCATGGTCAATAGTCAAATAAATACCACAAGAAGTGATATACGAGAGTCGCGACAAAGAAAGTAGTTAGATTGCATATTCTTATAATGAGCCGGAAATCAAGTTTATGGAAAACATTGTCTTGAAAGTATATTATGTTAATACAGCTTTTTCTAGTACATATTCGCTTGGCTAGCTACCGATGGCGAACGATGGCTTAAGAATGAATTCCGATCCATTAAAAATATCAGTAAAAAAATATTTTTGAAACAAATCGACTTCCTTAAAGATTTCCATTAAACACAATTATTAAGATTGTGTATCTTACCACGAGTATCTTACTCTTACTATATTATAAAACAAAGTCGGTTGTGTAGTTTTTTGAGAAAATTATCTGCACATGAACATACTAAAGGAAAAATAGAACCTTTTTGAAGTCGGTTAAAATATCACTTATCGATATGTTAAGGCAGGTGCGCTTGAAAGACTTAACTTATCCCTTCGGCCGCATAACATCAGGTGTGTTACTGTGAAATATTAGACCATAACTTATAAAAAAGGGAAGTAAAATATTATAAAATCTGTTTATTTCTTAATTCTTATATCGTTTTAATGGTTAAGACTTATATGTCATGCATAGTTCTATAAGGAATGAATGGTCAGTCGTTAAACTTATCGAGTGAATATGGAGCGCTGAATACTTATTATCGTTACCTACTTACATTAATTAGTTATATGTAATTAATTTCTGCAAATATGATGTTCATGATTTTCGATGTATGTTTAAGCGATGAAAAAGTTTTTGTTGAAGATCTTATGAATTATTCTGTTTATTTATTTCACAATACAAACTGAGTACTAACTTTATTTTACTGTAGGTATGGTATGGTATGACATTAATAACCACATTTTTTAAATTTATTTTATCTTTCATGTACCTTATATCTGCTTACGTTAAATGGCATGTAGGCCATGGACCATGGACTCAATAAAATGTCTGTATTTTATCTCAAACAAAATTATTATTTTTCTAATTTTAAGATATTTCTAATAGAAAAAATCTTCCAGTGAAAATGTATCTCTTTGTATTGATACAGGTAAAATAAATATATGTATAGGGCTCCTTTGTGAGAAGTCGTTGATATTGAAATAAGGTACCCCTGTATAGCATCCGATCTCTGTTATCGATATGGCTTTATCCATAAGGCCTACGTCTTCCTGGGTCTCGGGAGTCCTTTTCAGGCCCATTGTGTACCGTATCTACAATATATTACGAAAATGTATAATAGTGCATTCTCTTACATTGCTTACCACTTTATAACTAGTATAGAGATAGCATTCAACAAAAATAGGTAGGTACATATAATGCTGTTTTGCACGAGTGTTGTATTGTCATGTAATGTAAAATCAAAAACCTAGTACAGTAGGATAAGTATACTAAAAGTAATTTCAATTTAAAATTACGTATTCGTAAGCAATTAATATACCTATTATACATTTATCAATCAATACATCATCAAACCATCAATCGATTCTCCGGCAAAATATTAGACAAAGAGTTATTATTAGATAGAGACTAGATATTGTTCTACAGAAACATAGCTTAAACCTGATAAGATAATCGCTGTTTGTGGTTAGTTTAAAGACCTATATGTAGTCTCTCAATAGACCGTGTTTGTGAAGTGGTTTTTGCAATGATTGTATTATAAGTATATGTTTACTATTCTTACAAACAACGGAGAAAATTTTAATAACAATATTTAATATCAATAAGACAGTTTTAGTCCGTGGTGACTTTTATAAGTTTGTGACCACAGGACCACATCACTATTTAAGTCATTTAACTTAAATCCGCTTTTTAATGAGTTAACCAGAACCTCGACCCCTGCATCTTGTATAGACAACATTTTTAGTAACATGAAAATCATAAGCAATAGTATTCTTACTGGGAGGCCAATTCGTTGAAATCAACTGTGAGAGACTTAGCGGTGATTGTAAGAAAACGGTTAGACTTATAGACTAAGGCTCCAGCCTTTGAAAATGGTAAAAAGTGCTGACGTGATAAAAGCGTTTTGGCTGGCTGTTGCGTGTAAAGATTTATTTTTAGATAAGAGATGTTCTTGTTGGGCGAAGATTTAGTGCCCTTAATTCCTAGATCACTAAACTGTAGGTAATTTATTTTTAAGGTTAATTTTGTTATGCTTGATAACGGCTGCTAGTAATGTTAGGCGAGAACTGCTGAATTGAATAAATATGGACCGAGAACAAGAACTCTCCAATATTTCTCCAAGATTTGTTGTCTTTTATCATATTATCGTAATGGTTCGGTTGTATTTTAGCACAAGATGTATGATATATCAACGAGCAGTGATGACATTTTATGAGCTGTTTATTAGGTATCTGGTTACTACAACCAGCGCAAATCTTCGACATTTTCATAAATGAGCAAAGATGTTTTAATATTTACGTGTATATATACAATTTTGTATGAAACGTTTTACAGGTGAAAACGTTTAGAGCTCCTCGTAGATGCAAAACAACAGGTGCATATAAATTTGTATGAGTTGACGTATGTCAATTGTTTTCTATAATGGAATTTCTTTTATAAAAATCCTTGGTTTATTACTCATATACTAGTGGTCGCGCAGAGGTCGAAATTCGACCATAATTCATTAAAATTATAAGTTTGAACCTCCAACCTCCTCTATATAGCCACCCCATGCCTCGCATGTCTGATGTTATCGCTGCCCGTAGGCGACCTACTAATTGATCTTGAACGTCCTCACGATCCGACAAGCTCCAGCTAGAATGATCTTCTCTTCGAGTTCCGACTTAGGATCCATATTAAAGGAGATCTTCACAATGCAAGGGCTCGAGCTAGAACCATCCTTCAAGCCCGTCGTTGGCTGCTTATATGGGTACACAGAGCACACCTGTTTCTAGCGCGCAGCATCTCTACTTTTTTCCATTTATTTTATATACGCCGTATTTTGAATTCCTAATCAAGTAAGACAAATATAGTAAGACAATATACAAATAATATTAATCTATTCTCAATTTGACCATAGACTTAACAATAAACAAAAGTGTATATGCGTGTGTGTGTATGTCAAATACACGGTAATGTGTGTAATGTTTTTTTATTGATTTTATGTATTTTTTATGAATAACTTAAACAAAATATTAACATTCTGCACTCCTTCTGTATACAAACTATAATTGTGGGAAATTTCATTCTCCTCCGTCCGCGCAATTTCGTAAAAAGGGGTACAAAGTTTTTGCTTCACGTATTAATTACTCATATATTTATTTGTGCACTATTAGATAGATATTTTTATCAACTTTAGGAATATATAATTTACACTTGTTTCGGTAAGTATTAAGCCAAAAATAAATCAAATTTCCACGAGAAATAAATATGTTGGTATTGGCAAGTCACGTCAATTATAATGAACTATATTATATATATATATATATTAATATAATAGTATAATTACACTACATAACATACATACATATCTTCTTACATTTGATTCAAAATTACAATGGGTTTCGCACATTAAAACTCAGAAGATTAAGCTCTGCTGCATTCGCATTACGTAAGATTCTCCAATTAACTAGTATTACCATTACTATGTTCGTCTACTTCGTTTACTTCTATAGCTTAATGGCTTACGGTATTTTGGTGTGGGATTCAGCAGCTTAGGTTGATACCATATACATATTACATAAGCGGGTAATTCGAGAATCTACAACATGATACCTGGCGAATCACTAAATAACAAGCTCCAGGAATTTCATATCTTAACTTTGCCATCCTAATACAGCCTTGATAATTTAATGTAAATAGGTATATTCGTAAAAACTTTGACAAGCTGATTTTGTTTAATAGTTAGACAGACAGTTAACTAGAACCTTATAGTTTCGGTATGTCCGTCTATTTGTCCGGAGCTTAGCTCAGAGATTCATAGTACTAGAAAGCTGGCATAGTACTAGAAATTTGGTTTGGATATACATATTAATCACGATGTCAAAGTGGTATAATAAAATCTTGAATTTTTTTTTATCACGTACTTACCTACACGTAATCTGGGGGTTTTTCTCTCGTCTGTCACGTCGTGTGTGGTGTCGTTAGAGAGGTCTTTCAAAAATAGTAAAAGTTTTTTAGGTACTAGGTTCTATAATAAGATCCCGAAGTACGTTAGTGATATGCCAGACAAGGACCATGACAAGCAGGTTTTATTGTCAAAAGATTATTATAGGATGGATCATTATGTGAATGATAGTGATGTCTAGAAGGAACTCCCTCTCTGTCCGTTCACTAAATCACCAAATTAACTGTAAATATTATTTGTAACGTTGAAAAAAAGGAAAATAAACCCAATCGCGTTTCTTGCCAGCTCTTCTCGATGACTGTGATGTTTTCCGAACCGGTAGAATTTTTGTTTGACGTTCAGAAGTGCCTTCTTAGAATCTAAATAGAGTAAAGTATTTTTTTATTTAGATTTTTAAGTAGGTAAAAATCTGTTAAATACTTACCTATACAAGAAGTCTTTTCTATTAAAAACTAGATGTGGCCGAAGCTCCGCTCGCATGTGATACAGAGTTCAAAATAAAAGTAGCTTTTATTACTTCTTTTATAACATCAGCTCAACTGCCAATGAAAGTCCCGTCAAAATCGGTCAACCATTTCCCGGAACAATTACCCGGAACAATCAGACAGACAGACAGACAGAAAAGAAATTGTTTTTTTTTTTGTTATAAGCATGTGAATATACTTTCATATGCATTTAGTGAAAAGCTGTTAAATTCATATTACAAACAGACTTTAATTTTATTATTTGTATAGATTTTGTCGCCGTGGTGGTCGAGTGGTTTAGACCGGTGGAAAATCGATTCGATATCGGTCCGCAGGATCGAACCTCGGTATGTACCGACGAATTTTGTCAGAAACCGCGTACATTTACTAACACAAATTGGTAACACTATGGGCTGACAATGAAGGAAAATACATCGTGTAGAGACCTGAACGCTTAAGAATTGTATGTGGGAAAATATAGAACTGTTGATTTCTTGATGTTTGAAATCGCCAATACCTTGTGGGCTGGCGTGGTGATTAAGCCCGTACCTTCCCTTGGGAAGACGCCTTTACCCAGCAGTGGGACTCTTCCAGGCTGATATTATTAATCATAGATTTATTTAAACTTTGAAAATTCGTGTCTATTTAATGTGTCATGAAATACAGACAAATGTATTGAGCGTACATTATTGTTCTTATTACACAAAATTTCTACAAATAAAACGTTTAGAGTTTAAGAATAAGATTAGTCAAAGTTCGTGGTAATTACGCCAGTCTATATACTAGGTATTAGGATAATTGCATATAAACCGACTGCTCTTGAAATACGCATCAGAATTAGTTAGAAAAACGGGTTTTTTACTATGTTCATATATGGTGATAGTGATCTAGTTGGTAAGGCGAGTTTTTCTCACACGCCACATTAAGTCGTATACCTGCATTTGGACAATTTATGATGACTGCTACATTTACATATTTACGTAAACGCCTAAATAAAATTTGTTAATAAAATACTTAAAATATTACTTTGCATAGGAAAATATAAATAAAGTCATAAATTTTCTTGACATTTTATTACGTAATTCAAAAGAGTTTAGCACGCATGGGTGTTGATTTATTGAAGGTTGTCACGCAACGTGAAATAATCTGCTAATGACCCCGAAAGCTTTTAGATTATTTAATGAGTTCATTTCTTTTTTGGTTATGAACATCTGCCGATGTTATGGTATTCGGAACAGGTGGACTGTCTAGTGGTAAACTTACTTACTTTACGTCCACGTTACGTAATACGTATTTTCCGCTTTCGCTATCTAGCGATCAGAACAACGTGAATGATAATTTACTACTTTTACCTATTCTTCAAATAATTTCATTTCTAGAATCATACGCAGTGAGATTGGCAGTGAGACGTCACTCAGAAACAGTGCTAATTGTAGTCGACATATTAATTGAAGTCTTCACGATCCGATAGCTCAAGAGAATGTCTTCCAACCGTTCGTTGCCTATTTGTAAGGTGCAAGCGGCTTGAAGCAACGATGATTCAGGTAGCGTGTACGACTTCGCGTCGATTGACGTGAGTTCGAATCCCTACAATGAGCTTGAGCTTTCGGTGAAGGAAAACATCGTGAGGAAACCATAGCATGGTGGTAGGGCATTTTCTAATGCCCGCCTGGCTAGCTACCACCCTCAAGTTGAAAATCTGCCGACAAGCACCAATAGGTGTGTTCCGGTAGCTGCACTTGAGAGCCAGTCTTCCACTAGGTTTAGCGTATTACCATCTTGGGTCACATCGTCACTTAACATCAGGTGAGATTGTGGCCACTACGCCAAACCTAAAACAATTTAAAAAAAAATGTTTAGCTTGTTATCATCTTGGGTCACATAGTCACTTAACATCCGGTGAGATTGTAAACTCTCACTATGCCAAACCTATAACGATAAAAAAACATTGCACGCCTGTTACTATCGCGTTCAGCCAACAGTGCGGGTCAATATTACGAATACTGTCATTAGTACTGATTCCATAATTACATTAAAATGAATCTCTGAAATATCATATTAATAAATTCGAATTATCCTTATTTAATTATTATAATTGTCATTAATCCTATTAACAAAATGAAACTTTTTTCCTTTAATGTGCTTCGATGTCTGAAACAATAATAATTTTTATCATACAAATTGTTCAGATTCAATTATTGATTTGTTCATTTACAATAAAATGCACCTACCTATACAGGTAAACTTTACAATAAGAATACATTAAAACGAACAACGCTATTAACACAACAACAATAAACAAATACAGATATTACAATACAACAAAACTAGACACTAACAATACAGAACGTTAGCGAAACAATTTACGCCCACAACTACGCGAACCAAATACGTTTTCGGCAATAACTGGGCAACATTCAAACAATTTAATACGGCATAAACAATACAAATACTGTTGCCGGTTGTACCCGCCTCAGGCCCGCACCGGCGGCGTTGCGTGGCGTATGTAGCGCGTACACACCGTATTTATTGTCTATGGTATTGTGGCGCGATCGTTACCGTATATTTGAACGGGGGCGTATGGGAGCGCCCTAACATGAATCCTCATACACATAGACCGGTTTATTGGTAGTCGCGACATTTTTAACTGTCTCTGGAAACTTATTAGATACCTATTTTATAGTATCTACTATATTACACAATGAATCCGCCTTGATATTTTCATTACGTTATTTAGAAATTCAATGTCCGAGTATCATCTTCAACATTACTTTCCTTTTAAGCGTAATGGAATATATCATAAACTTATTCTTAAAGATAGAACAATATTAAATAAAACTCAGATAGTTTACTAGTTTTAATGAAATCATAAATGTCCCATTTCTGGTAAAATATATTTTAACGAAAAAAAGTTTCTTGTAGCTAGTCGCTTCTCTCACATTCAATGTGTAAGGTAGGACAAAGGCTTTGATATGAAATTTTTCAATGTATTTTCGTCTGAGTAAGTTATGCTTATTTCTGGCTTAACTGCATCCGAGACTTGATGGCATCTGTAAGGTGAGAAATAGTTATTATGAATGACGAAAGAAAAATATTTTACAACATAAGTTTCCTCCAATACAAAAACTATGTAACCTGTAATGTAATTTAACTTTAACTATGTACCTGGTAACATTAAGCAATTTCTCCTCATTAAAAATGTACTGGCAGTAAACAACATAAGTCTCGGAGTAAGGATACGCCGCGTCGGTGGTACATAAAAGGGTTTGTTGATTGGTCGGGGACTCTCCGGGGCGCCGGTGACCCGTACGCCACGTTAATGGGTTTAATCGTCCATCCAGTCCGTCCCGAAAATTTATGTATCATTTTCGATCCCGTTATGCGCGCCGGATTATGCGTACGTGCAACCCTCCAATTTCAAATTCGTAATGGTGATAGCTAGATATGTGAATTTACAATGTTATTTCAACACTTGTAATTTATGTGGCTTATAGTTTCATTCGAAAAATAAACATCAGATTTGTACAAATCTTTACAATCACGCTTTACGTTCACTTCACACAATTAAAACACTTTTTTATTAATTTACATTCCAGGCAATCCTCGTAGGTACCTACGGCATGATAGGTTCTCGAAATACGTGACGTAAGTTGAGTCCTTTTTTTAAGACTTTAAACTGCATTTATTACTTATATGTACTGTATATGTATGTATATGTACTGACAGGCCTCGTGGCGCAGTTGTAGTAAGCCTTACTATTGAGCCGAGAGGTCGCGGGTTCGATCCCCGCCCATGACTGACTTTTGTGTGATGAGCATAATTGTCAGTTGTGTGTCTGGGTGTTGTATATATGTATAGTATATCAGCTGTTTAATTACCATAATACAAACTATGCTTAGTATGGAACTAAATGGCCGTGTGTGAAATTGTGTCCACATATTTATTTAAAACAAATTTTATTTATTTAAATGTAAAATACCGTTACTCAAAGCAATATCTTAAAATACTTATATTTATTATTTTATTTTGGTATTTATTGACCAAGTATTTTTGACTAGTGTTGTTATCACAACAATAAAAAAAAAGCTTTGGCTTAGAGAATGTATTAATTCGAGTTTGGTCGGTCGGTCGACCACGAAACTAGTGAATTAGTCCTTGACGTACTTAAATCGAAAAAAGTAACGTCTATTTGGGGAAGGGTGTCAAAATGTTGCTTGACGTATCTTGAAACGACGTAACTTGAGGTCTAACTACAGGCATATAAACAAATAGCAAACATACAAAGTTGTACGTCAATTTGTAAGATCTTTTAAAATTGTACGTCCTTTAGCGAATTGATTATTAAATCTGACCGCAAAAATAATTTGATGAATTAAACTTTAACTTTAATTTCCGCTTTTAAATTATGCTATCTACTTTATAATATTACGGTACGAATTACTTGGACAGGTGAAGCTTTATCGGAATTTAAAATAAGGATTAACACTACACGCTGGCCGTGCGCCGTATCGCCACACCACACCCGGCCCGGTCCGGATTTCGTCGTATTTACCCGGATTAAACCGGATTAAATCCGTACGGTAGCCCTGCGTGTACTGCACTGTGATATTACATTGTTTATTTCAAGTATTAAATCGTAAAAGAATTATTTTTATTGCGTTTAAAAGACGATGGTTGTCATATTTACTTTGACATTAATTACCTATTAGTTTATTAGTAAATATCTCATTAAATATGTGGCGCATTGTAAGTACCTAGTATAGATTTTCTATTTAAATACAAAGATTTTTAATTTCAGAAACACTAGTTATTTAATGAACCAAAATAAAGCATATAGGTAAGAAATACAGTTATAAAATACGAGGATGATAATGTCTTGTGAGATACCTTTTATTTGTAAGTACTATCATGATATTAATTTGAATATTTAATATATAAAATTTAATATACTAGTGTAATATTTAGTGGGTACTTTCAGTATTTTTTTATCTTGAACTCTCGGAACAGTTAATTGAAAACCTTTTCAGCAGATGATCCATGTTCTATTCGGTTTGTAGCCACTCTTAAATTCTAGTTATAATGTTATAAGCCTTGTCATACTTCTCTAGAGGTACTTTAATTAATTAGTAAAATTTTTCTTCTCCATCCTTCTATCTTCATCTTGCCCATCTGAAAAAAGAAAGAGGCAATGTAAGTAGTTTTCGTTAGTGAAGCTAGATGAAAAAAAAAATATTTTTGTCTAGCATCATTAATATTAAGTATAAGATTTACACAACATAGTTTTTTTTGAAACGCCGTTCTATTGATTTTAAAATATAATTCTAATAATAAACACAAGAAGCCTTCGATGTACAAGGTCCCGAATCCGACCCCTGCTCCTTCGTAGAACCGCTACGGCGTAACACTAACATATAATCCTTTTCGCTACAATAGCAATTTCAAACTTCCTTAGGGGCTTCGGATAATCTTTCTTTATATCAGCTATGAGCCGCAACCGTATTTATATACTGTTCCACTCTTTCACACAGCACAGTACGATGTTCGACAAAGACAGGCATACAATGAAAGCCAAAGAAAGCGGCAGACTTAACTATAAACAGGGGAGAACAGTAATGTGTATTTTAATTTTGGTTCAAGTGCAATAATTTTGTTTTTTAATTTAATTTCTAATGGCGTTGTAACTCTACTTGGGGTGCAATTGTATCGCTGTATAAATCTTACTAGACGTAATTTAACAGAGTTAAGATGTAAATTAAATATACTTATTCAATAATAAATATTTGTAAGTGTTTTTTGAAATTTTGAATATAAACATATTATTATCATCTTAATTATTATTATTTTAATTTATTTAAGACTTTCATTTACACATTTATTTTAATTCAAACATTTTATGTCGTAGGTAGCTGAAACTACTATTCATCTATTGCAGGCGGAAGTAACAAAGAAATTTGAGATAATTATTTACTAATAATCTATGTGGGACTGTCGAGTAAAACTTAATAGATTGTCAGTTTGGAGTTTTTGGCGGGATCGCAAACTGTTATGTAGTGGTTTTTGTTTTAGTCATAAATTTATGTTGTTTGATCCCATATTGTGTAATACAGGTGTGATAAAAATCATAAAAAATAAAACACAAAAAAAAGGTTATTGTGCACGAGTGAAGTGGATTGCAAATAATAACATGGACCATGAATTCTAAGATGCCACAAAAACGCTCTAGAAAGTTCTAAGAAGAAGTCCCCTATTTTGTTAGAATACTGAAATCATCTTAGGACACTATATTCACTCGATAGTGGCAGTAATGGTCTTCAATAAAGAGGACTAGTAGGAAAAAGAAGAAGAAGATTGACAATTGACGCTACAGGCATTGTTCATTAGATATACTTACCAACTGTTCACGAAGTTCATTCTAATGAACTTAGATATATAGTGTTGTAATAAATTTAAAATTAAACTACCTACTTGTAAATAAAAGAGCACATTTTTAAAACATAACATCTATATATCTTTTGACCTAATTAATAAAGTCATTTTTTATCATTTTATGAAGAAAAGTTATGTCAACGTTTCAGTTTCTACCAAATTTTTCGCCAACAACTTTTCTTTATTAGTAGATTGTTTTATTTATAATTTATTATTTTTATATTTATTGATTACATAATATGTTCAGTATTCACTTTTAAGGTTATAAAAAATTAGTGAAAGACAAATAATAATCAACTAAATATCAATTTCCTTATTAATTTCTGAAGTAGCGAAAGCGTTACTTTTATAGCCACTTTAATGGGCAATTTTCATAAACAAAGTTGAGAATCCCTGAAGACGGGGCGCGGGAAACGCAGGGTGTGCGGGAGGCGGGACGGGTTGGGTTCCTTTCTGAGATAGAAAACAGCTCCAGTACTCGTATAATGGGTTTTTGGAATGGCGTCGTCCGTCTTCCCCCGCGCTCGCCCGCCGCCTTCCTACACCCCCGGGGCGAGAAAGGATGAATTCTTATTTCCTCATCTCGAGGCGTCCGGCGCGAACCCTCCATGTAGATTGCCTTTTCTCGTACAACCTCCGTATAACATAACAATGGCTTGTTTTCAATTTTGTTGGTGTTATTTCTTTTTTTTCGATTTTCGGTAACATATGACCTATTTGTAAAGGCAATTTATGACCCCGAATAACCGCAGTTCAATTAAAGTTGTCTAATGTTCTAGCAACCATACTAATGTTACAATAGTTTCCCGTTGTGTATATATCTTCTTTTGACCGTTTACCTGAGTGGGCAAAGTATATAAACACAAAACACTTCCAGAGTCGGGTAGCAAAATGATGCAAAGCTTAATCCGGGAGTATTTGCATAATTTTTGCAAATTTTGAAAAAACTTTTAAATCACTGTTTTTGAAAATAATACCCGTGAATTAATATTTATTCATTATTATACCTTTAAAAGATATATAAAAATATTGATTATATTAACTTTGATTTTTAAACGTACTGTTAGTTCGCGGATTTTATGGATGATAATTACCAGATTACATTTTATTTATCTGAACTACCACCAGAAAGAAATATGGCCGGATAATAAATATTTTTCTATATCATCTCTCTATTCATCATAATTAGGCACAATTATAACTTAAAACTATTAAAAAAAAACTATTTTAAATCTCAGTTGTAAATTTTGTTTAAAACTGAGTTTTTGTAAGCTACATGTATAAATTTAAAATAAAAATCAATTTCAAAATCCAGGATGTTCTTTTAAAAAAATTCCTTTTTTTAATTTAACAAGTAATAATACCTACACGACTAGTTAAAATATATAATAGCGTAATTTCATTTAGTAAATTCGATGTAGGTATAGCTGTAATTTGTAAGCATACAATAACAACGAGTCCTTTTGCTACTTTATTACTTAAATATAAGACATCTGTGTAATATACACAAATTAATAAATAAAAAATGAGAATAATAAATTCTGTTGAAGATAGAATTTGAAACGAACTAAATTAATTGAAATATTTGTACCTACGTTTTTCTATATAATTGTTAAGACGTAATTAAACTGGTGAAAATAGATAGGTACAGGCTGAAACAGTTCATAAAGGTAATATATTGTAGACGGCCGTGGCAATAGCAAGTGCATTCATGAAGTGGTGAGCGAGCCAAAAATACTTTGACGCCGTGCCAAAACATGCAAAACACACTCATAAAATACCTCAACCCTACGGCATTGTTATGACATAGTTTTTAATCTGCTTTAGCATATATTTTAGAAAGTAAATACCTACCATTTTAAAATATTGTTTTATTTTCTATTGTTACAAGGCGAAAAGAAGATGGCCGGCTTAAATCCAAAATTATAAATGTCACTAAAATTTCCAGTAAAGTATTTAAGGAATATTATGACCGTACTATTAATTGCTACCATAATTTTTTAATCATCTTTTCCTATACAGTAGTATTAAAAATATTTTATTATTTATAATGCCGGTTATTTCCCTGAGAATTAAAATTTTAATGACATTTAAAATGTGTCCTTAAATTTCATCTTTGCAAATAAAATCGATTTAGAAATTAATGAATTAAATACGCATCAAAAATTATTCGGATGAAAATTAAATGAATTATTAGGATTGGAGTCTCGTAAATATTAATCAAAGTAAGAACATAGTATAAAAGTCGCGGTAAATCTCCGTTCATTCGTGAGACGATATTACCAGAATACTTAATCTTTACTACCGTTATTACTTATCCTGTGAATATTCCATACTCCCAGCTTTTATCATCTTTATTCAACTGAAAAGAAAAGGGATGCGTACGTTTTAGTAAAACAGTGATTATATAACAATCATAGCAGTCGTGTGAAATGAGAAGTCTCCCTTAAAAGATAAACAAGTAACGTGTGCGTAGAACAACCGAGTCGCTCTGAATTCATATTTTACAGGAGCCTCCCTTCCAGGCGTCTTTGTGAAGGCAAATGCCGAACGGTTGATATATAGCTCCACTTATTTGTTTTCCTGGACTAAGTTTAATATAAATTGTTTCAGATTGAATATAATAATTATATTTTATTATTTAGATGCTATACATATTGCAATGTATATTATTATATAGACACCAAAATAAACCCAATTTAATTTTGTAAAATCCATACAGGTATGTATTACTGTTATACTTAAGCTTCGTCTCTTCACAGAGATGCACGTTATATATTTTCAAATCAATGTTTACAATAAACTTTAATATAACTTCTTAAATTAAATAAATTTAATTTTTACTATTTCTGAAGTAGAGTATATTATCTATCAGCAGTAAGAAGGTAATGTACCGAAACGTTCCAGTTGTACCATTCCACCATCAAAATTGCTTTCCTTATATCTTCAATAAATGTTTAAAACATTCCGGCAAGCATGTGTTTTATAGGTTTTAGGGCTTGTTATATTAATTTTACTGGATTTTGTATCTATACGCGTTGCCTACGCAAAAACTTTGAGAAGGATACTTGTATTTTATTTCCTGACAAATGCGTTATGAAATACGTATGAATGCATATTACTAGTTTTATTAACGTCGTGTATTTATATCTAAACGAGTACTTATCAATATAATTATAATTAAAATTCTAGCGAATATCAATTATTATTTGAGAATTAAAATACTTGACTTAATTTCCTGACTGGTAAACTCTAATAAAGGACTCGTTTGCAATATCGGATAGAAAACACGAAAAGATTGCTGGTAGGTATCTGGATCGACGCAGTTTAGAAGTCATTTCCACTAAGCGGCTAGTCGCTGGCGGCTGACCCCGGCGTCTCCTAATTATTCAAATAAGTTTTTAACCATGCGCACTGACGCGGCCACGAGGAGCCCCGTGCAATTCAACATCTACGTAAAATTCATACGCAATGCCCACTGCTCAGCTACCCGCGCACTACTGGACGGCCTGACCGCCTATCCCTATGCGACCAGTAGTTTTTTTCCGGTAGATATGCAGTCTCTCATTTTAGCTCTTTTCTACCCCTTATTACTAGCCTCAGCGTTATTAACAACTCAACAAAAGAATTCACCCACATTCGTGTGTAACAATTTTTTTTTTGTGTCTTGGTCCTGTAGCTCATTTATATAGAACGAATAAAATACACTTGTTGAAGTGCGTTTGCTTAACAAAGGATGTATCCAAAATCCATATTTTCGTTTTATTATTGTTAACAAATCAAGACATGTTATTTCTTAGCCGTCAATTTTGTAAATAAGCTGGTTTGTAAAACACTGTCCCGGGGGCCCTGTCGCGCACGCAGTCACTACAACAGAACCCACTAGCGGCTGCGATCGCCCGTGACTAGCCGCTCAGTGGAAATAAGGCCTAAGATAAACTTAATTTTCATCTAAAAAGTGTTTGAGCGAATCACATATATTACAAGGGGTATCGTTGCTAAACATAGGTTTATAATGTGCTTAGGAAATAAATTTTACAAGAGAAGAAATACTCAAAAACAATTCATCCGCATAATTTTACCGAGATAATTTGATCGTTCATAAATAAACTCAAACGGCATTACAATAAAGTGGGATGTAGATAGGTTGCGGTCTGGCTCCCGTTAGATTTATGCTTATCTCGCAACTATAAAACTGTATTAATACATATAAATATATCAAGAGAAAGAGACAATGGGGTGTGCGTTTATTGAGAGCATTTCGGATACGTTTCACAGATGTTTAGAATTTTCATTTGCCAAAAAGAATGTTAAATAGAACAAAGTAATTTTGTACGTATTTGTTACCATCTCACTATTTTGATGTAAAACATCTAATGCGGCGGGTCAGACCGACTGTTGGCGTGCCGACGTGTCGCCACCTCATGCGTCGCCACGCTATATGTTAGTATGAAACATTTAATATAGTGTGGTGACGCGTCGCCATGCGCAACTGACTGTTTATTTTTGATTATGCCATATTTATTTCCTTTCATAAACTATCCATTTATGCATATTATCTGTACAAAATAATGTCGATGTTTCACATCTGCCAGGCGTCCCGCGACGGCTTTTTTATTATAACTTATTCAACGCAAAAATATTTAGATTTACATATAGATTAGAAATGCTTAGATTTAAAAAGAGGGACATATTGAAATTTTCTTTATTTTCTATTTACATCTTTTCAAGTCAAGTAGACTTGACTTGACTAAACTATCAATGATAATGGAGACAAAAAATAGTGCTGAAAACTGCATATATCATTGCAAGAGTACCACAGATTCAAGCTGTCTTCTTAGATTTGTGCTGTAAGTTAAATGCCCCTCAGATTCTCTTTAAGGCACTTGTACATACATTGCAAAAAAGTGCTTTTTCTTTCATGATTATCTTCCTCAAAAGATCTTTATAACATATTAATTACTATCCGTTTATCAAACAGTTGATTACGCTTCATGTTCAGTTGGCCACGTTTTGTGCAGCTTCACAAAAATAACACGCACTTCTGTGAATGCAAACTATTATTTATTTTTTTGAAGAAGAGAACAAATCCATTTTATCATTAGACAAAGAGTCACCCTACAAGACAGTATACCCGATCTCCCTTTTGCCGGTTCGGCGGGAAAGTTCGCCAGATCCGTTTCCTGTGTTTGCTATTTCACCCGACCCGGGGCGCTCCCCACCCTGATGTACTGCTTGCTTCTGCAAATAAATACGTACGACGTTACATCGAAAATAAATCGGTAAGGAATAGAACATTTATTTAATTTAATTCACCTTTAATTTGATGCTTAGTTGTTTTTTGTTTGTTGTTGTTTCATTTCATCGAGAATCTAAATAGAAACCTTTGGTAACCTACTACATATCAAAGCGTAGGTATATACATACATATTACATTTAATACCCACCTTTCTAATGTCTATCCCTCTCTTTCTTTAAAGGAATCTATATAAATATGTCACAGTGGATTCAAATACTATAGTCACCCTAAACTTTGACTACAATTTTTTTGCTCGTTCACCTTCAGTTTCAAAATCCGCATCTAAGCAGTTATCGATGTATTATTGTGCTTAAGATTCAGATTCTTTAGACATTTAATTTTTATTAAATTTTATATAATTAGTTTAATAAGATCAATACTTACGATAAAAATTAAAAAACCAAACACTCCATTTCAACATAGATAACTTCAAAACAAGGCTGGGTTGTTAATCAAGAACTACATAAAACATACAAAATAAAACCTACGATGACTAGATAATCTATTAGGTACTTCATATTTTCTTTTCTTTTCGGCTATTTTATATAATGGAAAAACAGCATACCCGTGTACAGTGCATCTGATGTGAAGTACTTACAGCAATTCATGATGACGTATAAAAAAATAAGATTACATTGTCATCCAAATACTTTGATGATAGCTCGCTATTGTTGAGGATTAGGTTGAAACGCTTCGTGTGACGTCACGGACGGTGCGGCTGACATTCACAGCCCCCAAACTGAGACACAGGAATGCGAGCGCAACCCTCTGGAGCCTTTACAGCTTTAAGGCCTAAGGCTAACAGTATAGTCAGTTCGAAAAAAAATAGATAGCGTAACAGCTTTACTTCAGAGCAAGTCAAGCTAAAGTTTCTAGTTTCTACCTATCCAGTGTATAATCTTAAATATAATCAGAATAGTTTTAACTTTTTTTTAATTCTATAGATATGCTTAGTGTTTTCTCACAATCTGATTTTAAATGAAGAGGCGGCCCAAAATGGTAACACGCTAAGACTAGTGGAGGACTGGCTCTCAAGTGCAGCTGCTGGATCACATCTATAGATGCTTGGCGACAGATTTTCAACTTGAGGGTTGCAGCTTTCCAAACGTGTATTAAAAAACGCTCTGGTTTCATCACGACGCGATGTCCGTACACGCTTCCCCTGAGCAATCATTTCTATGAAATAAGATAATTTTTACAACCTTTTATTTAACTTGCGACGTCCATATGTTAGTATGTAACATCAAAATTTGCATACCATTTCAACCTCTTCCTGGTATCCGATTGAGATGGTATTTGCCATTCTAAGTTTATAAATGTAAATTTCATTTAGTATGTACTAATTGCGTCTCTGAGAGTTACCAAAGATAACCCTTCTCCTGTAACTTTATTCATTGTCAATTATTATTTACATTTTAGTTAGATAATTTATAAATAAAACCTTGTTTTATAAAAATGTTCTTTTATACAATTTTATTATTTGAAGCAATGATAGTTCAGTGTTTGCGTGTACGCTCATCGCGTCGAACTCTTGCAATCAGCCTGAGATTCGGTGATCGAAAACATCGTGGTGTAACCATAGCATGATGGTAGAGCATTTTCTAATCCCTTCAGCTTTCTTAGCGTGTTACTCTTAGTCCAAATTTTCTTTTAACATCAGGTGAGATTGTGGCCAAACGCTCATAAAGAATATTTAAAAAAGGTTTTTTATAATCTTTATACCGCTTAATTATCCACAAATTAGCATATATATCTAAATATATATATATATATATATATAAATTTACACTATATATATAAATTTAAATCTCCCTTTTATTTAATTCTTATTAATAACCTATCAAATAAATAGCCGGTAGCGCCGTAGCATCATCGAGCTGTGAAACCGATTTGACTAACCTAAGATTTGTTTGGAAACTTGCACTCAACACAAATCACTTGTAATGCCCTTGGACTTTTAATATCTAATATAAAGTATTTGCAGTTTCAAAATAAATCATGGATAAAGAATATGTTTTGTAAGGTTGAAATATATTAAGATATTATTATATCCAGTCACTTTGTATCTACGAACTAAAAGCCATGTTGCAGTCAACAATGGCGCCCGATAGTGGTACAATAAACCGCCTCAAATGGCCCGGAACTTTTTCTCTAATGGTTTATTTAAAAAATCTGACAATTTTCATTCCGAGTTTCCTTTGCGTTAGTCAAATAAATCTATTTTATACGCAGTCTGAGACATTCAGCTTTTGATCGGAATTGCTTTTATGTGAAGTTTGCGCTGTTCTTAACATCTTTTTGATTTAATGTTATGGTCGACGCAATTTTTTTAACGAGAAGGCGTGTGTCGTTTATTGTATTGAATTATTTATATTTTCAACAATAGATTATCTGTGTTCGATATATTAAGAAACTATGCTACTCATTTTTTTTTATAGTATCACGGCAAAGTAACATTTTGTAGCTGCCCGATTGTAAGTAAGCACAGTACATTCCAAATACAATGGTGACCAGCGATAGATCGGCAATCCATCGACAGTCGCCACTATCATACCGGCTCGTAAGCATCTCGGCAATTCCCTTTTTTTGGAAGGTATGAAGAGTGAGCCTTTCCTGAATATATTAAAATGTTTAATAAAAATGAAAACTACCCAAAGTATTATGCAAATTATTATCAAACTAAATACAATCAATTCTGTTCAGAATTTCACCTAACCTGGTGAGTTTTTTTTTTGTATTTTAGTCGTTTCATAACGCTTTGCCTCTACTGGAGCTGCAGTTGAAGTAAATATAGAAGTTGCGATTTTTTTCGTAGTTTCTTCCATCTGATGAAATATGTATCCTGTAAGATGTTTCATGATATTTCAATAAAATAAGTAATAGTATAACATAGTAAAATTTTATTTTTAAATACGATTCAAATATAATACCTATATAGTTATTGTCAGGGATTCTATACAGGTTTCATTTTTTACATGTCTATCAAAACATGTTTATTTTTTTCTCCAGAAACCCACAGTAATGACACATTCGCTGTATTTACCTCACAAAAGCTACAGTATCGAAGTCGTCAGGGTCCACAGACAATCGCGTTTACGACGCATAAAAGTTAGTCTTTATAGGCTCTCGGGGTATAAAAGTGGCGTTTATGCCTTTTTAATTAATTGTCGTGCCGTTAAAAGCCATATCAGCTTTGTCGTTGATGCCGATGGCTGGAAAATTGTTAACCGGCTAGTGATTTAATAATAAAATGTTATTTTATGGCAGAACAGTTCATAAAATAGTCGTAAAACGTTCGTTGTAAATCGTTTAGTTCATAAATCACCTTTAGCATTGATTTATAAGGTCGTGTAAGATATTTATAGAGGATAATAATTAGATGTTTGATTTTACGAAATTTTTGCATATATATTGTATGTAAAATGTATATATTAAGTTAAGATATTATATACATTAAAAACTATCTGTGCCCGGGGCTCCGCTCGCGTGGATTACAGAATGCCGTCAGTCAAGCGCACGCGCGAATCGTGCTGCCCCTGTTCAAAAAATGGAAGACAAAAATGGTTATTGTTGGTGGTCCTTAGAAGATTAGACATATGTTGTAGGTGACTTTTTTGTAGGTCTTTTTTAGATCTACAATCGTGTAGAACATTACGTTGATATATATCGTATAGTTTACTCAGCGAATTGATTCACCATTATCGTCACTGCTTATTTCATATGTTACTTTAACTTACAAAATATATCCTATAAGCGGGGCAGATAACATATCAATGAATTAGAAGAAAATAAAAAAACATATAAAACGGATAATTGGTTTTCACGTGAAAAGAACATAAATGGCCAGACAGACAGAAAGACGTTCAGTTTTACAATATGTATACAAGAAGATTGTTTTTTCAGGGTTATAATGTAATATGTATTTAATTATATAACATCTCGGACAAACATTCTGGATGATTTATACCTCTGTTTTTTTTTTCGAACTGACTATACTGTTAGCCTTAAGGACCTTGGAGCCATTAGAGGCTTTGACAGCTTCACCGGGCTTGGAGGCGAGCGCGGAAGGCACTCTGACGCGAAAGCTAGGCAACAAGCACCAAGGGTGCCGAAGTGGCCGAACCACGGCTTGGGCTGTTGCCGATCATGCGAAAAGGTCGCGATCTGACTAAATCCCTAAACGTAGAAATCGAGCTAACTAACTATACAACCTTCTAGGAGGGAGGAAGGAACATGTGTATATATAAGTATTTCGTGATTTGGCAATTTTTGTCTAAACTAACTAGACAAAAAAAATATGAAAAAAAAGTGAAATTTAAAAGTGAACGTGTAATTAAAGTAAGATATAGGATAAGATTAGTTGAGTACCTACCTAGTAGCAGAAATTATGTACAAGATTATGAAGTATACAAATTTTCTTCTCTGCATATGCGTACCAAAAGTGTGATGCTGTTATACTTTTTCAGGATAACAAACCAAAAATTAACCCAAAAAAATGTATCCCGCGTAGCAGCCAAGTTAATGATGGTAATATGAATTCATTTTACGAGTACATACTTTTTTATTGTTTAATAATAATCTTACGTTGTATCATTAGGTATATTAATTTGATGCGCACTCCCGTCATATGATGCGCGCGCAGTTATCAACTTTACTCTCTACTAAACACGCTAAAAGAAGAATAATTTTAACAATAAATCAACAACAATAGGTTGTTTTTATTACCACAAATCAAATTTATTACACTAATAATTATATTGGAGTTATAAATGATAATTAACATTCACTGCCATTAACGTAACGACGTATTAATACATTTAGTAATAAATAACATAATCGGATTTACCTATCGGTTATAGACATTTTTTTAAATGAAACACCCAATTAGGTGGTTTTCGGTAGGCGGGTTCAAAGATGTCTTCATTCCATTATAAATTAAAACTAATGTTAACTTATACAAGATTTTAAGAAAGGGGCGGCCGTTTGTCACAGCTTGAAATCCCGTCTATTCTTATTTACTGTCGGCTAGATACTGTGATAAATAAAAAGATTCGAAAAATAATTTCACTAAAACAAATTTATATTTGTCCATACCCTCAACCCTATAATCAAAGGAGCTACATTTAAAATCCTATATTCTATGTGCATTGTTTTTAATTAATACATTATAAAAGCAGCCTCTTACAGAGTTATTAATATTATCGAAGTGGTATTCATAGCCTTTGTTGTATCTATCTTTTATAAATAAAAATAAAATGCTGTTCCTTGGTAAGTAGGTACATCACTTTAGAACGACTGGACCGACTTGGCTATTTTTTGTTTTAAAATGTTCGTAAACGTCCGAATAAGGTTTTTATGACAAGAAAAATTGGAAAGTATCCCGGAAAATTTTCGAATTTGGGAACAACTGAACGTCCTGTTTTGTATCAGATTTTTATAAGACTTAACTCACGATTAAGGATGGGTAAGCGTAATTATTATTTATTTCTTATATTTAAGGAAAGTTATCAATAAAAATACGGGATAGGTGTCGCTATAGTCGAGTTATTGACTATTGGGGAGAGTAGAACAACTTCAGATAGTTATGAATATAAATTTAGAAGGTACAGGGTTTTTGCCGCCAAACATCCCGTTTGAGTAAGAGACAGTGAAACTTATATGAATAATAAATAAAACGCGTTAATATTATTATAAAGTTTTCAATTAAAACAACTGAGGTAAATAGAAAAAATAACCCAAAATTACAACTAGCGGTATTAGCGACCCATGTACAACATATTTGCCATCTTTTTAACTCAATCATCGGTAAAGAGTACAAAATAGTCATAGACACAAATACAAGTGGCTATAAAATGAATGTAGCTGACTCAGTAGCAGCGGGGTGTCTCGAATGCGCATGTGCGGTACATTCCGGTACTTTTATTGATTTCAGTAGCACTAACGGTCCATAAAGCCGACGTGCCGGACTGGAGCCTCCACTCTATACCCCTTATTAGGTACTCACAATTTCCATTGAGTTCTACTTGTTAACTTTTTAAATAGTCAACGAGAATTACCACAGTTTTTTTAACTTTTAATTGCATGTAGTCTGTTTATTCAAATTAATATTATATTAATAGGTAGTAATCGTTTTTTATGATTACACACATTAACACCATATTATACCAAACAGAAGACAATGCAGTTATTGATGTTTTCTTTAATTTAAATATAATATGTAGATATCTAATATATTATATTATATAATTAGAATGTAATTATTACTGTAAGATACCTTATTAAAGAATCATATCCAAACCTTTTTTTTCTTAGAATAAGTTAACCTATAAATACCATCGACCACCAATAAACACCCGGCGCACGTATTTTCGGATTAACTCGGTAGGGAGTCGCCAGTCTTAATTGCCAACTTTCGTTGTGGGCACAGAGCACGGTCATTGTAACCTGTGGACCTGCACCACATTATTTTACTCGTACGCGTCGTTTAAGTGAGGGTTGACTAAATGTTTTTATATCCCTTTCTAGTTTACGTTTTCTATTTTAGAATATGATATTATATCTGAGAAATGTTAAGTATAAAGGTGAAAATGTAATTATGACTTTTTTAGTTTAAGAACCGACCAGCCGTTTCTTAAATCTTGATGTAGCGTAAGACGGAGATTGCCAGCCCTAAGCACATAATAATGCTTTAGCGTAATATCAAAAGAGAACATTAGTGAATGTTCGCCGTCTGAGCGAGTAATATCAACGCGGTGACGACGCGACGGCTGTGTTGGCCGCAATAGGGCCTTTATTAAAACAAAATTTCTTGCCACAAAGCGTCCGCAAACTCCGTTAGTTTATTTCGAAATTGTGGAATCTAAACTTGTTCTTAACTTCACTCTGAAAGGTATTTTAATTTTAAGCCTACATATATGTGTATATTGTATAGTTATATTAACATAAAAAATATGTGTTTATCGTTTATCAGGCCCGTGACATTTTTAGTATAGTCAACTTTACTTCGTCGGTAGTGCATAGCCATGCATGTTTTAATTAATTCGTATAATTAAATACTCAATAAAACTTTTATTCAAATTGACGAAAATATTTGCATAAAAGATAGAGATTTTAATAGCTATCCAGGTAAGTATTAGTAATACAATAATTATTGTATCTATATACAGGTAGTTCTTTAAATAATTGGTAATGTTGCCGAATTATTTTGTTCATTATTGAAGAAATACAAGTTGAATAAAATACTTCGATATCTAGTTATTACATTGTCTACTAGAATTGTTAGGTACAATATGCCCGTAGGCCGCGCCGCGCCGCACCGACGAGCGTTCGGCAGTGAAGCGATGATTTCGGTACATTTGCCGAGACCGTAACGATGCTTGGAATCGTCTTGATGGACGCTATGAATGAGCTCTCACAACATAAAGAAATCCCCTTAAAAAGGGTAGCGTTGGGGGAGAATAAAAGGAGCCAGCGGGCCTTACAAGCTCGCTGAGAAAATTAAATAAGAAATTTCTAACAATTGACAAACAGTTCCAAATTAATTTTCTTATTTGCGTTTGATAAAAAAAGGAAATATTTGCTGTCTTCATTTAAAAAGCCATTATTCGACTGAGTTTTTGAACCTACATTTTTGGCATATTTCTATTAGAAACATAAAAATAAATGAATGTGATGATATGATTAATATGTATAATATTTTTTATGCCTGGTTATTGTTTTACATTTTTAAATATGTTAAATATATTTATATTTATAAATTTAATGTATATATATAAGTGCTTTTTGACTGAAACTTCTTACTCTAATGATTTTGGAGCTTAGTATCAAATAAATATTAGGTAAACGAACGTAAAATATAAAAAAATAAAGGTTAAAGTTCAGAGAGTTATAGGATTCAATAAACATCGATTACAGCATCCTCTTAATGTTTCCTTAGTCTCTTACAACAAACAGACATCAAAGTGAGTTAAATCCATGTTTACGCATCACTGCCGTCTCTATATAATGATTATGGCCTATACTTTAAGTAAAACTACTCTTTAGTAGACTTTCAATAGGCACAAGAATAATTGTAAAAACATCATAATAATTTGGATTTCTCATTTTGTTCTATTTGCCATTTTTAATACTTATAAAATCCTTTGTCCAAATAATAGAGGAATGTGCCTATAGGATTAAAATTTCCATCTAAATTAGGATAGAAATTGGATTATAAACAATTAGTTTTAATACAAATAATAAGAAAATTATCTAAACAATATTTTTATATAGTCAAGTAATTTTTATTTTACGTATCTAACCGAAAATCTTTTTATTTTTATAATAGGGACGTAGTAAACAAGCCTGAAAATGCATGTTCCTGATGTTAAGTGGCAACCCTACACGCATAATTTCTAAATTCAGCGAGACGAGCATTGCTGGTTTTTTACAGAAACGGGTGTGATAGTGGTACTACCGAAATCGAACCTTGCAGATTGAAGTCGCAATTATAAAAACGTTAACACAAATATTTAGCGCAAGAAATGTAAGAGTTACATAAAAATATTTTATACCCTTTTCGAGTAAATATTCGATACTAACAATACGCTACGTTAAGATACAATACGTTGTAGGTATTTGATAAATGCCTTAAAATCGTATACAAATAAACTACCACAATTTAATTTTAGCTGCTGTAGCAAATATGTTTGAAAATTTAAAAAAAGTTACAAAATAGTAACATTTTTAACTATCGTTTAAGTTAACCTCTATCTGCGTTTATTATAAAATTTACTTTTTACTTCAGTATATATTTACCATATTCACATTTATTCAAAAACATGATAACATCTTTATCTTGTTTTACTCAGACGTATTGGATAAAACATTTTCTTTAGATCATAGATATAATACGAGCAAATGTATCTTTTTTGTATAATAAATCGAAAAAGTCGCTACTATAGCGTATTTCTGACCTCCCTCCGTACAGCCGTGAGGGAGAGTAAACAAAACAACATTTTTCCAACTCCGATGAATAAATAAGACGAGGAGGGTCGCCTCCGAGGGACAATCCCTCGTTGAAATTCGTTCTTGTTTGATTTGCATGTTTTAATCCTTTCCAAATCTTAGACGCAGATGGATCTAAACAAAACAATAGCTTTTACTTTGATACCGTTGGCATTGAAGATTAAAAAAACAAATTACATGAAAATGTGTATTGTATTTCATTAAAAATGTTTTTTTTTCTAAACAATTTTACATACCTATCTACTCATGTATAAAACTTTTTTAACCCCCGAAAATAAGAATATAATCTTAAGACCAACACATGATTTTTCTACATAGCCGTGTAACACGTGAATCCCAGTATCGCAACTCCGTGACCCCCGACGATGAAACTAACGGCCCGGGGAATCAACAAAAGAGCAATAAGATATGCTCGAAAAAGTACTGTATGCGTCCCGTGGGTGTACGCCGGAGCTGGGGCCTGTCTCAACCCGTATCGCAGGCGAGGGTTAAGAAAACACGCGGCACTACGCTAAGCCTAAGGAATAAATGAAGATCGAAATAGCTTCGCCGACGTTAACGGCCGTGCAGAGATTGATTTTCATTTATTCAAAACAAATTTATTTTTTTAAAGTATTTTAATAAATATTATGTATAGTATAATAGCTGACCCGTGCGAATATATCGTACATTATAAAATAATAGATCGCGCCATGTATCTACATGTAAGTTGAATGTGTTTTAATTTGAAATACCCATCTTTTAGTCATTTTTAAATACCTTTGAGAAATAATATACAGAGATTGGGATGTACCTTTAATACGAATTTTAATCAATTAATTTAATAACAAAAAAAAAATCCAATTTTAAGCCATTATATTTCGTCAATAGTTGAAAACTTAGGCTTTAAAATAATGTTTGAATCATTAATTTTGATTAAGAATTAACGTAGATTTGGTGTCGTCAGGAAAAAACAAATTTGAGAAATAACGCAAGCTTAGAAAGTCAAAGGATGTAAGTTTTTTTTGTTAAACATAATATTTTGCTACGTTATTTTTATCCGAAATACTGTAAGGCGAAAGGCGGAATATTAATTCAATAATTCACCGATCGTCATAAAATTGTGTCAATTTAAACTATTAAGTTAATCAATTACTTAGATGCCAAATATTGCAAATATATATAGATAATACCTATTTAACCTTATTTTTAGAAAATTGATAAATTTTACACAAGAACATTGTAAGTAATTTAAAATCGATAAAATTTTAGTAGCTTTACTGCAGTATTAATAGGTATGTATGAATACCTAACTTAATTTTTTAGTTAACGAATACTTAAGAATCAAATACGTTACTATAACAACCCTGATGAATAAGTATTTAGGTAGGTACAGCTGCAACATACTCCTATGAGTTCGACGCCTTGCAATATGTATAATTGCCAAGCCGTACCAGGGACTATGCTACACGTCACCGGGATTACCACGTATATCCCGGTAATTGGAGCACAACCCGGGATTCCACTTTCTTTATTGCGAATAAACTAGTCCCGCACTGGTGCCGTTCTTTGTTTGTGACTTAATCCGTAGGTTTATAGCGAAAATACAAATATTATTTTACAGTTAGAATTATACTGTGTTTTATATTTACCTATAGTATAATCTACATAGTATATTATTACATTTTATACATAGTAATGTAATGTTTGACGACAACGAATAGATAATATCTAATGTATAGTTTTTTTATATAAATATTAAAGATAATATTATAATATGTTGTAAAGGTAAAAAGGAAACATATTATTTAATTGTACTATTAAATTAACTCCTTATAGTATAAAAATAATATATATTTTTTACATTATTCCACTTAGATTTAATATTCTAAATCTAATACAATAAACCCACCACCCAGCAAATTTCTAAGCCCGGGGAAGGCTTCAGGGCAACAGTAAATAGTCAGTTCGAAAAAAATAATAAACACCCAGCATAAACTGAGAAGTCTGCGGCTCATAATTTACAATTTGAATCTATTTAGTATTTAACAATAGCGGATGTATATTTAAAAATTTTCAATCTTAGGCCAACTATTGGTAGGTAGGTAACCTTTACCAACTGCAAGACGCATTTCATTAAGGCGTTTTATGATGTTTGTTTAGTTACCGAAGTTCGTATTTACTTACCGAAGATCAAAGTATATTTCCAAATTATATGTATCGATGTATTATAAAAATCAGAAATTTATTCCACCTGGAACGTTTTTAAGTAAATTACAAGTTTTCACAAATAGATAAACAGAAAAGGAATTAAATTTACTCACCAGGAGAACAATAACATTAAAAGAAAAACAATAACTAATTACAAAAGAAGACGTCTCAGCTAAATAAATTTTATGTATTAAATAAATTAATGCTATCAACTCTAGATTATATACAATTAAACTACTTGCTCGCTCGGTTTATAAATGCATTATATCTACAAGTAGTCCTTTACCAGTGGTACATGCTTACATATAAGAGAAGTATTATATTGCAAAGTGCGTTCCCGCTTCTCGCGCCGCTTACGAATTAAGCCCAAAGAACGTACTTGTGTAATTTACCGATTGAACTTACAATCGTACCTACTTATTACTGAAAGTGTTTCGGAAACGATTTGTTATGGGCTGTTGGATCTTCCATGGTTAGTTCCAAACGACTATTCGTTACTAGAAAAGAATTCAAGACGATTTTATCTACGTGGGTTAAAAGTAAACTTAGGTAATACCCTATACCTACCTAAATAACACGAGCGAATATTAAATTTAATATCATAAAGTATATTATGATAGTACTAATTATTTTTTTACTTTCAATAAAATGTGGATAAGTACATTTATTTAGCAGTGCTCGTATGAATATATAGATATAAGGTTTTGCATTACCTACCTATTATACAAACAATAGATACAAAATTATACAAACCATTTTTTCTTTGATAATTTACAACACTTAAGTACTTTCATTATTGGAGCTAATAAAATAAGTTTGCTGATTTATTATTATGTACTCACATTAAATAAAATGTTGAAAAAATTTATACTAATATAATTATTCTTTAATAAGTTCCCAATCCTGATCATAGATGACACCACTTAAATATAGTGAACGCGTAAAGAAAACTAAGATATTTAAAAATAAAATGAGAATACAGTCATAAATATATAAGTACTGATCCAAAACATTTTAAGCAATTTTAAACTACAATTTGTTTAACTACATAGATTTTCAATCAGCTGTTTAGACATCAAAGCAAAGAAATAAGCAGACATTGTTTAAATATTATTTTAACTACTTACCTATACCTAACTGGTCGAAATAACTTGAACAATTATTATTATTCTGACTTATTTCAATATAATTTTAAATTTAAAAATAGTATCTACTTTACATATGACTCTCGTTTTTACAAACTTCATAGCATATAAATTAACTCTGCCGACGGCTTCCATTCAAACTAAAAATGTGTAGTAATGTAACAACATAAAACATTTTGTTTAAATTCAAATAGACTCGTGTGTCAACTATAACATTTTTATTATAATGTTAAGTTTTTTTTTATTATATCAGTATTATTTACAAAATAATATATTCATTTAGTTTTTACTTACATAAACATAGTTCCTACCTATAATTATCTAAATAATTTATTGAAAACTCTTCTGTTAAGTTTTATAAAAGGAATATTGAAAATCAATGGAATTATATATATAATATATATATTTACTCTGTGCCTTCTTAAACCATTCATCCAACTACGATGAAGCTCTGGTGAGTTCTTGCGCGTACACTTGCAAAGATTTCTGTTTTAGTACAAGGATTTTACAGTAGACGGCGTTCGAGTCGTTTCATTAATTTAAAAAGGAAACGAATTTGCGGGTAAAAGCTAGCATTGTATAAAAAATCATTTTAAATTTATACATGTTTCAGTACTATATAATATGTGTATATGTACTATAAATTTATGTTTATGTATAGAGTGTTAGCACAACGACCGGCAATGAATACTAATTTATATGCGTTTAATGTGCCAAGTAATTAAACAGCCACTGTGGAACGTTCATGTCGACCTAGTAACTATTGTTCTACGAGGACACCAAACTATATTAAACCCTAGAAAATATTCCGAGATTAATCATTTTTATGTGCTTGTTATACACGCTTACAAAGCTTAAAAATCTATAGATATATAATATAACAAATTAGTAGATTTTTCGTGTTTATATATTGAAGTTATTGAGGGAATTATGCACGCATTATTTAAACCAATTTTATTGTTTGTTTTAGATAAATATAGAGTAAAGATTTAAACTACATATATTTACTCTTTTATTTTTAACAGTTAAACACTTAACATAAATTTACAGAGAATTAAAAAATACGCAAATCGAGACAAAGCTTTCATTAGATGTTAGTTGAAGTCTAGTAATACCATATGTATCACTAGCGCGTTGCCGACCTTGAACCCCCTTACACCAAAGAACCCCTACTCACCGCAGGAACACAACACTAAGTTATTTGATTGCGATCTTCTGTAGGATGTAGTTATTCCACCAGTTGGACTGCCCCAAAGTAGAGAGAAACTGCCAAAGAATTTTTTATGTGCCCTACCTCTCTTTGAATAATGTAAACAATATTACAATAGTATTTATTAAATTAACTCCGTAAAATACATTATTTTCAAAACCAATATACACTAAAACTAACAAAAATATCTGCATTAAAAATCAAGTCTACCTAATTATATATCTATTTTTTAACTAGCTAGTGCTTGCGACTTTGTTTTATATAGGTAGTTTTGGTTCTCCACGGGAACTCCGTGCCTTATTGAGATAAAAATGAAGTTTAATTTTGTGCGTCCGTCCGATCTTGACATATAGCTGCGCCGCGTTCGCACATATGTCCAAACATAACTTTGCCCGCATGCAAAGAGTCCAAAATCGGTTTCTCCGTCGCCTGCTTGACCCTCCAGCCTTCGTTAGGAACATGGACCTGCACAGGGACATGAGGCTTCCCTCGATAGAAGCCTATGTGAAATATCTCACCAGGAGATACTTCGATAGCGCTTCGAATCATCCCAACCCGCTCGTAAAATCCACCGTGAACTACGTCCCAGACAACTCGATCCCCGTTGCCAAACGTTATAAACGCCGTCCGCGAAATCTCTTTGTCGATCCCGATGACGACATCGAGAACGCTAACAATTTCTACGCGTCCGCTCCCGCAACATATGCGTGCTCGCGCCCACGCCCGCGAAACCACCGTTCCCTCCGCAGGGGACGTACGGTTAACTTCGCTCCCGCACACCCGCCACGACCGCCCTCCTCTGCGGCAACTCAAGCCTAGGTCCGATCCATCGGCATGGAGCCCTTGAGCCAAGCAGCCGCTCGCGCGATACAAGTGACTCTACAATCACTAGCTTTCACAGCCATACATGACACTGCATTATACACACATGCACAACACACATAGGTACATAGGTTCTGTAAGGGACCTTTTTTTTTCTTTTTTTGCCTAGTTAGATTAGACAAAAATTTTCAGACCACTAAATACACATACACATGTTCCTTCCCTCCTCCCAGGGGGCAGAAACATGTATATATGTATAGTTAGTTTAGATCGAATTACGGATAGGGAATTAGTCAGATCGCGACTTAATTGCATACGCGCAACAGTCCGAGCCGAGGATCGGCCACTTTGGCACCCTCGGATGTTGTTGCTTAGTTTTCGTGGCTGAGTGCCCTAAGCGCTCGCCCCCAAGCCCGGTAAAGCTGTAAAAGCCGTAAAGGCTCCAGGGCCCCTAAGGCTAACAGTATAGTCAGTTCGAAAAAAAAAAAAAAAAAAGTTTAATTTTTTTATTGTATTTTTTATTACTGCTTACTCCTTATACAGAAGCGTGATTATATGTAGAATAGTCTAGATATTAAATTAAAGACTACATTAAAATTGGTTTCATATATATTAAATTAAATTATGCGTGTTGGAAGCGTCAAACATAAAAAAACCTACTGTTTGTGTTCTTAAACTTACTCTTTTAACTTTGCATGTTTCTCTAAAAACTACGTACCTACATACGCAAAGTCTGTAACTTGCAGATAACTCGTGGTCTATTAGTCCCTTTTCAACTATTCTAGTAAGTTGTATAGAATAGAGGTAAGGGAATTTCGGTCCGCCGGCATTCTCGTATAGAGTTGTCAAGGGCGGAGTTTCGTGATGAATTGGAAACATTCTGAGCGCGAGGTGGAGGGGGGCTTTTTTGAGGGGGATCACTGTTCCGAGAAGCGAGAGGTGTGCGGGTAGAAGGGGGTTGATTAATGGCCAGCAGTAAAGGGAGCCATGTTCATTATACCGACGAAACGATGTGTTACTTGCCTACTAATAATATATTTTGCTTTGTTTTAAATCCTGGAGTATGTTATTAGTTCATTATTTTTAGGCGCCTTTATCTCTTCGGGATATAAAAAATAACAACCTACTGATTACTTTTGTGGAATAAATTACTTTTAATAGATCAAACTACTTCGAGTGGCGTTTTTATATTTAAAATTGGTAATTAATAATAAAATATGACTTAATTCTATGGTTTTTAATAGTTGTCTACCAACGATAATTCTCTTAAGTCGATGGATAACGATTTACATAGTGTCTTAATTAGTAAATAAATTTTGTAAATCACTAAAATGACTGAACATTATCATAACCACGTAGGTGCCTTTATTTTTATAACGAAATTTTTATTTACGATCATTATTCGAATAACCATTTCTTCGTAATAATTAAGAGTAGGTATTTTTTTCTACTTATAATATGCAAATCTTAAAGGCATTTTACACGGCCTTAAAAAAAAGTTTTATATCCGACTTTCCACTTGACTCAAGCGACACGCGCGCCCTCTACATCAAAAAACGAATTACAAGTGAAATATGAAGCTAATATCAACGCTTATAATACGATGTAAAAACGCAGCGCGCGTGGAATCATGAGATAGGCGGCAATTTAATCTCATGTTGTGTTTAGCCTGTTTTATATTATTAAGGAATCTTATATGTGGTTAATGTTAGATATTACTTTCATTGCTAAGCAGTATCGCAACTATTACTTATTACTCAATATATGGTAGCTGTAAACTAGTTTTTAAGCTTTTGTAAGTGATAAGTAGTATGTGAGCACAGTACTACAAGAGAAAAACACTGTCTCTTCACAATACTCATGAAGGATTTATAATTAAGGTGTTAATTTGAGTAAAAGATAAAATAAAAGGTCTTAATTAAGGTGTTTAATAGACAATGAAAAAAACGAAATGCAATAATTTTAAATTAAATTCATTCCTAATTGTTTCCGTTCTTACGTCTGTGTTTAGTAATTGGGTGTGCTTGAATGAACTTTTATAATTACACTAGGTGCGCCCGCGGGTCCGCTCGCATGGACTACAGAATGACGTTGGTCGAGCTCACGCGCGAATCGTGTTATCCCCGCTACAACTTACGGCGGACGTCGGCCGGTTGTTTAAAAACAAAAGTGTTTATTGTATGTGATCCTTAGAAGGTAGATATGTGCTATTGCTGACTTTTCGTAGGTATTTTCAAAGTCTACAATTATGTAGAACATTTATTTGATATATTTCTTATGGTTTACTCAGCGTAAGCCATTTAAACGCGCTAAATACATATTTTTTTCGAATTGATTCACCATTATCGTCGCTGCTTATTTAGTAACTTAGAGATGTTACAAAATATATCGTATAACCTGTACACATAACGTAGCTATGAAGTAAAATAAAATACATGTGAATCGGATAAACGGACAGACAGAGAAACGTTGAGTTTTATAATATGTATATAGATTTAGCTTTACCTACATTTTATAGATTCTATTTTTGTAATTTTTCGTTATTGGTTATGGAAAAAGAATATAATAAATGATTATTACAGATGTCAGTAGATGTGTACATAAATACATACATATACATACCTAAATATTGTGTATATGTATACGATGAAAATAAAAAATTTGAAATCAAAAATCAATAAAATGAAATTTCTTGTTCAACATTACAATTGAAGTTACAAAAACAAAGAGTGAGCATGTCTCAAACTTAAGCATTCCATTCGCACGCCACGTTTAAAATAGAAACAATGGGGCTATTAAAAATCCGCTCTTGGATATTTTCCGAGCGTATCCCGTAGCGCGCATAAATCGGCAGCTTTCCACCGAAGCTATTTCCAAAGGAGCCTTTTCTATTCCGAGCCGTGCACCCGTTTTTCTTAGACGCCCATTATAAGGAGGGGGTGAGCTTACCCCTGCGGGGACGACTACCGAGCACCCGATGAGCCCCGAAAGTAGAGGTTAAGTCGACGTATAGGCCGTTGTGAAAGTTTATAAGTAGAATGGATGATAATTATACAGGCTTTATGTTCAGGGCGTGCTTTTTAAGCGATATCACCTTAAGCAGTTTTCGCTCGTGAATTGCAAATTTGATCCAGTTTCGAAATTATGCATAGAGTCTGGCAATGAAGAAGTTTAGACAGTCGCGTATGAATAATTAAGGACAGATTTCGTTATTTCCTTGTGCTGCAAAGTTTTTAGATGCAAATTGAGAAATATACTGTTATTACTGTGTTTTAGTACAAATAAGGTGGTAAACAAGTCATAGGTATCAGGTATCACCAGCGCGTTACCAACTTCTAACCCTCCTACTCCAAGGAGCTCTGGAGACCCTACTCACCGCAGGAAAATAACACTAGGTTATTTGGCTGCGATCTTCTGTAGGGTGGAGGTATTCCAGCAGTCGGACAGCTGCAAGAAGTGAGAAATCTTCTCTTAAATAGTAGGTAAGTGAATAGGTTTTTATGTTCATACCGGGATAATTACCAAAAATACATCATTCGTTTCTTACATTTATTTATCGATCCCTACTAGCGTGTTACATGAATCTTTAAACTGTAATCACATAAGCAAATTACTCATAAATATATTAACTTTTAAGAACTTGTAACCAGTAGGTACAGGTTTTATCTTTCTATACATATTATAAAACTCAACGTCTTTCTGTCTGTATGTCCGTTTATATTCTTTTCACACGAAAACCACTAATCCGATTTACATGGGTTTCCCTTTTATTCATAGATACATTATCTGGCCAGGTTATAGGATATAAATTGTTACGTAAAGTATCAAAGGAAATAAGCAGTGACGATAATTGTGAATCAATTCGGAAATAAGACGCTTTTGGGGCGACTAACGATGCTTACGATGAGTAAACCATAAGAGATAATACAAATTAATATTCTACATAATAGTAGACCTAAAAAGACCTACAAAAAAGTCAGTAATATCATATGTCTATCTTCTAAGGATCACCCACAATAAGCTTTTTTGAGGCAATGAAATTCGCGCGTGCGCTCCACCGACAGCATCCTGTAGTCCACGCGAGCGGAGCCGCGGGCACAACTAGTATTAGATAAAGATAAGAATCACGAATGGTAGGTACCATTCGGTACCTTACGTAGGTACCTAAGCATACCTAGTAGCCGGTTACCAGTATGCAATAATATTCTAATACAATTTCCTGTATTGTACAAAAATATTACTTTATGAGTAAGTTTTGTACATCTTTTATTTAAACTAGCTATGCTCGCGGCTCCGCTCGCGTGGATTACAGAATGCTGTAGGCCGAGCGCACGCGCAAATTGTGCTGCCTCAAAAATGCTTATTGTGGGTGATCCTTAGAAAATATACATATATGACTTTTATAGGTATTTTTAAAATGTACAATTATGTTGTAAATTAATTTGATATATCTCTAATGGTTTACTCAGCGTAAGCCATTTAATCGCCCCAAGAGCGATTCACCATTACCGTCACTGCTTATTTCATATGTTACTTTATGTAACAAAATATATCTAATAACCTGGCCAGATAACATACCTATGAATTAAAGGAGAAATAATTTAAATCGGATGTATAGTTTTCGTGTGAAAAGAACATAAACGGACCGACAGACAGAGAGACTTTGAGTTTTATGATATGTATAAATATTCAAAAAATAATACAATCTCCAAAATATTCATGTCCTCTATCTAAATTAAATTAAATATGGTAAATTAATTTTAAATAATTGTAGTATATAATCTGATACATAACATTCAACCATTATGTAAATATATTCAGTGTATGTCTTTGTAATTCATGTCTAGGCTGCATCTAGCCATATAATACTACCAAGTTCAAAATACCAGCTCTATTTACATGTAAATACTTTGAAAAAGTAATTTGCGCTGAGCGTCTCCCGCGCCGCCCTGGAGATTGCGAAAAGGCACATTAAGCTTCCACCAGGTGATGCATGATAACTGTTATAGCGGAATATAATTTTCTCAGGCCCGCAGCGCCCCCTTAATCCCCGCAAAGAGCCTTCGGAATTATTCCTACAGATATTTACGGTTACGTGAATAAATAAAATTATGAACGGTGTGTACGGGGATCTAAGTCGGCTCCGTGCGGCTTCGTCTTGTTTATTAGTATACTTATATTAAGTTGTTTATCTTTTTAATGGTCGTCGAGAGTTATACGGGTCGAGGCGATTTATGTCGTGCAGGATAAGAAACTTGGTTGGATAAAAGGAAAGAATGTCGGGACTCGACTCCGATTCCACGCTCAGATTGGATTTTTAAATTTAGATGCGATGATGTTGTTATGTGCTTGTCGTTTTTTAAACGTTCCATGAAAGATTTGTAATTTTAACTCACCAGGCCTAGGTTCTCTTCAATTGCTTATCGCGCTAATATGAGAAATATTTTTTTCTTTACATCACTGGTGAAAATCCTCTATTCTTACACTGATTTCAATATAAAATTATAGTTATTTAATATTTACTTCTTCGCTAAGTCGCTTGTAGAGTAACACTGATCAAGTTTTGTGTGACGGAACATGGTTACCTGATCATACATTGTATAAACACACAAAGAGACATTTTTACTTCAAAAGAGACTTTTTTAAGCTCTGGTCATTGCAGAACAATAAAAATGTTCAGAAGTAAAAAAATATATTAAAAGGGCACTTTGCGCAATTTATTGTCATAAGTAAAGAAAGGGTGACTTGACCTTTCTTGTCGAAAGAAAGCAACCCTTCCTTTTATTCAACAAAGAATTTTAGTCCTTTATTTTGACGCAATTGCATTTGCAAGTTTTTAGAAACAGTTGAAGAATACACGCATTGTTTCTTTTTTTTGTTGCGCAGGTACGGTTACGGTGCCAGTAACAAAATTTCAATGAGTAAAATAAAAAACACTAATATATTTTTCAACCATTTTAAAAATAACAAGTAGGTACTTAGTATGAAAACCGAAGAGATTTTAGTCTAGTATTTTATCCACAATAATAGAATAATGATTGGTCTCCGCTGCCCTTGAACTAGATAGGTACCGCGCTACATAGAAAGAATAGCTCCTAGAATACGGCAACTTAGTATCGTTGTGTGTAGTGACTAGGTGCTTTAAATGAAGCTTGTAAAGCCCGGTGAAGCTGTAAAAGCCGTAAAGGCTCCAAGGCTAACAGTATAGTCAGACCAAAAAAAAACTGACAATATTGTCGGTATGACACTGAGTCGAGTAAGCGATTCAGCATAACTTTCTTTTTTATCTGACTATTCTGCTAGCCATAAGTGCCTCGGACGGCTTTTACGGTTTCACCCGGTCTTGGGGCGAGCGCTTAAGGCACTCAGCCGCGTAAGCATGGGAACAAGCTCCGAGGGTGCCAAAGTGGCCGAGCCTCGGCTTGGACTGTTGCCGTAGTTCCAATTATTACGTGATCTAGCAAATTCTCTATCCGTAATTCGATCTAAACTAACTAACATACACACACATATTCTTTCCTCTGGGAGGAGGAAAGAAACATGCGTAAATTTATTTAACAATCTGTCCATTTTGGTCTAAAATAACAAGCCAAAAAAAATGTCCCTTACAGAACCTATGTACCTACCTACCTGAGTAGGCGTAGTTTTGTTAGTGTCTAGTTGAAACTGCGCTGAAACCAATCATTAAACTAAATAGGAAAATATAAATGTTACTATACTTATTATGTTTTATATGTTTTTGGTTTTAGTAATATTCTGTGGTAATATCTTCTGTAGTTCTGTGTTTGATTGTCACAAAGAGTTCCTACTTACACGTTGATGACATTATACTTAAGTTATTTGAACGATAGAAATGACGTAATGTACGATTTATACGAATTATAAAGTGAATTTATTTAATAAAATAGCAATGTAAATTAGCGTTTATTCTGGCAATAGATCATTGCAAAGGTCGTCTTGTTTCTCGATATACCTACTATAATATAATATGTCTGAACAAAAACGAACAGAGCAGAATATACTTGAAGTATAACAACATTAAAATTATTATTAAGTGAAATGAGTCCGCCTACAGTTTATTTTATTAGATATAAAAATGCATGGGCTTTATTGTATATCTATTATATATTATTATGCTCATAGCCTCCACGACCTGTATGGCCTTCGACAAAATCAACCGTAATTTTTTTCTCTCTAATTGGTCTCATTTATAATTATTATTCAAAAGATGGTTTCAATATATCATTCAAAATACGGCAGCTAATTAAAAATATAAAGAAATATCAGTTTAAACCATTCAAAAAGAAATACGTCCCAAAATCTAGTAACGTCGTCCATAAGAATAACCGAAACGCGCATAAAGCCGAGTGCAACGACCTCATTGCAGGCCCTTCCCAAGGTCGTGCTAGTAAAATGTTTATGGACTATAAAAGCCCCGTCTGCAGTGTGTCTGTGTGTCAAGGCTCCAGACAATTTTATTAGATCGTTTTGACGACTCCGAGACTGTTAGAACTGTAGCTGTCAAACCCTTTTTTATGAACCAGATGTTCACTTTCGGAGTATTTTGGTTAAAACAATCGTTCTTTGCTATTTTAATGACAATACAATTTTATGAATGTATGTTTGTAATATATTTAGTTAAAATTAAAGTTATTTAACAATATAGAACTATTGCTTATATATTTATTTATATATTGCTTCTATAAAATTTATTCCTTATATTTATTTATAACTTTAGGTCTTACATATTGAAGCCAGAAACGAATAAGGTTTGCAACGCATATATTTGCTGAATATCCGATGACCCGTTTCCCAAACAAACAATTGATAGGTGCTACCTACCGATTGCTGGCAAATTATTTACTAATACTTATACCTTTTGGAATTATACACATACTTAAGTAAAATGTTATGTACAATTGTACACATGATAAAATAAAGCATAAAATGATATTTAAATTGTGGTTTTTATATTTGAAATTCCACATCGTCACGAGTTATTTATTATTAATATTTTACTACGCATAAAAAATACTACCGGAGTGTTCAAAATTGAATACTTATTCCATAAAATCAAGACAGTTTTGAAAGAAAAGCAATATCGGATACGCAAGTGGCTAATGACGATTTGATGCCGTCGGAATGGCGCAGTCGTAAAAAATCACTAGAAATGATCCCATTTTGATTAAAAAATCACGAGTACCCACCCCAAAAGAGGCACAAGAGCGAACTTCCAAATGATTTAAAAGTTTTAATAACGAAATTCTAGTGAAATGACATTATACTTTCAAATTAGGAGTGAAAATTTAATTTAAAGGAGAGACAACTCGCCGCTCGAGGGGCGAATGAGATTTCCACCATCGTAAAAATGTACAAGATCTTCTTTCACAGTTTCTTTTCAGACTGCAAAATTTATACCGTTTAAATATCCCCGAAGAAAATTGAAGGGGGCTGTATTTATTAAAGAGAATTGTGCTCACTCGTTAGAGGAATTTTAATCGGCAAACTTTTTCTTATGAATGCGGTTTCAGTAATTACTTTACAGTTATCTTTTATTAGATTTTCGAGACCCTAATTACGGTCGTCAAGTGCGAAATTAAACAGTAATGCGTGGGCGGACGACGCGCCTCAAGGAATTTCTTGTGACTTCCTTCGTGTCTTGTGACACGGGTAGTTCTAGAATACTATGGTATTAAACATTAATTATAAAAATCATTTATTATTGCAAAGGAATAAATTTGATAATTGTAAACAATAAAATGAATAATAAATAATAATATGGAGTCACTAATTACACACGCCCATTTAATTTCAAACTAAGCAAAGCTACTATATAAACTAGCAACCCGCTCCGGCTTCACACGGGTTGCAGAGTAGTACATATAACTCTATTGGTTTATGCGGTATAGATACGCCCGTAAAACTCCCAGCCGGTATTATTTTTTCCGACATCTTCTACAATCATGGTCATATTTCAGCCAACCTTGATGAATTATACACCTGAACTTTCTTCATGTATCACTCCGTACATTAATGAAAACCGTACGAATAGCCGTTCGGTAGTTTTTGAGTTTATCGCGTTCAGACAGACAGACAGACGCGGCAGGGGACTTTGCTTTATAATATGTAAAGATAAACAGCTGGTAGGAATAGTACAGGGGAGCGAGAAGCTTGTTCTAACAGGGGTAAGTAGTAACAAGCGTTTTTCACCTGAATCTAAAATTTTATTAACATATTTTATCGACTCAATTTTATCCTTAGGTTTATGGCCACCAAACATGATATTATAACCTAAGTCCCATAAGGCGGCGCAGGGAATAAATGTGTGTATGTGATTTATTTTGATTGTGTTATTATTACAAATTAGCGGTGCGTCTGCGGCTTCGCACGCGTTTATTACGCAGTAGCTATTTTCATCCATTAGTTTTATTATTACTCATATTTTTGAGAATTAATATAGTCGTATCAATTGAGAAATGACAACCAAGCCCGGGTGTAGCTGTAAAAGCCGCAAAGGCCCCGGGGCCCCTAAAGCTAACAGTATAGTCAGTTCGAAAAAAAAAGAGAAATGACATATGCTTCCGACAAAATTATGAAAACAATTTTTTTAAATGTCATTTTACTGCACGGAATTAAAAAAAAGAACTTTAGTACATATATTACTCTAATTGCAATGACAACGGTTACCATGGCAACGCATATCATAGCAAAGGTTAACATAACAACAGTTACCATATAGATAAAAACATATAATTATTATATCTATTTATATACATATATGCAGGTATATAAATAGATTTAAAAAATTGTAAAAGAATCAAGTTTTCTTAGACTACCTATACAATCATACAATACAAATTTCATCCCTTAATTCATATATAGATGATTTTTTTTAAACTTGATTTTATAATTGAAGAGTAGGTATGTGTGGTTAAAAATTATCATCAAATTTATAAAAAAAAAAATAATTTTTACCATAAAAACATTCAAGCATTATTATACACCCTTAAGTTATGTATATGTATTCGTAAAATAAAAAGTATGCATGCTAAATTTCAGGCCAATAGACATATTATGTTTGCATAATTATAAGACAATAGTTACCTATTTTTACCTAACAAACTTTCAACCCCTACTTTACACCCTTAGGTTGAATTTCCCAAAATCCGTGCTTAGTAAACGTCTACATCGCGAAAGCAGTAATTATGTTAAATTTCAAGTCAATCAGACCTATAGTTTCGTAGATCTCGTGATAAGTGGTATTTCGATTTTATATACATATAGATTTATTTATATAAATGTTTTTAGGATTAATAAATTTTTTAATAGTTATCTTGATATATATAATAAAAATAGCATAAATAATGCTATGGGGTAATTGGTAACAAAATCTTGATTTATTCTCTTGTATCTAGAAGTAGAGGATTTAATAGAACGACAGAAAGGGCCAGACAAAGTCAGAAGGCTTACGATTTAGCTGTAGCTGAAGATTGACTAAGTCTTGTAACATCTTTCAACCAAAGTTAGACAGGTTTTTTCTTGTCTAGGTTTAGCGTGTTATCATCTTGGGCCACATCGTCACTTAACATCAGATGAGATTGTGCCCACTACGCCAAACCTATAACGATAAAAAAGCATAAATATATATAAGAGCATGAGTTTGTTCGAAATAATAAGAGATACCTAGATATAATCAAACCAAGTTCTAAAACGAGACAAAGCAATGAACGAAACTCCACTGCAGAAACTTCCATCAGTAACATGAGCGGGCTTTTTAACTTTTAATTACAAAGGAACAACAAACACTCACAGCAAACTAAGGGTCCATACACACGAGTGTGATATTGCGATTATAATATTGCACAAAGCGCGCGCCCGCACACGATCCTGCCTCTTGTTCAAAGCATTTTCATGTATCGCTAATTAAAATACGCTGTCGCAACCGCTAACGGGCCGGCGCGGCGGCGGTCTCTTTACATTGCCAAATTATACGTTATGAAAATTAATTTTTATTATGTTATTTTTAGGTAATCATTATAAAACCGTTTCCATATACAATGTACAATGATATAAAATAAATTGCTCCACCGGCTCCACGAGGACAAGTCGTAGTTTTTGTAGTTGTATTAGGCGCACAACGTCATTCTAGTAAACCTGAAGCTTATAAAGAAATATAAAAAAAAAACTTTCTAAGTTTATGTAAATTTATTTTAGTACGTACTTTTTTTAATTGTTAGGTATAGTTTTAGCGTTGTGGCCACAATTTCACACGATCTTAAGTGACGATATACAAGATGATAATACGCTAAGCCTAGTGAAAAACTGGCACTCAAGTGCAGCTGCCGGAATACACTTATTTGTGCTTGGCGACAGATTTTCAACTTGAGGGTGGTAGCTAGCTAGGCGAACATTATAAAAAGCCCTTTACCACCATAATATGGATTCCTCACGATGTTTTCCTTCACCGAAAGCTCAGGCTCATTGCACGGATTCGAGCTTTCGTCGCGATGTCCGTACACGTTACCACTGAACCATCATTGCTTTAAGATATTGCTTACGCCTCTAATCAGTTACCAAATATGGGGATCTCTTGTAACTTTATTTATTAAAAAATGTTATTTACTTATTAGTTTGATAATTAACAAATAAAAAGTTTTTTTTTGTAAATTATAAATCCAATTAATTAGTAATATACTTAAAACTTTAATGGCCAACTTTTCAATCCGCAGATAACTTCATTTCATGAATAATTTTGACGTTTTGAAAATATGGAAAATAACGTATAACGTATTTAACGTTATAACGTATGGAAAACCTGTTAAAATTATTTCTCAAATAAAGTTATCGAAATCTAATCTAATCTAATCGACCCTACATTAATTAAAACAATAGATTAATATAAATTACAAAAACACATACGCACAAAGGAATTCGACAACTGTATACCTTGCAATCATTATGGGAAACGAATAAATGTCTCAGAGTATTTTTAAAACGTGAAAAGAAGAAATAATTTATTATAAAAACATGATCATAAATTATCTTTATGCGGACGGACATAGATCAGTTCAAGATTTGTGAAATTTGAATTCTTTTTAAACAGTGTTTATCATAAGGAGTGCCGTGTCATAAATTATGTATTTAAATATAAATTAATTTATATTACTTTATCAATCGTTTCTATATATACATATATATATATATATATATACATATTGTCAATATGTTGACCTCTATGACACTAAAAATATAAAAACGATCTGTTTCTGTTTGTAGCTTAAACACTAAAAACATTATAAATACAAGATAATCATATTTAAATCGATATCTATACCTATATGAGCAAATAACCTGGCATGATTTTAACTGACTTTAACAAAGTTAGATTATTTTTCACTATTTTTGTATGTGCTCCATTTTTTCAGAAACAATACGACTGATTTTTATTATCCTTTTGCTTTAAATCTATATAATTTTGTAAAGGTTTGAAATAATGAATAAAATATTAAAATATTGAATAAAATATTAAGGTGTCATTCTTATGTAAATACTTACTTGTAGATATAATAATTGCTTTTTTTTACTTTTAAAAAATAGTTTTAAATTGGCAAAAATTTTAGATAGTAAGTGAACACAGTAAATATATAAATAACTAAACAAATATATGTTTTAAATACATTTTATAATGTTTCTTGATTAATAACTATAATAAATAAATCCCCTTTTCGTTTTCACGTAAATCATTTCGTACCTAAGTGTTGTTATGTATTATTAGATCATTGTTTAGTTTAACTATAAAGAGCTGAAAAATATAATCTTTGTTATCTATCTTTATAAGAAACAAATAATTATAAGTACATTCAATGTAGGTAGGTAATCTTACAATATACCTACACCTATTTCAAAAATTATAATAAGCCCCGATGCCCACGGAGGCTCTTAACAGATCTCATTTAATTTTGTTTGTATGAATATCAAACAAATTTTTTGTTTTAAATATATTTTTTAAGTATTTTTTTAAAATAAGCTTTATAAATTATCGAACTAGTAATTAAATATATTTTTTAATGAATAAAGTCACAAGCCATCTTTGGACACTGATCAGAGGCACGGTACATAGCTAGGTACTACTAAATAAAATTTACAAAAACTTAGAACTTTAAATTTCTTTAGTTTTAATGGAAGGAAGTTTTAAACTTCAAGCCTTTAAAGAAATATTGCCCACTGCATTTTCTAATGGTCTAACAGATATTTATTGGAAATAATGGTGTAAGGTTATTTGCCATCAAAAAATACCAGTAGTAATCTCCTGGCTCTTTCTTCAGACACTTATCATCATATATAATATAAATTTCTAATGGAAACAAAACAAGCTAGCCTAAATTCGACTGTCCTACCATTTGCCAGCAGGGAGTTCCAGTCCCTACATACTGGCTACATCATCTGATCAGCTCCATGGTGCCATAATATTGTATTATCATCGAACTTAGATGCCGATATCAAATTTCATCTCACTCAGATATCAGCAATTGGTTGAAAATGGTTTGCTAATTTTGAATGTTACATATATACATGTATAAACGTTACAAGTTAATATAAAGCTTGTAAAAATATAACCTATTTATGGACTTTATTCCATTGATACCATTGGCTTCGCATAGGTTTATTAGGAATGAAATTATTTTCTTCTCGTCATTTTATTTTTACACATTTTATATATTGTACAATTCGTATAGTTTATCAATTGCGAAATGAAATACATTTCCTATGTACAAAATTAGGTTTAGAAGTAATGAAAGTTTTCTTTTACGATTTCTCAAGTATTATTGATAATTCATATAGCCTGTCAATTGCGAAATGACATATATTTCATATATAAGTATAAACTAATCCCATTAAAACCGGTCAAGTTAAGCTTAATCTGGACATGCAAGCAAAACGGTTTTTTTTTTTATTGTTACATTCGTAATCAGTGTCCTTAATAGTATATGTTTAAAAGGAAGTTTGAATAAAGCATGTACAGACAGAACTACCGATTTATTAATAGCAATATTATACATATAATCAAATTAACAATAATAATAGTTACAAATTTAGTTAACCTTATTTTTGTGCTTTTAGTTATGCTTCCATTAATATTCTACGTAATAAGTACCTAATAACAAATCTTCATTATGAGTACTCGGAGCACGAAATAATAAAATTAAACACATTGTTTCAGTATTCATTTCATTTTAATGAAGTACAAAAATTACCATTATAAGAATTTAATGACCATAATAACACTGATTTTAAATTTAAAATCATAATAATACTCGTAAATAATATAACAACCAACTGATATAAATCTGTAAAGGTCTTTGAAGTTCATACGAACAGACGCTAACGTCGCTTCGTGTGTGATTTAATTTCTCATTTTATACATCATAGAATTACTAATTTCGTTAATTTTATGTATAAATTGGCTGTCGAGATTATTATTTTAATTTATATTACAATATTAAGGGGAGCCTTATTAGCATTTATTGGCAATAATAAAATAAAAATTAATAAATAGGAATTTAGATAATATTAACTCATCTATCAAATTATAGTGATTATGTTAATATTATTATATAAAAATCTTGAGAGCGTCTGTTACTCATTCTATAATTTCTGAACAACTTGACCGATTGACATCATATTTACATAATATATCTATTTGTTTTATCAAAACTATGGTTCATAATTGGTTTAGTGCCCTAAAAGAATATCATAAAATCGGTGCGAATAATGCTGACCAAAAATGCTTATTGTGTGTGATTCTTAGAAGATAGATATATGCTATCACCAACTTTTTTGTAGGAATTTTCAAAAACATCAATTATGTACAACATTAATTTGATATATCTCTCATGGTTTACTCAGTGAAAGCCATTTAAACGTCCCAAAAGCGTATTTTTTCCGAATTGATTTACCGTTATCGTCACTGCTTATTTCGTATGTTACTTTATGTAACAAAATATATCCTATAACCTGGCCAGATAATACAGCTATGAATTTAAAAAAAAAAACAACCATATAAATCGGATCGGTTTTCACGTGAAAAGAACATAAATGGACACAGACAGAGAGCCATGGAGTTTTATAATATGTAGGTATAGAATAAGTATATAGAAGATTTAGATGTAAATAAGGAATAGATGTAATGTACTACAAATAAAAATAGGTAAATCAAAAATACTGATTTGCGTTAGAGGTGATAAGGACTTCAATAAAAAATAATAAAGACCTGGACTCTAAACGCGCCCTACCGGTACGCACTAGTGACTCCATTAATAACTTGTGATAGTATAGTGCAGTATATATCTATAATTCATCAGTTTTCTTATTTTATATTATTATTCACTTATTTCAATCCATTTAATCGTTAATTACTGGTAATGTATATTAATTGATAGGTATGAGTGTTTCTTAAAAACACTGCAATCAGAATTATTAATACGAGTATGTTGTTCTTGAAGTTTATACCCATTTGAATTTATATCATTCATATCGAGGTAAAGTATAAGACTATTTCCAATTTCTATATGAGTTACAAATTTATAATTATACAAGGTAAGTTAGGTAGGTTAGGTAATTAATTATGTTTGCTTTATATTTTTGGTATAAATATTAATAAGGTATTGTGAGTTTGACTAAATACCTTTAAATTCCTTTATTTTTTATCCTACGAGTAAAATATTTATACCTCCGTGTGAAAATCTTAATTTTTTATACTTGTTCGGCAATATGACTGTACAGTACTATGCAGTTCAGAAAGAACGGCGACCACATTTATTCTTTCATTTATACAAACTTCTTCATTCGTGCCGAGATGGATGCTTCCGTGTAGCTATGTAATTTGTATGTCTGCCCACTTTGTTCTTTAGTGGAAGAGAAATGAGATAAGGATAAGCTCAAACAACTCTTCGAACACTCGCCATGATGTAGACGATAAAGAACGCACAGTGAGGCAATGTCCCTTTGTAATTGACGAAGCTTTTCCCAACAATTTTATAGACTGGTAGTATTATTCACTGATATTTTATTATGGCTTTCCATTTGTACATATAATAAAATTGAAGTATCTATTTGCTATGTCAAAATAACAAGTTTTTATTAAATGCATATGAAAGTATACACGGCACATATAACAAAAAACTAATTTTAAAAGATTTTACTGCATGCTCCGTTGTATGGTGCGTATTTTTTAACTTTCTAGTAAGGCATATAGGCTTAGTAAATGCATTTTTTAAGCAAATATTTTGAAAAATGAATTTACATTATTATCATTGATTACGTCCTTCATTATTTTGGGACGCGGGGACAATTCTATTGGAGTTTTTTATTATACACTAAAGATTTATACCAAACTTTTTTTTTACTGGAATGTAGATCGTTATTAAAAGTGAGATATTTTTCTTACAGTTAGATGAGATACAAATATTATATATAAATATTATATTATAAATTATTGTGTACACAATATTACCCTGTATTCAAATATCATTACATACGGTAAGGGTTATCAAATCGAAATGCCGTCAGATAGTTTCCCCGTAACAAACGGTGATGACCCTATTAGGGGTACCTTTTAACATATTAAACGGAGAGTTATCTGTCGACCTGTACACGGCCTGACCCGGCCGGCCGGGGTGCGCCTTATCGTCGACGCCACTCACTTAGGATTGGCGTACTACCAATAGGAAATGGACTGCTGACACTCGTGGCTTAAACTTGTCAAATATAAGAGGCAAGCATTTACTTTAAGTGAGGCAAATAATATATTTTACTAGCTGTGCCCGCGGTTTCACCCGCGTGTAATTTAAAAGGAAAACGCTGATTGATTATTTATAATACTTCAGTTTAGACAATATTTTTATCGGATGGCCAGGGTTATGCGTCACAACTCACACAGCTCTTTCTCACCACTACGTTAATTATAGTCATAAGCCCGAGCCGAGTGTTGACTTATTTGAATTTTACATTATCTCCCAAATTCTTCGTCCATATAACATGTTATACAGGGCAAAGTTTATCTACATACAATTGTCTTGAAGATGAAGTAACTTTCGTTCGTTATATGCCATGCCTAGAATAATAATGATCATAAATCACTTTTCAATTATTATAAAAAAAATAACAAACTACCTTATTGTGGCTCATGTATAAGAGATAGGTATATAGTATCGCGAACTTTTTTAGATGTACTAAGAAGCAATATTTTCGTAGAACGTGAATCTGGCAATCATATGCAATAATATTTTTTCGAATCCGACTGGTAGTTCCAGAGGTTAGCGAGTTTAAACAAACAAAAAACTCTTCCATTTTATTACATTAGTATAGATTATAGATTAGTAACGTCGTTATATCAAACCTACATGTAGGTATTGAGGATAAAATGATTTAACTTACATTATAAAAATAAAATCTAGGATTCTTGAGAATGGTTTAACCAATTAAATATATCTATTTACACCACAGAATCTTTTTTAAATTCTATATAGGTTAAGCTTTTCGCCACAATCTCACATTCTCAGCTGATATTAGTCGAGGATGTGCCCCAAGATGGTAAATGTAACCGCTAAGCCTAGTGGGGGAACTGGTTGTCAAGTACAGCTGCCGGAATAGACTTATAGGTTGATGCTTGGCGACAGATTTTCAACTTGAGGGTTGTAGTTAACGAGGCGGGCATTAGAAAAAGCCCTACCAGCATACTATGAGTCCATCACGAAGTTTTTCTTCACCGAAAGCATCAGACTCATTGCAGGGACTCGAACTGATGTCGAACGACGCGGTTCCTGAACGCGCTACTACTGAGCCATCATTGCTTCAATAATTATACTGTGTAATCTATATTATTTCAATTTTCCTTAACCATTATAAATTCATGGCACCCTGTGTATGCTGGTCGCAATCCAGTCGAAGACAATTGTCATACGTCCTACCACCCGGCGCTATTATCATAATCCCGTATATCTCCTGGTACTTTGATAGTACCTATCTATATAAAGCAGGATGTTCTAATAATTCAGAATCGATAACTAAAAAACGTTCTTAATGTTCTATTTCTTTTTAAAGTTTTACTTATCTAGTAATTTATATTTTGAGCAATCTGACTACCTCTTACCATTGTCTATAGTTTCTATTTCAAGGTTAAATAACGATTTCTAACTTTAAAAACTTTTTTAATTGAATAGATGTTAATTCAATATATTTCTTTTCTACAGCATCAATAAAATATACTTTCACCGATAAATTTTAAAATGATTCTGACTATAAACAATTATCAGGAACTATAGTTAACACATAAATAAAACTTAAGAACTCGATTTTGAATATAGATTAGCAATGTAACAATAAAAAATTAAATATTATATATATATATATATATATATATATATATATATATATATATATATATATATATTTATAATCTTAGAATATTACTGAATCAGCGCCACAAAGTTTTACGTTGAATATCAATACGATTGCGTAGAAGCCTTCGAACTAACGTAGTTCCTCCATTTCCTACCAGATGGGGTAACGAGTACGAAAATTATTTTCCATAACATTCATATTTCACACTAATTCAATTGGCCTCACTTAAAATAAAATCTATGGTTGTATTAAAATTCTCGTTGCCAAGTTTGTGTGTTCTTTCATAATACCTATTTAAAGAAATAGGTCATTAAAAATCCGAGGAGCGAAAATAGCAACAACTAGCACAACTACCGTATCTTTCTAGTCATACGCAATAAATAAATTAATTACACATTTCTCATCTTCAAAATGCAGAACATTAAAACACATACCACCCCTATCTGTCTGTACCCTTCACTCCACAACACTGCGTAATTGATCACTACATAAATCTTATCTTTAATTTAATCAACAACCTTGTACTCATAAAGGTTCCAATCATACAAGACCTTTCAAACAAAAAAAGAAACCTATAAAATTCATAAGGTGCAGTGCGAGAGAGGTTCCAACTTATACTAGCTTTGTTATCAGTAATTGTAAAAACTCTGGGTGAATAAGAATGATTTAGAGTGAAAAAATTAATTGATATAAGGGCGTCAAGTGAATGTAATTCGTTCTTATTCATTTATTTACTATTAAATATTCTGTTCCAAATTACCTGAATTAAAAAAAACTGACTAATGAACCTTAAATTTGAGACCTGATTTACCTAGATGCTGAGACACATAAAATAAATAACTGGGAATTACAATTGCCTAATCTATGGGTTACTAGCAATTTGAAAATTCTTACATGCATACTATATGCAACTCATAGGAACCTATATAGCGCAGGATAGAAGGATAATGTCCTTCTAAATTCTCCCTACTTAACAAACTATAAAGTGAAAATACACAATTACCCACCTATAAGTAAAACCAGTTTTTGTTAAAGCGATTTTAAAAGTTCCAAAATAAAGATATCCGAAGAAAGTCATTACGTATGTAGACAGTGGATATCATTGTTTATAATATTCCATCACAATAATCATATTCCAAATTCAAAATAAATACAGAATACAAAATGGCGTCTCATTCGTAGGGTGTCTCCCCTACCGGATACTCGGAGCGCGTCCGCATCGGAAACGAAGGGAGATATTTATGAGACATGCCACTTATTATTTATACAATTCCCGTTTTCGATGACATACTAATGTTCTGTGTGATTACGTAGATGTTAAATTATCAATCCGTGCCTTTATTAAAATATTATAGTATATCATAAAAATTATGATAACAATAAAATGCGCATAAACATAAATGAAATGATTAGATACTTACTTTTATGACAAATGGGTGCTCAACGTTAATATACTAAGTCATCGTGTGATGAGAAAAAATCATAGGTCAAGTTTTAATGATTTCACCTGTTATTATTTACGTTTGCTGACTTAAATGATCTTATTTACAAAGAAAGATATGACACTATCTGTAAAGTATATACATAGATTGGTTGTTTAGTTTTAGGAATGTAATGAATATTAGAACAATAATTTTACTTTGACATAAGATTCTAAATATAAATAATTTTGTAGTCTAACTGAGATACCTACACATCGAGTAAATAAAGCAACTTAAAACCAACAAAAGAACGTTTAGAAAGCCAGATAATGAGCGTGGCCAGCGGGAAGGAACAAAATGTCTGGATGGGAGAGGTTGCGATATTTCCGCGCCATTTCGCGCTTTGTTGATACCCCAGAGCACGTCACCGGCACGCGGCGGGGACTGTAGGAAGAAAGATGATAGCTAAAAAAGAAAATTTTCTTTATATCTTTACATGTGTGGAGAATTTATGAAGTAAAGAAAGAAAATTTGAACGCTTAAGGTGAATTTGGTCTTGTATTTTGTTGGACATCAAGGTGATAGTTTTACTTATTAGCAATGTGCATAATAATAACTTTTAAAATGAAACTAGATTATAAATACTCTTCCACAAAAACAGTGTTTTAAGTTGTATACAAAAAAAAAAAAAACAAGATTGTTAAGGTCTAATACAATACTAGAGACATATAGGCTGATTCCAAACAAAACATAGCTAGTATACAAAGTATATATATATTGTACAGACATATGGATTATGGATTAGGTAATTCGTAATGAGCAGAACTTATACCATGTTTTCATAAATTAAAACAGGAGGTATTTTGAGACCATGTGAAAATATGAATAATTTAAACAAATGCAACTATTCGTTGTATCATCAATGCTTTATAATATCATGGCGAGCCTATAATATGCCACGCCAAGTGAAGCAATTCTTTTATTTATCGCTGTTGATAGATCTCGTGCAGTAAAAACGTCAACATTCGCCCGCAGCGCGCTTGCCTATCGTCTGTCGCTACATCGCGATCGCTAGATCCCGGCAATAGTTCTGAAATCTTTACTGAAATACGACGATATTAAAATTATTATATCTACTCGCTATATGAATTATATTACCATTGTTTAAAGATATTACTTAGGTTTATTATTATGGTTTATAGGTTTAGCGCTATGACCACAATCTCAACTAATGTTAAGTGAAGATTTGACCCAAGACGGTGGACACGCTAAGCCTAGTCGGGAAACTGGCTCTCAATTGCAGCTGCCGGAACACACCTATAGGTGCTTTGCGACAGATTTTAAGCTTGAAGGTGGTAGCTAGTTAAGCGAGCATTAGAAATACCCTATCACCATGCTGTTGGTTTCATCATGGTGTTTTCCTCTACCGAAAGCTCAGGCTCATTGCTGGGATACGAACTTACGTCGATTGACGCGGTATCCGTACACACTACCACTGGGCCATCATTAGTTCAATAGGTGAACTTGGATGGATTTCGCCTTTTGAAGTTACTTGTTATAATTCCGTTAATTTCAAGCTATCTAGAATCATACGTCATTCTAATATTGAATAGTTATATTAAAATATTTTGTCTTAGGTTTTATTTTATACTTTACGAGCTGTGCTCTTAGGTTTCACTCTTGTTAAATTATTCGACAACTCTATCAAATAAAATAACAATCTCTTAAATACTTTACGTATTAGAATTAAAATTAATTTTAAAGTATAAATTACTTTACGATTTATACAAATGTTATTTGACCATATCTCATCTGAGGTTTTGTGACAACGATGTAGCCGAAGGATGGTAACACGCCAAGCCGAGATCGGGAACTGGTTCTTCAGTGCGACTACCGGACTACCTACGCCAAACTCACAGGCTCATTATAAGATTTAATAAATCTACATCGATCGACTCGGTGTGCAAACACTATCAGGGATCAATCATCGCTTAATATTTTTTTTATTGTATTATATTATATTGAATACACCTTTTATATCATAATTATTATCGTTTCATATTATACTAACTATGCCCGCGACTCCGCTCGCGTGGACTACAAAATGCCGTCGCGCGTGCGCACGTGCGAATCGTGCTGCCCCGCTCAAAAGACGGAAGACATAAATGGTAAATGTGGGTGATCCTTAGAATGTTTTTTAAGTTCTACAATTATGTACAGCATTAATTTGATATATCTCGTATGGTTTACTCAGCGTAAGCCCCTTAAGCGCCCGAAAGCGATTTTTTCCGAATTGATTCACCATTATCATAACTGCTTATTTCTCATGTTACTTTTCTTACAAAATATGTCTATAACCTGGTCATATAACATAGCTACGAATTAAAATAAAATAAAAAACATGTAAATCGGATAAGCGGTTTTCGCGGGAAAAGAATATAAACGGACAGACAGACAGAGAGACGTTGAGTTTTGTAATAGCTATGTAGGTATAGTGTAAGATATCCTGACAATTATTATTTTTAGAAGGTCCAAGTATGTAAGGAGTAAAACAAAAAAAAAAAGAACAAAATCTATCCTGTATGTTTTGCATGATGCAAAAACCTCAATCATTTTGTTTGTTTAGAATAACTGATATTAAAATGTATTTAATAAAAAAAATATTAAACAACTTTAATGTTTATTTACTATGAACTTACATTTAATATCTATATAGGTATATAAATTCTCAACATTTTCAAATATCATTATTACTTTCTACTTTCTTAATTATTTACATCCTCTGTATACTATGTAATTACCGACATTGACAAATAAGGTTAAGTAACTAACAAATAAATATTTAAACACGCGCCTAACACACTCAACACTAACATCTTGTACCCACTTAGGGATTGTAAATAAAGAATGACCCTCAGTCAGTCCTTCTTAATCATTTAACACCCTGAAAGACAGTATGCAGATTAAAATTCATGAACTATTGAAGGGCGTGCGCGAAATGAAATAAAATAATTACCTACTGGCCAGCGTTGGCAGTCCAATTACAGCTGCTGATTTATCAGTTGGACCTGATCAAATAATTAAATATATATACAGTACGGTAGATGGCATCGCGATCGTAAATTCACAACGTCCACGCATTAAATTTACTGCATGAGCTGGGCAACCTCAATATTGTATTTGTGGGAAAGAATTTTTAATTTACAACCGGCTGGTGATCTTCAGTAGCACTGTGAACTCAGATTTTTTTTTTAATAATCGAGTCATTAGAAATTAAAAGTAAAACAATAACTTTATAAATTTTCCTTCTTTCGCCTACAGTTTGCCGCATTGCTAGGCGTTTATAGTTACTGCTCCGCTTCTTATGGTCGTAGCGTGAAGTTTTATATCCTATACTATTTCTGATTAACCTGGCTATCATATAATCCAACTGGTACTTCCAGAGATTACCGCGTTTAAACAATCAAGCAAAATAAACTCTTCCGCTTTATTATACTAAATATATTAATGTAATATTTTAGATTAGATTGTTTGTATGGACTATAATGCATGCATGATAGATAGGTAGACATCATTTGTATCTTACTGCATTGTAATATACTAGCTGTTCCCGCGACTTCGTTTACGTTATTATTAAAATGATAGCATAAAAACCGTCTTTATATAAAACACTTAGATTTAGGTACCAACTCTCATGGTGATCTGTGAAACGGTATTGGAGTTTATCATTCTCATATTACATATTTACCAACAACCTCTTTTATATACTCGTATGTCTACGATATATATGTTTAAAATAAGATGTATAGATAATACCTGACAAATAGACAACTATTATAAAACCTTTCTTAAGTTAAAACAATATGTTGTAGGTATTATAATTGTTTACTCTCGTTCGATCAAACTGTAAGTGCCTAAAGGCCGACAGATAATGTAAGTTCAAAAATAATAAAACACTAATTAATATAACATTATTTACTTAATACGATAATATATTACAAGTACCTATTACCAATAATAAAAAGAGGCAAAGTTTGTGAGTTTGGACGTAAGAGGTTATCTTCAGAACTACTGATCCAATTCTAAAATTTCTTTAACTAGGTACAATAAATTAGGAAGCTAGATTATTCTTAAATGATAATGACTAAGTTTTATTGTTATAAAGAATTATATGTAATAGTGTAATGTGACATAATATCAGACTACATACAGCACAAACCTCAGAACGACTTCAGAATAAATTATTTTAGAACCAATTATTTTCATATCAATGTTACACCTGCCATAAGTAAAGGTTATTAACTCTTCATTGCCAGACAATATAGACCCGTAATCAATTCGTATAATACTCTGTTTGTTATTAAAAAAACAAATCAAATCATAAATCATTCTGTCTCGTAATACCTTTGTTTACGATTCTGTACTAATTGACGTCACAGCTGATGTGCCCCACAGCAGCCAGCCTCGAAGCCAACTTATTTATGACTGTTGCATTCTATATTTTTACTAAAGGCATTAATGTGTGATGCGTGAATTGAAATATGGCACGGGAATCGGGATGGTTTGTTTTGTGCTGTGTTCAAAACGGTAAAGTAACTAGAATATGTTAGGTACGTGGTTCAGTATTTAGTCATATGATATTTAACATTAAGACGCACACAATTTCAAAGCCTTGATTTTTTATCAATGATTTTTTGCTGTTGTTCTTTATGTTTGGAATCTTTCCGGTAGACTAACTAACCTTGGATATATTATCTACTATTTTTACGTTATTATTAAAATACCGAGAATTTAAATGCATCCAAGGAGTGATATAGTGATAATTTGTCTATTTCAGTTAAGTTTACTAAGTTGTACTTCTTAACATATCGGATAATTACCTCCCTTTTTGGAATAGTAGCGTTTCGGTATAACTTCATGAGACACCGTCGAGAAGGATTAAATTAATAGAACATAACAGAATCAGCACCCTGGGCTTCGGAGCACCAGTTTTACGTTAACTTCAACCTCGGCACGAACTACAAATTATAGTTATGTCTCATCTTTGTTGCACCGTGAAAATGTGGAACCATCTCCCTGCCATTGCCTTCTTACGATATCCGGTCCTTCAATAGTAACGTGTTTTATAACAGCGAAGAATACCGATGGATTTCAGATCTCTCGATAGCCGCCGTTGTGTTTGGATTGTACTGTGCTTACTATCAGCGACAGTGCCATCAATTTGCCGAGCAACTATTAAAAAAAACATATAGGTAGCTAACAAACTATAATTTGAGTACTACAGTGAGTGTAAACGCAGCATCGGAGTGATATTTCAAGTGTTATGGATTGCACAGTCGTGGTACTTCAGTGTTGGGTTTTGATCAGTTCGCTTGCAACCTTGGGTGCTTTGAACTCACTTTATTAATCATGCTCTTTGTCCTTAAAATATAAATGCAAAAATAACATTGACAGTAATTAATGCTAAATAATTTTATTTTTGTGTAGTTACGAGAAATTATATCTTAGGTAATCTGATGAGAACATTTCCTTAAGTTTCATTATGGGTAAAATAGTTTTGTTTATTTAAAGACAATATGCAGTTAATATGCAGTTAGCGATCGTTTCAGTGAATTTACTTCTTTAAAATAAAACAGGAGGCTTAGCAAGCAACTTGTCGATTTTTTGTTACAATGTGTAAAAATTCACTATAATCATTTTTACATAACGCGTAAAACTTCAAAAAAATAGATCTCCAAGGTAAAAGAGCGAATTTTATTCATTTCATATCCAATGTTTATAAAGTAGTTAAAATGGTAATCACGTTTCAGACCGGTGTATGTCACGACCTGAATGGTCAACTGCGAGGAATGACCATTCCAAGCAACAGCCGCTATTCACCTTATCCGCAACATCTAACCTTGAAGATGCGGTAGTATAAAGGGACGTGAGAAACTTTATTATTATTATTAAAACTTTTTACCATGAATAAAACAATTACTGTAGTATAATATCGTGAAATGAAAGATTTCTATTTTGATAGTGTAGCTAATCAATACAAATTTGTGTAGCAATAATATCTCATTTGGTTCTTGAGGAAGTTATAATAAAAAAAATTACGTATAAGTTGAAGTTATAACTTTTACATTACACTTACTATTTATGTAGGTTATTACCTACATAATAATTAGCTTCTAGTTATGGAGACAAGATTTAAAAAATATTAAATACCTATAAATTAGAGACAAGCTAAAAGTTTAACATTAAAGACGTGTTTATTTTACTTTCTCTTTAGTGAATAAATTAATCAAAATGTTGGTTGTAAATAAAAAGTTATAAGTAATAGGGTATATCTACATGACACGTAGGTAATTCAAATATTAAAATAGACGTATAAATATTGTAGTTTATTCTTATCTAGAATAAAAACGATATACAAATTTAAAGCTCTAAATTATATTCAGCTATCGGTATAAGTTGCTTATAACTTACAAAGGCCTAGGCTAGACGACAATAATTTCTAATTTTCTAATTTGCTCTTTGGCGAGCGCTCTTTCAATTCATTACAATAATAATAACAAAATATAACAGTGGCTTCTATAACTCAGATTGAATTATTGAGGTCATCTCGAAACACACATATTACTATTACGATATAATATCAAACTACATCTATTTACTGTATGGTTTCGACCCAAATTATAAATGCGCCTGCGGCTCCGTTTCCGTGGCCTACAGAATGCCGTCGGTCGAGCGCTCGTGCGAATCGTGCTGCCCCAGCCCAAAAGACGGAACACAAAAATGCTTGTTGTGGGTGATCCTTAAAACATAAATATATGCTATCTTTCTGACATTTTGTAGGTCTTTTTAAGATCTACATCTTTGTAGAACATTAATTGGATATATCTCGTATGGTTTACTCATCGTAAGCCCGTTAAGCGCCCAAAATGCGTCTTTTTTCTAAATTTATTCACCGTTATCGTTGTTACTTATTTCCTATGTTACTTTATATTACAAAATATATCCTATAACCTGACCAGATAACATAGCTATAAATTAAAACAAAAAAACGTATAAAATGACATAAGTAGTTTTCGCGTGAAAAGAACATAAACGGACAGACAGACAGAGAGACGTTGAGTTTTACAATATGTATAGATGGAAAATTTTGTTCAGAAACTTTAGTTGGATGTGCAAACAGAATTTCATCGTTTTCAAGAAATACAGAACAATTATTATTTTTTTTGCTATTTAAATTCAAGATTCATATATTTTTAAATGTCAAATATATATAAAATACACAATTAATAGAAATCACGTAGTCAAAAACAGTTTTATATAATACCTAGCAACTTAACGAAATGAGTTTTAACAAGGAAAACTAAAATGTAACAATGTACTTAGTAGTTCTGATTTTAAACATAATGAGTAGGTAAGAGATAACGGAATAAAATCAATTGCTCCTCATTACAACTTATTACATAATGAGTTATTTTGAATTTAATTACTTCTGAAATGTTATATCTAGTTACTAATATGTAGTTGGTACCTAGATATAACATTAGGTATAATAGATACAATGTCATTAAACTTACAAACTCACCTTTTTTAAATAAACTTATTAACAAACTAACTTTTTTTAAATATAAAAATATTTTGAGAATTGTGTATTCAGTTCTCATAGGTACAATAAATTCCTAATAATATTGTACAAGTAAATAAGCAAATTTTATTGCTTCGAGAAAATAATTCGTTATTAATAAATAACTACGTATATATTATGTATTCTAATGAGATAAGTATAAAGTATATTTGCTCGCAATATTTCAAACATAAAGTTAATTTTACATAGCATAAACAAGCCACGTAATACAATTTAGCGTCTAGTTGCGGAGCGTAGCGACAACTCATAATTTTCAATTTGTGTCTGCGACCCTCGTAAACTTGTGTGTCATATATCAGTGTAGGAGTGAATGAACGACAACTGAACTTAATTAGTTACCCGACAAGATAGAAGTGGCCTCAACAATATGAATCCGAAACGCTCATAACATGTATAGGTAAATAAGTTATTCTGTATCATATCAAAACATATAGCTAAATTTAAAAGAAAGTAGTAAACATACGCAAAAAATATAAAAATCTATTTATAACTATATACTATAACAAAGCTGACTTTTTTTGTTTGATTGTTTAAACGCGCTAAACTCTGAGACTACCATTTGGAAACTAAATATTATTTTTGTTTGTGATATCCAGATTAATTAGGAATAATATTGGTTATATAACTTCACGCTACGACCCTAAGGAGCGGAGCAGTAACTATGAAAGTCATGCAATCTGGCAAGCTATAGGCAAGTACTGGAAGTGAAACAACGATAGGGCTGGGCTACAAGAGCACTTTGGCGAATTTGGCGAATAAATTTAACGCGGGTGAAACCGTGGGACACAGCTATTACAAATCAAGAAATGTTTTGACTGTGAAAATATACAACGCTAACTGTTATGTTTTGCCGTATTATTATTATTCTTAAAATCCAATTGATTTGATGAAAATTTAAAATTACAACCTGTTTAAAGATATCTTTAGTTACGAGATAATATTGCATTCAAGCTCATAAATGCCCACAACAGATTTTTCACGGGTCCACGACGAATAATAGAAAATTATTTCAACTGATCAAAAAGGAATACACTATACACATAAGGAGTACATTATACATTCATTACAAGGTCTACAACAAACAAAAGCTATATTTCAAAGTACTAATGTATTCTACGTAAATATGTTATTAGGGTAAGGTTGCTATAATCGGGCCAAACTTTTATGTAATTGTCAAAAATTAAGATGGTTACTGCAAATGATTTTTGTTTTAAATTATTGTATATATCCATGAACTAGCAACCCGCCTCGGCTTCGCACGGGTAGCAGAGTAATACATATAACTCTATTGGTTTACGCGGCGCACGCCTGTAAAGCTCCCTGTCGGCATGTTTTTTGCCGACATTATCAACAATCGTAGTCATATTTCAGCCAATTTATACAAAACCGTAATTAATTATAAACCTAAACCTTCCTCATGAATCACTCCGTCCATTGATGAAAACCGTATGAAAATTCGTTGAGTAGTTTTGAGTTGATCTCGTTCAGGCAGACAGACGTGGCGGGGGACTTTATTTTATAATATGCATAGATAGTGATTAGCTATTCACAGATGAGATTAATTCCTTTATCGAACCTGTGACATTCTTTGGACTGCTTAGCCACGATCCTTTAGAAGTTTACAGATTAAGATCAGTTGAGTAAATACTTACGTCCTTGCTCATTGGACCATATAGGTATACCTATTATTGCTTCAAGCACCTAATTAACTTCTATCAACGTTTTATCGACACTCTTTTAATTGATATTATATTTGTATGAGAAAGAAGTTTATTAAATATGATTTCATATGATGATATGTAGGATTTTTTTATTCAAGTTATCAAGAGGATCATACTTCACAATTAATGGTGATAATTCAAGAACAGCTGCGACAAATAAAAATTTATGTGCAACCGCTCTTGTTATGACGGCCTAGCGAAATTCAATATCTAGATGCATACTCTTATAAGTACTGGCACAATCGAAAAATGCGATGCAAAGTTTCTCGTGATTTTTCATCGTGTCTGTGACACCTTTTATTCTCCAAAAAAGTAAAAAATCAGTCCAATAATATATATAATGGAATAGCCTTAAATTTAGACCCATCAATATTTTCAATAACACTTTAAGTTAACGCCCGTGAAACTGTTCTATTTTTAAATATTTTTTTTAATGTTATGATGTTTATGTACTAAAATTTAATTTACCTTTGTGAATTATCTCTTAATATATTACTGTATTATGGAACCTTCTTTTGTATACACACCTATTTGGCAATAATTTATAAATTATTCAAAATACTGACTTACAACTTAATCGCTCTTCAAATTACACACATATTAAATTGATTTCGATTATTTACAGTGTTACCGACAGCGTTTTTTTTAATCAACAGCCATAACAAATCGATTTATTGATTCCACGGCTGATTCGAAAGTGTTGTTACCAATCACGAATGCTATCATTATTTGTAGTTTCTCCGTTATAAAGGCTGTTTTTATTTTAAAATCTTATTTTTAGCAAATGACCCACCGTTTATTGGTTTGACCTATGCTTTAGAAGCATTGAGCATAGTTGAGAATTAATTTTATAAAATATTAGATGAAATATAGCTTTTAACTACAGTGGTATTTTGTTAACATACATAAAAAATAATACACATATAGTAGTCGCTTACTTTTTTCACATGAAACATTAATATTTAAAGAAAAATACATTAAATTTGAAGTTCTTCTTTCAATTGTTTTTACATACAGCTTTCAATGTGAAGATGGATACAGCAAAAATCGGAGTAATATTCGAATACAAGTTTTGACGTGGGACTAACGCAGCAGAATCTGCTCGTAATGTCAATGCTGTGTTTGGAGAGGATATATACGCTTTACGTTTAAAGGCTTTCGTAGTGGTAACTTCGACCTGAATAATGAACCACGGGGAAGACCAGCCACTAAGGTAAATAACGATGAAGGTGATGGTGAAATTCGATCCGTGTCAAGTACCAAGAAATTCTTACCATTATTTGACGTTTGCATACCCACAATATTGATTCATTTGTTACAAATCGGTACAGTAATGAAGGGATTTTGGAACGGATTGTGACACGTGACGAAAATTGTGGATCCTTTACAATAATAGGCCAAAACAATACCCTAAAGCGACGCTTATACCCACAGAATCTAATGATCAGAAAACTGTTTGGTGCTCACTTTAGGCCGTAATTCATTACAGCTACCTTAGACCCAGTCAAGCAATAATATGAGATGTGTACTGTGCAGAACTCCGAAAAATGAGGGCGAAACTTGCTGTAGAACAGCCCCGACTCGTCAATCGGTCTTCGCCATTATTGCTCCATGATAACGCCAGATCTCATACTGCACGTGAAACAGCTTTAACATTACAAGAACTGCAGTTAGAAACCATCCGCCACCCTCCATACTCGCTGGACCTTGCCGCAACCGACTCTACCACATTTTTCGCGATTTGGACAATTTTTCCACGGAAAAATATTTTCATGCACGGAAGCAGTACGAAATGCCTTCACATCGTTTATGAAGTTTAGGTCCAAAGAGTTTTATTGGAAAAGTTTAAATGATCTTCCTATTAGATGACAGGAATGTATAGTCAACGAAAGTAGATTATTTATTAGATAAGTTTATTTTATCCTACCAAAAAAAAATTCCTACATAAGTTTAGTAACAATATTGTTATGTGTACCTTCTGTTTACATATTGTTTCACAGAGGTATATTATCTGTATAAATTGTATACATGTATTATTATTATTATATTGTTATATATATGTATATAAATACAAACACGCATCCCTCATAGTGGTTAGAACATTGTACAACTATGTATATACCTAATGAATATAAAAATAAACCTGGAAGAAGCAAGAAATCCTGATCCTTTATAATCATTGGGTGAAGATAAGATTGATAGTACCTATATCATATAGGAATCATCTATAAAGCATAACATAAATCGATTCGTATATATTAAAAAGATTTCAAACTAAACACCTTATAATTAATCAGAAATTCTATCTGCTGTCGATATCGCACCTATAATGCATGCTTAATTTGATTCCTATATATTATAGAAATTTAAAATTAAATATACCTTATAATTTGTCAGAAATTTTATCTGCTGTTGATGTCGCTTTGAATAATCTAATAAATTAGTTGATATCAGATTCAAAGCTATAAAATATGAATATCGTGACAGTTCGTTGAGAATTTGTATTTAGTTTTAAAATAGGATCATTTCATACGAAATCAACAAATCGTAAAGGCTGCACAATTTAGATTTGCTTACACTTTTATTCGCACGCGTAACTTCCGGTCCACAAAAGACAAAGGCATTGAAAAGTCTTATTTTAGGGATTTACGTGATTAGCTTTTAAATAATTAGAGATATTTATTCGTCCGTGGTGGCGTTTCAAAGCAGAATGATAGTAGCTTCTGGAATTGGCATACTTTATTGTAATACAAAATAGTCATTAGTTTTTAACTATTTGCGTCACCATAGAAATATTGACAATAATAATACCAAAGAAAAGACAGCAAATGAATTATAAAATAAATTACTTAGTAACTATTTTATAACAGTTTATGTAGTGATATTTTTAAACATTTATATAGGTGTAGCTATATTTTGTAAATTTATTTAGTTCAGTACATATCTATTATGGATTACCATTCTTATACAATTATTTATATTATTCTATATCAACTTTTGCATAAAAGACAAAATAGGAACGCGACTATTTAGAATCTACGGAACCACATAGAAGATTACTTTGTTTTCTAAAACTTAGCATAATAACTCGTAAAAGTTTTCTTATTACGTACTTCGCCGTCTATATCTGCTCAAGTTTAAGACTCTTAAGTTTAATTAAACTTCTCCCCGAAGCGCAGCACAATTACTCGGCCCGTGTAAATGCAAATAAGTTTGGAAGATCCCGTTGTTTATGTCGACCGCTTCGGCCACTATCGTTTTTCAGCTATACACTCTGTGTTTCAATGCAAGTCAGTTTCCTGAAGGTCCGACGTCCTGTGTGTCGACAACACTAATCACGGTGACAATGTTAACCAAAATGAGTATCTACTCATGGTAACCAAGTTCCTTCTCATTCTAACTTATAGCGGATGCCCCGTAAGTTTTACCGCAACACACGGTTTCTGAAAGTCTGTCCTTCGAAGTTAAACAGTTTAGGAGACATATAGTTTCAAGACTTGATTATAAGTTTGTCAGTTGCTACCTACGAATAGTGACTTTCGTTTATTGACATTCACTGGTATTAAAATGTTAAAGTGCCTTTATTAAACTTTCAAACGATAAAAAAGGTGTAAATGTAATAACAAAAAAAAACATCATGCATATTATTCTAATGTTACAATTGCATAATAGCTGGGTGTTCGAATATTACAGCGGCGACGGTGATAGACAACCCATCTCTGAGTTGTCGTCATTGTATTTGGATGGCACTGTGCCTAAAATCAGAAGAATCGTCACTTTATCATGCTACAAAATAAAAGAAAAGAAAGACTTAGTAACCGTATAATCTGTCGTAAATACCACCCAGAGTACTGATATACAAACACAGATGTGTGACGTGGTTAAAATTTATTTAACACTTAGAACTTATTATTCATAGCCTATACTACCTAGTTAGTTAGTAACCACATGCTTTAAATATGTAACAGGTACGGTTAACGTCTCAAGTATGCCAATCAAGGTATATGGCAGGTAAGGTGTTACAATTATAATGATAATTATAAATAATTAAACAATTATAAATAATTGAATAATTATAAAAAATAATTTTAAATTAATATTTATGAAAATAAAGTTGGTACTATTATTTGTTTTGTGTTTTTTTAATTAACTACTTTACTCGTTTTCTTTTTTATTTTTTAAAAAATCCAATTTATACATAAAAACAGTAGTTTAAGAAAAATAATATATAAGTATGCATCAAGGTACATGCGATAACGCCGACAGTAACATATGCATGATTTTGAAAAAGCGTGCAAATAACTTTAAATTTAAAACTACATTCAGTTTATTTAGTGTATAAATTAACGGTAGGTATAGGTGAGTAACTATTATGTATAAAAAACTTGAATAATTCAGCTCTGAACGCAAAGAAGTAGGTGTTAAGTTACATACACGCCTAGCAGTGTTCACAGTAAAATGTTAACTTATACATTCCCGGAATGTAATATTCACATAATTATTTTAAGTATGCGTAGTATAAATTTATTTTTATTTCTAGAAAGACGTTCACAACTTGTAACAGTACAAGCTCTCCAACATCAGCTTACGTCGTTAATTAATGCTACTTTACCATTTTTATATACAGTCGGGTTTACAAGCAGCTTGTGATGCAAGACTAAAATTGCTGCAAACAAAAAATGTACATAAATTACACCAATAAATATCTTAAACACGACATTTTTTGGTAGGTATGTAATTATTATATATTTTTTTAATATAAATTTGATTACAAACTCTAGCGTTCATTCAAAATTTTTGGTTAATAAATAATATTAGGTACCTACTGATATACTCGTATAATCAACGGATTGTCTAATAATTTACAATTGATTAATTTAAATGATACAAATTACAAATAGTTTTCTATTTATAAGTCTATTTAGAAGAAACAGGTACTATCTAATTTAGGTTTGCCATGAGACGCTATTTACGCAAAAAAAAAACAATTTTTATGAAATGAATATTATTTTCATATACCTATTCATCCACATATTCAGGTTCAGAATATAGAGCAATACCTGAATGTTTTTTTAATAGTATTAAATAGGTGTATTCCAATAAACATTCCAATAATTTCTTAATTATTTTAGAAGTAACTAAATTGATTCTAATTATTATAATGAGAAAACATCAATTTGCTCACAAAACAATTAAAATTTCAAACAACGATAATAACATATTTATAGATACAGCCTTGCGGATGTTCATTACACGAGTTAGACAAACTCAAATGTTTCTTAATAGCACGCATACGCGGTGTTGCGAGGAAGTGTGAAAATATACGCGAAACACGTGCCTCGACTCATATAAATTCCACGAGGTTCATTTGCAACATTATTGTTTGGTGCAAACTACCAACTTCTAGATCATATGATTTGCTGAGCTATTTACTTGTTTATCCTACACATCACCAATGTCTAGTACAATAAAGGCTATCAACGTCCTAGCTTCTTCAAATTTGAGGATGTAATAGGATAGTTCAAATCGACAAAACCACAATGTAATTATGACTTGTACATAAAAAGAAAATTGTATGTAATAAATATGTAGATATATCTATAATATATGTACATATCGACTCCCAATATGAATAACGTTCTAACTTTAATTACAATAAAATACCACTATTTATACGCTTAGCAAATACAGAAAAATAACTCTATATCTGAGTTTTACAGCGTTATTTCTACGACTAATAAATTCATTTTTAATTGACTAAAATTATTATTGTAAATAAAATTAAAATATACCTTCTTCTTTAATTTAAGAGCTCAGTTCTTGTCGGTGGAGCAGTTGCTACTGTACCCTTAATTCTTAATACAAAATATATATTTTTGTATAATATAATCATGATGCAAAAAAGCTCCAACTCTTTAGGGACGTAGAGTAATTAATACCTACGTATAACCTTCCTCAATAAAAATGCAAAAAAATTTAAAGCATTTTTCCATTTTGACTGGTAAATACAGAGATTAGCGGGTTCAAATAAACAATACCTTGAACTTTATAATAATACTATAGATATAATTATATTTGTTTTCCACTATCGCTTTTAAATCAGGACGCACCGTCTCTCTAGCATGTTGAACGCATGAGTGTCATACATTCAAGCGCATTTAAGGTGTCCGGATCAAAGGGCTCCTGAGACTTTAATTAGAGAATATTCTGTCTCTGAGTCGCTTTTAAGCGAATATACTGCTGATTGAGACGTGAGAGCTTAGAGAAAATCCGGTTTGATTGAACTAAACATTAATAGCTTTAGTTTTAACTACATTCGCTTTATACATTTATAGGTATTTAACTGTGTTTATTATGCCTTTTATGGTCTATTTATTAGATTTTAATGTATTTTTGCAATATATGCAAGGATTGTATAGAGTAACTAGCGAGTAGGTAATCAAATATAGAACCGAAAATAATAATAACAAATATGGGTACACAATTTTACACACGGCCATTTATTTCCAAACTATGCAAAACTTGTATAATAGTAAATAAACAGTAGTATATTTAACATCAAAGCAAACAACAGACGGTCAATCATGGGCGAGGATCGATCCTATTACCTCTTGGCTCAATAGTAGGACTTATCACAACTGCGCCACGAGGCCTATTTATGTGAATTTTAAGGTACTTACTTTGACAAAATACTTGTAATAATAATAATAACAACAATCTGTTAAGATATTTTTTTTCTATTTTGATATATAAGAATATCAATCAGTACGGGAACCTAATTTCTCCAATAAAGGTACTGATGCGGTTTAAAATTAATTTTTATTTATTTATTTAAACAACTTCAACATATCGATAATCAAGAAAAATATAACTTTGTGTCGATATCTAATACGGTAAAAGAAACGTAAGTATACTCGAAAGAAATAAAATTAATTTATTTGTTAATATCGTTAAAAAGAATTTTGTCTAATCACACACCAGATACTACTCAATTTCTTTTTATAAATGGCTTGTTATTTTACTCGTACACTACTAATGTAGTGAGACCATTAGCTGTCTTATCCACCCTTACAACTCACGCCTGCGGTTGAAAGCATGGAATAGATTAGGAGCTTAAATGTATAAAATTTTCTATAAGAAGCTAAACGATACTAGACTGTCGCTATTAGCTACAAATTTGAAAACTGAGCCAGAAGACTCTAATGCGACTGTAAGGTCGGCTTAAAATATCCGAATGCGCAAGTACTATGAATTCAATTTACATTTTTTTGCAATATAATATATTATTTTTGATTTGTTTTATAGAATAATGCAGTACAAATATAATTTTACTGAAATTAATTTCCTGCATATATTATAACGTTGTAATGTACTCGTATATCTAACTTTTTTCATATATTTTTTTTATCAATTTTGGAGCATTGTATTAAATTTTTTTTTTTATTGTAGCAAGGTAAAGTGACGGAACTCTGGCTTATAATAAGCAGAGTACAATTAAAGAACAGTGGTGACCATCGACAGATCAATATACCAACGCCAGACGCCGCTGTCATGCCGCCCTGCGTTTAAATAGAAACTGGATATGCATGGGCTGATGTCGAAATGCGACGCGCATAAGACTCGCCACGACCGCCCTTTCCTGCGGCAACTCAAGCCTAGCTCCTATCAATCGGCATGGAGCCCTTGAGCCTTTGCCCCCAAGCCCGGTAAAGCTGTAAAAGCCGTAAAAGCTCCAGGGCCCCTAAGGCTAACAGTATAGTCAGTTCGAAAAAATAAAATAAAAAAAGATAGCCCTGGAGCCAAGCAGCCGCTCGATATCAACAGATATTCATTACACTGCATCATACACACATGCACGCCACATAGGTACATAGGTTCTGTAAGGGATCTTTTTTTTTGCCTAGTTAGATTAGACAAACATTTTCAGATTACTAAATACACATAGGTACACATGTTCCTTCCCTCCTCACAGGGGAAAGAAACATGTATATATGTATAGTTAATGTAAATCGAATGATAGGGAATTAGACAGATCGCGACTACATTGCATACGTGGCAACAGACCGAGCCGAGGTCCGGCCACTTTGGCACCCTCGGAACTAGTTGCCTTGCTTTCGCGGCTGAGTCCCTTAAGCGCTCGCCCCCAAGCCTGGTGAAACTGCAAAAGCTGCAAAGGCTCCAGGGCCCCTAAGGCTAACAGTAGAGTCAGTTCAAAGAAGAAGAAGAAGAAAAGACATGCATAAGCGAATCACTAGAACAGGCTTTTCATGATATCCATAGTGGTCACAACACAGTTAGGCTTTACAGCACTACCACCCCATAAACTAATCAAAGCGTGAGATTTATAGAGTCAAAGAGGCCACTGACGCATATACTATCATATTACCACGCCTGTTATTTTATATTAGATAAGATGTGTCCGCGGCTCCGCTCGCGTGGATAGATAGAATAGATAGAATTAATGTTTATGAAGAATCCGTGAATTTTTTTCTTTTGATAAGGACTTAGCATCTAAAAAGTAAAACAAAAAAAGTACTCAAAATTAATCCAGTAGTTTTTGCGTGATGCGCGCATAACGGCAGACTTCAAGCATTTTATTAAAATAGATAGATAGATAAGTATAGGATTAGAGTCTTTCGATTTCAAAGCACTTTTTTTTAAACCCCAAAAGCGCTTATCTGTCACATTATACACAAATAAGTGATAATTCTATTGCATAATGTCTAACGAGCTTGAAGCGCCAAAAGCGATAATTTGTTGCATTAATAACATTAACTAAGCGTAGATAGTCGTGCCAAATGAGGGTTAGATTGAAACGTGTGAGCTTAAACTAGAATATATATATATATATATAGAATATTTGAAACCGGTAGTAGTGTTTTTAAATAAATAAGTACCTTCTTAAGGCTTAAATATTTTTTTTGTGAATACACAATAAAGATACCTACTATATACAATAAAATGTATAACTTTACCACCCTGCAACTCACTACAATCACTTTCTTGTGGATCATTCTATATAAGTATTATTATCTCGGTTTAGGGTCATAAACATGTTTCTATAATTTAAGTAGTCATGTCATTAAAATATTATCAATGGTACACTAAATGGTTATACAATTATAACAGTAGTAAAAATATATCATGATAATAAAGCCCATAACGCACTGTTTATCTATTTATTAACTAAAAGGTTGTATCTATAGATGCGCGTGGGCAAACATGATGGCCGCCAGTTCTTCATAACTTCTACTAACAAACCCTTTGTGCGGTAGAGTTACGATCAACGCGACTCTAAACCATGTCGGACGCACCGTATTTATATCACAAACGTGTTGTTACTGTTAAATATGGCTATGTATACCGCGCTTTACAGAAAATTTCATGTACGGGTTACTCTTAAGTACATTTATATGCCAATATATTGATAAGGTAAGGATAATAAAATGGTTCTGATAAGTATCCATTATAATTTATTTTTATCCATTATAATATATTTTTTCTTTAATTAGTTTAAAGAAGGAAGAAGGAATTTTCTTATTTTGTTATAGAGGCTTTTATGAAAACAAAGTTTGTCAACAAAGTTGGTGTAGGCATCTGCACAGACTCTAGACAAAAGTATAATAGGTGTATGCTGGATATTGGTATGCAGAATACACATAATCACTACGTATTTCTGTTACTAAAATACCTAAATATTGTAGTAAATTTGAAACTGATTTTTTTGTAATATTTATGCTTAATCAATGCATGTTAAATACAAATCTGACAAATTGTTATAATAGTTAAAAATATAATAATGGTCTGTAGATATGTCTAAATCGAGGAGAAATATTTGTAAGTGTTTAAGTATTTTGTAATCAAATACGCAATTCCCTAATATCCGTAGGTTGATATAATAAATGTTTTACATGAAATCTGTGAATAAATAAGTAGTAAGCTTCACGTTTTACCCGTTCTGTTACATTTCACAGTACAGCAGTGAACACAAAATAGTGTATGAATGTGAATGTTGTTATATTAACTCTGATAAAATACCATTAATAATTCGATATACATGTTTTTTCGTAGATATATTAGGCAATCACCACCTCTTCCATTTAATGCTTTTAGCGTATTACTATAAAACAAGAAGTTTATGGGCTCCAATATCGACGGGTTCACTAAATTTGAGATTAGATTGTGGTGTTTGATTCAACATTTCAATTAAAAAATAAGGTAGATATGTTATATTACATTTGATTATTTAATGATTTAGTAAACTAATCTAAGCAGAAAAACCACAAACAAAGTAAGTTTCCAAAGTTAATTGTCTACTGACTCCAATCAAATGTTAAGCATTATGGATAGTTGTTTTCTTAATGAGAAAAAGGTGTATAACTGATATTCTTATATGTGCGAAACTATCATAATTGATTAATATCATATATCTAACAAAAATGAAGTGTATTTTGGGAAGTAAATACAAGCATGAGGTGATAACGAATTCTGTATCTTTACCAACTAATGATACGTCATAATTTAGTAAAATAAAATATCTTACGTGACGTATCGCAGCATACCCCTGTCCTGTTACATTATGCCGTAGTAAATCTAGCATAGTGTCGCGTTTACTATTTAAATGTATTCATCCGTAAGCTTATCCGGGCGTCATGCGGAGAAGCTTTTGCGTTGCTATGGTGAGTCTGACATGAATAATTTTCCTATAAAGCAACATTTGTGCAGCTCTTCATCTAACTCGTCATACGAACATACCAAAGATAAAATTATTTCTGTACCTACAACTAATAGAATCCTCAGAGCGATTTATCTATATATCTATATTAATATAATAAAGCGGAAGAGTTTTTTGTTTGTTTGTTTAACACGCAAAACTCTGAAACTACCTGTCGGATTCGAAAATTATTTTTGGCAGATTCACGTGTAATAGTATAGGTTATTTAGATCAATCTAATCTAGACCTCACAGATAGCCTTAAATTTTTAATTTTTGTTAAGTAGGTCGGACGAAACCGCTCATTTGAACTGCTTTATCCGCGTGCGCTGAGGTAATGGTTAGTGATACGTAAATGCAATGTTCTACAAAAATATTGCTCTTTAGTACATCTAAAAAAGTCCTCGATACTATATGCCTATCTCTGATCGTTTAGCTAAGTTAGCATTCATAAATGGAACTATATTTAGTACTACTCCTCATTATACCGAAGTTTTAGCCAAATATAAACATTTATCGTTTAATAACTGGAAAGAGCATTTCGACCTTAGATCGAAGGAAAAAGGAATTTCGTACCGAACTCTGCAAAGTGAGCCTCCTCATATACCGTGGTCCACTAACGTGGGAATGTCCAGGAACCAAATTGTTATCGCCCATAGGTTGCGTTCCGGGCACATGGCCCTGAATAAATTCTTTTATCTGATGAATAAACGTTCTTCGCCTAATTGTGAAAACTGGCTATATTATCTAAACCTGGTAGTTCTGATGCCTTTTCGGTATAAAACTTCATTGTTTGTTATTTTAATTAAAGCTAGTTTATTCACTAGGCCGACATAACCCCAAGGGTTCAAGGCCTTAAAAAAAGAAAAAAAATATGCCTATCTCTTATACATAATCCACAATAATATATTATGTGTTTTTTTTTATTGAGAATTGAAAAGTAATTAATGAGCATTATTATTAGGCATGGCATATTAATCCTTAAGAACGAAAGTTACTTCATCATCAAGACAATTTTATGTAGATAAACTTTGCCCTTTATAGAATGTTATTCATATTCATATATGTTACGTATCTTGTATTACGTCACACGTAAGACAAATTTAAATGATGATACATACAAACATTGTTTTATACTTTCTTATTTTTTCTTAATTTATATTTTCATTATTAACTCCTAATTGTTTTTAATTTCCCGGTGATCTTATACCACGTAACCACGTCGGTGTAACGTAAATAAAGTTTTAATTATTTATTTAATGTTATCCCACAACTTAAACCAACTGCCGTCATCCATTCTTTTAGTAGAGTCCTTTTATTTTTACGATACTTACGTCAAATTATTCGAAGTATTTAAAGACTTTTTACAGGATATTTTATTACTCCTAGTCACAACTGACTATTGATTGGTAATTATGGAAGCCGCTGCGAAAGATGGTAGTAAGGATTAAATTTATAGCAAAATCATTGAAATAACAACAAGGCCCCATACATCCATTTACGGGTTATTTAATTATAAGCGGTTACTTATCTTTTTGTTTAAGACGAGTAAACACCTACAAGTAAATTGATGGTTTATACCGTCGATTGTAATGTGTACGAGGCAACGTTAGTATCAATTCATTATTAATTGTAAAGGTGAAGCATTTATAATTTAGGATTATGCTACTTGAATTAAGATGCCATATAGAATTATTTTTATGATGTAGTCGACAGCAGAAAAATAACATGTTCAAAAATCCTCTACAAATAACAGTCTGTCTGTCTGTAAATAATGATTAAATTGATTACTATGTTACAAAGTGGTATTATTAGAGATCACAGTGATTATTTTTAGTTCATCTTTTAAATTATTTTATGGCATTAAAGTTTTTATTGTTTCATTTTCAACTCATTGATTTCAACACAGGATCAATGAGATCACACACGGTATCGGCATTTCTCGAATCTTTCAACTTCTTTTGAAACGTCCCTCTTCAAGTTTCAACTTTATCCAAGTTAACGGGAAACTGGTCTTGATTCTTATAAACTTTTTTCGGGTTTGGGGCCACAGAGTGCGCATTTATTATACAACACGCTTACCTCTATATTTATATAAGTGTATTCGGTATTATAATTTTTTGGATAAATATATTAATAGCTCCTTTTAACAACATGTATTAAGATGATTACGCTAATATAATTGGTTACGTTTAAAAGAAGCATTAATTACATTAAAAAAGCGACTTATAATCACCGTCATAGGGGGTCAATAAACTCATATTAACGGTTAACTTATTTTAATATATCTACCCGTATTATTTTATATATGTGATATACAGTCATGGGTTAATTATTAGTTAATTTAGTAAATCCTCGACACAAGTAACCTATTTATGGAGATCATTCCAATGAGCCCAAACACGATATCTCTGCTGTAGGTTAGTGAAGAGTTAGGTATCCTGCAGTTTCTAGATGATGCTGCAGCATCAGCTCAATGGTGCCATATTCTTCTAATATCATTGAAGTAACAAAATTCGACTCGATCTGTGAAAGATGCTCACATCTATTTATCAACTAGAAAAAAGTTAGAATCTTCCAATGGCTAATCCGATTTTTTGGGAATATAGCTAAGAACATTCTCGATCAAATCATCTTTCAAACAAAAAATCTAGATAGAAATCGGTTCAGCCGTTTGGGAGCTACAATGGCACAGATAGACACACAGATACACACGTTACACTTATAACACTCCTCTTTTTGCATCGGGGGTTAAAAATCATTAGTAAATTGAAAGGAAGTTATTTACTTATATTTATAAGGTTTGAATTTATTTATGTGTTATTATTATTACATTTCAATGTAAATTTCGCTATACCCATAATACAAGCAGTCTGTTTGTCAATATCAAACAGCGCTTTTAAAGACCCCAATGTAAGATTTATTCTTTCGAAAGTTACAAAACGACAATTTCAAGCCCGATAAGGTAACTATTTAAGTGATCCTCCCTGGGCGGCAGGTTTTCACTGATTGATGAGAAAAACTTGTACGAGAACCCACGTTTAACCACAGTCAATCTGAGGTTAACGATGTTTTGATAGCCCATGACCAATTATGATTTTATGATTATTTTTTTATGTGGTATCACGATTGACCACCGTTTTGTTTCAATAGATGTTACTCTAAGTATAAGAAATTATTATGATAAAAATTTATTTGTCAACTAGGATTATTTTAAAATTATGTTCGTACCTATAGGGAGGATAGTTTTTATATGTTTATTTTTATAGTTAGTTGGATTTATAGGCAAGTATAATACTAAATCGGTCAAGCCCGGTAAAGCTGTAAAAGCCGTAAAGTCTCCAGGGCTAACAGGCTAAGGCTAACAGTATAGTCAGATCGAAAAAAAAAAAAAAAATCGGTCTGTGAGGACACTGTTTTCAAAAAAGGTCATTAATAGGATCTAAAGTTTATATTGCCCCTGAATAAAGTATGTACCTTTTTTCTCAAGAAAGTTAAACTTGAAGTCGCGTACTTAGCGTTTTTTTTTTACTTTTTTTGTTCTTTCAAAAAATAGTCTAATGTTTCACTAGCTCATATTGTTTATTTATTATGTACATCAGAGTAGTGCAATGGTTTTAACACAATACATTCGAATCTTGATAATTTTAATTCTTCTACGACTTTTTTATATGAGCCAGCTAAAGGTTCTTTTATGTAAAAAATTGCGGGTTTGTGATGTAAACAACGAAACACGATTATGTATGAATTTATACTTTAAATGTTATAAATTTGGAACTGAGAAAACACAACCATACCTTAGTATTGTTTATAAAACTTACATTTCGATGCAATAATGATTTTTACAAATACGTGAACTATTCAGTCAGTTTTTAATGTTACCTACAAAAACAAACCCTAAAATGAGAATAATCAGTACAGTGTAGGTAGAACATAACGCACGATGACTTTATATAAGTACTTGTACCTACACAATTTATAACTACAAAAGTTATTATTCATCTTCAAAACTCTTAAATACGATAAAATAAAAAACTTAAAGCATTAAACAACAATTCATGAAACTCATGAATAACAAAGGAAAGTCCAGTTTATTGTATTCAATTTTTAAATAATTTCTCCCAAATACGACAACTGAGTAAGAAAAGATAGAATACACTCCAAATCCTTCCTACACGATTAATCGTATCGTATCTCTACAAAAATACAAAAACCAATTAATATAAACTATATTAATTGATCATAAAACTTACACCTTCAGAAGACAGTTACCTATATAAACGTCAAAAACGCAACAACTGGTTTGAAAAATATACCTGTCATAGAGACGTGTCAGCAAGAAACTTGACCAAGTTAGTCCACAATATTGTTACTTTTTTGTTAGTATTTTTAATAACGATTTCCCATGGATGTCATTAATGCCAATTTTAAACGAATTTTGTGTGACGCTGAGAGCTGAAGGGTTTAATGAAACTGTACACTGTAAAATACTTGTATTTTTTAATTTAAACGTCTTGTTATTACTCACATTACTACGATTATAGTTAACTACTAAATATTTTAATCTGTTTTAGAGAGAACAAAGATTAAATAAAACATAATCCTATAAATTAATGAATAACTACGATGTCATACCCATAATGAAGATAATCAATTAATGTAATTTTAAATAATAAAAAGATATGACATGTAAGTTGTTCAAATTTTTGTGTTGCATTTCTATAAACTAAATTAATAAAACCAAATACCTAGAATAACACAAAGTATGATTTTTTTTTATTAAATAATAAAATCGTGAATAATTTAATTACACTTTATTTTAACATATTTAAATCCGTAAAGCTTTTTAAATAGTCACTCTAGTCCCACAGTATGCGGACCAAGTTTTGAAAGATTGTAAATCGCACCGGCTACAGCTGCTTGCTTTATAGTGCAGCATGGTCGAGCCTGGTGCCTGGTGGCGCGACATGCCAACTTCATTACTTCAAAACTTCAAAACAATTTGTAACTCTTTGTTACATCGTTCTTAAGTAGCTATAGTCGACTTATATAAGTGAATGCTTAAAGTATCATAAGTGTTTAGTATAGCTAGTATAATATTTTCTTCGTTTTTTTTATTGAATCTGATATTCAGAACATAAATAAAAGTAATAATTATGTAAGCGATTTAAATTTAAAATTATACTACAACTTAAGTAAATGAATTACCTAATAGTGGAAAGGGGAGATAAGATCATACTTATCCACAGGTATCAAAATAACCATAAGGCAAACTGCGTCACAAACTGATATTCATTGCATCAAATGTGTCCTCACAATTTAAAAACACAATAAGCGCAACTATCAACGCCTACCACGTCACAAAAAGACCAGCTTTATCCCAATGATAAACTGGTTTTCGAACTGGCAATTCATCTTATCTTCCGTCGCTCCTTCACTCGCAGTGATTCCGTTCGGACGAATGAGATAGATATGCCTTAAAAACCGGCAACGCAAGTTTTATTTCTTAACTTGTTGCTGACACATAAAATATTTTTCGATTTACAACCTGACAGGCCAAAGCTTCGATAATTGCTTTGGCATCAAACTTGACTAATTTGCATGAATTTTAAATATGGCCGCCAATTGGCAAATAATTTATAATTATTGTGCTGCCTGTCTTCGTGTTTGTTAAGTTATTGTGGTGCCTCGAGTCAGGAGACAGGAATAACAATCTGTACATCGACTTTAAGAATAATTGCTGACGTATATGTAGTCCTTTTAAAATAATTACCTACATAATATAATATTTTTTACTGTATTGGATATCGAAAGTATTATATCTACAAGAGTTGTCAATATATGTTTGCAGAGATTATGAAAAAAAATGATGTATGCTAGAATCCGTGATACTATTTTTGCTGTAAATGTTTTTGTTGTAAAAAGCTCGCGTTAACCATCGTTCGCACGAGCGCTTCAATGTTTTAGCGCGAGTTACTTTTAACGTTTGAACAAACCTTATGATTTCTCGTATGTGTGTTCACAAGCGGCTGCATTTTTACGTTAGAAAACTTAAAGGTAAGATTTTTAAGGGTTCGCGAGTCTGCCAGCAGTTGCGCCTGCTATGTCAACTGTGTGTGTGCGTGCGTATTTAATACGCAGGCGCGCAGCCGCCGTCATGTATTAATACGACTATGAAATATGTATAATATTATTCCCAAAAGGATTATTTCATGGTTATCGAAAGATATAAAATACAGCATAAAGAAATACCGAGACTCTATAATAAAGCCTTGATTAAATATTTCATTAAAATAGTAAAAGAATTTCTATGGACAGACGTAACAAAAAATATCATTATTGTGTGGGATAATACCAATATCCCAGTGATCAATAATAATAGAAAACCTTAATAACTGTTCAACTGCGCAAAATATATATCAGACACAAACGAACGTTGTAACAATCAAAAAACTTATAGGTAATAATGTTTAATTATTTTAAAAATAAGTTTGAAAAAAAAGTTTATAATGTAACTTTTAATATGAGTATTAAAATTAATATTTTCATTCTCATTGGTTTGGCAAACAACGAAGTGCGGGGCGAATGGGCTGATTTATATTGAAGCAATGCAGCAGAAGAGTAGGTAGTATGCAGTTACTATTGATTTCCATTTGTAACGCCCAGTCCCCCGCTCCGCTTGCATCTCACCTCACGCACCACAACAATGGCAAAAGGCCAAATATGTAGCGTTCGTGACATTAAAAAAACATATTGGATAAATAAATTTAAATTTAGAACGACTCCGGTGTAATGTCTACCTGGCTCAAATAACGCTAACCATAGACAAAAATATGCTAAAAAATACCTATTACTTACGCGTAATAATTCCCATTCTATTATTATGTATTTTTTTTTTGAAATAAATAACAGTACGAAAGATTTATACATCCGAGCTCAAAATTTAAATTACACGTAAATGTAAATTAATAGCTCCTATTTAATAAAACTCTCACCTGTTTACGTTTTAGTAGGTAGAGTTTATCAACAAACGAACAGGATAAAAAATGTCTTATGTAAATTATGTTAGGTTGTTAATTTTAAACCGAAATTAAATTACTGAATATTATAATTACTTTTAATATAGTCAAGTAGGCAAACTGAATGTGTCAGTAAGCAGTATCAGTAGTTTATGAAGTATGTCTGGATGATAAATGGGCAATGTGGCCTCGACCAGCCGACACACTCCCCAGCTCAAGGGTTATTGACCTCAATTTCGGTTATGAAACTGTCGGTACGTGTACACTTGTTACTACTTACATATATATGTATTATCTAATTTGATATATATTTCCCAAATACTCAAAGACAAATTAATATTAGATTTTTTTAAATAGGTACGTACATTGTCTTCATTGTTGTGTGTATTATTATTCTGCACCGTTTTATGTATTTAAAAATAAAATAAATGAATTATTTAATTTGTTTTTCATTCCGGCTTACAAAAATCATCTGTTATCATCTTAATTTTTTACAGCTCTATTAAATTAGAAATTAAAGATCTACATTTATACAAATAAGAATCATTTAAAAAAAACTAAGCTTGGTACATTATACCTTTTTTCGAAATACGAAGTTCAATGAAAGTATTTGTTTTTAAATACATTTTAATCTATGTATTTATCTATATATATATTCTATATCTAATATATTATAAAACTCAACGTCGCTCTATCTGTCTGTCCGTTTATGTTCTTTTCACGCGTAAACCACTAACCGATTTACATATTTTTTCTTTAATGCGTAACTATGTTATCTGGCCAGGTTATAGGATATATTTTGTTACATAAAGTAACTTACAAAATAAGCAATGACGATAATGGTGACTTAATTCGAAAAAAAAACAACGCTTTTGGGGCGCTTAAATGGCTTATGGTGAGTAAACCATAACAGATATTTCAAATTATAATCGTAATCGTAGATCTTAAAAGGTACTACAAAAAAGTCAGCGATAGCATATGTCTATCTTCTAAGGATTATCCACGATAAACATTTTTGCACACAGCACGATTCCTGCGTGCACTCGACCAACGGTATTCTGTAGACTACGCGAGCGGAGCCGCGGGCACAGCTAGTATTATTATAATTGTTTAATAACAAGAGGTTTACAGAAAAAAAAACGTTTAGGAATATTTTCGTATCAACTTGTTATCTAAATTTGTCACAATTATTATTTATACCTAGAGAAACTGCTCTTGCGTCTCTACATGACCTACAGGGGTAGTTAATAGGTAGGTAATATGGATGTAGAACTAGTTTTATTATTCTTGCAAACCACTTTCGCTTACTTCAAAAACATTAAACACTTAATACACCGGCCCCGGTTCCGAGAGCTTCTCAGTTTTTCCACAATTAGCACTTGCTAAAATTTGGTTCCTGTTACTCAGTTTTGATTCATCTCTGTATTGTATTATATATTCTTTGTCATTCTCTCAACAAGTCATCGCTCATACTTTTCACGAATCTAAATCATGAAACTGTAGGTAGTAGGTACATTAATTATTTGAAAAACTGGTCAGTTAAAGTTTAAATAAGTGATTGACTAATCATGATAACCGACAACCTTTTGGTAACAACCATCTCCTATCCAAAGAATATCAGAAACTAGAATAAGCAATAGGTAGCAGTGTACGCCAATAAAGCTGCATAGAATTAACACTGGCCTATATTTCTTTTGGGCCTACTAGGTACTTACCTACTCTTGTTCGACGATAACTGAGAGAGTAAATAGGTATACGCCATTACATAACCCATTCGCCTATGATATCGAAGGCGTGTGTAGTTTCAATTTATGCGATGATGATTTCACTTTAGAATTTCAACTGACGTACGTCTTCATATATTAAATGGAGAATCAAGGTAATATGCTTAAATATTCTCATTCTATTTTATTAACATTACTAGCTGTGTCCCAAGGTTTCACCCATGTTAAATTTATTCGACCAAGTCGACACCAATCTGATGCGCCGCCTGCGCACCCGTGTAGCCTAACATTGTTCTTACTTTCCGTACTTCTGTACTTGCTTAATTGCTTAACTTTCATGGTTACTGCTTCGCTTCTTAGGATTGTAGCTTAAAGTTATATAACCTTTCCAATGCTATAAGTTACAATTTTTTTTCTTAAACTGTTAATTCCAGAAATTAGTGCTTTGAAACAAATAAACTCTTGAGTTTGATATATTAGTATAGATAACATATAATACCCGATAAATGAAAATATTGTTGAGTAATTAATTATTTTTTTCCACGTAGCTAACTACTAAAAAGCTGAAATGTCCAGTCGGCATGAAATCAGTAGGTACCTACGGTACCTAGGTAGGGAAAAAACCGTCGAACGATTAACGATCCAATAATTATTTCACAAGAGTGTGTAATATTTAAAATTTACTGAACATATATATGAATAATTATTATTCTCACAGAAATATTGTTAAAATAATTTAATAAGCGACCTTTACAGTGAACGTATGAAAGGTGTTAATAATTTACGTTACCAATAAATTTCACGTCACCTTCACTTACGCATTTAAATTTCGAATTCAGTCACGACAAGTACAGACACATACTTCACTCTTCAGATATTGGCAGCAGTCGTATCATAAACGAGGATCTTTTGACTTCATTGAACACATTTATTTTTGTGTAAGGAGAAAGCATTAATATCAAGTTCTTCGACACCACTCTTCCTGGTTCGGTATATACAATAAAGGAATAAATAAATACGTCGCGTGAGACATCGATTCTTATCGGTGTATCTGAGAGATTTATTCGGAGCTTTCGTCTCGATTTATCGCGTTACAAGGAACCCGTTTCATGCCTACATAGTTTATTAAATAATTCTCCAATCGAAATTGATGGTGTTTATTTCTTTAAATAGATGAGTAAATACCTCTGTTCACGTCATCTCTGATACGTAGCCATGTTGCATTATATAATATATGTAATCTAAGTATTTAGTTCCATTAAGACAATATAATCTTTCCTAATGTTTTATATAATCGTTTAAGATGCAATGTTGATGTCGAGCGGTCACTCTACTGTGGTGTTATAGTTCACACCGCAAGTTAAGATTATAGAAGGAGAAATATAATTCGTGTTTTATTTTTCTTCACCAATTTGCTTAAACAATATTAAGAGTTTAATTTTAACAAATATTGTTATACAATCTTATGTACTTACCTTTACCTATACCTATTTATCTACTCACAATATGTACTATATTTTAATATAAGCTTCGGAATAATTTGTCCTACTAGGTATAGTTGCTAAGCTTGTCAATATTGATTATATGTAGGTATCAAAAATAGAATTATCATTTCCTAACATTTGTCATTAAAGGACCATGAGATAGCTTGATTAATTAAATTATTATCCATATCAATATAACAAAACCCCAAAGGCTTAATGTCAACATATAATAAAAACTTTGTGAATTAAGAAATCTTTATATAATAACACCTGCCTGTGAATGACCCAGTGCTGGGCAAAGGTTTCTTCCCGAGGGAATAATTTTTATATACTACTACATTTAGATGATGGTATTTTATATAATATCTTGGCGACCGAACTTCAATCAGTGTCTTGAAGTAGGTATTTCTGACAAACTAATTAAATATAATACAAGAATTTTTCACATAATAAATAGTATTAGATGTAAAATGTACATACGTACATTATTGTGTATAAATTAAATGCTGTTGGCGTACATTCTTATCATATGGAAATTTAAAATAAGAATATTGACATTCATTACATACTGTATTTACTTGGTACCCTTGTATAGTATAAAACTTAGTAGAAAATAAGTCAACATAGCACTCGTACAACTTGTATTCCTCACAATTTATGGAAGTCAGAATTAAATAGCCTTGAGTAGCACTTTGTGCTTCAGCGATGTGAAGGTACTACCTATAGCCAGTCAACACATTGTCGGCGTTATCGGTGTTATTTGTGGCCCACGATAATAAATACGACGAACGAAATCGTAATTCTTCACGAAATATTAACGGAGGAGTGATTTTTCCCTACAATTTTCAGAATCTGGCCTTTCTTTTTAAATGTTTTAAAACGCTTTTTTAGGTTTTAATGAACATATGTAATTATTATAGATACGTCAAAATTCAACAAAATGTGAGATCGAAGCTTTGTTCCAATTTAGCCAACTGGTACTGTAAATTGGACCACGTGGTTGCTAAATTGACTTCGCCACAATCACACCTCTTAAGCTGCTATAATCAAAGCACATCATGAAATCATCCACTTGTATTTATTTTTTCATTACCACCTATAATTTTTGGAGGCTTCTGCACCGTTAAAAAACCTCTTTCATTGAAAGTTTTTCTAGCTTTCTTCACTATTTTAACTAAACTAAATTTAAATTGAATGTTTCGTTTAAACCTATTCTTTCATTCCTGAAATAGTTTATTGCGTTTTTCAAGTTTTCTGGTTTATATTTAAAATAGTTTTTTTTTCAGTGATCTGTAGGCCATTACACTCAATTACTTATGGTCCATTTTAACCAACTCTCAGTTTTGCAAAAAAATATGGTCAAAAATATAACCTTTCAAAGCCGCTAATCATTTTATTGCAGTTAATAATTTATAAATTTCGGTTGAAAACCAAAAATTGAAGTCTCACTTACCTTTACATTTACTACACCCTGAGCACAAATCACTCAAAAATATATAAATATCACATAATTAGATTTTAGAACACAACACCGGCACTCAACCTGTCAAAAAAAATTGTCCGATACGTAGTGAAGTTAGATGCCTATTGCTCGATGGTTCCATTCTAAATTGAGAAAAGTACTTTTTTAAGATAAAATGATGGTCCAATTTAACGAGTGGTCCCTATTTTCCCCTATATTATAATATGAGTTTATTCATGTTCTATTAATCTATAAGTTTTTGAAGTTTTATATTATAACTTATTGAAGATTATATTACAACTCTGTTTTTTATTTTTATTTTAGTAGGTAGATACGTCAAATATTTACCTACTTTATTTTTAAGACAATGACTAATTTGAAAATGTAATAATTACGAATGTAAAACATTTTTAATTTTACGAATTTATAGCAAATAGAATATGTTTAATTTTATTTTAAATGTGAGCATAAATAATCATTCGTACCTAAACCTAAACAGCAAATAAATTAAAATAATTATTGCTATTGGTATATTATGGAAGATATTTTTTTTATAATAAATATGTTCTTCCATTTTAATTATGTGTCTATCTAAGATAATTTATATTTTATTTTATCTAATACGAAAATATGATCTTTTAAATTATGGTTATGCTATGTTGAATCTATATGAAATAGGTTTAATCTGAAATAGTATAGGTATCTGGTATATGTACAAAACATACATATTATAAAGTGGAGACAAACATTTTGAAACATTTCAAAAGTAACGTTCAAATTTGAGGTCATGAAAGTAAAATCGTCTATTAGATATAAATTCCATTAAAGCACTAAAGAATTAACTGACAACTCGTAACACGTAGACCAGGGGACCTACAAACCTTTAGATAAACTACAAAACGTGAATAGATAGATATAGTGCGGAGGCGACAATGGGTTTATAACCTTAAACACGTATAGATAAACATTGTACTCACATGGTACAGATTCGGTACAACACAGAAATCCACTTACCCCTAACAGTGAGGCCCTTAAGAGCATCATGTTGTGTGTTTACAAGAAGGGCTCAATTTATTTATTCGTTCATTAAGCGACGAAGCGGGGGATCGCCACGTCGCGTCTCGTCGCACTGTGAGAGTCGAATTTTAGGATAATGGCTGTATGTGCTTACGACCTGAGATTATTAAGGCAGCATATGATTTTTGGGACAGAGTCGGTTATTATCTGTGCTGTGAAGTGTGCTTGATATAAATTACCATAAGAAATATTGCATGGAAAAACAGAAAACCATGTCTCTAGTAAGGTGTCAAATCTGATACCCTGTAGACCAATGCTGCCAAAAAAAATGACTCACCAACGCATTTAAATTTGTGCTCCAACTATTATGAAACTATATTTAACGGAAAACTTTTTTAATTTTAAATATCTATTTATATTTGAATGTATTTTCTATTACAAGTATTTTTCAATAGATGACCCATCAGTTAACAAGGATTCGAAAGTGTGGCAACTTGCCCTAAACATATGTCGCTGATGTTCAATCGATTACGCAATCAGATATACTTATTGTGAGTCTATGTATAGAGCCTTTTATATATTATTAATGACCAAGGAAATTTATAGATCTAAACACAATCTCCACGAAATATGTATGCTAGCTATAGTATATTGGTATATTGGTGACACGATTCATGTCCTCAAAGAGACACAGACACAGGTAATATTGATATCTCAGCGCACTACTGGGTATAATCTCGCCAACCATGACATTGATATCTTAATTGTGCCGATTGCTTCCAGATCTTGCATAATATTGTATTTCTAGTAACATGGTCAATCCATCAGCGACTGGTTAACCGGTTGCTGATTTCTCTGCCCCGTTTTATTTCGTAAGGATGCTCTGTCCAACTATATGACTGCTTCCACTTTTACCATTATGAAAAGATATTATTTGTAAAGATACTTTGCGGGGTGGTATGGCTATACATTCTACTGGGTCGCGACTACCGTGCACATGGTGAAAAGCTCGTGATAGTGATTCGCTCATGCGGAGACTGTCTATGGATTATTGATCGCTTAGATTTCGCCCCTGTATCTGGATTGTAAGTATTTTGCTTACTATCAAGCATAGTTCCGTTACTTTAACGTGTTACTAAAAAAATAGTTGCTTCATATTTTACCATTTTCAGCCATATCGTTAAATTAAGGCAAAACAGTTTTATTTTTAAAGACTTTTACCCCCATTACATTTTTTATTTTTCTAGGTTTAGCGTTTTAACATGATCCCGTCTGACGTGAATAGGCGATATTGCTGAAAATTTTTCAGCCATGTGAAAATGCTCAAAAGGTTAAGCAACTAGTTTTTAGTAACACGTTAAACTAACGGATCCATTGATTGATCCATCCATCCATTGATTTGAAAAGAGCTAGGTAGCTCATCTGAGAGACCAAAAATGAGTTATCTTCGATAGAACTTTGTTGAATTTATCTAAATGATTTCAGATACAGCAGTTAACGAAATTGTTAATAAATAATACGATATATTTGGACTAAGCCGTGATGTTGCTATTAAGCCGAAAAGAAAAGCAGAGCTCAAACCTGCCTTTCAAAATGTAGCATAAGCTGTCTAACCAATTGATGAAATTACTAACGATTAACATAGAAAATCCATCTTCGAAGATTAATCAATTACACGAAAGGTTAAAGATACAAAAACGTGAGAAACACTGATCGATTTACCGCAATTGATTGGTAGTTTAAATCGAATCGTCGCGTAAACGATATTAAACAAATCGTACGAGAGGTTCCCATTACCTCCGCTGCGTATAGCTAAAAAATATCCAACAATTTTTAACCTCTCACCGCTATATGCAGACAATTAATATAAGGAATGTTCCCAATCTGTGACTCTATAACGAATTGTGAGTTATAAAATTTTGAAGGCAGCCCCACGAGGCGTTATATTGAATACGGCGTGTAATTCAATAATAGCATCTGAACACCGGCGGCACTCAGACTGGTATCATCTATTATCTGTAATCAACAATTTGCCACAGAGAGATCGACCTCTCCATAGAAATTGCAAAGTTCTAGTAACAGTATGCAGGAAGTGTTAGAATGTAACATCAGTGAAGTCGTTAAACGTTTTATGCGCACTTTCAAAATTTTATTTTTACAAAAAAAATTAGAACTTTTTTATAGTTTTCTCTCTATTACGTTTATTAACAATAGCAACTTTTTTTTGTAGTAAAAACTAATATAGAAACACTGGTTCAATATGAATTTCATTTTACGATAGATAACATCAAGAATATGTACAAGCGAGCAATGTTTGTTTGTATATCTGTCGCCTTGAATTAACTATCCTCACAACTATCCTGCCCGTGTTGCCGCGTGTAAGTAGGTTAGTTTATTCCCCATATAATAATCCTTTTACCATGAAGTTAACTGCTCACTCCACTAGATACACTTCCCAAGAATTTGTTAGCAAAGACATCTCCTTTACGATAATGTTCGATTTTCTATTAAACTTGAAAGCGTTTCACGTCCCACATTCTTATCTCGAATGTTCTACGACATATTTTTCCAAAGTTTCCCGACACGGGCTTTCAGTCGCGCATGTACCTAAAGGACTATTCACACATGGGAGGAGATAAGGTAGCTTTCACACCATTAAGCCGCGCGCTCGAGCCCGGGGCTTTTCCAGATTAGATTATACACTCGATTTATGACGTCATTAAAGCTTTGATAATTACTCGGGACAGGCTGCGTAGGCGAGACGTGGGGGGCGTGGGGGTTGAAAGGGGGTAGCTTGTACTGTTTGATTGGATTCCTGGTACTGTGAGGGTTAAGGGATTAAAGTTATGGAGATTAGTTCGCTGTTCGGCGCCCGCGGCCGCGCTTCGTTTATATTAAAATAGTATAGATATGTATGGATAAGAGATCAGTTATTGGCAACTGTGATAGCGAGGCAGGTTTTAATTTGGTTACGTGATTGCGATTGTATGTTTACATATTCAGATTGGTTTCACTTTCATTGTAATAATGACTCTATAAATAATTGCGACTATAAAAAATAACCAAGTATGTTGGTAAATAGGTAAGTTAGGTATATAAATATTACGGCCAAAGCCTTTGATTGATGAGTTTAAGGCGATAAGTAAACGATTGTTTTCTCCGATAAATATGCAACCAACACATAGTATGAATTTTTTAATTTATTTTAAGGGGAATTTGCATCACAAAACATCACCTTGTTTTCTAGTCTAAACTTGCCTTAAGAGAACGGGGTATCTAACTAAAGCTACGGAGTTACAGATTGATCAATGTTTTTATCCTGACTGAAGAAAATGCACTGCTTTCCTACCCAAATGCACACAATTCATCTTAAGTATACATATGTATTATAAAGCAAAGTCTCCACGCCGCTCTGTCTGAACTAGATAAGCTGAAAAACTATCCAACGGATTTTCATACGGTTTTCGTCGATGGACGGAGTGATTCATGAGGAAAGTTTGGTTAGGTGTATAATTTATTAGGGCTATTTATAAATTGGCTGAAATTTGACGATGATTGTTGAATATGTCTGAAAAATAATACCGACTTGGAGTTGCACTGGCGTGCGCCGCATAAACCAATAGAGTTTACTTATATAGGTATAAGTATTACGGAATTATTCGTGTACGACAAAAAATTGCCTATATTAGGCATGTATGTTCTACTACCCGTGCGAAGCCGGGGCGGGCGGCTTGCTAGTATTATATAAGATCATATATTATTGGATAGTAACAATTTATTTGACATATTTAAAAGAAAGTTCAAAGTATTTATTAAAGGAACCAATTTAAAAGAATAAATATCTTACAAAATGCAGTAAATTGCGTTTAACTGTATCGATATTGTACCAACATACATCGCGTTTCTTGTGATTTTTAGACTTAAGCATAATGCTTCTTATATTCAAAGTGCTACAAGCAATTTTTGATCGCAAAGTGTTAAGGGTTGCGATATGAAAAATGCATATTTGTCGGAAACAAAAGCGCTTTAGCTACTTCCTGAAAGGCCTTATCTATTATGCCTGCATTCGCGTTGTCGCATGAATGCTAAACGCAAACTAAGCGAGAAATTGTTTTCCTTATAAAGGTGACATTATTTTATAAGACCTATTGAAGAAAAAGGGTTCAAATACTAAATCGCGAACTTTAGCATCGCATGGTACAATGTTATGTGTATTATATAGTTCGCTTAAGAACAATCGTAGGAACATATTTAAAAGAAAAATAATTTAAAAATTGAAGCCGATTTTTACGATTTAATTAACGTTCGGTGAATTCTAATGGCAGAAAACTCCTATATATATATATATATATAAATAAAATATTATCGATCCTTATCTAAATAAAAATATCACGATAACTTCATTCAATAAAAAATATTAAAGTGTTAAGAAACTACAATTTTTATAAGCACTACGCGTTCTTCTGTCATCCACGCGAACGCATCCGCGGGCAAAGCGGTATATTGTTAAGGCCAATATCTAATATGAAAACTATGTTAAAAATATATATTTTAGTCATTTTTTCTCTAAACTTTTTAAAAAAGTATTGTATCTTTTATATAAATAAAAAAAAACATTGTCTTTAAAGTTGTTTTTTATCTCCTTGATAGCTCTGTATAGGCTACCTGTTAAGTCTTAATCGTAACATATTAAATGTTACTTGTTTTCCTAACACCGAATGAAATGCATTAACGTAAATTTTATTGCTAACATGATTATATCCTGATTGCTTTAAAAGCAATCTGCATAAACGTGATTAATTGAACAACGGTTATACTAGCGGTACTTGAAATTCTTATTTAAATAGTTTGACTTACACTATTTTTGTAGTTTACTCCTTGAGAAAAGATATAAGTCGCAAGGTATGAAAAAATATGAGGAGTGAAAGTGCAACATCCGGCAACACCACATAAACAACTTTTAAAATTAGGAGTATTCAAATAAGGATGAGATTTATTCAACTCTTTTTTGTTTGCTGCAAAAGTCGACAGAAACAAATCGACCGTTGAAATGAGCGGGAACGCCGCGCGGAGGCAAATTACATTTCTAGATTCATTCTATATCATAAGAAATGCCTTTTTTTACTCTTTTTGCCAATTGTTTACATTCTAAATTCCAAGGCAATTCTTGAGGAGTAAATTTCAGTTGCGTGTCGGAGCTGACACACACTTTTTTTCATACAGCTCAGTTATAAACAATTGTTAATAAAATTTGTAATTAGATTCTTTTAATTATTAAATCTCTAACTTAATATTATCATAGCAATTTGATCGCAGCAGTTAATAGTTAAATATCCTGCACAGGTTCCCATTTAGGTTAATTAATGAATGCTATAATAATGGAGTTATGCGGTTATTCGTAAAGGGTGCGAACAGGTTTTTAAAAGGTCAGCAACGCCCACATTATTCTTCTGGCGTTGCAAGGCTACGATGACCGCTAACCAGCAGGCGAAAAACACACCCTTTTGCCAACATCATGGTATAGAAAAAAAAACAATACTAAATATTATTGCGTGCTAAAAGCCCTCAAGTGTCATCAAGTGAATATTGTAATTTGTTATCTGGAAATAACGTTTTTTATAATCTTACTACCAGTGCGGTTGTAACTTTTTGTCCTGACATTAGTGCGGCTATTTTAGCCCGAAACCACCCATCAGGACCTTACGATCCGCTCGCGAATGACCCTCCAATTAAGTGTAATGAGGCGACCATCGCCGAACCTACATACATTTACATACGTAACACGTTTGGAGATGGTTGTTTTCTAGGCGTTTAAAATTCCAACAATTTTTATAGGTTTCCTAATAATTAACTTGTAATAAGTATGAGTTATTCGAAAGTTTTTTTACTATTTTAAATCAACGTTTATCTTTAAAACACCCGTTAAAACTTCCATGAAGTTTAAACATTTATTTCATAGTAAGATAAATAGTAATGACAATTTAATTTGCCTTTATGAGATTCAAAGTAAAAAAAAATGGTTTCTGGTTAGTAGCCACGAAGATAGTAGCAAATTAGTAGGTATTATTAAATTCGCTGAAATTCAGTAGCGTCGGTTTATTTATACTCTGTTATATATTGTAGTTCTGCCAATACATCTACACACATTTAGATCGAATGGTTACTTGATTCAATCTGCGGAATTGCATACACGGCACCAGCCCAAGCCGAGGGTCGGCCATTTAGACACCCTTGCGCTTGTTGCCATTTTTAAGTTGAGTGCCTTCAAAACCTGGTGAAGCTGTAAGGCCCTCAAGGCCAATAGTTATAGTCAGTTCGATAAAACAGCGTTTTATATGATGCCGGTACTTGCACTGCTTACTTATTTGCTCAAATACATAATTTGTTGGTCAGAACCTAACTATTCTCGACAGCATTATATCCTCAAAAAGTAACTAATATTATGATTTATTCTTTTCTTTAAACAATTAATTAATAAGAATACATGTCAGTAGTCGTTTATTAGTAAAGGGGTCTTCATAAGTCTTTTCGAAATACAAATTAACAAATGAAAAATTACAAATAATTTTATAATCCTAAAAAAAAACACAATTTTACTTTATCGTTGTCATTTTAATAAAAATTATCGCTGATTTATGGCTAAAGTTTTGCAGTTTTCTAGTTCCTCATAAAAATATGTTTTTTTTCCTCTAATCGGACATTAATTAATAATTTAAAACCTACTTTAAAAAAGAGTCAACTAGCCTATTGAGTAACACCACCTCCGCATAGTAAACCAAGTCGAGCTTGAGTTGCCTCTAGCCTGCACGCACCTTAATAAACCAGATTAGATACACCAATTGCCTGGAGTAGCGATATTGTTAACACTTCAAAGTTGACAGTCGATAACTTCCCAGACCAATCCTTTCATGAAAACACTGTTGATTTTAACATTATAAATATCAAAATGATAGAAAGTCAAATTATGTAACTATTAATCCTTTAGATCAGTTACAATTATAGATTTGTACAGAAGTATATTTATTATGCAAAATCTACTCATTTAACCAAAGGAACACATAGGATTTAGCACACGTTTCGTTAATGTCAGGCATTGTAGTCTATAAACGGCATAGAAAATCCAGCATTAATATAGAATCTCATCAGAAATGCAATCGCATTTTACGTGGGTATTGTGATCCTGATTCGACGAACAAACGCGTCATAATAGTGTTTAGATATTTGCCCGTCACGGTCACTGTAGTCAAACCTATCTAGTTGTTGTATATAATACCTATATGCAATTTCCACCTCAGCAAAGACTACAGCCACATGTCCATAAAAGATGTATCCCCTCGCTATTTCGATAGCGCTACACCATCAAAATCCTATTTTAGTTAAAGCCGCAGATCACATTACTAACTCTGCCTGTCAAATAAGGCACTGTCAGACATATTCTTCTGATCCTTATCAGATAACTACAGTAATAGAAGAAATTCATTCCATAAGAACAAAACTCATGCAGCACCCCATGGCATCGAACCCGTCGCTGGGGTTGCAGAGCCCCTAACATTTATATTTGGTGCAGTTAAGCTATCAAAAGAGGCACTTTCATAAATAGTCTACCGCGGTAACAGAACAAGTCGAAGCACGTAGGTACCTCCTAGAGGTTGCTACGTGAAGTTTGCCATTTTACTAAAAGTTGAGTACTCTAAAAACTCTTGTTCTCTTTCGTCTTTACGCTGTAAAGGCCGATAAGGCTAATAGCATAATATGTCACTTGGAAAAAAAATTGACCTATATGCATTAGCTTTAGGCATGTAACTAAAGTATTCACCCGTATTAAAAAGACCTAACAGTTAGAATCACCTTAAACTTTAGTTGCAGTTTTAAAGCTTTTTTATATTTCAAACTTTTTTAATAATAGCCCGAATAGCAAAAAATGCATATAACTTCGGCTTGGCCAGACTATCGACTAATAGAAATCCTACAAAATTATTTTCGTAGTTTTTAATTTAGTACTAATGTAATTTAAATGGTTATTTCTCTAAAATTGTTTATATTTTGATGCTATATATAAGCTGACTTTATTAAATAAAACCATGAAGTTAAGCCTTATTTCTTTGAATATTGGTGAATATGTAAAGATATTCCAAAAATGTGTACCAAAATGTTCTTCCTATATAAATTTTCTATAACGTGTGATATAATCTTTAATTTATTGTTTTACATTACCTATTACATCTGTATTTTCAATGTAAAAATGTACAGTTTTATTAGGGTACCTACATGCCAGATTTGTCACCATGGTAACGAGATTAAATAGTTTTAGTATTATTTTCTATTCCTCCTTTCAGTTTACTATAATTTACTTAGCAAAATTATAAACCGTAATGATAAATTATAATATTTAAAGGGTATTAAATGCTTTTGTAACCCACTGCATATTTAAAAGATAAACTTTATTTTAGTACATAATATTTCATACTTAATAAGTATAGCATTCATTACTTGTTAGAAATTAGTTAATTATACCTAACAATCACTTTTTGGCGGAAATTTTAAAAGTAACGTCATGCTTATGTTTTGTTTCGGTCTTCTACTTTCATTTTTATTAGGTACATACAATTATGTTAGTTCCGTGTTTTATATAAAATGGTTTGATCAAGAAACATAAGCCTAGTGAAATATTGTCTTATATTAATTTTAGGTTGGAATTAAAATGTTCATCAACGGTTTAGTGGAATTACTGCTGTTTTACTAAAACATGATCGGGCATGCTCTTAGATATGAAAAAAATCCCCACTTGATCATTCTAATAATATCTTGACGTATTTTTTTGACAATATTAAAAAGATGAAGAAGCTAACAACCTTTAGAAATCAAAGCAATTATAAAAATAAAAATGCAGCTACCTTATACGTATTTTTTTTGTTAACCGACATCGAATCAAACGTATTTTATGGAAGTAACTCTACATCCAACCTATATTGTCCAGTCAAAATAGATGATAATTATGAAATATGAAATTGTCGGTCTGTTAGACGGCTTTGTGATCTGAATACGTGCACGCTTCTAAATATGTTGTTTTATGTGTATATAGAGTATAATACCTATAATTAGTAATATGTTATAAATGCAGGCCTGATAATCATTAAATTATCAATTTTCACTCGATCTAAATATACGTTAGAAATTGAAGACTTACCATATTGCACTTGCACAATTATCATCACATTTTTTTTATTTTAAATTTACTTTTGTTTACTTACTTGTGCACTGCAAGGAACCAAACTGAGTGCTAAAATGAGAATTTACACTTCTTTGTCATGTTCCACAATAAGTTATTGAAATTCTTTATAATTTCACCTGTGAAATTGCATGAGACGGAACATTTATAATAATATTTTGCGCAATATCGTAAACAATGGGTGAAAGACTTTCTTTCAAAAATGTTAACGTGCAATCATTTGTGGTTCTTTGTTTCCTAATAAATCTAATGGTCCGTGACACCTTTCTACAATGTCCGCCTTATTCTAACAAGGTATTTTTAGTGGTTTACGGTGCAATAAAATGTGTAAGGACAAGGGCAAACATCGCGGGATTCTTTGCATAATATTTGCAAATTTGAAAACATTAAGGTAAGTCTCTTTGGAAATAAAAATTATGTACATTGCATTATCCTATTTCCGAAGTGTAAGGCAGTTAACCCATTTGGTGTCCTTTAAAAAATGGTCCTTTGTCTGTGTATTAAGGGTTACATTTTTTAAGAAAACGTTTTTTGATGTTTTTTATTGTGTGTTCGAATGTTCTGCGAACGCGGCTCACACAAAAGCCTTAAAACCTTTTGTTTTTATTTTGTCTTATGGATACATAAATATACGTTTGAAGCTATTGTGTTAGAGCTGGTCTGTTGTCGGAAATTTAGTCTTGAAAAAATCCTTCTAGTGTACGCTTGGTTTTATAAGTACTTATAGTTAGATATACTTATAAATAATATACAAAATAATGTGAGTGATATTCCATTGAATACAGCTCGACTTTGATAACGGTATGTTAATTTATTATTAACCTTATTTGTTTACGCATAATCGAGAAAATTTTGAACCAGAACCAAATCGTTAATAACGTGATTTATCAATGACGTCTATGTATAAAGTATGTGTGTAATTGTTTTAAAAAATGTTAGTTTTTTGTGTGATATTTATATTTTAATATATACCTTTTTTATGATACAATGAAATCAATATTTGCATTTCTTCACATCTCTTTACGATAATAAAAATCCTTTAAGAACAAATAATTCGTATAGTTATGGTTTATAGTCATTTGTATTCGCTTCAATAATTGTAAGTATAAGTAAACTACAGGTAAATTATATCAGACGTACTCACAATAGGTGAGTGATATTTATCTTCTTTTATGTAACTAAACACATCAACCAACCGTTTTTTTATCCTTATCCAATCACAGGGTATACATTATCCAGCAAGCGAAGTAAAACACCTAAATCTCATGAACATAGCTGCATTCCAATACGTTAAGGTGCGCTTACCCAAAAATAAATAACTGTAATATTAAGACAAAGACTACAAAATTATAATAAATAAATAATTTGGTTATATAATGTATCTTCTCAAAAAGGAAACCAGTTTAAGTTTAAAAAAAATTACTTGAATCAAGTAGTTATATTTGAATAATTTTTGCATACAACATGAAGCAAAGAAATTATAACTTATTTCAAGACTTAATATACTTTCAGTTTTTGCTATTTAATAAAAATGTGATACTTTAAATAAATACTATACCTATAATCAATTTTAACGAAATTTTATATGAAATAAATAGGGTTCAATTATATACTTATACAATTAGGAAAGTTTGTAGCATAATTAGTTACAGTAGTATTTAATAATAATGTAACCATAGAGGAATTTGAAAAATCTCTGGGTATAGTTATGTGCACATTAAACAGACCTTTATCTTTGAGACCCGAGCTCACGATATCACAGCCTGTTCGCCGTAAGTCAGGGCTTCGTGGTCAGATAGGAGCCCATGCGTCCCCCCCCCGCTTACACCCCGCGGCCCCCGCGATCCCCCGCCCACATAAACTTGATACCACATAAGTCACAGTGGAATAAATTATTGCCAACTTATTCTTGTTTGTTGAGCCCATGGAGCCTCTTTTCGTGTCAAGCTATACGTTTGTTTTATAATATATTATTATATCTAAATATAAAATATTCTATCCCTTAACACCAAGAAAAATGTGAACCTTACTCCTTAATAGATCTAGTATATCTTTAGGTAATTTACACAAGCACGTATATAAGATATAGGTACTTATAATATATATTTTATTTACAATACATTATAGGTGAACTCTCCTTGAACCTACATATGTGTAATAAACACTAATATTAACACTTTAAGCGTGAATATGACGCTCCAGAACATTCAAATGACAAACTATGAAAGTTAATCTTCATTTGCCTGAATGGGCAATTTGCAGTCTTTTAAACTACATTACAAATACTCACATCCTCAGCAAGAGTTAGGGAGATACTTTTTTAAAGTTAGCATGAGGCACAGGAAAACAGGATGGGGTTTATCTTGACATGATGTACACAGTGTCACGACTGGTTACGACGTGACCGAAATGCGAGCCGATTTATTCGTGCCCCTAAATAACTCCGGTTGTTTTGATACGTTACTGGTTGTTTTTAAGTTTCTTTTTTCGTTGAATGACGAACTGAGCTGAAAATAGCTGAGCGAGGTTTTCTTTACTTTACACTTCACGCTTTGTGCAATACAACTGTCTATTAGGGCCACAGATTTAATTAATGTAGATACTTACCTAATGATTTAGAAGCATTAAGGAGGAAGAGATTATAAAAACATTTGTACACTTAAAAAGTATATTATTGTTAAATATGAAAATATACAGTTGTGGTCATATAATTAAGAACGATTTGAAGTTACACATTTTTTTTAAATCTAAATCATGTCATGTGTAGTTTTGTGTTCCTTCTTTGAAGTAACTTGTTATGTTATGAAATAGCCACATGAATAGAGCAAACGGTATTAGGAATATATAATAAAATCGCTAACTACTTTTTTTACAAATTTAATTTATTCTCTATAGTAACAAATTCAAATAGTAAAGAAGCTGTATAAATAATCAAGAACGATTTATTAAACTGCTTGCGAGTTGTTTTAAATGAAATTTAGATTAAATAAATCACATTAATGTAAGTGCGTAAGGAACAAAAGCAATTTAATACATTTTAAGTTAAAATTAATAGTTAGTAGCACATGTCCACACCGCTAGTGTGGAAAAGTTTGGCGATACCGAGAGAAATACAAAAAAATACATGCAATTAGTTAGGTATAATTGTTAGTTTGAAAACATCTTCCCTTTAAATAAGCGTTCTTACTTGTATTCTATTTAATTATTTTACATTAATTCCTTATACCTACTTACCAACCTAATGCTAGGTACTGTAGGTTAGCTGTCCAATATATAGAGACCGTCAAATTTACAGGCTCTACTGACAATCGTTGCCGTCAGTAGATCTTCAATTTTTTTTTCGATCTGACTACTCTATTAGCCGAAAGTGCCCTGAAGTCTCAGACGGCTTTTACAGCTTCAGGCTTGGGGGCGAGCGCTTAAGGTACTCAGCCGCGAAAGCTAAGCAACAACATCCGAGGGTGCCAAAGTGGCCGAACATCGACTTGGACTGTTTCCGTAGTTGCAAATAAGTCGTGGACTGGCTAATTCCCTATCCGTAATTAGATCTAAACTGACTACGTACATAATTACATGTTTCTTTCCTCTAGAAGGAGGGAAGAAACATGCATATATGCGTATGCGTATTTAGTAATCTGTCGATTTTGGTCTAAACTAAAAGCCTAGGTTTAGCCAAAAAGAAGAAAAAAAACCGTCCCTTACAGAACCTATGTACCTGAGTGGTGTGCATACATGTACAAATGCAATGTAATGAGTGTATGTTGGTATCTAGTGAATGCAATGTCACTGTATCGCGCGAGCGGCTGCTTGGCTCAAGGGATTCATGCCGGAAGAACGGAGCTAAAATAGGTAGGTACTTGTATATGACTCGCTTGAGGAGTCTTGTAATAGTAAGGTATATACTTGTCGCGATACCATTACATAGCGTTACAAAATATGGGACGACTTTGCGAATTCCTCTGTTCGTAAAAGAAGAAAACCACCTTGTAACTTTGACTCAGTACACCGTTTAATGTATTTCTATTATGGAAATGAGCTAATGTAATAAGTTATTTACGATACTGCAATGAGCTCGGTATGTTCAATGTAGCATGTTTTTTTCCACGCACAAAAGACTGGTTATCTTACTTTCTATGTTTGGATGTTTGTCACTAAATCATGCAAAATCGGCTGAACGGATTAGGATGAATTTTGTCATACAGATAGTTTATAACCTGAATTAACACATAGGATACATTTTATCCCAGTAAGTTACAGTGTTAGTATAGTACATATATTTTTAAAACAATTACAATAAAAGGGCTGTCAAGAGCTCTTACTAAATGCATTCGGCATTACATAATTATGCAATAGCTTTAGATATAGGTAGTTCAGTATCTACCAAAATATAAAACATATCAGTATATTTATTACTACATGTTTTTTATATATATACTTATTATAAATACAAAATAATACAGCGTTACGGGGTGGGTAAATAAAGTAGGCAGGTATACCAATAAATATACGAGAGAAATGCCGTGGTTTCCGTGTACAAACTTCATGTTGTTTTAGTTTTATCTACACCGGCCGTCGCAGATACATTCTTTTACGGCGACCATAAGTTGTGTAGTGACAAGCACTCGTAACAACTTCGTAGGCCGTGTACTACCAGCTTTATCAGCCTCACGCCTAGACACTGCGGATAGTGGATTGTACTTTAGGAAGTATTAAAGGTTAAGGTAAATAGAAAATGTAGATACACCAAATATATTTTATATAACAGTTAATTAAATTAATTCGTTTTCAACAAATAATTCTTGAGAATATTTCTATACTAAGTACCTATACAATTTTAAAGGAGGCCTTCCAGAAATTTGTTCAATAATTTACGTCTTGTAAGCTTTTTTGTTTATTAGTCGTGCCTAATTTTTTAATATCATAGTGTTTTTTAATTAAAAATTATTGAATTTTAATCACCAATAAAAGTATTAGATCCAAATATGAGAACCCATTTGATTACACACTACCCGTTTAAGAGAGTGACAGGGTGACTTGCGATGCAATCACATGCGTCGGCGCAGTTAATACAACGACATTTAAAATTAATCCTATTCATATTCACATATATCAGTGGCCATGATAAAGAAATACTAACACTATTTCATTTAAACAAAGCTTAACTTTGTATAACTCAGTAACCGAGTAAGTCCTAACAAGAAGGCAGAAATATACAGATTTATATGACACTTATACAGGGATGTTTAGTATATTGTCTGAGGTCCTGACACTCTTGTTTAATGTCTTTGTTCCAATGTGATTCCACATAACTCGTTATGTGGGCAATATCGAATGTTATCTACTACGCTAAAAGTTATTTATTTATCGTTCGAGACAGTCATTGACTTGTGTATGAACACAATCCTATACCTACTTACGTTAATAGACGTAAATACAAGTTATCATCTATACTTATTATAAAACTCAACGTCTCTCTGTCTGTCTGTCCGTTTATGTTCTTTTCAAGCGAAAACCACTAATCCGATTTACATGTTTTTTCCTTTAATTAATAGACATGATATAGGACCATTTTATAGGACATATTTTATTACATAAAGTAACATACGAAATAAGTAGTGACGATAATGCTAAATCAATACGGAAAAAAGACTTTAATATAGTTATACTTAAAAAGTTTAAATGGCGTACGGTGAGTAACCTTAAGAGATATATATATATAATAGATGTACCACACAATTTTGGATCTTAAAAATATCTACAAAAAAGTTAGCGATAGTATAATATGTATGTCTTCTAAAATTAAAATTATAATAAGCATATTTGAGTCAGCACAATTCGCGCGTGCGCTCGATCAACAGTATTCTGTAGTCAACGCGAGTGGAGCTAGTCATAGACATAAATGTAACTATATCTTATTTTTGTTTAAATAAGCGTGCCACATTCACAACTAGGGACGTAACAGTTCAAACTTTTCATTTACTGTATTTTTACAAAAAAATTAAACCTTTTCATGGTATTCGTAAGCCATCAAAACTCATGTTATACACCCAGAGCCGACACCCAGCAGTGGGATGAAAATACTATTGTAGAAAAACGCAGGTAATACAAGCGGGCTAACAGTACAGGTTTAGCTTAAAAAACTTCATAATCATAAGCACGCACCACATAGGCACCTAATATCAATAAAATACGAAATCGGATACCTATTTTCTGTGTTAAAACGCTCATCACTCGAAATCTACTGAACCAATTTAAATGTACTTTTCAGATTAATATAGGACTGAACCCTAGAAACGATCCACGCTACATATCAATACAAAGACTTAAGCAATAATGATAATGTTATAAGAAAAAATAAATAAAGGTAACCCACTTTTATTCCAGATGTGATAGATTCCATAGATATCAACTATGAAATATCTAAGTCAATTTACACGAGAACGAAAGAACACCATCTACTGTTAAAATAGATATATAGGTATAAATATTACCTACTTTTATACATATATACTCTAATATATATTAGAATTCTCCTTACACAGTGTTGGTAGCTTAACAATAAAAATGTTTCGGTAATAAGATTACATAATAAGATATGATTCCTACCTAATACTTAGGAAACAAAGTTATGTAGCTAATTGGTGTGATTAATAAGAAAATAAATCTTACAGAACATAATTAAGTACTAAATGTAACATAACATTTAGGTACCTATAAGTATTTTAAGACATGTAATTATTTTGATAACGGTTTCGATTACGATTATTTATAATTTTTAGACATCGAAAATGCTCTTAACCTCAATCTCGCTATTTAAAATATGTACCTAGATCGAAATGATAGATATCGAGCGATAACCTATTACCTCTCTCTACTCCAAAAAACATATTTTACCTATTATATAATAACTGTCTGTGAAAATATCTACTGAAATCCATATTTATTATATTGCAATGTATTATCCACATACAAAATGTATTACGCATATACAATATCCATATCCATATATTATATTTATCTTTACCGATATAAGTAACTATACCTATTAAAATTGTATTATGAAAAAAGGAAGATAATTTTAGGCGTCATAAAAATCGTTTGTTATATTTAAGAAATTCACACAATTATAAATTACATTTAAGTAATATATGTTCAAATACCAACTTATTGTAAAATTCTTACATATTAAAACACCTGTTTGCTTATTACAGAACAATAAACCAGAACATACCAAACATACTCAAGCGTGTGAGTAACGTACAATCCACAAATCATTTTAAAATAGCAGACGTCAAACAAAAACTAAGTCGTAGCGTATCTAATATCGTTAAGAATCAAGATGCTATAACATAAAACCGGCTAACCTAAAGTGTTAAGTGATTAACGATTAAATAATAAGCCACCGTACTCTCGTAAAACAAACATTAACATACAGTTACGGGTGTAAATAGCCAATAACTTTGATTTTTACGACTAAATAATCGTAAAGGAACCCTGCCAACGCGACTAAGTTGAGAACGCTCGGCGTACTTCAAGTTTACAACGCAAAAGCCGTACGAAACGTAGGGATTTTAAATTCGGTCGCGTTTTGATTGCGGACAATGCAAATGGTAGACACGCGGCGATGCACTTTTATTTTACGAGATACTCATAACATAAAAGAGAGAGAGAGACGTCTCAACAACAGGATCTCATCGATTAAATTGAAGATATTTTACCGACAATACCATCAATCGTAAATTATTGTAAATAGATCATCAAAGCGGATGTTTAGTTCGGATTATCGATGTAACTGTTTTATAAGTCATTATGAATTTAGATAGCGCGTAATGGGAGTAGAATTATATGCTTGCATAGTAAATTATAACTTGGCTACAAATTAATTCTTACACTCAACCGTACAGCTATGTTTGTGAATGATTTAAAAAATAAATAACTAATCATTTTATATTAAAAAAAAACTATGACTGTCACGCAGTTCTACCGCGTACTTTAAGAGTTGTTGTACATGAAGTTTGTTTATCATAACAAATTAAAATTATATGAAAATGCCATAATATTCTGTAGATATAATTTAAACACTTGCAAAATTGTAAGTATACTTACTTATAAAAAAAATATGTCGGTTCCCAAAAATATAAGGTACCTAACTTACCTACTAAGCATCTATATACTCATTCTCCATTGATAGGATAAAACTAAGGTAAAACCACCAGTAATTGACACTGCACCAATAGTTGACACTCTGACGAAGAAAATTAAATATTCGATACTAAATTGATTTGAAGTTTTGAGTTTGTTAACCGACTTTTATAACAGACTGTACCTATATGTATTTATAACATTAAAAATATATCAGTAATCAGTGATTTTGGCCATCTCGATCTTTGGCTTCCTTTTTTTATCTTAATATTTAATTTTCTTCGTCAGAGTGTCAACTATTGGTGCAGTGTCAATTACTGGTGGTTTTACCTTATATATTTATCAGTTTGATCGAAATAATTAAAATGTTCTGCTCTTCAATATAAAATATGGTTTCAGGCAAAAAAACGTCCTTATCTCCCACTCAACTCGGATTTTTTATTATCAACTAACTACCTACTCAATCGATTGAAAAATTTAAATAATACTATAGCCTATATTATGACACAAAAATGAGAATAATCTTCATGTGATACTTTAATTTTAAATTCTATATATTTATATATCTACTTACACAGATATTCCATTAAAAAAATGAAATGACAAGATAAGACATACATATCTGTTTGGTTACTGTATTATCTAACTACGCGCACTATTGTCTATATATATTAAGTATCTATATTAAGCTTATATAGATATATGGTGTTTTTATATTAAAGCTTGGTTAGGCTTAAGTATGAAATTTTCCCCTAGGTATATAAAACCCACTTAGAATAGGAATCATAAATTCTAAATAAGTCATATAGTTAGTGTACATCAATATAACCTAATCTGCTTATTGACTAAGAACTACCTACGTAGCTCTATACCTACTTAGGTATTAGTAGCAGATTAACATAAAGGCAAAGAAGACAATGCCTAACGGCATCGAGGCATACAGGTCGGGTCAAAAGACAATAGCAATCACAGTAAAGATTACCCCACCCGATTCGGCACATAGCAACCGATGAAATATATCTTTTATTTGCCTAATAGTCAATACCTTAACTTACCAATAACTTACTTTAAGAGAGGTATGGCACAGAAAAATTTCTTTGGAGATTTTTCTATACTTGGGGCAGCCCGACTGGTGGAATATCTCCACCCTACAGAAGATTGCAGCCAAATAACCTTGTATTGTGTTCCTGTGGTGAGTAGGGTTTCCAGAGCTCCTTGGGAAGGGGGTTCAAGGTCGGCAACACGCTAGTAATATCTATGTTATTACAAGCCATCACAGGCTACGGTAACCGCTTACCGTCAGGCGAGTCGTGCGCTTGTTTGCAACCTGCGTAGGATAAAAAAATAAACGGAAAGATATTAAACTAAATTACTTAAGCGTAATATTCCTTCATCGACTACTGAACTACTGGGTACCAACTGTATTATTAAACATTCCGCTAAAAAGATATGAATGATACGGTAAGTTCCTACTTACATTAAAGCAACTTTGAAATGGGAAATAATTCGACCGGAATGCAGAACGATATACCCCCGTTTTCCTAACCACCTAATTTAACAACGTCCGCAGCTTCGCACACCGAGTCCATTACGGTTTACCCGAGGCTAGAATTCCAAGTAATTAAACTACTGAAATTTTAATAGTAGGTACCTATGCAGGTGCCTATTATTTATTAAAGGTAGACTATTATTGTTTCCGAACAAACGTATGTCGGAATTCAATTTAAAACTTTCTTGCCTTTTCTATAACACAAAAAAAACATTAGCTATGTACCTATAGCTAACTTTTTGTTCATATATAAAATTATTCAACAGTTGCTAACATTAAGCTCTATATTTAACATCTAATACTGTACGGAATAAATATATACATATAAAAATGTTACAAAAAAAATTCACAATTATATACCTAGGTCTTTATTAAGTATCTACATATTATTGTAATAATAGGTAACACATTTTTAATGTTTTTGTTCCCATCGGGTAGATACGTATGTAAGAAGGTAATAAAAAGGTACCTACATAATAATGGGTATGATTTTAATTATCGCCAAATAAAGGCACATTCAATGACCTAATTAATAAGATTTGTCCTTAAAATAATAGATGTGTCATCAGAATCGAATCACCAAACAATATCAAGACGCTTACCTAAATCTTATTCAATACCTATTATTAGGATCTGACGCTCACATCTTCCGCTGTTTCTTATCACGCGTCAAACCTAACCTAACTCAGCCACATCTTCCGTGAATTAATCATCTAGCTTAGCGATTTGATCAAACCACGCTTTTTATCACGCATTAAAAATATTTGCTGAGAATAGATATTATACTTAGGGGATACATATTGGTGACGAATACAAACTTTGATAAGTATACTTAATTGTTGCTGCTAAATTTAAAAAGCTTGGAGAATTAATAAGCACTCGAAAATACCAAACGAATGAATATAAATAAACCATCAGATAAAATACTTTTATTAGGTGTTAAATTAATCATTTGTATACAATGCAATACGTGATTGGTAATTAAACGTCTCTGCCGTTTGAATATTGATAAACACGTTTTCAATGGTAAATATTTATTGTATCTTGCTACACAACTAATGTTATATCAAATTAAAATACACTCGGAAAGGAAACAATCAAGATACGAGTAAGAATCACCAACATTTTAATTGAACAGCGGAACAGAGATTCTCGGAGTACCGAGTAAACGTCGTGAATCGCCCAATAATAATGAAAGTGATGGCTGTGACGCCGTCGGTGTATGAAGCGGCAGTTTCGGCTACATAAACAGCCCGTATACTACATCGGCCATTATAAAAAGAAACTAAATATGACTCTTATTTATAAGGAATAAGATTAAAAATAACTTGCCAATCAGGTCTTTGTATGAAGCCACGACTTTGTATGGCGCCCCTCCAAGTAGCGGCGGGAGGGGCTCCACGCGGATGGCTCACACGCGGCCAAAATGGCCGACATTATTGTCGTCGATCATTTGAACTTGACATAATAAAGTTAACACTACAACTAAGTAGGGTTAATTTTTATTTTCAAAATTAATTATTAATGCATGGGTAATTAAAAAAGGAAAATATGAAAATAACGAGACTATTTTTTTTTATTTATTTAACGAGATAAACATAAATTTTAATAAAAATAATTTATACATTAGCGTTGTGCAAAGTGATTAGTGATTTCATAATAATCTATAAATACATAATTCAATGTTCCTTTATTTTTATTTTTTTTTGCTCTATGCGGGCCTAAATCATTCATGTAATTGCGATTATACTTTGATAACTTGTTGTGCGTACGCACCTCATCATTATTTTGGTAAATGCAGCACTAAAAAAAGTTCTTACCCACCTAAGTAACAAATAGGTGAAATAACATTTTATACCTAGGCAGTGGGAATATGACATGAAGTATGTATTAATTTGTATGGGTTTTTTATTAATTCTGTTTGTAGTTGATTTCTAATCGATAACATCTATATTTATAAAACAAATTTCGACAATTAATATGAATTTTTATGCATAGTAGATGTACCTACGTATTTAATAAACCACTCTACGTAATCTTTATAGTAATCTTAACAAGTTGATACTTCTTAAAATATGAAGTCAATTGTAACTAGTAAATAAATTTAAATTAGAAATACTTTATTCAATTTAGGCCCTAAGAAGACACTTATGAACGTCAAACATTACTATACCGGTATGGAGAATATCCCAGTCATCGAGAAGAAACGGCAAGAATCTAGATCTGGCTTATCTTTTTTTTTAATTCTAACCGAACAAACAATATTTACAGTTAATAATAATATTAATAATTTAATGGATGCACGACGAGAGGGAATCACTTCCAGACATCACTATCATTCACATTGTCATCCACCCTATAATAAGCTTCTGAGAGTAAAACCGGCTTGACCCTGGCACTTGGCCCTTGAACTTGGCAAATCAGTAAGTAATGTGCTTCGGGCTCTTAATATAGAACCTAACATTATTACCTAAAAAAAACTTTTGCCTTACTAAGTCTTAAAACACGGTACGACTGATTTATGTCTATTTCTAGTATTAAAACTGTGCTAGTCTTTGACAAAATCTAGCTTGTCATAGGTAATCATAGCATAGCATAAACGTTAGGTTATCTAGCGTGTAATAGATACCTACTTATACGTACAAATTTGTTGTATCTTCATGAAGCTTATATTTTTGATAAGGAATGTACAGAAACGCAACATAGACATGTTTAATGACATAGACATTGTATTATTAGACGAATCAAATCAAAAATACTTTGTTCCATTTAGGCAATACGAATAGGATTGTCATAATTGTTGGGAACTAATACAGGACGCTTTATCATAGAGTAAAATGAATTTAGGTACATTTAAAAAAGGGAGTAGAAAACAATGGATTATCATCATAAAACAAACAAAAACAACAAAATAAAAACAATATGACTACTTCAATCCAGTCATATTTTAATGTACATTTTCCTTTATTAGGGATATCAATATTAAATTGTGAAAAAAAACGGAAGACAAAGGGGCAAGTAGTCATATGGGTTAAATACGGCGCGGCGGCGCGGCAGCCCCGTAGGTATCTATCTACGCCAAACCATCTAAAACTACGTGTTCATAAAACATCCACTCATAAAGAAAAGCCGGAAGAAACTCAATCAGGTTTTTCGATTATTTTTACTGTAATAGTTTAGAGTAACGTTATTTAATTAGAAATAGACACCCTACTCTACCTACTGTAGGTGCCTATAATTACTAGAAATATAATTTTTACTATGGGTATGTAAATAGCTTAGTCGAAGTGAAGATTTTTGTTTTAACACCGATTAAAAGTACCTACACATTTGTGGTACAGCTTACAAAAGAATGCTGAGACGAACGACAAAAATTTTCCGGCATGTAAACCCGAGCTAACAGCGATGACGTGCGCCTGCCGCCTGGGTGGATATTTTCAGCCGACGCTTACGTGCGGCGTCGAGCGGCGCCGGCTGCCGTGTTTCTTTTTTGTTTTCTCAATGTTCACCTTTTATCTTAATACGTATACCGCGGTAAAGTTTTTGACTCATAATGATGAAGGCTTAACAGCTTTTGAAAAATGCTACCTTGTATTGAAAATTACGGCGTTATGAATATTCAAAATACGTAGGTACTTACGTTTTATGAATAAATAACTATAACGGAGAAATAAAGAAAAACATAGGAGGTATCTTGACATGAGGTGTATGAGGAAATATCTTAACAGTAACCTACTCATCAAAAATAATCATCAATATTCACATATATGTGTACTGTGTACATATAAACAATGGTTACAAGTCAAACCAGTTATCAAACTGTTCTAATGTTTAATGCAAATGGAATGACGGCATGTATTTTTTGTGAATTTTTAAAATTAGATAATATCTATCTATAGTTTTATCAGACCACACTGATACATATTTTGTATTATCTAGAATATCAAATAACTAGGTACATATGTATTTAAAAAATGCCAAGTGCGTACCGGGCTACGTGCAGTGTAGGGTCTCGTAGTTGCCCGTTACCATATGCAGATTTAGAGAGGGGTTTTAAGTAATTTTCAATGGAATTTGTACGCAATTATTTTACCAAGTACTCAAGTCTTATAAGGCCTACTTACCTCTGATAGTTTTCCTTTTAATTTCATTATATATATACTACCATGAATTTTTTCACATATCAAAAACAACCAATTTGCTGGCAGGGGAGGGTACTTTGATTTTAACAAAAATTAGCAATTTAAAGCTTAATATTTCGCAAACGCATTCCAGGATCGAAAAATGGTTTTCATACACCCGCAATATTTTTCAACCACATATCCAAAGACAAGCAATTCGATGTGATAGACGAGAAAAAAATCATTCTTATTTTACATGCATGGGAGGTACTCGAAACTTTTTTTTTTTCAAGATTTTATTGTACCACATTGTAGGCGTGATTAATATGTAGGTATACCCATAATAAATTATAACTTTGTAGTACTAAGAATCTCCTTGTTCCTTGTTGACTTCGGAAACCTAAAACTGTGTCTAACAATAATAAAAAAAAACAATACTATCAAGTACATGTTTTTAGATGATTCACATAAATACGCATACTTAAAAGCAAGTGGCCACCGACCACACATTAAATTGAAATGAGGAAGCGAATATATTAAGGTTTCATTCAATACGAATAGGTACAGATAACCGATAGCATACTAAGCCGGTGAACAATGGCGGTGGTCTCATATAGAGTTATCACAGCTTCGCGATCCTATTGTATGTCCGCAGCAATGCTCGAGGCATAGATACACATATTTTATTTCTATTTCGTTGCCAAGATGATAACATTTCTCATTATATACCTATATTAGATACGTTGTAGGGACCTACATATAGGAATAACCTATTTTTTATGTATTATATTAAGCAGGCCCTAGATTGATTTATGCAGTAAAATTAAGTAGGTATATTCATACAAACCACCTTATTTAGGTAATTATTAGATAATTTATTAATAGATACCTTTTATCTACGATTGTTATTATATTCTAAATAAAGGAATTATATTTCATTACTTATCTACATATTTTTGAATACATAAGTATTACCTATTTACTTGGTTTTGTTTGTTTTATGTACTTACATATATCTAAATATAGCTATTCAGTACTCAGTGAACACGTTACCTTAGTTTGACATCACATTCACATCATACATGATTTATATAAATTTTACACATATGATGTGAGGGTGATGTCAAATATAGGTCGTTTATTATTGGGTAATAAGTTTTACAGTGTAACAACACCGCCTAAATAAATAAATATTTACAAATTATTCATGGTATCTACTGAATTAAAATTTAAGTAGGTAGGTGCTAAGCAAATTGATAAAGTTTACGCATAATTTTTTATACAAACTATATATATACCTACAATGTGAACTGATAACAACACCAGAATAAATACTTACTTACCTATAATAAAGCGACCATTGACGACAAGCAAAGGCAATAATTTATTGATTATTATGGTTTCATACATAACCCATAAGTATCTAACTATAAACAAAGAAGCTAATGAAACCCATGAAACGTTAGAATAAAATATATGTTAATATTATACGTGACATTGAAATTATATTTAATGTAAATAACTGAGAGTTCCCGATTACACAATAAAGGCATACCATCATTATGTCGGTTCACTTAATAAAATATTCACGAATCTACTAGACAGCGTTAGAGAAGTGGTGTGAAAACAAACAATGTTGCGCTGGAGTTGAATGCTAAGCCACAGCGGCGCCGGAGCACGTGCTGCGCCCTACCGTCGAAATATTTATTTTTGGTATTTTTATTTATGACTTATGTCCGGGGCTTAAGCGTACTCATCACTGGCCGACGACTAATATACAAGTTAACCGTCGTATTGTCTTTACATTTAATACTTTGTTTGTGTTATTGTGATAAAAAGTAATTTATAAGTAACATTTTACACATTACATAGGTTTATACAATTTAAAATGGGGCTGACTTAGCTGATGCTATGTGGCGTGGCATTACCACCTAGCGCTAATTTGAAATCATCCCCGTACCTTTTCTTTCCCCATACTATATTTATTTTAAGCGTAGGTAGGAACTTACTTACCTACACCTACCTAACAAAACTACCAAATTATCTAAACACTAGCTGTGCCCCGTGGTTTCACCTGCTTATAATTTAAAATAAATCGCTAATATTTTCATCGGTAGGTCATGGTTATGCGTCACAACTCACACGACTCGTTCGCGCCACTATACCTACAGCCAAAGACCCGAGCCGAGTGTTGAATTATTTTATTTTACATTATCTCCCAAACTATTCCTCCAATTAACATGCTATAAAGGGCAAAGTTTATCTACATAAAATTACCTTGATGGTGAAATAACTTTAGGTCGTAAGGATTAATGTGCCATGCCTAATAATAATGCTCATAAATCAATTTTCAATAAGTAAATCACAAAATACCCTATTGTGGCTATGTATAAGAGATAGAAATATAATATCGCGGACTTTTTTTTAGATGTACTAAGGAGCAATATTTTTGTGGAATATTATATTAACGTATCACTAACCATTACACCACAGCGCACGCGGATAAAGTGTTCGGGTGAGCGATTTCGTCGGAATACTTAACAAAAATCAGTATTTAAAACTAGTTCAAGGTCTAGCCTAATATTCTAGATACCCTAATAGCTAGATAGCTAATTCTAGATAATTCTAGATACTATTCCACGTGAATCTGTCAATCATATACAAAATTTTTTTTTTCGAACCGTAATGGTAGTTCCAGAGATTAGCGTTTATAAACAAACAAACAATAAAACTCTTCCACATTATTATATTAGTATAGATAGATACATATTACTTACAAATTAATTATAGGTATATCTTTGGGAACTGATATGAATAATTTTCAACCAATAATTACATAAAAAAGAACTAATATAGGTTTAATTTTATTTATTAAGTGATATTTTTTTTTAATAAATAATTAATTTTCCCTTCAGTTCAAAAATCTCATTTTAGTAATATTTCAAAATAAACAAACATCAATCAACAGTCATTTCTAAAATATGTTAAATAGATACCTACATTCAAAATTGATTCAAACTTCATTTTTACTTACGATTAGGTATTGAATAATTTATGTAGTAGGCAGGGATGTTATGGATATCTGTATCCGTAACCGAAACTATCGGATATCCGAAATAATAAAATATCCGTAACCGTAACCGTATCCGATATATATGTTTCGAATAATTTCGGATAGGGGCGGAGTCTAAATGAGACACGTTATGACATGTTTTGTTTTTTGCCCGGGCGAACTGATACACGAGCCTCGCGCGTACCTCTGTGCATTGTTTATATCTATTGCTTAGACATAGCCAGTCAGTCATTTACTCTTGTGGGATTTACTTACATAACAAGTGTTGTGTGAATTAATTTTATTAGGACAAAATGCGTCCTAAGTCTAGTTTAATTTGGACACTCTTTGATCAGGTGAATACAGATTTCGCAAAATGTAAACAGTGTTCTTTGTTTATTTAATAAACTTTAATATGATTTTGCTTTTTCATTCGATAGGTAACGGTTTAAAATGAGTAGCTATAATAATTACTTATATGGCTGATTGGAATACCAAGTGGCAACTTAAAATAAAGCCCAATAATTATCTATTTGTATTTTACTTTTACAATTTCTTCAAAATCTAATATCCATAACCGAAACTATCCGAAAGTAACGGATAATCCGAAATAATTTCATATCCGTAACCGTATCTGAAACCGATATAATATCATTCATATATCCGTATCCATATCCAGATCCGAAATTTCATATCCATAACATCCCTGGTAGTAGGCACATACCGTACATGAACTCCTAGTAAAGTAATTATTTGCCGCTAAGCCTAGTCATTAGCTGTAAACCTATTTAATTAAGAAATAAATTGCTTTAAGTGCGTCGACTAACTATTATTTTTTTGGCGGGATATCTGACTGTCATGTTGTGGTTTTTATTTTTTATTCATACATTTGTGTTATTTGACCCTATATTGTGTAGTACAGGTGGCGTTATGCATAATAAAGCTTGATTATTGTGCACAAGTGAAGTGGATTGAAAATAATAACTTGGATCATGAATTCTGGAATGTCTCAAAAACTTTCTAGAAAGTACTAACAAGGGAGTCACCATCTTGTTAGGATCCTGAAATCTTCATAACACTAGAAACTATATGCACTCGATAATAGCAGTAATGGTCTTCAATAAAGAGAACTGGTTGCCAAGTTAGGACAAAAAATAAGAAGTTACCTACCCACACTGTTAATATTTTTTGTAACATTACAATCGTATTACAAACCAAAGTATGAATAAAATTACAAAACAATGTATCTATGCTAATCCAAAATAATAATACCTACTATACGAATATTTTTCCTAGACATGTGAAGAAACTTACAAAAAAAATATGTTTTAATTTCACAATATTTATGTATAAACCCGCCACAAAAAGTTTTACAATACCCGATTTAAATTTTGGCTAAATGTTTTGCTTATCAGTTTCCAACACATTTTTTGTAAAATTACCATTGTCATCTTTAATAGTATATCTTCTATTAAGTGTGAAATTCTTGTATACTTACATACATATATGTATGTATGCATTAACATATATCTCTAATTGGTTTCGCGGAAACGGCTGTAACGGTTTTTATGAAATTTTGTTTTACTTTCCAAGTTTATCTAGACCGATTTTTTTAAATACTGAGTTTGATGAACGAATGAAGAACGATCTATAATATTGTTTTTATGTACGTCGGTTTCGTCGATGACTGTAAGCTTATTCAACTGAATCAACTACAAAGTGAGATACATTTCATTAAGTTTACAACCATTTTTTCCTATAAACATATCCCGTTTTTGGGTTAAAGACTGGGTCCCTGGGTAACTAATAATAATAATTTTCTAATGAATTTGATGATTGACTCATTAATCATCATTCCACAAAAAAAATACATATACAATTAAAATGTAGACCTTTTTTGCATATGATTTTTTTTCAATTTATATTTCTTACCAAATAAAAATAATACAATAATTTAAAAAAGGACACTTTTTAAATGGGATGATCAAAGAAAGTGACTAATTATTGAACTTTATAACTTTTCTAAATTCGTTATAGGTACGTATTTCTATGGCATGGGTTTTATTAATATCTACTTACCCTTTGTTATTAGGTTCTGTTTAGCTTCCATAAAGAAGACTAGGAAGAAATATTCTCGATATTCTTGAATTGAAGTAGATTAAATAAAGTGGTTGTTGAATCGGCATAGAAAGTTCAACTTATACCTAATGATACGTTCAGAGGTAGGTGTATATGTACTTAAGTACATGTTTTTAAATAAATATCGATCGATTATTGAACGATGCTTCCTTTTGAATGGATGATAATTGAGTGGGCATGCGTATAAGTAGGTACTATCTACTAATGTATAAACTCACATTTTACAAATCATATAGGTGTATATCAATAAGTATAGTAAGTATTTTTCCTAATTAATTAATAAATTTAATTTAGACTAAAATGTATTCTAACAATTTCCACTGTTTGAAGGTAGGTAGGTATCCACCTACCTTATACTAAATACTTACTGTAGAAAAGGACGTACGTAAATAAAAACAAACTGTATCAAAATTAAACAGAATATTTTTATAACATAAAAAAAAATTATAATGCATTATGTATTACAAATAGTACAAAATATTCATAGATAATAATAAAATTTTCAAACTCAGCCATTCTCACTTACATTCTTTCTCTCTAGTGGAAAAGAGACAGCAATACCATATATCTCTTTCATAAGGTCGACGCAGAACCGAAATGGCGGGCGTATAACAAACACAGTATAATTTTAATGATATAATTGACAATTTAATCACATCACTGTAAAATAAACACAAAAACTGAATACCACAATGATTATTTTTTATGTTTTATAAGTTTACAAACAGAACCAATCCATAAACCATTTAAAATTGACTAAAATCACATTGAATGTCATCGCACGGCATATCGGTCGCCATGTATCCAAATTCCCTGGTCCAGGGTTGCATTAAGTTTTAGCAGAAGCAAATCTTTTTTTCTTAAGAACTAATCTGATACGCAGTTTAATTCCTTATTTTAACATTTTATAAGTAGATAAAAAAGCTGTTATTAAAGAATCCAATCATTTTATTTTCAATAATTTCTTCTGAGCCTTTGAAAGTATTTTATTTTTAATAGGACAAAAATGTTTATTCTGAGAAAAAATATTGATGAAAATTAAAACTTAACAAGCTGAATTTATAAAATAATATAAATTGAATAAAATGATGTAGAAGAGCACTTGCTTGTTGTAACGATTTTGATTTAACAGTAATTCAACATATACTGCTCCTTTAACTCTTCCTGTTTTAAACTAAATTGAAAAACATCAAAATTAATAATATTAAATTCAAAACTATCACTTACTAAAAAAAATAACAATGTTACAACTTACCCCGTGCTCGGGGTTAGCTGTGAAACATCTATTGGAGCAAGTAGTAATAGCAAAAATAATCAAAATTTTAACATATTATATTTTTGAACAATAAAACTAAAAGTTACATATGTATTGCCATTTTTTCCAAATATTGAACTAAAATTTAGTTATAAAATGTAGCAAACGTAAAATATGTAAGCTTTTAAAGCACGAGTAGCTACTATGCCTTTTGTTATTTGAACTATCGTGACTCCTATTTGATAAATTTTTCATATCAAAGAAGCGTAAATTTCGTATTTTAGGAGAAACTGTTGGTATATTTCAAAGAAAACACTAACGTTGGTCTTATTGAAATATTTTGCTGGATTTAGAAACTTCAGTGGCAGCTAAATCGTAAGCCTCCTGATTTTGCCTTGCCTGTTCTGTCATACTCGTATACCCTCTGATTATAAAACAGAACAAATGTAACACGTTACAACAAGCCATAATATTTTGTTACTAGTAACCCCATAGCATATTTTTATTCCCATTTAAATAAACCGTAACACAACATTAGGTAAAAGTAAATATGAAAGTATATAAAGGAAAGAAAAAAAGTTTGAAAAAATTATAATTAAGAAGAAATCTAAAATTTTGTGAAAGTAAAATTTTCTATCACTTGAACGAAATCAAGCACATGCATACATTTCATCTCTGCGCCGTCTGGTGGGACATCGGTAACAATTTTTTTTTTTCGAACTGACTATACTGTTAGCCTTAGGGGCCCTGGAGCCTTTACGGCTTTTACAGCTTTACCGGGCTTGGGGGCGAGCGCTTAGGGCACTCAGCCACGAAAGCTAAGCAACAACATCCGAGGGTGCCAAAGTGGCCGAACCTCGGCTCGGACTGTTGCGCGTATGCAATTAAGTCGCGATCTGACTAAATCCCTATCATTCGATCTAAACTAACTATACATATATACATGTTTCTGCCCCCTGGGAGGAGGGAAGGAACATGTGTATGTGTATTTAGTGGTCTGAAATTTTTTGTCTAATCTAACTAGGCAAAAAAAGAAAAAAAAAGGTCCCTTACAGAACCTATGTACCTGTGTGTTGTGCATGTGTGTATAATGCAGTGTCATGTATGGCTGTGAAAGCTAGTGAATGTAGAGTCACAGTATCGCGCGAACGGCTGCTTGACTCAAGGGCTCCATGCCGATGGATCGGACCTAGGCTTGAGATTCCGCAGAGGAGGGTGGTCGTGGCGGGTGTGCGATCGGTAACAATGTAACGTGAGGTGCGTAATAAGGATAACGTTGAGTCGAAGAAATTTGTTAATAAAGTTTTAGTTCCCAGTGAAAAAGTCGTGCTACTTACCTCTGTTAGAACAAGCTCCTCGCTTCCCTATATATTTTTTGGTGTTGCTGGGTTCTGGTTGAAAAGGTGTGGTTCGCAACACACACTGTCACACGAGGCATTCCAACTCAGCACATAGGAGTAGCAAATTATTATAACTGACCTCAGTACTGTGGTACTTTTCAGGTTAAAAAAATTAAAAATAATTGTATTAAAAAAAATATTATGTATGTTAATTTAATTCTTAGTTTGGTCCTGTGCATGCACGCTCCGCCCATTACAACAACAAAAGTTGGTGCCGTTCCTTCAAAATATCTCGTTTGGAGGCCATTTTGAGGACGGAGTGCGAGCAGGATAGCATCATTAAGTGTGATTGTCACGACCGCACATGCGTGAATGAGACAATTATGCAAAGTTTGTTTAGTTTTAATCTGAATAGGAAAAGAGCGCATGGGGACAATTCCTTTATTCATGTGTGCACAATAATTCTCATTTCGTCTTGGGCTCTTGGTGAGTCAAAACTTGGTGAAAGAACATGAAGTTGAAATTTTGAGTGTTATCGATCACTGTATCTACCTACCTACACTGAATAAAATTTGATTTATTCGAAAACACAAAAGTACTGTAAAATGAACGAGATCGCTAATTTTATTAATAGTTATAGACATTCATGTTAACGTCAGGTACTTAAGTGATTTTTTACTAAATATTGTAGTCGTAAAGCAGTAAAATACATGTTATTATACCGCTTACGGCGATTTATTATATTTCTATGGTAATATAAAATATTATTATAAAACTATTATTTTCAATAGTTCTCAAGACTTTTTCAATATGAGATGATATTTGAACTGTTCAAGAATATTTTTTTTAAGATTTAGATAGGATCAAGACGGATTAATTTTATTATTATGCCAGTTTAAGTTTCTTGAAACAATATAGGCACATACTTATTATATCTACTCACATATTTAGGTAGGTAGATATAACTTTTCATGAAATTCCTTTACGAAACATGTGTATTTATAGGTGGTATTACTTCTGATACAATGTAGTACCACAAGTTTCACAGTGGTCCCATTTGTTATTATAGTTCATTCAAAGCATTATTTCTATTAATTCAAACGTATTGGGATGTGTTTAATCATTCGTGCGCTGTGAACGTGTCGTAAATGCAGAGTAAACATCTAATGACGTCAGTTAACTACTATAACGTCGTGGTCCCTTTAGTTGCCCAGAGATGGCGTTAAACTCAACCGAAATAGCTTGCGCTCGTAAAAATAAATTTTATTGTTATTATGAAAATAAAACGCTTGTCGTCAATTTAAACATCATTTTAGTGTGTAATACGTTTTATTTTATGATTAAGAAGTGTCTTGATGAATTTATATAAGCGAATGATGAATAAAGCAATAAAATCTGCTTTTATGTCCGTATTATCACATTTCTATTGGCACTGTCGGCCCTCATACAAATATACATATGTGAAATTATGTAACATAAAGTTATGACCGTAAACTTGAATAATTTAAATATTAATAGCTAATTTTAACGTTTTTATATACCTAATTTTCATGAATATTTTAGCTACAAGAATTTAATAAGCATTTATTTTAATTTTTATAATCTATATCAATTTGTTTTTTTTTAATTACATATTTTAAATTATGACTACTTAATTTTAATATATTGTGGAATGATGAAATATTTGATAGTAAAATTAGGTTTCGTTTTTAAAATTGCGGTAGCTCTTCGTGTAGTTTATTTAAGCTATACCTCACTTATTATATTGCAGCATTATGCCGATAGGTGGCAGTTTTTCATTTTCAAATACTAACGCAGCGATTTTGTTGTAATTTGGTTTATTCTATTTTCGTTATTTGTTAATAACACAAAAAGTATATATTTTTTAATCCTTATACGCACATAAGTGTACAATTGAAGAGCTTAATGCTTAAAGCATTCTCTACCAGTCTTCCATGTACGAAATAAGTGTATAGGTACAGGTGGTATAAAGATCGGTCGAAAAATAAGTATAGTGACTTGGTATACTGAGAATTAAAGAATCGAAAGAAAGCTGTAGATAAAATTGTGCGAAATTGTGAGAGTTTAAAAACAGTGTTTTTAAATATTTTTATGGGATTTAGGATTATTAACTACCGAGAAAATAAGACAAAGTATTCCTATATTGCCGAATAGATGTCGGTTTTAACTTGGCCCGGTATTTGGATACATGATCATACTTCCAAAGACGAAAGATGAAAGAGATAAAGTTATTGAGTTGACTAGCAAGTTTATTTAAGAGATCTTCTGAGATGTCCGAGAGAAAACGGAAGAAAATTAATTAAACGGCCGAGAGAATGACGAGAACATAAAATTTCCTACTAACTTCCTTGACTGGGTCTGTCCAGCATAATTTACCTAGTAGGAATCGAACATGATACCAAGATTTTTCACCATAGTTGAGTAGGGAATGGTACATTTATTGTACTGAAGAGTAATCAAATGAAAATCAATCTTAGCAAGCTGTTTTCAGCTACCAATTATACCTAATGAAGTGACACAACGTCCCCGCGGTTTCATTGTTAGTTTCTTCATATTAGTCTATACATACCAAGTCACTGATTTAAATTTAAATAATGTTAAGGCATTAAATAAGGTTACTTATACCTATATATATATATATATATATATATATATATATATACGCCAGTGCCTGTCCTACATTAGTGTGGAGATATTCATCTTATACACAAAACATGTGTCTTTAAGTTTTAATGCTAATTTAGGGTAGGTAGATAATTATCATCATACCTAGATACCTATTACCTATCAGAAAATAGCACGAGCCCAAACGATACACGTAAGTACCTAAGTCATCATCATTTCAGCCGAAAGACGTCCATTGGAAACAATGATGACAATGTAGCGTGTACGACTTCGCGTCGATTGACGTGAGTTCGAATCCCTGCAATGAGTCTGAGCGTTTGGTGAAAGAAAACATCGTGAGGAAACCATAGCATGGTGGTAGGGCATTTTCTAATGCCCGCCTGAATAGCTACCACACTCAAGTTGAAAATCTGTCGCCAAAAACCAATAGGTCTGTTCCGACAGCTGCACTTGAGAGCCAGTCTTCCACTAGGCTTAGCGGGTTATCATCTTGGGCCACATCGACACTTAACATCAGGTGAAATTGTGGCCACTACGCAAAACCTATAACGAAACCTATACTTAAAGAAAAAAAAACCTGCCCCAATGAGATCGCCACAACGACTGATACCTAAGGACCTACGTACCAAAAAGTCATAGGTCGATAATACCCCCAATAAACATACCCATTATGTATTTTGTAAATATTTAGAAAACAATTTAAACGGATATAACAATAATTATTAATTATACATAGAGGTAGTAAATGAGGGTCAGTGTAGCAAAGGTTCTGGAAAAATTGCCATGTTGCATGGCAATACCGATCTTCTGGTCCCACAAGATTTTTTTTTTCAAATTTCCTGGTCGTTATCTATAAAAATGACACTGATCACGAATATGGCGATAGGTTTCTATTTCAGGATTTAACTCAAAAATGGCTTTACCGATTCTTAATTTTGTAGGTACACGGGAAGCTTATGTCATTGGTAAAATGATAGATAGGCTATAAGAATTTTCAATAACAGTTTTAGATATCTCAAAAAAAAAATACTCGATCGATTTTGATGAAATTTTATACTCGGGAAGTATACCTATGTCACAATTGTCACTAATATAAATAACAAAAAAAAATCCGCGATAAAAAATTACTGCTTAATAAACGCGTACAGAACCGCGGGCGCACTACTAATCTACATTATTCTTTTAGTCTACTATATAATTCCACAACCTAGTCATTTCAGCCGAAAGACGTCCACTGCTGGACATAGGCCTCTCCCAAAGATCGCCACAACGACCGGTCCTGTGCTGCCCGCATCCAGCGGCTTCCCGCAACCTTTACCAGGTCGTCGGTCCACCTTGTGGCGGGTCTGCCCACACTGGCGGGTCTGCCCACGCTTACCTACCCACAGCCTAGTAACATTTTATAAACCTTTTATTAGATTTGTAGGTACCCGACAGAATTGTTTTTTTTTTAATACTACAATGGCAGTCACCGCAGCCTATGGAAGCTTGCAACACCAGAAGCATCACATGCGCGTTGCCGACTGCATATTGCATTATGCATTAGATTGTATTTTGGAACAGGTATGGTCTGCTGTTAATCAGGCACGATGAATTAGGTACAGATATAGTTGACCCTGGCGAGAATCGAACATAAGATCCTCATAAATTCAGTCAAAAACCTTTTACGTTTGACCACGGAACCGTTCAAGGTCGCGCCCTTGGTAGCTTACCAGGTTAACATAAGTACCTACCTATATACTTACTTAAGCATTACGAAACCCGTGTTCAGAAGTCAGTAGATAACGATACAAAAAGACCAGAGAGCTCAAGTTTCTTATCACAACAAACAAATAATAAAAACAGTAATAGTTTCATTCACATTCGAGCGACAGATGTGATGATATTCGCATGGCAGGCGGCGCTTGCGCAGGGCACGCGCTGCCTGCGCGCATCGTAAACACGATTTTTACTACCACTCGAACGCTCGTAAACGTCACGTGAATTGCGCCGTTTGTAGAACTCACAGTAAACACCGACCAGATTATTTTGTATACGCCTCCGGGCCCAAAGCTCCATATAAATTCGAAACTTTATGGACTTAGGCGACTGTGAGCACGTGGATTGTTATTATGCCATTCTTTGGACGTTTATTGAACCATTATTGACTTGTTTAAGGTATTACCCGTTTAGTAGAGATAAAGGAGTTTATGGCTTTATCTTGTGGGCCAATTACGATTTGCCCGATCGGGCAGCGCCTGTATGTCTACTGCGACTGCATTGCTTTATGTGTGTAATTTTCTTATTATTTATCGGCATATCGATAGTTTAAGGATTAACAATAAGTCTTGTAAGTACAATAGGTATCTTAATAGTTTCAAAATACATCATTTTTTGTATAAGTAGGTACATTACCAATTTGAGTAAATACCGGGTAAAAAAACGAGAATAGTCCCAAAGTGGGGGATATAAATATTTTTTAATCTGTTAATGGTAAATACTTCATTTTTACCAGATTTACCCGAAACTTTCTCTATCAACTTTACTTACCTTTATACCTTACTTTTATTTTTCCTACAAATATTTACAGATATTATTATGATGTTTGTATTAAAAAAAAATGAACCTCCATGGAAATGCTACTGGTTTAATTCATGGTGGTAGCTAATCAGGTGACATTTACATTTGTCCTACCATCATACAAAATGGTTTCTTTACGATGTTTTCCTATACTGAAAGCTCAGGGGCTCATTGTTTGATTTGAACCTATGTACCTATATTTAAACGTAGCTATAATCAGTAATCACTTCCCAATTTTGTTTACCTCAGAGACAGTGTGGACTAAATTCAGGTCTATAAATAACTTAAGGTGAATATTTGCCTGATATACGGTAAACTATTTACGTAATCAATTTTGTTAAGTAGAGAGACAACAATAATTACTCTTAAGTATGCTGCACCTTAAAAAAAAAAACAAGCAGTTACCTTCGAAAGACTCTGAACTGGAATAACTTTACCTATTGGTATAAAATTATCTTAATAGAAGAATAGGAATACACTTGCAAGAGTCTCATTAGTTTTAAATGTAACTGCAACTAACGATTTATAATAAACAATTTCATATTTAGTCCAGTAAAAATATCGATATATTTTTGTTACATAACAAAACATTCACAAACCTGATACAATAATACCTACGTAGTGTCATAATAAATTACTTATCGATTAGATTTTCTGACTATTTATAAATTGATGTTTATTTATTTGTTGACTTTTGGTTTTTGTGTAAAAAATATCGAATGTAAAAAAAAGCATTTTGAAAGATCATGGATATATTTCTGCAACATAAGATATCTTTCGCTTTTGAGAATGCCAAACAGCAGGTGTAATGCGAAATATTGGAAAGCTACACCTTTGCCCAAAATGATATTAGGTACCTACACTAACTATAGGTATAGAAGTATTTACTAAGAATATCTAATCATAGATAGCATTTTTGTTCAGAGAAACGATTATATCTAGCAATATAAAGTGCGTAAAGAAGGGTAATGAAAAGTTTTCATGTATGTAGGTATATTCATGTATGTAGGTAGGTAAACGAAAACAGGAAAACTGGCTTTTTTTTAATTGGAATTATACCTATAATAAATTAATAACTTATAAGTATATACAATCTGCCCCTTTGCTTAGGATTTTGTGGATTACGAGGAAGCCTTCGATTCGATTGAGATTGAGATTCGGTTGTACTGCAGTCTCTACAGCGGTATCAAGTTGACTACCGGTACATCGAAGTGTCGAAGTGTTTGTACGAAAACCCACCGACGACATAGTAGTCTTGGCTAAGACCATGGAGGACCTCCGTGCAATGCTCAATGACCTCAGTTAAGCATCTGAACGAGTTGGCCTTAAAATTAACATGGACAAGACGAAGATTATGTCGGACGTCCATGTAGAGCCAACTCCCGTAAAGGTCAGAGACTGTACGCTTGTAATTGTTGATGATTATGTTTACCTCGAACAAACTATCCAGTTAAGTAGATCCAATTTAGCGTTTGGGAAGCTATGTAACATCTTCTCGTCCAAGATACCGCAGTGTCTCAAGACAAAAGTCTTTGACGAGTGTGTGTTGCCAATTATTACATATGGTGCTGAGACGTAATCGCTCACTATGGACCTCATAAGAAACCTCAAGGTCTCTCAAAGGGAAATGGAGATAGCTATGCTCGGAGTTTATCTGCGTGATCGAATCAGAAATGAGGAGATCCACAGGAGAACCAAATTCACCGATATAGCCCTAAGAATAGCTAATAGGTACTTAAGTGGCAGTAGGCGCAAGCCACGTAGCTCGCGTAGAACGGATGGTTGATGGGGCCAAAAAATTCTCAAGTTTTATTTTTTTGCTTACTGTCTTAATTTGTATTCAGACTTTTCTTAACTATTAAACGGTTTAAAAAAATCATCACATCTCAAAAAGTATTTGCTTAAAGAGGTTAATGCAATAAAATGCGAGCGTGGTGGTCACGTACCGGAAGACGCTGCGTGGGCCATAAGGCGGTCTGACGACCTGGTAAAAGTTGCGGTTGACCGCTGGATGCGGGCAGCACAGGACCGGTCGTTGTAGCGATCTTTGGGGGAGGCCTATGTCCAGCAGTGGACGTCTTTCGGCTGAAATGATGATGATACTTATAAGTTGAATAAAGTGTGTATTATTTGATTTATTACATGGGTATATATATGTTTCATATTGTACAATACTAGGTATATTTTTACAAATGGTGCGGTAAACTAAATGAATCTACCTATTTAATTCGAACGCTTTATAATTACTCCAGATTTTCTTAAAAGTTTGCAAACAGTTATAATATTAATTTAGAATATTTATATGTAATTATGTATTTTCCATTACGTGAAATTTTAATAAAAAAAGTTCCCTATTAGGTACCTACCTGCATTCTAAATATTATACATAATAATATAGCCAATAAAAAATAAAAACTGAAACCCTACAAAGATTATGTAAAGATCTCTCTAACTTTTCCCTAAATTGATAACATTGAAGAATTAGTAGTAATTGATACAGTAACTACTTACTTAATATATTTAGGCATAGGGTAATATAAATATCGTATCTATTTACTTACCTATGTGATTTTACATGATGTCAGTACATACGAAATTTATACATAATGAACTGTTAATTTCATCAATTTAATAAGAAATATATTCCACTGAAGACATTATTTATTTATTATGTTTTGTTTTTTTTTCTTTATGCTTACTGTCTTTATTTATATTCAGACTTTTCTTACTAAACAGTTTAAAAAAAAAAACCATCACATCTCATCTCTACCTTTATTTCAAAAAGTATTTGTTTAAAGAGGTTAATGCAATAAAATGCGAGCGTGTCTCAGGGTAGGCCGCACTACCACAACCATTCAATCGTTTGATGACTTCATTTGGACGCGCGAACTGAGTGCTCTTGCGATAATGCGCTATTGTTTACCCTTCGAATAGTGTGCTTTCATTGCACGCGCTACACAGCGCCAGAAAGAAATAGCAATAGTGTGGTCGCCTCCGTACGCGCGATAAGCGATCCGTGGACTGCAACCCGTCACCGTCGCACTTAAGCGCGTTGCGTATGTGTGAGCCCGACAGAAATAGCACTCGTAAAACAGGTAGTAGAAGAAATAATAATCATCTTTATGACTTCTCACTCTATTCAGCACCTTGTTACGATACTGCACGCTCATTGTGATACGGCCGAGGAGTGGTTGTAAAATCTTTTCTTTACTCGCCGGCTTCACTAATTGTACGTTTATGACTTTACGACTCTTGCGGTGTTGCTTTTGAATTGTTTTCATTATTTCGGTTTTATTGATGAATTTAAATGCCTTCTGCACTCCTCATGTGATGACTTTTTAACTTACATAAAATTGTACTTAATAGTTTTGGTTTTACTTCATAGGTATTATTATTATTTTGAATACTTAACCTTTCATCTATGTTGCCGTTAGGTGTTAGGCAGAGTGGTGGTGAGTATATAGTTAGGACACCACGTGCTTGAGGAGGTGTGATAAGAAAAGGAAAAGAGAGCGTAACTGATAATATTAATAGTGATTAGCGAAAAGGGGACGGAACAATCGTCGTTGTTGCGATCGCAGGCAGTGCGCGGGGCGGCACGGTACGCCGCGAGTCAGTCTCAGTAGATTGCGTGAGTTGAGTCGCGCCGGTCGCACACGGCAAGCAGCCGCGCGCTCCCGTCACACGCGACCGAAAACTTCGCTCGCTACACACGCGCCCGCCTCACACCCATCGCGAACTGAAACATTTTCAAAGAGTTATCACACAGCACACTCGTCCGAACCGAGAGACGGATCGGCGCCCCAGACGATACCGCTTAAAAAGTCATAAAACCCGCGGCACGCGCTCCCAACTCGTAAAATAATCGTAAAAAGTAAACACACGTCAACTCGCCTTTATCGCCAACGAAGCCCATTATGACGCTTGAGTGATGTTTAAGAGGCAATAAAATTAATAAAATTAAATTACATTTGTCCGTATTTGGAGTGACATTGGCGGAGGTCGCGTTATCAAAGAGCGTGAAACGCGATGACATAAGTGTTCATTGAGTGACGTTAGTGCCGGAGACTGGTCAGAATGAACTCTTATTTCGAGCAGGGTGGCTTCTACGGGGCACACGGTGTGCACCAAGGAGGCGGCGGTGGTGATCAGTACCGTGGCTTCCCGTTAGGTCTGACCTATGCCCAGCCTCATGCGTTGCACCAGCCTCGTCCACAAGACTCACCGTATGATGCATCGGTAGCGGCTGCGTGTAAACTGTACGCCGGTGAACAACAGTACCCTAAAGCGGACTGTTCGAAACCAGGTGCTGAACAACAGAATGGATATGGAGGCAAAGAGGCCTGGGGTTCAGGTCTTGGGGCGCTTGTAAGACCGGCGGCGTGTACCCCTGAAGCCCGGTATAGCGAGTCTTCAAGTCCTGGGAGAGCTCTACCGTGGGGCAACCAATGTGCTCTGCCTGGAGCAGGCGCATCAGCAGCTCAACCGGTTCAACATCAGCCCACCAACCACACCTTTTATCCCTGGATGGCCATAGCAGGTTAGTCCCGCACTTTAAATTTAATAAAAAATAAAAACAAACATTAATAATAGAGTGAACTAATGATAGTAAAATTCTATAGAAATATATATCAGAATACGTAAATTAAACACCCATATCTAGTAAATAAAAATATAATTGACCATTAGTAACAATAAAACAACCCTAAGATTCTCGTTCGTGTAAAACAGCTCTAAAATCTCGCTTCAGTATATTCGTAACAAATCAGAATTGCCCATTCCAGTCTCGTAGGAGCCCAATAAGAACTGTTTCGGAAGGTAGCCGCTCTACAATTCGAGTGTCAATAAAACGCACATAAAACGAACGACCCTCGTTAGCACCTTATTAGTGGGACAGATTTGAGTAGCACTCATATCACTTTTATTGCGGGCCTCAAATCTTGAATTGCCCATTAAAATAGTAATTTGGTATGTTATTAAATTATTTTATCATTATATGTCAAACATAAAATATTTAATCGACGCACATAACTAATTTTTTTTGGACTCTAACGTTTACTTTTGTTTGTTTTATCTATTTATTTCACAAATTTATTCGGATTTTTTTATATCATTAAATTTAAAATTTATTTTTATTAAATACTTGGTCATTTAACTCTTATCATCGTGGAAAGATTCTTCTGCATATCTGTAGTTATATTGTGAGATGGGTCAAAAATAATGAAAGTATAAATTATATTTCAATAAAAAAGAATGTTTTTCTCAATATTATCGTTTCTTTGAACTTACCTAATTATATTTATTTATTACTTGATATTGTTTATTACACGAGCTCTTGAGATATAACCTACGTTAATGTTATCACACCAGCTATGACAATATCTCTCCTACATACCTATAAATATATTAATACTCATAATTAAGGCTCATTAGGGATCATAATATATTATGCTTTATCAACAACACCCTTCCATTATTAATTATTGCAAAAAAAAATATATGTTTGTAATTTAAACATTTCCGTTTAATCTAGGATTAAAATCTACATTCTGAATTTCTGCAAGTGAAATCAATTAATTTAAGAAGTTATAAAATATATTTGATATGTGGGTTAATTTCTTTCTTTTTATAGGTAGATTATCTTTAATGAATTAATATAGACTGTATAGATTGTCGGTTTCCCAATAAGAAATAATTTGTAAGGTGAAAATCTTAATAGTGTGGAAATTGTACCAATATCAAAAACAAAATATCATAATATTTAACTATAATTTAAGTGAGCAATATAATTTTATTACTTGTATACATATCACGTATATTCTAATTGACATAATTATGTAAATTTTCAGATAAATACTTTTAAGGTAAGAAAAAGAAAAGCAGTGAGAACCATTTTGTTAACTGATTCAAAGTATTTTTATATTTACGTGGAATTTCATATTTTTCATAGGTAATATACGCCTGACAAATAAATCGCTATCAGTTCTGATTATTTATTCACAGACTTTCACCTTAAAGATCAACGTAATTGTAACTTAATGAATTGTAGCTAACAATGGTAACTCTATGAATAGTTTATAATCTCTGTCTATCTAATAAATAGTCATGTATATCCCTAAATCAAGTGTACATACAACTCGGTTAAAGTTCTACATGGTAATGGTGTATGTTCGTTCATTAAATTCATGATGTGTGTATAAAATAAATAATTATGAATAAAATGACTGAGTGCATCGTTTTAGCGCTCCAAGTCGCACCGGGAGCGCGCGCGCCTTTCCAGCGACGCCCGCCTGGGTCATCGCCCCGATCTAGTTTGGGCGCATTATTATTAACTTAGGAGTGCCACTGACCATTCAACAAATGATCATTACAATTACGTTAATCTTTGAGATGAAAGCCGGTGAATAAATAATCAGGACTGATAGCAATTTATTTGTATTTAATTGACAGGCGTACATTATCTAAGAAAAACATGAAATATCACGTAAATATAAAAATACTTTGTATCAGTTAACAAAATGGTCCACCACTGTTTTTCTTTTTCTTGTCTTTAAAATTCTTCATATGAAAATTTACATAATTATGCCAATTTGATTATAAATGATATGTATACAAGTAATAAAATTATATTGCTAGCATATATATCACTTAAGTTGTAGTTAAATATTATGACGATGTTTTGTTATTAATATTGGTACAATTTCCGTACTATAAAGATTTTCACCTTACAAATTATTACTTATTAGGAAACCGACACCATACAGTCGATACTAATTCATTAAAGATACCTATAAAAAGAAAAGAAATTAACCAATATATTAAATATGTTTTACGCTTTAAAATGTTTGTCTCCCAAATTCCATTCCCACAAGTTCAAGAACACATTGAAAATCACCAGTTCTAACTACTTAGAAACAACTGTCCAGTTGGATTGTGTATTTAAAATAGTATGACAGCGGCGACCTCCGATAAATTTCGATTTCTCAGTGGTCGCCGTTATGTTTGGATTGTACTGTGCTCAGTACTGTAATCAGGGACAGTACCGACAAACTGCCGAGCTATTATAAAAAAAAAATTAGAATAGGTACAACAATTTAAATTAATAATCGATGTAATTTCTAGACTAAATGTAATCGAAGTGGTTTTTATGAGGCCTGTTAGCAGACGTTTTATATTAAGTTGATTTCCTTTACGGATTTTTTATCGTGTTAGCTATGTACCTACGTTTAGATTTTGGTGAATCAAACGGAAATACCTTTTGCACAACTGTTTTGTAAGTGCATAGTTTTTTATTGATTGTCTGAAGATGTACTTAAATGATAACATAATTATACTAAATCAGAAAAAAAAAACATATTAATACACTTAACACAACACTATATTATTGATTTCAAATGATCAAAACATTTATACACCTAGTAGTACCTACCTATTTAAATTCAAATTGATGTGCAAGTTCATTCCCACAAGACAGGTTTATCTTATAGAATTTTTTTCAAATAAGATCATGGCCTTAGTAGATTTTATTCACAAAAACATTGCTGTTTCTGTAAAGGGCGTAACATTTTTCAGACGAAATTGAGATTGTATTTTTTATTCTTGTTTCTTTATATAAGTTAATTTTCAACTATATATTTCATGGCATTTTTTTTTTGTTAAGTATTTTAAATGTAGGAACTAACTAACATACACCTTAGAGCATTTGTACTCCTCTGAATATGAGCAGTAAACGGGTTTATAAAAAAGGTGTAGTAAAAAAAAACAGTTTAATATCCAGTTCAAACGTATATATTGTATATACCTAATTTGGCATTTTATAGTCATGTTTAGCCCTCGATTTTTGGTATTACGTTTACATATACTTTCATTTTTTTTCTATGAACATATAATTATTTTTATTTACATGTGAAAAGGATAACTTTGCGTATTTAACTTTAGTTAAAGTAATTTAAATTGACCTGCACATTACTAACGCCTAATTATAACAACGCGTGTGGTCCCACCTCTCATATTTCATGCGACTTCATAAAATTAAGTAACACGGCCCAAAAAAATTAAATAAAAATAAGTAGTTGAACTGTCGGCCATATTTCACTCGGGGTTCACGCAACACAGTCTGCGAAACAATACAAGGACGTGTGTGGACGGACGTGGGCTGTATTAAAAGTTCGCGATTTCATCTCGAACTAACATTATCGGGCTATAAGTGTGTTAAAAGGGAAGCTTTACATGCATGAAAGATACATTGAGGTACATATTATTACATTAGTATGATTTTATGACGCATTAAAAAATAAATATAGGTAATTATTATAGTAACGCACCGTCTTTATTCAAGTCAAAAGTTTTTATTGAAACCGTATCGTACCCGGAACTCGTATTGAATGCTTATTGATACAAATCACCAATTAAACTTAAATTAAGAGGTAGGTATGCTTGGTTCTTTCGTAAATTTTTTACTCGGCTCACGATTTTTTAAAACTTTACTAGGGGTCAATGCTAGTAGCATTTATAACAGTTTCATATTTAAACCGCACCAAAACCAGCAAATTTTAACCAATCCATTTAAAGTAGGTTGATTATAATAATATTTAGTTATCTACAAAAACAGTAATATAAGCACGTATAATTGTAAACGTAATAATATTATTAACTATTAGCTGTGCCCCCGGCTTAGCTCGCGTGGACGACAAAAGTACGCGTAGTTTTTAAATACTTAAAGAGGTAACTTTTAAGATATTGTATTTTTTTTAAAAAGAATTAAGTATCTATGTAAAGATTAAAACAAAAAAAAATATCTAAATCTATCCAGTACTTTTTGCGTGATGCGCGCACAACGACAAACCTCAATAATTTTATTTATATAGATGAAATATGTTTGCACGATGAAAAAAATATATTATCAGGCAAACATCCCAAATACTATATGTATTGAGATGTCTACTGAAACAAACTGTAATAATAACTGAAACGCTCATTTATTATCATCAGGATTTAAATTTTAGATAAATATTTAAATAAAAACATGTCATGGATAAAGTTGATTAATTGTCAGGTATAAAGTATAGAAATAGAAAATCCATATTTCCTAATCTATCCAATTTTATTCTATTCTATTCAAAAAAGACAATATTTAGCTATCGTATTTAAATAACAAAATTTTAAATGTACTTTGTTAAATTTAAATTGTACCTATGTATATATAACATAAACAATTTCAATTTACTTGCCTAGACTTCCCATCCCTTAACCTCATAACGTATAACCTATGCATTATATTACAATCCCGACGAATTTTGTACGGAACCACGAAATTGTCCATATAAAATGTGTTGGCTGGTTTTATACCATTATTAAATTAAATTATATTTTATACCGTATCCAGTTATTCGGACGTCCTCATACTGTAAAGTATCGTAAAGCCTCACGCCAAAACTTGACTCTATAATTTCTAAACAGGTACGAAAATGGCGACCGAATCTGCCTTGAGGGCTTGAAGGCTTTTTTTTTTGTCGAAGGGAAATGAGGTATTGTAATAACTAGTTTGCTTCTTGTATCCTACTTTAAACAAGTTCCGATAACGTTTTTATTCTTTTCAATTGTTTTTTATACATGCATTGTTTTTACGCTTTTTAATAAGGACGATAATTCACGTTGTAACCATTTGAATGGACCTGATAAGTAGCATCATAACAAATATAGTTGTTTACTAAATTTTTATTTTAGAAGTATTTGTAAGTACCTAGATGGAACAACTGTTTCTCCACTTATGTATTCGATCCGAAGCATCCAGTTGTTCTAATATAATTAGATATAACCAGAGATCCTAAGTTTTAGAAATGTAAGTAGGCTTTTGGTGCATTTAAGGAACAGATTCCTTCTCACGGAAACATTCATGTTCTCAAAAATAATGAAAATTCAACTCCCAATAGTACCGGTAGGTTTCGGCCGAAATCATTATCATGTCTGAATTCGTAGTAAGATTAAATAGTGATTTGAAACTAAACACTAGTAGGTATTAATAATATATTGTAATTTTTACACAATTAAAAATTTCAAAAAAGAATAATTCACATTACAATTATTGTTAATTAAAAATCGTATGTAACAATTGTTAATAGATTCCATAGTAAAATGCTCCAATTGCATACGTTGCATTAATGAGTACCTAATATTATTAATTATAAACATTATTAACATTTATCTATGTCGAAGATAATTTACTCAATTTCAAATTTCTCTTACAGGTATTTGTTTCACAAATCTGTAACTTTTATAACAGATATTTTTTTCATAATTAACCCTTTTAATTATTCCTTTATCTTCTATTCCTAAATATCAAACCTATAGAAAAATACTCCTTCAACTTACATTCAATGATAAGGTACATTTTTAAGGTTAATGTAGATAATTGCTTAAGCTTACATATTGAATAATAATTAAAAAAAAATGAAATAGGTACCTACTCGCTCACTGAGAATTCAATATATTATAATCTATGTGTACAATTTCCATTCTATACGAGGTATCCACAGATTTACCTATTTATTGAGACTCTTTAAATTTCAACCAATATCAATCATTACCACACCAGATTTTTAAGGGACAATTTTTAGGTTAAACAAAGACGGTTTACTGAAATCATTTAATACTCATCGATAATAAAGCTATTTAAAAAGAATGCACTCACGGACTCAATAGTGGCATTTTGTAATGGTATCCCAAATTGGTTAGTCAGTTCACCACACAATGAAAACAAACACTAACACAACAACACCATAATAGCCCTGTAACAGTCGCAAGCCATAAACTAATAATGGGGGAGAATATGTTTTATGGGTTCCAAGTTCTGAATACGTTTAAAAAGAATTTTTTGTTAATTTAGTACCACTCAAACCGTCTGCGAGTTCGCACGTTTGTTGATTTTGAGAAGTCATATAATTACAGTTGGATAGTTGTGTCATAGAGAAAACTAAAGTCGAATTCTAAATTTAAATTGTGAGATTGACGTGCGCCTGGTACAGCGGAGGTGTGCATGCGCTTGTTTCCCGCCTGTCCGCGCCGCGCGCCGGCGGCCATCTTGGATAAGATCGATCATAGGTGTGCAGCTGTGAAGTGATAAATAATGAATTCTGACTGGTTCGTTTCTTGTGAACATTCTTTTTTACATAAACTAAACCATTACACAATCTAGAAGAAAGACATTATTGATTAAATTATCATTACGTTAACTACATCCATATATGTGTATATATTAGGTATAGAATATGTAGTACATAATTTATTGCATAAATAACTGTACTCTATATTTTGGTTATTTAAATAAATTTCAAAATACACTTACTAAGTAGTCACAATTCTAAAAAAGTAATTTGAATGTAATACGACAGTACGTACCTACCTAACTAAACAAAAAAAAAATGTAAAATTATTGTATCAACCTAGGTTAAATAATAATGCAACGTTAAGTAGGTATTAGTTACACAGTTATTATCGTTGTGAACAATTAATTATATGTAGAGGTACCTATGTAACTAGTATTGTTTTGTTTTTGTTTGGTTAATTAAAGTGAAACGGCAGAAATCACAATAGATGAAGAGTATACATAGTAATACATACATATAGAGTGATAGATATGTATAGAGTAATACATACATGTGTCTCGAATGTGAATTAATAAGGTGCTTACTACCCATCCGACAAAGTAACTACCTAGTTCCATGGAAAATTATTGTTGGGCAGACATGAAATTATAATTCATTACCATTTTTTTTATTATTGCCTCTGCAGTTACGCCATTAAGTTCATATTTTTATAATTTTATTGACACATCATATAGTCTAGGAGTTAATCTGGTATTTAAAAATCAATGAATATATTTCTTTGAAGTTTCCTTTTATTATATATTTTAGTACCTAGGTATTTCCTACTTATTGTACAAAATATTTTAGGTAAAATATCATAAGATAATTAAAATATAATGATTGCGTTATTTTACTAGGTTATATTTAAATTTGTTTTTGCAAAATAGAGAACAGATACGTCATAAAAAGGTGTTTAAATTAATGTTCAATTCATTTTTTTTAATACTACTAAGGTGGCAAACATTCATACTGGCCGCCTGATGGTAAGCGGCTACCGTATCGTATGGACGCTTATAACCATAGGTATCAACTAGCGTGTTGCCGATCTTGAACCCCCCTTATCTCAAGGAACTCTGGAAATCCTATATACTCACCGTAGGAACAACACACAAGGTTATTTGGCTGCGATCTTTTATAGGGATAGTATATAGAGTATTATAGTAAAATATGGATAGTTCATGCTACTTGAATTAACTACTTGAAAGGCTCAAACAAGAGTAATAATTGGTAGTTCTGCTAATGTAATTAAAATCAAGCATCTACAACAAAAAGTCCTATAACTGCCTTGAATCATATAGTTTCACAATTGGTATTCTCTTGGACTTGAAAAAGGTTATTTTTTGCCTACATACTCGTTCACATTAATTAAAGCTACTTTTATCGTTGTCTACTTACACTTAGTGTTTAAAAAACAATTACTTAAGCATTGTTGATGCTCTTATAATTCATTTTAGCTCCGTACCATGTAAAATGCATTATTAGGAGTCGAACGATCGCTCAGTCGATCGCTGGAATGCTGCGTAAGGTAGTTGTACCACCTAAAGATATTTTAGCAAATTTTTATTAAAGTGTATTTTCTTCAATAGGCAAAATAATACAAGTCCAAAGGAAAAATATATTATATCTCTGAGCTACTTCATAGGTCACTAGCGGTGCCCCGCGGCTCTGCACGCGTTTGTTATGCAGTTATTAGTTTCATCTCTTAATTTTAATTTTATTAATATTAATGTCAATTCTTATAGTCTATCAATTTTGGAAAATCTTATACTTCCCGTGTATAAAGTTTCATAAGAATCGGTCAAGCAGTTTTTAAGTTAGTCCGGACATACAAACAAAAGAACAACAGACAAAAAGAAATTTAATCGCATATTCATGATCATTTTCCTTTATAATAGATGTCTATCGGGAAATTTGGAAAAAGATTACATGTACAGACAGAACTACAGATTTATTTATATAAATTTGTCACATGAAATTGACTTTATCCACTATATTCAATCTACATATTTTGTTTCAAACGCACCTGTTACATTTTTTTAACTTATTTCTATGGTTACACAATCGGTTATATGTAGATAAGAATGTGCCTTAATAAATGAAGGGTCGAAAATCCAAAAGGTAAATGTGCCCAAAAAATCACAAATTGTAATACAGTCTAAATGTCATGCCTAATAATATTCAAATGGGTCCAAGTGCCTACTGCTATTTCTTTTTATGTACACAAAGATAATGTAGACAGACATGCGGCCAGTGTAGGTACCTACTTGCACTTCAAAACGGACAGCGCGTGTGCGTGTGGAAAATTGGAGCTTAGACCCCTTATATTTTCAACCCTTCGGATATTTCAGTCTAGCATTTCAGTCTAGCATATAAAATAATGAAATAGTTATACTTTTTAATTAAAGCCTTGTTGAGGCACTTGCTAAGGATACAGTTAGCAATACCACATTGATTTGGGAAAACCCCCAATGTCGTACAAGAACCGTCCCTTAAAAAATTTGCTAGGTAAGAGAAAATCAGTGTCGCTAATTTTCCAACAATATTTCGCGATGAAACCAAAAAGACTTTTTACGTATATTTAGCGAACTAGACGTTAATGAAATTTATCAATAACGTTTAGTAATAAAAAGTAACTATGTGATTTTTATTCATGAGAATGATCGCTTCGCTCCGCTTGGATGACGGTTCTAAAAGCTGGTTGATGTCTGCGGGGCAATTAATTGTTGCACGATATCCTACACCATAGGTGCCCCACAGGGAGTGTATTTGAATACTTGAATATAGGTACTTCGCAAATGTTATGATTACCTTACCTACATAATAACTATGCTTAAAAAGGTTCCAAAGAAAGAAGTTATTATGCCAAAATTAATATAAAAATATTGATAATATACACACACCTACTTTGTTATGTACTAGCTGTGCCTGCGGCTCCGCACGCGTTAATTACAGAATTATTATATTATATTAGATGAACATTATTTTGTTTGTTTTACACCTTGTACATGTGGTCCATATAAAAAAATCACGATATCTTTATTAAATGAAAAGGTATTAAAAGTGTCATATTATAGGTACATATTTATATATGTAGCTACACAGACTATATTTTTCCAACAGTATGTATATAATACGTAGGTAAACTCAAAAACCCCAGAGATAGGTAGGTCCGCTTGTTTATTTTTATTTATCTTGAAATAATGACGTTGAAGTACCTACTGATGTAAATACATCCGCTCAAGTACAAATTTTATGAAAATAATAACACTGAACCTTTCCTGGTAAACTATTAAACCATATTTAATTTCGCATAAACTGTACATCGTTAACATACACTTATTATGAACTGCACCATACCTTTCCCTATATTCTCTTCTTACTACGAAAGAATATAGATTCAAAGACAAACGTAAACGGCACATTTTTCAATAAAGGATTTGGGTTATTTGTTGTCGATCATATTTAAACTTTAATGCACCGACATAGAAGCTCTTGTTGCATAATGTTTAATTAGCATCGACATATTTTCGAGATATACAGCACTTCATGCCGAAACTAGCGTTTTACCAAATCGTCTTTCTTCCTGTGTCTAGTACATCGTGTTGTTTCTACTGTGATTCTCACATAAAATAGCAATTTAACGTTATCTAAGTGTTGTTTGTTACTGTATTTCATTTCCTGGGTGTTAGACTGACGTTCATTAAAATACAAGATAATAGAATCATTTATTAAGTACAATACATTTTTATACATCGCTCTATGTATTTAAATTAAAAAAAGGGTATCTAATATATTCATGAAATACAATCTATTCAGTTAAGATTAGCAAGCGCGGTCATATTTTCAACTAAGTGTGTTTTTACAGTGCTAATAAATCGAACACTATATGTTTATTCTTTTGAATTAATTGCCTTATAAAAGAAATTCGATAACGTGTTCGAAAATAAACACAGGCACCTAATTATTGCCTATAGGTATTTGTTTTCATAGTATCCAACTATTAGTGTACAGAAAGCTAAAATTTAAAATTACCTCAGATGTGTATAGGTACAGGCACGTACGTTTATTGCTTTCTCGCTACTTTTTAATTATCCTTGGTCAATCACAGGTTTCAATTACAATCTGTAACGAATTTCTGATGATTCGTCGCGCCACTCTCGAATTTGTTTCGGTTCTCGTTTTAACGACCAATAAAGTTTATCACATCATTTCAGTAGGAATCTTTATAATTATCTATATATAAAATTTTATAGAAGTCACTAGTGTTGCCGTTTTATCACCATTTTGTGAAAGTCACTGACCTCTTCTTACATATCAACGAAATATACGAAATTATTATATATCGAAAAAGGAATCACGTATGAGCTTGGTAATATTACAACATGAATACAAAATTTTAAAATTGATATATGCAGTGCAGGTATCGAACCGAAAGCTTGCGCCGGCGCCGGATGCCATGATGTGTGGGGCCCCACCACATACTTAACTAATAAACCCTATCAATTTAAGGTCAGACACAGCCATATATATCTATCTCGGTCTATTAACTAAATTTTTGTAGCTAAAGGAGATATCCTATTACAATACTTACTAATCTTAGTTTTAAAACGAGTAATTGATATCATTAGCACGAAAATTTGAATTAAAATATACAATGGACTACGTTTTAATTAATTATAATTAACGTGTAAGTCTTATGAATATAATTGTATATTTTTATGCGTTAAAGAATGTTTTACCAAAATATTCAATTATATCTAATAATTATAACCATAACATTTTATACAAAAAACAAAAGCAACTTTAAAATAGGAAAGGGATAACTATGTCCACCTCAGCTCTTCTTGCGAATGCAAAATGGTCAGTGATGGACTGATAAACTATCGAAAGCTCGAACTCCTGTTGAACGTTAAAGTGTATGAAAAAAATCGATGTTTCTATTATGGAAGAGGCCCTTTTTTACCACGCTCTGTCCAGGAACACAATCGTAAATTATAATTTATTAACTTTACCTATGAAATTAAGATATCCTTTTCGTATCAACGGCGGTATTTTTGATCTTTAGTTTAGTGTAGCTTAGTTTTTCGAACACAGTAGACGTAAAAACGGTCAGTGCTTTAAGATTAGCTGTGATGGGTGTTCTAAAGATATGTAACCAGAATAAGAATAGTTAGCGCGTCATGACCTACCACATTTTGAATTGTAGACGCGGTTTATCAAAGATTGGTGCACGCGATTCAATGCGACACACGTATCGCCAATTTACTTATCGCTCGATCGCTATGTTGTTCGTGAAGGAATAGTTCTAGATGTGCTGGTATTTATCACTAAAATGACTTTACACAGGATTCATGTTGTCCTTTTAACCCATAATGATATTTATATTTGTGTAATATTGTCTTAATATAGCGCAATTTGCTTTTACTTTTTCACACGGATTGCACGAGATGTCTATTTGACTATCAACGCACGCTTGTTGGAATCATCGTCGCTTGCGCTGAATTTTGATGAGAATTTCCTTCTAGACTGCACTTAGTTTGCGATACATAAACAGTATTGTGCCCGCCGTCATGTTTACAACGGAAAGTATAATCGCGTGTTGTGTGCTAAACGGACTTTTATAATTTATTTGAAATTATTCAAATAATTAAATGAAGTGTTGTTTTAAGAAGACAACGTGATATGGAGTATAATATATTGGCGATTGTGTAAAATGTTAAAAATATTAGTGTACGTACGTAAATGTGTCAGTAATTTTAAGAGGTCAGACACCGACGCGATGTTATTATATGCGGGCGCACGGCGCGTTGCGTCGCGGCTTAACAGCAGCTGCACGGTGCGCCGCACGTCGCGAAAATATGTAGCCACAAACAAGCAAAACTAAACACCGTCTTAGTAGTTTGAATAAGTGTCTAAAGTAAAAACCTGCACTTGCATAAATGTGAAATATCATATTAAAGCAGTCCTTGAACAGGTTGCACATAAGATTTATTTTTCAATAGCTTCACATTATTAATAAGCTCTAAGAAATTTAAATTATTTTAGACGATTACTTTTTATAAAATCTCGTAATATAATCGTGTACAGCTACGAAATTCGTATTTTTATACTAATCGTCTTCTATAAATATGAATGTTTACCATATTTAAATAGACGCAAATACATACATATAAACGTCAAAGAGTACTTTTATAAATAATTCAACAATACTATTAATATTCTTCTTATTCGCAGTCGATTATTATAGGATGTGTATACCAATTTTTCATTTATAAAATTGCTTAAGGGAAAATGATGTTACATAATTACCTTATTAACGAACATCAAACTGTTAGCTCGTATATCTTTTACTACGTCACAATTCTGGAATATATAAGGTATGTTATGAACATGCAGTTATGTAATACTATAAAATGCGATTACTAATTATATCTTACTTTAAGTGTTACTTTAAGATATGTGCAAACTGATTCTAACCATACCTCAAGTTTCTTTTTAAGTTTTTCATTGATTTAATTGCGTAAGTTCTTGCTTACATATACAGTTTTAATTACATATTGGTATCCTACAAATAGGTATTTCCAATCAAAGTAAATGACTGCATTTTTAGAATAGGTACATGTTTGCTGTTTCTATCTGGAGTTGTTACTTAATAATCTAGATGATGCGAATTTGTTTTATGTAAGTAAGTAGTTTTTTACTAAAACAATTATTTTCTATGAACCCAATTGAAAATAGTGTAAATCAATAAAAAAAAGTAATTAATAAAATTTAAATCTACTTCAAAATATTAACTCATAATTTTGAAATAATATTTTATATGGACCTAGGTACACGAAATTAACTAACAGCACGAAATCAAAAGTGAGTTGGTACGTAAAAATTAGGAGACGAACATTTTTTTGAAATCGGTGCCACAAATCCACCTATCAAAAAGAAAAAGGAAAATCCGCAATATTAATAAAAACAATAAAGCTGGCCGACCTAAAAAAAGTTGTAGGCCCTTAATTTGTTTCGTACCTACTTTTGATTCGGTTTTGTTGATTAATTTCGTGTACATAGGTAAACATATTATTTCTTAATTTTGAGTTAATCTTTTTGAAGTCGTTTTTTTAATTGTTTTTTTTATTTTGTAATTTTCAGTTTCATTATTCTTAAATGCACTAGAATTTGGCCAAGGTATTAAGATGTTTTCGTTTTGATACTACACCCGTAGCTTGTATCAATAAGCCAGACCGTCACGCTTACACGTATTAGTCCATACCTTGCAAACTACTAAATCGATTTTGACGAGACTTGCACTGTTCCCTAATTTGAAGTAAATGTAAGCCAATAAAAGAAAATGGTCACAATCTGATTAATAGTTTCGGAGAAATGCGTGGACAAACATGCACACAGACGAACAAACATACATTCATGCATACTCCTATAACATTTTGTATATTTGTTTGGAAGCTCTTATAGATTATCTTATGTGAATATATTTCATTTTCAAGAATATTGGATACAAACGTGTCGAATTAATAACCTCCTTTTTTTGAAGTCTGTTAGAAAAGTCTTTTTTAATATATTCTCCTAAATCATTAATATTTTTATCTAACAATTATAAAAAAATACAGCAATAAATACAATAGATATTTATTAAACCACTTGTCTCTGATTTTAGTAACCCACTTGTCTCTGTTCGTGTCCAGTTCATTCAGACAAGATTTTTGATATCGTCGACCCATCTCGCTACCGGTTTCTACACTTCGTTTGCCCTCTCTCGGGCACCATTCCGTCAAGGATCTACTTACTCCACCTGTCGGCATCATACCTAGCCAACTGACCTGCCCAACGCAATTTGTGCTAAGTTGTACACATACCAATATCCTCCACTTTCATGGTTCTTCGGATATCCGTATTTTTAATTCTATTATTCAATGTGATACCTAATATGATGCGTTTCATAGCTCGTTATGCGACCCTCATTTTGTGCACGATTTCCTTAGTGAGCGCCTATGTTGCGGCTCCATATTTACGTCATCGTGGGCAGGACACAATGGTTAAAAAGACGGATTTTCAGATATTGCAGCATTTTTCTATCTCAGAAGACGTCTTCCAGTTTGCCGAAAGCAGACCATCCTAACTAGATACGACTTTTGATCTCCTTAAGTTAATGCTCTCTGCCAAAAGATAACCACTTATTGCTTTTATATTCAATAATTCATTATAAGAACTATAAATATAATACCTTCTTTGAAATAATACAATATTGAAAAGTATGCACTATGCTTTCTTGTTTAATATATGTAATCATTACTAAAACTTTTGTATTTACAATTATTAAATTGTGCATAATATTTGCTTTGTATTTAATTTATTACTTCAAATTAAACCTAATCAGTACTAATAACATTATTAATTAATAGTATTTTCTTATAGAATAAAATATCTATAGTATGTATAATATAGTATAGTATAGTAAGTATAGTCTATATTTCCGCCTAAGTTCTGTTCGCGAGCTGAATAGTCTATCCAGGGCAATCGGGGCGCTAACCTCCGCCCTTGCGGTCAGCCCGCTGACCTCGTTTAACTCTAATAATTATTTTATTAAATTAAAATTTTTTATGTAATATATATTTTATGATATAAAATGTAAGTTTTAAGCTTTTCGTCAATTAACAAAAACAGAGTTTTCCGTCTCAACTTGTATTTGTAGAAAGAGTCACATTTGTGTCGTTCACCAAAACAGTCTACGCGTACAATTAAATAAAATTGATGGCGTTAATTTAAATAAACAAACAATAATTTTTAAAGACAATTTACTGAATACAATGAAAAGTGTTTTAAACATGTGATGCCTATCTAAATATTATTTTGTACCTACTTGGCAAAATATTATATTATGCAAGTATTAGGAAACGTATGCTATATGTAGATATATTATATCATGTCAAATTTCAGGAACCTAATAACATTATTAATATTCATAAACGCTGTTGCATAGTATTAAAATTTTACTTTGATGATTTTTCTTTTTCTAGATTAGTTGTATTTTTATAAGTTAAAATATTATAATTTCGCTATAGGCTATATTATGTTGTGTTAAAACTATCGCAATAAATGTAGATACTAACTCAACAAATAAAAATAAAAATTATATCTACATCACACACAAGTACCTAGTATCTATCTTAGTGACGTTTTTTTTCTCTCGTGATATACATCGAGATAAACGTTGCTTTATATAGTTAACTACAAGCATTTGAGTAACATTTTTACGTTTCTTAATAACTTATAGGTATAGGTAATATTACTTAATGTACATTTAAATGAATTTATATATATATTGCATAATACAACGATTTTCATTAAAATTATATTCGTTCGCAAACCAAAAAAAAATGTGACACATAAGGTAAAAAAAAAGTCAATAAGTTAAATAAAGGTCTTTCAATTTGCAATAATAAGTTTAGCGAACACCTCTCCTCGATCGTTTCGGTAGCATTTGAATTAAGATAATGTTCACACCTGCCCAACTATGTATAAAACGTCACATTATGAACGGATCGCAGTTAAGACCAACATTTTATGAGTTAGCTCCAACGTATACCGCGCGGCTTGGCTACAGGGCCACACCGAACGTCCGATATTTTCCGCTTCGACAAATTGACAATTCTTAATTATTGTGGCATCGACTAATCTTTGCTTATTAATATACACAAGAACATCAGATTAAAAAAATACGAATTAACATAATAATAATGGGCGTTTAATAATTTTGAAATACACTAGCTTGTAAATTGTGTTATTTTATAGAAAAACATGGATTTTATTGCTAAAATATTAACTTAATTTATTTATTTAAATGAAACTTAAAGTAGTGTAGGGTCAATATTAAAAAATATACGTATCTTCATTAAATATATTAGAATAGATTTATATTAATATAATAAAGCGGAAAAGTTTTTTTGTTTGTTTAAACATGCTAATCTCTGAAACTACCAGTCGGATTCGAAAAAATATTTTTGTATATGATATTCAGATTCACAAGGAATAGTATAGGCTATCTAGCATTAGGTTCAGCTAGCCTTAAATATTGATATTTGTTAAGTCAGAACAAATAGAGAACCCTAACTGCTTTATCCGCGAGCGTTGTCGTAATGCTTAGTGATACGTAAATTCAAAGTTCTACAAAAATGTTGCACCTTAATACGTCTAAAAACAGTCTGCGATACCATATGCCTATCTCTTATACATAGCCAAAATAATGTATTTTGCGACAAAGTTTTATTGAAAAAAGTGTTTTATGAGCATCTTTATTAGGCATGCCATATTAATCCTTACGAATGATATTTACTTCATCATCGAGACAATTTTATGTAGATAAACTTTGCCCTTTATAGCATATTATTTGGACGAATAGTTTGGGAGATAATGTAAAATTAAAATAATTCAACACTCGGCTCGGGTCTATGACTATAGGTGTAGTGACGCGTACGATCCGTGAGTTGTGACGCATAACCCTGGTCTACCTATAAAATATTGTCTATACTGAAGTATTATAAATCATCAATCAGTGATTTCTTTTAAATTATACGCGTGTGAAACCGCGGGGCACAGCTAGTTATTTATAAAATCTGTTGCCTCTATAAGATACTCTATACTCTCTTCTCTATTAAGTTTAATAAATACGATTCTAATAAATTTAATGAGGATACATATACCTATTTTTAATACTAACCAACCTAACCTACCTACCAAACCTAACTTTCGGTTGTCGAAAACACAGACACATGTGTGGATACATTAAAATATAATAATCTATTTAAACTACAAATAATGAGGTATGGTTTGTATGGATTATATAAATGTTATAGTTTTTTTATAACTTGCTGTTAACACCTGTGTTAAATTTATTTCTAACAAGTCTCTACCGTACTGCCGTGAACGCACACATGTAACCTAGCGTTTTTCTCGGTTCCCGTGTTTGCCTTCAGCTTGCGTGATTGCTTGAAGTTCATGGTTACTGCTCCGCTCCTTAGGGTCGTAGCGTGAATTTATATAGCCTATAAAATTTCCTCAATAAACGGGCTATAAATAGGCTATAAATAAATCTGGCTGGTAGTTCTAGAGATTAACACATTCAAACAAACAATCTCTTGAGCTTTATAATTTTAGTATAGATGTGAACAAAAATTATTTTCTTTCATTGTATAGGTAAGTTCAGTACGCGTGTTTCGTTGAATCGTGTACCGCGCGAGCTTCACGGCCCCCTTTTATTGCGGTACTGTCTAAAATGTATTTTATAGCATCAGCTGTTTCTTTACGTTACTACAGCTGTTTAGTTTTCGATAATAGAGGGAATTTCATTTGTAATTCTGGTTCCGTAAATTGACTTCAATGCACCTGAGGATAACTACATTACTATCCAAGAAAAAGGTGATTATTGTCAGTGTCATTATGGTAAAAAACATAAAGTCTGTTTGACAAAAATCACATTCAAATCTGTGCGTTTAGTAATATGCTACTCCCTACTACAGGTTTCCCTTTTTCTATAATCTGTGATAGCTACTCCCGGTAAAAAATTCCTGTGTATCTGGAATATCGTTTAACTCTATCATGATAGAAGAGACAGAGATTTGTATATCGATACTTTATGGAAGGATTAATATATTAATAGGATTGATATTTTGATATTAACATTATGTATCGCTTAAAATTTCCCATGGCTTTTAAATTTTCCATGAAATACACCATAACTCAAAGTCATTGGCAATGATTTCAGAATTGAAATACCTAGTATAATATTTCGATTTTCAACTATTATGGTGTTCATGCCAACCACATGCTTAAATACGTTTGTTACGCCTAAGATTATTTATTCAGTAGGTAATTAACTATATTAATATATAATTATTAAACAGAATCCTACTGAATCAAACAGGTGACACGATATATTATAAATAATAATCTCTAATTAAAACATAACCTCTTGTAAAACATACAGATAAGATTCTCGGCTATTTTATCATCAGGCCGGTTTTTTTTTTTCGGTGCAATAAGTGGTTGTAAAATAATAAATTTAAAAAACTTATGGCCAGTGTAATAAAATTTTAAGCGGAGACAGGTAGAAAACCATTGTTGAAATTACCGTTCGTTTACAACTGTTTTATTTCTATTGTAAAAAAAATGTTGCATAATTTTATTATAAGATACTAATGAATGGGAAACACCTTAAATTTATTTTGTAAACTTTTGTTACAGGATTCTTGGAACCGTATACAGTTGTTTTTTATTTCGAGTTTAAAAACCGTATAGCGTTTGTTAGGAGGTATGGCATATTGAAAATCGGAGAATGATTCATTATTTCATATGCTTGTTATTTAGGTACAGCATGAGTGACATAACTCAATGTAAATAGGCTATTAAATTGAGTTACGAGACATTGAAAGTGTTTATATTAGTTTGATGAAAACCTTAATAATATTTTTTTGGTTTATTTTCAATAAAGATGGAATTATTAAGTAAGCACGTGGTGTGCTAACAGAGAGGTGAATGCTCCTAGAATGTTGTTAGGCGACTCGCTTATCATATTGACCATGCGTAACGTAAAGTCGTAAACTAAATGCTTGAATCACTAATGAACATTCCTGCCTTACCTTGTTTCTAAAAAGGGGAAGGTAAAATTATTCGTCATACGTGATTAAAACAAGAAAACGTTATAAATAATTTAGTATGAGAATATTATAATTAACCTCATTAATATAGTGTCCTATAATTAATGTTGCATTTTATGATTTTATAATTATAATTGTTGTCTGTATTGAAAATAAATTTGAATTGTATTAAAAATAAATTTTCATTCTCTTTATTTAACGTTTAAAATGTCTTATAAAAACCAAAATCGTATTTAATACGCGGTATATTACTTACGATTTCAGAACGACACTGTTTTGACAAGCATACTGGTTACTTGATTGAAATGTATGAAAAATGAAGAATAACGATTTAAAAAAAACCTTCAATCTTGTTACGGATTAAAAATATCTATTGTAAGAAATGTAATGTTCAAACAATGAAACAAGATTTCTTCGGGGAATGTTTGCTTGCTGAATCTTCTCTACTATACAGAAGAGACGCGTTTATTTACTAAAAAAATCTTCATAAAAAAACTATCGTCCGGTTAGTAAAAACAACCCATGCAACAAAGTCGAATACTAGAGTTGAAATTTTAAAGAATCGGTACCCGATGACGCACATTAGACCCGATTTTAATGTGAAGGAAATGAGACAATTTTTAAAATAGGTATGTTATCGGTAACTTTAGGATATTACTAAAAATGATGTATCCCTGAATCTAATTTGAATAGTAGTTGGGTTTTTTTATTTTGAATCATCATTATAAGAAAATGTACCTTCCTAAACCACGTAATGTAGAAAAGAACAAGAATGTTGTAATTATAACAAGTTTCGAAGTTTTCTCCTTCCTTAATTATATTTTAAGCAGGTGCATAGATTGCGTTTAATTAATTATTAAACATTATAAAGTAGTTTTAAGTATTTAACAAAAAGCCATTATGTAATAAATGCAAAACAATCGACTTAGTTCATTTTAGTTAGAAGATTTAATTTCACTTTGTAATGATTTGGGATCATCAATAAATATTAAACTAGGTGGAGAATTCAAAGCAACAAAAACACGATTTTTAATTATTTTATGATAGATTTTACTTATAGGAGAATATCTCAATTTCCTTAAAATAAATAAGTATTGATAAAAACATAAACCGTCCGGGATGTTGACGCAATAAAAAAATAATCTTGGCACGAAATTCGGCATACATTCCGAATAAGATCGCGAAATTTTAGAAGGATTTTGCCCAAGCCTCTAAAATAATGATAAATATTCTTAGGAGAATTAATAATACCTATTATGAAAAAAAAATGGTAACTATACCTACCAGCCAGAACACTGAAATTTGTTTTAAAATTATTAGATGCTAAATTTATTCTAAAAAACATTTTTACTAAAGTAACATGTAGGTAGCTAACTTGCAGACAAACACACCTGTCACCTGAATATAGAACATATACAAGTACCTAATCATCCAAATTTTTTTTTTTCTCGAACTGACTATACTGTTAGCCTTAAGGGCCATGGAGCCTTTACGGCTTTTACAGCTTCACCGGGCTCGTGGGCGAGCGCTCAAGGCGCTCAGCCACGAAAGCTTTGCAACAACATCCGAGGGTGCCAGAGTGGCTGAACCTCGGCTCGGACTGTTGCGCGTATGCAAATATGTCGCGATCTAATTCCCTATCATTCGATCTAAACTAACTATACATATATACATGTTTCTTCGCCCTGGGAGGAGGGAAGGAAGATGTGTATGTGTATTTAGTAATCTGTAAATTTTTGTCTAACTAGGCAAAAAAAAGGTCCCTTACAGAACCTATGTACCTATGTGGCGTGCATGTGTGTATGATGCAGTGTCTGTGATAGCTTGTGAATGTAGAGTCACTAGCTATAATCATGCAAGCACGCAAACACATACGTACGCACATACATTTTGTCGGGTGATAGGACACGAAAATTGTGTCTGGCTGGATCGGACCACCATACACCAAGTTGTAGCACCATTGTGGCACGCTTAGGCGTCTCGCATTCCGGGCATATCCAGCACCACCAGCATACACCAGCAGTGTATATCCAGCAGTCAATAGGTGTGGTAGGGATCCTTACCCGACTGGGTCGTGACCACCTGATACATGGTGATAAATCTGACAGATGACTCTCTTTTGATTTGTCGCGTTTCGGGATCAGCCGGTATCTCCAACTGTCGAGACATTTCCAGGCCGGAATGAGTGTCGCGACCAGCGATGGACTGCTGATCTTTCGATGGTCACCGTAATTTTAGGATCGTTTAGTACTTACCATAGAGCACAGTGTCATCAATAGACCGTGCTGTTTTATAAAGAAAGAAAACATGCAAGAAACCTGATGGCTTGCGGGACGTGGGACGGCGGGTGTGCACGAATATACACGATATTGAGATGATAGATACCCTATATCTTAAGATGAATAGCTTATGCATGTTTCTGCAACTAAGACAAATATGTTATGATAAATAATATATTTAGTACACATAACATTGAGGTCTTTATTAAAATGCTAATCAAAAAACTATTAGGTACATTGAAAGAATATTGTGCGTGTAACCTTTACACGCAGTTGAAGTGAAACTTCTATGAATTTAATAGTATATTTTGACAATATAATTGAATAAAACATTTTAAAGCATTACATTTGATTGACTGTCTTGTTTTTTAAAACAAAGCAGTCGTGATTCAATCTTGGTAAATGTGGGTTTAATCTCATGTCTATCAGTCACAAAAATAAAACTGTCTAAGCGCATACGTCAAACGCCTATTGCTATCGGCGGCCGGCAACAGACTAGCTTATTGGTCGGTCTTGTCCTCCTCCCGCGTCCCGCATACCATTAGGAGGGTCCCGCTTTACGGCGGTCGAGCTATAGCTATCAAAATACAGGTTATGTTAGTTTGGTAGTTGGATACACCGTGGTTTGTTGGTACTTTTCTTTGTGATAAATAACTTTTTAAGTATTATTTTTAACATCAAGATGACCATTCGTACAAACAACAAAAGTATTAAACTTATATCAGTAAGTAATATATCAATTTATTACTTAATTTTACAATTAAAAATTCATAAGTGCCTAAGAGATTTTAAATACTTACAAGCTGATTCAATAGCTATAGCGATATTAACAAAACATTATATACATTAATTAAGCAATTTAAGGAAAACTAAAATTATGGTTAAGCAAAAATTTTAATCCGATAACAACGTTTTAATACGTACATAAAGCAATAAATCAAGTTAATTACGGGGAGTTCGTGTCAGTGTGTTCCTTAAAAAAAATGAACTGTAGTTCTGGTAGTAGAAGCGACAATGTAGCGGCTCTCACGACGTGTTGCGACGACCGGAAAACATTAAGCCATTGCGTGGACCAGAGGTTATTAAATAATTTTGTTGAATTTATTAAATACCTACTAATAGATATCTTCTACTGTGGATGGTTACTATGCAGGTTGGATCGCAGTTCGCACTGCTTTTTTTTTAAATTGAATTATTATGAATTGAAATTAGTAACAAAATAAATATTAATCGTTTAGATTTTTTGCATTTTAATGTGTTCCGTAAGAAGTCAAGCAAAGTCTTCTTTTCTGTAATAACAATAATTTAAGTTACATACGTCAACAATTGTGTAGGTACGTCGCCAAACTAATTTTAGATAATTTCATTACTGTATCTATATGTAATTACGTACTACGTACGTATAATAAGTAGGTTTTATGCAAATGCTGAAAATAAGTATTCAAAGAAAGTGTCTTCCGTGCTTACTCTGCATGTAGAATCATGTTTCAAAACCAGCGCTATGAGAGATAATAAAATTATATAACAAATTTTTGTCAATGTATAAAAAAACAATATTATTACGTTACATATACTAAATAATATTTAAATATATTTATAATCCTTTTTGTAATTGTTTATCTTTATATTATTAAGTACTTGTAAAAGATGTAATTTTGACAATAACAATAACCCTTATTATTCGGCTCTTGAAGTTTTTACAACTAAAGGTTCATCTACGAGGAAATTATATAACCTACATTACGTATGCAAATCATAAATTACTAAAACTCCATACTGTGACGTGAGTCGATGCAATGCGTGCGCGCAACGATATTGAATCTGCGACAGGCGCGCCACGTCATAAATCGCCTAGCCGTGTCTCGCCATTGTTTCTGATGTCAAAGATCAGTAATTTGCCATTGTGATGCCAAAGCTCCTGCCTTATAAACGGTTCACTATTGAAACCTTTGGGTATTAAACCCGCAACTGCAATGTTGTACAAAAAGTATGATTTATATGTCTAGAATTGGCTTGGTACCTACTTGTATCTAAATTATGTATCCTGTACCTAAGCTTGCAAAAAGTCAATTATTGTTGTATGATTCTAACTATTAAAATAAACGGTTGACTTGTCTGCAAGTAGTAAGTAGGTATTTGGGTGTGTTTAGGTAAGAATTTTTACTATGATATTTAGTAGTTAATTCAGAGTACCCATATGTCTATGTTGAGATATTTTTCTCAATCTCAATTTTTCAAAATATTTATATTTTGAAATATACTAGTGGTTATAAGCTTGGTCTGTAGTTGAAGTGCGAAGATGAACTCCGTTACTCGACCCCGCAGGGCTAAGTATATAGATACTATGCCGTCGAGTCGCGCCGCGCCGTTCCGGTACAGTACTTTGGCAAGAAATTATTATTATCTGCAAACGCACTCTTTAAATAAAAATCCAGCAATTTTATTTCACGAAGAAACATCAATCAGAAAATGAATTAAACGATACTTACTTACGAACGTTAACTATAATTTATTTTGCTCCTGAATCTGCATTAGCGTTTCTGAATTGACGTATACCGAAGTGTACAATTGAATGCAATCCTTGATTATCGAAAATTCATGTCATTTGATACAGACCTTGGCTTCGTCTTGCCAGAGGCATCCCTTACTTTGTTAGCTGGGACGACCTCTACAATAAAGAACTCGTTTGTATACCTACACCGGCTCATATTATGCATCTACTTGTATGTTACGACAGTTCCGAACATGTTTAATAGACGTAGTAAGTTAAAATTATCGTGTTCAGTGTAACATGCTTACATAATTTACTTTTACTCAAATTAAAATAATATAGTTATCTCTTAATTTTTTAATAAGAGTCATAATGACAGTTAAACTTTAGGATTTCTACGTGAATGAAAAGGTGAGATTTCTGTTGTATTTCATGTTAGAACAATGAAGTCTTCGTAATAGATATTTTGTTGAGACACATTAAAAAAAAGTGCCTATCTAAACATTCGATATCAACCTTGCCAATTCATTGAGCATTTCGACTGTAGTCACATCCTTATTGTATAATAGTACAACAATAGAGAATGATATCACTCGATGTAAATGTAATAACTGGAGCGAGTCATCTGAGCCAGTAAAACCGACTGCGCTGGAATTATCGACCGACCAAATTGTATACAAGTTCAAGGTCCCAATAAAAATTACCCACGTGAGTACGCAAACCAGGCCACGGGACGTGACGAATTATTTCATTTCTTTTTTGTCATAGAATAACCCTAACTTAAAACTATAGTTATTTTGATTAAAAAACAAGACCTTTATGTGACTCGTATGTGCAGAATATTTCATCGCTGCAATGATTAATGGTTTAACTGCTTTTTACTCATGGGTCCATAAGTACGGATGTTTTTAAACAGCGTGTTAAAAAATGAACAAAAGAAACATCGTATTAAAAAATGGTCTCTGTATGAAAAGATTTTTTAATGCGCGTTGGAAAAGCAACTTTCTGAACGGGACCTAACTTCTATGTTATTTTCTGTAATGTAACCACAGGTTTATAAATGCAAATAAATAGGCTCGTTGCGATTATACCTAGAATAAACTCGTATGATTTTACATAAAATATGACATAAAATTTTGGTAAAAGTTGAATATATTATCATAATTATAATATTTCCGCCAACATTCTTAGCAATCAAATCGTAGAGTAATTTTGTAGTATAAAACAATTGTTTTATAGTACATATGAAGTAATACTTAGAGATTAAAATCTTTATTTTTTTAATGCGTGGAACTTAAATAACAATGATATAAATAACAAACTAAGTCTTAATTAAGGTGCTATTTAGTCGATTAATACTCGTGTGTTAGTCATCAACAATGAAATAAAGACAAGACGCGAGTGCATGAATATTTTGAATTTTAAATTTAGAAATGCTTGTTCTATTCCAGTGTTCTTAGTTCTGTAGCTGTTCACGCGGCTGTAAGTTATGACTGGCTGGCTACGTTCTGTTTACAACTCTCATTCTACCGCTTATTGTGTCCGGGTGCATTCGAACTTTGTGTTAAAATTATTGTTTATTGTAATCTTAGTATTAAATATTGCATGATTGATTAATTAACTTTATGGATGTTATGATTTCATTGCAAACTAGCTTACAATGTTTTCTGTCATACGATGTCTCTTGACGGCAGGTGATCCATGTTATATAATTAGAATGGAGATGTATTATTATTTGCTTATTTTTTTAATGTGAAAGTCTGTTATTTGTTTTTGTTTTTTTACAATAGTAAGTAAGCCGGTAATACGAGTTTAAAGAGAGTACGACTTTTTGGGTTGTTTGACGTTTCAAAACTTTTTTAGTATTATTATGACCATCTCAATTGTATTATACTGAACGCTCTATAAAATTGTTATTTTTAGTGTAATATAAGTTACATTAGATAGGTATATGAAATGTATTGTCATGTTTGGATTGTTTGTTATTTAAATTATTAAAAAAATACTTCGGACACACAGCTATTGTGGAGACCTCTTGTACCTAATTATTTTTTATAGCTATTTAGAGTTCGGATATTTAATGTTCATAAATAAAAGTAAAAATATGTATACCACTAACGGACTATTAACTATGTTTAAATAAAGTAGTTTATCAAAACTTTATTTATTACTTCTATTAGATACTTTAAAATGCCAATTAAAATTACAATTTTAAATAATTTTATAGATAAAGGATATAATTAATGTTGTTATGTTTAATCTTAGTTTATTTCGAGTACATTCAAATATCTATTTAATTAGCAGTACCTAACACAATTATTTGTAATTATATTATTATTATTAACCTATGCATTTCTGAAGATCTTATAAAATATTTGAATCGTCCAGGAGGCCTGTAATAAAGAGTAGGTAATATGAAATAAATCTTTAGAAATGGACCAGTTATTAGTTTTCCCACAAACGCGCGAAACATTTAATAGGCACTTTTTTTAAATAGTATTTCTGCAAAGGTACTGTACCTGATGGCTAGCACAGTACAACCCAAACCCAACGACGACCACCGAAATATCGTAATCCATCGACGCTAGCCATTGTCATGCCGGCTTGCATAAATATCTCTTCAGGTTACGTTTGAAGTACCGTAAGTAATCATTTTTCGAATCTGACTGTTAATTTCAGAGATTAACATGTTTAAACAAACAAACAAACAAAAAAGTCTTCCGCTTTATTATATAATTCTGCATAGAAGTTTTAGTTGGCTAAATAATTGGTACATAAAGGACACATAAACTGTAGTAACAGTTAGTTGCCTTAATTAAGTTAATTTATTTTGTTTAATATTTCAATACTTAAGTTTTTGTGTATTGTTGTATGTGTATATATATACTTTGGTAGAAAATGTATTTTTGTTATAGTTACTAATAAAACATTCGATGCTTTTGTGTTTTATTTCATATTTTATTAACTAAGTTAATAGATTTTTGTGCACTTTTTTTGTATCTTAACTTACAAGTTACACGTGGGTTATAAAGAAAGCAAACGTTGAAATGTCATAGATATATAAACAATCATAATCTACATAAAAACAACGTATAAATAGTATCTAATTAAAAAAGAATACATTTATTTACATACATAGGTACCTACTAGTATTAAAATAAAAAGAGTAAGAAAAATATTTAACAACTATTAAATTTAAAATACAACTTAACCGTGAGCTTAATTAATTAGACAAATAATAATTAGCTAAATATGTAATAACATAATGTTAAATACTTTTTTCAGCGTATTCGTTTCGAAATGAAACTACTCGCGAGCCACCTATTGTAAGCTGCTATTTTCCAAGGAACACAAAGTTGAAATAAATATGAGACACTTCCATTTCAAAAGTATTTGAAGAATTATGAATACATAATTTGTAAAAAGCCGTAACAGAGCGTACTAAGATAATATCATTATGTAGTATTGTTAAATAATTATGGTAATATATGAAGTAAAGAATACAATGAACTTGTAGTTTCTAATCTCTAAATTTATGTTATGCAATTTCAGTTCTCGTTCCCGTCTGTTCGTTTACGTTATTTAGCACAATTTGTTTATTTATCTTTAGTCTCTTATGCCATGTAGTTTTTTAAATTCATAATGTATAATATACACTATATTGAATTGCAAATAGCAAAATTTGTTTAAGCAATTATAGTAACTAACCTAATTTATAAATGAAAATAAAATTCAGCATATCTGTACGACGCCCGTACTTCTTTTGGTGTGATACTTGTGAAGTTGTATACTTCTAGTGTGACTTCGACAAAAGAGCGCCGAAAGACAACCTCGATAACCTTCGTTACGAGCTAGGGACGACGCTGTGTCTAAATATTCTGAATGCCCTTCCTCTAAATTTAATACTCTAGCAAATACGTCATTAATATGTTTTACCATTATATGACTATTCTCTTTTTTTCTTTATTTATACTTCTCTATAATACTTATCTAATTGTTGATTGATTTACTATTTATACCAAATGGAAAATCGCCACCCATATAGATACAAAATATAGGTAGGTTAGGTACTCAACTATAGTTTGTAGGTCCGAGATTTTACCTTTTGTGTATCTTATAAAACCATTCCATGTTTTTTTTAAATTATATAAATAAAATAAAATTATGTGTAATGATTCCAATTTGTAAATGTCCACTAGATACTAGGCAAATGCCTCTTCTCGAGGGAAGGAATTGTTATATTATATATATATATATATATATATATATATATTTGGTAAGCCTTCGATCTATCTTTTAGATTATGTTATTCTTCATGTGGCGTGCATTACGATCATTATCACCTACATTCAAACAGGAGCAGTACATTTTGCTAATATCGTCGTAGAAACTTCTAAAAGGGTTGTTTGTGTGAATTATATCGTTATCTTTTCTTTTTCGGTTACTTCTCATTTTTGTAACAAATTTATTTCGTTAGCAATTCGGACATTGATATAGTTATTATTCAATGATAATATAATTGAAGTTAATCTGTTTACTTATACGGTTTTATGTTATTCAATTGTGAATTGTATTTTCCGATGATTATGATAAAAGAAGAGTTTTCTGTGAGTTTTAAGTACAGAGGTGACCAGAGAGAAAAATACCTATCACAATACAGTCGCAAAAGTTACGTGCAAAAAAATCTACGATATTACAGTTGTCAATATCTATATATAAAAATGAATAATTCGTATATCACCAATGTGCTCCTAAACCATTTATCCGATTACGATGAATTTTTAGTTTCTGATTAAAGATTTCTTAATTAATACAAACATTTTCAAATAGATGGCGGACAAGTCGTTTTCTTTTGAAGACAAGGGGAACGAAATCTCGGGAAAAGCTAGTTGCTAAGATTTTATCAATTTTTTAATATACTCTAAATATTAATATGGTGTTAATGTACACCTACTTAATGCAGTTTAATCAGTATATGATCAGCATCTTGGTGTAAATAATATTAACAATCTACTTATATTAAATAAATGGGTAGTCATAAGTAAATTCATTCACTGAGTTATAAAAGGTATATAAATTTAATTATTATTTAATTCTATGTGGTGAAGTTCGTGTGTCATTTGTCCTTAAGTAGTAAGTTGACTTTAAAAAAAGTTAATTTCAAAGGTTAGTTTCATGTGATGAGTAAAGAATAAGTATATTTTTATCAGATCTGTAAATAGCGTATTTTGAAGTGTCCTACTGCATAGCTGAGACGATCATTAAATTAAATTGCTCATAAATTCTTGTCCATTATAATTATTGTAAAACGTAAGAACGATGCGCAGGTGAAGAGTAAGGTACTTGTAGAAGAAAGGATAATGGATTAATATATTAATTTTCAATACTTTCTATTAAATAATGTACACATAAGTAACTAAGTATACATAAGCAACTTCTAATAATATCTCTTTCATTCACGGCACCAATGTATTTTGCAAAAAACTTACGTATCCTTACATGTAAGGGGGTTTTCTGTTAAAAATAGTTTTAAATAAATACTGCCGTATTTTTTCGTATCCCTACGTATATTTTGTTTCATACGACATAAAATAAATTATGGTTAAAGATCGATATTTGAAATACAAAAGGTGTCCGCGGCTCCGCATGAGTTTGTTACGCAGTAATAATTTTCTTCCCGTAATTTAATTTTTATTCATATTATTGACAATTAATATATCCTATCAATTGATCAATGACATCCACTTACTTTCCATGTAACTTTTCAACTAAATCGGTTATAAATTATTAATAATTTATTTATTTATTAAAATACAAAAAAGTATTATGATTTTTATAAGCTATTTTTTATAGCAATGAGATAAGTTTCCCGTGTATAAAAATTCATCAAAATCGGTTGAAAATTACCCAATACAAATTATTTTTTTGGTATTTTTTTTACGATTTCTAATGTTATTATTGAAAATTCTTATAACCTATGATTTGACCAATGACATAATCTTCCCGTGTACAAAATTTAATGAAAGTCGGTGCAGTTTTTTTTAATCCGATAAATCCGGAAATACAAACAGCCAAAAAAGTTTTAAGAGCATATTCGTGATCAATGGTCCTTTAAGTATAATGACCACAGAGGATGTCTATCGGGAAATTTGGAAAAAATATTATAAGGCAGAGAGAACTATAGATTAATTAATAAGTATAAATTTGTCAGAACTTTTAAGTTTATTAAGTACCTAGTCATTGTATAGAACCTCACATAGTATGTACTATGTGTGTTCTATGAAACCGACTTCCGAAATCACAAATTAATTAATTAATAATTATTTTTTATATGAATATATATTATTGATATAGGTTTTTTTATACTACAAGGTGGCAAACAAGCATACGGCTCGCCTGATTGTAAGCGGCTACCGTAGCCTATGGACACTTGTAATACCATAGGTATCACAAGCGCGTTGCCTACCTTGAACCCCCCTACCCCAAGGAGCTCTGGAAGCCCTACTCACAGCAGGAACACAACACTAGCTCATTTGACTGTTTTCTGTAGGGTAGAGGTACTCCTCCAGTCAGAAGGTATTATTATTAATTGGATATGGGTATTATTTTATTATTAATAAATTAATTCAGGAGCTGATAATATTTAATCAGAAATAATAGAAGCGACTAAATCATATGGTCACTTATAAATTGTGACATTTTAATTTATATAACTAAAACATTTTATGCAACTCTTTATATTTATAAATAGTACCTATTACATTCTTGAACATTAATATAAAACAGAATCGATTGAATATTCATAACAGTAGCCTTTAGTCTACGTAATAGAAGTAATAAAGTAATTACAAAAAACAATTTCCTCTCTGAATTGATTACTATATTTAAATTTTGACAGTCTAATTACACTGGTATTATCAAAAGCACCTATGTTATTTCCGCAAATAGAAATCCACACTCTAAATCGCAAATTACTTATGTGGTTCTTTAATTCCATTAAACATAATAATTATATCTATGTTGTGGGTTTTTGAGTAATAAATAATATTACGTAATGAATTTAATGTTTGTATCTAATCGGAACTATAAGACATAAGTATAGTAACCGAGGCATTTGTTTACATAAGTTAAGATTGAGGTTCTCTAAAGCTATATAGGGTAAAGAGGTTAGCCAAGTAAAGTCCGTTTTGAAGGGGCATTTGTTAAATAAGTGCTAAACAAGTTCAACCACTAAACTTCAAGAAACTTCTGTATCTATAGTTTATCCTCCATTAGGTATTACAGGAAAATAGGTACGGACAAGGGAATCACAAAAATATGACCAATATTAGATACCTACATGAAAGTTGATTTTAATGTCAATCTTGATATCTTTGAGTTTTCTAATAGCATTGAAATCGAATAGTAATATTAGTATTCGATTCGTAAGTTCGAAATATTCGCACACCTCTACTTAGCAGGTATCTTTAATAATACAAACTTAAATGGTCTTAAATGATAGAAACTAATTTGAGGATGGTAATCACTTGTTTTATTCAAAGCGAAACGTAGCTGAAGTCGCCGATGAATGAAAACGAAATAAATCTGATATATATATAAATATCGATAGCACTTCTTGACTTATGAACAGTAATCTAATTCTACGGTCATGGCTTAAATCGGCTTAAATACCTAAATCTTAGATTGCTTCCAACACAAGAGTGCATACATGTTAATATATATTGGGTATCTACCCGCCACGACCACCCTCTCCATCGGCAACTCAAGCCTAGGTCCGTTCCTCCGGCATTGCATTCACTAGCTATCGAACCACACACACATGACACTGCACTTCATATATGCACACCACCCAGGTACATAGGTTCTGTAAGGGAACTTTTTTCTTTTTCGGCTAGTTAAAATTAGACCAAAATTGCTTTTTTTTTTCGAACTGACTATACCGTTAGCCTTTGGGACCCTGGAGCCTTTACGGCTTTTACAGCTTTACCGGGCTTGGTCCAAAATTGCCATATCGCTAAATGCATATAAGCAAGTTTCTTCTTTTCTCCCAGATGGCAGAAACATGTATTATATGTATATTTAGATCTAATTTTACGGATAGGGAATTAGTCAGATCGCGACTTATTTGCGACTTTGCGGCTGAGTGCCTTAAGCGCTCGCTCCCAAACCCGGTGAAGCTGTTAAAGCCGCAAAGGCTCCAGGGCACAGTATACAGCAAGCAGCAACAGTATAGTCAGTTCAATAATAATTGGTACCTATAGATGAGAAAACACAAACCTTATTACTTATTAATATGTAGGTACATACGTTTCCAAACAATAACGAATCGTCAATAAGAGCTTTCAGTAGATATCCGTTCATAATGTCGACTTTGCGATAGCAATAAATTTTGCAATTGCGACACGCAAATACCCACTTACCGCATAAGATTTATCGCTCACCAACAAATATAGACCAAACAACTTCATACAAATAGACTCTACCAGTTCTGAATCCATCAGTATAGAAAACCATGAAGTAAGTAAGGATAATACTTACCTACCTAATACAACGCAAACCAAATTGTTTACCTTGTTCTCTATTGTGAATTCAAATTTAGATGCAAATATTTCATATTAAGACATTACATTTCATACATATATACATTTCATATTACGAACTGCAATAGGTACCTATATCGCGAGCAATAAATCTTTGATTATTATTACTTTGAAATTAACATACAATAAAAAATCATCTAGTAGTAAATAGTGATAATCTAATAACAATGTTTGCTTCCAATATCGCTATGTAACTGTTTAGAAGATTTTGTTTTGTGTAACAGAAAGAAATAAAAGCAAAAATTATGAGCTCGGTCTATATTTAATTTCATTATGGTGGCTGAACTGGATAGCTCAGAAGGCAGTTATGCTCAGGCGCCGCATTACAACGACGTCATTGGCCCGCAAGCGACAACACTGCCAATCTAAGAATAACGAATGTTCCTAACGTAGCCCACTATTAATTGTAATTTTATAATTACCGGCTTTTGGCTGAGTGGATGCAGTATAGCAATTATGTTTGTTACTATGACACTTATATGAAGTACGCATGGTATGCAGAAAAGAACAGTTTATTTTCATATCTAATGAATACTTTCTGGAAAGTGTTAATGTATAAAGAGTGTCGAATAGCATCCCAGAAATAGAAGCATATGTGTGGTTCATTGTACTAAACAATAAACAAGGAAAATGCCATAATACCTCACATGTATTTGGCTAAATTGCGACCACCGTACACATTGTTAAAAATGCGTCTTACCTAACTCGCTTCTAAACATCGTTTTCTGTGTGTTCCGACTAGTGACTTTCGCTGTGGCAGGGTTATAAAAACGACCGTGGTTTGTAGGTAGAGGTACTCGACTCTTGGACTGTATTTTGTTTATCAACCAAATTTATAAATATAAATTTATAGTAATACATTTAATGTACTACGTGATGAGGTCCATTAAAAAAAACTTTGTGTGATAATTTTAGTTAGTGGATATGGTATATTTACAACTTAAACATTCTAATACTGCAGGATACACGAAGGTGTTTTTCGCACGACACCTGTATTAGGATTTTATCTTGCCATCAAGTAATCATTCGCATTATCGCCCGCAGCCTAAACTGACTATCACTATTCCGAAAAACCCTCACTCATTTTGTACCAAGATCCTTAGATCCAATAGACTTCATTGAAAATATTATTATCATGTATAATGATTACTTGTATCTGCAATTTCGCTACAACATAAATTAATGTTAAACCATTTATTTGATATACATTGAAACATATGTAAACAAAGTGAACATACAAGATATTACTACTGTTTATTATTTTGTCGTTAAAATTATGTATGTCATCGATATTAAAAGCGTCATAAATATAGGTGATTGCACTAAAAATAGAGCATTCATCAATACAACGAGCGCAAGGCGAGTAGTTTGTTCGCATTAAATCATACCGCTCATAAATATCACGAACCCGTTGTACAGCATATCAAAACAATATGCAGACACACTTTGTGATGCTTTGTACAAAAATTACTGCTTTCCGTTATGGGATAAACAATAAGTGAATTTATTTCATTAACATCAAAGCTCCTTTTACATTGTCATTTAAATTTTAGTTAAGACTTTTAAGAAATGAGAATATATTTTCAAAATGATGCGTCAAGTAGATGATGCATTTTCATAAATTAGTTTTAATTTACTGAAGTGTAAACTTTAAAGCGTTCCGAATCGGTTTATTTTTGTTTGAAAAGATTTGTTGTGTTGAGACCTTCGTGGATTTAGGTTCTGAGTAATAGTCGGATATCGGACTCTCATCTGCAGCTTGTACTTACTTTGTTGCATATAATAATAGATACAGAAAAACATATGTTATTGCCAGTGTTGTAAGATAATTAGCTGCAGAATAATTTGAAATTAAAATACTTCTAAATTTCTCGACACTCGAATTAATGTTATATGATTAATTTATATTTTCTATTTTGGCTAGCAATCACGTGAAGGAATCAAGCGAAACAAAACTCAAATAGGATTAAAATTTAACTATACTTAAATGTAATGATGATTAAACAAAATTTGGGTACTTTAAAATGTATTGCTTCTTCAAAAAGCAATAATTTAAAAATATTTCAGACAAGTAGCAATTGGTCGTAAATTAGCATCTGAAGATATTTACAAAACACCACGTTACTAGTGTAATCAGAAATATCCGCTTCGAGGATTATGCATGATTCATATCTGTATTAAGCGACTTACGATCTTTGTAATTATGCGAAATATTATTATCCTATCTATTTACTAGGAGATGACAGAGATACCAGTTTATTACTGTATTTTTTAATTATTATTTTTTATATTGTAGAGAATTCCGAAGTAAATAAAGTTTGTATTTTTCATAATATCAAATATTATTGTACCTACTAACTAGGTTATGGCAGTTCACTTGTACCTACTTGTATCAGATTCGAAATATTGTCGAATTAAAAAATAATATAGAATCAATTATTTTAATACTTTCGTGAGGATATAATTATAAATAAATTGTAATAGGATGTCTTAACTATGCGTAGGGGAATAGTTCCCCAAAATTTTATGCTATGGAATGTAGTTGAGGAATTCTTATGTTAAATAAGTACCTATTTTTAAATAAAAGTTCTATTGGTTTAAGTGATATTTTAATTTTTATAAATGATTTAAAAATATATATTTTTTACTGGTTATTTATGCTAATATTATTCACAAAATTGAATAATGATTATCTGTGTACACTAAGCTACGGAATGATGTATATTGCACAAATTAGATTCTAGGTACCGAAGGGAGTACTATATATAGTACTGTATAGTAGTGAATAGTAACATATTCACTACTTGCTACCTGCACCTGCGTCCGCTGGATAAAATTACCAAGTTTAATTTATTTTAAATCTTAAAACTGTAACTTTTTTGAGGTCTTTCATTACTGTTTAGGCCCCGTAAAGAAAACTTTATGGAAGTTAGGTAGGTTTTAGAACCTTGTCATTGAATAAATCCGGTTTAAAACCTGTCTAGTATTTTTTGTTACACACCTACTTATCAAACAAATAAATTTTATTAAAATAAAATTAATGTATTGTCTTCTTCAACACACTTCTAGGTACATCTTGTCACTTTTTGGAAAGTTATAATGTGTACTTTTCGAACATTATTATTTAGATATTCCAAAAAATATACTGAACCTTATGTTTAGCATTTGTCACCCACGAATTGTGAATACCTAGTTGTTTATCGTAAAAATCTGCTTTAAATACCTATATAAAGTTTTTGTATGCATTTGTTCCGTCTATATTATAATAGACAAATCATAATTTAAAGCTGTTAGCGTTTTAAATGTTTTCAAAATTGATTAAGCTTTAATTAAGTAATTTAAAATTTTAAATAGGTACAACAAAACGTTATTAATTAAATGCAATGGTTTTTATATATGTTAAAAAAAACTTAGTTAAAATATTGAAATATGCTGATTTATATTCTAGTAAATTTACCAAATTAAAATTACCAAACGACTCGGTACGAAAATATTTTAAATTAATATCATCTTGTCAGTTCGTAAATCCTTCATTTGCCTTGCGGTCAGTACCTATATGAATAATTTAACACACAACAATTTGAAATATTCTGACGAAAGCAGAGATAACAAAGCGTTTAGCGTTAGTTGTAGGTATAAAATAAAGTATACTACGAGTAAAACCTGTTTTTTGATGGTAGCGTTAACAAAACTACTACTAACAAAATCAATTTATATATTTACGATCGATTCATTGTCAATATTATTGCATATCTACCTAATAAATTATAACATTAGAACATCCAAACTAGTAATATCGTCGAAGAATTAATTAAAATAATGTTTTTGTTGTGTTTATTTTTTGTTATCTTTACGTATAAAAACTGCCGAATTGAATCAAAATGTTAAGTTTATAAAGAGCTAAATATTTAGGAGAAGTATAGGAAAATAAATATATATTTTAAGTTAATAGTTAAATAAAAAATATTTAAAATTTGTATTTTCTTTAAATAATCACAAGTACTACAAAACTTTTTCAATCTTATACATAAATTAAGTACATTTTATTTATATTATTTTTTAATCGGTAGGTATTAACCTATATCATAAAAACTAGACTTTATTGCTGATTCTAGCAGTAGCGACTAGAGACTGAATAATGAACAAAAAACTTTACCTACTTATTTCACCGACGGTACACGTTTCCCGTCTACGAACTCCCTCCGAGATGATGTTATTTAAGATGAGATCAATTTTATTGAGATTTATTCTGTGAACATGTTTTGTATCGATTTAGTTCATTGTCTATAAATTATATCGTTTTTAGTATTGGAAATTTGATTAATAACTATTCTCGATGATTCATTAAGAATATTTTATACTTACCTTTAAAAAGTTATGTAATGTTTAATTTGGTGTTTTTAATTTATTATCTTATATCGAGTACGTATTTCTTTATTAATACTTTAATGTGAATACAAAAGGTGCAGCACAAGTTGTAAGAGATTATTGAAAACCTTTAAAAAAATATTAGGTCTTTACCTATGAAATTGCCGTTTTGTATGAAAAAAATTAAACGATGTTTTTTCATGTATTTTTTATTTGTATTAATCGAAGTAATCACCCATGCAATCAATGCATCTTTGCCAGCGCAGTGGCAGTTTATTAATGCCCTTCTTAAAGAAATCAGCTGGACGGGAGGCAACAAATTCTTCAAAGGCATTTTGTACTGACTCTCGGGTATTGAATTTTTCCCGCCAAGGAGTTATCCAAATTCTGGAAAAAGTAGTAGTCTGTAGGCGCAAGGTCTGGTGAGTAGGTGAGGATGACGGAGAACTTCCAACCCCAGTTCTTGCAACTTGGAGACCGTCTGTTGTGCAGTATGAGGTCGCGCGTTGTCGTGCAGGAGCAGCGGAGACGAGCGATTGACCAATGCTGGTTGGAGATGTGCCAGCTTCTCCATCATTGTGTTCAGTTCTTCACAGTACACATCTGCAGTAATGCTCACCCCGTTTGTTAAGAAGCTGTGATGAATCACACCTGCGCTAGACCACCAAACAGTGACCATCACTTATCTAGGGGTAAGTTTTCGTTTAGGGCATTGTTTAGGTGCAGAACCAGGATCCAACCAACTTGCTGAGCGCTTGCGGTTATCAAACAGAATCCATTTTTCATCGCAGGTAACAATGCGGTTCAAAACTCCTTCATTTGTGTGTCTGTTGAGCAGTGCAAAGCACGTCTCGACGCGTACTTCTCGCTGGCGATCATTGATTCGTGAGGCATCCATTTGTCAAGCTTTTTTACCTTGCCAATTTGACGCAAATGGACCAATATTGTTTTGACGCTAACGTCGAAAGATAGAAGATAGAAACGTCGTAGATTGTGTATCATCAGCTTCCACAATCGCCTTTAATTCGTCATTGTCGACCAAAGTCTTCGGACGACCGCGAGGATCATTTTTCAGGTCGAAATTCCCAGAACGGAAGCGAGCAAACCAATAACAGGTGGTGCGTTGGTTTGTAGTGTTAGCTCCGTAAACGTCGTTGATGTTGCGTGCCGCTTGTGCCGCGTTACTGCCACGACGGTACTCATATTCCATAATTACTCGAATTTTTAACGTATCCATGATGACAAAAAAGATTGAAATGCGATGAAAATGTAACACTAAACAATAAACAAATGACTACTTTTGGAAAAAGAATTCCATGTTTTTAAAATAAAATTAGATTCTTAGGCAAACAAAAATTATTTTGTTTTGAAATGGCCAGTACTACAGAACGGCAATTTCATAGGTAAAGACCTATTATATATCTTTTTTTATGGTACTACTTTTACTACTGTTACTACTTCATGGAATAATAAAGTTTGGAAGAACAATATATTATATATTGTTTGCATTTTAATATCTTTTACACTTTTCAATGAAATATCCAATGATTGTGAAGATTGTAATTATTGATCACTTTCATAAATACCTATCTGTCAGATTAGTAAGCGATGTTATTGTAATCATGTTAGACTAGCTTTAAGTATAAGTTCACATCATAACATAACAAAAAACATTTCTGAGATTTGTAAATAATGATTGCCGAACAGGTTCATAGAATTATTAACACTGTGATATGTTATAATATTGGTACTTTTTACCTAGTAAATGTATTACAAAAGCATTCATGCCTTGCAACACTATGCTAACTAAATAGCTAATATTCATACATGCAGGTACCTATAGACATTAAGCTCATCGAAATATAAAACTCCATTATGTACGGGAATCGAACCCACGTCCTTTAGGTTCACCGGTAGTTCTAATAACAAACTTAGATATTATGAATATTAATATATTATACATACTGGAAAAAAATTACGGTAAGTAAAAATATTGCTTCAAATATGATTCATTTTTATACCGGTTTTCCACTCTGAACGAAATATTTTACCGGTATATTTAATATTCTGAACAGATTTGATTGCGCCTCATTGCATGCGACTTATAATTTATATAAGAAAAAAAATAAAATATCGCATAAGGGCGTGATCTAATGAGACCACCATCGAACGTGTACTTATAGGGTTGACATATAAGCAGTTATCTAAACATATTATAGAATAAAGTCCCCCGCCGCGTCTGTCTGTCTGAACGCGATAAACTTAAAAGCTACCGAAAGAATTTTCATATGGTTTTCATCAATAGACGGAATGATTCATGAGGAAGGTTTAGGTGTATAATTCATTAGCGTTTTGTGTTAATTATGTTCCATACATATGTTCCATACAATATTCATTTACTTTTAAAATATATCAATGGTAAATTGTACAAAAGTAGACAGTGGCTTTTTTGCTTTGATACCGCTCAATTATATAAATTCAATTAAATCAACTTTAACTTAAACCTATATAGTTCTGAGGTGAAGAGTCATGAATGTATAATGTCATTAAAATACATTTGACGTAACAACAAAAAAAAATTCTTTAATTTCGGAAAATAAATATGTTTTGACAACCCTATTGTGGCCTGGTGAGCTTAATGCGAGTGAACCCGTTCATCACGTGACTTGCGCCTGCGCCGGTTTTCATATTTTATACATGGTTGTTTCTAGGTGTTTCATTTGCCATGGTGTTTAATGCTCATTCTTGAATGTAATTTGTAGTCTGATTAGTCTATATCAGCTTAAGTTTAATTATTTTCCTTTCACATGCACATTCTTTATTTACTTCAAATATGGGACACTATTATTTATGTTTTGTGTTGTCAACATCGTATTTTTACCAAAGATGAATTATTCTTCTATACTTATATATTATAAAACTCAACGTTTCTCTGTCTGTCCGTTTATGTTCTTTTCATGCGAAAACCACTTATCCGATTTAAATGGTTATTTTTTAGTCTATAGCTATATCATCTAGCCAGGGTATAGGATATATTTTGTTAGATAAAGTATCTTATGAATAAGCAGTAACGATAATGGTGAATCAATGCCGAAAAAATATGCTTTTGGGACACTTAAATGGCTTACGCTCAGTAAACTATAAGAAATATATTAAATTAATGTATGACATAAATGTAGGCAGAGATAGCATAAGTCTATCTTCTAAGGATCACCCACAATAAGCATTTTTGAGGCAGCACAATTCGTACGTGCGCTCAACTGACAGCACTCTGTAGTCCACGCGAGCGGAGCTTTACTCACAGCTTGTAATAGAATTAGTAAAGAGTTAGTTCATAGTTTCTACAAATATAAAATAATTACAATTAATAAGTAATGATATTATTAATTTTACTTCATTTACCTATGTCATGGTGATTTGTGTTGGTTTTAGTTAAACTACTTATTTATTGAACAATTGTATATAATATTTTTTTAAAGTTTTAATACCGAATAATCTAACGGATTTAGTAATAAAATTACTTTATTTCAAGAAAATATAATTCTAAATAAAGTAGAATTCTTATCTGAATGTTAATTAAATTTGTTACTATGCTATAAAAATTAAGGCATAATTATTTCAACGCAAAGTAAGTAGGTACTATAACACTAATGTCCCTTATATTTTTCGTGAGGTAAAAGTAAACTAAATTATTAACTCCACAAAAAGTTCCAGCTTGCCCTTTTCGGTGACCGCATCAAACCTCAGCTTAACCTGAGGGAGTGAAATGCACGATATTTTTGTTTCAGCCTAGCCCATTCTTAACTGCTTGAAAAGCTCCATAGATGGCAGTAAAATCGCTGCTAAGGTTCCAAACGGCTACTAGTTTCGCCATCTAGTGTAGAATAACCGAACTTTTATGGCACGTTTATTGAAGAGGGTTCTTCGGCAGCTCGTAAACGATTTTATAGGCACTAACGAAGTTCTACTTTCGTGCTCGATATTATCCGACCAAGTACTGTTGGTAATGCAATATTTGGATGCTCCTGTTGAGTTGCCATATATTCAATTCTACCGGTGTTCATGGGCTTTTATGTGCGATTCAAGGTGCGATTGGATGGCGTGCTCGAGCGTTTATTTGGCCTTATTGTTGGGGTTTGTTTATGCGATTGCTGTTTAACCAAGTACGGTGTTTGTACATGCTTTTGTTATGATTATTATGTTATTGTGAATAATGAACAAGTTGCCGTGGGAAAATTTTAATTTACCTCTTTTTTACCAATTGGTATGATGTATGATAATCATTGCTTCTTCTAATTAGAATTATTTTTAAATTACTTACAATTATGTAATTAGAAAATGGGATGTACATGCTTATAATTTTTTTCGTGATAAATAGACGGTAACAAAGGTCGAATTAGGTAGGTACGGAGCCCAATAACCATTTATCAATAATTTATATTTGAGTTTTCCCTAAAACGTAGCCGTGAAAAAGGCAAATCATAAATAAGATCCGATTCAAATTTGTAGAAGATGCTATCAGGATGATTTGTAGGCTCGCACCCGAGAGCGTTTTGTCTAGTGATGTGCTAATTGCTGTGTTAGTATCGATAAACCAAATACTTGGTTTAAAAAACGATTATTTCCGTAAGGGATGTAGGTACACTTATAATTTTCATACTTACCGATAGATATTGTGCTACATAACATATACATATATATATTTAATTAATATTTCAAGATTTACAATAGGTACACCAAAATATGTTCCAATGCCTTGAACTGCAAATTACAGAAAATGCTTTTTTTGATAATAAATAATAATACAAAAGATTTTTCTAAGAATATTGTAATTGTCAAATAAATAAATTATGTTCTGTTTTCACGTAATATGGCGGTTATAAGAGAAAAAGCTTTGCCATATCAATTCGATAAATAGATATATATCTACCAACGTAAGTTACTCGGATCAGCTTTTTTTAAGGAAATATGCTGGTGATGTATTGTTTCGGGTCAGTTCTTTTATTCATTTCTTATTTCTTATTGCGTTAGCATGATGCTCCTTTCGTATCTTACGCATGTTGAAAATACTCAAAGCGTGACTCGTTGACTCATTGATAGGCCGCGTCACTAATTACTTATTATTTGTATTTTTAAGTGTCGTAATTTTACGTTTATTACACAAATCCACTAAGAAGTTTCATTATTCGCCATTTAAAAAATCCTTTAATAGTGAGGACTGTTCGAAATTACTTAGTATTTTTAATAGCTTCTTGTCACGACATTTCCTTTTAAAGTGAATAGTTAACTTTATCTATTAAGTACTAACTTAGTGGCTAGCGTTTATAAAACATTAATAATTATTTATACGTTTGATAAAGCATTCGAGGAATATAGGTACATATTTTTTTCAATAATTCAAATAAAGATTTGAAAGTTATGTTTATTGATGCATAATTTTGTTATTAGGTAGTTTAGCTGTGAACCTCGCCATGAATGTAAATTAGATGAATAATAACAGCCAAATACGGTGATACCCGGAAACCTCCGAAAATGGCCCTACGCTATGCCGCATCACGAACGAAGCGACATCGCGTAGGTATCGACGTTGAAAACAAGTAATAAATAAATAATTGTTAGATAATTTTGATTCAGTATTCATTCAAGCACAATGTATGAGTTTTGTTAAGGATTTCAATCTTTTCTTTCTTACAAAGTAAATTGAATTCTTTCATTAATTTTGTTTTATTACTTTTTCTAATATAAATATTGAAGGATAACATTGGAACGTGCTTTATATATTCCCTGCCGTGTAGGGGGTACCTACACATAATATATGAGTGAACCAATGATGTAAATGCCACCCTGAAGGCAACAAATCTCAACCGCGACGACCGACAAACATTTTTTTTTTCTGTTTCACATACCCCAAACAATGTGTTATCTGCCCTAATGTGATTTAACAGGTAATTTTTTAAATAGATTACCTACCATTAAACAGAGCTTGATTTATACCTGGACACAATGTAAATAGGCAAGCAACAGAATGAGGAACTACATTTATTTTCATTTGCCTCCATTTATATCGCGGCTCCACGTGGAGATTACGTGATTTAACAAAGGGAGTGCTATAAATCTGTACAGTCCTGTCTTAGTAGGCTTTTGTGGGCATTTTTGATATGTGCCTTTAAAAGCTTTTTTCTGTATTTAGATGAGAGTTCATTGTGTAATTCATTAGAGCGGGGGTAGGTCGTCGCGTGGAGCGAGGTGCGGACCGCGGTCGATATGGACAGATAACACTATATTTATGACCGGCCAATGAGATGTCCCACAAGAATATTTTTAACGGTCGACAAATTGGGCATAACATATAAGAACGTAGTAATAATGGTTTAAATATTAGATTAACATAGAAAACAAATGGTATCTAGGTATCTACTAAATTACTATTTTAGATTTAGAGAGCTTATGAAGTTGGTACGGCTACGAATATGAACTATGAGCCCATAATTTAGAGCAACGAACTCGTAGTTCATTGAAAGTGAATCGTATCGTTTATCTATCGACAACATTTATTATCGTGTACATTAGCAGTCCAACCATGTTGGTATCTAAATATTTATAGAACCAGTCGACAAAACAATTTTTATTTATATACCGTGTTTTTTTTTGTGTGAGTTATCATGAAACTTCTAACTCAATGATATAAGTACTCGTAAGTATACGTAATGTACCTAATATCCGTTTCAAAATGTTTATGTGTATTTAATATTAAGATTTTATTTTTATTCCACTAAATAAAAATCTGTTTTCAAGTGGCTCCATTAAAGTCTTGAGATAATCATAATTTGTTAGAATAAGAGCATTTATAATTGATTCATTGACGCAGTTTGTGGATTACTTGATATAGATCTGCGTCCACACTGGACCGTGTTCTAGGTATATCCCGATAAAACTAAAATTTATTGAAAATAATTATTTATAGGGATATTTATGTGGTGTTAATTTCTATTGTGTTTTGTACGTAAACTGTGAGTAATATTGCTATTATATAATTGCTAATATGCTATATTCGCTTATATGATGCTTATAAAATGCTCAGAAAGACATAATCAAAGCCCAATTTTTATTTTATTTTAAATTGGAGTACTAAGTATCATGATTTAATCAAGAAATGTAAACATTATATTCTGTTTTCGGTTACAAATTCAGAAGCCTGCATATTATCTATTTAATAGATATTATTAACCCAATTAACTTCAGTAGTAAACAATTTAAGAATTTTAGAATCGATCTAGCAATTTATACTGGCCTACTATACCCGAACCACAGTTCACTACCTTAACTACTTGTGATTCTAAAAAGCTAATAAATATTCCTCTATTAACTGAGTATTTAAGTTTTTTTGCGCATACTTACATTAAGTACGAATTTTTAGTAACAAGTAATAGAGTAATAATTAATATTTACTCATTTCTTTGCTGTTATTTCTACTAGAAACGAATGTTACGACAAGCTTACTACACATGATACACATCCGATCTGAACGACCGCTAAAGAAGTAATACGTCACGACCGGACAAGTTTCCCCCACCCCTACTCCTTTAGATCACAAGCTTAATGTTAGAACGAGACAAGTATAATATATAATATGTTAGAGTAACAGAGAGCGCTTGGACTCGTGAAACATGGCGCAAAACGCCCCTTGATTAATGGTACTGTGTCGAAGTTCGAACTTTGTGTGCGTGACGCTTATTACACGCATCTTCAACTAAAATGATAGATATATTATTAAAAAGTAAAAAAATAACTGTATAATATTCATGATCAATTTTTTTATATGAGCTATATAGGATGTAAAATTAAGATGGAGTAATTAGATATAGGATCTAAAAATTCAAATTATATTTATTGCATACGTTAATTCACTTAGTAGTCTGGTCAACAAGTTCAAAATGGTGTTAATTCGAGATAAAGCTCCTAAAATATGAGCGACAGCTCATTCGATTCGGAATTACATTTATAAAAATGCATCTCGAGAATGTAATTGTACATAAAAAAATTCAATTGTTATTAACAAATTAAGATGATAAAATAGGTCAATTATTTAAACTTTATCATGTCATCATTTGTTTAAACAGAGATTGAAAAAAAAAGTTAACAATTGTATAACTTTATGAAAAATTGATATAAGTATATATTTTTTAACTGTGATTTATGCATTCAGCAAGTGTTCAGATAATAGCATATATATTTTTTTCAAATTTTGAAATTGATATCTACTATAAACAACTTTTTTATGTGTTATACTGTTTTCAGCTGCATTGCGCCCAATGCTGTAATGCCCATTTTCGGCGTTTAACAAATATTATAAATAATGGATATAGAGTTTCGGCAGTCAGGAAATTTCCTCCTTTTTAAGGATGTTTCTTTTTCAAATTTTCTTAAATATTAATAGTTTTTGAGTTATTAACGAAAAACTAAATTCCGTTTTTATTTTCATCTTATTTTGTTAATAACAATTGCAATTTTTTTATGTGACTCGAGATACATTTTTCTTATGTAATTCCGAATCTAAAGAGCCATCGCTCATATTTTTAGGAGCTTTAGCTCGAATTAACACTATTTTGAACTTGTCTACTACAGTATCAGTACGTTACTCAAAATCATCGCTAACAAACATTTTAGTATCTTCTACTTTGATATCTATCTCAGATTGTATTCAAATGAGCTAATGGACAATTCTTTAGTTTTGTGAATGGAATAGAATGGACGAGTCGCGTGCTCTGACTTGAATTAATTTGCGTTAAATTATTTAAATTTGATAATTAACAACTACTATGTATTATTAAAGGGGCGTTTTCTATTGGTTTTGATTTTTAAACAGGTGATTGATATTGCTATGTTATATATTGATGGCCATAATGAAATTATCATAATTTGAATATATTTATAGTTCGTAAATTTATTTTAACTGGTTTGTTTTAATCGTTATTAGATACAAATGTGCTTTTGCTGTTATTGAACTTTAATGTATATTTTTATTTCCAGGTAAGCGCTGACCCCCCATGACGTACGAAGGCCAAATGATTTACAAGCAATACAACTTTTTGTTAAGAATAGTATTCGGTAAAGTAATTGTAGTTAGATTATTTTTATAATTACAAGTATTAAATTGTATTCCTGAAACGTAACATAGAGTTTAAGCTGTATGCATTTCATACGTATCTAAATAGCATTCTAAGAATATCCAAAACGTTTCTTTTTATCCATATCACATCAATGGATTGACTGTAAAGAGGTCAACCGTTAATTTACTACGTAAAGTTAGTACCTACTGTGTGAAATCTAATATTTTTGTTTTTTAATTGGGCTTTTTGTAATGTGTATTATTCACATACCAAGTGTTATTTAGAACCACGTCGCGCAGACTCGAGATAATCTCTAGGTAAATGTGAGATGACGCGTAAATTAAGAATATTGTATTAATCGGATTCAGGTATTGAAATTTTCAACTTATAATATCTACCCGTATCGTATGAGATATGACAACATTAAAATAAAAATGTTTTGAACATGTTTTATGACTTAAATCTCATCTTTACTACTGTTTATCGTACTGATAACATTTTGTTGAACACAGAACATAAACAATTATAAAATTACTACTTCATCACAATCTATGTTCATAAAGGGTTATTAGATACTGTGAGCGAACTAAGCAATTTGTAAAGCAAAATATAGCTATACCGTAGGTGACTACAATACTGCTTGGTTACTCCATAAACAAGCTCGTGCTTCCTCACGGGGCGGTCTTAACTCAGGCCGTTATTATTTATTAGGTTACCTCACAGTACAGTAGCTCTCTTTAAGTACATTTGTCAAGTAACTAAGGCCACGAAAAAAAATATATTGATATAACCAGTCCGATATTACAGTTTTGTATTTAACAATATATTAAAATATGGGAAACTAGAAATGATAGTTTGCATTGTAAAGGATCGTTTATGATATAAAGATTGATTAGGGGAAGCCCGGCCAAGACGCATATTATGTTAAGGGACAGCGTAAATAAAACCACAATGTGATAATCAATAGAACCCTGTGTCTATTTTACTTTGTACTGAGTATGATTAATCATCTTTGGAATGGAATAATTAAAATTAAAAATTTAAACAGTTTCGATAATATTTATGAGCGTTAACAAAAAGCATCAATTGTCCGTTTTACCCGGAGGGGTCTTGTATATAAAAATATACTTAATCAAAGTAGTTTTTTAAAAACTAAATTCGTTTGATGTCTGCTGGAGTCTATTGTTCAACTACGCTATAAGTTTTCCGTGTCTGCGATTTGAGGTTAAAATAAATAATTGGATCGACAAAAGCTTCACATAGAATACATTGCTATTATCAAAACTAATTAGAATTGTAATTGTTTTCTTATCGAGGTATATAGGGTACTTATTTTAACTACCGTGAGTACGTATTTTTGTACTGGATAATTTTACTAACCATACGAATGAATAATAAAAACAATGCTAATGGACGATAAATATGCCGCTGCTTTTTTAAACTTACTAGAAATAGGTCTTTGGCGAAAATAATATATGTACTACTAATATTTATAATATGCACATTTTATTTTTCATAATAATTACCTTTCTTACTCTGAAATTGTGGAATATATCCATCTGATCCATCAAAAATCTCCTTTTGCTATTAGCTAGGTCGGTCGGTTCACATATTAATACAATGTAATGCCTCATGAAGTCGCGACACAATACCTTTTAACTCCAGGACAGTCTTGATGCGCACATTAGTATTATAGTGAACCACTCGACTTGGTATTCCTCAGGGGATTTAAAAAAGAACGAGTAAAAAGCTGTCTGCGATGTCGGTAACGTCACGCAATGGCGACACTCCATGTACTACAAATGTTACTGGCCCGTCAGCCTGTTGGCTGTCTTTGGCATAAAAATGTAGTAAAAGTATTTTCTAAATTTAATATTAATTCTTCACGAGAATATATTATAAAATATATTTAGGTATTCTTAGATTCGTGTATTTAAATTAATAATAATGAATGATCTAATGAAAATGACAGAAACATTGTTAATAGCAAATACAAATTCGACGATCTCTTGATTTGTTAACCATATTATAACCTTGCCTACTTTGTTCTCTGTTTGATACATTTCTAATTTGACCTTCGACTTCGTCCAAGGCCTTGATTACGTATCGCGGAAGACTGATGCCTGCGTTATAATGAGCTGACGTCACTGTCTAAATAGCAATTTAGTTTTGATATAACTAATATAAAATTATTCTCGACTCCTAATGCATTAATGTGTGTAAGTTATTACATGCGTGGGTTTAAAAAATATTTTTCCTTTACTAAGGTTTTTAGTTATGTGTACGTACCTGTTTATTGTATCATAACTGTATTCTACCTACAATTCGTTTTGAAAACTCCTAACGTACCTAAATTTCGGTATACTTACTATTTGTATTTTCATCGTTTTAAACTCTATCCTTGACAAAATATACCATATTTTTGAATATAAGTTATAAGCAAACAAATATGTGTGATAAAATATAATATTAAGCAATATTCATTAATAATCATTACGTATGACAATAATTAAAAAGTAATATGAATTTTGTTGGACACTAAACACAAACAGTTTGTGGATTTTTGTTATCTACGTCATATTGTCATTGCTTAGTTTTCCTTGTATACCTTTGTTTATTTACTTCTTCTGTGATCGCTAATGTTGTCGCTTGTAGGTTTTATATGTGCTCCAGCAAACCCAATGAATTCATATTATGAAATGCGCATAAACCTAAAAACATGCTCTTATTACATTAAATTAAAAAAAAAATTCAATGCTTACTAAACTATCGGTACGGAAGTATTTTTTTATTGTTATGCCTTAATTACATTTTAATATACCAAAACAATAGTGTTTGTTCAATTATAATTGTTGACAAATTGAGTAAGATAGTTTTGTAGGTATTATGAACGCACGGGGCATTGTTCACCCAATGACAAATAATGGCAGATAATACCACAGTATCGGGTGTCCGGAGCGAATTTAGCACTATGTTTCGAGCCAATATTCCCAGTTGATAATAAACATGTATCATGTGTATACCTACTTACACATATCATTTGTGTATATGAAATATATTTTATTTGTTAATTGAGACCTAATTGCATAATATACGTTCGTACCTACATACATTTTAAATTTATTGTTAAAATTAAAGAAAAACAATAATACCACATTACTACACGTAATTTTTGTATTTACATTATCCCTTTTTAAATACTTTCTATGATTTATATATATATTTAAATACCATGTAGTAGGTACCTTGGAAAGTTTACCATAAAGCGCGTTTAACAACATTCATTCAGCAGATATTTTATTTCGGCTAAAATATAAATATGCAGACTTTTATTATGTACATTGTATCCTTTTTTTTTGTCAATAACAATTTATAAATATTACTAGATCAAAAAATGAAGCACAAAACATTGAAATAATACAAGAAAGTGTAAAATGAATAATGACAATGCCGAACTAATTTTTTCTACGTATATTTAAGAAGTTTAATACTTAATGTTCTAATTAAATAGGTAATATAATAATATACGTTGAACCAATTTTCGTAACTTAATATAACTAACTATACTAACTAAGGTTTACCTACTAAAGGTAACTTTACCTTTTTTTACTATGCATGATCATTTTTAAATGATTTTCAATTAAATCAAATAAACGTTTATTTAACGTAATAATTATTTAAAACGGCAACATATCGTCCACCGTAATGATGTGTTACACAAGTTCTCAGTTGTCTGATCTGAGCTCAGTCACGAGAGTCACGACTTTCCGTGTGTAACGGTCTTTAAATAACTTAACACTCAACACTCCACAGTTGTTACTTTGGTTTGTTATTTCCTCTCGTTATTTTCTAAGACAGAATTTAGATGTCAATTTATTTCAATATATATTTAAATTAATTAGAATTGATATTTCCCGTTGAATGGGATAAATTGAGTTATAGAAATTGTTACAACAGACTTGGGCACTACCAAATTAAATTCGATTAAACGATCAAAAGTAATTCGTGTAATTTTGAGAATATAATTTAGGTACAAAACTATCGTTTTTTTTTTATCTGACTATACTGTAAGCCATACAGGCCTGGAGCTTCAGACTGCTTTTACAGCTTCGCCGGGCTTGGTAAAAAAACTGTAGTCGTTCATAACTCGTATCATGAAGTGATATTAAAAAGAATGACATATTCCAAAATATTGTTACATTCTTCATATTTAATTATAGGTCTGTTTTATAGCAACGGGCAGTTGATAGCTTGTGATTTACAATATATACTTAACATTTTTCTTGTATTAGGTGCGCTGAAGCAATCAAACCAACTTCTTTATTTCTAATATGAATTAATTGTCATTAACCTCTTATATACCTGTACATCGATGTAAGAAGTTTTCACGCAGTACTTTTACAGTTTCCTCAAACTATTATGGAAGTATAAGGGATACATAATCTTAGTATTTGCAGTATTTTGATAAGGTCTCTGCGTGCGTTTCAAAGAATTATTTTTAATTCATGACGTTACTTCATATTCAGTTGTTAGCATTCAGAATAAATACTAAGAATCACTTGACGATGGGGTCATATACCTATTGTGTTATACTAAAATATATACCATACCATACTGTGGTATGGTAACCATACCAAATATATAAAACATACTATACTACTATATATATATATATACCTACCTATTAATAGTCATTATTATACCTACTATTTTGAAATTATTCATAAAATATAAATATTTTTCACCAAAAAAAAAAACTACACCTAATACACACCCAACAAAGCTAAAATAACTCGCATCAATCTCTTATATTAGCACTGGGCTGGGTGTAACAACATAAAAACTTCCCAAACTTTCCTATACCTACTCAGTCGTAAATCTCGCGTTTTTTAATAGATAAATAGGAGCTCGCACAAACGAGCAATATCGCATTATTTGGCCCTCCCTCAGGAAAGGCCCTCCTGATAAAGCCTCCTTGCCTCACACCCTTCATGCTAATGTAGTACGCCAGACGGTGACAACCATTTTTTGGCCCACTTGGCTACATTATTGTGGCTATAAAGAGTATTTCAAATTATATTTTCCGTGTCCATTAAAACGCGATGTGGCTTCTGGCTTATTATATTAAACGATTGTTTTAATCTAACAATTTTTAATTTTTTTATATTCTTTCATTGCATTTTACATTGACATAATATATTATAATTAAATTTTGTGTTTTAACGGACAGAGTGATTATAATAACTTAAATCGAGTTTCTGTATTAGTCGTTTTGAATAATTTATGTTTTACTGCCGTAGTTATGCATTTTTACTGAGTAACTTTAACAGGTAGCTACAATGGTATCACATAAATTTTGCATTTAAAGAAAGTAGGTACAACTTTTTAGGTAGCTATGAATAAAGGCACAATATGGAGTTCTCCGGTACGAAGTAATAAAATGTTCAAAAAGTTTGAAAAAATATACCATCATAAACAAAGCGGTTCGGATGCAAAGTTAGATAAAAAACATCTCACACACCTGAGCTAGAAAATTGCTTTTTTTTCTAAACGCCCTCAGTTTTTTACGCAACTTTCTCCAAGAATAAAAGAAGTTTCGTTGGAGAAACTTTCTTTTTTCCTTTTTTGTTTTATGCCATAAATCATATCATATACGAGTATGACGGGCCGCAAACGTGTGAAATATGGTAACAATAAAAATATTGTGACACGTTAAGACAATTGCTTGGGATGCTTTTGTTTTGATGAAAGTTTTAGCAAAAATATGTATACTGTTTGTTTTTATAACCGGCACAGCTGTAAGAGGTTTAACTCATCCAAAAAACCGACCGTTAACCTAAACTTATTAGAGAGCGCGCATAAAACAGAGCGAACCCTTATCACAACTAGTTAAAAACTAATTACCGGGGTGACACCACCTTTCCATAAATTCAGCGTCTCTTCCGAATTACTCTGACAAAAGTTATTTTTAAGAAAAAAGCCCTTGAGGCTTACACCTCCCTCCCCGCGACTCATGCCGCGAGGAATTTATCACAATTTATATTCATAGCATAACAACAAGGCCCTATTTTGGGGTGATCCCACTCAAACTGTGGAGTGCTAAATAAAACCTGTTGTTCTGTTTGATGTTAACAACACAGTATGCAAATAGTAGGATTGATAATGATTCACTGTAACACCCACCATTTGGGGTCGGTTCACATGTTACGTCAATAGCTACCACAAATTTTATATTTGGGTGATTTCTTTCAAATTCGAAATCTTAGACTGATGTAAATAAACAAGCGGATATGTTACAATGTAGTAAATTTCATTAATCTCTTCTATTAACAGCACAGTATAAATTGATATGACACATTTTACCTAAAAAAAACAGACAGTAAGTAAGCAAAAGCGAGTATTATAAGACTATCGATGAACAATTGCGACATAAACGCCACGAATGAATCATAACAAGATGTGACCTCGCGAGATTGACGTATGTTATATAGGTACCTACCTCTATACGAAGTAAAGAATAATGTTGTTTTTCATGACTTTTTTTTCTGTTTAATAATTTATTATTACTTCATATTATTGATATAATTTTTGGAACGTAACGGTAGTTTAAAACTTTTCAATATAATACTAGCTTATTAATTAGACTAAGTGTTGTGCAAGATGTAAATATATTGGACGTGGTTGGTAGTAGTTAAATTTAAAAAAGCGATGGCTGTGCTACAGTAAAATTTTCTAAAGAGATTTTGAGAACTTCGTTAATTTACACTCCGTGTTATAATTCTTGATTCACATCATTTGTGAACAATCATCAAACAATATCATATAAAATTCAATCAAAGTTATCAAAGACAGAAAACAATAACGCATTACAAATTCAAAATAAAACCCGTAGGTATAACATGAGCATTCAATTTTCCGCCAAAAACTTTGAGTAACATAATATAGGTAAATTATATAGAAAGTAGTCTTAACATATCATCTATATTATTTAATATTTATTAGGTAGGTGCATAATATTTTTTTGATTAAACAATTAGTGGCATTATTAAACAATGATAGCTCATTGGCAGCGTGTGAGGACATCGCGTCGATAGACGTGAGTTCGAATTCCTGCAATACGCCTGAGTTTTCGATGAAGGAAAACATCGTGACAAAAAAACAACGTGATGAAACCATAGCAAAGTGGTAGGGATTTTTTTAATGCCCGCCTAACTAGCTACCATTTTCAAGTTGATAATCTGTCGCCAAGCACCAATATGTGTGTTTCGGCAGCTACACTTGAGAGCAAATCTTCCACTAGGCTTCTTGTGTTACCATCTTGAGATTGCGGCCATAACGCTAAACCTTTAACAAAATAAAAATATTTTCATATAAGTATTCATTTTTATTTTATTTTTCATTTTCATGACACCACACACTTTGCACTTCATACTTTATATAAATACAAATTATTTTCTTTACTTTATGTAGATGATAGAAAGATTTAAAATATAAAATACAAGGAACATACAATGAAACATTTTTCTGTTTTATTTTTTACTTATATCTACGCATAAATATAGACGGGTTTTAATGCTGATGGTTCGTATCATTACGTTCATTATGTAATTACATTTATTTATGCTTCATGGTGTCCTATAATTTCTATCACCCTAATGTAAATCCAACGCTCATATCGAATAAATTATTCTATATTTAACATGATGCGGTTAGAACTAACACCATATGGTTTCAGACGTGAACCGTAAAAAAACTTCACAGTGGAGCAACAAATCAAGAGGTTCGGGGCGGAAGCTTTTTGTGTCGATGGTATTGCCTAAGAACCAGTGATTGAGAGTGCATACAAGTAATGTAAAAATAAATATGTTTAAAAACGAAAACCCGACTAGGTAAAAATCGTGTTCTGAATAGTACGAAACAAGAAAAAAATTCAAATAATTGAACACTCGGTTCGGTTGTAGTGGCGAGAATGAGCCGTGTGAGCTGTGACGCATAACCCTGGCCGCCCAATAAAATATTGTCTATAGTCTATACTGAAGTACTATAATTTATAAATCATCAATCAGCGATTTATTTTAAATTTTACTTAGGTGAAACCGCAGGGCACAGCTAGTACATATATATGTTATGTAGAGCGTCATAGTCGTTTATAACAAGGATATATAGAAGCGTGTCATAATTGTTTATAGCAAGGACATACTCGCGAGGCTGAGGGCTGAGATTTAAGATTTCATAATAGCTATCTACTCTAAAATGTACCTATTAAGTAAGCAATTCTTAGGGAAAGATGACATGCGACCACGACTATTAAAACTTGCCAAGTTAGAAATCCCATATCAAGGATAGTAACAAATTGTTTTGTAAATGAATTGAAGAATGTACTATAATTAAAGGAACAGCTATGGAACTTGGCACCCTTTAGATCGCATCTCTTTTATCGGTGATAACCTTGTTTCTAAGGCCCTTTTTTCATATTTATCTTTTCGTTTGGGATTTAATATTTTTAGACAAACTAATTTTTATGATAAAAATGTGAATTATCCCCTATTTAAGAACTACAAAATAAATCTTTTTTTTGTTCAAGGGGTGATATTATGAAATTTTTTGTCACCTCTTAAAATTGACCACATTTAGGTAGTCAGCATATTGTGAGCGAATGTTCAACTGTTCAGTTTTCAAAGCATTAGGGTAGCTACGCTATAATTGATAATGTTTGTTAACGCGGCGGGTGACGCGCCTGTGAATTATCATCGCGCCACGACACTGTACAAGTTCTCATTAATTTGTGATTAGCCAGTTAGTAGCATCTCGTGGAGGCTTTCTTCTTATTACATAATCAGTTTTTCCGAAGTAACTTGTATTTAAATATCTTAAGCGGTTAATTTTAATGGCGCGCCTGCTGAGAAGCGTTTGTTTAGGATATTTTATCTCTGACCATGCAATATTTTTTATCATCCTTTATACACAAATATATTGTATAGTAAGATATTAAAAAGTGTTAATAAATAAAAATATCACTATAGCCAGGTCCGATCACAATATACTTGATGAGAAACCCATTAAAATCAGTTGTGCTTGCCGCAATTTGTGATCAGCACGAGTATCGAGTTACCTAGAAACTATTGTGTTATATTTTCAGTTCGGCATCATATTGATAATATTTGAAAAACACTTGTGTATCTGTAATGCCTCTATTATTCAATTTTAATGTTCTTACCATCAGCGGTTTCTTTACCTATATATCTAAAATAATAATTAGATAATGTATAAAGAGTACTTGAAAAAACTGGCTCTGTAGGAAATTTAAAATGTAGCTCTTGTCTACATTAAAAATTGGAATGCTGGTGACAAAGGGTGCTTATATGTTTACTATAAATAAGCAACCATGCGGAATCAACAGACAAATTGTACAATCTCATGTCATTGTGTTGTAGGAAAAAATTCGTTGCAACATCTAAAAACTCAATTCATCCCCTAATAAATATCTTAAGCATCGTTTACTCGGAATGAGACAAAAACGTAACTCCCCCATACTGTTTATTTAAAGGTGGATTTGTAGAATATTTATTCACGTATGTACCTAATATGTTTTGGTGCGACGACTTTGATATATTCGACTGTAATGGGAACGAAAAAAATGTAATGGATCGTTTTTAGCCAGTCTATAGATTTAAATAACATGAATATATATTAAATCTATATTTTTATCAGATTTTACTTAAAAGGAAGCAATGTTTGGTTTTAAGTAGAAACAGTAATCCGATTTTATACATATTAGAGAAAATATGTAGGTACTTTCTTCTTTTACTTTCTTCCTTTCTCTACAGATACACAATATTGTTTCAAACAAACATGGTGTCTTACAATACTCGTAATATGTTATAAATTTTGTTTTTATTTTTAAAGTATTTTTCTAGACGCATTTTTTTTATCGTGTCGAATTTCAAAAATATGGTATTTTATAATTAACAGAGGCTATTATTGAGGTTACAGCATCGCATACAACAATTCATGTTTGCAAATGAATTTAATTTTCTTCTTCTAAGTATCAACAAGAAGAAGTACGTGGATTTTACTTCTCTAAAGAAAATTTCACATAAATATTTGACCCATATGTTGATATATTTGACGTACATAAACGGTAACAAAACACTATAGAATACCTACATCAGTTGAAATTAAAGCTAATTTCATAATTCTAGCTTTTATTTGGGACTTTTGTAAGTATTGAGTACATCTTATTAGATTGGTCGCCTGCGCATGTTTTGCCACGTACCTACTACTCAAAAACATTGTTTCGTGAGATTTTTTAAAATCAAGCTTTGTTATATATTGTTATATGTCAGCAATTTTTTTGCTTAAAGCACAACCGATATGACCGTCCATTAAATTATTAATATACATTTAATTAACTGTAAATATTGTCTGCAAAGTAAGAACCATTTAAAAAAAAAGAAGTGCGGTCAATTTTTATTTTAGTTCTTCTCGATGACTAGGATAGTTTCCGAACCATTAGTAGTGTATGACGTTTATAAGTGTCTTCTTGGGGCCTAAATCAAATAAATTATATATTGATTTTGATTCCATAGAAGAAGAGATCTTACTCGAAATCTATGTTTTCTTCTCCTTGATACCAAATTTACAATTTCAAGAAATGAAAGCACGTCTTCTATATTTGAAGCCATTTTTGACATGGTGGCGCAAGTGGCAGCAGATATTTCATGTCGGATTTTCACCAAGCCTATGGAACTACGCTATGAAGCAGTAGACGAAACATGTGTATAAACATTTTTTTTTGTGCAGATGTTTTTCTATAGTATGTTCGACAAATCATGCACAGGAGACAGGACTTTATGTAAAACATAATATGCAAAAAAAATATTTGCTTGTTATGAAGGAACGTTTTTAAAACCTACAATAAATGCACGTTAGAAGATTTTGCAAGACGCAGTGACGCAACTGTAAAGGCTAATAGGTATTAAGTTTTAATTTATGAGTTTAAAAAACGATGGAAATAATATTTTAGCTCAATCCATAGCAAACTATTCATAACAATACCTACAATTTGCGTCAGCTACAACTCCCATATCTGCCCTCCATGTTTCTCATCCTAAGTGGTTTTGTATAAGAAAACCTACGTATCAGATTAATTCGGTTAGAGGGGATTGGATGTAGCCAATTTGTCTGATTGCCGCCGATGTCAATTTATGTAACTTACCTATGCATGCTCCGCTGTTCTTGGTTTACAATAAATTCTGACCCTATCTTGTTACATCCCCATCGATAAATATTTGCGCATGATCACTCCAATATACTTATTGTGCACAGTTGAATTATAACTTAATTTATTTGTTACACAATGTATGAGTTTCTTCTTATTACGTCCGTGATACTTTCTTCTATCCAGAGTCTAACTTTCCATAACTTTTACGTGTAGCTATTGGATTAATTTAATAACGTGTAAGTATTGAATTAGTTTAATAAAAATCCTCTCAGACCAAATAATATTAGATTTTGCGGTATAAAATATTAATATTCCATTAAAAAAAATATGTCTGTTTTTCGCGTTCATAGGTTCGCGTAAGCATTCAAATTATTTACCGCTATTTATTGGAACTGCTTTCATGTACCTACATACAGTTATTATTAACAATAGTATGTTATAAGCGAGTCAACCAGCTCGTCTTTTGTTTAAACAATATCTTTCACTCGTGCCTTATAGACTATGAAGCGAATAGTTAATTAGAAAGTTTATGTTATCTAAAGACCCCACCGGCCATTACTATCAACCTGTACACGCCCCTTTTGGGTAAACGTTCCAAATCTCGACACGAGGGGAAAAAATCAGACAGTAAATATCGGAAAGCAATCCGCGGTGATTCTATTAGATTGAGTAAAGCTTACCTTGCCCTGAGTACTTTGAGGTTTACAAAAAGAACTCATCATTTTATATTATATAACAATTTAAATATATTTTAGTAACGCGAATCAAACGAAGAATTTACTAACCTCGCGTGCAAGTCAAGATTCATCAGAAAACTGCGCTCACAGGACAAGCCCGCGAACTATCTAGATCTTACCATTCAGAGCCACACACTTTTTAATTGGCAAGCCATGGTTGATTAAGCGTAGCCACTTTGAGGCTTTTTTTTATGGTTAATTTCTTAATATTGCAGAACTTATAATTATAGTTTGAAGTCACATCTAATTTTATATACAGTATATTTGAAAGTCTTCTCTAGAAATACGATAAGGAGATTTTTCATTTCGTCTCTACGTCGAAGCATTGTGGCATTAATTAAAGTAACTGTTAAGTTGCTAGAATCACTAACGAAATAATATTATTTAATTATATTTTTACAGTATAAGCTGCCTAAATATATTTTATAATTTACTAGCTGTGACCGCAGCTTCGCTTGCGTGGACTACAAAAAAAGGTTTTTTATGTTTCGTGCGGAACCCTAATTATTTTTCTAAAATAAGTTATATGTTATATTATCAGCTATCATCCAGTGAAAGTACAGTCAAAATCGATCCAACCGTTTCGGATATTATTAGGAACAAACAAACAGACGGACTGACAACAATTTTAAAAACAGGGTTTTTGTTATAGGTGCCGTGTATATTTTCATATGCATTTAGTAAAAAGCTGTTGTTTTGACATTACAAACTGACACTTCAATTTTATTATATACATATATATAGATGAATTGTTTATTATTCGTTAAACTAAATTATTTTAGTACAGTCTAGAATTAATTGAATAATTTAACGTACAGTACAGAATTTAAAAAAATATATTACGCCATACAAATGTCATGAAAATAAATTTAAAGATTGTAAACGTCGATATTGCCTGTATTGGTAGAAGTTGACTCCTACGATCAAGATAAGCCGTCACATTGAAGATATTTAAATCGATTTTCCCCAATTTTCCGCGGGCGGGCTCGAGTTAAGGCCCCAGTCAATTTATCCAGTGTCGGTACGGAGCTGTGGGACCGGGGCCTCTATTGTTCGCCAAATGAAGTACGCTTCGAGTTTACAGGCTCGTTACACAGCTTCCGTCATCCCTTTACTGCTGGGAAATTCGATACTTGAATAGTTGAAAGTGGCCATATGGGGTTAAATTGTTTGTGAAATATTTCGTCAAGATAAAAAAATATAAATAAGCGGTGGATCGTAATAAGCCAAAAAGACATAACAACGATTTTTATTACACATCATACACAGATTAGTATTATTTTATTTATTGAAATATAATTACAATATTGATCTTAAAGCTCACGTTTCATGAACCAGTGCAACAAACTAATATGTTTGTAAAGTAAGTACCTTAACTAACTGGTGTTAATATTATTAATTGATTTAAGTATACTATAAGAATTTTCCAAGGCAAAATGTATCGTATTATCTGTAGTTTCAAAATAATATCCACTGTACAGACAATATTTATAAAGAAAACAATATGATTCGTTTAAAGTACTTTTCAACACCCCTTCGGATGTAGGTACGTTCATTAAGGAGTTTTGCCTATTCTCTCAACCGGAACCTATTTGTTGGGTTGCTATTTAAAACATTTGCCCCGACTGCTTACATAGATCAGATACGTTCAACAAAGGCTTTTGTAATTAAGAAAGATATTTTAAGCCGGCGGCAGCTTGAGTTTATAAACGTGAAATGAATTTACTCAATTTAATGTTGTTTTATATTTTTCTAGACGTGATTATGTATAGTTTAGAGTGAGAATAAATTAAGTAAAAAAAGTGTTCTATAAAGTTTCGTACAACGGTACAGCTTGTGCTGAATTAAATTTACAATTACAAAAAGCTAGTCATGTTGACTATAAATTTTAATGGTGTAAATATAAAAATCTTGAAATTTAAAGGTATTTTTAAACATCGGGTTGTCCATAAAATTATCCATTTAAAAAATTGAGGGGTGATCCCAATGAGATCGCAATACTTATACAGGCAAAACACGCAAAGCCATATTTTTTGGACTAACTAATATAAATTTCCGAATCCGAACCCCAATTTAAGAGTACATTATTTTCGCTTTCACAGACATCCAATACAATTAAAATCTTCTTTAATTAAGGGACGAACATGAATCATTCGCACGTGGCGCACTGAGTTTTCCACTTGTGCACGCACTGGTCTTATCATCAAGCTTCTAAAGCTTGTAAAAATTGAACTGAATTCAACTCTCACCCTCAGACTTTACAGCTCAGTTTCCTTAAGCTAAACCCAAGCTATAAGGAATAACAGAGTGTACTTTTCGGGTATCTCTTTTCACTTTATCGCTGTGTCTCCGTTATTTACTCGTACGTGAGGGATGCCCGCAATAAATAGGTGTGCACAAACATATTTGACGTTTACAAATACCTCCCAAATTGGTTTCCTTGGCGTGACTGTCCGTTATTACGTTTTGTTTACTTACTACTGAACGGTGACTGGTTATTGCTTTGTGAGATTTTCTTGCCTAAATCTTGATATACGGGTGTCTTGCTTTACTTAATTTAGAGTATTTTAGAGGATTACAGGACCGAGGCCCATGTTATATTCGGTGATGGTAATATATTACCTACATTTTTATTCAAAACTAGCTTTGCTCCATGGTTATTGCTTCTCTCTTTTTATTGAGTGGTAGAGTGTAAGTATATAGCATATAACCTTCCCCAGTAAAATGTAAAATAATGTTTCATACCTATCTGACTGGTAGTACCAGAGATTAGCGAGTAAAGAAACAATCTCTTTAGTTTTATAATATTAGTATAGATTATAAATAGTATTTGAAATTTACATTATATAATCCATATATATAAAAGCGAAATACCACTCATCACGAGATGTCCGAAAATATATATATAATATGATAACTTGAAATTTATCATAGTTACTCCGTGTTCGATGTAGTCGCTTACTAAGAACGGATTTTGGTAAATTCAACCTCTAAGGGTGAAAAAAGGGGGTTGAAATGTTGTATGTGGTGCAAACATTGTCTTGTGACTTGAAATTGTGTACTTAAATCTTTTAATAAAAATAATGGAACACGTGTATCAGCGTTTATCGAAATTCATGAGTAAATAGTGTATAAATAGGGTTGAAAGTATATTTGGTAAAAATAATTTATGTATAACTATTTTCTAATAATTATGCATACATAATTGTCTGCATGTCTATTGACCTGAAATTTAGTGCGCATACTCTTCAATTTATGAACATTTATCACTTAAGAGTGTAAAATAAGGGTTGAAACTTAGCATGGAGAAAAATTTATTTCTTTACAGATTACATGTTAATTATTTACTACATATAATCTTCCATTATAAAATCCAGCTTTTTTTAAAATTCTTCACCTAAATTAAATTAAGGGATGAAATTTGTGTTGTCTGAATGTATAGGTATATCTAAGAAACCTTTATTTTTTTACTAATAGTTTTATTATTCTAGATATATTACTATTATAATATTTTATCTGTATGATAATTGTTGTTATTTTAACCTTTGCTATGGTAAGCGTTGCCACGGTGTAAGTCATCCAAAAAAAAAAACTCAACCGAGTTTAATGAAATTTTGTACACAGAATGTATATGTCATTTCTCAATTGATAGAATATATGATAGGTCAATAATGAGTAAAAATAAAATACGCGATTAAAATAACTACTGCGTAGTAAACGCGGGCGCGCGTTAATATATACCTAACAAAATGAGATAAAGTGTTAGTGAATTAATCTATGTACTAACCGAAATCCAGATATAAACGAAGTGCGATTCGCAATAGTTCGTTCTGGGTGTCCGTCGGGAGTTATAATTCAAGTGACAAATATCGAATGTTACAATTCATATTTTTCTGCTATCTCCGAGCTTACGCCGCCATCTGTGCCGCGGGGTCGCAAGCTATTGGTTCTCCATCAAGCGGTTGCATGATCTATTTTTGTTGAAAATAAAACATTTTTTTTCCTTGGGGAAATGTTTTATAAGTATTTTTACTGTCGGCACGTGACGTGTTATCATAGGGGTCGAGTGTCTCTTTTTTGGGGAGCATTGGTTTCATGGTAAATGGAAAATGCATAAAAGATGCAACCTTTATTACATAGAGGTGGATAGTGGTTTATGCTATTAATGTTTTATGAAGATTAAATTAAGTTATTTTCTAACACTAAAAGATAAAAAAAGTTAATATACTTTAAATTCACTATAAAGAGAATTTATAGCTCGATAATAGTGTTGGCCAAATACAGTTCGTACATTATCGAGATCGAAAATTTCATGTGCTCATATAATTTTAAGCTCGTAAAGCCTGAACAATAATTCACTGGAAGCATTTGCGGAAAATGCATTTTATTGTTAAAACGTGAATTTTATTTATAGTCGACAGTCCGCGGTGGGGGGTTCGGTAGTGCGGCGAAGGGGGTTGATTTGCAATGGCATCGTATCGAAACCACCCTTTGGTAAGGATTATTTATACTAAAGGTAATATTCCCTGTCCATTATTGGATAATATTACATTTCATGGATGTAAATGTGCGGTTCATTAGGAATTAGTTAAAAACTTTATTCAAGCCCCTAAAAGTACAAAATTTGTATGTCTCTACAAATGCATAATGTATGTATATGTTTGTAGTATACTTATGAGTAATAAATAACATACATTACGTGTTTGTACCTAACAATATCGATATTGTCCTTTAAAACGTGAGTTATATCTTGACACTAACCTTAGTGCATACCGGTTCTCAACAAAATAACCAGCTTTTACGATCATTAAATTGTACGTTTAATTCATAACGAGTACTTCGCACTCCGTAACTCATACAGTTTGTTGGCTACTACCTATATTACATCAGGTATTCTAGCACGCGTTAAGGCGGTTTCTTCCGGAGCGATAGCCATCAAGGCGTAACTGCTACTAACGATCGCTACCCTTAAATTACACAGATATCTAATTGCGTATTGAATTTATTGTGTACCTTTTATCTTATGACTTATGATGCTAGATATATGGGAAATCAAAGTGTCGATAAAATACTTAAATATCAATGGAAAGATAAAAATAGTTATTATATCTTGGTTAAATATGTTTTTAATTCGCGTGAAGAAAAAAACGATCGCTTGAGAATAAATTTGTCTGGTTAGGTTACGTATTTGTCTCCGCACTGCCTTGTTTTACGGCCCCCGGCGATAGTCTATACCGAAATAAAATGCAAACTCTTTTAAAAGCTATTTAGCCCTCCCTAGATAGCGTCTACCGCAGCACGGCTCGTTTTTTCCTCGCTGAAAAGCCAATTTGGAATGAATCACTGTAACGGTGGCTAGCATCTGTGCTAATTTACCTACGGTCGGACAGTCTAATGCGACTCGCTCGATCGTAAATATCGAATCGCGACCGAGCGCCGAATATCGAAAGCCGGCATTAGTCGGATACAGCTAATACACACGGGGGTACGTTCGATAAATTATCGCTTGTTCATTTGGCGTTCGATGTTTAATCTATCTGTGGCTATATCGTTTCGCTTCAGGCTATAATACAATTTGCATCAAATCAGCGCGCAGGAGCTATTCATTTCACTAAACCGTATTATAATCTTACAACACGTGCAAGGCACTTTTTTATATACTCTGTTATATAGTTTTAGTTCCATATTTAATAAGCTCTGAATATTTCCACTAATATTAAGCATAGGTATATGTTTAATAATATCGTATAAATTAATATTTTATTGCGATTCCCAATTTGTCCTACGATTTTTTGAGCATATTATTACACTATATGTAATTTAGTATATTACTTTTGTAACATATTATACAAAAAATAATTAATTAATATCCTGAAATAAAATTTTCTCATATAATAATAATTGATTTTGTTACAATATCCCTTGTATATGTATGTATATATTGGTATATATTTTTAATACATACTTACCTACACATTACAAATAGCTTTTAATTATTTTTTTGTTCCAGGTATTTCAGGTTCAAGTTCAATTTGAAGTTTATTTTTTATGTAAGTGCTTATATTGATTTTTTTAACTGGCAAGGGTCATGTTATTTCATTATAACATAATCAAACTAAATATCACTCACTACACCTCATAAATAAAGGAGCGTCCATAATCTTGTAATTACAATGGCTTCTAATAAAACCATGCTATTCATCATTATATCCACATCGATTTGGTCTAAGTTTTATTTTTCCCCGCAATCAATATAATTTTAAATCTTTAACACTTCCGAGTAGGTGGTAATGGTTATTACTAAGCAAATTTGTATACTGTTAGATGTAATATTAAAAGCAGACTTATGTATAGCTATTTTGTTGCTTAAATGAAAGAAGCATTGGTTCAAATAAGTCTGTATTAATGAAAATCATAAAATTCAGTTGACATATCTATGGTAATAATATTTATAAGGTAATTTGTCAAGAACTGTTTGATATGCAATCTCAAGGACAATGTATCAAACTAGCTAAGTTAAACGCAATTTGAAGTATAGTCGTATCTTAAGTTTTGCTCCCCCAAAAAGCTTGGGGAGGAGGGCGACGTTGCTGCCTTATCGCCAAGTGCAGGCGCTCCGCCCGTTTACCTTAAGATCTTTAATATTAAATAATATACTGTAGTTAAAGCCGTCTTAAATGTATGCGATACTTTATTGCAAAGGTATTGCGTTTGGTTTTTGTTTACAATTTAATAATTTCATGAACTATGAGAGGATATATTACCTGGTTCATTTTAAATTTTGACCATAATGTAGTTTTGTTTTATATTTATGAGTAACAATTATTTTTATGTACCTATTTGTACGGGGATCGATGAAATACATCCTTACTGATCTGTAAATGTTATAAGTTAGTTATTGATTTATTTAGCGCAAAGTATTTTTTGGGTTGTTATAACGATAAGTTATCTTAGGTATACCTAATGAAAACTTCTTTTAGTGAAAGCTTTATTCGGAGTGTGATGTCATATATTTTCATGTGTTTTCATAGTTTTTGATGTTCGTTAATTGATCCTAGTATAAAAAAAATGGAGAAGTGTTATGGCCATCATCAATTTACCGATAGACGATGCATTTGAAGTATATTATATCATATTTAATCTATTTAAAAATTGTATGTACCTAAATCACAAAATTGGTTATAATGGGTTAATGAATAATTCACACATACGTAATTGTATTAAAATAAAATCACACAGTATGTATGTAAGATGGCGCACAATTCTATGTAGAGGTACAGGTACCTTAGTATCCGCGTGCCGGCATGCAACCTGCGTGCACCACGGGGAATGAAGACGTTAAATAATTTAATCGGATGGCCGGATGGTTTATGCATGTATGTAGCAACCTCGGAAACTTGTTTTTAACTTTGACTAAAATGTATGTAGATGTTTACTTACTCTGTATCATATAGCCGTCTAGTTCTCCAATAGCTTAGTTAATCACGCAATGGCATCAAATCAGCTAAAGATTTTTGTGTTTCTTCTTTCGGCATTCTCTTTTAGATATATTTCATATATCGTGCATCGTTTTCCTGTAATACAAAATTGTTCGTATGTAACAGTTCTTTGATTCTTCTTTGTGAAATTCGAGTAAGGTATTATTGGAGCATATTTCGAAAGACAAAAAAAAAACAATAATTAGTAAATGTTTACGAAATTAACTGCAATACATACATATTAAATACCACTTATGCAAAAAGGATTTAAAGTACAGTTTAAATGATCGATGAAATCATGAAATTAAATTAAAATTACAAAATGCTTGTAATGTTAACATATAAATAATAAACCTCGTGGCAAAAGTCACCTTGTAAAAGACAATTACTATCGCAAATTACTCGGTGGTTAATTGAAAAATGTAGAGTTAGAGAACTTAATGATATAGAGTCAGTGAAGACAGTTTTAGACAATTGCTTTCATAAATATATTCTCAATAGGTACAAACTACAAGTAATTTTTCTTGTAAAAACGTGATTTATAAGTGTTTAATAATAATATTGAATAACGTTAGTAAATTTAAGTATGTTTAATACTAAGTGAATTTTACCTATGTACATATTCAATGTGCAGCTTCCGTTATGTCTGAATTTAGATTGTTATAAAGGCACGTCTTTTTAATTTTATATACCTAAATTACTGACAAAATTTTTAGTTTTAAAATAACTATAATTAAATACTGATACTTACCTATACATCTTATTTAAATTTAATATAGAAAGTAAAAATCGTATATTATCAATTCCATTTATATAAATGAAAACCTTTTAAATTCATATGGTTGGGGAATTAAGCCAAAAGTGCAACAAGATTGACTAAATATCTAAAACTTTACGTTTTAATAAATTTAATATTCAATAAATTCGTAATGTTTTTAATAAATAATATAAATCCATCGTATCAAAATATTTTTCTTCATTGAAGATATATTTCATCAAACTTCCACACACTAATTGAGAGTGGATTCATCCTAAATTCAATATAGTAGTAACTCACTTTAAACTCGAACTGAACTGGGGTCCCTTTGTAAGTACATAACATCACCTATTACTAAGTATCATTTTGTAGTCCGTAGGGTCGCTATAAACAAAAGTGAGGTTGCGGTGAAGGCGCGTGGGCGCCTGATCTACGGCCATCGCCATATTGTTTCATAATGACTCAAAACATAACCGCATTATCATAACAATTTTGTGTTACTTCAAAGTTTGATAAATATATATTTTTTAATCCAATAGATGTCACTAAGTATTTACTTGGCTAATTAAAACATAAAAGTCATGCAAATTTTTTAGGGAAAATAATATAAAGATACACAAATAAATACATAATATGGAAATATTATTAATAGGAATTAGATAATATCTTTTCCCATTCAATAAATGTTATTTATACAACTAGTCTAAAAGAATATCCAACCAGTAGGATTAGAATTGGTAATAAAAATAAATTGAAAATCTCAAGATACTCATATTAACACTTACGAAATATTTTTGTAATCTTATTGTCTGCCTAACAAATGTTTAAACTATAGGTTATTAGCTATTTTACGATAAATATTTAAAACAATGTACATAACCTATTGTGAAACTAGTTTTAATTGTAAGTAATATTAGCAATAATAGTCCATAAAGATTATTTCAATCAATTGTATTGAGAAATATGTGTCACCTAATTATATTTCATAAGACGCAAATCAAAATGAAGATACATTACTTACTAACACAAAATTAAATGTCCTAACCACAATGTATTACAGCGAGTGAGTCCCTAAAGTAGGCGCACATGATAAACAACTTACCAAGATAGGGAGAGAAATCTTGCTTAATTTAACTAATGTATTAATATAATACTTTGCCTACTGTACGGGGCTCAATGTGTTCTAAGAATATAAGTTCAGATGAGTTTCGGTATTCACCTACTAACCCAATAAAATTATTTCATAAATGTCGAAAGTTTTTTGTTTGGCGGTTTATATTATTAACCTTTTAGGAAATTTTAACCTCAATGCATTCGCACAGTTACTTGTTCAAAAATAAAACACGTTACGGATAATCAATAATTTAAAGTAAATTATTTCAACCGGCGCATACGTATATGTCTATTAGATATTCTGGAGTTTTCTTTAATACTAGCTGGTTCCTTTGTTTGCGTGAATATGATGTTCTACGGGAACTACGAAATCGAATTAAAACTGTTATGCTTTTTTGCGTTGTTTTTTGCTTGTTATGCGTTATGTTAATTTTATCATTACTGCTTTACTAATAAGGAAAAGCGTAATAATATACCTAAAGGCTAGTGTCTATTATCTAAGAAGTCCTCTACCTGCTAATGAAAGTTCCATCAAAATCGGTTAACCCGTTTCGGAGATTAGTCCGAATAAACAAACAAACAGTTAGACAAACGTTTTTAAAACACATGTCGAGTGTTGGCAAAGTACACATATAATTATGTATCATGTAGATTAAGAAAAACCTTTTATTTCAAAATTATAGACGACCAAGTCTGTTCGTTTGTAGATATATTATACCTATTTAATTTGCATTTGCATTTGCATTTGATAAAAAAAATAGTTTTGAAATAGATAATAATGAATAAATATATTTATAATAATATCTATATAGATAAGTGACCGGTATAATTTAATTTAGACTCATTTATATAATTGCCATGACTACTTTGTCGTATTTTTCAATTTGTTTGTGTATATTGTATGTACATACATTTATTTGATCCGAACTACAGATAATAAAACAAGTATCTGTGATCCAAACCGATCCATTAACTCAATGCTGTTGCTAGACACGTGACTAAAAGATGTCTCTCCTGTGGATTTATAATTGAAGTTTGATCAAAGTTAGTAATATTAATCTTACTAAATCGTCATCTATATAAAACCCACAGAAGTTTAGTGAAATTCATTTAAACAATTTTACCGCGTTTTGTTGCCAATGTTTTGTGATTATCTGAACTTTTAGAAACCGAATGATGGTATTTTTGGTAATTATTTTAGGTACCAATTGGTAATTATAAAATAAATACTTACAAACATCATAATACATAATTATTTCATAAGATAACGTTAAATACTACTCAGTAATTCAAAAATTTCACAAGTACTATAAAAATATGACTAACAGAGAGATATTCCTTGAAATCAATATATTTCGTTTAAATAACCTATTAAAAAGGGCCTACTATTAAGAAATTGAATAAAATTAATTTCATATCAGTTAAAGATAGAGTTTCTGTTCGAGAATTCCCGGGAAAACGGGCTATACTCGAGACGAGAAGTCAAGAATTCTCGTTTAAGAAATCTTGTCTTGACTAAGCTCATATAAAAAGAAACTTAATAGAAAAGGAATGTAAACTGGTAAAAAATCTAATCCTCATAAATTTATATCGTATAAAGTTTTAATGACAATAAAATCAGCCTCGTAGATAATGAAATTTGAAAGGATTTTCGTTATTTAGAAACTTTGAAGATCTCTAGTCTCTAGGATAAGAAACCGATTATCAGATGACGCCCTTGTATTTTCGAAAACATATTTAATTAAAAATAGAGACGAATAGGTTTAACAAATTACCATTTAAATCTCTATTTATTCATTTCTTTCTATGTTTTAGGGTTAATAAGCTAGTCTACTTTGATGATCGTCATAGGTTTTTATTTATATCAAATTAAAAGACTAATACTCAAATGAACTTTTAAAAGTTTTAGAAATCTCTCGAAAATACGAGAATTCCCGAGTCTCGAAAAAATAAGCCGGGAAATTGGAAACCCTAGTTAACAAACAATGATCGATAATACTGAAACGTTAAGATAATGATATTACAAAATATATAAATATTGTACGAGATATTTGGCTTATACGTTGGCATTAGGCTCCGCGCACGACTCAGCCAGATGCTTTTACAGCTACTCAGCTATTTTCAGTTTGACCGCCTCTGCTTTCGGCACAAAGCTGTCATGTTTAATTTATCACGTGTAAAAAGTGTGTTTATGTTTATTTGGTTTTATTTCCTTTTAATAAGTAGGTACATATTTAACGTGTGAAGTTAAATTATTGTTATTTAATTCACCTTAATATACAATGTACACACAAAAACATCTTTGATAAATAATTAAAGTATAAAAATCCTTAACAATTTCTTTATCCCTCTGTGGTGTTGGATTGCACCGTGCTTACTACCATAAGGTACAGTGCCGTGTTACGATAAAAAAATATTGATATCGGTAGGTAGATACTATTTTCAAGTCTTCTTAATAATAGTATGATATTAAAAAAAATAAGGTTAAATTTTTATACTTATTATAGACTAATAAACAAAACCTTGTTATTGTTAGATTCGCTCCACTCGCAACAGAGGGAGTACGGGTGGTGCCACCCCCTGCAAAATTATGTACGACGAACTGGGACTAATATATCACGGGGAGGACGTGCCAGACTAAGGAGACTTGGTATTATAGGGTGGGCCGTTGGAATACTTAAGAACCCTGGTGACACCACATTAAAACACACGTACACCGCATTATTGGCCAAACATTTTAATTTCGAAATTAAACATGAATTTATTTTATTTGCTTGTAATTTAAAACTGATCACATGTGATAAGTACATTATAATATAGTTAGTATCATAAATTTATGGGCTTTATTAATATGTCAAATCTCCCGTGCTCGGTAAAAGTACAGTAACTGCATGAAGTATCAGCAAGGAGGAAGATGTTAAAAATATCAAAAAAAAGGTTTACTATATATAAGTAACTATGTTATAAAAACACGAATATCATATTTCTTTTTTGTCCCGTATGAGTTCCTATAACATTTATCCGATTACAATGAAACTTTGGTTAGTTGTTGGGCGCACGCTCGTGAAGGTTTCTGGATTAGTGCAACCACTTTACTAACCGTAATGAAATTGTAACTTACCTACAGATCTCCATACGATAATCCCAAATATCTTTAATTAAGTTTTTGGAAAAAAAAGGACAGTTACTTGGTTGAAGTTTCGAGCTGAAAACTGAACCCCGAAAGTCATACGTATCTAAATATTTAAGTATTATTTAGATTTATATTAATATTTTACGTAATATGAAGAATTATTTGTTATTTAGCATTGTTTTAAATTTTATACTAATAATTGCTTAGGTACCTTTACGTATTTTTTGTGACCAGAACTTTGAAAGATACAAACATGTCGTCGCAAACAATAATATATTGATTTCAAGTTAAACTGTTGCAATCGGCAAATATTACAATGAAACGAGGCGTGAAACACGTGCCACTGGCAGGACGCATCCGGAATCATAATTCCAAAATAACTTCCATCCGTCCCCTCTCCAGTCTCCCCCACTTCACACCTCCTACGCGCATCCCGCACTTTTTTTTGGATAAGCTGGAATCCTCGTTCCACGTTAATTCCCAAGACAGACATAATTTGGAATTGGATCCATCTATCCTGCCGTACCTACGAACAAAAATAAGTTAGAACGCTGCCGTTGTACGCCCGCGATTTATGTTGGTAAAAACAAAGCGGCTATATTACTTACTATATAGGTATTTGAAAAAACTTTTGTGTAATATGAAAATATATTTATATATACATATTTATATATCATACTTAATTTCACTTAAATACTTATTAGGTAAATAAATCTCCTATCAATTTTAGGTGCATAAAATCCTGTTTATAAGTGAAGAAGTTAAAGTAACCAGTAAACATAAAAAGATTTATTTTACGAGTGATCCTTCGCTTAACAGGTCATAAAACGAGTCATAAACACGAGCTCGTCCATTCACAAACCACTTGACTATGTTTACCTACCGTTTTAAATGCAAATACGATTACATCATGCGGACATGTGACATTATTGATACAGTTTATATTATGAAATGAATCATTTTTAAATCCATTCAAATTTTAATGAAAGTGAAAGTTGAATTTGGTGAATGAAAAAAAGTTTCAATTGTGATATTAAGCAGACAACGTGAGATAAAGCATGTACTTACGTATTTTTTATTTCACCTTTGACAGTTTAATCCAATTTGTTTCCTTATATCTTGCCCATGGGATGGGGGAAGAATTTTGTCCTTATAATTGTTGTTTTAAATTTGGAATTTCCCTTCTTTCATTTATCTACCTGTTAAGGATTCCTTAGGGGTTTTAATATTTTATAAAAGTTATATTGTACAAGAAGCTATGTATATAATTTTTATATTTAATTATTCACATCACAGAATCAGAATATGAAATGGTTTTAAATAATGAAAATATTTTTACATTTCAATAAATTATTGTTTGTTATTATAGAATTACTTTAAGGAAATCTTTATGTGTTTAATAATAGTAAAATTATGTGTCACATAGAGATATTCAAATTATCTGATTAATGAGATAAATATTCCCACCATCTGATCATAATTTATAGTTTTTAGATAAGTATCCTATTTGGTTATCGAAACAATTATTATTTAAAGAATATTTTATGGTTTAGCTAGGTATCTGTTCGTGAGAAATGCAAAGATCACATTCCCCAAAGTTAACCCGTAAGTGGTCGTGGTGGCTTCGGAGGTCGGCCTAGCGATTCTTTTTATAGCCAACTAAGAAAATTGGCTCATTAATCTTAAAGATAAATGTCCAGTTACTACTCGACCCGTCTTATCAGACCACTGTGAATGGAACTATAGAAATAGGTGTATACTTACAATTTAGTATACAATAATTCGATAACTCTAACATGTAAGTATTAGGTTTATTTAAATTTTATTATTAAACTATAGGCACCATACCGTATGGGATGGTAAATAATTAAAATACTATGTTAGTATTTACCTAAGCGACGTTCTAATTTCTTAATGCTTCTCAAAATAATTACCTAATAATAAAAAAGTAACCATTCCATTCAATAAAACAAGTTTCCATGATTAAAATCTGAGAATAAATTTTTACTAAAAACAATTATCACAACAAAAAAGTCTGATCTGTATCACTCGGATTCCAATTCAAATTGCCAAGTTGTTCTGGGATAAAAGCGTTTTTGTTTTGTACAATTCATGTTTATTTTACGTAAATATGTAAAAACCGACAGATATCGTGTTGTATAACAAATAACTTTTATTACACTTTAACAACATTTATTAGTAAATACTACGATCAGCTGATATTTACATAATCTATACTATAACCTACTGTCATAAAGAGGTAAAATTTGCATGTTTGTAGAAGTCTGTAACTATTAATCCGATTGTAAAAAATCTTTTATTAAGAATCTGCATTATTACTTCGTAAAAATAGGAACATTTATTATTCTAATAATTGACGTGGATGGATATGAGGCCAGCCTGAGTCTGGAATGTCATTTGACACCTCTTAAATAATACAAGAAGTTGCAAATTTTAACTTCATAATAGCTTAGACTGTATCTAGGCACTTACCTACGTGATTAAATGCATCATTGTATTGTTATTATTGTTCAAATGCTCTCAGTAACCAGTAAATAAAAAATAAACAGAATGATTATGTAGCATTTGTTTTAAAATAAAAACACTGGGAAATCTTTCACAACAAATCATTTTAGTTGTTTAAACTTTGAATAGGTATTGGCTATTCTCTCACACTACAAAAAAAGGTGTGTGTACGATTCACACAAAGTGAAACTTCATTTTAAAATATATTTTATTTAAACAGTGTGCAATATAGATACACACCTTCATATGCTCTCTCGCTCTGGCTCACACAAAGAGGAGAGACCGATAATGTGCGTTAAACGTTTAACGTTTAACGCGTTGGAAGTCGCATAGGAAGTTACACATCAAAAAAAAAACAATAATTTGATTTTTTTTATTGTAAAAATATAAGTGCACGTTGTATTAAAATTTGCTGCCAATTACAAGAAAACGTTAAAAATCCCTTTCGAAAACACAGTGAAGTTTATACTGTATTTGAATAGCTGTCTGTGAATCTGTTTAACTATTGCCAATAACGTGTGAAATGAACCGATGAAATCACTTAAATTAGCGCATGAGCACATTTTATGTGTAATAAAAACTTAAATTTATAACTATTATGTATAAAATTAAACAGACGTGCTATAAATATAGTAATTTAATGAAGACGTTAAGTAACCATTTTAGTAAAATAAGTGTTCTGTGAAAATCAACGGATCCGAATTTTTCTATTCGTATTCATTTTACTATTATTTCATTTTAAAAAAAGATCCGGTTTGTGAAGAAAAAAAATATTTTTACTTATTTAATTACAGTATTTCTACCTGTTTCGGATATTAGCCGGAACAAATAGAAAGACAGACAAAAGGTTTAAAAATTGTTTTTTTTTTTGTCTTTACTATCATATATGCATCCATATGCATTTAGTAAAAAGCTGTTATTTTAACATTACAAAGAGACACATCAATCTTATTACATATATGTATAGTTAAGGCAAAGTTAAATTTTTATTTATATTTTGAAAACAAATGTGTTTACAGTTATCCTTTACTTACACATAACAACAAAATGTCTACGTGCGATACGCATAACAATAGTAACTGTTATAAGGAAATGAATGTTTTCAAAACTATAATTATAATGTTTTTCCCTTTGTATAATGTTCAACTGAAAAAAAGCGAAAAATATCATTTTTACTAAAACAATCGCATACAAAAAGGAAGTCACTGTCGCAAAGAATAGTGAACTAAAAGTTCTAGACATAAATCCGGGGGAACGAGTTAACTGAAGACTGGGAGTTGAATAAACTCGGCCAAGAAATACCACGTGTACACACGTTAAAACAAGTTTTTAAATTACTATTATTTTTTAATTCTCTACTGTCGCAATTATTATTGATCATCCAATAATTACTAATTAAATTTACACAATGTCATTTTAAAATAAATATTCTGATATTAGCATTGATATACTTTTGTATTAAAAAAGTTGGACAAGTAGTCAGTAGTTGATGTAACTACTGATTATATTACATACGGTACATTATTGTATCAACTTTTATATTAATACAGTTTTTATGTTAAATATTATCCTTATAGTTTTCAAAGTATCTTGGTCTATCCATATGTATTCTATATGTACGTGCGTTTATATCTAAGAACCGCTTAAACGATTTCGGTGAATATTTTTTTATTATTTTATAGATTTTTTAAGTATAAATATTAGGCTATGTTTTGTAACTTTATGTAAAAAAAAACATAAGAAAAACAAGTAAAACAGCTCGGAACAATCACTACCAGTACGCTTTCTTGGTACCTATACGCTGCCAAAAATATTAAATATAGAATAATAGAAACACTATACAAATAGGTGATAACCTAATCTTCTTGTACAATACGCTAGAAATTTTATGTAGACTAGAAGGATCTCAAAAAAACGCTACACTTATACAACTAACATTAATATTTAAGCGACAATAAGTAATTTCATGTTACAAAAGAAATCAAAAATATTTAAGATATATGTACGTCAAATAACAATTATGAATTGTTTGTTCAAAAAAGGGACCCTGTATATTTGGTTACTATTATATGGATAACATTATGTTAAAAAACTGCATGTAGCTTGGAAGTACCCTACTTATAGGTTTTGATAATTGGCCATAGAGTGCGATTTATAAACTTTTCTTATGAAGGGCTGTAGGTATCTCTTTATTTTGTTAACCTAGAAACTTGATTTTTGCAGTAGTTTGAGGTTGTATATTATTTAGTATTCGATATTAATTTCAACTGTGTACCTCAAACCTTTTCGAGAAAAAACCCTTAAACTGAATATAATTTGGTGCCCTATAAAAGGGCGCTGTCACACATACAGACAGACGTGCAACAAAATGATCCTATAAAGGTTCGTTTTTTTTTTCATTATTAGGTATGAACCCAACAAATAAAAAAATATTAATTATATTTTAAACCAAGTTTTAAAAATCGCGAATTATTTCATTAATTGTTATAAAATAATTTATAGAAATATAACCACCACTATTGTAAAGCTCACGTCAATGTTTTATCTGTGAGAGTCATAAACCACTCGGACGAATGTCTCCATCCGACCGACACTATACAACCTTATCTTTCCAGCTATCCCTGTTGCCTTTAAAATAAAAGCATAGAATACATAACAAATATGTATAAAAGAATTCAAATGTTTATTATGCTATTAAAAAGGAACATTTTATACCTAAACAATATTACTTTGTAGGTACCTACTCTTAAATTCACCTATTACAGTCTTAACGACAACAGCGTATATGGTCTTGAAATATTGTAAAGCCGTGAAAGACCGCAATTGATGTTAAAGCAAAAAAGGACGGACAAGAAAATCCACTACAATCTAGTTTAAATTCCTGCTGATACTAGTATATTCATAATCTAGGAAATATCTAACTTAAATAGTAATCGATATAAATGACGGTTCCGTGGAAAAGTTCACGAAGGTTCGTATTCAATCATTTATGTTGTTCCATTGAAATTTATTATTGGGCCTATACGAATGAGTAGTGGGCTAGTGTGGCGATAAATCGTGTCGATGTCGCGACGTGTCGCATGTCGGGTTAAAAGCTCGATAACCGAGACGGACGGACACCTACCCGCGCCAACAATAACCTCTCGCTTTGTTTTATTTCTGAACGCTCCAACGCGGTTCGGCCACGTATCCGCCAAGTATTTTATGCATAAAAATATCGATATATAATTGCTTCATTACGTCCCTGTGTTGGTGAGTAAAATATGTGGGATTCGTACACAGGTGGTTCCATTTTAGTAGGCTTTCGCTGACCCTTAATAAAACGGTATTCATTGGCGTTTTCGGTGAGGAATCAAAGATTATATTAATGAAAAATTCAGCTTTTACAATATTTCGGCTCTGCACTGTTGTCATTTGGTGATATTCCTTTTTGTGATTTATCGTCTTTGATGTATATAGCACTAAATAAAGAGTAACATTATATAATATTTACCATTATAAGCATTAATGGTGATCTATTGAATAAAATCGGTAACATGTGGTAAAGATTTTTCCAGATTTCGTGTACATTTATTATTTAATTGGTAACACTTAACCGGTTATCGGCGAACGCGGAGAACATCGTTAGGAAATCTTAAGCTTAAGAACTCTTCTCGTAGAACCAATTTAATATGGAACTTTGCATTTCACGGTGTTTGTTGCCATACGTACGTATATAACTTCTTTCGAGTAAAGGCTTTTTCCCTAAAGTGGGAGATTACTTTTGATAACAAAGCAATAAACTGAATAAACAAAACAAAAATACTCTCAATTGTTTTGTATCTAGTAACTTCCATTACTTATGTTTGTCGTTTCTTCAATTCTTGAAAATGTTGTGCCTAACTTTAATAGGAAAACAAATTTCGTTCTGTAAGTTATTATTATTAATGTGTAAATTCAATTAATTTTCTGTTCTTGAGCCTAAATAAATAAATAATGATTTCGTTTACTGTATGCCGTGAGTTATCTAACCGTGTATATAATTTTGATAGATAGTTATAGATACATTTTTAAAAACTAAAATAGTTAAAGTTTTAAAGTAAGTTACAAGTTTAAAGTTTATAAAGTAGTGGTAGTTTTTGTTGTTCATAAGCATCTGCCAAAAATAAAATTCATTGGATATTTGTGATTAAACAAATTAGTTATGTTTGTTATTATTAAGAAAGCTTATTTCTAAAATTTCTTGTACGTAATTCGTATAACTTATATTTAATATTTTCTAACATCCTGTAAGGTAGAGACGGACGAGTTCTCTGGTGTCTGTCGGAGCTCGCAGTGTCGCTATCGTTGTATCGGCTATACCACGCCACGCCGTTTGCTTTATGGTGCCAGCTTCGGTGTAATATTTCTTTGGGATCGCACGCCGTGATTCATTTCCAGGCACTTTTTAAGTTTTCGAACGTCCCTGTAATGAATGTTAACCCTTTAGAATCTGATAAGCTACGTGGTTATACTATATGTGCTTTAGAATGTACTCAAACAATGAGGTACTTATTTAATTTGAAAAAGCGTATTTTTTTTGTATTTAACTCTTTTCATAATTTTAATACGATACAACTACGAACTACGAAACGTAAATTCTATTATAATTTATCACGTGATTATATGCTGTAATGGGTGATAAATTATATCAGGAATTTGTCCATTGACTCTAATATTTAATTAATTATTCATCTGTAAAATTATGTGTAATGTAAATACTAATTGCGAAAGGATATCCATATTTGTAAAATACTAGGCGATGTTAAAGTATGTTGGCTTGAGTCTTGAAATTGAGCAGGCCGCCGCGCCTGCGCCGCATGTCAATTATAATTGGCTGAACTTGTCGTTCTTGTTGAGTCATTGGTGTTGTTTTTTGTACTTCTTTACGTTTCTTCCTATACTGTCATTACTCTTCGTCTCCCGGACGACGTAAATTGTGAGCAAATATCGTCCAAACAGACGTTGATGTGACGTATGAATACGCGAACATGTAATGTTTTGGTTGAAATACAGATTACTATTAGAATATTTTACGTCCATCTAACCAAATAACGTGCTTACATTACAACTCTGTTTTATTTTATATATTTATAAATACAATCATTCTCGATAAAAAGTACTGCACAAATCGGGTATATTTTGTTCATTGTAAAGCAACTAACACAGACAGCTGGACCAGCAGATCTTTTAAATAATTCATACATTATCGCTTAGCATATCGAACACCGATGACATGTGTTGCATTTTGCATTGTGCTCGATTGTCTCACTTCACGTATTTAGTTTGCGATACAACGATTCAGATATTTTATTTTAAAAAAACTGGCAGTAACATAAGGATTTCATAAAAAGTTTATAAATAAATTAAGTTTGAAAAATGAGTCATGTTTCAGATCTAAATTTATTTATACCTGAATTATTTTGATACTTCATATAAGAAAATAAAAAAAAGGTGTGTGTGCGATTCACACACGATAGAAGTGAAACTTCATTTTAAAAGATATTTTATTTAAACAGTGTGCAATATACATACACACCGACATTTGCTCTCTCGCTCTGGCTCACACAAAGAGGAGAGACCGATAATGTGCGTTAAACGTTTAACATTTAACGTTTAACGCTTGGAAGTCGCATAAGAAGTTTCACTTCAAAAAAAAATAAATTTTGTCTTCAGGAAAATTAATTTGAAAAATAGAAATGGGAAATAACGTTAGCGACATCAAAAGAATAAATAAATTAAATTCACAATAAATAACAGAACTGGTATTACTGTTGATGATATTATGATCCCCACCATTAACTACGCTTTAATTTATAATATTCCCAGCTAACACAAATACACTTTTATTTATAACTGCCTGTGCCCGCGGCTCCGCTCGCGTGGACTATGGAATTGCTGTTTATGAAGATATCGGAATCAAAATTTATAAGGATAACATATATAAGGAGTAAGACAAAAAAAATACTATCTAGTAGTTATACGATAAATCTCAATAATTGTATTTATATCAATTGATTTTTCTAACATACCTAAAGGTATTGGCCAATATATTGACCTACTTTTTTTATAATAATTGGCGAGAGTAAGTGAAGATAAAGTAGAAAGTAAGTCGTTAAACTTAAAAATCGAACTGGCTTTGAAGTGTGTACAGTTATCGGAAAACAAAAAGCGCTTGACGACAAATCTTCAATTTGAAAGGTGTATAGGTATAGTTTGCAGCTGAGCATTAAAAATGTCTACCGCCATGCAGCCATGCAAATGCATAGTTAGAAATAGTCGTAGACATATTAAAAATGTAACTAAAATTGTATATATAACTTACAGTTAAAAGGAAACTATAAAGTACGTATCTGATTTAAAGTGCGGCTTAAGCGTCAGGAACATACGGTCGTTCCCTAGTCGTGTGGAAAGCCGAAAAAATGCAGCTGGCTCCTAATAAATTAAACATGAACCTATTTATGAGACTCTCATTAGCTCGACTAAGTTTCGGATGTCTACTAACTTTCTTTCTTCACAGTTTGTTTATGGTTTTACCATTATTGTACACTTTTAATGAGGTGCCGTGAAATTGTGCATCGGAATTATGTAACTATATTTAAAATTTATTAATGAAGTGCTGTTAAAAAATATAACAGCTAAAATAACTATAGATACTAGAAAACTCCATGAGTTAATTATCTTAACTATATGGATTAAAAAACGGTAGCCATTTAAACAAAAATGGTATAATAGTGAATATGCATATAGTTTAAATAGGTCAAATATTTTTATTTGGAATCTTTATTACTGTAGAATTACACCTATGACGTTTTCAATTATTTATTCGCTTTTTGTTTATAGATTTTCATTACTAAAAAGTGTTAAAAACACGAGGGAAATTTAAAATCGCAAAACGCAACGTTATTGGTCAAATCGAATCGTGACGTCAAAGTACATGTTCAGATTGACCACAAAACGGAAGGTACTGTTTATCTAGGAGTCTAATTAGAAAAATATTGTATTCTTAGAATCCAAATATAAGTGACTACTAAATAATTCGGTTAATTAGAACTGTAATAATAAGACAGTATTTTCTTTTTGATGTCGAACATCTAATGCGGCTGGTCAGACCGACTGTTGGCGTCGAAATTCTACATATCCATTAATCAAACAGAGTAGTAGGGGTCGCGACCACCGTACACATAGTAATATAATAAACCTCTGAAAGTTATTTTCTTTAGGTTTGTCGCATTTCGGAATAGGCCGGTGTATATCGAGTAATCAAGCGGAATGATAGGGGTCGTGACCAACATAGGTATTATTATATAAATTAGTTTCGACGTTTCACATCTGATAGTAGCACGACAATGTGACGGCACTGTTCCTGATGGTGTACAGTACAGTCCAAAAGCAACGGCAACCATCGAGATCTATGGTAATCTATCGATGGCCGTGCTGTCATGCCAGCCTGTAAGCCTCTTAGCAGTGGATATACATTGGCTGATCCCGAAATGTGACATGGTAAAAGACAGACACTGTGAAGAATTTATCAGCATGTGCATGGTGGTCGCTATCCAGCCGGGTACAGATACCCTACTAACTTGCTTGATTACTGGATATACAACGGCTGAATCAGGAACTCGACTCGCTTAAGTATGCCAATATAGCGGCTGTTATACCCGGTGTATGGTGGTCGCGGTCCAGTCATACAGTTGTCGTGACCGACCCATCAAAAAAGCTTTCTTCTCTTAGTAAATTTTTATAGGATATTTTCATAATAAATATGAAATAAACATGCTAAACATTTTTTTGTACACGGCTGAAGGTCTCTAAGAATCTTCTCCGTTGTGTTCTTTATTGGAACATCTATGAATTATAAATATATTTTACACTATTTTTAGTCATTTTTCAACTGGCCAGTATTTTTTAAATCTAAATTACATAGCGCGCTACAGATAAATACAATTTATCAGGTATATTGCTTATCGTATTTTTACACATAGTTACACTACAGTACTTATAAAATGGTTTTACATTTCAATCTATATCGTGATTAGTTATAAAACATAACAGTTTTCGGATAAAAAGAATAAAGCACTCTACAGTATATAATATAGCTATTTTATTGCGTACGCTGACGTCACTGAAATTCGGCGTTTAAATCGACCTAATCTAATTGCAGTTTTTTTTTAAGTGTTAAATTTAAATATTTTTATCATTGATTTCTTTTTTACGGCTATGTACGAACTTTAATAATTGATTAAAAATATAAAAATAATTTATGCATATTCCCTATTGTACCTAACTGTAAGTAATTTTGTTACTATACGTAAAATAATAGGACAAGAATAACATAACAGTGTCTTTGTGTATATAAAAAACTACCTGTAGTTAATAAATAAGGAAAGGTTCGTATACTTTGACCTCATCTTTACTTTCTATTATTTTATGATTTAGCAATGAACCATAGGTTAAACCTTTAACGAAAAATATTATTTATTTTACATTTATTTCTTTTAGTAAACTTGTCAAACAGGTTCACCATGTGTCTGTCGATGGAACATTTTTTTTAATCATATAAAATGAAAAATCTTCACAGTCATTATTTATGACATTGAATATTAGAATAATTAACTTTGAAATGTTTTGTATAAGCCACATATACGCGTTTTAAAAGTTGAAGTGTTGTGGTTAGCTTACTATCTATAATAATTATCCATTCTCTACTGCGCCAAGGATATTCTTTGTTCACGAAGGAATTATTAAATGCTTTGTTATTTTGTTATACAACACTTTTATAAAACTTCGCAATTGCTTTAGTTTCTTACAGACTAAATAATATAGGTGAAAGAATTTATAACGCATTCTTTAGTGAGTCATAATGTATCAACTTATAAATTAGGTGTAGACAATTAATTCATTTACACATTCTCATTTAGTAGAGAATGGTCGTAGGGAGAACTTTTTCTAATGCCCACCTGACTAGCTACCACTCTAGTTGAGATATGCCTCCAAACCCTTATATGTATGTACCAGCATATGCATTGCAATTGAGAGTCAGTCTTTCTCTAGGCTTCGCGTGTAATACCTTCTTAAGCCATATCTTTATTTAAATATTATCAAGTAGGATCATATTCGGACGTTAAACCTATAAAATATAATAAGACTCTATTTTTTATAATTTGTACTTTTTGAGGACGGACTGTGTTAAATGTAGATATAAATAAGGAATTATATTCAGTGTTATAAATGATTAGAGGTATACACCGTAACTGGTTGTGATTCTATATTTATTTATTTTCCTCTTAACTTTATTCAATGTCGGAGGTGATATCTATAATTAATATAAGTGTGATATTAATTCGAAAATAAAATAAAAATAATTTTGTATTGAATTATAATCAAATGTATTTATAAAGTACCAAAAATATAATTAAATAAAGACTTACAGTATCGTGTTTTGGTAACTACGTTGTAAATCAAATTGTTAATTAGACGTCTGTCAATAAGATATAACTTGATAAATTGCTTTGTACTAAATAATATAAATTTATTACATTGTTAAATTAATTACGTTTTAAATATTAGGTGCATACTATTATTATTATTATTATTAAATATTTTCTGCATTCATAGAGTGAATATAAAAATAGTAGAAATATCCTTTGCCAAATCAGTGTAGAATTTACAACCTGGTATTTCGAGTACCTACTTAAAGTTTATTTTTAACTCGAACCGTTTATGACCAAATTACAAATAATCTATATTTAACCAGACATAATGGACACCGACGTACTATATTTTAATTTAAGTCAATTAAAACAGTTGCAATCAGAACTGTATAAATTAGTTTCAATGAAGTAAAACATTCTGAACTCTTCTAGAAAAGATTTTAAAAAGATACAATAAATATAAGCTTATATTTTATAAATAGCTTTTGTTTATAAACCAAAGCATTATAGTTAGTATACCTAAGTTACCGCTCAGTGATACTGACAATTAAGTTATTTCATACAACAACACTGCACTGTCCACGCATTTCCTTATCACGTAATAATTGAACTCATTCCACCTTTGACTGATTTGCACTGAGATATAAGGTTCAGCGTAATAAGACCTCGCCTTTCTTTCTGTACAATTTAATTATGTACTTAGAAACTAGTTCTTGTAAGACTGGTCTTTGCTAGATAATGTGACAGATCGAATACAGTAACTGGCGTAATCTTAATGTGACTGACGTTTTATTGTCGAGTTAATTGCAGTGATATAAGACCGTATGTTTACGTTTCATTTTAAACGCTTAATTATTATGCAATTACAAATTACATTTATAAGAAATGTTCTACTAGAATACACATAGCCTATCACTTTGCAGTTTAGTAACAATTTTTAATTACATTAAAGTTTTGGGGTTTTTTAAGGTTTATTGGCACATAATAGGTATATTTAGTTTGGGACGAGACTTTTATAATTATTAGAAGTGTTGAATTTAAGTATCATAAAAATATAAAAACCAAAATACTATACTGAAAAAGTGTGGTCTCTTTAGAAACTGAATCAAAACGGCAGGGCGATGATTGTGGGACATGAAATAATGGATATAATTTCGATAATAAAAATTATCATGTTTATATTTTTTTATAAATATTGGCTAGGAATGTTAAATTAATAGAATATAAAATGCCAGTAACGTGTTTTCATATATTTGTTAGGTATTATCTATGAGGTTACAGAATGATAGTGCTCATTTATATATGATTAAAATCTCTCAGTGATTATTTAAAAAGTTGGGAAATAGCTTTATAAAAAACCTATTTAAATTCAGACGTAACGTTCTTTAAGCTAACTTCTTCTATCAGTCACGGTACCCCACAATAAATCGCGGCAGATACCCGCCCTAGTACAACATAAATAAGGCGGATCTTGTTAAAAACTTGCGGGGTAAAAAATCGTTTACATTTTCCGCCATTTTTAAAACCCGAGACGCTCGCCTTAAGGCTTCCGCGGTATCCATAAATATGCAGATATGCTCTCACCTGGGCTAAAACCTCAACAAAAATTTAGCGCAACCAATTTATCGTAATAGAAATATTGTAAATAGGCATAAACCGCGTTTACTTAAGTCGATTTGTGTGTGTGCGTGCTTTCGCATAAACAGATATTTTGCCGCGTTATATGCGTAGGCCCTTAAACGATTTGTTATTAACTGATAATGACTATGTCCCCTTGTAACTAACACGAAAATTTATATTATACAAAATATAAAAATAAAGTAAACAAAATATTGTTAATTAATTGTAATAAGAAATATATTGTATTTACATTCTATTTATTGCTTAAAATATAAAACTAAAAAATGCATACATAGACATATATCATTTTATATAAATATATTTTGTACATTGTATTTTTTCTATACGTTTCATCGTTCAATAAGTCGTCTATCTATATATGTCTATCCATCCGTCAATCAGATCCATTTGTATTCGAACGTATTATCGGACCGGTTTACGTTGTATACACATATCATTCAGCATTCCATACAAAAGCTACATGATCTCATTCACACATTACATAACTCTGAAAAAGCAGGTGTTAAAGCGTATTTGAGCTAACAAACAAGCAATAAGCTACGAGACACGGCAGACCGTGTAGCTCGTTTAAAACAGAAAAGGATATAAACCTTTTGCAATTTGAAATTCGTATTAGCTATACCTAATTAAAATTATAACAATCACCAAATAAATGATATCTTGTCATATCACTAACTTTAAATAAATAATCTACCTAATATTATAAAGCTTAAGAAATTGTTTTTAAAACACTCTAATCTCTTGAACTACTAGTTTAATTTCAAAAATTATTTTTTTCATTTTATAATATATTTATTGGGGAAGGTTATACGCTATATAACTTCACGCTATGACGCTAAGGAGTGGAACAGTAACCATGAACGTTAAGCAATACGCAGGTGCGTTAGCGGCGCGGCGGCACGATGTGGAATTGGTCGAATAAGTTTAACACGGATGTAACCGTGGAGCACAGTTTATATTTAGCATTATATAATTGATTATTATCGCAACGGAAAAGAGAGGTTTATTAAAATACACATAGATAGGTAATGTATTTAAAATTTAAAATAAACTTCCCTCAATTTATAGATTATACAAAAACGTAAACCAGGAAGAAAACAGAATTTATGTCGTAAATTCATGTCAATCTTAGGAGAAGGGATTGTAATTAATTCTTTTTAAATACCAGGTATAGAGCAAGAATAATATACCTTGGTACATATGTGATGTGCCAAGTTTTTCTCGGAAACTAATCAATAATGTGAAGTGGTTATTGAAATGCGTGCGAGTGTTATAGCGTTTAAACATGTCATTATCCCTTTGTGCACTTTTTCAAACGTGAATTAATTTGCAGAAACATTAACAAAGGTGTTTGATTTAATTAAAGCGTATAAATGTATGTTTCGCTCCAACAATTATTCGTGAAGTATTTAATAACTACTTAAAATATGTATTTTATTTATAGACTAGCTGTGGCCCGCGGTTACACCCGCGTATAATTTACAATAAATCGCTGATTGATGATTTATAATACTTCATTATAGACAATATTTTTATTGGACGGCCAGGTTTATGCTTTACAACTCACACAACACGTTCGCGCCACTACACCTATAGTCATAGACCCGAGTCGAGTGTTGAATTAATTTAATTTTACATTTTCTCTCAAACTATTCGTCCAAAGAATACGCTATAGGACTAAGCTTATCCAAATGAAATTGTGTTTATGATAAGTCTTTACTTTCGTTCGTAAAGATTAACATTCCATGTCTAAAAATAATGATCATAAATCACTTTTTAATTTTCAAAAAAACTTTCTCACATGATACCTTATTGTGGCTTATGTATAAGAGATAGGCATATGGTATCGCGTACTTTTTTAGATGTACTAAGGAACAATATTTTTGTAAAACATTATATTTACTAGCTATTACTGGTGTAATAATGGCGCACGCTGATAAAGCGGTTAGTGGTGCGCTATTTTTTCCGACTTAACAAAAATCAATATTTAAGCCTAATGCTAGATAGACTATACTGTTCCTTGCGAATCTGGCTATCATATACAAAAATAATTTTTCGAATCCGACTGTTAGTTTCAGAGATTAGCGTGTTTAAACAAACAAACAAAAAACTCTTCCGCTTTTATTATATTAGTATAGACGTTTCATATGTTTCATCGTTTTTTTTTTTGTATCCTATGGGTTATTAGATTTAATTTTCTATCCTTCGGTTGTCTGCAGGGTAAGCGTTATTGGTTGCGACATAGTCTTTTCTACAGTTAGTAAATAATGTGCACACGTTTTGTATATTGTTATGGTTTCAACAAGACTTATTCTTACTAGATATTAGGTTCTTTTTGTCACCAATAACTACCTTTTGGAATGTTATCATGTTTTTATAATATAAAAATATACTATATGAATAAACTTAGAGTTTTATAATAGCGAAAAACGTATGTTTTTTCTCTATATACATAGTTAATATTACTGTATTTATGTAGATACCCAATTGTTTATTATTACTGCTTCTGATGTTTTTTGTTTACTTTACAAGTTTATGAAGGAAGTGAGCATTAGCACAGATTTTTATATCGTTGTTTAGAATAAACCGGCGCGAGCTTTGTCATGTTATCCACTTAGTTTATCCTTTGTTAATATTACTTAGAAACTTTGTCAATTTCTGTGACGTGCCTACCCCGGTCCGGTTTTCGTTAATTCTACGTACGCCCGGGCCGTCTGAATTTGCATTTTGCACGCGTGATAAGTGGCTCGGATTACACAGGATTCCCACCTAGCCTCTGTTTGTTCTGAAATAAAGGGCTGTTAAACTTTTTTCATGGTAATTTGGGTCACCTTCAGAAGGTATGATCGTTATAAATTTGTTTAAGTAGGGCTTATACCAGGTTGTTTTCAAATTAGAATGTACGTACATGAATGTCATTAATTTAGATGCCTAACATATACCTATTAAATATAAAACGTACCTACGATAAATCGTGGTGCCTTGGAAATAGCTTTCATACTGAACTTTCGTCAATGATGTGACTGTCCGAATGTAGTTGGAAGTGGGTGGTATTTTTCCATCGCTGGAATAATGAAAGCCACAACGAATTCCCGGCTGACTTCCAAAAATTTTCCAATAAATCTTTCCTTTCGTTTCGCTTCTTTTACTGGAGTAAGACTTGGCAACGTATTTTATCTATGCAATGCAAGCATTGCACTGTGGGTAAATAGAAACGAAGTATATCTTCTTTAAGTATTCCGGATGCATTGCAGATGATATTGTACTAATGAAAAACACTTCAGTTATTCAGTATACTAAAACGCGACGTTAATTGTTAGTAGAATTAGGAACATTTGTATTAGTCTATTATAAATTATATTAAAGGTAGACCGTTACTACCTATAGGTATAGACGACTGTTAAGTAATAATAACAATTTGAAACTTTAGACAGCGAAAAATACTATGAAAAGTTTGGACACAAGTTTGGATCCTAATAATCTGAATGTCAATCCGCAATGAACACTCCACTGTAACTTTTAACTGTGATAAATTTTAAATAAAGTTATAGTATATAAATGTAATAAACAATTCAAATAATTAATTACATACTATAAATGTATTACATAAGTAAGAATATGATATACAAACACATTTTCTCTGAGATAGTTCCTTATGCAACTCGATCTTTTCTAAGTGTTCTATTTAACGCTCACAATTAAAGTGATTGACATCCAGTTTTCATAGCATATCAAGTCTCGCAATGATTACTTTCAAAACTAATAGCCGCTGACTTTGTGATTTAAATGTTATTTTAATCACTTCAATTTCTAGTAGGTACTAGTAACCTGTAGTCGTCATTTCACTAATATACATTAAACTTATTAAAAAAAAAGAAGATAAAATCTTAGATAAAGTCACCAAGGAGGTATACTTCAACATTTGAGACCTGTACCTATACCTTTTAACACATAATACAATACAAATATACAATAACTAAATCTGTCGATTTTGTAGTTGACCTATTAAGTAGTATTCAAAGTGTTTAACAACAGAGACTCTGAAGGGACTCTGAATTTTGTGGATTATTCAACTATTCTCATCTTTTGCAAATTATTATAGAAAATAGTTAGGTAGTTGACTATAAATTAGTAGGCTTAGTTTATAATACTATATTCTTAGCCATCACACTTGCTGCAAAATTACAATGGAGTCCGCACATGAAAATCTTGGTAGGGAAATTAAGCTCCGCTGCATTTGCAGTGCGTAAGATTCGCCAGTTAACAGATATTGCTACTGCTAGGTTTGTCTACTTCTATTTCTGTCTTCTACTTTATTGTCCTACGGTATTTTACTGCTGGGTTCAGCAGCTGAGGTACATACCATATTAGTACTACAAAAACGGGTAGTTCGAGCAATTTATGAGATGGGACCTCGCGATTCACTGAAGAACAAGTTCCAGAATTTAGTATCTTAACTTTGGCCTCCCAATAAATCTTGGATAATTTAAATTTTGATAGGTACTTTACAACTTGTACATTACTGGCACAATTTTCATACCAGAAGTAAACACAAAATAGTCATTTCATCTTTAGACTTAGTAAGACTCATAAATGTTCTTTAGGTACTACAATACTACAAGGTACTATAAGTACTACAAGGTTCTACAATAAATTTCTTAAGCACATTACCGATTTGAGTTCAAGAATCATGCTAAGTAAATTTTATTGTCCTAAGGATTACCTACATATAGGGTGGATCATTACGTAAATGACGGTGGTGTCTGGAAGTGATTCTTTCTCTGTACATCGAAAAAAAATGATAATAATTGTAATCAATGGAATTTTTTTTTGTTATATATATCCGATCCATTTTCTTGCCAGTTCTTCTCGATGACTGGGATGTTTGCCGATAGTAGTATGTTGACATTCATGAGTGACTTCTTGGGGCCTAAATTGAATAAAATATTTATGTTACGAATAAGGATAGGTACTTAATTAAACGAAAACTGGCACCAACAGTAGGTATAGATAGTATCATATATTATTCCAATGTAAAGATGTAGGTACAATTGCTTTAGGAATATAGGTATACCTAAATAATTTTTCAAAACGTATATAAGTACATACCTACAGTACCCACTTAAAAAATTATGATTATAAACTTACATTTATTATATAAGTATTATATAATATATTATATTACAATATACTTATTATTTATTAAAATATATTTAGTATAGGTAACACGTACCAGTCAATAAAACCCCAGAATGATACAAATACAAACAGATTATTATAAAATAATAATTATGGTAGGCTAGGTCTATACCTACATAACACCTATGTACCTATTATGTTGACAGAAGTGTCGCATGCGCCGTTAGCGTGCAAGTTCACTGTTTAATAGTACAATCATCATATTTCCTAAATAGGAACTCGTTTTAAAACGTACAAAATTAATAGTTAAACTTAGTATATTCAAATATCTAAGGGATAAAATACAATATTTTAGGTGCCTAATTAAACAGCCTGTTACCTAGATAAAATGTTAACCGGTGTTCGACAAAATTGGAAATTAACAGCAAGCAGCCTTTCATGTTTTAAAAAATATACCTACCTACCTATCTATTTTAAAATTAAGAAGTACCTACGTAGTAGTAAAAGTAACTGTTATGGTAGATATCACATTTAGGTACTTAGTTATTAGATAATCTTAGTAATTAGTCTACTAATGTGAAAGAAAGTAATTAAAACTAACTAGGTATATATAAGAAATAATTACACATTTAAGTTTAGTGTATTTAAATACAAAGTACTAGAATATTGTAGATTATAAAATAACTGTGTTCTTATTAGATAAATTGAATATGTGTTTATGTTTTTATCTATCTGTAACAAATCTTTATGGTTTTGTTTTAGGTCAAAATTATAATCATTATATGTTCTAGAATAATAAATGATATATTTGACACTCTGTGAATAAGGCATAGCTCAATCTGAACTTAGCTTTAAGTATATCCGTGGCGTCCTTCTCTAAACACAGTGATTTCACACGATATTTGTATGGAATTAATTAATTTTTAGGCAATTACAACACAACACGTAATAACCCACTGATTTTACATAAAACAATAGACAAAAAACGTTTTAAATCAAGAAAACATCACAAAAACATTGAGAAAACACAATACCGCATTTTGCATTAGTAGGATAGAGGGCAGAGTTGTTGCTGTATTGAATATGGCGATGGTTTACTACTTTCTTATTGGTCAATGTGCGCATTGTCGTGAAGTTAGTTGAAATGAGCGAGCGAGTTGGATTTATGTGATGTTTAGGCGCCGATGAAAGACGGAGAATGTGTTGGAACAGGGGTACATTTGTATGCCGCCGGCATTTGGACCGGTTTTATTAGAGGCGTTTACGGGTGAGTGTATGTGCGCTTGGTTATATGCCGAAAGCAGGTAGAACTCGTGCTTCCTGTTTATATTCATAGATGGAGTTGCTAGTTGATTATTAAAATTATTGGTGTGAATTTATTTATTTTGTTTTGTTTCAGGTATGTAACGACCAACAATTATTTTAAGGTATATTAGGAAACACGAATAAATGGGTTATTGTGAGTACAAAAAATATTAATATGAAAGGTCAATATATTTCTTAGCAGTTTCGACATTTTTTATCAGCTTTTCAGTTTCTTAGATTTCCTTTTCTTTTTTATCTTAATTATACATGACCCTCAAATGAAATTAGTTGTTCATACATGACTAAAATTTTCTACTATATACACGTACATACTTACCTACCTTGTTAGGGATGTAGTAAGTATCTACTTACCTATCTACAATGTTGTATGAGTAAATTAAAATAAATTTAACTCTTAAAATATCATGTAAAATAGAATAGTAAGAACTATTTACTTAATAAAATACTTAAGGTTTACCGGCAGATAGAGATGTGCAAAATAGTTTAGTAAAAGTATTTATTTAAATACATCTTGGTTATTTTTCTATTTCAAATGCAAATAAAAAATGATTTTAAATAAAAGTATGTAATTAAATAATATTTTAGTAAATATTTAAATAATAGTTAGTGTTTTTTTTACATGTCATTTACTTAAGTAACTGATTTTCACTATATAGGTGGGTAGTAATTTGTTGAAATATTTCGTCTTTCATGTTCCGTCTATGTAGCCATATGCTACATATAGCATATCATTCCACTATAGGAAAAAGTTGTTCAACATAAGTATTACTTGATAAACAAATATTATTTAAGGAATAGATTTTTGAGTGATGGAAATATCGTTATTCATGAATCAAAGTATTATGTACAATTACTATGTTTCACATCGAACAAAAATATCGATGTATTTTCAAAGTGGGCATCCATAGTTACATATTTACTTGATTGGTACCTATAACCTTTTACTCTTATTAAAAGAATGAATTTGAATTAAGCTCTGCTGCATTCGCATTACCTACGTAAGATTCACCAGTTAACAGATATTGACATTGCTAGGTTAGTCTACTTCACTTACTTCCATAGTTTAATTTTCCCGGTGAAGCTGTCAAAGCCTCTAATTGCTCCAGGGCCCTTAAGGCTAACAGTATACTCAGTTCGAAAAAAACGCTTCATGTCTAAAGATATTTTGCTGTTGGGTTCAGCAGGTGAGGTATGTAGATACTATATTTATATCACAAAAGCGGGCAATTCCTTCATTCTACAACATGAGACCTTGTGAATCACTTAAGAACACGTTCCAAGAATTTGATATCTTAACTTTGCCTTCCCAAGAAATCCTTGATAATTAAATTATATTCGTAATAACTTTGATAATCTAGATTTTGTCAAAGACCAGCACAGTTTAGTTATACTAGAAATAGACATATATTAGTCATAGCTAGATTTACACTTAGCAAGACCAATAAATGTTTGTTAGGTTTAGGTATTTATAAAATGGATCATTACCTACGTAAATAATAGTGATGTCTGAAAGTTTCTTCCTCTCTGTGAATTCACTAAATTAGTAACATGATTATATTATTTGAACAGTTGAAAAAAAACGAGAAAGAAAATCCCCATCTAGTTTCTTCCTGGTTCTTCTCGACGACTGGGATGTTATAGTGGTCATGTTTTGAAGTTCATAAGTGCCTTCTTAGGTCCTAAACTGAATAATGTATTTTTTGATTTTGGTTTTCTAGATGAGGTATATAACATGGACCATTTATTTTTCAACTGCCCCAAACTATCTTGATCCCTATATAATTTTCTTCCCAGTACTTAGGTAGTATTCTTCGTCCTGTTACCTAATGTCCAATACATTACATACATATGTGTACTTAAGCAATTTTCATTGTTTTTATTTGTCGCGATGATAAAAAAAATGTTTTCTTTGTTTCTATTTCTATGTTTAACATATCATTTTATAATAGGTGTCCCTGTAAATCCCATAACACAATACATTCCTGTGTGATGGATCATATATGTAGATATCTAAGCTTAACCTTGACAGTAAGTCAAAGAGGAAATGGATAGATGATACACATTATGTAGATAGATATACCTAATGCAAAGTAAAGAGACGAATATGGCTAAAGCCCAATAGTTTAAGATAAATTTATTTTCTCGAGTAACTAGCAATAAATATGCTAATTCAACACTATAACGTCCGTATGTCGCCTAGCTCCGCCATTGAAAGAGTGAAAAAGATATCACAAAATTGCACTGCGCATTGCTCTTTTCAGTCATATAACCTTCGAAGGGCCTCACGCAAAATTTTACTTTGTTTCTTTGTGTGGTAGGTTGCGTTTTTTTTAAACCAATTTGTGTTAGTTACATCATTCTGCAGTCCGTTTGTAGTTTTATCGACCTACAGCAACTACTAACCCAATAAATTTTGGTATTTCGCTCACTGAATCCGTTCGCTGAACGAATGCACAGTCCCATACACGAATCTGAATTCATTTATCTCATCCGGATTATAAGTTATTGAGGAAACTTATCTATCGCGTCCTTCATTTAATTCTCCGCGTCGATCTATCGACTGATTTATGTATTCATTATTGACTACTTTTTTGTAAAGCAAAACGTTCCGGTTCGACCAGTTCACGAACACGCAAATGATCTCTTAATTAACGAAATACAAATAATATATTAAATTAAGAGCACAACTTTATTTGCAAAATGAAAACAATCAAAACCAATATTTAATTGATGGATATACCTTAATTAACTTGTAGTTCGGCGGCGGTCCCAAAGACTTTCGAATCGAAGAAGCCATCTGCATTTCAGTATTCAAATTATTCTCCAAACGTGTTTTCCGTTCTAACCGGCTAGCCATTAACAGAATCGTTATATCACGCTCACTCCTGCGCACCTATAATGCGATAGAGCGGCGCAACCCTTTAGCTAGGGGCTATCGGCTTCGAAAGGGTAATACTCATACGGGTCCATACAAAACGAAACATAAAAATCACATCACAAAAGTTTGCCTAAACTAACCTCGTTAAGAGATTTCTGGATAAAGAATATACCGTTTTTCAGTATCATCGCGATTGTGCATCGGTTCGGATAGCTTGATCTGCGTTTCAAGTTTTTTTAACTACAACTGTTTTTTTTTTAATAAATCAACTTTGTGCAAGTGCGGAGAGAAAGTTCGTTTTGTTGCATTATTTGAACAAAGATTAAGTTTTTTGAGTAACTATTGTAGAGAAAGTCACCGTTGTAAAAATCTTTTGTATAGATATATCTATCTACCTGTAAAAAAACTGAGCGGTCAACGACAAAACTTTTTTAGTTTTCAAACATCAACGTAATAGAACGCTCGTGGTTTTATCTAATACTAGTGTGTAATCAGTATAATAATAAAAAATAACGGTGAAATGCTTAATATATGTTAAACTTTATTTTTAAACAAACCAATCAAAATACAGTGTGAACCAACAATAAATGTGAGCCATAATCAGGTATTATAAAACTGTATTTTATATTGTTTGTTACGCACGAGACAGTCCATGGGGCAAATGAAACCGAGTTTTCTCGGGAAAAAATATAATTGAGGGCGAAGCGTTTGAAAAATTTAATCTCGTTGTCATGTTGGTACTCGGTGGACGGGTGCTGTACAAATTAATGTTCAGAATTTTTGTGTTAGGCAATTTATCTGGCACGTCATAATAAACCTACAGCGTATTGTATTGTATGGACGGGTAGAGTTATGGATAATTCGTATGTATTACATATCTCAATAAATGGTGACGAAATGTTCATCTATAAATTCAGTTGATTGATTCCTTTTTTTCCTCTTAATTCATTTCTGGGTTCAGATGAAACTGTTGTTAAAAAGGTAATTCTTAAGGTCTTTAATTTATTGTCTTTAGAATATCACCGCATGTCTAGAATGTTATGTCACATCGTTATATGTAAACAACCAGAACGTTTTCACAATAGACACTTTCTTAATTCGGTAACAAAAATGGCATTTATAGTCCTAAATATTATGTTTTTAAAATTAGTTGATTTATTAATGTTTTGAGCCAATACTTATGTGATTATCCTTATATATCACATAATAAAAAATTATTCTTGCCTTTGAGCAGGCAACATGTATGCAAGTTTTTGTATAACCAACGGTAGCTTTCGAAAGTTAAATGCATAAAGCAAGGTTTTCGAACATAACTTTTTTTTTATCGTTATAGGTTTTGGCATAGTTGCCACAATCTCACCTGATGTTAAGTGACAATGTGGCCCAAGATGGTAACACGCTAAACCTAGTGGAAGACTGGCACCCAAATGCAGCTGCCGGAACACACCTATTGGTGTTTGGCCCATAAATGACAATATTTTTTCTTAAATTGTTTAATGATATAGTTTTACTTAATTTAGTGAATATTTAGTGTTTCAGTGAGTTATTACTTATTACTATGACAAATAAACAATGTACGTAAATATATATTTTTTTTAAATTCTTTATGAAATTAATGTATACTGTGAAATCCTTAAAAAAATGATATTATCAACATGAATTAATGATTGGATATCACTTGTTAGTAACATATAGGTAGGTATGCATAATATTCTATACATATATATATCTACCAAAATTGTAGGTATACGTATGTGTATAATATACAAGTCTTAATTTTCCTTTATCATAAAGTCTATGGACCGTACATAATTATGAAAACTGATAAGTATGCAATTATACATACTGATTTAATTTAGGATTAACTTAAGTTGAACACCCTAATTATAAATGCTTGATTCGCGTTCTTTCAAGCGAACTAATCACGATGCTACTTTGCTTCTGTGGTAACACATTATAGTGATTTTATACAAAGGTCAGACCTAGATGAGATTAACTCAGGATCGTAGTCATTGCCGTACAAGAACAGAGGTCTATGTTCAGTAGTGTACAATTACGGTCTGAAAATGATGATGGTGATGATATAGAAAGCTTAATAATTAGGTGCAAAATATGTCAATATTTACCAATCGCTTTATATTTTATTTTATACAACAAAGGTGGCAAATATGCATACGACCTTTTATTTTAACGGCGGATTTTAAGCAGCTACCGTAGCCGCCTGTAATACCATAGGTATCACTGGCGCGTTGCCGACCTTGAACCCCCTACCCTAAAGAGCTTTGGAAACTCTACTCACTGCAGGAACACAACACTAGGGTATTAGGCTGCGATATTTTGTAGGGAGGAGGTATTCCACAAGTCGGAATGCCCAAAGTAGAAATAAATCTCCAAAGAAATTTCCCTGTGCCGCTACTTATTCATAAAAATAAATTACTATTAAATATTCTCATAATAATTTCATGAAGGCTAGTCTGCTTTGCACCAGTTCGAGCAATGCTTTATAAGTTGTCTCTTAGAATAAAAGACAATTCATTATTACGCACATACCCACAAAGGAGAAGCTTAATTAAACTAGCGAAGCGGAGCAAGCAAAACGTAAGCATTTAATTTATATTCCTGCAGTAAACTCCGCGGCCTTTTCTTTTGTGGACTAAGTTCAATAGCGAAGCGGGATATAAATTAAAAAAGATAGAATAGAGCCCTATGTATTGTTAAATTTGCTGTTTTAGACATAGGTATTATTAAGAACAGTGCACGCTAGCGGCAACTCAAGCCTAGGTCCGTTCCACCGGCATAGAGCCCTTGAGCCAAGCAGCCGTTCGCGTGATACAGTAACACTGCATTTACTAATTACTAACATAAAATCATTACACTATGTCCTTACATACATGCACACTACCCAGGTACATAGGTTCTGTAAGGGACCTGTTTTTTCCTTTTATTTTGGCTAGTTAGTTTAGACCAAAATTGACAGATTACTAAATACATACCTATACGCATGTTTCTTCCCTCCTCCCAGAATAAAGAAACATGTATAATATATTATAGTTAGTTAGATCGAATTAGGGATAGGAAATTAGCCAGTTCGCAACTTAATTGCAACTACGACAACAGCCAAGCCGAGGTTCGACCATTTTGGCACCCTTGAGAGCTTGTCACACATTCGCGGCTGAATGCCTAAAGCGCTGGCCCCCAATCCCGGTGTAAAAGCCGTCTAGCGCTGCAGGGCCCTTTTGGGTTCCAGTATAATAGATACAAAAACAAATGTTTTTACAACTGTTAGGTATATATAACAGCTAAGAAATATAACATTATTGATTTGTTCTACTGTTCACCATTGATCGTCATCGAATCATTGCAAATATTATTATTCATATACAATAATATTCTGTACATTATCACTTCTTTTGGAAATCAGATAAGTAAGTTCTAGGTACACAGGTTCACAGGTATGCGATTTTTTCTTGTACCACACCTAAATCACAACATTTTCGAAGTGTAAATGTGGAAAAATTCACCATGGTTGAATACAGGATTAGAATAAACTATTTTAATTACAATTTACACTCACGGTTAACTAGACAAACATAATAATAGAAGTGTTCGTTTAATTGATTATGTTAACAGATTTATGTCTCGCGTTTCTGGTTCATTTGTGCTGTGCTTTGTATTCGTTTTAATTTAATTTAAATTAATTGAAAAACAATAACAATACGCGTGGACTAAAAATATAAGTCTATAACCAAACATATTAAATGCTTCACTGTAAATGAATTTCTCAAACTGCGAAATATGAGCGCTATCCCCAATGGTCGTACACCATGACCACTATAAGTACTGCAAGTTTAACGTCTTGATTTCCCAAAAGCCAAATTGTAAAGTAAACAAACAGTGAAACGCCGACAATAATATTGTTGTACTATAGTTCATAAGTCACAACATGTGGGAGTAATATTCAAAGCGTTGTTTGAGAGTGATCAGGTTTTTGCATTATCCTACGACCTAAAGAGATAAAGTTTATATGTTCGTACAAGGTAATCTATGCAACTACTAATTCGATTCTAAAAATTATTACACTAACAAGAAGCTACAATATCAGTTAGTGATATTAGGTATTTTTTATTATTATTAAAATGTATGTTATAGATAATTAACGCGAACGATGTCGCGGGCGGTATCTAGTCCATTACTAAATTAGGGTATCGTTACAAAAAATACAAGCTTACAAATATAGGTATTTAAAGAAAAAAGCAATGATTTTTTTTATTGGTTTATTAGAGAAATTAATTAGAAATATTATTGTTTAAAAGTAATTTACATATTCACACTCCGCAATAGGTAGGTATGTATAAGTATCTATATTTCTTTTAGCATATCTCAATTTATATTATCTTTATTTTTTATAAGGGCATATTTGATATGCACTAGTTTGAGTTATTATTTGACTAATAATCTACATGGCTATCTCCCAAAAAATATATCGGAGAGTTAGCAATATAATATGAGCAATACTTTATTAATATTTCACGGTACCTTCAAAGAATATCTCCCTTATTTATTTATTCAACACTCTACTCCCTACAATAAATACTTATTTGGTCACCTCGACCGCTGGCCATCCTCTAAATTCCAGTAGATCTTCCCACCTATACCCCTCCTTAATTAAGTCCATACTGGGTTCAGCAACAATGGCGGACGACCGATTCGCGCCAAGATATTCAAATATGTCTAAGGCCACTATTATATTACCAACGTTTATCGGAATACGGTCTTTAATGCTTTTATTATACAATTTAATAGACGGCTTTTCATTTGTTTTAAGCATTCGATTCTGTGTACTTTTATAAATGCAATTAATTTACTGAATTTATAATGGTACATTTCTTTATTGTTTGATATATTAGTGATTATTTTTATATTTATTCTTATTTATAATCCACAATATTTACGTAAATCATATAGGCATTGTAATATTTGACTTTATAATTTTTACCTGTACTAACAAGACGGCAGCTCATATTATTTAAGTTACAATTTATCATTTTTCATAAAAATATTCAAGGCTTCTTCGGTAATATTTCAAGGATTTCTCTTATTAGATACATTAAATAAAACTGCGTGTTTTATTAAGAAATTTTATATCAACATAATAAAGTGGTTTACTTCTAGAAATATACAATACTAGCGATAAATTTCGTGTATGAAAAACATCGATAAAAAATAGATTTAGCCGTTTTTCGAGCTTTGTGAATGTCTCAGATTCCTGACGTGCAGCGTAGTCAACTCACGGTTAGCAGTCAGCCTTGCCCCAAATTCACTACTGTCGATGTATCGATATTCTGCCATACCTCTACGCTGTAAATTTAAGCTAATACGTCGTTCCCTACAGGTATCTGGGACGCGTAAACTTTTTCTTACTATGTCGTCCAGCAGCAAGTTCATTTGAAGGTATTCCTCCGTTTCTTGTGAACGAACGGCACTCACTCTTTTATATAACAATATACTACCGAGATAATCCCGTCCACTTTCTATCAAGCATTTTAACCAAATGCAATACAATCGAAAAGTTAAAGTCAGTACTCAGTAATACAATCGCAAAATTTAATTTAAATCCAAATCATAACACAATGAATGAAAAGCCCTTTGAGTATATCCAAGTAAAATCAAAACTCCAAACATCATCATCTATCGTAAAACAAAATAGAAAACTTAAACAAAGTTCGTAATAATTTTAATTCGAGATAAATTTGTTTCTGATAGAGGCGTAAAATACAAATTTTTACGTCAATCACAATAATATGAGTAGATGTTGTAATCCCTTGGGGATTGATTGTCCAAAAACAACATTATAATTATTTTAATATTTATATTATTTCATCATTATATTAATTTCAATGCGCTCAACTTTTAACCAACGAACTGCCATAGTAACATTATTTCTTTATTTTTTTTAACCGACTATTCTGTTAGATTTAAGGGTCCTGGAGTCATTAGAGGCTTCACCGGACTTGGATTTCTTTAGTTTTTAAATACGACTTAACCACCTTTCAAGACTCAAATTAAAATGCAAAATCTAATCGCTTATTTAATATATATATATATATATATAGGTATATCTTATACCTATCATATTTTTATTAACAAAAACTCTAGATAGTAATTTTTTTAATGTTCTTTATATGTAGAGACTCGAAAAGAAGGCACAAATTTTCACATATTTATCTTTAGAACTTACAATATTCCATAAAATTTAATATTTCTATGTTTAGTCATTGCGGATGTGTATAAGTGAGTCAGTCCGAATTTATGTAATATATTAACATAGAGGATTTATATAAATAATAAATTACATACTAGCTATTTAACTTATTACATAAATTAAGAAATTTGTGAAAAGACATCCCTAAATTATTTAAATCATTAATAATATACCTACTTAGTTTATTAAAAATGAACATGCAAGTATTTATGCTTTTAACTATTTTTATGTGCAATAATAATGAAAATAAATAAATAGCATATTTACTTTTAAAATTAATTTTATGAATGTAATGGCTTCGGTAGTCACTTGCTTGACTCGACATCTAAATCGGGACATCGATCCCGCTTTACTGCAGCGTCTGTCTGGCGCTACACGCGACCATTCGTTTAGAAAGGAAGTTTTAAAAGATATGCAAGTAATTTTATCAATTAAAACTTAACATCTTTCTACTTATTGTTATCCTTTTGAAAAGTTACAATCAAATAACTAAATCTACGCAACCAAAACATAAATATTGACTGTATAAATGTCACATAAAACCTATAATTTTTAAATAATTCAGATTAACAGCTAAGAAAGCAACAGTTATCAGTTTTGCTCATACTCAGTTACGATCAGCATTATCTGAATACCAGCAGATAATATTCATTAAGATGATAATAGTTATACTAACGGGTAATTTGGGGTTTATAAAACGGAGTTATATTACTACTTACATTCTTGTCCTTGTTTCGTCTTTATTTTCTCTTTGTCAATCACCCTAGTGAAAAGTTGGCAATGGTAACTTACTTCGACGCATTACATTCAGTCAATAATAATTCCAGATAGCTAGAAAATAGCACTAAATAAAGTTAATGGCGTCATAGAGCTTTAAATCTTTAGAAAAAGTTATCAACATTAAATTTACATATAAGTTAACAAACTAAAAATAAACAACAAATGTTTAAAATAAACATATAAACAACAAATAAATAATTTAATAAAATCCTCAACAGATTTATATAATCCACGCGAACATATCGCTACTGATAATTAAAATAAATGTCCTGCTAACTAATCGATCCGGTAACTACATGTGGAAACAAAATAACAGCAAAACTGGAGTCTTTTCAGTTCCTGTTACCAGAAGTAACTGTATTACAACGTGACCAGATAAAGTCGTTTCTACAACGATAACATCTTTTGAAGTACCTTTAAAGGCCGACCTCACGATATATTATGTACTTACAGTAATTTCTGTTTCGTTGCCTTTTCTATTATAAAACTTTTGGATGGCTTAAGAATTTTGTCGTAGTTTATTGAGATGATGAGGTACCCGTCTGCATCATCAAATATATTGTCGATTAAGTAGGCGCATGCAAATGGTTTTTGATTTAATTGTAGCACGGCCATGTGACGTCACTCATCATTGTTCCTGATGGTAAGCCTATTACAATCCAAAAATAACGCCGTTCACCGAGAGATCGGCAATCCATCGTAAGTCATTGATGATACACTGGTTTATCCCAAAACGCGATAAACTAAAAAAGAGTCACTGAGACTGATTTATCACCTTGTGTATAGTGATCGCGACCTATTCGGACAGAGATACCCTTACCACCACATTTGAACACTGGATTGTGACACAGTGGCTGATCCTGGAACGCGACACACCTAATCCTGCCATTGTGGCGAATGTTACACCTGGTGTATGGTGGTCACGATCCATTCGATCACAATTACAATTGTCATGTCCTTACCACCAAACAGCAATATGTTATTAATAAATTCTACTTAAACGTAGTAAGTATTTTAATGAAACAAAACATCAGTGAAATTTAATGAAAATCCACAACTTAATTCATTTGTCTACTGTTAGGTATAAATAAGTGAAAATTGAATAGTTTCAACTTTTTTTTTTAAAGCTATTAACAACGCTTAAATAATATAAGTACTAGTTGGTGGGTATCAAAAAAGTATGTGTAACGTATCGAACTTCAGACACTGTTTCGAACCCCAGAGAGTAGATATGTAGGCTTTATTTAATATGAATAAAGTTTTTGTAATACTGTATTACAATATAAAGAAGGGCAGATGCACTTTCAAAAGGAAAAAGAAAGATGGTACATGGCTCTTGATTAATACTTTAAAGGAAACTTGCACTGGCGACCGAACTAGGTAGTCGGCAAGTTGCTTAAACCACATACACACCTTAGTAAAGTAACTATGTTTTTAAAAATATGTTAAGGACTTTTTATTAACAAATATATAATTACTACTAAAAAAAGACTACTAAAAAGGATCTTATTTTTGCGCGAATCCCTAATTATTTTTCTAAAATAAAAATAGCTTAAGTAACTCCTTATAATATCAGCTATCTGCCAGTGATAGTCCCCTCAAAATCGGCCCAACCGTTTCGGAAATTACCCGGAACAAACAGATAGAGAGACGATTTTATTTATTTGTTATATATACACCACCATTTTCATTATATGTATTTGTATATAGAATATAATCATCATGAATGAGATAATGGGTTTAATACATAAAAAATGTGCAAGGTAGTTAGGTTAATCGATACGCTATATGTGACCTTCCTAACACTCTCATAATCATAATCATTTCTCATAATTTAAAATCTTACTTTTCTTAACGTCTTCACACTGAGAGGTTAATTTCTCAGATATATATGTACCTGTGAAGTATTTATTTCATCACTTTCTACCAAATTTTATACGCGATACGTATCGACGCGACACAAACACATAAATTCTGTGTTTCGCCAGATGACAACTCGATCCAGCAAAGAAACACTCCAGTTTTACATATGTTCGAGGTTAAAGTAAAGATACTCTCCGGAGTGGCCGCATAAATTGACCCGTTCGTGATGCAGTGCCTTGTTGAATATGTATAGATGCGCTCCCTTCCGTATTTCTCATTTTACTAATAGATTTCTCTTTGATTAAATTTGTATACGTTTTATTCATAAGTAGCTACTATTGTTATCTACCAGCCGTAAGATCTTAGATTCCGATATCACGTTTACCTATTGCCTTCTGAACGGGCCTTTTGTAAATGATACTCACAAGAAGGGCCATAAAATTACAAAAACTACAAATATTTTAGGCTGTAGGTCCATTTCATTTTTTATTTTTATTTAAACTAACATCAGCTACATAGTGATCAATACCTTAATATATTGGTATAAGTAAATAAAATAAATAATTATAAAACTGGGTAAATATATTTTGTAAATAACATTTCAAATGTGTATCTATTCCTATATTCTATTAAGAAATTACTATGATATGTTTAAAAACTGATTATTAAAAAATATTTAAGGTGATAATATACATAGATAGATTAAAAACAAAGTATCTACATATTTAAAATGATTTATTAAATGTGGGTTTATATATAATTAATCGTTTAACATTTCCTTATCGAAACAGCAGGAGAGTCTTGAATCACGCTACTTCCACTAGTACGATCATGACATTCCTAAAAAAAGCCACGAATTTTCATAGATTTCAACATCGAAAAGCTAATGAAGATACATGCGATGTAAGTAGAATTTAATTACGTGTCAGTTTTAACTAAAGTGGCCGATAAGTAAGTAGATATGAAAAGTCAAGTTTAAATTATTCTTGTCTCGAGATATTTACGATCGGTAATCCTTTGGCATTTGGCGTCGACCAACATCGACGTACAACGAGGAATCAGATATTTATAATGACTTTATTAAGACAATCCATGAGCCGAGTTCACGCCCGCTTATTATTATAATTTAGACGATTGCCCAAAGCATTCAATGGACGAATGAAGTCATCAGAATAAGTAGAATGAAATCAACTTCGCTTATTATTTTTTGACTAGATTTATAATAATTTTAAAATTAAAGAATGTTTATCTTTACAAAAAAATAACATTTTTAAAATGTTTTATTACTATAAAAACTTAATTTAAGGTTCTATAACATCTGCATTAGTAAACTGTTTTTAAAATATTTTGTCATAATCTTGAATAAAAATGGAGTGATAAAACAAACTTCACAAATCATTCAATATGTTTTATTATGCAAAAATGCAAGAAAAGGTTCCGTGACGCGAAGTTATGGCGGTTGCCAGTTCATGTTTATAATGTTTTTATGCCATGTTGGTTCACTATACATGTGAGCATGCTTACTTCTCTGAACTGCATAATGAGGAGATTATTAAAATGCCAATAGGATTTTTATTTTATCGTAAAATCACAGCTTTAAACATCCAAATTAGTCATGTGAACATCAAAAATAATCATTACTATTACTTTATTCTGAATTACACGCTTATATTCCTAAGGCACAGAATTATAATTATGAAATATATTAGTACTTCGAAGTACTTCTAAAAAGTGCCGCTAATCTTACGACTGGTAATATATATGAGAAAGCCTTACCTCATTGGAGATATTAAAAGTTTCGAAGTCATAACTGCGGTAACTCTTGCTTCTCATTGTTCATTCCGAGTGCGTATATTTGAGTTGAAATTTGTAGGCAGCGCTGAAAAAGTGTCAATTCATCATAGCAAAGCCCGGGGCTCTAAACCGAAGTCCCCCGCATAAATCTCACTTTCATACTTTCGCGTGGGGAAAACGACTGCTTTATGAGATCCTTAAGGCTGTATGGATTTGGGAAAATATTTCCTCTGCGTGCTTGCCCCCGACAAATTAAGGAGCATTGGGCACATTAGAATGTGTGAAAGGGCCTATACGAGTTTTATTGTTATGCGAAGCAATTCGTTTAAAAGCTAGTGCGTTACTGTACTACATACGTAGTGCTTTTTTGCTAATATTTATTAACCTATAGTAGGTGCTTTGGAGGGTTTCGGGCAAAAAAATAGGTAATGTTTATGTGCGTTAGTAATTTACCATGAATCTCGAAAGGTTTCGGCATGACCCAATATTTAAGCTTGAATTGCTTTGGTAATGTTGTAAAAATACTTTTTGTGTAAATTAATAACACTTTATGATATTAAAATAAAGTAATAGTCAGAAATAATCGATATCTTATTATACACATAGGATATAATATACTCTTCTCAAAATTAAATTTTTATACCCTATAAGTTGAGAATTTAATGCAGCATTCATGATTGGTGGTCGCGCATCATATTAGTACATGCGTATTTCCCCCATCTCGCCATCTTTTTGTCTTTTGAATTTGTGCACTCGTTTATCCTGGCTCGATTAAATTTCCCTTTCCAGCAAAGAAAATAGACGTTTCTAGAGAGCGGCTACAAAGCAAAAGATTCCTTTGAGATAAACATTATTGTGTGCTAATACAACACCGCTATCTAGTTATGTACTGCACGTACGATATGCCAACAGTCTCATTTACATTTCACTTTTTGTTTACATAAATATATATAATTTATAATATACTGTATAGATACTTGTATGAGTTGTTTGAGAAAAGAATCGAGTAAAATCACACGAGATAAATTAAAAGATTAAATAAAAATAATCGAAGCCAGTGTGATCTGAATAAGATTGCTATGCATTAGTAGTGCATATGCAAGTATATATCGTATATAAGTATATATAGTATATGCAAATTACTAGGACTATGCAGGTGATGAAATGCTGATAAAAAATAATACGATACTGTAAATAGCTTCACAGCTATACTGCGCATACATTTGCTGATTAAATATAATTTAATATTGTAAGGTATTATGCAATCGATTTTATGGGAATTAATGCTACTAAGAGCATACAAGTGTCGTATTCCGGCCCTTTCAAATCGCCTCAGATGGGATACTAAATAGGCATGGTGTTCTTTAAAACTAGGATCTTTGAAGAGGGTAGAGACGACCGAAGTGGTGATAGTACTGCGTATCCCCAATTACGATTAATTCAATCTTTATAAGGGCACCAGTAACGATGTACCACGGATGCAGATGCCTTTTTCTCACACAATTGAAATCCAATTATTTCTGAATGTCACTATGATACCGGTCTCGAAAGATGTAGAGGCTACCTGTAAATTGTCTTTAGATATTCGTAGCGCGTTTCGAATATGAATTATTCTTGTTGATTGTTCCTGCGGCCGCATCATGTTTCATACATGAAGCGCGAACTAGTTTTTTCGAGGTATAAGACATGTGATCATAAATTAAATCATATTCGAATATATTTATTTTTACAACGTCGTATATCATCCAAACAAATTTTAAAACGCTTCCCAGAGTCTTCGTAATTATAGTAAGTAATAATTATTACAATAATCAGCGCTAAAGGCTGTTGTGGTCTAAATGGGTCTTGGAAAGAGTTATCTCATGAAGTGCTCGTGACGACGGAGATAACTAAAATTCGTTTGCATGAATTTTTCGAAACTGTTTTTATCAATCGGTGTGCTGGTTGATAATTGGCAGAACAGCCTGCGAGCCGGTTAGCCATAATTGACGGTGCTATCATATTGGACTTTCGTTCGGACATTCGGGGAAACTTTTAATTGGTCTACCTTTTGTGACGTTCAATAATGCCGCCTTGATAATAACACGACCAATTATTGGCAGATCGTTCTTTTTAATTAACTGTTTTACGATTTTGAGATACTTTTAGTATATACAAATATACGTTTAAATAAATATATGTTTTTATTTATAGAAATAAAACAAAACTGTAATGTAAAACAGATAATCAACGTGTTCTAATTTTATGTCAATATGTAATTTCCTTTTGTAATTCGCATCGGAGAATAATAACGATAGATAAAAACGATAAGATTAATGTGAGGCAAACTAAATTCGATAACTTTTTTGTGTCTAAACTGAATTATCATTAGTAAGGCATTGTTTGTTATTGGTTAACAATTAAAGGGGCCTCTGAAGATGCCCGTACCATCCGAAGACTGATAAAAACATAACATTCCCAGAATTTTAAGCGGGAGCATCTCCGCTGAATTTCGGCTACGAAAAAGTTCCAACCGATACTTATCAAGTGTTTGAAATGACACAACCGGATTCCGGCCCTTTCGATGCGTACTTTTTCCCTACATGAGCACAACTGACGAATTTCTCAATAAAAGAGAGATGACCGGCGTATCGTCACGTACTGAGGGCTCACTGGGTATTTGGAGCGGTGCAGCAAAAACTATTCAGGGCCCATTATTATGGCATTTTTGTCGTCTGACGGGACTCGAGTGGTAGCGGCCATAATGGCGGGGGTGTGGTGGGGTACGGTATGCGCTGTCCGCGCGCCCCTCCGACCGCCCCCCACCCCCGTCCCGTGCCACAACGCGCCATGCGGCGTCGCACACCAGCGCAATCCATCTTCGATATGCACATAAAACGAACCGGCCCCGTAACGGCAGACCCACATTCCCGTTGCTCTTAAATTTATTTATCTCTTTATTAATTCTCAACTTGAATCTTAATGTTTTGTGTTAAATACTCTCACGTAAAAACAGTACTATCCTCTAGATTATTTTCGCCTCTGCCTATATACCTAATAAACATACCCAATAGCTATGTTTATATTTTTAAACTAAACTCTTTTAGATCAACAAAACTTATATTTTAGCTACCAAAATCAATAAAAAGCAGAAAAAATCTCTGACATTTATTAAGTCAGGTAGGTATGGAAAGACAATTTTTAACAAAAAAGAAAACCAACTTCAGTTAGTTTGTGGAGTTCCTTGGTGCACCTTCGAAGTCGAAGGTTCAATGCTAATGTAACAATTTATTTAATTGATTTAAAATACGTGAATTCGTGAGTGGTACTAGGAATTGACTACGGAATTAATACTGCTACACCCATTTCCACCATAAGCCAGCAGTACTCGCGTTACTGTGTTCCGGTTCAAATGGCGCAGCTTGCAATACGCACTGGCACACGATGTGTTCCATATCAGTCCTCAACTGGCCTCAGTTAAGACTCCGATCTTTCTAAGTTCGGTTAACTATAGGCTGCAGTGACTACATAACGTCAACAGAGCTGTGTGATTATTTGCTACTTCCATAAAACAACTTAAAAGATTCATAAAACTGTAATAGTAATAAATCTCTGAGATACGTTATTAGAATTATTACTATAAATTCGAACAAATGAGTTAAAGAATTAAGCAGATATTTTTATAAGCTGTTTACATCATTTTGTTCAATATTTGCTGAAGTTTTGGCACAGTATGGAGTTTTTGTGATATTCCTTATATTCAATAAATAATATATGGGTACACTTAAGATTTCTGACCGGTATTAAATGCGAATACTTAACAATAACATGCTATTTCTTTAATTCTAAGTTCACCTGTCTTTAAACTCGACATATATTTTTCCAATTCTATCTATATATAACCATGGTAATATAATACCAAGCAACATAGTTATGCTCCATAATTCAATAATTGATTAATCGTGCTATTCAGTCAATTAATAACTCATTTAGTTGAGTTATTGGATGTTATCGAAACAGATGTTTACTAAACATGCCAAGAGTTGAATGACTGTTGTTGTTTGTATAATTGCTATAAAATATTAATTAGGGTAAAAGTGGGATAGTTGCCCTAGGAGGATAGATGTCCCGTTATTTATCCTGGGCCTTGTAAACATAATAGGATCATGGCTACTACCTATAAAGAAGTAAAGATCTCATCCCATTTATGTGCGAACGCTTACCTCGCTGTCTGTAATGTGTTCATTGGAGTTCGGTGATCTTGCCTACGATCAACACGTATTTCGAATTTAACGTCTACCGTATAAACGTTAACTTAACTTTTCATTTTGTTATGTAAGTTCGTTATATTTTATGGTTAATTGCATGTGTATAGTTTCAATATAACTCATAGGTGATATATCATTATGTATACACATACATAAATGAAGCGAATTGAATTGATGATGGCGCAGTGGTAGCGTGTACGACTTCGTGTCGATTGACGTGAGTTCGAATCCCTACAATGAGCCTGAGCTTTCGGTGAAGGAAAACATCGTGAGCAAACCATAGCATGGTGGTAGAGCATTTTATAATGCACGCCTGGTTAGCTACCACCCTCAAGTTGAAAATCTGCCGCCAAGCACCAACAGGTGTGTTCCGGCAGCATCACTTAAGAGCCAGTCTTCCACTAGGTTTAGCGTGTTACCATCTTGGGCCACATCGTCACTTAACATCAGGTGAGATTGTGGCCACAACGCAAAACCTTATAGGTTTTTTATACGATAAAAAAAAATGATTTAAAAAAGGGGCATCTCCACCTATTTTCCAAATTTGGGGCAACTATCTCACGTTTACCCTATGTCTTTATTCCTTTTTCATATTAAGACTTTTCTTATTTTATGATTATCAGCATAATTAGTGACTCAAATAATTAAACAAAAACTTCATATAAAGGTATTAGTAAAGAACGTTTTTTACCTGTGACAAATGTATGAATATTAATTATAATAATGCATATAATAAACTAGCTTCAGGTGGGTATATTAAAGAAAAACAAATAAAATGATCAATAATTTGAAACATCTTAAAATAACGCAAACGCATCATATAAAACTAAGTAAATAAAACGTAGCACGTAACCTGCCTCTGTGAGCACGTATACGCGTAGGTGACTTCACCAGGTGACAGCCGTGTTTACGACCCACGAGCCTCTGGGGAAGGACTTAGATAGATTGCCCACTACTGTTTAGGCTTGCTTCTTATATATTAACCAAATACATTGTGTGGTTTTACGTACAACCACAGTTTTTGTTTTAGTTTCTGGCGCGGAATCAATTTATATACAATTAAAATTAAAGCTTGATCATAGCCAGGCTCAATGCTTTAGATGTTCAATAATTACTCTTTATAATAGTAAGTTTACACTGAAATTTTGCTTGCGGTGTGATATAAAGACCTGTGTATTGTCTGTGACATAAATTACTTACCATTACCAGAATTAGGTATAATTTTATAAGGCTCGATTGATACAGGAAAATAAGAAAAGCGTATCGACAAATGATACTTTGTTCTAGTTTATAAGGAAATATTATCCAGTTTCAATGACGATATATACAATAGTTAATATTATCTTTGATTATCATATATTTCAAAACGATTCTGCTATGAAAATGTTTATTTAATAAATTTCATAATAATCATTTGAGTCTGTAAGGTAACGACTAATAGCTATCACGTACCTATAGGGACAAATTTATCCTCCTATTTATCTTAAATTTAATAATAAACTTTTAAGTGTTATGAGTGAAAGGATAAAATTATCATATACCTATCATTTTTACACATCCATATCGAAATAAATAAAGAGTTTAGCAATCACTTTTTTTTTGTCGGTCCGTGAAGATTCCATGTATGGAATCTTCTTCCGGTATGGTCATTAAGCCACTCGAAGATATACTAGCTGGAGGAAGCGACAGTGACAATATTGTCGTTGGAACTTGCCTATTGGCGATTTCCGTAGTTTTATCGAACTACTATTAATATACAATAATGTGAAAATCACAGAATAGCAATCCCAATGCAGCAACACAATCTCGCATATCCAATATCTAACGTGTTCAAATTGGTGTCTAGTTAGCTTAATTTGTAATAGCGTCTTTGTGTTAATTGATCTCTGTGTGGCGTCAATCATTATAATTGTCAATAAATTGTTGCTCGCATTAATCTCTACATCAAATTACCTCTTACCGTTAATAGGATATTGGATCCAAATTTGGAAATAAGACTTTATAAGTAATTATCAAGAAATTCTTCAATATCCTTGTTATTTAGTTTTAATATTTTTCAAGCCCTTCGTTTCGTTAATGGAAATAGACTATTGTGTGTAGTCTTGAATTCGCCTTTAACTAGTGGTGTGGATTTGGTTCGACATGCGATTGTTCCGCATTAATTTTATCATCCCTTAAACTGATATTTTACTCATATTATTGACAATTCTAATAGCCTATCGATTATGAAAGGACGTAAGCTTTTTTAGTGAGCATCTACATCACGAAAGATATGATTATGCTAAATTTCAAATCAATCGGACCTATAGTTTCGGAGATCTTGTGATGAGTGGTATTTCGCTTCTATATATATAGACAATAACACCAGCTATAATTATCCCACAGCTGAGCAATGAGGACTCTTTCCGAGAGAAGGCTCGGGCTTAATCACCACGCCAGTCCACGACGTACTGGCGATATCAAATGCCAATAAATCAAAAGTTCTATATTTTTCCCACGTACAGTGTTAGTAATTTCTCAAGCTCTCAGGTTTCCTCATGATGTTTTCCTTCACCTTCAGCCGGTAGTGTTACCGAAAAATATAATTCGTAAACAGTACAATCCATGAAACAATACATGAAATTGAGAACCATTAATATCTACCAATTGCATAATAATTTAATACTCATTGATAATAATAGACTAACGTATAAATCTATGTCATAGATCGTCTACGTCACTCGTTCGGTGAGAGTACCTCAATTATTTCACTTACTACCTGCCAATAATAATAATGTGTCGACATATGATACCTTATTTGAATGTGCACCGTTGTGTTCACTAAGACACCTATAAATACATTTTAGAAATCATTAGTCGAAGTATAAGTGCTAGTATGTGCGTATATAAATTTGTGCATTTATAGAATATTAATTTGTATTAAGCTATGTTTTAAATTTATTAGCAAATGTCGATTTAAGATTTGTCATGTTATAATATAATTGTACCTTTTCTATCAAATAAAAGAGACAAATACAATTATTATGGTCTCCTTTATTCTATACTCGCTATAAAAACTATTTACACTTTTGAACCTGATATACGCTAATTAACGTTCAACCTGAAACTTGTCCCTACACTAATCAAAAAAGAGCCGCTTAAACTTGGACAAGATTCTCCTGCTAGTTAACAGAGATCCATAGCAGAGTATATACCGTCCCCTCTACCGTCCTAGACACCTGGTACATTAAGGGAGGTAAAGGCCTCATTAAGCTGGATACCTCATAATTGCGTGTCTAACTTACCTCTACACGTAATACGGCCTTTTATTAGGTGGAAATTTTCTCTATAATACTGTGTAGAATTATTTGGTAGTGAAGCATCGAGGAAGTTACAAACTATACTAAAGTTAAATTCAAAAACAATTTCCTAACTACCCTCTAAAAATAGCTTGTGATTTGTCGAACTTATGAAAAACAAACTCTTGTATTGTATACCAAGAGAGAGCCTTTAGAAGATGTCATAAAAATTTCACTATGACTATAAAATTTACATCAATGAATAAAGACGTTGTTCAGTCGTTCCGAATAGCAATGATGGAAATATTTAACTTTTTACACTACTCGATTGATTTCTTAATCTGATTCGATGATTTACGAACCGTGTTTAGTTCAATGAGGCTTGATACGGCCTGTTATTATCATGACAAGACGATCGTAAATGTCTACATTAGTTGATATTGTTGTTGATGGTCCATTTGCACGTATTTACTTATACGTTAGTCTTACTTGTACTATATTCACCCTAACAGCTCTATCGGGGTGGGAAATATTACGAAGTATTTTTTTTAGTTTAGAATTTCCTTGTTCACTTAATTTAAAATGCAAATACTTTACGAAGGCGATCTTTTTACGTTGTCGGTGGCTATGTGTATGTTGTTGTACCTATATGTGAAAGCTGTTCTATCCACATATAATACAGTTAACAAACGTGCATACTCTGTCCTCAGCATTGTTCACTAACAAGCCAGTCTAACCGCGCCCGGGCACGACAACGAATCTTACGTACACCAAGTATAATTTTGAGTAAAGCATTATGTATTCTTCAAAGGTTTTTTTTTTTCATTTATCATACTGACTTTTATCAACAGCTCAATATGCATTTATCTATAACTTTATAAGGATATATATTATCTGGATGTGGTAAACAAGGAATGATATGATATTATGTCAAATTTAATAAGATTTCGTAAATTTTTTGAAATTGTGTTTGTTAAATGGTGGATGACAGCACATACTTTTAAAAAAGAAACCTTTCTAAAGTATTTTATAATGAACAATGAACAAACAATATAAATTTCTAGAAAGCTGGTCTTTGATTGTGCAACTTTCTCCTTTATGTTGAGGACAAAAGTAAAGTTAAAAATGTATTGTCGTTGCCGAGTCCACTTTTTTACTATTTTCTGTAATAATAGTATCGGTCACAACGATTCAGATGTTTTATGAAGGGTCCAACTTTCTAAAGGTTTTGAAAGTTTGTTTTGAACGTCCTAAATTGTTGAGACTGATGTAGTTTTTTTATTTAATATTTTGAAAGCTAATTTGTTTTGATATTTTCGAGAACTTTTTTACCATTACGATATGTTTTGTACAGAAAATTTTGTTCTTATTGAAATATGCATTGACTAAAACCATAAAAAAATTGTTAATGAGTTTCTTTAAGAATAAGGATACTTTACAAGCAGCTTTTTTATAATAGTTTATTTTGGTAGAGTGAATTATATTTTTTAAAAATAATAACATAGTATTTTTTCGTTTTGAATTTCTTTATAATTACAATGAATTAGACATCTGTTAACAATATTAAAGAGCTGTAAATAGACATCGTACATCTCTAAAGATAAACATCTAGATGCATAGTTAGGTATTAAATTGTCCTGCAGCGACGTTTACGAGCATATTGGCGGCGCACAGGGTGCAACATGCTAACGCTATCACTTACCCCCTCCCGCGTCCTCGTCCGTGGCTAATTCACCGTGACAAATTAACAGCGGCTAAATTCTGAATCTAGTTTAACTGGCTACTTGCATTATCTCGATATTAGGTATTAAGTTGTATTAGGTATATTTGCATATATTGTAGACGAAGGTAGAATGCACATCTCAGGTAATGTCATGAGAATTGACATAATATTAGTTCTTTACTCTCAAATATTTCGATAGGTCATAGATCTTGATCGCTTGAACTAAACTGCTTAGCTGCCGCAAGGTTGTAATGGTATCGAACTTTGTAGACCTTCAAGATTGCAAGATCAAAGCGGTAAGCTATGTTCGAGTGGTTGCCTAGTTAGACTGAAAGTCTTTCGTCATTCGAGTTTATTACATACTAACAACCGCCCCGCATCTACACATGCGATAATTACATTATCAAGTTTAAAAACAATAAAAATTATCCTACATCTATTCAGCCTGAGCGTAATTTTCTACCGGTGAAGAAATTTTTAGAATCAGTTCTGTAATTTCAGAGAAATATTCACAAACTTTAGCTCTTTATAATGTTAGTATCGATACAGATTACAAATAATCTTGTCATTAAATGACCTAAGTCCATAACTCCTATATATACACGTACCTAACTACAGTATAGCCCTATAATTATATATTCATAAACGAATAACTCTTCAAATACGATTGCACATAAAATGTATTCACCAATTAAATTCAACTAAGAGAAATGTTGTTATAAAGCATTCTGAAACAGGACGCATTGTTAGTGTTCTCGACTACACATACTAGTTAGATGTAAGTGTATGTATTGTAGGGGCTTAGACGGGAATACCGCGACACTGAGACTCGAAGCGACACAGTACTAAACCGGATATAGGTAGTCCGAGTATATTCTCTACACCATTTATAGAGTGCAGTTCGTGTGAGTCGTGGGTTTCAGTACGTTTGGTGTTCTATGGTAATGGCAGAATGTTTTATCTTTTTAATTTGCTTGTTGCTTCTGTGTACGTGCATGTGGAGCATTGTACGTACACATATATAGCTTAACTTTTGTTGGGATAAATATTAACAGAGGTCTTAAATATTCATCAGCTCCAACTAAAATATTACTATTCCAAGGCTGAAACGAGAATCCCCTCATTTTTTATTTTCGATCTTAGTATAATGTTGGCCAGGAGGTCTTGACAGGTTCACCAGACAAGTTGACCTCTTAAGTCGGTTGTTGCTTGCTGATTGATTGCCCTGATTGTAAGGAGCTTGCATGCACACCTCTTGCTACCGCGCCCAGCCAATAGTGATAAAGTCAATAGTACGGATACTAAGTCAATAGTATGGTTTCCATAATTACACCGATGATTCTCCGACATATTATATTTACTAGTATCCTTCTTAATATAATATGTTGATAGAGGAAGTGCATGATATTAAGTAAAGTATAATCCAAAAACATTGGCTAACACAATAAGATCTGTAAATATTGGATTGTATCTTGAATGGTGGATTGTATGTAATCCACCACCAATCACCGATGTCATGCCTACCAGTGTAATAGAAACTGGATAGGCAACGGCTGATTCTGTATCGCGACGCACGTAAGTGAATCACTATGACGAGCTTTTCAACATATTGGTGATCGTGACTCAGTCGAGCTGTATAGCTGTACCACCCCGCTACATATGACAAAGTAGCTAATACACCAATAGCATGAAAAAAAAATTATGTCGCGGGTGTAAATCTCACTTATCTCTACTAAATTGTTGTGTCTTAGCAAATCAACGTTTTGATGTAAATAATTGATCTGACCTCTGGCAACGTTTTGTAATTTTCGAATATAAAATTGTAAAAAAGGTATACAAATAAAATAGTTAATACAAAATTACCGTTAATATAATTTTCATGAAGTTATCTCATATAAAAAAGGAGCTCGCTTAAAAATTATAGGTAAAATAATTCTTTAGAAACTAATATATCATATTTGAGAAATGATTTGAATTAACAACATTAATATTGCTGTGCAATGACATTTTGTGTATGAAATATCAATGTTGTCCACAGCTGTACGAATGGATAGATGTATTGAGCGTAGTTGTGCTTAAGCGGACCGCGGCCGGTTTGACGTAGTACGCGGTTGAAGGCAATATTTCATGGCGAGCATTGTTTACAAGCCGCGCGGCCCTGCTGAATCATATCACTCACTCAGTACATAGACCTTATTTGATTTCATATTACTCGGCCATAAATTTACCAAAATACGTGTTAAGATATTTCAAAAATGTGTACATATTAATTAAATACACAGGTTTTTCAGTATTGTAACGATTTTCAATATTTTGTATATATCTGATCTCTGTCCTACAAACTCATTATCCCCATCCTTGTATGCTGTTTAACAAAATATATATTTAAAAAAAATACAGCTTTAGCTTTTCATCACAATCTTACCTGATGTTAAGTAACGATTAGACGATTAGTGATCAATTAGCACTCTTAAGTTTTACCGAGTTTTCCAAAGAAAATAAGTTATAAATGGTGTGTAGGGTCAGCGTACACAAAACCTCAATAAAAACACCGGAAAAACTATTTGTATGTGTCCAAAGACTTGCGTTAAACCTCGTTTTTTATTACGTAAAAGATTTGTGTATGGTTTATGATTTTTTTTGGTTGAAAATAATCAATATCTAAATAGTGATCGTAAAATATTAAATTATTATTAATATTAACACTCGATATTTATGATAATAGAGGTATCAAGATCGCAAAACACAAAGGAACGGCACGGCATTCAATGACAAACGTGTGACGTCACGATAGATTCAGCCAATCCAGTCTGTTTTCGATCACATGTCAAAAGCTCAAAAAATAACATTTATCTTCTGGGTTTTTGGATAAATAGTTAATTATTTACAAAACGCTTTTAAACCCCATCTGTGAGGATGTCTACAAATATGATATTCTTTTTCCCGACGTCAAATAGCCTATTATTATCAGAGATCTAAGCTATAAATATTATTAATAGATCATGCTTATTGAATCATGATAAATACCTAAAAATCATGTAAATATGTATATATGACTTAGTGATTCCTTTATTTATAGAAGAATCGTTAGTTAAAGGCACTTTAGTGTTTTAAATGTTGTATGCATGCCCATTTATAAAAACAATACAACAGTGAATGTAAATAATTAAAATATATTATTGCAAATTTTCTCAAAATATTTTTGATGGCATTACACTCATAAGCTTATAAAAATGTTTTTGCGTGACACTTTATCACAATTAAATTGTAGATTACATTAATTATGAATGATTCTATGCATTTATGTTTAATCCTTTCTTTAAATAAAGTAAAAAATCATTAAAGCAAATTGCAGAGATTTTAGAATACTAATGAAAACAAGGACAGTTACCTAAAGCAGTAGCAAGAAGTAACCAGTTCCTAACTCGATTACCGACGTAGGCGGGCGTGCGCGAGCTATCGGTTCAATCTCGGTGTTGCCAATAAAGCGCTGACGTACCGACAGACAGGGCTTAACAAACGTAACTGATCTGCTTTGCTATTTTCGAGGGACATGTGTAGGGTTGTCATTCCACCCGATATATCGGGACTGTCACCGTCATTATGCACTCTGTACCGAAGTCCCGACAAAGCCTTATTACATCCCGATTTTCTGCACGATCACGGCATTTCGAAAACTCGCATCAAATTACTTGAACGCGCTGGGAAAAAAGACAAATGTTGTGGAGATTTTGGACGACGGTAACGTTGAACAATAACATTTTGAGTACAAAGTTCACTTAGAAGAGTGTATAAAAACAAAATTCTATAACAAAAAGTTGGTATCACTTTTTAATAAAACGATCCTGAAAGAAAATATGATATGCTCAATTTATACGAATAATTGTTTGCGATACTTGGATACAACACCAATTTGGAAATATTATTTTCACAAATATCAAAAGCTAGTGGACCGAAAAAAAAATCGACTGCTGTCGGTGACTGTGGAGTCAACATTACAGTGCCAACTCAACTTCAATATACCTTGCACAGAGTTTTATAAACATATAAAAGACACAAAGAATTACTTAAACAATTTAAGTCCTTAGCAAAATAAGATCGAATTACGTGTAACACTGCATAGAATTTGTCAATAAAAAAATTATTCGTTTTTTTTTTCTTTTTGCGTCCCGACGAGATCCTTACCATATAAGTATGGTAACCCTAGACATGTGTTTTGCATGTATCAGGAACGCTGTAACGCTGTCTCTTTGTGCAAATCAAATCAGGGTCTGTGATGAACATGTTTCATTGTTTAAATTTTGGATGAAATAAATAATTTATAGTATACATAGTAAACATATCTAGCAAAGAAAGTATTGGTAAAGCATGTATATAGGTATCGGCCCCGCAACATGACGTCTCTATGTGCTCATCTTGTGTTCTGTTTTATATTTATGGTCGAGTGAATTATGATTATACAATCACATATCAGAAATTACAGTTTTCATTTCAATTAAATCAATCAATTGAGAGACTCCCTTTTACCTTTATTTTATAAAAATCAGGATTGATGTGGTATGTGGTACATATTTATCTAGTGAACCGGGTTCTTCATAATTATTATCACGTTTAACTAAACCATAAAACCGTAAAACTAAACCATAGAAGAAATTCGACACATTTGTAGTTTCTACTATGAAGTACTACTACTATTAGTATTTTATTGGTAAATATACGATTTCGGACAAAGCCGAATTATATGGATATTATTTTAATGTTATTCTTTCTTATGTAAACGTGATTCATTGAAACATGTAATAAGTACATAGAAAAATAAACAACATATTTATCTGATCCCTTTAAATATATAGATACTTTAGTTAGACATATGACTGATATAAATAATGGGGAAGCGTAAAACATAGTTTTGTTTCAACAACAAATTACTCTTGTTTGTCCGCTTTCCACGAGCCACTGATATTCGCATAAATCGAGCGAAAAGCCAAATTGCAAGGTACAATTCACGCATTGTACTGAACTGAAAATTGTTATATTTTACAAAACAAATATTGCATGAGTACTTGTTATTTAGGTAGTTTAATATTTTTCAACTTTTAACAAACTTATATAATTGCTTAATATGTTTATTCCATTGTTGTACGGTTCGCAGAAAAGCAACCATGAGCAACTAAAAGTTGGGTATACGCCAAACGAACCAGGAGCCTAATAATGCATTATGGATTAGGATTTTGAGTGCTCATCTAAATTCAGAACAAAAGCAAATGCGAGTATTTTGAGACAATAATAGAATTCTTATAATTGTATAATAACATTATCATCTCATTTCACACTGCCAGATCAATGATCCCTGTAAATCAATACATAATCACGGTGAAAAAACTGCGAAACTAGTGCTTGCACAATTCAAACTTTTCAGTGAACGAAGAATCCAATTGATAGTTCCGATCCAATTTCTTTACCGATAATTTGATATTCTAACTAGTATAACGGAGTTATACTTGATTGTAATATTTTGATAGATTTAAATTTTTAACGTGAAATTGATGAATATGCTTGCAATTAACTTGAATCGACTGTGGCAAGCGAATGCTTGTTGTTACTACACATATAGAACTGAATTCTCTTATGACGATTTAGTGTCGTACGCGACACTGTTGGATGGATTTACCGCCGTATGAACGGATTATGTGGGCGAGAGCAAACACGGGGCAGCGGACGGCATATTGTGATTTACTGCTAACTTTTGATTCGCGGCTTTATTGCAGCAATACTATAGTGCAAAGGGGAGGACTGAAGATGCAACGTTCAAAATTTACAAAAGTTACTGAAATACAATATATTTATCATAACGTTTTTTTTAAAACTAATCTCATAGTAAATACTTTTTAAATATCGAATCCACATTTAGATACCATAAACGCAAGATTTTATAGCCAGGTCGAATTGTTTACATCCCCATAAAAATAATTTAATGGATAGGAAGCTTAAAAAACCTGCTACTGTCATATTAAAAAATACTATTGTTATAAAATTACTTTAAAATATTTTAATTATAAATTTCTACAATAACATGATTCTAACTGGACAGTAAGGATATCATATGGATATTGCAAGAAGGAAGGTTTAGCATACTGTGTTAATAAATTTCAATTACATAGCTGCAATCTCACTGCCGTGGTTGTAAACGATCAACATTCAAGGCTAGGAAAGTATGCTCGCAACCGATTTTTATTAGTATTAGAGATAAATAAGATAAACAATAAATCATATATGCCCATTTCCTCGCTAGCAACAAAACAACGGGCAGCGCCGGGTAGGCCGGGGAATTATGACAAATCATGCATTAAACATAGGGAATAAATGTTTTCTTATCACGTACCTATTCCCGTTTTGATATTAGTTTTCCTTTATCTTTATTGACACAGGTTTCGGGAGAGAACATTTTTATTGGTGTTGTATCGTGACGCGTCGAGTCGTTTGCGAATTTTATTTACTTCTGTCTTTTATATTTTTATGAGAATAAAGAGATCGGATAAAATGTTTTTTGGCTGATCGTCGCGTCGACATGAATGTCAGCAGTATCTGAAAATTATTTGTTATATGCCAGTGCCTTATTTTCTCAATTATTTATCTTACTAACAATCTGATGTGAGTGTTTCTTAATGAGATATATAATATAATTAGTCGCTACTAATTAAACACTTGCTAGCGTTTTAGAGTCCATTTAAGACTTGTTTTTAAAAATGTAAATTTTTACCACTAAAGCTATATATTCTACGCAAAAATAGGTTTTTTGGAGAATAATAATTTTAGAAATGTTTTAAAAAAAGTCATCATGCCTATTGACATCGGTTGAAATAGTATTCAAACACTAGCCTAACACAAAATAAAACGGCTTTTTATACATATTAAAATATTGAATTATATAAAAGAGCCTATTAGTGCAATTTCTACACAATTATACAACAGTGGGCATACAATTGTGGCTATTCTCTATTCCAGAACACCACGTCTTGAATAAAACAGTGTCTTAAGTCATAGCTAAAAAATCTAGTGTATTTATTTCTAATGCCGGTAAAATCTCGGCGCAGACTTGACTCAACTGTGAAATTTGAATTATTGGGCTTTATTTACATATTAAAGGAGAACATTTATTCATTTTTAATCCGTTTTTAGTTTAATATATATTTTATTGCTTTTTTATACGTCTTTGTTCATAGTTTGAATGTTTTTATCTTGCAGTTTTCATTTGTTAGATATTTATTTAAAAAATTTGGTGGCATTACAGGGTGAAGATTGCATTGGCTGCATTTAAATATAAGCCTTCCAAAAATCTAAATATGAGTTACATTTAAACGTTTATATTATTATGATTAAGTTGTATTACAAATGTACTCGTAAGTATTTTATGTGCGTAGCTGAAATAATGGTAACCGTATATTTTTTCACCAAATTATTCATATAAAATTATGCCTTATTTAAAAAGAGAGATTAATTGCCAATAAATTCAACGTCTAAGTTTATTTATTTTATTAGCATAAATAAATACTTCACACCACTTAATTTGAGTTACTAGATATGTTATATTTCAAAATACAATAATAGTTATCTTAATTATGTCGTATATTAAGTTCTAAACCTTATATGGATGGATGGCATTATACAGAAAAACATTAAGGAATGTTTATGAATCGTAAAACAAGTAATATTTGTCTTCTTAAATAAATATGAAGGTATACCTATTGAATGCAAACAAAATGTTTTATTATGACTTCTCTAATGACTGTATAAGATTATATATTCATAGTATATATATGCAATGATTTATTTACTATGATGGCAGTTTGAATGGCATATATATGCTGATATTATAAACCTCAACAGTTTTTTTGTTTGTTTGAGCGCGCTAATCACTCGGAGTAGGTGTACCTGCAAGTTTTTCTTTTTGTTGAAGACGGTTATATGCTATATAACTTCATGCTACAATCATATGGAGCGGAGCAGTAACTATGAATGTAAAGCAATCTGGCAAGCTATAGGCAAGTACGGGAAGTTAGAGCAACGATATGTTACACATGCACACATACGACATGCTGCGCGGTGGAAACTTGGTCGAGTATATTAAGCACAAGTAAAACCGTGAGGCACAGCTAGTATAAAATACTTACCTTGAAATTATACTTGAACATAAATCAAAATTTAGTTTTTTACAATAAATTACTTTCCAAAACTAATTTTGTGAAAATTGGTAGTGAAAAGATTTAGAAAAGTATGTTGATTTACAGATACAGCACAAAAGCAATATATACTAGTTTCTGATTAATATTATATTTTGAATGCCGACTAGTTAACTAATTGTCATTTCGCAAATAAATATTACACCAGAGTTAACATTATTAGGTATATAGATTTTTTTAATATTCAAATTATTATTGATTATTATTATTATTAATATTCTTGATTAGTCATTATTACTTAGTATTATTATATTGTATGACTTTGAATTCCTAATGTATAGACTATATGTCAAGATGAACCGTATGGAAATGGCTTTTGTATAAAATTACACAATTTAACCATAAGTCAATTATTGAAAAAAAAAAAATGTTTTTGCTACAGTATAGATATACATTTATACCCTAATATAGTCTAGAAATTTTAATTAGCCGTCAGAACCCGCTGCTCTGTGTTTTCTTTACTTAACTCCTAACTTAATTCAGGGAGCTACGCCCAACTTCTGTAACCGAATCTCTTGAATGTTAACGCGCTAACTTCATTGCAGGTGACTTTGTTTCATGTTTAAAATTTTAGCAGATTTCGAAGCCCGGATTTAAACTTTATGTGCACGTTTGTTTAAATCTTCCTCATATACCGAATTTTTATTATTACCTACTTTTATTAGTAGTTGATTTTGTAAATTATAACACATGGCTGACTAATTTCACTATTCAATACCATTTTAGATTAACATAATATGGACTCAAAAGTGTCCTATTTAAAAAAAATAACATAGAATTTAACACAATACATCAATAATACGAAACATAATTTAATTATGTTTCGTAATATATTAAATATTATTTAAGGAATAAATTAAACGAAGAGATTTTGTTAAATAATAGATTTGGTAAATAGAGAACATGAAAACTTATTGAATAATAATGTAAAAAATCTTTTTAAATTCAAATTAACGTTACCTTCATCCGTTTTTATCCACAAAAAGACTAATAAATAATGTTTAAAATTAAACTCATTTATTTAGATTCGTTCCTGATAAGGAACTTATGAGAAAGTAAATCAATAGTAAAGTAAAGCAATCGTATTATATCTAACGGGAATACGACTATCAAACTGGCAAAAAGTAAGATACTTAGAATTTGAATATGGATTTCCATTCGATTTAAATACTTTATTTCAATTTTCATTGAATTCGTGTTCACGTTCCTATTTATAAACATTACAATAAGCATGTAGATTATATCTGCGAAGTCACAAGCCCTCAAGCATCGTGGGTAATGGATAAAATTATACCTTCTGTTAGTATTCGTTTTATTGCCATTTCTTGTAATGGATTGCGAATGCGAGACTATCAATTTAGCAAACCGCCGTCAAGCGTTCCTTACCCACGATTTTATTTTGATACTTCACAGAGCTCGATGAAATCGTATGGTTAGCAAACATCTTCTAAAAATTATCGTTCAATGGCAAAATAAAAAAAGTAGGCTGAATTGTTAATACTTTAACTAAATGTGTAATATTGCCAATTACATCAGTATACTCATATGTCTAAATGGCGTTTATAAAATCTCTTAATCAATGTCCGACTTTTTACCCGATTAATCTTTATACACATTACTTGCAAGTTTGTTTGCTCGAAAAAAAAATATAGGTATATGTAATCACCTCATTGAAAATACATACAATACTACATACATACATACTACTACAATACTAACAGATTTCAAAAGGATTTTATTTTGGATATTTCAAAGGTCAATAAACCAACAAATATTTATTTAATCGCATTATCCACATACACTTTATTTGTTAAATTGTTAACATTAAATGGTTTAAAAATTTTTGGACAGCTTCAATAAAATATTAAAAAAAAATGCATTGTTGGCATATTTAAATGAGCACGTTTTTGTTGTCTGTACGCAATCGAGATATTCAATGGTCAATCATATTATTGACTGAAATTGCTAACTCTGTATGATTCGCTTTCATGTTAAACGGCAAATTGATGGCTATGAACCATCTGAAACTAATTCCGTATATCTTACCGCATTATCTTAAGATCCATATTCGTGTGTTTTTGCGTGATGGGCAATGAAATTACTGCGACTTAGAACTCGCAACGTCTACTAGAAATAGGATATGGTGGACAAAGTACCAGAACTTCAAATTAGATTCGTATTTTCGTTTATGCAATTCCATATTTTTCCGGAACAGTTACGAAGTTAACGTAGTAAAGATTTGCCAAGTACGTGTCGGACCACGCGCAGTGTAGGGTTCCGTAGTTGCCCGTCGCAATATGCAGACTTAAGGATGCTTTTGTTACATCAGTCTTCAAATAAAAGTATACTATAGATGTTTGACCGTGTCCCGGGCGGAGCGGCGCTCGGCTTGGTATAACATTTTGTACGAAATTACGTCTTCAGATCCATTTTATAAGTTGACTAGTTGCGCCCTGCGGTTTCACCCGCGTATAAATAAAAAGAAATCGCTGATTGATGATTTATTATACTTCAGTATAGACAGTATTATTATCGGGTGGTCACTGTTATGCGTCACAACGCAAACGACTCGTTCGTGCCATTACACCTATACTGATAGACCCGAGCCGAGTATTGAATTAATTTTCCATTATCTCCCAAACTATGCATCCAAATACCATGCTATCCAAGCCCGGTAAAGCTGTAAAAGCCGTAAAGGCTCCAGGGCCGCCCCTAAGGCTAACAGTATAGTCAGTTCAAAAAAAAAAACCATGCTATAAAAATGGTGTGCAAATACCATGCTATACAAAGATTATTTTTATAAAATTGTCTTGATGATGATTTCATCATCAACTTGATGAACTTTCGTTCGTAAGGATGAATATGCCATGCCTAATATTAATTCTCATAAATCACTTTTCAATTTTCAATAAAAAAAAAACTCAAAAAACCTTATTGTGGCTTATTTATAAAAGATAGGCATATGGTATCACAGGCTTTTTCTTAAATGTATCAAGGAACAATATTTTTGTAGAACATTGTGTTTATGTATCACTAACCATTACGCCAGCGAACGTGGATAAGGTGTTCGGTGCGCTGTTTCTTCCGCCTTACGTTACAGAAACCAATATTCTTGTAAAGCCTACTTACCTGTGATAGTTTTCCTTTGAACTTCATTATACGAGTATATACCCAAAAACAACCATTTAGCTGTTAGTGGGTGGGGACACTTGACTAACAAAAATTAGCACTTTAAAGGTTAATTTTATAAGTTGATTGACTATTACTCGCTAACTTGTTAAGCCTACTTACCTCTGATAGTTTTTCTTTTAACTTTATTATATTTACTACTACCATGAGTTTTTTCACATATCCAAAAATAACCATTAAGCTAGCAGGCTCTGTTCCATACTTAACTCTAACAAAAATTAGTACCTTAAAACTTAATACTTCGCAAACGGATTCTTGAATCGAAAAATGGTTTTCACAAACCTACAATATTTTTGAACAACCTATCCAACGACATCCCACACGATGTGATAGACGAGAAAAAAAAGTCCCACTTTTTATGTAGGGGAGGTACCGTAAACATTTTTTTATTTTACGACTTACTCTGTCGGCGTTTTTAATATGTATACACATACCAAATTACAGCTTTCTAGTACTATGATTCTCTGAGCTAAGCTGCGGAGAAACAGACGAACATACCGAAAATATAAGGGTTCCTTTTGAATTTGGAACCCTAAAAACCAGTTGACAGTTATGCAGCATGTTGTTATTAATACATTATACTTTAGGGTTTACAAGATAAATTACGTCGGAATCTAAACCGTTACTGAAAACTATTTCTATAATATATAATATGATATCTGGATTCCATTATATTTAAATAGCGAAATGTACAGTGTTTTACATTTTTACATTAGAAACTTTCTTGCTCGAGATGCATGAAAATCATATAGTTCAAGAATGTTTGATTCAATAGATCCTGTATATATATTTTTTGGGATAGATGACATAATTACTAAAAGTTTTATAAGATTTTTTAGTAAGAATTACCTCAAATCTAATATTTTAAAATATACGATTTGTTCACTCAATATCATAGTATAAACTATGAAAAAGTAAGTAGCATAGTACTTACATCAGATTGATAATCTGCTATTAATTTTGTTCCCGGGGTTTTAATGTTCTTACGAAAATAACGTTTTAGTTATTTGAAACCGAAAAAAGTTAATGCATCTTAAATTAATACCTGCCAGCTTTATTATGTTAATAAATTTTACATTACAACGAAAAATACGATTGTTTGGCTACACATGTCAAAATATAAATCAAAAAGCTTTATATATTTTTTGTAACCAATATAATTTTACACCTCGAAAACAAAATATCAATTTTTCGAAACGTCCAGAAAATCACCGTTGCCATTTTTTACCCGTACACAAAATATATTGTGAAAATGTTTATAATATGTGTTCTTTTCAATTTCATGATGTCAATGGTCTTCTTGATTTAGTTGAATATTACAAGACAAGGCGTGCTCTAGAGAAAGCCAGCAATAATATATCAAAATTTGACAGGTACAAGCTCGGAGCAATATGGCGACCGCGCCACCCAATGAGGGACGGCTTCGTCACGCGGCGCGCTCCGCTCCTAACTTAGCAACATTAATCACGTCTGATTTATCGGGGAAGGAGTGATACATTTTATATTCTATTTTCGAAAATTCGTAACGAGTTTTTCAAAATGGTCTCCGCTTGAGAGGCTGCGACAGCTGCATCTTGTTAGCGGCGATTACAACTGCTCCTTTTGTGTTGAAATTGTTTGCTTGAATAAGTTCATGATATTAAACTTATACCGTTGTTGTATTGACATATTACCTACATCATGGCTGTTATTATATAATATAGATGTTACTGAAATTTGACTATTGTTCAAATGAATCGATCAATGGCTTTGATTTTAAAATCAATATAAACCTATGACAGTATTGTATATATTGATTTATAAAGCAATTTAATTTTAATACTGGCTGTTTTTGAACTTCATAACATAGACGCCACATGCCGTGTTCTATACCATTGAATCGATTATTAAATAAAAAGGATATGTTCCCTCAGAAAAAAAAAAATGTCTGAGGCTTTAGTGCGTCACATACGTCAGGGTTTGCCTTAATCCTCTCGAGACGTTCAATTTTATTGCTTTCAACCCTGATCTATGAGCTAATATCGGGCCGAATATTGAAAAGTGATAACCGAAGGGTCCAAATATAGTCTTAGTATATTTACGTATAGTTATCGTCATCGTTAATTAAACGAGCAACTTATTAAATCTTTAAAGTTTTTGATGTCAATAAATGTTATATTATATATCTGTGGCAGTCTCTGTGAGCATAAATTAGCTGTTTATATTTTCAGTGGTTTAGGTACTGGTATTGTAGGGGCAAAATTGAAAATGACAAGTTTGACAACGTTATTGTGTGTTGTTTTATACAGAAAATGATAATTATCTGTATAAGACATGACTAGAGATTCCTTCTTCATGTTTTTTTTTGCATAGTATATGCCAACGCATAAGTATAGGTAGGTACATCATTATTTATCTAAGTAATTTACACTTGCTTTATTTTAGAAGTACCATACCTATATAAATTATATTAATAATTAATATGGTCCTATTTAACAATAAAATATGCAATATATGGAACTATTCTGTAATTAAGACAATTTAATATCCTTCTCACAATTTAACCAGTCCTATAAGTTTAGTAATGTTAGGCATTTATTGCAGTAAATTTACCAAAGTTTTTGAACTAGAAACCATGTTATTCTCAAGTATTTGAATTACGGATTGATGGTTAGGAGGTGTAAGCAGGGTACTAATTATATAAATGTATTTTGATTCAAGGCGGTATATAAAATTATGCAAAGATTCTACCTATTTTCGAATACACGCCAAGTCATTTTCTTGTTTTGGTATAGCTTTGGTTAATCGTAGGTTAATTAACTATCACACGGGTGTTGTTTATTAGATTGACGTTTCTATAGCTTGACCGCTGTAAGCGCAACTCTCATAATGGACTGCGAGACGCAGGAGGGGATCAAGACTGACCAATAAGCTATAAGATGTTTGACGTATAGGCTTACGCGGTTTTGTTTTTGTGACTGCTCCACGTGACATTATTTTACCAAGATGGAATTACGGACGCTGCATTTAAAAAACTGTACAATCAATCTAAAGTAATGCTTTAGCGCGTTTTTATTCAATTATATTGAATCACATTCGCTATAAGTTCCTTTTCGACTGCGTGTACAGATTACACGCACAAGTTTTTTTCAATATATTAGTTTTTTGATTAGTATTTTAGTAGGTAATGAGAACAATTTTATATATATTAATTATATTATTTATCATTAGATATCTGTTCCAGATGTAATAACATGCATAAAGTATTGATCTTAAGATATAGAGTATCATCTCAATACCGTGTATATCCGTGCCCAGCATCCCGCAAACCATCACGAGGGTCGCGCTTACAGCGGTTGGCCTATAATATCGTAGTAATAGAATCGAAACCAATGAGGTATCGTATCTGTTTAAAGATACAGTTAAACAAAGATTACATTTACATGCCTTGCTTAATTGCAATATTCAGGACATTGCAGATCGTTCTAACGATTAGTTTTTTTCTATATAGGGACTACGTGTGTATTGAGAGAGAATATGTTATTTACGATCAGAAAGTTTTAAATTTTATTTAAACTGTAATAAGGTAAGTTACGTATACTCATCTACACACCTATAGAGTTAAAAGCATGTGTGATTGTAAATCGAATCCAGGATAGATTGTAAACAACGTAAGTACATGTACGGTTTACCAATTATTCCCTCGTGTTAAAATGTCGAGCGAAGAAATATGCTTGTTGTCAATAACAGTTACGCGCCTGCCAGGTCACGGAAAACTTTCAACGGGAAAACCAAACTGTATCCTTATGTGTAAGAGTTGAGAAAATTTGTGGAGCATCTGATTGTAATACTAATAATATCGTCTTAGATCCGCCTTGGAAATGTTAAGAATTCAAACTCGTTTGTGCTTTTCAGTATCTATACCTACCTATTTATTTAAATCACATATCACACATTTCTTGTGTGAAAAGCTTATCAGTAAAGGTAGAGTTTTGATTTTTTTATATGATCTCCACAAGGTGACTATTTTTCACCGGAAAGTAAAATACTGATCTGAAACAGAAAAGAACATATCGACAATCGGCGTCATAAATTCGGCCTATAAACCTACCATGTTGAAACCCATTGCGAAGCTACTTGAATTTCAGCCACTAAGTGTAAATTTAAATAATTAAAGGTGATAATAATATCAATAATACAGAGAATGCTAATAATCAGTCGAGATGCAAATTTATTCATTTTCATATCTACCGTTGCACATATATCTGACGTAAATAAAACCGACCCTGTTACGTACTCGATCTGGTAAATTGCATAAAAAGCTGTCTTACGTATACTACTGGGGTGCTCGACCGAAGTCCTGTTTCATTTTCAACCTTTTGAGTCAATTAAGCTTCGCCAATTTAAGAGAGCGCGAGTGTACACTGCCGGCCACTAATGTATTATTCATATTGTGTTTTTGAGATAACAAGCTGGCTCTTAAATCGATATACATCTAGAGGACTGATTGGAAGGCTTTGGAGATAGCGGGAAAGCCCGCGGACTCTTGGAAAGTCCATTAAAATTACACTGGAGTGTGGGTGGGTAAATGTTTGATAGAACTTGTAAATGTTCAGCGTATCGGAGTGAACTAAATTACCTTGGCTTTTCCAATTAACATTGGACAATTAGATAAAGTATGCGTTGTAACTATTTTACTATATATTGCTTTTACCTACATAAGATTTTCACACAGCTGTAAAACATTTATAATGATTTAGATAAGACGTAGTAGCACTTTTGTATGACACATGACTTTTTGGGATGAAATATTCTTTCTCACTACTTACTTTATTTAGAGGATTTAAATATTTTTTAAATTCCAATTTTTAGAACGAAACGGCATTCAAGTTTAACTGCATATATCTAATGTAATATTTAAATATATATTTATATTATGAAGATCATAAAACAACTAAATGTTATTCATTTTTTTGGAGTGTAAGTAGTACTCCTTAAAAATCGATTTTCATGTAGCCCACGGTACGTAAATTAGCTGGGAAGCAACACATGATAGTGATGTCTCGTTAATTAATTATTTTTTACATTTTATTTTTATTAATATTTACATAACGTAATAACAATGTACTGTGTAAAGCTGTAAAGTAATGGATTATTTAAAACGAACTCAGGGAATCGATTACCGCCTGACTCTTTTGGCATTAAAAAATTAATAATACTATTTCAGTTTCTTTATAGAAAACAGAAGTATATAAATATAAACTAACATTTATCTAAATAAAAATGGATACAGGTTGTCTTAAAGAGATAAACACGCAATTCATATAAGCTACCACATGCCTTTAATTACACCGAGTATAAAATCGATATAGTATCTCATGCGAGTCATTGTTGTGTTTTAAATAATAACTCATACATGAAGTTATAAATAAGTGGGCGGCGGCAAATACGCCGTGCCTACACATCATTATGTACTTTATAATCGATCAGATTCATTCCGTGGACCACCCAGGCGTTCAACGCATTTCGTTCAACCTCTTGGTTGTCCCTATAGGTCCCTATAGGTCACAATAGGTACGCACACTATACACGTACATGTAAATGTAACGGTTAAAACATGAATTTCATCTCACTAAAATGCTTTACATAGGTATCAATTTTGTAATTTTCAATGTAAATTACTGATTTCAGTTATTATAGTTCGTTGAGCCCCGTTGGACGGGTATATGTAATAAGGAAATTTACGAAAATAAGCGGTCGCGATTACTTAAAATCGATCCAATCGCGTCGGTTAATAAGATGATAATTTCACAAAGGACTGCCTTTCGATATGTAGCGTGTATCGACGCAGCGCTGCGGGGCGGACGGGACGACGGACGTGACGCGACCTTAATGTTAAATGTTCCTGAAGAAAACAGTATCATAATCATTTACGTAGGTACTACTTATTTTTATTCTATTGAAAATCTAAAATTTCACATGTGCATTATAATAAAGTTTTAAGGAAAGTTGTGTACTGATTGTTTCGCGACCACCATGTACGCCTATGGTGAAGTTTGTCATTGTGATTTGATTATGCGCGTCGCGTTTCGGGATTAACCGATGCATAGATATCCAGTTTCTATTTACGCGGGGCGGCATTACAGTGGCGTTTAGCCATGTATTGTTGACCTCTCGCTACTGTTTGTGGATTGCACTGTGCTTTGCAGTTCCGTTGGCTGTGCTACTTACCTACTATAAAAAAAATGTTAATAGTAATAAAATCGAAATATCCTCCGCATTAAGGGTTCAGTTTCCATATTGGGTAGAAATTAATGAGGAGATAAACTGCAAATTTACTTACATAGATTATTATGCCAGCTTTCTGGATCCTTTGTCTGGTAGGTAGGTACATACATATTTGAAAATATGTAGGTAAAAAACTTACGATCATTAGTGTAAAAATATTATGTAGGTAATTAATATAATTAGAATAACAATAGAATTTACCCAAAAAACACACACAAATGTACCTACCTATCATATTCTTACGTCTAACATGTACTTACGAAGGTGTTAATTTTTCGGTGCAGTCTTCTATTTTCTGTGTTCAAAAGTATGTAATTTCTAAAATTATCAATACACTGCATATTACTTCAAGTTAAGTTTAAGTCGGTGCACCACTAATGATATTATATGCATATTATAGACTTGTGTGACATTATTCAGCTCATTATAAAGGTAAGCTGTCGGCTGCATACCATAAGCAACCTGCCGTCCTGTCTTTAGACACATTTATTGACTTGTAAAACATGTTGTGTCTAGTTAAACACACCGTTTTACTTTAATTCATGTCATTAGCTTCGCGTTCAAATATCTATATTACATAATTTTATCGAAGAAAATTGTGAGTTTGGTCATATAATATACAAACTTATGTGATCTGTGTTAAATATGCAAAAACAACCGTCTCGTCTCTTAACGACGTCGAGTAGGCATACTCAACCATGAAAATCCATCACGAATATAAAAAAACCGCGCTTTTTTGTCTATTAGACAATCTATACAATTGTTATCTCATATTATTATCAAACTGTTGTTAACCACATGTTCACTTGTAACAAAATATTAACCAGCCGATCCGTTAAAACAACAAATTGTAAATCATGTTAAAAAGTTTTACGAATTAGGAACAATTAAAACATTGAAGCAAACAACAGTTGTTGCAAATGTCCTCCGCAATTGCGGGACCATTGTGAATTACGGCCGGTTTACAACCTTATAGATCTTGGTCCAAAATTCTTTACGACTAATATAACTTGAGCAATCCTTTTGTCGCCACATGGGGCGAGAGGGGGGAGGGAGAGTTGGGCAGTTTTCTTTTGTTTGCGACACGTGTTGGTGAACGGGTTGTGTCCGACACTTGTAAGGGAATCTTGAGAACGGTTCAATGTCGATTTCCTGGGAAGCGTACATTGGTTTTTTTCTTTAAACTTGAATTTTTGGTACCCGGATTATTGCAATTTTCTTTAGTTCTTTTTTAAAGAAAAATTTCGGCTTCTTTGGAGCGTTCCAAGTTTGGAAACAAATGCGGGTCGATTAATACAAGCCCTTTTTGAATTTAATTAGCAGCAGATTGAAATCATGGTGTTATGAGTTCATGATACCTACTTTGACGTGAAATTATAATATAACACAAAAGTTAAAACATTTAGTAAAATCTGTCAATTTTCAAACGCCAGTTTTTAAGTTACTTATGTTTTGTAAAATGAGGACTTATTCAACGTTTTTTTTTATTTTGAAGTTATTATTTATATTAAGATAATAGGTATTTTTATGCTAGGACCAATGATGTTAAATTTCTTTATATTTATAATATCTAATAAATATTATTTTACAGTTATAAAAACATTTTGAACGATGTCGACCATTCAAATATCATACAGCCATAACCGTATCATTTTTGCTTTATCGACAGCGTAAGGAATCAGCTTACAACCCCAAACCCTCCCACATCTGTAGATGTCCCGGAACACGTAATGCGTCGACTCAAATGATGTTATTCTGATTTGTGCATAACGGAACCGTTTCCCGTCATTATATACGTATTAAAGCTCTCGATGAAACTACACTTTTTTTTTCATTCAACAAACGCCGCCCAAAAACCATAATGAAGCCATTTATGTCATGTTTATTGCTTTTATGGCGTACTCTGGATTTTGAAGAGAATTTACAACGCGTAAATTGACGCTGATATCGCGGTCGGCCTAATTAGTTGTCACACGTGTGCTGGTGAAGTTTTTGTAGGAAACATGACGCAAATACTTACGTTTTCCCAGCTGTTTGAAAGCAAACATGTAAGGGTGACATAATCAAATTAATATCCTAGTGGAAAAACAATTAATATGTAAAAAAAATCATAATTAATTGTTAATTTCTTTTCTTGAATCATCATCATCATCATCATTTCAGCCGAAAGACGTCCACTGCTGAACATAGGCCTCCCCCAAAGATTGTCACAACGACCCCGCAACCTTTACCAGGTAGTCGGACCACCTTGTGTTCCGGTACGTGACCGCCACTCGAGAACTCTTTGACCCGATCGATCTTATTGTGGTTATTGTGTTAACCCTTCATTTTTTAGTAGTTGTGAATTCAGTCGCTTGTGCAAATGATATAACGACGTTGAAACATATAAAATGTATTCATAATTATATAAGAAATATTTTTAAAATATACGATCTCTTTTTCCGAACTGACTACACTGTTAACCGTAAGAGCCTTGAAGCCTCAGAAGGCTTTTACAGTTTCATCGGGCTTGGGGGTGACCGCTGAAGGCACTCAGCCGCAAGAGCTGGGCAACTAGCTCAAGAGTGCCAATGTGACCGAACCTCGGGTTAACTGTTGCCGTACTTGTGAAATAGTCTCGATCTGGCTAATTCCCAATCCGTAAAATTTTATCTATCTAAGTATACATACATGTTTCTTTCTTATAAACTAAAGTAACTAAAGCCCCAACATAAATGTATGTTTAAAAGATAAATAAACAATATTGTGACGTCTTTGTCATGTATTTCATTCTTTGAATATTTCACTTGAGGAATGCTTGTCTCGTTCAATATCAATTATAACATTTTTTCATGCATTTAGAGCTTACATTAAAATGTACATGGTTACATAATTATTAATTCCACGTACTTATTAAAAATTTTGTTAAATGTCAAGCTGGTTCGCGACAAATGCACGGTAATTAATCAGAGGCATCCTTGCAACGGTATAAATGCAATAATACATAAAGAAAATAAAAGTCTCTTCATCTTTATGTGGTACCCTCGGAAGGCTTTTACGGCTTAGGTAATTAGCGTCACTCAATTAACCACTACTTGGTCGAGTCGGAGGAATTTTTGTTAATTATTAAAAAGGTTGCACTTAAGTTTCGTGTGGAAGGGGGAGGCTTGAATTATGGAAGAATGAGAAAAGGTGCATGTTAAAGTTAGGTACTGACGGAACTTGACTGTTTGAGTCGGAAATTTGGTTTATGTTTAATTTGTAATTCATTTTCACATCATATTTAGTTTAATGAATTTTACAAAGGCGTACAGAACTAAGGTATGTTTTGTCAATTAAGATTTAGTTATCAGGTCTTTAAGGGTTCGTTAATCAGTTAATTAAAATCATTTCTATATAAATTTTCGTAAGTCATTTTATATAAAAAGTTAGAAATAATAATAACACTTAAGAAAAATCATGTACATAAAAAAAGTTAATTTTTAAGACCACAGTTTTCGTAGTTTAGATTTTAAAGCCAGCTTAACTCTCCAATAGATACGCAAGATGAAATTATGAATAAACAATCAATCAAACGATGACAATAAACAAACATAAGCTAATAAAATTTAGTTTAAAGCTTCTTCTAAAATAACTATATTAGGATTGATACTCTAGAACTCACTGCAATATTTATTTTTATTTTGATGGAGATACTGAACGTCAGTTATTTCAACGTATTCATCGAAGTTATTACAACTTTATTATTTGACATAAAATTATAAGTAGACAATAAATCGGACGTCTCTCACGATTTTAATTAAAGAGCATTGCACAACTTAAAAAGCGTAGATAAGGGTGTGTAGACAGCCGTGTGGCCAAACCTCGTGGCTTTTAATGTAATTTCGATCTGAGTACTTGAGATAATTAAGCCATTAAATTGGTTTGTAACCCTTTTATGCTGTGAGAAGTGGGCATTGGCATCGGCTCCGCTTGCATGTACCTAAATGGTTTATTTTTGTATCGTTTTATACAGATGCGGGGCAATCTGTTTTTAAGTCTTAAGTAGGTCGATTTTGACAAGTAGGTAATCATTTTATGTATGTATGACTATTCAGACTGTTCTCATGACATTAATTGGTTCATAATAGTACAATCACTAGTATCACTATGTAGTATAATTAGGTATAGTATATCTATTTGTGCTATGCTCCATTAACTATGTAATAGGTCGGGGAGAATGTTTTTTTTTGTATTTCGTATGCATGAAGTTGTAATCAAATATCACTAGTTTTAATGTTTGTACCAGACTCTTTATAATACCGTTAAATGTGACATTATAAAAAATGCGAAACAAGGCGCGAAAACATTAGTTCCATTTATGAACCTAATCAGCGGTGTCAGTAAGAGCAGAACAAAGTTGATTGAAGCGTTTTTATTAGGGATTTTTAAAGTTAAATATACACTTCGCTTTAAACGTCTCATTTCTAAAGATGTAATTCGACACCTCTTAAAAAACTACTTGACGTTCATAGTTACTGCACCGCTCCTTAGGGTCGTAGCTTGAAGTAATATAGCCTATACTATTCCTCATGAAGCTATCATATATAAAAATATTTTTTAGAATCCGACTGGTAGTTCCAGAGATTCACGAGTTTAAACAAACAAACAAAAACTCTTCATAAATATAGCTGAAAAAGGGACTGTTAAAACTACTTGTCGCATATTTATTACCTGTAAGATGACAAAAATTTATACAAGAAAATGGCACATAGGTATATAAGCATATACCTAATACTTAAATGTACTTAATTAAACAAATAAAATTGTAATGAAATTGTATTTAAAAAAAGTATGCAATACGAAGAATCTTTTCCTCAACCTCACGGATTAATCTCAGGACAAAGTTTTAATTGAACTATCAGTAGTTTAGCTTATATCGCATATTTTCAATTTTTCAACTTTTTTACACGTTTTTATATCATCATCATTACATATTATAAAACAAAGTCGCCTCGCCGCGTATCTGTCTGTCTGTACGCGATAAACTCAAAAACTACCGAACTGATTTTCATACGGTTTTCATAAATGAACGGAGTGATTCAGATTCAGTGATTCAGATTTAGGTGTATAATTCATTAATGTTATGAGTAAATTGGCTGAAATATGACGATGATTGTTGAAAGTATCCGAAAAAATCATGCCGACTGGGATTGCGTACGCCACGTAAATCAATAGTTACCATATTCGAAGCCGGGGCGGATCGCTAGTTGTGTAATAAAATGTGTCTAAAAAATTAACACTGTATTTCATTTCATTTGACTTTTGACAACGACTTACAAAATTATTAATGGAAGTAAATTTTTCGCTTGCTAAATGAGATTTCAAATTCGTCCATTAATTATCGTTAAAATGATAGGTATATGGTAATCAAAAATAACATGCGAATACATACAAAATTATAATACCTTAAATTAAATTAAGACTCAACCTGATTGGTCTGAAAGTAATTTATGCGTTCAAATTGTACATGGATAACTTAAAAATAAAGGAAAATAAACTCAGCATGCGTTCCGATACCTATATATTAATTATATCGAAGTGCACGCAACGGCGCGCACGGCGGTATGCAATGAAAACTTTCGGTACATAACTGCAAACCCTACAGGCTTTTTTGTACAGGGTTGACTCTTACATATTATAACAATAAACAATAACTGAGAAATGTCATCATACGAAATTATTTGTTACAGCATTGAGGTCTGTTGTTATCATGATGGCTTTTAAGTAGTGTGTAAAGTGATTTTCGCAGAACATTTCTAAGAATAAGGGTGTATGTGATTTTTTTATTAAAATATCTTAATATATATATATATATATTAATATAGATATTTATTAGATAATAGATAATTTATCCATTTAGAACACTAAGAGACAGGGTCTTTATGAAAATAAAAATGTCGATATGAGATTAAATCCTTTTTTTTTGGAAATATTGTAAAATCCGAAATGTTTATTTATAAATTTGCGATCGTGAACAATATTTCTCCTGTGGTGATCTGTAGCAACCCTAATGGGCTTTAAATTTCTTCGAGACACGGCTATTGGCCTCTTATTCAGTTATCACGGTCGCGAATCCAGTTCTCGGTACTCGATTCAAAAGGCATTCAGGACTGGCCGAGGTACGATATTGATTAATTATGCTTTTTGGTCTCCTGGCGTGCCACCGCAGAAAGCCGAAATCATGGATTCTTGTTATAATTAAGAAAGATGTCTTTTTTCTGTTTAAAATCTTATCAGTTTTAACAAAAAAATATTTCTTAATCAAGTCTGTGCGACCAGTACGAATTCTGTGTGGAGAAGCACAAAGGCAGTACCGGCGCAGTTTATCAGTATTAACGTTTGAACGAAATGAAGCTGTCTTTACTTCCAATTGTACCGTCATTTGAAATCAGCCGTGTAAGACAACCAATCCCATTGAACATTCAAACGCTTCACTAAAATCAGTTGCACGGTACCTTTGAATAACCACAAACTCCTTCGGGATCATTTATCAATGAAAATAACATTGTTTTATTTTGTTACAGGAGCGAACGGCTTGAGAAGACGAGGAAGACAAACGTATACTAGATATCAAACGTTAGAGTTAGAGAAAGAGTTCCACACGAATCATTATCTCACACGGAGGAGACGCATAGAAATGGCCCACGCGCTATGTCTCACGGAACGACAAATTAAAATATGGTTCCAGAATCGAAGGATGAAGTTAAAGAAGGAAATCCAGGCTATAAAAGAATTAAATGAGCAAGAGAAGCAGGCGCAGGCGCAGAAGGCGGCGGCGGCGGCGGCTGCGGCCGCGGCAGCTGCTCAGGGTCACCCGGAACACTAAAGACCTTGCGTTTACGTCAGTTGTCATCGTCCAGTGATACAATCGTAGTCCGCCGAACAATATCTACTAGCTATGTGTTTTGTAAATTGTTTGTAATTATTATTTTTTCGTTACTTAAGTGTTGTTCGGTTGTTGTGATTATTATTTAAAATTACTTATTAAGCTAGAATGTTTTACTGATTGGTTGGATCGAATAATAAACTGTGAATGCTATAGACTACAAACGGGTCGTATTATTTTTGTTTCGGGTGTTTTGTTTTTGTTGTTTTATTGATTTTTTTTTATAAATAATTTTTATGCGCGCAATCGTCTAAGATGTTCGCGTTCGTAAACCAGTGCAATTTGTAGAAATCTCTTCCGTGTAACATACTCGTAGCGTAGGTAACGTAGTTGCGTTTGAATGGTGGGCGACCGCAGCGCTCGCATAGGACAGCGTCGGCGGCACGAACTATATTTACATTGTACAAATTTTAATATGCCTACCAAAGAGACCCGGTCTCGTACCCTTAAAGTTAAGTAAATGAGTCGTAAGTTAATTACCTGCTAACGTTTATCGGGACAGTGTGAAACAGAACAACTTCCGCGCCATCTAATCTTTCAATACTCTCGCATAAGTATAGTTTAAACGTGATCGTGTTCCTGCAGTTTTAATAGTCGGTGAAGTTAAACAAATTGCCATAAATATAAGTAGTTATTATTAACCGGTAGCGGTGTAAATAGTTAGGATTATGTCCATAATGATGGAAGTGGTTCACGATTGCGCTGGCGCCGTGGAATGGGCAGAAAAAGCGCCGGGGCAAGTGTGGTGCCGTAGAGGGGAGTCAGCGGGGCGGGAGGAAGGGGAGCGCGCGCTGCAGGTCACCGAACAGGACTAGGTGAGTTTTTGTCAAAGTCACCGCCATTATTTATCGAGTGGAGACGGCCGCGAAAAACTGACTCGCCGTCACCAGTCGCGCGATGCCATTTTCGAATCAGCCCCGAGCGAGCTACCTATAACCGCTTCGCAATGTTTTAATTTACTTAGCCCGATGTCCCCCTTTGATGTTCCCGGCCGTCTCCGTTTGAAACGTGTAGAATGTATAATGACTCGCTCGATACATCGGTACGATTAAGAGATAATTTACAACTCTTTTATAACATCCTACATGTTCATTGTTAACCGTACCTATATCGTGTAATTAAGTAATGATTTAAAATACACGACTTCAAGGTGTCAAATAATGGTTAGTGCCTACGTGTCAATTTCTTAATATTTTGTAGGCAGGCATAATAATGATTTTATCCATTTAAATTGATAATCGTTTGTTGAGAACTATTGATAGAGTTGAATACACTCTGTTTCGTGTTTCAAATCACACAAGGCAAGCGAGGAATCAAACAGAGAATAAAAAGTAAATTCCGAACTCCGCCCGGCTGCATCATCAACAAACACAGTCTTCAGACACTTCGATCCTCGTTGGCCTCTACTATTCATAATGGAACATGTTGGATAGCATCATGTGTACGTGTTAGCTCGTTAACTTGAAGATTTATTGTATATTTCTCAAGACCTGTATCGTGTAAAAAGTAGTTCACGTGGTTGATCTAAATGGAATAGTAAATATTTAAAAGGTACCACTAGTGAAGGTTTTTACAAATGGTAAAAAGTTGTGGATGGATGTTAGCATTGTGTCAAATAATAAATATTATATTGTAATGAAACCTTGATAAATAGAATGCAAAACACTTATTTTGTTTAAAAAATTCACTGCTTTTTGTTATAGGTAAACAGTACGATTTACAAAAAAAATACATTTATTACTACATAGACACTGATTATTATTGTTATTTAAATTATGCCATTATAATTTAATTAACTGTTGATTGTAAAATTCAAAATATGAAATTTTATTTGGTGATTGGACCATGCGTGTTTCAATATCGGTGCATACGTCAGCCATCTTTACGGTCCTCGGCCTGACTCTGCCGTTACGACGATAACAGATAATTATTTGGTCGATACGAAAAATTAATGGTTACTCTGATACCGACGTATCGCAAGCACTTTTGAACGTCTCAATTTTAACTGCCTCGCCTCTCATTTTGTCGAATATAATAATAACTGTAAAGTCGTATTATACATGGTAGGTAAAACTTAAAATGACATCAATATTTAAAAAAAAACTGATCATTATTTTACTGTATACACATTGCTGTGTGAAATATATATATTGAACAGTTAATAAACTATCTATAGTAAATATTATACAATTAGAGCAACATAACTAATCAATAAGCTGTTTCGATTAAAAAACCGATCGTTTCGACGCAAAGTTTCTCACTTAATTAAAACATACCTTTGTGCACTAGAGACTTTATAAAAGGCAGATGTGACGGTAAAAACTTAATGTATTTGCTGATAATTCGACCACTTTAGGACGTCTGCGACGGATGATTCGCTTAACGAAGCCATGGACATTTTTTCTGCTACACTTGAATACGAATGAAGCCTTTTCAAATACAGCTACAATCGTAATTCAGTTTAATAAGTCCATAACTTTATCATAGGTATGTATTTTACATATATATTTTTTACCTTTATTCGAAAATAAATAGGTAGGTCGATATAGTAAACTAGAATATATGCGATTTGTATTTTTGCCAGTTTCTTTATACAAAAATATTTGTAACATCTATTTAAATTAAAATGTTAATTTAGAATTTTTATTCTAATTTTTGAAAATAAAAGGCTAAATGGATAATTATTCCGTTATACATTATTCATTGTAATTACTCAATACTACTAGTGTTGATTTTTTATATTAATGTTACTTTTTACTATTCAGTAGTCGTTATTTATTATATTTTAAGTATTACTATTTATACAGCTTCTGATATTAACGTATTAATAGATGTTTAATATATAACAAAATAAATGTGTTTTACAACCATTGCCCATATTTGTTTTGAACCAGAATATAATAGCACATTTATTTAGTCTTTTTTATACATTCTTTTTCATGCACCTTTAATACATTTTGTAGCACATTCATACTTCGTGTGCGATCAACTTCCAATCGACGATTCTACGCTATGATACCTAGGTTCAGTCTAAAACGCGGATGAAATTTGTTTTTCAAGAATGAGGCTTTGTTCATATTTATTGTGTATTTCTGTGGCATTCAATGTGCACAAAATATCGTAGTTTGGAGTCAGGATTGCGCTCTTAAATAAGATCTACCGTATGGACAGCAGAAATTAACACCATGATTGAAGATGCGCTTATGTGCTTGGCTCTATAGGTATAAGTAATTATTAACAAAAAAAAGAACTTCGGTATAAATTAACATTAATTTTAATTCGTTTCTATGAATCTATACTATCTAGAATGTAGATACTATTTATAAAGTACTTCTTTTTTACTAAGAATATCTACTATTATATATATGTTTGTAGGAGGTAATCTCTGCAATTACTGATTTAATTCTTCCATTAATAGGAAACTACATTACCCCTGGGTGGGTTATATGTAAGCTATTTTTTATTCTTATAAAATTTTATATACACCTAATTAACGCGAATGAACTTACAAGCGGTTGCTAGTATTATATAATTGACAAAAACTTATGTTTATTGCTTATAATTTTTTTTAAATAGTTAAATAAATGAAACATGTTCAAACGTTAAGCATCATTTTCCTATACCTGAGTTAGGTACCCGTTAGCTGGCCCATGTCCCGGAATCGTGGTTGATATTATCGTCTCACCCGACCTGCCCTGTCCCCGAACTTGCTCTTACTTCGGTGCTTTGTTGAGAATAGAGATTTACTGTAAATTCACTAAAGAAATGCCCTTTTATACCTAAAGATAAATTTAAATGTAGTTTTTGTGTAGGTGAACAAATATATTATATGTACCTGCATTCTAGAACCTACATACCTATAGATTTTAAAATTAAATTCGTTAATTTCTTTATCGCTTTTTATTACATTATTTTGTCAATGTTCTGGTATATTCATAGCTTTGATTATATACATGTCATATAATCAAGTAGATACCTAATTGAAATGTGACCGATACAAGCCGATTATTAAGACTTTTTCCAAAGAAACTTTAGTTGTTAAGCTTGACGGATTTTACAGCGTAATCAATCGTTTATTCTCTGTTCATACTGTTTATTTATATAAAACATTCTTTTTTTAAACATCGATCAATGATAGGCTTCCGCGCCCCTTCAACTAGATTAGCGTTCTATAAAAAAGCGGCATTCAAAATAACGCCGAACCGGCGTACTGGAGTCAGTGTCAGACCGACAATACTGTCACGTTGAAAAGCTTCATTTCAAATGGTCACTGCACACTAAGATATTAAATTTCCGTATTCTAGGAACTATTGTTTGGGGGTTGCGCGATATCTACTTGTAACGGAGCGGAGACCAATCATCGATCTATGGTTTTAAATTATATTTTTTAAGTTTTATGTACCTAAAATAGTAAATTCATCTACATAGAAAACATTTAATAGCAATATTATTATATCCGTTGACCGCGCAACTAAGGGTTAGCAGAATATTTATGACTTTTACGAAATATTCGGTTACCATAACAACTGCTATTAATTGTATCAGTTATGGCAATAAAGTTAGGAGTACACTAGACACACATACAATAAACATGGAGGCTATCGCTACCCGAAGCTATTTAATGGTCAGTTTACAATAATTGCTACTGTCAAGTTACAAGATTACGTACGACTGTAATTTTCGCAGTAGGGCATGCGTATCTACTATAGGCACATATGTAGATAGGTACTTATATTATTATGACTTTGAGCTTAAGGTGGTTAAAATTTAGTAAACTAGAAAATGTTAAACCTTACTATATTATTATGTTACAGCAAGAACAACAATGTATTTTTTAATTTAAATTCCATATTTAGCTTCTTTATTACGTATGTACATAATACTTGTTGTTTTTTATTCGTTGTTCAATAACACAAGATAAGTAATATTGCATTGCCAAGCGTGTTCATTATTAATAAATATGAAGAATTAGAAAAAACAGTATTAGTTCTTAACCGATTTTGATGAAATATTTTGTAAATGGGAAGTAGATAGGTACATGTTATTCCTCAATTGATAGTTTATATGACTTGTCAATAATATCAGTAAAAGTAACCCTAACAATATCAAAGCTTCCATCAGTGAATATTCCAATCCAGCTTTATAACATCAAAATTGAAAGAAAGAAAGAAAACATTTATTAACAATGACAAAACACGGCAATACACAATACATACAGATAAACGTACAGATAAACAGGAAACTGTGCAAAGAATAAAATAACTATTTTTTATATACATACACCTATACATACCTAATATATAATTGTACATTATAATTACCTATCTAGAGCGAGCACCTTTACGCGTAGGTTCTCAGTTTCGGTGACGACAAGGATTATAATAATGTATAGAAAAAACAACACTGCTAAAAAAAGTTGCAAATCAATTATCTATGCAATTGAATTGCCAATCAGGGTCTCGTTTTCGCAAACAGTAGAGTAATCGGTCCATATAAAAGCAGGGGGAGGTTACATACAACAATGTACATGCCGTTTACAACATGCCCCGTTCACACTTTACAATCACTCAGGGACCGCTGTAAAACTGACCAATAAAAGTTCATTATCTATTGGTTTGTTCGCGCTTCCAACTTTTATTTTATTAGTTTACGACTTTATGTTCGAACAGGTCGTAAAACTCAATATAGCTAGTTCTGATTATGGATAGGAAGGCGAAATTATTCGTTTGAAATTTGATTCAATGTCTGAATTATATTATGGCTGTGGCATTATTATTGAATCGTTCATTGGCGTCAATATCTTATTTTGGTATCATATACCTATAACTATTATCAAATCAATCAATTGCGTAGTCACTCGTGTGTATTTATAGGCATTCGAGGTGTTCATAAGAAAAATGTTAAAATTATTTAAACATAGTATAAGGCTACCTATCTACTGTTATATTATGTTTATAAATGAACTCGATTATTGTTCTCTATCATGGATTTTTATGAGGGTTTAACCACAATTACGTCTGACGTTAAGTGAAGATGTGGTTGAAACTTACTAAACAAGTACCTACAGCTGATGTAAAATATTTTCAAGTGAAATAAAGGCTTAAGTATCATCATTCAATATGCAAACATAAACATTCACAAAGTAAGAATGTAGGTACTGAGTAGCAAGAAGTAGATTTTTTTTATCAGGTAACACTTTAGTAGACGTTCCAAGCTAACAATATATTATAATGAACATAAAATAATGTTACAAAAAGTGACTTAAAAAATTAATTGGTATGAAACTGAATAAAAAAAATATCTATCTTGGCAAAGTTTTTTATGTTAACCGCGTAAAATGCATATAGCTAAGTACAACCACTATAATATATGCATATGATTATACTTAGCTAATTATATATTGATCACTTGTTTATTAATAAATAATTGTAATCATTCTTAACTTTTTACTTTTATTAATTATAATAAAGATTTATGTCTCTAGGAAGCAATTTCAAGTTTGGAGGTTATAAAGAGGCCGTGATTAAAACCGGTGAAAATATTCATGACGATCGAGCGATACGTTCGGTGACATTTTGAGGCGTGGCACCATTTATGTAGATTGCTAAGGGCCGCGGCCGCTTGCTTCAGAATTATTGCATAAATAAATACGGGTTGAAGACGGAAGAGCTTCTGATAATTGAGCTGTTATATTATTATCGTATTTAACAGTTATTGATCAAATAACTTGTATACTATTCAAGTTATATTTCTTTTGTAAAATTGAGAGCTATACGCGCGCATCTTGTGACTTAAGTGCGACATGATAAAGTTAGCAATCAGTGATAATATTGTATATTCCTTTTACTTGTATGTTTTTATTAAAGTAATGTTTATTATGCACCTTTCAATTATCTATTTTTACACAATTAAACATACATATATACATAACTCACGCCTCTTTCCCAACGGGGTAGGCAGAGACCACGTCCTTCCATTTGCTACGATCCTGACATACACCTATCGCTTCTTCAACATTCCTCAATCTTTTCATACATGCTTGTCGATTCAGTTTGGGTACTCTTCTTGACCCGACCTTTCTTCAGAACGTCCCCGATTTGATCGTGGAACGTTCGTCTAAGCCTTCCTCTTCCAACGTTCCCATTCACACTCATCTTATAAATCTGTCTAGTGATTCGTCTTTCATTCATACTCTCTACATGCCCAAACCATCTAAGCATCCCTTTCTCAATCCGTGTCACTAAATCTTCTTTCACACCACGACGTTCTCTCATGTTTTTTTGTCACACCCAACCTTTACTTACGTACACGAGTGTTGGAACTAACACTGCTCTATACACAGCCAAACGAGCTTTCCTAGTTTTGGAGTTATTTTGATTTGATTACGCCAAAGAAGTATTTAATTTTCTAGTGATCTCCTGGCTGGAACGTGTATTCCGGCAGTCGCATTTGAACGCCGGCCCCTTTCCAAAACTTAGTATGTTACCATCTTCCATAAATTCGTCACTTAACATTAGGTTTGACTGTAATCAAAGGCTAGCATTTAATCTATACATATATAATTTCTTGTCCTAACTGACTGACTGATTCATCAACGCATAACCTAAACTACTGGGGCTAGAACCGTGAAAATTTACATGCGAGTTCCTTTTACACTGTAGACAGTAGGTAAGGACTAAGGAAGGATTTTTGAAAATACAAATCTTTTTTTATAGGTGTTGATAAAGGGGATGAAAGTTAATATGAAGACCCGTCATTTTTGAATACAGATCTATGAAAATTGGAATTTAGTCATTCAATTTGAAAGTAAAAAAACGTGTTTCATCGTTTTTTTAATTTAATACTTGAGGATGTAAAAGATTGTGTGAAAGTTTGTACAATACAAGTAACGACATCTATTAGCCAAAGGTAGTACCAACGAATGCTTGCATTATTCTATAAAATATTTTTCTTCTCGTGCGTATCCGAGACGGGCCGTAATGTAAAAAATGTAATCTTGGATTACAATTGTCACGAACGTACAGTGACGATTATCGAGATTTGGGTTTCTATGTAAAAAAGAATTGATTAATTCTGACATAATAAATAGTGGTCAACGATTTTCATTTATATGTTTCCAAAATAGTGAAATAGCTATCTACATCCACATCACACCTTGTTATTTAGTAATATTCTTTAGTTAATCGTTGTCTATAAAAAATAAAGGGAAGACCACTTGATTTTCACCCTTAATGATAGAGGACTATTTAGATAGAATAATAATTGATACCCTCGATCGAGTTTCTTGCCGGCTCTTCTCTATGACAGGGACATTTTACGAACCGATAGTAAGGTTTTTGACGTTCATGCACTTTGTCCTTCTTGCACTGATGAGGCGGCTAGTCAGTTCAAATCAGTTGCTTATTGCATTATTTATGTTACAATGTGAGGATACTAGGGTTACGTTACAACGAGTCTGCGTATGTGAATTGCATAAAAGCCTCTAAAATTTAAGAATAAAAAACAGAAAAAAGTACCTTCTTATGACCTAAATTGAATTGAGTATTTATAGTGGTTTGATTTGATTAGGACAGCATAATTTGTTGTTGCTCTATGATTAGAAAAAAAGCTAACCTATACAAGATTTGTTCGTGAAAAAAGTAAATAATAAATTGTAAGGAAAGCTCAACACATGTTTATTTCGGCATGAAACTTTGTATAATGTTCAATAAACAAACAAATAACCCGTGCGCGTCCGACCAGTAAAAGTGTATAATTTAGAATTGCCGTAAATCCACGGAGGCGTTTTAATTGAAATCGTAGCAGTTAATTGAGTGCGCAGTGTGGCGTTTTACGCATGCGTCATCAGTGATTTATGCGAATCGCACCTATTTATCTAGCCATCGCACGTTTTGCATTCACACCTGCATTACCTTATACTTGCACATAAACAAGGGATGAAATTGAATGGATGAGGGGCTACACCTACTTACTTCATTTAAAGTACATACACTATTAATTTAGTGCATAACGAAATTAATTTAGTGCACTTACTTTCTTTGTACTATTCGATTGTACTATTCGGTGTTCTAATTTATTTGTTGAATTAAAAATAATATATTTAGTATGAAAAGGACAGAAAATACGATTTATTTTCGCTCTGTAGAGAATATTACACTAATAACATGTAAAAAATGTCAAGTGCGTGTCGGGCCACGCGCAGTGTTGGATTCCGTAATTAATACTAGCATACGGCCCGCCTGAAGGTTAGCGGCTACCGTACCTAGCTTATAGACGCTTGTAGTAGGTACCATAGATATCACTAGCAAGTTGCTAACCTTTTTTTATCGTTCATGGTTTTGGCGTAGTGGCTACAATCTCACCTGATGATAAGTGACGATGTGACCCACGATGATAGCACGCTAAACCCAGTGGAAGACTGGCTCTCAAGTGCAGCTGCCGGAACACACCTATAGGTGCTTGGCGACAGATTTTCAACTTGAGAGTGGTAGCTACCCATCGGGCATTTGAAAAAGCTCTACCACCATGACCCTGAACCCCCCTACCCCAAGGAGCTTTGGAAACCCTACTCATCGCAGGAATACAACGCAAGGTTATTTGTCTGCGATCTTCTGTAGGGTAGACTTATTCCACCAGCCGGGCTGGCACAAGTAGATAGAAATCTCCAAAGAAGTACATATTCAACGAATAATTTATTATTCAAAGTTTACTTGCGTGATATCGATTCAGAATTGAGATCCGCACAACCCAAGTCCCAAACTCAGCCCCAAAATAATGTGGTAAAATTAAAATTTGAAAAATTATGTTGTGTATATCTAACTTTACATTAACTATACGTAGGTATCAAGTTTCAAACTTATAAATAAAAACTCTACCAAAGCATTTGGAAGGCGTAGGAAGTAAATAAAACGGGAAGGGTTTCACCCTCAAGGTACATAGGTACCTACACTTCGCGCGGGTTTCTTTGACCCCCATCCATCGACTCTAGAGATAGGCTAATTTATATTTATCCGAAATTTTTATAGGATGAAACTTTTTACCTGGTAGGTATTGTTTAAACATACCTACCTAGTATTTGTTGTTTATAAGTATTATGTTACGTATAAATATCGTTCCGTTAATTTGCACTCTTCCCTCATAAAAAAGCCCGCCCTCATTCAGTAATGGGTAATTTACAGGTTCATTATTATTAGATATATTATGTATTATCTACTTATAAAATATAAAAAGAATATATATGGCAAATATTTCACATATTTTGTTAGAATGTTTGTTTCCAGCTGATTTATCTACTCGTGAATAATGAACATCTAATTATCTAAATAATTATATATATGAATACAATATAATGTTACGTTTCTTGCAAAAGAAAAAACTAGGGATGGGCCGAAGTTCAGTAAAAATTCGGTTTAACCATACCAGGTTTTGGGAAGAGCGCGGAAGCCAAATAAAAATATAGGACAATCCAATCAGACATGTTAATTCGAATTTTTTGATGAGAGCACTGCTCTTTTAAAACTAATAAAAAATGAAAGACTTATGGTTATGGTACCTACTCTTAACATCTCAGAACGTCCAATAATAAACCTAAAGTCATATAAAAAAACTTAGGTAAATAAATACATACAGTATTCTTGCTTCACTGATAGATAATATTTTTATAAGAATTAAAGAACAACTTATAACAAGTTTTGACTCACATGTGGGTATTACGTTTGAAGGTCTCGAATAAATTAGAAAACATGTTATGACATGAATAATTAAAATTCTAAACAGTTGATTTCAAACGGTTGACTTTTTAGATATTATTAACATACTATCCATTGTAGGTAAGCTATGTAAAAAATCATAACAAACACTGGCACGCTGTCAACGGCTCGTGTAAAATTCAAGACGTGTTTGTATTAATTAACAAAATTAACCATTTCTCAGCCACCTACTGCGCACTAAAGCGACTATTTAATTAAGAACTCCGACGTTTGCAGAAAACACCCTTTTGTAACCAATAGGTCTAAAGACGAAGAGGTGTGAGGTGGTTCTAATAAGAGTGGGTAGTGGGTACTATGGACCGGTATTACTACAATTTCGAAGGTCACGTAAAAATCACATTAATAAAATTCCTTACACTGTTCTACAAATATTTTTCATTCCATGATAATTTTACAGCAACATAATAAAATACCTAACAGTTTTAAGTTTAAAGTTATATTATGTAAAATTATTAAGATTCTTGAATAGGTATTTGACTTTTGTATGTCAAGTATCTGGCAGGTACGATTTACAGGTAAACTGTTTTAGCATAGAATTAAAAAAAAGTTTAAAAATAATAAAGTTAAATTATAAAAAGCATTCAATTATGAAACCATTAATTTTTGAATCCGTAGTTTTAAAGCTACGAATTGTAGGTACCTAATTTAAATATTTTATTAAGTCATTATCACTTACTTAATATTGGAATCTCGTTTATAATATGTAGGTACCTAACTATTAATATAGGTAGTTCCGCATTCTTTACTATGGTCTGTCCACGCAGTTACGAGTTATAAGCCATGGATGGCAGTAGGTATATACGTTGAAACTAATAGTAATGATGATTTTAACATCAATTTTGTTTTATGTGGATAGGTATTTTTTGCTGTTTTGCGCAACTTATTTTAATAATAATTTGGATAATTTGAAATTATTCCTATATAAATTCATTATTATCTCATTAAGATTAAATAAATCAAAAAAGTAAAGTGATTTCGATAGATTTATAATCGAGATTTATGTGAGCTCAGACCAGAAGTAGCGGCGCGGGAGGAGTATCAACTCAACCATATAATTGCTATTCTATTCACACTGGGAGGCGATTTATGTCCGGAATTATTTCCTTGTTGTTTTATTCGGGGATTTGTCACTCACCCTCGCATTTATAATTACCCTTAGATATCGGAGTAACTTTTTGGATGGAATTTATTTGTTGGCAGTCCTTGGATCCGGACTCCCGGTGGATTAGTGTTCGGTTTGCTAACGTAATTGTGTGGATTTCGTAAAGTTGTGGGATATTACTGTTTGTGCATAATCTCTGTTTAATAGAGTCTTGAGAACCGAAGTGGAGTTCTGAAGGACTTCGGGCTTAATCATTTCTGATTTATAGTGAGAGTTTGATATATTTTTATGTAGGTAGGTACTTAGAAGTATTGAGGTATACGGTACCTATAAGAAAATGTTATACTAAGTAGTACATTAATGAATAAATGAAATACTTTGATAATGATGTAAACGTTATACAAACGATATAAGTACTTTCTTATAAGAAGTAATGTCCCAGTACATAAGTATAATAATAAATTATCATAACGAATTTAACAACGTTGTAATTATAATAACACTAAGTAGGTAGTAGCTACTTACCTAATAAATGATAACGCAAGACTTCATAATAACTATAGCACTAATCAGACGATTAATGGTGTCCAATATATACAGAATCAAAATTGATCAATATCATAAATTTTATTCTGTTTTAATCACGAAAATCTCATACAAAAACTCATTTAACAAATTAGTGGCGCCATCTATCTGTAATAAACAAGCAATATAATTTTTGTACTTTATAAAGCTAAACCAATAGTATTTTGAACAACTTCACAATAAATTCATAAAAATCTTAAAAAGTTAACAAGTTATGTAACTATGCTAATATAGAATAAAAAAATCATTTTGATGGTCATTAAGTTCACACAATAGCCAACAGATGGCGCTCATTACAATTACATGTACACAACCTGGCGTACGTTGAGTTGCCGAAGTACTAAAGGTGGGAAAATGCTGCGGGCTCCAAACCAGCCATGAAGGGTTGTTTATGAAGCAATTTACAGTCAGTATATTGCTAGGCTCTTCATATAACACGACAATATACTTCTGGATTTCGTTTCTTTTTTTTTCTTTTCAGCACTGCTGTTTTATTTTAATATTTCAGTTGGATGGTTTTAGTTTTGCTCATTTTGTTGTTGGAGATTACGAATAATTTAGAATCGTAATATTATTAACATATATAACATATAAGCATACATATATAACATATTAACATATTAACATATACGCTGAAAATAAAATATAAATATAGCTTACTTTACATAATAATTAGTGTAGTTGGTAATTTTAAAAGTACAATAATATTAATTGTTTTAATACAAATTAAAGCTTTGTGTGATATTTTAGTAAATTGTTATAACAATTTTTCTCTACTAGCGGCATCAATCGATGTTATAAAACATCACTTTACGACGTGACGATCTCAAGTAGCTCATAAAAAGCTTTACTCTGTCAAACACAGATGGCAGTATAAACACTAAACGATAGCGCCCTCTATAAGTGACAGCTTTGAATCAGCGTACCAACATCCAGCCTCTTTAATGGTTTTATTGGCTTATAAAAGTTACGATTTACGACGTTCGACCGTCGAATATGGAGATATCGAAGGGCGAATAAGCGTGTACGACAAGAGAAAGACTTTTATTGTTTGTAAATTGGCTGTAAAATTATGAGTTTGCTCGTATTGTCAGTAATCACGTCGATCAGCTGTTATTTTATGGAATAGAGCACTTTATTACCGCAAGTGGTAGCTACTAGGATATAAAACTTCATTTAAATGGGCGTCAGGTTGTCTACCATTCTGTAGACTGTTGTTCAATGCGTTAGTTTTATTGCTTAATTTAATTTATGTCGTATGTAAAATCCTGTTGCATTTATTATTAAACAATGATATTTTCTCGTGCTGTACGTTTCAAAGGCTTGATATATCGGGCATAAAATTGAATAGATATACAAAATTTAACTCATCATTTTTTCGTACTTACCTATAGATAATAATTATTTTAAACGGGGGTTTGTTGGAAGTACCTAATAGGTTTAATAGTCATGTAAGCTGTATGATTCACTTTTATTCATTGTTTATACTATTTTGTTGCCGCGACTCAGAACACTAGAACATTTAGCATTGAATATCTGACGCGGACGAACATATTTTATGATACGCCATAAAAAATCATGTAATTTAGTAATAAATAATTAATATCTTTTTTATGGCATGTAGAAGCGAATAGGCATGCAGTCCACCTGGTTTTAAGTGATCACTGCAGCATATACCTACGACTTATAATTAACTTAAGAAAGACTGGAGTAGGGCTCCGGTGTGCCAGTGCCAGTGACAGTAAGTCATGCTATTGCACTCTTCGTACCCGAACATAACAGGGCGTGTATCTACCTACTATGGTTTTAAAGTAGAAATAGGTGTGGTAGTGATGGTTCCGTAGTTGCCGAACTTTGCACTGGTGCTACCACTTTCTTCGGAAGTAATAGTTTTAGATTATAAAGCATAAACCAAATCGATTTAGCAGAACCAGAATCATAAAACTAGGAGGAATTTATGTAGAGACGCAATTAATCACTTACGGCAACCAGCATGAGATCACCCCTAGGAGATACATGCATCGATCAGATTCGGAGTGAGAGAAATTTGATGAAGGAAACTAAATATAATCGAAAATATAAAACAGTTGATAGTTGTACAAAATTAGATCGATATGGCTTAGCTATTGAACAACAGATGTCGCTATACGGCTGCGGCTTAACATCAAATATTTTATGCCGAACTTGAGTAACAAAATGTAAATTACAGATAAACCATTACCTTCTATTAGAACGTGCTATATATTAGAAAATGTAAAAAATCAACTGAATTAATTGATACAGTTATCAAAAATTATAAATTAAGTATAGAAAAAGCCGTATAAGTATATATAGACTTTCTTTTCAATCAGTGCATCTTCTACCCTTCACTTTAAATTTTGTACTCAGTCACTTGAATTTAAAAGATAAACTCTGCATCCAGGCTGTTTTAAAGGCAGACGTAAATTTTAAGTCGCTGGGCTAAAAGCATGGCATTTTGCATATAGAAGATTTCGTATAGCGTAGGAAAGCATTATTAGGAAAGAGTGAAAATTAATCCCCTAATATAACTCATTCAGAAATATAAATTTCTGCGATATTGTCGATGGAAAATTTCATCAGGCACTCAGCTGGTTAGTATGATAAAAATATAACAAACCAAAATAAAACTTCATTATTACAAGAGGGCAACCACTTATATTTTTTTTACAAAAAAATAAAAATTTAAACCTTAATATTATGTTGTTTTTGTGGCTTATTCAAGTGTTATTATCACAAACAGAAGCTGCGGAGCTCGCGGGCGGGCTAATTATTTGTCTTACGACAACTTTACGATTATAGTCATCGTTAACTTGACGTTTACGATCAGTTAACACCTCCGGCCTGTGATTGTTTAGTAATCGCGAGACCGCTTTAATAGCATTTTAAATTGATAACATAACTGTTTTATGATACATTTGAGGCGCTTTTGAACATTATTTGAACATGGTACATTTTCTTAAATAGAGTCGATTTCTGAAATAATTATATTCTGATATTATAAACTATTTGCCTAAGCGGTAACCTAAAACGACGTAAAGTAATGCAACTCCTGTAATAAAAAATATATAACTATAGTTAAGTTGATAGGAAACATGTGTCAAATATAATTGCTATATTAATTGGGAGATTAAATACACTTTTACCTACCTTTTTTAATATGATTGTAGATACAGTAAGAAAATCATTATAATATTTTATAATATATATTTTTTTATCTTTCATTAATTAAAATTGGTGTTTTGTTGTTGAAAATGAAAGATCACATAACGGAGTTAGATATATGACATACTATTTATATAATTTGTCATAATCGAACCCTATATGTGAATAATATGATAATGTTCATAGTATACATAACCAGTTTGGAAAAATATTATGCAGGTAAATAAAAGACGAAAATTAAAAGTTCATAAACAAATTTATGAGTTTACTTATTGTTTTGTAAAAAGTTATGTCATTTTGATTTATAATTAATTTACTTGTATAGATACATATATTTTATTAACCACATTAGGTAGGTATGCTATAAGATTTTCTGGTTTAATTATCAATTTCATAAATTATTCATTTAGTTTTACTTACCTAATACTGACTTCAGCTTTAATATAGAAGATACTAATTTTATCCCAGTTATTATTAGTATAATAAATATGATATAAGCACTAATATAGACTTAAATAATTTATTTTATAGCCTACTTGTAATTTATAAATAAAAACTTATTATATGCATTCCTAATAATAAAAATAAAAACATAAATTTAACTCCATCTGTTCTTTGGCGCACAAATTATAATTGTAATGATGTTTTATAAAATAAACTAGATACAATACCCGAGTGAATAGAGCCAGCCTGTTAATAAACTGGGGGAGAAAGACAAAAAATAAATCAAGACAGAGAAAGAAACATTGAAGGAGCGCGGTTATTTATGAGTTGCACATTTGGGCTCAACGGCATCAAATAAAAAGTTGGGCTACGGTATGGTTATGATATTAATGTTTTTTCTTTTTACTTTTAATTGTACTTTAATTCTTTTAATCATCAAGCCAATTTTGTTTAGAAGTAAATAGAGAGAAAAGTCTATATTATTTCTGTATATAAAATATACGGTAACATTTTGTTAAAAATAATCTCTTATTACACACATCGAATTTAACATATTAGGTAGTTCTTCATGTAAATTCTGGATGTCATATTTATTATCTTCTTATAATTGTAGCTAGTTAAACAATAAGGTCCATTTAGGCTTTGATTTAGAATAAATAAAATATTGGATTCCGAAAAAACAATAATAAAGAGGTGTAATACTTTTTAATGGCAAATTAATGAGTTAAAGGAAAAATAAATGTTAGTTTAAAAATATGCAATAAATAAAAATAATCTAGACGTGTTTTTCTCTACCGTACCGCCTATCGGTATGAGTAAGTTATGGCCGCCGTAGGGTGAGTTACACCCTGCTTAGGTCACGTGGCCCGAGAGGGATACCTTTATCAAAAAAAGAACAGGAGAAAAGGGGACAAAAAGTTTGGGGCGGCAAGTTATCTTCGTTTCATTCAACTCACACTCGCGCCACCCGGAACGTCCGTATAGATCAATAAAACTACTTTATCTCTTTTTGGCACATCCCCATCCCGTCGGCGACTTCCTAGAACCCTACACTCTTGTCGTTGCATCATATTTTGTACATTAAAAAAGTTTAATAAAGTAAGAATTTCTCTTTTTTTTTCCTAAAAAGTTTCTTCAGATTTTTTTTGTAACAAAAACTTCTGTCTTTTGCATTTGGATATATCTAATTGTTAAAAAAGTCGGCTGTGTCGAATTTTGTAACAATTAATTTCAACGATTGTTTGGTTTATTTTGTACAAAATTTTGTACGTTTTATTCTTTTTAAAAGGTCTTCCTGTTGTTTGAATTGTTGTTTTTTTATTGTGAAAGGTCGCATCAGAGCATTGAAAGCATGTTTACAAAGGTAACAGCCATAAAGTATTATTACAGAGCCATTACACGATGCCGCAGGTACGTTCGACTTGCAGTCACTAGTTCAATGTCGCTACTAGTGTCAGTAGCTACTTGTAAACGTTTGTTATTTTGCTGTTAAGTGTAGCATTTTAGTTGTAACTTTTGAGTGATGTGAGATCGGCACGTAAGTTTTGTTAATATTTTAATTTTGGTCATTTATAAAAGTTTTATATTTCAAACACTTAGACACTTTTTTTTACTTTATTTGTAAATATTCTACCTAAACTCAGCCATAGGTAATTTTATAATTACACAGTTACAGCGTCACTGATAAGGTAATTTTGTTGTACAATGAAATATTAGTGTGAATTTTTAAAGTATTTTTTTATTTCCCCTATGTTTTACTTGTAAATAAATTATCATCATTACACCATGATATACTTAGGTACTTAGTACCTACTCACATTCTACTGAGCCATAAATTTAATATACTTACAGGTTTAAATTCCGATATTGTTTATTAGTTTTATTTGACACTTGTACAATGAAAATGAAAGAATTAATTCACAGCTAAACCGTTAATACGCTCTCTACTTGGAGTTGCGAATATTTCTGTTCAGCATCTCCTTAATTAACAAATAACAGACCATGAAACCAACCAACTGGTTTGGTTGGTCACAATCAAATATTTTTTGGGGACTTTATAGGTCGTTGTTGCGTTACAGGATAAATTAAAATATTCTGTTAAAAGTTTAACAATTGTCGGAAATTCGGTTAAACTTTTTGCGTTTACTGTTACCGGTATGGAAGTGGTCGTTTCCCGGTAGGGTTGTCACGGCGCGGTGGCACATTCTGCGGCCCATCTTCCGGTATCATCCAATAAAGTAATTACTACGGTAACTCCCCGCCTCCGTGTTCTACTACCAATTTAGAATATTAAGGGTCGACGCTAAGTGTTATATTTGTACCTCTTTCTACACTTTGGTAATAATATTTTTATTTTTTAATTATAATTGCCTTTCTTTTGTTACTATAGTTTATATTGAATTATTTATTATCATAATATTTTATTACATAGATATTCAAAAATAATTCTACAACCGTGGCCACACGGTCTAAATTTGTCTATGAATTGTCTTTGAGTAATATGTACAATTTTAACAACAATAGTTACTGCGACGATGATATTCAAATGTATTTGTATAATAGCTTTTCAATTCAAATACACTTTAATATAGCTATTACAAAAAAAATGTTATTCCTAGATTTTAGGGGTTTTAGGAAATTCGGAAATGTTGCGTAATCGTAGCATATTCCTAAACAATAAGATCAAATTTATTTTTTATATAGCTTTAATAAATGTTAAAGTTAATAAAAATCGGGGACTTATTGAACTTGATCATGAAATAATCTGGGTAGCCACATTAGTCATACTTGAGATGCAAACTTATTGACTAAATGATCCCTATACATATTATTAATAAATTCAGCATAAGCAATCTATGTTTCCCAATATTTTAACGAACTTTAACAAAATATTGTTCATTGTAGGAGATGTTACTGATCGCGAATCATTGATATATGTATATCAATATCGCGAATTAATATTTGTTAATACATAATCTAAAAATAAAACTCATGAAACAATATATTTGTATGTACAAAAATTTCCTAATCTAACCTAATTCCTTAATCTAACAATGATTTTGTATCATACGACGAGCTTTAGCTCGTCCAGCAAGAAATGACAAATTATTTCTTCTTTTTATTCTAACTTTGAAGTAGTAAAATTTTCCCTGCTATAAATAAAAATAAATTGCGTTCTATTTACATTTTCGAAAGAATAATGTAGAGGTAATCTTTATGGATAACAGTTATAATCATGATATTTCACAAAAATATATCATATTAGTGTGAAAATTTGCAAAATTTCGCGACAGTGTAAAGCTTAAAGGCGCAGCAGTGCGCCCACACTTATATATTTCGTATCAAACAAAAGTTTGGTCACGCTTAATGCCTTTACGACTACCGGGGGTGACATAAAGAAAATGAAAAACATTTTGTATTATTCTTGTTGCGCTCTTATCCGCGTAACTTGAACAACCCCCCGTAGGTTAGTGACAACTATGCTGTTTTATAGTCGTGAATACCTTTGCGATTTTTCGTCGCAAGATACCTTCCTTATCTAAATAAAAATCAGCGTACTTTTTGTTAAATAAATGTCTCCTATTTTCTTTTACTTGTTTCTGACTCGACAAAATGACTGCCAAAAATCGAATATTATTGAGTAGTTGTTTTTGTCGCTTTATAATACGAGTACATTATAAGCTTTTATTAAACTGGCTTTGTTAGTATGGGTTAAATCATATAATTGAATTTTAAAACAGTTATCCCCAACCGATTGATCTGAAATTTTGTATACACGCTTAGTTTGGATGACAATGTAAATCAAATATGGCGGACTCTCAAAATGGCGGACCCTTTATTTTTTATGCACCCCAATGACATGGGTATTAGATGAAAGAGTTTGCTGAGAAAAATACGAAAATATAATAACATCACACTAAATTCAATAAAAGCTTGTTTTTAAATTAATAATTTTATACCTACCTACTCGTTAATCATTTAATGAGACACTATAAATAATTACTATCTCTGTTAGTTTATTTTTGTTCATGTACCTAGTTAGTTATCTAAAAATGTGGCAAAATGCTTCTTAACACTTTTTGTGCGGAACACATGTATAGACTCCATTATTCCAAGAATAGTACCGAATTTAATATACTAGAAAGCCCACGTTTTACGAAATAAAATCTATTTGGCTAGCCCTAAAAGCCCTAGATTATCTCAGAATTTAATAAATTTACTGAACATTTTAATAATTATGCGGCTATACAAATGTTTTACACAAAAACCTTATATATATACAAAATTTTATTATTTAAAATAAATGATCATATAGCTGAAAGATTAAATTTTGCTACGTTGATTGCAGTATTGCTTTGTGTGAGCATTTATTTGAATAGCTAATAACCGTACCTAATATAAAAAATATACTATACAGGAATAGAGCTACGAGCTTCATTAAAAATTTATACATAAGTACTTATAAAAATTAATCAGAGATGTGTATTAATATATTTCTCTTTTACATAAAAGTCTTAGAATGCGACAAATAATCGCATCAGTGTAGTTGGATTTAAGCATCCCTCGGCCGCCAAGCTTCTGCTTAGACAAATATCCAGAGAAACTAGTTACGTGTTCGGACTGCGATATAACTAGCAGCTGTTTAATATTTATTGTGTACCTGCTGCAATCCATCTCCATAGGTGATATATCTATTGAATATTTATTCCCTTTTCAATTTACGAGTTGATCGTCATTTACATGTTTACAAGTTGTGCAGTAGATATTCTAATATAATCATATTATCGATGATAGATGAAATGGTGATGGATCAGTGGGTAAAGCTATCCGATGACGCGTCTAAGGGCGTAGTTTCGAATACTACGAGAAATACGAATTACACCCTGTTGTGTCTGGCTAGATCTTATGTCTAGCTGTCACTTTGAATTTTAAAATATTTTCAACATAGACCTATAGACGGATTGCGGTAGCTATATTTATAACACTAGAAAATTAATCATTTATCAACGGATGTTTCATGTATCTTCTTCTTTAAAAAATATTATCCGAGTTCCATAATGTCGTATAGCTACTAGCTAGTGACATCCAAGACCCAGTATTTAGTAAGAGCACGCGGATGGACGATAAAACCGAGACGCGTCATAAACTTGTCATCGGATACTATTTCGGGTGTGTTTGTTTTCATTTTGACAAGCCAGGCCGGCTAGAGATGAGTTTTAGCGGCTTCATTAAGAAGGAAACATCTTGTTATTATGTCATTATGAATCGGGCTTGCTTGATTACATTTTAAGTAAGTTTTATGATAATTTTTCGATATAAAAAACAAAATGCGCTGAAATATAGAGTAAATACAATACAGATTTTTAAAAACATTCACGTACATCTAGTACCTACTACATTACTACTACATACATTAATTACTACATTGATAAAATAACTTAAAAGTTAAGTCATTTTAGTTAAACGCTGATTGAGTTTTCTAAAATTGCTTTTACTTCAACTAGAATTTTACTTCTTACATTGTCTTTTAACGCTTATTATTCTTATAATATCAATGAAAAAGTGTTTTGTCTTTTAATTGTATTATCTTTTAATAAAATGATTTCAATAGTCTTGAAATGTTAATTGTTGGATTGTGGATTTCTTAGTGATAACTGTTCGTTTTTTGATTGAATTAGATAAATTTAATTTATGATTCATGTACTTAGATAACACTAAATTTATAATTCACATGCAATCCTATATTTGTTGGGTAAAATCAAATACCTACATATTTGCAAAATGTAGAATTCAAGTTTAATCTACTTTCATGTTAGAATTGAACAATAATAACTTCATTGCTAAATTAATAAATAATATACAAAGACATTTTACAAAGTGATTTTTTTCCTAATATTTTCAGTAAGCCTTAAAATAAGAAAAATATTATGGACAAGCGCCCACTAAATAATAAGAGTGAATAACAGTTTATCGTCAGATAACGTGATCTGAACTAATAAAGAAGACGTAGGCATGTAATCTTTTCTTGTGAAAATTGTTTTCATGCTCACCCTAGTTTGTTACAGAATGAAGGATTGTAATTTTCCGATGTCCGTGGCATATAATTTGATTATGCTATAAATCAACAGAGATATATTACCTATTCGTCATTTCCTTACTCCCAGTGATTGAAACTGCAGATTTATTTGTTTGCTCTCAATCGTTTCATAAAATCAAAATTCTGATAATGAAATTCTAATATTGTTTTATATTTAAGAATAATGTTGACAATTTACTAATAATGTCTTCAAAATATTATTGCTATTTATCTAATTTAAAAATAACTTCTTTATTTATTAATTTGCTGCATAGTTTCCTTCACAGCGTAGCTGTAAAGGCCAACAAGATTCTCCGCAGGGGACGTACGGTTAACTTCGCTCCCCAACAAGATTGATACTTTATATTAGGCCTCAAATTTTCTTGAATTTCTGTATGGGTATATCCAGATTCGTCCGTCATTCTTTTTCATTTAATTTTCTGCACATTTGATATCCTATGTTCTGTATAAAATGTATTAGAAAGTTTATAAAATCCTTAGAATAAAGTTATTCTTTTTACCTTATAGGGATATAACATGAGCAATATAAAGAAGACGTTACATTATCCGAGTTAGTCGGACTCGATAGCGGTGCGGGACGAGCCTCTAGAAATTTTATTACAAATCATACAGAGATTTACGAGGTGTGCGCATACGCTCGCTTAAGAGTAGCAACTTCACTGAAATATATTTTATCGCGGGATTTGCTTGTCATTCTCACGTATATTTCAACTTTCCATCCTTTCAAAGTGTTTTAAGTGATTAAATTATACAAATCATAAGAAATAGCTACTTACAAACAAATTAGCTATGCTGCGGTTTCTGTGGTTCATACTAAGATTTTCATACCTCAAAAATATTCGATACTACGTAAAAAATCTGTTGAAAGTTACTGAGAAAAACAATCCGAAGTTTAGGAAAAAAGATTGAATTTATTTACGACTATTTAGATAGGCAGTATTTAAAACATTGTACTTGTGTTTCATTAGTAGCCACCGTCACACATACGGTGTCGCCAACTCTGTATCATCTTATTTGCTTGGCGTCGACGTCGCGACGACCCGCTGATTTATTACCCAGTACCAACCTACAAAAATTCACGGATTAAATAGTTTTTTCTCTTCAGAATATTTGGCAACATTTTATACGATTTTGTTTTTTTATCTGCAACGTAAATTAAAACATCATAGATTGCGTGATTTTATTTTGCAAGTGGCTTAATGAATAAATAATGTACCTAAACACTAGGTATTAGTTACTACTTGTTTTGTTTTTATCCGTGTATATAATCCTCACACTAAGTTTTTCTTATCATAAGTTAAGTTATTCTAAATGACATATTACTCTTTTAAGTAAGCTAGGGCGCTTCGATTAATAAATTTGTAAGTAAAATCAATAAAAAGTTGTATGTAAGGTACTTATTAAATAATAACAATTGAGTGTTGCATAACAAATGCTACTAAGTTCCAGGGGAAAGTAGTAAAGAAGTTTTTGGATGTAGTTTTTGTTCTATTAGAATCAATGCATTTCTTTCTTATAAATGGTCAACTTGTCCAAGAAACGTGGAACGCTTCACGATTTTCTTGTCATCCTTGCTCCAGGGCCATGCAAGCAAAAATACCAAACTCGAATATTTTTATCCCGCGTGCAAACAACATGATGAAGTTAGCACTCAATGATAATAATATTCATTTTACTCGCTTTATTTTTAATAGAGTGAAAATTATATAACGGAATAGTTATAAAAAAAATTAAACTATAAAAAATAGTCAGGAAACTGAATTTACATTATTATCATTTATGGCTACCTTCATCATGGCACACTATACGCGCGAAGCTCTTAAATTTGCATTCTATTATTATTTATATAACTACTAATTATCAAATACCTATGAATATAAATCGATCAGTGTAGATAAGTACCTACTGGCGCATGAAACTTCAATCGATGCACTCAAATACTCAAACTAATGGTGCAACATTACAAAGTGCTACAGAAATAAATAGGTAAAAAAAGAAATATCAATCCGGGCACGTCGTCCGCATTAGTCGGGAACTAAAAATAAAATTAATATATATCGTCTAGTGTGAAAGTTCACTATGGCGACAAACAGTAACACACTGATGGTCGACTGTTAAAAACTTTCGTGTAATTGGTCGGACTTGAGAGATATGTGGGGAGTAAGGATTTATGTTTAGGACATACATACAAAGTAATCATTTTCAAAAATATTCCATCATACTAGAATATACACTTTTGCTAGTGGACACACACATCATCATCATCATCATCATTTCAGCCGAAAGACGTCCACTGCTGGACATAGGCCTCTCCCAAAGATCGCCACAACGACCGGTCCTGTGCTGCCCGCATCCAGCGGCTTCCCGCAACCTTTACCAGGTCGTCGGTCCACCTTGAGGCGGGTCTGCCCACGCTGCGTCTTCCGGTACGTGGCCGCCACTCGAGAACTCTTTGACCCCATCGGCCATCTGTTCTACGAGCTACGTGGCCAGCCCACTGCCACTTAAGTATAGCTATTCTTCGGGCTATGTCGGTGACTTTGGTTCTCCTGCGGATCTCCTCATTTCTGATTCGATCACGCAGAGAAACTCCGAGCATAGCCCTCTCCATTGCCCTTTGCAGGGCACACACACACCACATGAAAATTTACATGAAAGTGTCAGTTCTAATAAAATTAAATCAGAGCTGGTATTCTCGAAGCAATGAAAATGACCGATTTCGCCAATAATAGATTAAATAAAATGTGCATCGAGTTCGGAACGTGTGATACCTAGTATTATTAAATGAATTTTTGTCTATTTGAATGAAACTAGTAGTGTCCGATCATACACCAATTTTAATAGTTCATTAACTGTCGGTTTTTCAAAAGAAGGAAATAAATCATTAAAGTTTGCTACCTAATCGCATTTTTATAACTTCTTTAACACTTTATAGGTTAATATTACTTACTACATTATACTTATTACTACAGATTACTATATACTACATATTACTACACTTAATATTCTGGCCACAATCTCACCTGATTTAAGTGACGATTAAATAATAATACTTAAAATAATAATACTAATTGTATGATTAAAATATAGTAACATTTTTTTTATTTCAACATATATTTTATTTGCATGGATATCCGTGTCTCTACATCGGAGGAGACCAAATAAATGTTAAGTGTTAATTCTGGTCAGGTTTTTTTTCTACGTGTCATGTTATGCAAAATTTACGCGAAGCTTAAACCGTCCAAAATTTTAGCGTGTGCCGTCCAAAATCCTGATAAATGTGTACAGGCAGGGGGCGGAACGGCGCGGAAAAAATCTCTTCTATAGCCTTTTTAATATTAATATTGCCGCCTAAACAAATTATACAAGAAAGTACTTGAAACGCTTTAATGTTTTATATTTTACATTAAAAACAATTCACTTCTTGAATTTACTCTTGATTGTCATACTTACAGAACTTAAAATATTGTAAAGTAATACATTTTCAAATTGTTATATCATTTGTTATATCAATTGTTGTAGCAGCTATTAAAACTTTCATAGTAATACTTTCTATAAATATTATATATAAAAGAATACAACAATATCATTATAACCACGGTTCATAGCCTTATAGCTAGTATAATGGCTTTGACAGGCCTCGTGGCGCAGTTGTAGTAAGCCCTACTATTGAGCCGAGAGGTCGCGGGTTCGATCCCCGCGCATGACTGACTTTTGGGTGATGAGCATAATTGTCAGTTGTGCGTCTGGGTGTTATATATATATGTATAGTATATCAGCTGTTTAGTTACCATAATACAAGCTATGCTTATTATGGAATTAAATGGCCGTGTGTGAAATAATGTCAAAAAAAAAAGTAATGAGTGAATTCATAGTAGTTTAAATAAATATTAGAATATCATTTAAAGTACTTACTAATTAAGAAGTAATACACCGTAATATAACTATACCGTAACGTATTTATAGTAATATATAACGTATAAAACATAATATGGGTGCCAGAGATAAGCCGATCATACAGAATGTTTATAACTTTTTTGATGTGTATCATTAAATTATTAAATGTACGCAGAAGTAACTAGTGCGGTGATACGGTACTTATCCAAAAAGGCAATGATATATATTAGACTTATATATCTATTAGGAGTCATATAGAACAGATAGCATATAATTAATGGCATGTGATATCATCATATCACGTCACGCAGGAGCTGCATATGTCGGGTAGCGCGATGCATAGGTAAATTGATGGCTGATCATCGCAGGTATGCGGTGAGTATTCCCAGCGATCCTCCGCGAAGGCTTCATACCCAATTCTGTCACTACAATATAAATATGTCTTATAATAAGATTTCCTACACTACGATAAATCCAAAATATGGCAAAGTTATTTTTAAAATAAGTAGTATTTCTTTTTTAAACAATTAATATTCAGAATATAATTACATTTTTATACTATGATCATAAAGTATTGTTTTTTTTTTAATTTTTAGTCGAGAGTATGTAACTGTTCAGCTTGCCTTGACCTTGCTATTTGTGAGAATAAAAAAGAACTCAGTAAAAATATAGTTATAGATAACTAACTTCTGCCCGCGATTTCGTCTTAGTGGACTTCAAAATTGAGTGTCTACCGGGATAAAAAGTATCATTATATGTGGTTGTCAGGGCTATAAACTACTGTGCCAAATTTCATCGAATTCCGTTCAACCGTGTTTGCGTGATTGAGTAACTCACTAAAATATAATAATAACTAATTTATAAATGTGAAAATTTGGTTATTACTAGAAATTGAGTTCAGATATAAATAAAAAATATGTCATTTACCAGGATAAAAGTATCCTGTGTTAATTAAGGCTATAAATTATCTGTGTGTCAAATTTCATCCAAATTCGTTCAGCCATTTTTGCGCGATTGAGTAACAAGCACAGAAACTTTCACATTTATAATATTAATATACCTAGTAGGATTCTATTTAGCTACAATATTGTACTAATTAATATGTTAGTAATAAACACAAATAATTAATTCTGCCGAAAACAATATTTTTATCTTTTCCAACAACTGCCGTCTAACTTTTGAAGTTTGCGAGTGTCGTGCCTAATAATTAACTTCAGCAGTGAGGACGTCCTTGCCCCTTTTTTGTCTTATCCATAAAGAATTTGCATTTAAATAAACCATTTACACATTAATCTTTTATGCGTTAACGAATGTAATAAAATCCTTATGCAGAGGGATGGAATCTGAGACAATTTGCCACTCCAGTCCCCCTCGTAAGCCCACCTATGTATCTTTCTTATTGCCGACTAAATCTCGAATATACAACTAAGATTAATCCCGCTGAAAGAAAGGGTGTGTTGCAACCCTTTTGAAAAATATACGCAGTTTTATTTTCGAAAAATGTTTTTATTAAATCTTTGTGTTCTTTGACAATTAAAGGCAAATACCTATATTTATGTTATGGTATTGGACGAACTATTTCACATTTTGGCATTTATGGGCTAAGTAATTTTAATATCACCTAAATCCGTACTAACTACTTTTTTGACGTTTGGAAATATTTTCACATAATAATTCGTTGAATCCATTGTGATAATTTATAATGATTCAGAAATATAGATGTGGAAGTCAAACTACGTTTGTATTGTCGTTAGAAACCGTTTATCATGTGAAATAAGTGTCTTTAGGTGTTAATCGCACGTAATTACCAAAACTGAGACACTCAGGCCGTGTTCAATTGATTTACATTCTTGAGTTATTTATTTGACAATGAACATCTATTCGAAACTAATTAAATTTGATTGATGCAAAGTGTAGTATATTGAAATTCATTAAGTATTATAAATCGTTATCCGTGATGTGGATCTAATATTTGGGGATCTGCATAGATTATTTTAAATTATAGATTTTGTGTAGTTATTGCATAAAAACTGCGAATTCCCCGAATAGCGTAAGTAAAGAATTTATAAAACCTTTCAAGCAGTACATGTGTAACGTTTTTTCTTGAAACTTTTACTTCACTCTATTGTATTTATTATATTTAATTATATTAGTTGAAATCTTATTTATTATTTATATTTTTTCGTTAAGGACTACCTTGAACAAGTTAGATATAATATCCTACTTGATAAAATATAAATAACCATATTGTCCCTCAAGTATTGATCGGTCGATATTCATTATAGGTAGGCACCAACGGATGGTTGTACCCACAACCCTTATCAAGGAAAGACGCCCGTTTTTTCTTGGTTTTCCCAAATAATTTATTTAGAGGCTGGCCGTCAATTTATCTCTGTGGGAGCTAATTTTGCGTCGGACCGGTGGCTGGCTGGCGCATGTTGTAATTCAACAAATTGCGCGTCCTATTGGATTTATGGGCCCTCGCACTTGACGGAGCGCCCGCCGCCCTTCTTCCATTGTTCTTCGTGCTGCATTCATACTGTTCAACATCTGTAAATAGAATTCAGAACGTTACTCCTACGTAGTGTCGTCGACCCTATGTCTTCGTTGTTTTTTCAGAACGCTAGTCTTATTTAGATTCGACCAACATACCACAAGAATTATACAAATTCCCTATTCGTAGTTAACGAAACATTTCATAGTTAAAAGCTTCCTTAGGGAAACAATTTAGTATTAAAAATAACATCTGCAATTGATGGTTTTTTTTCATTTTATATTCTTTGCCAGTTCTATAACTATTTTGTATTTTTTGCTTCTCCTAGGATTGGATACAGTTATTATATTCATACACTTGCCATTAATCTCTCAAGCAGTTCTCAAGGCTAAATTTTTAAAATAGTGGATGCGTTAGAAGTTATACTTCTTTGAATAGTCGCATTCGATGTTGTGTGACGCATAACATAGAGTGACATTTATCTTCTCCACAATAAAATAAGAAGTTTAGCAAGCAACTTCATGTTGTAGAACTTTCGTTACAATGTGCGTGCACATCGTAACAATTCACACCCATCATTTTTTCATAACACGCCTAAAGAAGTACGTATAATTTAAAAAAATAATATTTGCTGTTAAACTAATTATCTTCTATATGCAAGCAAGCATTTATCTATTACGAAAAAAAGATTTTCTTGTTATTTTTTTTAATTCAGCAGAAATTGATATTATTAAAAACGTATGTGAATTTGAAGCAGGTATCTAATAAATATGTCATCAATCAATAATTGTGGAATTCTGTACTTACTTTATAATAAAAATAAAATAATCCTTACCTTAGACTGTGAGTATACCCTTACATCGTCTCGTCCGTAGAAGTAACACATAATCGTATCAATTATTCGGTTGGCGTACTTCTTCTTTATTACTTTCGTTGACCGGGAAGAAAACGTGAAGCTTTTTGTGCCGCTTTGACTTTTTGTTCTGTAGTTCCCATTTCATCTATTGTAGGTGCAGTCAGTTTTATCGAATCTAGGAAAGAAGAATACTCTTGTTATTGATATAGCAGTTCATTCTTCGCTTCTAATCCACGTGATGATTAGAAAAGATAAAACAACATAGAATTAGTATTATTTTTTTTGAAAATTCGTATTAGAATGCTGAGAATATCGATTTAATTTTGGGCATACTCCATATGCCTTTTTATTTAGCTTTTGCTTTATTTAAGTATAGAATTGCCACGTGCTTAACGATGAAAGAAACCATCAAGAGGAAAGCAAAACAGTTATTAAAAAAAAGCACATATATTACTAAGTATATTATTATTATACTTGAGTACACAATATCAGGTTCAGTATAGACCGTAGTTTTCATATTATAGTCTACTGCTTAGGAGATTGTAGTTTGCTATAGTTGATTTGTTCCGTTACCGAAAAATTAAAATTACGGATATCCGACATCAAGTATTCACGAAGGTAGTTTCTCTTGAGTCGACATCCGTGTACGCCTATTTGCGTTTCAGTCTGCGGTTGGCTTTTATATTTAGATATTTAAATTACATCATTTGATTCTTTTCTTTCAATAAACCTTAACCATTATCTAACGATAACTTACAACATCCTATCTATTACTTTTTACCTGACTGCCCAAAAGGAGGGTAATGTTTTTATGGGTGGTAATTTTCATTCAAAAAGAAAGCACCTGTATATTAAATGTTTCATTACTTGAATGGTTGACTCATTCCTTAATACGATATATCTACAATATAGTAAAATTGCACGAAATTCAAAATGCCATATATAACAAAAGCTGAGTTAGCCAGCGTATAAGTCGAAGCGAGCTGTTATGTGTTTCTTTCTGCTGACTGCAGATCGCCAGACAGTCGTCTCGCTCGCGCCCTCTCGCTTACGCTGCCTCGCGAATAGGCAATATCAGCATACATATAATTATATAGAGTTGTAAATCTATACTTACTCAAAATTAATACGGCTTAGATGACTGTCTACTGTAGTAGAAATGGAGTAAGAAGGAGTAAAAATATTATCTATAATTATATTTAAAGGTATGAGTTAGCAATTTTGTAATATATTTTGATCCGATTTTCATCCGATAAGAGCTTGTTATATAAAAAGTAACAAGTTTGTTATAAAATTTGTTTAAAATTAAGTTTGTTAAAATATATTAAATAGAGATTTTAAAAGTTAGTGTACTAAAACGCAGATAGAGTCACTGGTTAAAATAATTAAATATACAAATATTGTTTAATGTTTTTATAAAGCTAAAAAATATCAAGATTGACAAGCTCGTTCAAGTTAATTGCTAGTTCTTCTCGGCGATAGATTTATCCATTATTCAAAGTTCAAACGGTTGTATGTTTTTACATCGTTAGTAGCTGTGAAATAATAAAAAATGTGTGATATTATAAATAATATTTTATTATCATTTATTAGCTGTTTACTTTAAATAAACGATTAATCATTATATTCATTCGATACTGTAATACGCAACTACACTTAGGAAAAGTGTTTATTGTAGTCGACTAATTAATTGAGATATTCACGATTCGATAGCTCGAGCCAAAATATCTTCAAGCCGGTCGTACCCTGATTCTAAAGAGCTTGCGGTCACAAAACGCACTTGTTTCTTTCGTGCTCAGCCAATCAGTAAATATCAGTAATAAAGTCAATAGTGCTAACATTAAGCAATTAGTACGGATTCCATAATCACATCATCCGATTCGGCGTAATATTTTAAATAGTATTTTATTTAATATGACGTGTTGGTAGAAGATTTTGGCACTTGTATGATTCGTATGTTAAAAACAATTCTATCTAAACTATCGTGTTAAACATGTTTTCGTGACATTCCTGTTTAGAAAATGTTTACAGCTTCTATTATACAGTACTTGTCACACTTAAACTACTGTATATCACAAACGTAACAACTCCATAGTAGATCCGCCGTCTTTGTAAATCAGCATATGCAAAGTGGTACAGCAATAAATCTAACAGCTCTTGCTCGTTCTCGCATCATGTTACATCTTAATTTCAGAGTCGGCTCGACGGAGCCTGCCTCATGGAGATACGGCCTTTTATCAAATACGCAAGAAATTAACTTTAATTGTGAAAAAATCGCTGTTTCGTGAGCTTAAGCGATAAATAATGGAAAGCTGTTAGAATACTGAGTTTGTTTTACCATGCCCATGGGGCGCGCGCGAAATTATTTGCATTTTAACTTGTCCCTTGTTTATGAGAACGTTTTCGTCGTGATGAAATATTATGTACCTACAAAAAGTTAAAATATTGACTTGCTTATTTCTAACAAATAAAGTTAACCAGTATGTACTTTCAATTTCTACAGAAAACCTTATATTTAGTTGTAATTTAAAGCATTTTTTTTACGCTTGTTACATTCATTTGCTGCATTTGCCCCCAAATCCTATAGTAATCTTCCATGTTCCTTTGTGATTGGCATTTTTATTAATTTAGCTTTTCCTTTTGTTTCAGGTCATCGTCGCGTGTAAAGCGTTGTTCATGCTTTGGTAGGTGTTAGAAAAATATACTTGTAAAATCTCGGGAAGTCTTTTGCTACTAAAATACTCTTATGTACCTCGTGAACAAATCGTGAAACACTTCTCGAGAAATTTAGCGCGCTCCTTGTATGAAATATGTATGAAAACATGCTTCGTTAATTTTATGGTACATGAGCCCTATCCCGGTTGACGTCGCGATATCGAGATATCAAAATCGACTATCGAATAAATTTTTATATATACCGACCCACGCGGACGCTTAGGCAATCGAGTACCGGTGATTTATCGCCAAAATTTCCCGTTAGTAACGCTTACCGAGCACACTCCGCGTATCACTATTTTACAAATAAAAGAACCAGTCGCGATACCATCGTCGACTATAAATTATTTGAAGCTCGGATGAAATATACGTAGTTTGGTCTACGTTTATTTATAGCTCGACTTGACTTACGTATAAATAAATGTATTATGTTAATTCGAATTAATAAATATTTAATTAATTCTATTACACAACTAAGATGTTCGATCTTATTCGAGAATCATTAGAAAGCACGCGGTTATCGTTCAGGTGACACGGAGATAGTTGCGAGAGTTGCTATCTGTCGGGCTGATCTGCTATCATGTAGAATCGGTACGGTGGCTGCGAGGAATAGGTCGAGTTCACGTTGTTCTGTACAGTGATATATTGTTCCGAAGCTCTCTGTATAAATCTTGAACGCCTGCTGAGGTACACGGGACACAGCCGCCGTGCCGCGCCGCGCCGCAGAACCGAGCTTCAAATGGAATTGTGTTTTTATTTATCGTGCGAATCATGCTCCAGCTTCATTCGGTATCGCTCACTCGAAATCGCACTTTATCTGCCAAAACGCTATGTCGAATCGAGGTGGGCTTTACGGCTTTTTATAAGTCACTTTTGTTTATTTTTACGGAAAGCAGCACTTACTATGATTCGTATGCAAAGTAACGCCTACCTACTATCGATATTTGCTTACTTTAGCATATTTCATAAACAAAGAGAATCTACATATTTTGATAATTGCTAAATGTAAAAACTTCTTGTAAAAAGTTTATAAGAATAAATCATTCATGTAAGAAATTATTGTAATATTTATGAGAATATTTCTTCGAAAATATGTAAAAATTTGCTTAACAAAATAAAAAATCTATGCCTACGTAAAACCGTCAGTGGAGTCAAAATGTTAAACATCATAATTTATAAATTGTATGTATCTATTATAAGATTAGTACGTATGTAATTTTAAAAGAAATCTGATGTACAACGTCTGTATACGTCTTAAGAACGGGAACTGAATAAATTGATAGTTATGTCGCTTCAGCCATTAGTAACCTAACACGATCCAAGAAGATTTTAATTCAATACATTTACAAATCAATATCAACTATGTACAGATTTCAAATAATGCCTAATTTAGGTTAGGCATTAATCTACAAAATACCTTATACGTAACTACAAAGGCTTTAGTACGAAAGAAATATTCCATTTATTAGTCTATAATGTAACTTATTATTAGAAAAATAGTTTACCTTATAGTCACTTAAAAATGACATGAATCAAAACTAGTTGTGCCCAGTATACGAATAGCTAATTAAAAACTAAGTAATAGTGTAATTTATTTTAAGATACAAGTAGTAGTAATATTTTTGGATTCCTATAAAACATAATATACGTAATTTTTCTTCATTAGTTATATAAGTTAGATAGTTGTCGCTGAGTAAACTATAGTCGAGATTCTTTCGGCTATTATTATTTTAAAGCCTTTGGAAGTGCCAAATTCACTTTTATTTAACGTCATAGACTCATCGTATTACCTCTTTATAGTTCCTTGTTTTTGTTTTAATCATTATTTAAAAAAAATATAATTTTTAATATATATTTTGCACGTTTTTAACGCACGTCTGAAAGAATCTTGATCTAAGTTTTCATAAAACTTGTTAAATAATGTAAATATAGTATTATTTATAAAGCTTCATCACACTCGAAACATTAAATCTTCTATATTATAATTGAATTTAAAATTGTTGTTTAATTAATTTCAAATTATAAGTTTTTTATCATTACAAAATAATAATTTTATCTTTATACTCTACTCGTATACTGTTAATTTCATTTTGAAACGGGGTCACGAATGTTATACGTAAAATTAGCTCTTTATTGAAACATTTGTCATACGTAAATAGTTAGGCCCAATTTATTGTAATGTAATATAAATATTGATATAATAATAAAAAAGAGAAATACCTACTTAAAAGCTAGAGGTATTCTAGTGTAGAGATCGTTTAATTAATGTTTGGGTTTTATGATTGTATTTGTGTGAAAAGTCGTGTAATGTTATACTATTACTCATAATTACATTATATGAATGAAAAACGGTATTATAATTTTTTTGTACAATATCGGCTACAGTGCGAAATGAAATCTGCATTAAATAAAATTCTGTTACTATATAAAGCATTTTTTATTTTATTTTTCTTACTATTAATTACTGCATTGATTAGATTCAAATTAATATCTTTAGAAGATTACTTTGGATTTAAATATTTTATAATAAAAACATAATTACATTTTACAAAATCGCCTCCGTGGACGGTCAGTGTCTCACTGTAATTACTAAAAATCAATTCCCACTAGGGTTTTTTTTTTTATTATTTTCAGGTAGTAAGGGCTAAGAAGCATTTATAGTTCCTTGATCGGATCAGAAATGTAGTGATCCGCAAAAGAACCAAAGTCATCGACTTAGCTTCAAAAATTGCTACACTTAAATGGCTGTGGGCGGGCCACTTAGCTCATAGTCAAAGAGTTTTCCAATGGTGACCACGCCCCGGAAGACACAGCGTTAGTAAACGTGCCATAAGGTAAATATTGGGGGAAGCCACTGGAGCAGCGCTGAACCGGTCCTGGCGATCTTTTTGGGAGGCCTATGTCCAGCAGAATTTCGGCTGAAACAATGATGATGAGATGATAATGTCCTCGTACTATTTTGTACATGGAATTGAGGTCCAGAGAAGACTCTGTCTCGGGGAATTATGATTTAAAAAAGTATACGAAAGAACAAACGGTATTTTTATATAATTATAACAAAAAAATACTGTCAAATAAGCATATATAGATAGTAAGTTTGGAATAATATAGCTTTGGTATTGAGAAAAGTAGTCGTGTTGGCGTGCCAAACAGGAAGCTCGTATACGAGGCCGAAACGGGATGTAAGGACCGATTCCCTGGCTGCTGGATTTTCAACTTTATTCGCTACATATATTTACATATATACATTTGTTGAAAATATGTAAATAAAGTTTTCAACAAGCACATATCTTGGCAACGTCATTTTAATAATACACAATACATGTATGTATAGTTTTGAGGCAAGTTATGTAATGCGAACAGAAGTTATGATATGTTGCTTGTGTGAGTTGTTCTTATTTTATATTTCCGATTCCTTCATCATCTTCCTGCAAATGTTGTCTAGGTCAACGTAAATATTTATCTCAGTCCATATCGAGCCAGATCTTAATCAATAATAACTGTCAAGTAGATACAACACTTATCAGTCGGATCAGTCATATTAGAATTGTACAATAGAACTTGCATATATTCTTAAATGCCAATAAAGTCGATACTGGAAAGCTAAAATGCAGATTTATCGCACATATTAACTTACTGAGTAATACATATATGTCTTTTTCATATAAATACCTCACAAATCTAAAAATAGATCCAACAAAATACCGCGACAGAAACAAACGGTGTAATACGAAAACCTATTCGTTAACCGAGGATTTCTAACATTATTTATAACTCAAGAAACTAAGCTCCATTTTTTATAAAACACCGAAATTCTGTGGTCCGTCTGTAGGTCTGCTATAAATCAGGGTGTATTCGGCGGATTACAGTAAGAGTAATGACTCGAGTCCACCTGGTGAGGGACTACTATTATTTAGCTATTTGCTCGAGCGTGCATTAACTAGTCCTTTTAGGGTGTGTCGTCTTTTCGACTAGATTATATACACACTTAAAGATCTTACTAGAAGTCAATAAATTGATTCTGTTGCAAGTCGTTGCGTAGATTGTTGACGGACGTTCGATTTTTTCTTACGTACAACATTCCCTGGTCAGAAAATAATGCTATAACGTATACATTTTTATAAAAAATTAATTACTAAGTTCGTGTCGGTCCACGCGCAGTGTAGAGTTCCGTAGTTGCCTGTCACAATATGCAGACTTAAGGATGCTTATGTTGTGTGCTTAGCATGAATTACTTCATACAAAAGTATACTATAGATGTTTAACCGTGCCCTGGCCGACGCCCGGCGCTGAATCTGCACTTGAGAGTCAGTCTTCCACTAGGTTTAGCGTGTTATCATCTTGGGCCACATCGTCAGTCAACATCAGGTGAGATTGTGGCCACTACGCCAAACCTATAACGATAAAAAGACATCCATTAGAGAGGCGTCTATAAGTTGTTTGCAGTGGAATTTATACGAAATTACTTCTCAAAATACATTTTATGTGTTATTTAATTGCGTTATAAATTTATGTAATTTCTTATTAATAAATTTAAATTTATTATTAATTTCATCCGCGTATAATATAAAAGAAATCGCTGATAGATGATTTATAATACTTCAATATAAACAATATTTTTATCAATGGGCCAGGGTTATGCGTAGCAACTCACACGAGTTGTTCGCGCCACTACACCTATATTCATAGATCCGAGCAGAGTGTTGAAATATTTTAATATTCCATTATCTCCCACACTATGCATCCAAATAACATAATATAAAAGGCAGAGTTTATCTTCATAAAATTGTTTTGATGATGAAGTAACTTCCGTTCGTAATGATAATCCGATTCCGTTCGTAATATGCCATACCTAATAATAATGTTCATAAATCACTGTTCAATTTTCAATAAATTTTTGACACAAAATACCTTGTTGTGGCTTATGTATAAGAGATAGGCAAATGGTATAACGGTTTTTTTAATGTACTAAGGAAAAATATTTTTGTAGAACATTGTATTTACGTATCACTAACCATTACGCCAGCGCACGCGAATAAAACAGTTCGGGTGCGCTGTTTCTTCCGACTTACTTAACAAAAATATTTATGGCTAGCTAGGAGGCGTAGCCTAAAGCTAGGTGGCTTTTACTATTCCTCATAAATCTGGGTATCTTGTACAAAAATAATTTTTGGAATCCGACTAGCGGTTCCAGAGATTAAAGTGTTTAAACAATTAAACAAAAAAACTTCCGCTTTATTATGTTATAGTATAATAAATTGACTATTACTCGTTAACTTGAAGGCCTACTTACCTCTGATAGTTTTCCTTTTAACTTCATTATAAATACCATATTCACTATAAACCATAAATTTTTCCACATATCCAAAAACAACCATTTAGCTGGCGGGGGGTGGGTATACTTGACAAAAATTAGCATTTTAAAGCTTAAAATTTCGAAAACGGATCCTTGAATTAAAAAATGGTTTCTACAGACCCACATTATTTTTCAATGACCTATCCAACGACACCCAACACCATGTGACACAAAAAAACACATTTCCACTCTACCTAGGGAGGTACCCTAAACAATTTTTTTCAAGATTTTATTTTACCACATTGTCGGCGTGATTTGTATGTATACCCATACCAAATTACAGCGTTCTAGTACTATGAATTTCTGAGCTTAGCAGCGGATATACCGAAACTATAAGGGTTCCTTTGGACTTCGGAACCTCAAAAACAGACCCCCGATATACAATTTCTTGTCAGCCAAGAGAATAGTTTTTGTCCTACATAATTACTTAGAATTCAGTATAACAGTTAAAAAAGCTATTTTTTTTGTAACGTATATTATGAAAACCTTGATATTACTATTTATTAAAAGCCACTAAATTTGGTACGCTGTTGTTGTGATAACAAAAACTTAATGCCACGAGGCATTTCATTCCAAACTAAACTTCAGGTTGGAAATAGAGAATTAGCAGGGCGATTTGATGTTAGAAAATACGAAAAATGTTGCAGTAAAATAAGTGCCTCAAAAAGTCATTCTTTTAAATCAAATATCAAAACATAGGATGCAAAGATTTTGTAATAAAGATAGTTTTATTTATTAAATACAAAATTTTATGAATATTTCATAGTTATAATATTTAATCTGTATAAATATTTATTAATATAAGTATACCTAACATAAATGTAAGTAAATTTATTCGGGTAACAGAATCCGGTCAAAAATAAAGGCGACTAAGATAGTATTTTATGTTGAAATTAAGCCTCCCATGAAAGGCTTATAATTAACGGTCTAATTAGGAACGTGAGAGTTACTTTATTAGGTGGGTCGGACTTTCGTGATGCGATACCTAGCGATATCGGATTTTGGTACTAGTTTAATTAGATGATTTCATGTTACACTCTGCAAGATTATTTTGTTAAATTTTATTATCTCTGTGAATAAACAGTATGATACTGGACAACTCTGAGGTTAATGACTGGACTTTGTGTTTTATTACAACATATTTTATTACCTTGCATTTTGCTTTTCATTTGCCGCACAAAATTTTGAAGGATGTACGATAAAAAATGGAGAATAAAAAACGTAGCTCTTTGGATGATACATTTTAAAATGGTTTTATAACGACTGCAATAAACTTGATACCTGTGTAGGTAAACATCGAAATAAATCGAAAACAGTCAAGTGACTTAGTATTTAAGAGGAAATGAGGGCGGCGTTTAGTCTGTAGAAACGTATTTCTTAGTTTTATCTTTGAATAATGGCGCTAAATAAAATATTTTTATAGTATACAATCTATATCAACCACAGCCTGTGCTTATTTTTTTTTTCTTATAGAAAAACTAGGAGCCTTCTAAAATTACTAAAATTATCCAGATATCTCGCTGTTATTAGAGATCTAACTAAAAAATTTGACGAATATAAAAAAAATGATAAACATATAGGCATATCCTTGTATAATTGTTGAAAAAAGATTAGTCATGTTTTGAAGGTCTATTTTACGTATATTTAACGTCTCTTTTATATAGACTGATTACAAAGTCTGAACTCCAGTTGTCTTTTTCGCGCTCTGTTAGGTAGTTCGGGCACAACGCGACAGCAATAGATTTGTGTTAAAAATAAGGTATTCTTGAATAATCTGGCCGACATTGTTTTCTCTTAATAAATCGAATGAGTTTTCATCCGTCATCATAGAACACTGTTACTACCAAATAATGTTTGATATAATATTAAAAAGTTACATAGTATCACAAAATAACATTGCATTGTATTGTAAGATATGTAGAAAATATTATTTAATAAATTATTAAATATTGAGAACAGTATGTAGTCATATTTATTTAGCTACTTATTGTGGTTTAATAAATATGTATAAAGTATGGATAGTAAAGCACAGCTGCTTAAAACATAACAATTTGCCTCAGCGCACAATCTCAATGCACAAGGATATCTTTGCGTGCGCGCACCCATGTTTCGCAGGAGCTGGACATATTGAGTTATCTTAATTAGCTGTATGAACAGTGTGGTTACTGTATAATATATTACTTCTTGTAAATATAATGACTTTTATATAATAACCATAAATAATAATTAATACTGAATTAGGAAAATTCCAAGTATACTATTTTGTAAACCTATATTTAAAAATGTATGTAAGTTTTCATTTTATGTTTTCTGCTAAGCATGAACTCGAGACTATTCTTATATGACATATAGGATTAACATGAGCCTACCAGACAAAGTTTCTAAGAATTAGCTATGGTACCTAATAAGTACCTATTTACCTAAACTATACGCTGTATTTAAGAGTCTACGATTAGACCTGGGTACTTTATTTTTTGAACTAATAATAATAAGATGCTATCACGCTACATTCACAATTAATAAAGTAATATAGGTATATCTATGTAACCGTATCTAATGAATTTGTAGTTCTCTCATGTACGTGTCATGTCATTACTAATTTTGTGGTAGACATCTAGGTATTGTAAAACATACTGATCATAAATATGTTTTTTTTTGTCCGTCTGTTTGTTTGAATGTGTGGATTTAACTCAAAAACGACTTTACCGATTTTTATAAAATTTTGTACATATGTAGATAGATACCTAGGTGTAGGTACATTTCGCAATCGATAGGTATATATGTTGTAGAAATCGTACATTTTTATTTATTTGATCTTAACCGACTTTGATAAAAAAGGTGCGTGTGCGATTCACATACGATAGAAGTGAAACTTCATTTTAAAAGATATTTTATATTTTATTTAAACAGTGTGCAATGTACATACATACCGACATTTGCTCTCTCGCTCTGGCTCAGACAAAGAGGAGAGACCGATAATATATTGCTCTCTCGCTCTGGCTCACACAAAGAGGAGAGACCGATAATGTGCGTTAAACGTTTAACGTGTAACGCGTTGGAAGTCGCATAAGAAGTTTCACTTCAAAAAATACACGCACACACAACACGAATACACATATACACGGTATAGGTATGTCATTCTACAATTAATATATAAAATCAATATTATATTAAATAATACTTTACTTACGTAATATAGGTTATGGCTATGAAAATAATACTTTCAGAAATCATAAATTAAAAGGTAAAATAAATTTACAAGACGTTATTAATTACTGTGTAACAAACGCGTGCGTAGCCACGGGCACAGCTTGTACTATATAAATCAATTCAATGATCATGGTATCATGTGCGAAATATATACCTATTTGTGGATAGAGAAAACTGGAATTATATTTCTCCTGTCTACCCAAGTAGTGGGGAGATGGCTTAATGATGGATACACCTAATAGATAGATTATTTGCTATATTGCTATGAAAAGTAAAGGTTTCGTCACTATACCAACTCATGAGGCAGTTTATATATTGACAGTTATTATTAGTATATACCTTAGTACCTTTTTCTTTAGCGTTATGATTTCTTCGCCTTATACTTCATTATAGACTTACCATAAAGAAATTACGAGTGCAACACTGTACACGTCATAGAAGTGAAGCTTCTGAAAAAGGGATACGTGGATAGGCCAAAACTGTGTATTAGATATACAATTTACAATGTACAGCTTTCTTTCTTCTTCTCTCTCATGTAACGAAAAGGGGGATGAACGAGACGCGTCGTTAAAAATTTCTGTCTCAATTCTCGTCGTTAAAGTTTCACTTCAAGAAGTATTCTTTTGATTAAATAATATAATATATTAATAAAACTTATTAAAGTAGATATAAGTATGTTTATAATATTGAGTTACATGTAAATACTAACATAAATCTTCTAGTCTATTGTACAATATCACGGATGGCGAGTCCCGCGCAGTCGGGGCTTAGCGACGAGGAACTAGAAAAACAGAAGTGTTATTCTGTTATTAAATAAAATAAAATATTAATTAGTAAGCCTTAAATACACTATTCGAAATATAAAACACAAGGAAATTACTTCTTACTACACAAGTACTGTTGAACTTTTTTCTTTAGATCTAAACTGTGAATTACCTACATATACAAAATGATTGATTTTTTAAATTTAACTTCCTTTGCTGCGTTTAGTAGAGTGTAAAATTAAAACTGCGAGCGCATCATGTGACGGAAGTACGTTATTATAAAGTTAGCCATCAATGATAATACATATAATTCATTCATTATTTATAATTCATTTTCAACACATTTTCTCAAAAAATGCATTTACTCGTACATAGTTCGAAAGTTAAAAATTACGCACCATACAACGGAGCGCGTGGTAAAAATCAATAGAGCATGCGGTAAAATTTTAACCACACGCTCCGTTGTATAGCGCCGTGTGGTAAAAATTTTACCGCATGCTCCGTTGTATAGCGCCACAAAAATATATAATAATTCCAGCAAGGAGTTTCACATTATGAGAATAAATGATCGAACCTTGGAAGCACTTTTTATTAATACATTTGCCTCACTTTAATATTAAAGAGAAAATGAGACGAAAGATGTAGTTCTAATTTTTACCACGCTAGCAAATGGCGTCAATTTGTAAATTCGCGCTATTTTCATATTACAAACGTCAAAGATTGTTGCGACTTTCTGACTGATATTTAAAAACAAAATAATAATATGAGTTCAAGAAAGGAATCCGATATGGAATCTACTCCACCTGATATCTTGAATGAGACGCAAATTGCAGGAAAAGTTTCCAAGATTAGTGCCCTAATATTTTCTTATTTGCTATTAAAATTAATTTAATGAAAAAGTTTGCATCATTACCTATTGTAATGGTAAATATCTCGCAAATATGTTGAAAAACGTCGTATGACACGCGTGCATAATTGGTTTTTACAAACTTGTGACTATGGTAAGCCCTCGACTTCGTCTCGTAAATAACTATTACTGACTTTTGTGTTAAATTAATTTAACGATGTAATAAAATCCGAGAGTAAACAAGTTTTGGAAAAATGTTTTAAATACTTTACCTTAACTTTTAACTACTTTATATGTTGAAAATAATAACCGTGAATTAATATTTATTCATTAAATAATTCATTTAAAAGTAATATAAAAATATTTGTTATCTAAATAAAAATCATGATGCAAAAACGCGGCGCGGCGTGACGTCATCATTCGACAGCTATGAAATTACTTCAGCATTATTATATACCTACTTTAAAGCCACTAACTACTTCAACGTTTCATAATAATTTTAGAGTAATTTATCACAAGATAACACTCAACTGTGTATATCATTGTACGATGATGTCACATTTTCTGTATGGCGTTTCCAATCACTTGTCTCACAGAATAAAAAAAAATTAAATAAAAAAAATTAAATAAGCAATTATTTATTCCAGATTTGATTTGCGCGCATCGTAATAATTCACAATATTCATTTTTCATAAAGCGCCGAATGTGGGCTATAAAAAATTGCAGACTAATTTATTTTAAATTCTTTGATAGTGGAATCCGTTACTTAATTGTATGATCTTCATAATAATACCGAATGAAATAAAATTCTTCATTATTTTAATTCTATTGAGGTATGGGATGGTACTTTTTGACTTGTTAACTTTGATTTGTTTTTCAGACATTTCTAGTAATACTTTTAAGAAATTCGCTTCCATTATAACATTGCACATCTAGATCATTGTTCGTGAATCGTGCGCGAAATATGAGATAAGATAAAGCTCGACGCGCGTGCGCAGTGCCCCGCCGCGACCGCTAATTAAGTCTTTAGACTTCAGTTATGATTTTATGCTTTATTTGTTTATACATAAATAGATTATCACTTTACGAACAAGGTTTATTACTATAAGTTTCGATTCCGTATCTATGTAAATATTTCTAACACTAAATACGTCTTTGGTATGATCAGACCAGGCATTGGTGTGTAGTAGGTACCTAACAAATCAATTGCATGTTTTTATTAGATATATATATATATATATTATTTCTGCTATGACGCGAGGACACTTGGGGCTACGATAAGTAGGTATAAAAAGAAAATACTTTTCAAATTCGTCTAAAAGTACTTATATAGGTACGTATACATATGTTTAATATAGGTACTAGCTCGGCAAAATGTCTGTACGGCACCTGAGATATGTACGATACAGTCCACATACAACGGCGACAGTCGATGACAAAATTTTTATCGGCAGTCGTCGATGTCATACCAGCCTGCTGAAATGCCACTTAATGCCTAGTTTGAACAACCTAGTTTGAACAACAATGTCTTAGGAAGGAGGGAATACGTTGGCTGGGAGACTGTTCCACATCTGCACGGTACCTACGGCAAAAGTAGGAATTAGCGAACTTCTTTGTTCGCTAATTGCCTGTTTCTTTCTACATAATTAATTGTAGGCAAATATTATGGAAAAAGAAAATTTTAATAAGAGATTTCTACGTTTTTAACAACAAATAATTCGTAATAATGAACAAAAAAGAAGCAAACATAACAAGACAGTCCCGCGACGCCTGCAAAAATGTATACTTTTTTATCTAAACAATAGACTGAGGTGACCGAAAAGGTTTTACACCGTAAAGGTAGACTAATTGTGAATCATAACAATGGTTTTAAAATCTCTTGTTTACCTTCTCAATATACACAATAAGCTTGCATTTATGATCATTGCGTTGTAGACAAAACCGTCTTTGGTTGACTGTCATAAATGCATGATTTACGCAATTGCTCCGCAAAGGCGACGATAAATTATTGTTCACTTTACTACAGAAATATACAAGTGTAAAATGACTGTTATAAAATTTTTACAGTGTTAGTTTCAACCTTATTTCATGCAGCTTAAAACTATAATTTGGAACCACAGATTTAAATGCTAGTCATTTAGTATTTGTAAAACGATGTGTCTGATTATTCACAGATATTGTACCAGAGTATTACCACCCGCTAACTTGAGGTGATGCAAAAGAAATTCTTTATACCTTAACAAATTATCTAAAAGTAAATTCGTGGTGGGTGAATGTGGAATATCATCCGATATCCACGAGTAGTAGGTACGAGCCTCTGCATATATCAACTTTTTTTCTAAATTCGCTATCATTAACAGGTTTGAATAAAACTTGTATACAACGTAGGTTAAAATATAAAAGATAATTCAATTTTCTGCAGTAACTGCAGAGGTAAGTGACTTAACAGCGCTTTGTGATGTAAATACATTAATGAAAATGTGAAGAATATATAGAATTAAAATGTATCGAAGTACCTACTGAATTACTTATACCTATTTTATGTTTTGAAGCTAAATAATGACTGTGTATAAAAAGATTAATATCATGAACGCGCTAGGTATTCATTTTAATGCGTTTTTTATGTCTGTCAGGTATTTAAAGCAGTTATTTAAATCTTAAATCAGTTTTTAGATATATAAAAGTAATAGGTACTTAGGCGATTATGACAGTGTTTATGTCTAGCATGATCTCTAATGAACGTACCTATACACCTACAATATAATATCTTTATAAGGAAACCATTCCACAAGTTGAATACCTATCACTTATAGCGGATTTTCTCAATGTTTTTTATTTCTTTTGTCAATGCTTATGTTAAAAATGTAGTTAACGTTTATCAAGACGTATAAGTTTCACTATATCAATATTAACAGACACTTGCAATTTTGGCTTCATAAATATCCAATTTTATTTCGAAATTGAAATACCTACAAAGAGCAAAATTGTACTAAATCTCCAGAAACACCGAACAAGCCGTAAACAGATTAAAATTAATGGAAACTGTATATGTATCTACCTATTATCAAAGAGTTTATAGCAAACAAAACGAGGGTGAATGTATCAATTTACTACAGTGGTTTATTTATATGTTTTAGTTCAGCCATTATTGTTATGGTTATTTCGTGAACTTGTTAAGTACCAAATAATCAACACAATTAATCAAAATTCACAGTACATCTATACCAACATGACAACGACCAGCATGAGCAAATGTACAAGCTCTAACTTCCTAATGTTATGTCAATCATCCTTCTTCAACCCGGCATGAGTTGAATAATAATATGTAGTTCCTTTTTGTTTCGACACGGGCCACTGAATACTAATTTGGTGATGTGTCATTCTTGTTATGCAACACGTTTAATCACTTACAATATGAAGCAATTTTATGTTTATTATATAATTTATCCGTTTAAAAACGATACGTATCTTAGAATATCTGGTAAGATAAACGTATTTGGTTTTTGTGACAAATTATAAAAAGTTTTACGCTTAGTGGTATGTATCCCATATACCGTAGCTTAAAATCTTGTCTTCAAATAAAAGTAAATGACGTAGAGGTTTCTACACATATAACGTAGTTAATCTAATAATAATTTCTTCCTATTTGTAGGAAGTGATTCGCATTTTCATACATAATGTGAAATCCTAAGGAGTGTTATCTGTCATCTCTTTCTTCCGAGATAGGTAATATAATACTGGATGATGACAAAAAAGAGTCGATATTTGTTGTGTTTAGCCTCATTTTCATTTCCTATAAACATGTAAGTTGCTTTTAATCTACTGATTATCCCTGTAAAAAAATCACCCTTTTAAAAGTACATATAAAAAAATACCTACAGTTTTCAGTAACCACCAAGCCGTGACAGGTAGCTCATTCACTTTCAGCGCAATCTCAAGTATAGATAAATTGAAGTGATAAAGGTTGATGTATCGCCTGCCTGCGGTAGGTACGGTGGCTTAGATTCAGATTTCAGATTGATATTGATAGTTGATCGGTCACGTCGTTGACGGAATCCATTGCGACTGCTAATTAAACGGATTTTACTGAGGCGCCGTTAGTGACGTCACCTCTATTGTGTAGACGGATTGGCATGCTGACTAAAACCACGTGCCTGTCTGATTTTGTCTAAATATCTATTATTATTAAATTTATAAAAGTTTCATAATATTCTGAACTATTTCCTGCAACTTTGAATTGCTGTAATGATGACTTTATCATAGTTTTTGTTAGCGTTTTTTGTAATTCAGCGTTTCAAAATTAAAAATGAAATTGAGTGAATTTTAATTTGTATATTTGGTCATAAATTTTATATTTTCCACGATTAAATCTTTATATTTCAACGACCTTCGCTTTAACAAAACTGCATTAAGTTTAATGAAACTCATGTAGTAACTTTTAATATATTTATTTTATAAAATATAGCTAACTTTTTGGTTTTATAAAGTACCTATTTAAGTGATGTCATTTTTATATTCATGTTGCACAATGGATGTAGACAAACTGATTACAATAATCCTTTGTTTGGGATTTATGTACAAAACCAGTGCAAATTCGACTAAGGACCTATTTCTGCCACAAAGTTACAAACTTCAGTAGCACGTTCTGGCTTACAATGTGTTTCAACACAGTTCTCAGTAGTAGTGACCCTTTATTAACTACCATCAGGCAGCGGTCCTTTTTGATGTTGTATAAATAGCTATAGGAGGCAGTGACCACTAAATATCAGGTGGACTGCATGCCTGTTTGCTAACTTATGCTATAAAATAAATAGTGTCTCTAAAAACGAGACGGCTTCGATGTTTGATTATGAGGGTATGAGTATTGTAGGTATACTGTTTTCTAAGTCCAATGGCGTATTAACCAAAAATGACGCCTAGGGCCAGCATCGAATTTGCAGCCCCTCCTTAAGTTATCTTAATATGAAGTGAAAAATTTGAAATTACTCGTAAAATAGTCGAATGGTATATATTTCAACTACCATGTTATCAGCATTTATAAATGTAAATTATAAAATATATGTGGAACATCATTCCACAGAGATGTGGGATCCATCCCAAGGTGTCACTGGTACACTAATGTGATAAGTTGCATCTAGCATAAACTTATTATCTTAGTTGATGTGCTCGACATGAAAAAATAGAGATTATTCAATATGCATATATATTTTTGTTTATTTATTTTGATTTTTAATTTTAATAATTTGTGTATTTTACGCCCCCTTTTAATGGCATGTGCCTACCTGCCCCACCCTAGGTACGCCCCTGACTAATTCCGTGGAAAAGAAACGTATACATAAAACTATTTGCTCTAGAAAATAAAAAAAACATTAAACCCAAATTACACTGATTTAAAATACAACATATAAACTATATCTGTACATCTCTATATATTATAAAACTCAACGTCTTTCTGTCTGTCTGTCTGTTTTTTATGATCTTTTCGCGCGAAAACCACTGTTCTGATTTACATGTTGTTTATTTTAATTCATAGCTATGTTACCTGGCCAGGTTATAGGATATGTTTTGTGAAATAAAGTAACATACGAAATAAGGAGTGACGATAATGGTGAATCAATTTGGAAAAAAGACGCATTTAGGGCGTTTAAATGGCTTACGCTGAGTTAACTATAAGAGATATTAATGTTTTACATAGTTATAATCTTAAAAAGACCTACAAAAAAGTCAGCGATAGCAAATATCTATCTTCTAAGGATCTCCCAGAATAAGCATTTTTGTCTTACGTCTTTTGAGCGCGGGCAGCTAGTTAATTATAATAATACTATTAGGATATAATTATAGATTGTTTATTAAGCCTAAAATTATAGACCGAATAACTATAGCACATTAAAAAGTACCTCTGTTTGATAATTTGACTGAATAACCGTCCGAAAGCGGTGTTACACTACAACCACATAAGCGTTAATTAAATAAAATTGAAATGAAAATGCCTAATGGATTTTACGTGCGTCCGTTAATGGTGCGTCCTGTATTATTTTCGTTCATATATTATTGTGTTTGTAAATGCGCATCGTTATTCATGTCCTGCTTAATAAGCTGCTTTAAAAACAACATGTTTTCATTACGCGTCGCGGCCGCGACCGTGCGCGCCGCTAATATTGTTTTGTACTGTTTTACTTTATACGAGTAATCGAAATTCATTGTTGAAACAGTGCGTGCATCTATATACCAAGTATTTCGACATATACTCATATGTATTATTTGTCAAATGTGTTTTTTTCTAGCAACACCATATCTCCGTTAATTCTTTATCGAAATTAATGATTCAAACATTATTCTACAGTTTATGTTCTCTGCTATGGACTATAATAAATAAATTAATAATAATGTTTTCGTTAAAAAAATAGTAATAACTTTCTCATTAGGAATGCCATCTGTTGATGCTAATGAAAATATATTCAAGACTCCATCTATTACAAACCAAACAGCTGTTAGATGTTAATTAACCATTTCATAAAGGTTAACAGCTTATTATTATAATTAAGTAAATTAAAATAAGCTACAAGTAGTGGATGCCATTCAACTCGCCGCCAGAAGGAAATGTACCCAGAAGGCAGGCGGTATTGCTTCGTTGTATAACAATGCTTGTTCGCTTAGCGATGCATGCTATATACCACGATGTAATGGCCAGCCCTCTGGTCGCGAGATGCGTTGAAAAGTCGACTGGCGAGTTTTCTAAAAAGGTTGCTTGCACTTGGACCCCACGGACCTAGGGTTTCGACTCCAAACGGCACAAATATGTAGCCCCAGTTAGATTTTTTACTATATGGATAATGTGGAAAATATTCGTGGGGGTCAGCTACATTGTATTATTATGTTATTAAATAAGAATGGTGTACAAATCAAATAATTGTGCTCTGGTGTTTGTGTCATAAAGGTCTTTTTCAATATATACAAATAACATTTAAATTATCTACATACTAGATGTGCCCCACGGTTTCATCCGTGTTAAATTTATTCGAAAAACTCTCCACGGACGCCGCCATCAAAGCGCCCGTGTAGCCCAGCCCTATCGTTGTTCCACTTCCCGTACTCTATAGTTTTTCAGATCGCTTGGCTTTTATAATTACTGCTCCGCTCCTTAGGGTTGTAGTGTGAAGTTATATAACCTATATTATTTCTGATAAATCTGGCTGTCACGTACAAAAAATATTTTTCGAATCCGACTGGTAGTTTCACAGATTAGCGTGTTTAAACAAACAAACAAAAAACTCTTCTGCTTTATTATATTATTATAGTATAGATTTAGTAATATATATATATTAGATATAACATAACGAACTTATAAACATAAGGAATAAAATGTGTTTTTATTACTTGATTAATAATGATAATTATGATCAATACGTCTACGTCATGATGATGATGAATGATAATTATATACCTATATACATACCTACTATATACATAGTAAATTAATTAAAATATTGTAGTATAATCCTTCCAATCGCGCATTAAAATTTGGGTCTGAATTCTATTTCATCCACAATTTATATTAAATGTAAACTTTTTTTTATTCTTTATAACTTGGCTACAATCTCAGCTGATGTTAGGGACGATGTTAACCAAGGTGGTAACAGGCTAAGCCTCGTGGGAGAAACTGGCTCTCAAGTGCAGCTTCCGGAACACATCTCTATAGGTGGTTGTCAACAGATTTTCAACTTGAGAGTGGTGGTAGCTAGCTCGGCGGCCATTAGAAAATGCCCTACCACCATGCTATGGTTTTACGATGTTTTCCTTCACCAAAAGCTCAGGCTTATTGTGAGGATTTGAACTCACGTCAATCAACGCGGCGTCCGTACGCGCTACCACTGAACCCTCATTGCTTCGTTGCTTAGTTTTTCGCTACTAGGCGACGCACCGGTTGAAAATATAATTATGAATTTGTGGTAAAAAATAAAACAATACGCTAAATTATCCCCAATCTACACTTAATTTGGGTACCTACAAATTACACATCAATTCAAGATTAATGTGGGAAAAATAGCCGAAAAATTTGCAAGCTCTTAAAAAAAATTAAACGTCCCCAGTAAGCCAGCAAGACGCATAGCCTCGAACGTGTCCGCCGAGGTAATTAGTGGAGATACTAATTTACATTTGTATTCAAAATTCGAGCTCTGCTCTCTCGCAATTCCTCGTCGTCTGTTTATTCTCATCTCTCTTTTTTTTTCAGCATAAACGTACCGCATTGCTGTGTTTCTAGCGTAAAAAAAAAAATTACGCGCCGCTCCCTTAATAAATGTTTTGGGACAGTCTAGCAAACATCGGTAACAAGTTGAAGCTTAATAAATAAAGCTTGCGACAAATGTGTTATTTTTAAATTGCAATAACTTGCTTTTCATTGTTGTATTTGGCACAGGACCAATAGATGTGGAGTTGAGGGTTGTTTCAAGGATAGTTAAAAAACCTTGTGAAACTATATATATATATATGGAATATGATATTTAGCGTAATACATAACTATAAAAACTTGTTTAAATTATTTATGAGTCAAACAATTTATGTATATATTGTAAAGTCATAGGTGGATATCAAATCTAATATTATCAAGTGTCACTATATTCGTACTTTTTGTACCGAGCACTTCATAAATGATTAGTACCTACAATATGTCCTGGTATGTATAGATATTAAAATACAATAGATATCTGTATACATATAATAAAATTGAAGTGGCCGTTTGTAATATCAAAATAACACCTTTTTACTAAATGCATAAAGTATAATAAAAAAGCAATTTTTAAATTTTTTGTTTGTTTGTTCCGGGAATCTCAGAAACGTTTGGACAGATTTTGACGGGACTTTCACTGGCAGATAGCTGATGTTCTTTGGAATAAATTACGCTACTATTATTTTAGAAAGAATTAGGATTCCGTGCAAATAAAAATAATTCGGAAAAACGAGCACGATTCGCGCGTGTTTCCGATCGACCACATTCAGCAGTGGTCCACGCGAGCGCAGCCGCGGGCACAACTATATTATCCCTACTTACCTAATTATTTTATGTTTAAATATTTATTTAAAGTGAATTAAGAGTATGAACTGCGCTGAGCCGGCAGTTTAACCTAATACAGTGCAACTGGGCGAATGTTTGAGCTGAATATAAATACGTTTGTAAGTCGTTAACAATTCTGCACATTTACTTATTTTTAGAGTTTATACGATGCGCAACTAGGATACACTGACAACACATTCAGTGTTATGTTGGACACGATGTTCTTATATTCATTTTAGTAGTCATCAGATAAGTGGAAAAATAATACGTGTATTTTATATAAAAGTAGTTAAAAATAAGGATAACTAAGGATATGTACATATACGATTTTTAAGTAATCCTAGCCCAGTAATATGCAAATTAGAGTTCTTTTCTGCGATTTACATAACGTTCAGTATTAAAACATGAAAATTCCAAGGAAAACATATAATTCAGAAACCCGCAAGTTGCAGGAGTGCCCCTCCTAATCTAAAAAAAATAATATAATGGCCATTATTGGACTTCTTTATCTTTAAGTTACTTACTATGAACATTTTTAACATAACTTTTATTTTGCTGAAAGATGGTATAATAGTTATTTATGATACTAGCGTGGTAAGTTGGTTTTAAAAAAATCAATAATTCTAACATAAGCCGTCCAGTGGGTGGTTTAACTTAATTCAAACTTTACACAAATAGTAAAAGTAGATAGTAGAACACACTTCAAAGAAATACAATTTAAAAAACATAAGCCATTAAACTATAGCGCCACTTTAATTATTATTGTTGTTGTTCTATACATAACTATTGATTACTCTAACTTATAACTAACTAGAATTTTCCCACAACTTCGTCTGCATGTTATTCGTACATATGTCCTGTCCAGGTCTCAGACTACCTCTATGCTAAATTTAATTTGCTTTTGACTCTATATATGAAAAGTAAAATACAAACAGACAGAGTTACTTTCGCAGTTATAATATTAGCATGGAATAATATGTCACAACCGAGCTAAGGTTTCTCACCAATCTGGGAGACAAAGAATATTAAGAATTAAGATAATTGAAAATAATACCCGTGAATTAATATAATATTATTATTTCATCTTTAAAAGTAATATAAAAATATTTTTAAGTTAAATAAAAAATATGTTACAAAACGCGGCGTTATGATCGCGTGACCACGTCTGACATCATCGTTTAATAAATAAAACTAAGGTATAAACTTGATTTTACTAGAATATGAGTAAGGTTCGAAATTTATGAAATTTCTTCAGCACTTATATAACTTTAAAGTCGCTTGATATTTCACAACTAGTGATCATTTTAAGTTACTAATCACAAGATAACCTAATAACACTCAACTGTTTATAATATTGAACGCTGACATGACATTTTCTGATTTGCGTTTCAAATCATGTGACTCACAGAGAAAAAATCTTAATTACCAACTATATCTTTCGTCTCATTTTCTATTTGGTATTAAAGTGAGACAAATGTATTGATCACAAGGTTCGACCGTTCAGTTTATTTATTATCGTAATGTGAAACCCTTTGGTGGAATTCTAAAAAAATACTGTAAAGGATACGCACGGAGCTATACAACGGAGCGTGCGGTAAAACAGGTACTTAGGTGAGAGTACAGGCTTCGTAAATGCATTTAATGACAAATGTGTTGAAAAAAACAATTATACAGGGCATGTTTTAAACGAAAATTAATTAGATATTTGCAAGAAGTACAAATATGAACATATCAAAGAATACTGTAGATCGAAAATCGTGACTACTTTTAACAAATCTGTCCCCTTGAATCGTTTCACGTGGTTTTACTAGCCGATGAGCGTGTGTGTCACCACCGTGTTTTTCCACTAACATTACAAATGACAACCACGAATTGTTGTGTTAATACGTACCTACTGTAAATTTTCGCTTTGAAAATTTATTGTATCTTTCTCTGTCACGTAAAATTTGTTAAGATATTCAAAATAGAATTGTCACCGAGATCTGTTGTTATTTCTGTAGTAAATAGATATATCGATATGTAAATATTTGTAGCGCGGATATTTGTTGTTAGAGTAAATACTTCGGAGTAGCGGTTATTATTATAACGTCGGATCGTCAAGATTGAACAGCGACACTCAAAAACTATTCTTCCCGAATTTGTGTTGTGTTTAGCGATAGATATTTTAGAACCCAACGTCTCTCTGTCTATCCTTTTATGTTCTTTTAACGCAAAAACCACTTATCCCATTTATATTTTTTTTATACCACGATGGTTGGATAAAAATGATGTTTTCTACCACATGTTTTTTTAATTCATAGCTATGTTATTTGGCCAGGTTATAGGATATATTTTGTTACAAAAAGTCACATACAAAATAAGCATTGGTCGTCACTAGTCACTTGTTCAATGTTAAATCAATTCGCATAAAATACGCTTTTGGAACGCTTAAATTGCTTACGCTGAGTAAACCGTGAGAGATATATTAAATTAATGTACCGCATTATTGTAGATCTTAAAAAGACCTACAAAAAAGTCAAGGATACCATATGTCTATCTTTTAAGGATCACCCACGGTAATAATTTTTGTCTTTAAAATAATCGGAGGGCGTCCGTTGTAAGTTGGAGCGGGAGTAACACGATTCACACATGCGCTCGACCGACAGCATTCAGTAGTCCACGCAATCGGAGCCGCGGGCACAGCTAGTGTTTTATATTATTACTTCACACTTTGAAGTCCACCATCACTTTTTATTTTCTTAATATGTTTAATACCGTTAAGTTATAATGGCCAGTTTACTATACTTAAATGCATTCTTAAATTCTCGAGTGTTGTCAGACTAATATTGTAGGTATTTATCAAATTAAAGTATCCAAATTTATTAGAGGACGATGTAAAAATAAAGAATCATAATTTAAAATTACATGTAAATTTTCTTACACCTTACCTGGGTGCTTCTTTGATGCTTATGCCTTAATGTTGTTCCATAAATTGTAGGTATACTTAAGCTATAATAATTTTGGCACGCTTTGAAGAAAGTATTAATAGAGGCAACACAAAATGTTAATATGATACTGGATAGGAAAGAAGGCGCTCAGTCGCCCCTCGACCGACGGAAGCTTATAAAAACGTTATGATCTTTTATTTTTCACATAATTTGCATGTCCCGCTTCAGAGATGATGCGCTTTGAAATTATGCTCTTAAATAGCTACATTTAATACGTCTGTGCATAAGTTAAAATGTTTGCATAATTAACTGAATTAATTTGTTCTTTTCTACGATAAAAACTCCCAAGTGCTTATAATAATATAATTTTTAATTATGATATTTAAATAGTAATAAATGTTTAAATAATAATATATTTTCCGTAAGTTATAGCAGAATTGTTATGAAACTAAAACAAATAAGCTAACTTAATATAATAAATAACGTCAATTTAAAATATTACACTTATTTCATTTACTTAAACTGGAATAAAATACTAAGAGGTTAGGATAAATGGAAATATGTATGTATAACAAGTATTTTTTGATGTAGCAAATTTTTTATACTTTTAATACGAGAAAGTTATTTCATAAAATAGCGTAAATAGTCCTATTATTATCTAAGGCCTGGAAATACAAATTAAAAAACAAACATGTTATTACCTATTTAGAGGACGGAGGACGGAGGACGTTTATAGGCTATATAACTTCACGCTGCGATCCTAAGGAGCGAAGCAGTAACCATGCACGTCAAGCAATCTGGCGAGCTGTAGGCAAGTACATATATGCGAAGCTAGACCAACGATAGGTTGCACGGGTACTTACGCGCGGCGACGCGACGGCACGGTACCGGTGAAAAATTGATCGAAATAATTTAACACGGGTAAAACCGTGGGTCACCGCTAGTATTATGTAGATATATGTGATAATGGGCCTTTGGTTTTTTTCTTATTTGGTTCATAAACCAGACATTACACCTGTTATCATTAAAACAAAATAAGACAATATATAAAAACCATTGTGGTGTGTGCCTTAAAAAAGGGAACACAGCTTGCAAAAAAGTGAACCAACCTATTAAATCCATGATAATGATATAATTTCCGCGAAGACTTTGTGAGAGTTTTATAAACTGTGTTAAACGAATTAAAAATATATATTTAATATTAACACCACCACTATATTAACCCACATAACATATGATATATACATACCTGCATATGTAATTAATTTTTCGCGGATAATTCACACACTTTCTTCAGAGAATATGTCACGTCTAAAATAGTATAGAAGGACCCAGTACATAGTTACAAATCTAAGACAATTATGCGAAAATGGGCATGCGTACAATTTCAACTAGAACAATTTAATCTGAGCCGCGTTGGGCCGACTGCACAATAAATTATTATGTACCAAGAATGTTAATAAAGCGGCTCTCCAGCTATTTGTTATAAATGACGAAACGAAAATAAGGACTGAATGCTTAATGCTCGGTAAAGGAGCCCGACTAATGTTTACGTTTTGTTGTACCTACATAATTTTAATACGAATCATAAGCAAAAAATCTTTATTTTTTTTAAATAAGTAGGGATGTACCTGTTTATTCTTTATACTTGTTTCTTGTGTATTTCGAGCGAATATATCATTAGTTACAAATGCAGCAAATTCCTTGAAACATAATTTAAGATAAGTTCTTTATTTTATTTCTTATCTTATTTAAGATAAGATATTTCATCTTATGTGTATAATTTTAATATTAACAATTTTAGCTAATACTAATCAATTAAAACACAAAATGATTTTAAAAAATTGGTATTGGCGTATGCACTAAGCTGCCAAAGGTCTAAATATAATATAATATAGTATAGGTATTGAATGATTTGGAAAATGTGGGCAATCATTGCTAAGGATTATTCCCTTTCTTTCTTTCTTCCTTTACTAGAGATAATATCATTTGATTCTCTGAGTTCTGATTGATCTATAATAAACTGTTTTTAATGAACGAACTCTCTTAAAACCTTCATATTAATTAGTATGTTTATTTTAGTTGACCTACAAATTATTTTTAAACGAAGTATTTTCAAAATGTCGCCATTATTATGTTTAATTTGAAAAATTATTTATTATTAGAGAGATATTAAAAATATATTGGGCCTCTTTTTAAAGATGTTTATGTTTTATTAACGATTTATACTTTTTAAATCCAGCTAATCCAGTGTCTTAAATAAAGTTAAATCCTAGGTACTTCGACAAGCTAGGTTAGGTTAGGTTGGACACCGAAATAAAATAATGCGAGCCAGCCGCAGTAGCAGTCGTTAAATAGGTACTGTAGTCCAAATTCAAAGTGTTTCGTAGGAAGTCTAGTATACGAAATAATACTCTCAAAGTTGTAATTTTATAATGTTAATTTCACATATTTTTTGTGACCGCTAATTAAATATCAAGGTAAACTTTTATAGCTCAAAATTTAACGTCTTTTAGATTGTTCAGAATAATTTTATGTTTCAGAAAAAGAGAATCGTTTCGATAATAGGCGACTGTTTAATCCTTTTTGGCTATTTTTTTCAAAATTCAAAGGATCGTTTAAATATGCTTCTACATGCCTTTACTAAATCGTGAAGGTTTTTTAACGTTCTTCTGATTTTAGACACACAGGAAAGCAAAGCTTTTGCTGACTTAAATCGAAAATTAATTTATGTTGTCAAAAATTCAGTGATTAAATGAATAACAAAGCAAAGCGATAAAGCTAGTTAACCCTTTAGAATTTTCATCATAAAGGGGTTGCAATTAGTCAATTTATTCAGGTATGATTACTCCGCAAATATTGCTTACCTATACGTCATTTACAAAGTAATATTACTTTATACAAATCGCTTTGATATCTTATTTATCTAACCAACAATTCGATATAACGTAAACATGATATCCCTCAGAACGGCAACGTTAAAACCACGTTAGGTGGTCAGACGAAGACATTAAACTGCTATAAAGAAACCGCCTCAGTAGTCTCTGGTAGTAATAGAACTATACGCACTAAACTTATTTGCCAAGTTACCAAGATTCCTTAGTCGTTTGTATGGACTTGTATCTTTGTGAACGGTTTACCTAATTGTTTATCTTTGGATACCAATACTAGACCCATACTAGTTGAATACTTTGTAGAATATCAATTTGTAAGTTCTTACATAAATGAAAATATAGATAAATGTCTTAATAAAATTTAATTACGATACTAAAAATGTATAATCATTCTGATAACTTAATTCTGTGCACATTTTTCAATATAACTATAATGTCCTAAATGAGAACGTTTTTTTTTTAATTTGCTTTATTATAAAAATTTCTGAAATTATTGTAGACTACCTTGGCCCACGACTCCGCTCGCGTGAACTAGAAAATTTGTTGTTACCGAGTAAAAAGTGTGTTAATCCAAGTTATAAACTATCAGTGTGCCAAATTTCATCCAACCCGTTCAGCCGTTTTTCCGTGATTGAGTAACAAACAATCAATCTCACTTTCGCCTTTATAATATTAGTTAGGATAATCGACATTTTAATTTTCTAATAATTTCTTTTTATCAAAAAACATTTATTCTTGATTTTTATTATATGAATGTCTAAAGAACAAGTGAATTAGTTTGATAAGATAATACTTTTTATTTTACTTTATATATATATATATATATTTTTTAATCTATATATTCAACTTATCGATTTTACAGTCAATAAAGTAAATTTCGTGTGAACCATATACTGTGTTCATAATTATGTTAGACGAAATACAGAATTGTCAGGCGTAGATAGTTGTCATATCAAAGAGAACTGCTTGGCTAAGTTACCCATAGCGACACTACTTTATTCACGTGTTGTCCAATTGTATTTATTTAGATCAGTTGTTAAGATCGTTTGATTTCTTTAATAATAGCCATTAATAATCATAGCGCGTATTAATGATACGACTGTTAAACTATCATTAAAATTTTATGTTTTATAATATTTATGATGACATTTATTAGTAGTGTTGTCGATTTATTAATTATCAATATTGGTTCTGCTTATTAATAGGTTTTTAGCTTATGTTATAGGTACATAATATATTAGTTTAATACATAACATAAATTTTATTATCATTTTATTTTTAATTCTACACGTACTTTTGTCTAGTACTTGTTAACTAATCACATTAAATTAATGAATTCTTATGATTATTTATTCTTATTAAATTGTTGAGATTTTATATATATTATAGATAGAATAACGTAGATATTAGCTTGAACCGAGTTCAATCAAACATAATATAATATATTAGGTATGTTTAATCCCTATAAAAGTCCGACATCACGGCGCGGCGCGGCGCGGCGGTGTGGCTGAACGAATAGACCAGTCCGCATTCAAGCGAGCTCATGAAAAGAGAGACCAAAAACTAATATATTCCAGGAGAGAAACGACTGAAATACATCCCTCGGTGGCATTTTTAATGATAATATAGCAATGGATTTGTCAAGGGCGTAGTTTATTCGGCAACCAAATCTTTTTTTCTTTATTGATTTAGCGTTTGGCCACAGTCTCACCTGATAAGTGACGATGTGGCCCAGGATGGTAATACGCTAAGCCTAGTGGATGACTGTATCTCAATCGTAGCTATCGGAACTTACCTGTATTTTAAATTTTAGTGTGGTTTGACATTAGTACATAGATACTAAATATTTGCACCATAAAACCCATTAAACCATGTTATATAATGTTGTATTTATGCTTTAAGCACTTTATTATTTTACTTATAACTTTTAAGTTTAAATAAGTATAAAATATATCACTATTGTAACTAAAAATAAAGAAATTTACACAACATCTATAAAAGTTACATAAAGCTGCATAATGCCTTTTAAAGTTTTTAATATCGAATGGTTCGATAAATAATGTGTTTTTAAAATACTGAAATTAATTTATAACTCCATAGGTATAGCTAAGGGTAGCGAGACTGCATTTGCTAAATATATTTAAAAAAAGTTTAGCAGGGACAAGAAGTATTTTGATTATTACCACTTAAACGCAAAGTGAACTACATACGTAAATTATCTTAAAGTTATGAAGGGATCATAAAATGGGTTATTTAGAGCGTGATACTAAGCAATTTTGATCTTGGAATAGAGAAGCTAATCAAAGGAATATAAAAACTTATTCATAGGTTTGTGCTTTACCAAAAACATTTTTATTAACAACTTGTTTGATTGTAAGGTTCTATACAAACAGCTACCGTCTTACCCTTACGTAGGTATGTACGTAGGTAATAAGTACTTTAAAATTCACTAATCTTTATGTTCAATCTTGTCGCTTCCAGTTATTTTCAAAATCGTCAGTAGCTCCAACGTTCTGGTAATACCACGAAGAGAAAAATAAAAATATAGCCTGTACACTAAGCGTAAACATGTTTACCAATACCGCTGCGGTGCGATTAAAAACTGACGAGTAGGTAAAAACATTCATTACTCATTCAGTCGACAATCCGGTACGTAGGTGTACAAGTTGATGAGTGTAGCGGAAAGTGAAAAATATGCGTGCTAAGAAAGAAAGTTCCTTTAATTTTTAAATAGAGGTTTTGGTCGCTTTGTAATGAAATGTTTATAACATTTCTTAGTTACATAGACGAAAAATAAAGGCCTTTTTAACACCATTCAAATCCACTAAAACTTATTGATAAAACGCAATTTATACTAGGCTTACTAATAAAATATAGTCGCTATTCTCTGGAACTACCCATCGTATTCGAAAAAATATTTTTGTATATGATAGTCAGATTCATAATGATTCATAGTATAGGCTATATAACTTCACGCCAAAATCCTAAGAATCTAAGGCTAGTGTAGAAACTAGCTATCAAGTGCAGCTGCCGGAACACACCTTATACCTATAGGTGCTTGGCGACAGGTTCTCAACTTAATGGTGCATGGTAGCTAGCCAGGCGGGCATTAGAAAAAGTCGGTAAGGCTATGTTTTATCACGATGTTATCTTAAAATAACTAATAATAAAAAGAACGTTCCAAACTTTTCCTCTTTTCATTAAAAAAGAAACGCTGATATAGATATTATTTTTGAATTAAAAATGAACGTCTTATACCTATATAAAATGATACCCTTTATCCTTATGCCTTTATCGATTTTTTTTTTTTTTTTTTTTTTTTTTTTTTTTTCGAACTGACTACACTGTTAGCCTGAGGGGCCCTGGAGCCTTTACGGCTTTTACAGCTTTACCGGGCTTGGGGGCGAGCGCTTAGGGCACTCAGCCACGAAAGCTAAGCAACAACATCCGAGGGTGCCAAAGTGGCCGGACCTCGGCTCGGACTGTTGCGCGTATGCAATTAAGTCGCGATCTGACTAATTCCCTATCCGTAATTCGATCTAAACTAACTATACATATATACATGTTTCTGCCCCCTGGGAGGAGGGAAGGAACATGTGTATGTGTATTTAGTGGTCTGAAATTTTTGTCTACTCTAACTAGGCAAAAAAAGAAAAAAAAAAGGTCCCTTACAGAACCTATGTACCTATGTGTGTTGTGCATGTGTGTATAATGCAGTGTCATGTATGACTGTGAAAGCTAGTGATTGTACAGTCACTTGTATCGCGCGAGCGGCTGCTTGGCTCAAGGGCTCCATGTCGATGGATCGGACCTAGGCTTGAGTTGCCGCAGAGGAGGGCGGTCGTGGCGGGACCCTTTATCGATGAAACGATAAAGGCATAAGACAAACGAAAAAGATAAACGATTAAGACATTTATATTACTTCTTATTATAAATGTTTAATAACCCAAACCGATACCTTAAAAACTGGTTCCATACATTAAGCCAATTTTCGGTAGGCATATTTATTTTTAATTACAATACGGTATTAAGTAAATTGCCAATATATTTTCAATAGCTTTACCAAACTTAATAACGGATATTTGATATTAATGAATTAATCGCTTTATGTACGAACAGCAACCGAGATTTTGGTGCCGTTTTTATCAAAGATCAATACAACGAAAAAAAAAATTCATATATGTAGAGATTTACCTAATGAATTGTTTTTGTCTGAAATATTAGATCTATTACTTTGTCGCTTAAATTATTTATTCTGTTGACTTCAATTTTTTTTAACTTCACAATGATCTAATTTGTACTTTTGCCTACCTTGTCTATTTAGTAGAGCTCGTCTGGAAAATAGGCAAGTACTCGTATGTACCTATTTGAAACATTTTACAATTTTTTACGTACACCTTAATAGTGTATATTTCAAGCAAAAGTAAATTTTAGATTTAAAGATTTAGGTAATTTGAAGTTAATTTAATACAAAATTTTTATTCATTCTTAATGTTTTTGTACATGAAACTTTTGAGCCCAATTATCATATAAAAATTAATGTTGGTCATCTGTCCATCATGCATACGCATCGCACATTTTCTCAATCTTTATTGGCATGTCACTACTTTGACAGTAACTAAATAGTTTAAAAATTAAAATTCAAAGTACTTTACTGGATAAAGGCACGTATGAATGTCAAAATACTATAATATTTAGAAAACATCCCAGTCATCGATAAGAGTGGCAAGAAACTCGATCGGGTTTGTCAATATCTTTTTAGATTTAAAAAAATATATAGGTATTGTTTATAGTTCTTTATAATTTTAGTTAATAGAAGGCGAGAGAGAGAATATAATTCAATATAGTTGTTCATTGGTTGATGCCAAAGTGCCATGTGCTGAAGTTAGCTAGATACTATCATGATATTTTGACCTAGAATATGGTAGTCATGATACAGCCTATATGTATTATTGTAGTATATGTACCAATGTTGTATGTGGGAAACTATACACACTATAACAAAATATGACTCAACATTTCATTTATTTAATACAGTGGCCCTATATTACTCTAATAAAATTCATGGATTTTTAGAAAAGGTATTGCACATTAGCAACAGTATATATTTCAGAGGAGACACACGAGCCAGGCACTTAAATCGACAAATGGCCGCGTTGCAATTGACAGTGTATTAAACAGTTGCCTGCATGCCAGAATACTACCGGATCTACAAAATAGAGTGCCGATACACTATCCGAGAGCATTTGTGGATTTGAAATATCTGTTTTTTTTTTGTATAAAGTTATATGAATGTTTTATATTATGTATATATAAAGTGACGGACTAATGGTGTATATGGGCTCAGCTGGTGAGCCCGGAACGCGACCACTTTGCCGGATGTTACCTCCACCTGGTGTATGATGGTTGCGAACTAGTCAGGAACAAATGTTGTGTCTTATCACCCAGAAAACAAATCTTGATTTAATAAAGTTTATTTTTATATTAATTTGCTTCTTCATTAATTTTAACATAAGAATTATTCTGAGGTCTACCTTAGTTGCGAATACTTTTGTTAGTGTTATTGTAGGTATATTCATTAATCAGTATAATATTAATTAGTTCTTCTTGTTTACAACAACAGCGTTACTCGATGAGACTCTAGTGGGCTGATAATTAATTAATTATTAAATTGAATATTGTAATTTGTTTTGTGACATACCTCATAATACATTTTATTATATCACGGATGAAGTAACTCACTTATTTTCCCCTATTAATTCGATAGATTTTATTCTATTGGTTTTATAATCACAACTTATGCTTGGCATTATTTTATTAATTTTCCCAATGAAAAGAAAAGGACTGTCCTGTATATTTTACTAATCTGACAATACCTACATAAGATTAACATTACAATTAAAAACTAAAATAATAATAATAATAGTTCTTATAATAGATTGATTGTTATGGTATTGTGTATGGTCTCTTAGCATGTCGGGCAGGATATCCTGGCGCCTAGGGTTGCCAACGATCTGCAACTTTTTCTTTGATAGAGTTCGTATAAATCTGAACCTAGGAAGGCAATGCAGACGGCAACGGACGCCCGGTGCATTCCCAATTCGATGTACGAGTACTTTCCAAGCAAACACTAGGGTGTGATGTATTACTTTTAATTTTGGATAATTTATGTTTCTTTCATTTACATGAGAAATAGTGTTTTGCGTATGTTTACTTACTTAGTACTTAATGTAGCTAGTTTAGCGGTTGGCTCCAAACTCACTTGATGTTAAGTGACGATGTGGCCAAGATGGTAACACGCTAAGTCTAGTGGAACGACTGTCTCTCATATGGCAGCCGTCAGAATATACCTATCAATTTCAGCTTTTGATAAAGCTAGATGATTAAATGTGAGACATCTTATATTCCCAGCTTTTATCTCGAGGTAGTCAAGCGATTCTCTAAACACAATATTTATGTACAAACAGTTTCATACTTTGCAATGTCCGCTCGAGTTCCAATGTAGGTACGTAACCATCATTGTTTGAACTAAGAATCTTCTTTATAGCAATACTTACATTTGTTATTAAGGAACGTATTAGGTATCATGTTAAATTGGTTAGATATAATACGGCGTGGCAAGTATGAATAATGCATTTTTGTTTTGGATTTTTATGAGTAAAGTTTTGATTATTTTTAGTTGGATAGCGAATACGTAGAGACGTGTGGGAATACCTTTCATCTTCTATATATATTATAAAACTCAACGTCTCTCTGTCTGTCTGTCCGTTTATGTTCTTTACACAAGAAAACCATTTATCCGATTTAGGTACATGGTTTTATATTCAATACATGTTTATCTAGCCAGGTTATAGAATATATTTTGTAAGATAAAGTAACATACGAAATAAGCAGTGACGAGAATGGTGCATCAATACGAAAAAAGACACATTTAGGCCGCTTAAATGGCTTAAACTTAGTGAACCATAAGTTCATAAGTAAATTAATGTTATACATTATTGCAGTTCTTAGACCTAAAGTCAGAGATAGCATATCTATCATCTAAGGACCACCGACAATAAGCATTTTTGTCTTCTGTCTTTTGAGTGGGGGCAGCACGATTCTTGCGTGCGCTCGACCGACGGCATTGTGTAGTCTACGCGAGCAAAGCCGCGGGCACAGCTAGTATAACATAAATAAGTTAACGCATTTTCGAAAATAATGAAAATAATATGATTCATAGGTAGAAATGATTAATTTCAAATATAGATAGATACTTAAACTATTTACTGTTCACATAAACAAAACTGTTCAATACGTAAAAAATCAATAATTCAAATATAAACCGTCCAGTGAGTGGTTTAACTTAATACAAACTCTACACAACAGATAGCAAATATAGTAAAGCACGCTTCAAAGAAATACAATTTAAAAAATATGTGCCTTTAAGCTATGGCACCACTTTAATTATTATTGTTGTTGTTCTATACTTAACTAGTGATTACTGTAGCTTATAACTAACTAGCATTTTCCCACGACTTTGTCTGTATGTTATTCGTACATATGCCATTACCAGGTTCCAGGCTACCTCTATGCTAAATTTAATTGCGATCGGTTTTGACTCTATATATGAAAAGTAAAATACAAACTAACAGAGTTACTTTCGCATTTATAATATTAGCGGGGAATAATATGTCACAACCGAGTTAAGGTTTCTCACCAATATGGAAGACAAAGACTTTGTATGTTGAAATGAATACCCGTGAATTAATATAATATTACTCGTATTATTTCATCTTAAAAAGTAGAAAAAATATATATTATTAATTTAAATAAAATATATGTTACAAAACGCGGCGTTAGGGTCATGTGACCACTTGTAAGATAAATAAAACAGGTTCAAACTTGATTTTACTAGAATATGAGTTAGGTTCGAAATTTATAGTAGCACCTATATAATTTTAAAGTCACTAGATATTTCACACTTATAATCATTTTAAGTCACTAATCACACGATAACCTAATAATACTCAACTGTTTATATTTATTGAACGATGACATCACATTTTCGGATTTACGTTTCAAATCATGTGACTCAAAGACAAAAAATCTTAATTATCCCAATGAAAAAGTAAATAAATGAACAATTATTTTTACATGTTTGTATTGTTTTACTTAGGCTTTTTATCAATAAACAAAATATTATTAAATAACTAACTTTAATTTTTAAATATAGATATACTGTCAACCCGCGGATTCTTCACTACTTTTGATAATGTGCAATTTTTCATCACTAACAATATTAATTGGAAAACAATTCACTTTTAATGCTATAATAAATAAACATTTTCCTGCACAAATGAAGGGGATTCGATAAAAACTACAAAAATAAGTGATAAATAACTCGCTACATTTGTCATGTCCCGAGTTATTGTTTATCCTGAACGTTGTTTTGTCATACTTCCAATGAGTTATTGAGCGAGCAACATAATTATTGAGTATACAAGAGAAACTTTCACATAATAAATAATAGATTCGATATAATTGTGCATTTGCGTTAAAAGGAAACACTTCATTGTGATATTCATCTTTTAGAAATTTAAATTGAAGAAGGTTTTGAAGCAATGATGGCTCTGTGGTAGCGTGTACGACTTCGCGTCGATTTACGTGAGTCCGAATCCCTGCAATTTTCCAATATTTAATAGACCCACAGTCTTTTCATCTCATAAAGGTGTGGCTACTCCAGTTGTACAAGAATTGATCAGTCTACGTTAAGCTGTAGTTTATACTTAGACCATAACATACTGGAACTTTTGTCTGTTTATTTGTTTCACTCAGTGCTCTGGTTACATGCCCGCAAACAAATCTGATAAACGCTGGATACACTCTCACGCGATATTCCCAGCTCTGAATGTGAAAAACATGAAGTTACGCGTAAACGGGAACTGATGGATGGTATCTCTGTAACTGCTCTTCCTATTTCTAAAGTTGTTTACGTACTTTATCTACATCGCTAAAATAAATTTACTTTTAGTTTGTAAATAATAGTAGCACCCAACTGCGAATTCGTTCTTTCTGTGACTACATGTAATTTATTTTTTCAACTTTTCCGACAGACTTGCTATGTGAAGGACACCGATCACGAATATGCCTTTTTTTGTGTCTGCGTGTGTGTATGTCTGGATTAAACTCAAAAATGGCTTGACCAATTCTTATGAAATTTATCCTCATTTTATAAAATATTTTTTTACGATTTCTTAAAGTATTATCCAAAATTCTTATAGCTCATAATTTGACTAATTACATAAGGTTCCCATCTAAATTTCGTAAGAATCGGTTAAGCTATTTTTTAGTTAAATCGAGACATATGTTGTATATGAGATCAGTATCCTTTTTACTCATATTATTGATAATTTATATAGTCTATTAATTGAACAATGACATATAGACATACATCTATCAATAAATATAGCCTATCGGGAAAATTTGGAAAAAGAATTACATGTACAGACATAACTACAGATTTATTAATATAGATTTGAAATTAGTTTTTACACAATTCTCATCGATAAAAGTTATTATAAAATATTTTAACATTTTTTAAAGAAGGATCTGTCACACACCCATTTAGCTTGACACCATTATTAACTGTTTTCGAATGATCACTCTTATATTATATCTCAGGAAGTCACCGACCATATACTGAACACGCGACCGGACCTAACAAAATTTTAGCGAATTACACCCACCTCGGTCCACAGATTAAACGATTAAACAAGTAATTAAGTATCGAGTCTCATTCTGTCGTGGAGTCTCTCAAATTTGCATGTTAAACGAGATTTAACTTGCCGTTTTTGTTGTACATCCCTTATTGAGATGCTGGTTCGCGTGCGTAGCCTTAGGAAAAGTAAGTTACGGAGTAAAAATACTTAACAGATGGTACACTACGTATACTGTACGTATATTTTTTATATCCTTGATTGATACTTTTAGGTTATTTTAAGCAATTAATATCAGTTGCTGAATAGTACACGACAGTTGTGTTCGACTGAATCGCGACCACCATGCACCAGGTCTCAAAATCAAAATTAGAAATACTTTAATCAATTTAGGCCCTAAGAAGGTACTTATGAACGTCAAACACTACTACGGGTTCGGAAAACATCCCAGTCATCGAGAAGAACCGGTAAGAAACTAGATCGGGCTTCTCTTTTTTTTTTAATTATTTTTTACAGCTGTATTAAAAATATTTTTTACAGTCAATAATTATATCATCATGTTTTTAATTTAGTGGATACATAGAGAGGGTGTCACTTCCAGACATCACTATCATTCACATAATGATCCACCCCTATAATAAGCTTTTGATAGTAAAACCTGCATGAAATGGTCCTTTAACTCATTGTCCAGCAAATCAGTAATGTGCTTTGGGATCTTATTATAGAACCTACTATTACCTAAAAAAAATTTATTAGTCTTACTAAGTCTAAAACACGGTCCGACTAATTTATGTCTATTTCTAGTATTAAAACTGTGCTGTTTTTTGAAAAAATCAAGTTTGTTAAAGTTTTTACGAATATACATCAAAATATCAAGAATACATTGGGAGGACAAAGTCAAGTATACAAGATATAAGTCGAGGTCTCATGTTGTATATTGCTCGAACTGACCGCTTTTGTATTATGAATATTGGCGTTTTTTTGAACTGGTCCTCTTGATCTCAAATATCTGGCATTTGGTTAGGAATTCCAAATTCAAATTTATTCAAATTCATTTATTTGTGTTTCAAATTTAGTGATTCATTTGTTATCGCACCATTTGATTTTTCTTTGATATCGTTCTTTTCACAAAATGGAAAACTTAAAATATCGTGTTATTTACGTGTGTTGGCAAATATCTCAACATGTTTATATCAGGAGCTAGACCCAATGATTGAAGGAAGCAATGATGGCTCAGTGGTAGCGTGTATGGACATCGTTTCCATCGGCGGAGTTCGAATACCTGCAATGAGCCTAAGCTTTCGGTGAAGGAGAAATTGTGATGAAATTTCAGCATGCCGGTAGGGCTTTTTCTAATGCTCTTATTTAATTTTATTAAAGCTATATAATTTCTAAAAAAATCTTTCGCCAAGCACCAATAGGTTTCGGCATCTGCACTTGAGAGAGAGTCTTCCACTAGGCTTATCGTGCTACCACCTTGAGCCACATCGTTACTTAAGATCAGGTGAGATTGTGGCCACAATGCTAAACCTATAAATATAAAAAAGACGATAAATAGAGCAATGAAGTGTTTGGCTTTGACGTCGCTATAGAAGATATGAGGATGAACATAATAAACAAAAATGGTATGACCAAGTTAAATCTTAATATCAGCGAAGTATTCAAGGAATACGTAGGTACCTAATAACTCTATTACAATTTATTAAGCTTTGTAACAGTTTATAATGGAATTTTAAATTCTGACTTTACATTTTTTTGTGACATCTGTTAATGTTTTTCTATGGTTAGTACCAGAAACCTTAAAAACTTTAATTCCCTTTTTACAATTGTATAAGGTTTAAAATCACCAACATGTGATGTACGGGATTGTTTGCGGAGTATTGATGGACTTTTTAATTGTGTTGTTAATGTCAGTGTTAAGGCGTAGAGATCGCTTGCTGCGATTGTGCGTTCGATGTGGTTTGCATAAGCGATTTGATCGTTCTGTGACCGAACGAAAGGAATCTTAATTTATTTAAATACAGTTTTAACTAGTCCGCGCATCACATGGAAGTTATTGTTTTCTTTTTTTCCTTTATTGAATAATTCATTACCACGTAGGTTAGACATAGGAAACTATTATAAATTACAGTTTAACATTGATTTTTAACATCAAGTAAAATATATAAACATAGACAACGTAAAATATACCTATATCTATACATATTATAAAACTCAACGTCTCTCTGTCTGTCTCTCCGGTTATGTTCTTTTCACGCGAAAACCACTTATCCGATATACAAGTTCTTTTTTTTTAAATAATAACTGTGTTATTTGGCCTGGTTATAGTATATATTTTGTAAGATATAATGACATACGAAATAAGCAGTGAATAATGGTGAATCAGTTCGGAAAAAAAGTTGCTTTTAGTGCGCTTAAATGGCTTACGCTGAGTAAACCATAAGAGATATATCAAATTAATGTACTAAATAATTGTGGATTGTAAAAAGAGCTACAAAAAGTTATGAACAGCATATGCCTATCTTTAAGGATCTCCCACAATAAGCATTTTTGTTTTTAAAATAACCGGCGGGTGACGCTGTGGTGGAAGTGATGTAGTCCACGCGAGCGAAGCCGCGGGCACATCTAGCAGGTATTAAATGTAAAAATATTTCAATTTATTATACTTATTTAGGCAAATTTAAATACTTGGGCTTCAATTTACGTTACACACTTTTTCGATCAAAATCTTAGTGTTCCCCAAAAATATATTTTAAAACAATTAATATAATATTAAAAAAAAAAAAAAGTGTAGTCCATATTATTAAACCTTTTCATAAATCTATCCCAATGAAACGACACCTATTAAGAATAAGGAGCCAACGTCGCACACTATTTGAAAGTCAAAATTATGGTGTCATATGATCACACCTCTACATTATCCATTTATAATACACCTACAGGACATAACTCTTAAGCGTGAAGCAAATAAATTACATACTTACGTCGGTAAGCTGTATTAAGCGACCCCCAATTAGCCCAGATGAGATATATGGTTACAAAGTATGTATTTTGTTTTAGGGGAGGCGGATCGATTCCGCGTTAGCGGCCGGTGGTCAGCCATTAAAATATTAAGGGCACTCTAATCTGCCATGATTGAATTTGCGTTTCCACTGCCCCCGTGTACTTGCCCTAACCCGTTGGTAATGTATCATTTTCGCCTACCGTTATTTCTCGATCCGAAATCATCGATTTAAATATTCAATGACAAAACGAACAAATTAAAGTCGACTTCAAAAATCTCTGTAGTGAATATGTTTCATTATAGGGCATTGGTTTTTTAACAACACAAACCTTGTGCACTATTATGTCGATGAAAATTGTAATATTATAAATAAATTGTCACAAAGGACTAATGCTCTTTTAGTTGTAAATGTTCTTTTAGTATCGCAATATTGTTAAATAATTTCAATATTATCTATCTCTGGATATTTGAAACAATTCTTCATGGGCTGGCGTGTCTCATTTGTAATAAATATTTTTCCCAAATGTGAGAATTATACAGGCTGGTATATTATTATTATTCTTATAAGTGATTCTTTTCTTGACAATTATGAAAAATCAATTTTATTTGTACTATTCATATTTTTTATTCTTATGCAAACGAACTCATTGTTATTGTTACAGGAAAAAGAATTACCCGGATATTTTAGAGAATTTATTCTCACGTGGATTTCACTTTAAATTATAAACACTAGTAGAGTACCAACGTATGGAATAAATCTACAAGCGGTACACAAAGCGTGCGGAGGCCCGATAGCAGAATACGAGTATCTAAAGCCGCGGAGGAGGAGAGGGAAAATTAGCATTTTAATAAATACACACCCTTTGAAACGGTGCCGTGCATAAATCCCGTCGGATCTTTATAATCAAATTCAAACACATTATTCTTATTTTGAAAACGGAAAGTTGGGAAAGCGGTTTGTATCGCTTGTTCTTTTTAATATACGATTGTACGATGTATATGAATGTGGTATAATTTTGCTGTTTGTTATGTTGTTATAAATTTCAAACTTGTTTGTTCTAACATACAACACAAATTCGAATAAGTGCCAACCAAAATGAGTGTATTTTTTTTAAAGAAACTCGAAGTGTATTTAATTTTAAAGTGCGATCCTCATGTGAAATCTATGCTCGAGAGACTAAATAATAGCACATAACATAAGCTAAGGATTTTGGACACACTTTTCATTTCAGTGGGTATATAAATCACTACACTGCAACATTTTCATTGTCAGGAAATGCCGTTCATATGACACAAGTATTTTTTAATTATTCATAGCTTTTAGCGTTAAGCCACAATCTAATCTAAAGATAAGTGGGTAAGCCTAGTGGGGGAACTGGCTGTCCAGTACAGGTGCTAGAACACACCTACAAGTGCTTGACGATAGGTTTTAATATTATAGATTTTATAAACTCAATTTTCTAAAATGAACTTCTGATGGATGATCAAGCAGAAGTCTTTTATACAAGTTAGGATAAATTAGACTATTACAAGTATGCACAGGTATTTGGGCAAAAAAAACTTTACGACAGAGGTAATTGTTATTTAAGTCAAATAGATAATTAATGGAACAACGATAACGGTTGAATATGTGCATGGATCAACTTTTAATATATTGTCGATATAATTATGTCTTTTTTAATCTAACATTGACAGCTAGTCCGTTTGGCCTTTACAATGGGGAAACTACGATGATAAGGGATTTTCTAATGCTCCTCGCAAGTACCGCTTACCGAGGGTAAGTACCAACCTCGAGTCACTAAGAACCAGTCAGTCTGTTTCAGTGTATGTACTTGAGAGCAAATATCTTTCCTAAGATTTGCGATGTAAATCTTCAACCAAATAGTAAGTACATTAATTTTTAAGTAAGACTGCGGTCAAGTAGTAATCTGAAACGGTTATTATACTAGGCCTAAGAGGGATCTAAAATGTTGTTGCTTATATTAACATAGAAATGTTTAATTATAAGTAACATACGTAGGAATACGAAGTTAAATAGTGGATGGCGGTCATCGTAATCTTGGTTAGGGGCTGGTGAATAAATCAGTCCGGGTGACGTGCCTCGGGGCCTTTACGTTATCTACTGAGTGCGGGTGACGCTACTGAACATTGCATTAAGTTCTTCTAGACACAATAACCTAAACTATATTTTTACTACTATCTAATTGTACTTTTAAAGCCAAGTATCTAATTATGTTAAAGCGATGATGGCTCAATGGTAGCGTGTACGACTTCGCGTCGAGTAACGTGAGTTCGAATCCCTGCAATGTGCCTGAGCTTTCGGTGAAGGAAACATCGTGAGGAAGCCATAGCATGATGGTAGGGCTTTTTCTAATGCCGGCCTGGCTAGCTACCATCCTCAAGTTGAAAATCTGTCGCCAAATACCAATAGATGTGTTCCGGCAGCTGCACTTGAGAGCAAGTCTAGGCTGCACTAGGTAGGTTTAGCGTGTTATCATTTTGGGCCACATCGTCACTTAACATCAGGTAGCACTGTAATGAGACAAATAATAGATTATTCGATAAAGTTGACAATCAATTCATATAAGTAATAAAAAAAAGAATTGTATGTTTGTCCCACGTATGTCTAGTTATTTGGGTTCACGCCCACGAACTTCCTGCAATAATTCAACCATTTTATAACAGGTGGCGCGCGAGTCGTTTCATTTTGAAGACAGAAGAAATTGCATAAGCTATGTAATAACTATAATACTAGCTTATGCTAGCGACTATGCTTTGCTAGTTTCTGTAATAGATATGCTATTAAAATATTAAGCACCTCTATTTTCAGTAATGACATGGGATTATAGAAATGTTTATTTATTTATTTATATTGATTATTATGTTATAATGACCGGTGTAAATTATAATACTAAACGAATAATATTCCTAGACATGTGAAGATATCTACAAAAAAGTGTTGTAATTTTACAATCTTTATGTACGAGTATAAACACTACACAAAAAGTTTTGTATTGTTACAATACCCGATTTAAATTTTGCTTATTTGCCTTTTTGCCTATCAGCTCCCAAAATATTTTTTGTAAAATGACCACTGAAATTTTTAACAGTGTAGTTATTTATGACCCTTTTTCCATATGTTGCAAATATTTAGTAAAGATTTTGTTTAATAAAAAGTATGTAGCATACATTTTTTTTTAATATTATGCACATTCCAGTACATTTTTAAATCATTGTTTCCGATAATTGCTACCCAGTCCCGCGCCCTCTTCAAGCACCTTTGACCCTTCCTGAAACTTGCAGCCGATCACAATAATTTATTATCGGCGGCTTTGCGCTCTGAAATTCTGATAAAAGTTGTGTAATTTCACGTTGCTTAATTATTTAATTACCTACCGAGAAAAGAGTTTGAAGTAAGAGTTTGAAGCAGCTTACGACCGTGAGTTTTTTTTTTGTTGAATGATAACATGACATGCAATTATTACTTAGATAAAATATTTTTTACCAATTCACCCAAATTGTTGGTGTCTATGGTGTCTAATAATTTAGAATTCCTTAAAATTTTATTGAAGTTCGTAAAATTGTAATAATCTCTACATGATGAAAATTAACTATGTATTTATTTATAAATAATTAGGTACCGCTAAGTTGTGTATTTTGAAACAGTTTTGCAGCAAACATGTCCTATCGTTCTATTGGATATTTAAGTGTTAAATATTTAAGCATTTGGGTAATCGACACAATGTCGTTACACGCTGAAACCTCATCACTGTTCAAGTTCTTATGTTGTGTTATTTTTGCAAAACTAGGTGAAAGCATGTATTTGTCAACACCTTACGTAAGAGTATTGTATAACTTTATATGTACTTACATGTGTATGTGTATATAAAATATCGCTATATAATTCTCCGATTTATATGTAACCGGTACTGTTCAGGACTAGCTAAAGGCCCAAAATTAAATATTATACCAATAAAAAGGATAATAATGGCTTCCCTAACATCCGGGAGTGCCGATAATTCCTCCGCCCGCCTAATAAATATACCTTCGACGTTTTCAAGTTAAGTTGGTATATTTCATAATAACCTAAGGCAAGACAGGAACCAGCCCGCCCCGCAGCTCGATACAGCAATAAAGGGAATCCCTTTAAACGTATCCTTGGCCCTTCGACTTATAAATATCAATTTATCCGCGATGTCAAATACGGGTAAAGCCGGGCCATTTTCACATTACGTATAGTCCGCGATTCGTCTTTTATACATCCGATATATATTATTTTCCTTTATATGTTATTTATGTATAATTTGTTTTATATAAAAAAAAACAACATTTAAATGAACGGTATTTAAATTTACAGTAAGTCAACAAAAATAAAGTAATATATTAACAGGATTTACGGGACAAATATATGTAAAGTTTGCTGGATGTATTATATTTAGGGGTCGGTCCCAAGATGAGAGGGGGTGTACGTGAAAACATTCGGGCTACGTGCTTTAGCATAATGTCTTAAGGGCGTTGAGGATGCTAAGCTTTCGTAATTCGTCTTGGAGGAATCCCTAATTTGAAAATTGGATGTTTGTAAATTTCAGATCTCAAAGTCATAAGGTTACAGCAGTAAGAATTGAAGAAGCAAGGAAAAAAAAACAACAACATTTCTTCAAAGTTTTTTCCATGGCAAGAAGAAATAAGAGCTAATCAATCATATAAGATCGCTACAAGTTATCAATAATATAGTTTCATTGGATATGCAAAGGAAAAGTATATCATTTAAGCCAGTGTTTTCAACCAATTTTTGACGAGATCCCTTAGTATAAAAAAAAATTCCTAATTCCTAAAATTCCTACCCTCCACTGCTTGTAACCTGTATTTTATTATGTTCCAAATGTCATATCCGTACATTTATAATACATTTTTTTAATTAGGCATCAGTTTAAAATACTTTATTAAGTACCTATAACAAACATATTTTTACATTGCATATTTTTAATTATATGTTAACATTTTCATAATGTAAATATATTTTTAAACATTTTTTTTTCTATTGAGGATTCGTGACCCCCTTATAGAGGTTTCAGGACCCCCCAAAGATTCGCGACCCACACGTTGAAAAACAATTATTTAAATGAATTCATATTTTTATAATTTATTTTTTCGTTTTGTTAAATTTAGGTAGGTATTGATGTTGAATGTTAATTCTGTTAATAATTATAATTGAAATGTTTCTATTACCTACATATTATGTTTTATAATTAATTACATACATAATACATATAAATACATCATATAAATAATTATAAATCTAATTTGACAAGTTAAAATGAAAGAAACGTTTATTTAAATAATGACACTGACTTTGTTATATATTACAAACCTACCACGTCAATAATAAGTACTTTATTTCTATAGCGATATAGTGTGATTCTATAATCAGCAAAATAAAGTCATTTATTATATATATAAGATAAAATACAAAAATATTAAATTATTAAAAAAGTTACATATGTATATCGTGTTTTAATATACATATTGGAACACGACAAAATTTATTATCACGCTGATTACCCCAACCACGTAGTAACTTGAGTTTACGTCATTGGCTAGAATGCCAACTAAGAGTTATTTTGTATTTCGTATAAGTACGATGAAATTCGTAATATATCTGTGTAAATACGAATAGATAGCCTTATGGTAAAGAACAAAAATGCCAATGGAAAGAAAGAAAATGTATTAAGTTTATAAACAGAAAATATAATTATACAAACATTATTTAACATTTTTGAAATAATCTTTCACGCAAGGGCTGCCTCTTTTTGACAGATAAGACAGAAATAACGCATTTCTCGGCATTTTTAACTTTGGTAAAATTTCGACGTGGCTTTGTCGGATCTTTTTTGCGGCAGATGAATAATTAAGCTCAGTTTAAGCTTTATTAAGCCTTTTAAAACTGGTTGAATTTTTTCTCAATTCAACACGTCGAATAGTACTTTTCTAAAGTTTGTAAGTTTCTTTTATGAATAAGGTTGTACGTAGGTATTGGGATTAGAAGTTGACTTCCTCAAAGACAATTTTATTACGTCAAGCCAACTAAGAGATAAATTATAACATTTCAAAAATACTCAAACATTCTATAGTATGATTTTTCATTATTAAATCTATGCACTACAAACATTTGATTTGATTAATTGGCTTCTTCCCTCGGAAGCCTTAAAAGTACATTTCCTTACTTAAAATAAAACTCTTTAAAATATTACAATATCGTGGAACCAATACAATGCTTAGAGATTAATATTTAAATTCTATTAATACAGTAAAAACCTATATTGTTTTAAAAACTTAAATAAGCAAAATAAACAAAACTTTTCCTTCATTACGTTGGCTGTACGTCGGTGGATTTAAATTTTTCGCCTCCAAAGTTGTTAGGAGATTAGCGACAAAGCACCGGCGATATCTTAAATGTGGATCTGTTGTAAACAAATTCACGCGCGCGCTCTCCTCTCGATTTATGAGTTTATTTATCATTAACAAATTATATTAAAGCTCACGGGAAACACAGTTTTTTGTTGTTATCCTGTTTTAGCGAATTTAACTCAGTGCTCGTATAAAGTGTTGCGTTTTCGATGCTTATCATAATTGCTATTGTTGAAACGTTTTTAATGCGATATAATGTACACAAAATTTTATTTGATACATACGTTTAATATCTTGGGTTGATTTATAAAAGAAAAAAAAGTTATATCATATTAAATGATAAACCATCGCCTTTTGTAATAGCTCAGACATGTAGGTTAATATTATTTCGTTAATATAGTATTGAATCAATGAAAAAAAAACTGTAAAAAAAATATATTAAAATTATAAGGTTGTTTCCTAATTAATAATATACATATGTATAATGTTTTTATTTGATTTTACACGTTATAACTACTCTTATTTTATTGACCTTAATTAATAGATTGTCGATTTAAGAACCTTTGAAAATTACATATTTTCATCTGACATTTTATTTTACAAAAATAAACATTAGGGATAAGGCTAGATAATAGTCATATCCTGTAACAGCGTTTTTAAATTCAATTAAAACTTGGTCGCCGCACTTAGCATCCCCATTAAACGACTTTGATTAACAGAACAAAAGTTTGTTATAAACATAAAACCTATAAAAGCAATGGCTGTACTACAAACGTTAAGAATAATATAGGTTCTTGATGGGTTTACACGAATATTGCGAGGCACAAAGAGGCGCTTACGATAACAATAAGCCGTCACATCTGCTACCACATCCGAGGTTCAATTAAATTTTTACTGAAGATTATCACGCAGGTATAAATAAAATCCGAGGATAACTTGAGTTTTCCTATTGCTTGATACCATTTATATTTTATGTTCGTTTTAAAAGATTTTTTTTGTTTGATCAACGTAATGAATTTAAGAATGACACCTGACATATAATATTACTAGCTGTGCCCGCGACTCCGCTCGCGTGGACTACTGAATGCTGTCAGTCGAGCGCTCACGCGAATTGTGCTGCCTCAAAAATGCTAATTGTCTGTGATTCTTAGAAGATATATGCTATTGCAACTTTTTGGTATGTCTTGTTGAGATCTACTATGATGTAGAACATTAATTTGAATCTTTTATGGTTTACTCAGCGTAAGCCATTTATTTGCCCTAAAAGCGTCTTTTTTCCGAATTTGTTTCACCATTGTCGTCACTGCTTATTTCGTGTGTTACTTTATCTAACAAAATATATCCTATAACCTGGCCAGATAACATAGCTATGAATTCAAGGAAAAAACATGTAAATAAAATGAGTGACTTGCGTGAAAAGAACGTAAATAAACGGATATACAGACAGAGACACGTTGATTTTTATTTTACATATAAACTAATACAATATAAAATATCTATATTACTTCTAAAATACATTAGCGATCAGTTGTATTGTGTACCTATAACTAGGAAAGCTGTTTACACTATCTTCAATAGAAAATGAAAAGCAAATTTACTTCCAAAAACAGAATAAAGGAATTTAGACAGTCTCAGAATTAATTTACTACAATCATTTCTACATTTAATTTACAATAAAAAATATCTGTTGTAATTTTTTTGAAATAAGCAATACCGTGTAAAATACAGTGTTTGAGTATTATTTTGCTTTATCAGCAAAGTGACTGCATACAGTGATCGGCAATGTATCGACGGTTGCCACTTTTATGCCGACCTGTAAACATCTCAGTGACTCGATATACACTAGCTGATTACAAAGCGGGACAAGCAAAAACAGTCACTGTGTCGGGTTTATCGCATGTGCGGTCGCAGAAAAGGATGCAGAAACCCTAGAACTCTGCTTGAATACTGGCTATATACCAGCTGATTCCAAAACGCGACACGCCTAAGCATGCCACTATGACAATTATTACACCTGGTGTACGGTGATTGATACAGTTAAACACAATTATCGCGTCCTACCACCCAACAGGCATACTTACTGTACAATAGAAGCAATGATGGCTCAGTGGTAGCGTGTACGACTTCGCGTCGATTGACGTGAGTTCGAATCCCTGCAATGAGCCTGAGTTTTCGATGAAAGAAAACATCGTGAGGAAACCATAGCATGGTGGTAGGGTATTTTCTAATGCTCGCCTGGCTAGCTACCACCCTCAAGTTGAAAATCTCTCTCTGAGCACCAATAGGTGTGTTCCGACAGCTGCACTTGAGAGTCGGTCTTCCACTAGGTTTAGCGTGTTATCATCTTGGGCCAAATCGTCACTTATCACTCATCAGGTGAGATTATGGCAAATACGCCAAACCTATAACGATAAAAAAAGTAACAGAGTCTTAAAAAAGCTCTGTGTTATAATAATAATGATTTTAACCTGCGCACAAAATAATATCTCCACTCCGACATTTAACTCGGCCTCGGACGTGTATGGTAGACGTTTATCAACCGCTCCAATATACTTATGATATATTAAATAAGAATATCGCATTTATAAGAAGACATTAAAAACGGGTAATGTACAGGGTTTAAAATAGGTGTATTTATATGTTTCCTTTTTTATATTTTTTCCACTGCATTTCCTATTTTTGTTGGACATATAACTACTAAAGCCAATGCTACTTCTACTATACTGCCATGTTAACCTTTAGATTAATGAATATATATATAAAGAGAACCCAATAACTAAAGCAACACACTCTCCAAGAGCGTCGCTTTTAATGAAAAATAAACATTTGCCTTGTTACACATGTAACAGTGTTTGTAGTATGTAGTTATACAGGTACTTAGTTCATATTCTATATCAACGTTGGTTATGCTGAATTTCTTACATTATTATTTAATAATTCACACTAAACCTTAATCACATTTGATAGAAAGTGGGGATGAAATCATTGATGGACCTTTATACAAAGTAAAAAGATTTGTTCGAAAACCTCTATTCTGTACGGTTATGGGAAAAATGCTGGAAGCGAGAACGATAGTGTGGATTTATATACATTTAATATTAGTTATAATTTATGCACATAATACTATTCCGCTATGCTAATTTAACTTATGACTTAATTAGCCAACATTATATAAAGTTTTTCTTAAGTAACAATAGGTATTATGTGGAGAATATTTTTTTAATAGACTTCACAGCTAATCGATAAAGTAAAACGAACACTAATATCTTCATAAGCGTACACGAAACAAATTACCATAGGAAATACATTCAAAAACTTTTCCTACACTCATACCCATTATAAGTTTTCCAAAGAAAAACACTTTTCGTGCACACGTCGCTCGCAGTTTTTTCTCAGCGCACTTTTCTAAGTGCCATAAATCTTTCACGTAAATAATTGAAGCGATATTTTATGCCAAAACATTCCGCGGGTAGGGAGATGTCGCCCCACCTGCTGCTGCGCCCATCAGCCCTGCCCCCGCGCGCAGCCCTCCCCCCGCTAACTTGTACCACTTTCCACTTTAATTTGGTTGCGTAATGTATTTTCAATTACTTCCAAAGGAGCCACGTGATTTGTGGTCTGGATAAAAGAGATTGGAGAATAATTCTTCTTGTCTAATTTAAAGTTGCCTAGGTAGCGTATATCAGCAACTGAGACAACAGGTTGTGATTTAGAGTTTTGTCTATGAAAACAGAATTTTGGTTTTTGGTTGGTTGGTGTAAAACTGGCCAGGTTATAGGATATATTTTGTTACATAAAGTAACGCACAAAATAAGCAGTGACGATAATGATGAATCAATTCGGAAAAAAGACGTATTTGGGGCGCTTAAAAGGCCTACGCTGAGTAAACCATAAAATAAATATCAAATTAATGCTCTACATAATTGTAGCTCTCAAACTGACCTAAAAAAGGTCCATAATAGCATACATCTACCTTCTATGGATCACCCACAATACTCATTTTTGCTTTCCGATTTTTGAACGGGGCCAGCACGATTCGCGCGTGGGCTCGATTGACGGCATGCTGTAGTCCACGCGAGCGGAGCCGCGGGCACAACTAGTAAAGATATATAGGTAATATGAGCAAATTTCAAAATGGGTTCATTTCAAAAACCTTCACTAAACCGTAAACCATTTTCATTCGTTAGATGACAAAGTAAGACAAATCTCTAAAGTACAAAATAAGAATGACAACGGGTGGATCTTTTGACTCTAAAATTTTATATTTGCAGATTAAGTCAGTCAATATGGTTGCGCTGCATCTTGACTAACATTACTCTTGTGATAACGAAATCTCCTATCCTCGATTATAACTCTTTGAAGCAGAATACACAAAAGCAGGACATCATAGAAGTAAACTTTAAAAAGGTTTTTTTTTTAATATTTATGAATAACTAGCTGTGCCCCGCGGTTTTATGATGTATAATTTAAAAGAATTCGCTGAATGATAATTTATATTACTTCAGTATAGACAATATTTTTACCGGGCGGCCAGGGTTATAACTCACACGGCTCATTCGCGCCACTACACCTACAGCCATAGAACCGAACCGAGTGTTGAATTATTTTAATTTTACATTATCTCCCAAACTATTCGTCCAAATAACATCCAATAAAGGGCAAAGTTTATCTACATAAAATTGTCTTGATGAAGATGTAACTTTCGTTTGTAAGGATTAATATATCATACTTAATAATAATGCTCATAAATCACTTTTAAATTTTCAATAATACTTTGTCACAAAATTCCTTATTGTGACTTATGTATAATAGATAGGCATATGGTTTTGCAGATTTTTTTTATATGTACTAAGGTGCATTATTTTTGTTAACATTGTATTTGCTTATCACTAACCATTACGCTAGCGCACGCAGATAAAGCAAGTAGGGTGCGCTATTTCTTCCGTGTGTGCTTGTGTTGAGAAACCCACGATATTTTCTTCTTTAACTTCTGTGTAAACATCAACAATGACAAGTGGAAGTTTAAATTAAATTAAATTTGTAAAAGTTTACGCATAGAATTTAATGATACACAGATCGGTAGACATATGTTTCAGGTTGACAACTGAATAATTACCTCCGGTGACATTTGTTTTATTTGTCGAAACAATATTGTTGAGGAAACATTGCCCTGATGCGCGCACCTCGACGCGACGACGTCAAAGCGCAACCAAACGCGTATTTTAAATGCGAGACCCAACAAGATCTGATAAACCGTCCTCCGTTCAGGCTACAATACATTGTCGTGTCATAAATAAACGCTCACTTTTTCACTTCGAGTGAGAAATTTATCATTTCATACTCCGCTTTTTTTCCTTTTTCGCGCCCCCCCCCATTTTTTTGTAGATCTTGGATCACACTTTTAAACGCCATTAATTTCTCCGTTCGACGTTCCATAACGCTTCGCGGGATCCTGATGATTGTATCGTGGTTTGGGTATCTGATAATAAAATGCTTGAGTTGGTTGATTCGATTTGCATGTTAGGTAAGTTTTTATTTTAGTAGCTGGTATTTTTGACGACTACTTCTGACGGTTTCTGTTGAGATTCTAATCCAGTATCTAAGTCTACAAATATGTTATTTCTATTATTTGTATATACTTTTTAAACCAACAATTGTTAGATAATTATTGTTTATAATTGATAACAATTGTCTAAAGATCGAAGAGTAATAATGATATCATGATCAGTAATTAAAGCAAATGAATGAATTAATTCAAATGAAAATAAAACTTTCTTTATATTTCGCTAAGATGGTAAGCATTGTAAAAAGATACGTGTAATTGAGAAATACAAAATATTTATGAATACTCTAAACATGCTTATTTTTCTTCAATTGTTCTATTTTTGCTATTTTTGAATAACAGCTGTAGTATATGTAAAATGCAAATAACAATATATCTAAGTACCAAACAATGTGGGATGAAATTTACTGATTATTTTTGTAAATAATAACGACTACTTTTACACTAATAACCTCTCGATCCAATGATACATTAGATAATGTCCATTTAGGTTAAATTGCCCACGTTAATATGTCAATACATTTTTAACTTTCATACTTAAAAAATCAAAGGCAACAATTGGTAGTTTTTGTATGAAAAAATATTTTAATTTCTCTTGTGAAACGTGACAAATGAACCGAAAATATTCTTTGTTCCAGACGAGTCGTTCTTGTATTCGGGATAGGTTACGATTCCAATCTTTTGTGTTCTCCGACTGCACATAATAAAACATCTCGATGCCATAAGTCATACGTGTAATGAATAAGGGCGATTTGTTTTGAATCCGTCTAAATTTATGGACGATATCGGCTTTTTACAGGCGTACACGTCCATTGTGGCCGCCTTTTTCTGCCCCTTTTTATCCACGGCCAGATTTTTTTATTGTCCTCAACACTGACACTTTACGAGTTATTAATTGGATGTCACGAGTTTATTTATTTCACTATTTTGACACTGGAACGTTTTTCGCTATATATTATGGAGGCCGGATTGAAAATCTATCATATTCAGGTTGTCGTAAATTTAACGTGATATAGTGAGTTACAAGGCAATAATTCTGCGAACATTTCGTATAGCGCGGACGTGTGTGATGTATGTTAAATAACGATGTTGGATATTAAAATGGTAGCCGAAAATGCACTTTTGTAATAAATTATAATATATTAATTTGTTGCGTCATAAAATGATCAGTTGTAATGTCACAGTGAAAAATTTACGAATGTGATAAAATTGATCTGGTTCTGTTACAAATGAATTGTTTTTTTTTATGATGTAATGTAATCTTCATAAAACTTATTTGTTCATATTATTGGAGTCTCGGCAATAATTTAAAAATTATTATGCTCGAAACGGCCACCTTTTACTTCAGTACAGGCCTATAATCAGTCTGACCATAAATATATGCACTGTGTCCATGGGAAATATAGCCACTGCTTGTTTTAGAGAATTCTTAAGAGACTGAATGTCGGCGTTTCGTTTAGAGTAGGATATGTCTTCTAAAACTGACCATAATGTATAGTGTAGACATAGTATGGATTCAGATTTGAGCTAGACAAGGGCCAGTCTTCGTGAATACCAGAATGTTGGCTTCGAGCCTGGCATTGGCAGTTCGTGCCTTGTGATCAGGTGCACAGTATAGTTGGAAAGTACATTAAAAAAAAGCGTATTGCTGAGATGTTTCACAATACGGTCTAAAACTGTCTTTTGATACACTTTGGCTGAAAAGTCTTCACTTCTTTTTCACAAAAATGAAGCTTTGTGACTCGTTGATAAGACACCTCATATCAAACTATGACTGACGCAGGATGTTGACCACGTTGCTCCTTTCCAACTAGTTGCGAAGCTTCTTTAGAGCATTTTGATTGATCCACTCTCTTTAACTGTAGGGGTTGATTTAGGGCATGTTCTATATGTCGACGATAAGCACCGAGCCTCCGGTCTTATTTGATAAAACGCTACAGAGTTCTAGCGGAAATCTATATCTCTCTCGACAGAGTTTTTCTTTCCTTATGAGCGGCTATCTCAATCTTTTATGGTTTTCGACACAGGAAGTGTTGATATATCTGAACATACGGCGGATACCAAATTTTGAATTGTCTTGAAAATGACCAACGGCTCCATAAGCACTTCGTACAACGCAATCACTGTAATTCTGTTTTCTTTAACAATCTATCCCATATTGTAATTAAATGTTAACTTTAAAAAAGATGTGAAATGGGGAATATGATCGAAGTTTGTAACATAATAAACACGATCCAAATTTAAACTCAGAAAAAGTTAAAATGAGAAGTTATTAAGTTGTAACAATATTTCACAAAATGTGCTTTCCGAATCGGTCGTAATGTTTTGATGCCCTTTACCACCTTTTTTACTTTAAAGTATAAAGGAAAATATAAAGGTTTAATGTTACTTGAAAAGTATCAGAACTTACACAACGTGAGTTATCTAATCCACAACTCTCTAAACCGAATGATAAAAAAATGTAAAATATAGATGCAATATATAATTTTTGGCGGGAACTTGATGTGTCAAGTGGTGGTTTTTATTACAATTCATAAACTTATGTTATTTAATGTAATTTTGGCGGCATTTTACGTGACGTAACTAGGTTATTGTGCACAAGTGAAGTGGATTATAAATAATAATTGGGAACATGCATTTTAAGTTGCCGCAAAAACTCACTGGACAATATTAGCACGGGAGCCACCATCATGTTAGAGCTATATTTTTAAGACTACAAGAATAATTAGAAAAATATTCTATTAACGTGACGCTGGCAGAATTGTGGATGAACACAGTTGCGATTAAACAAAAAAAATCCAAAAACGTTACGGTTTTCTTCACCGAAAGCTAAGCTCATAGTAAGATTCGAACCAAGGTCAATCGATGCGGTATCTGAACACATTACCGATAAGCCATCATGGTTTTTGTTTCTGTAACACGTCAAAGTAACAGCACTATGCCTATAGAAAAGAGCACAGTACAATCAAAAATAAGGGCGACTATCGACAGATCGATAGACCATCGCTGGTCGTCGCTGTCATGCCAGCATATAATCCTCTCGCTAGACGGATATATATACTAACATACCATAACGCGACAAAATAAGAAAAGTCATTATGAAGGGTTTATCAGATCCCTACCACACTTTATTCTAGGATATGCTCTCGTACACCGACTGATTCTGAAACGTGTCGCTTAAGCGTGCCACAATGGCGGTACTAAACTTGATATAAGATGATCGCGATCCAGTCAATCACAATACTTATGTCCTACCACACCAGCAAATTAATAAAATTCAAAAGGACTAATAAATTACTTAAGAGCTCGGATCTATACATTAGACATTCAGTACGGAAATATTTTATTGTTATTTTAATAATTATTTATTTTTATATAATCACCCGGTTACCTACTCGTCGGTTACGAAACAAACGTGAAGTTCTCTGTTACGCAACACTAACATTTATAATGTATGTGCGAAGGCCTGTATGCTATTTCCCCGACTTATATAGGTACTTTTTTTCGGCCATAAAGCATTGTTGGCTGGTTTATTCCTTGATTTATAAGAGACGTTGGAAAGACAAATAGCCGGATTGTGTTCCAAATTTTTAAAGCCACATTTCGTTTCGCGCTCACATTCGCGCCCCCTGTACCTTAGCGGGTGGGTGTCGCGACCCTTAGATCTTGAGGATATCTAGGTGTCTTATATTAAAGTTGTTGAATATAGTAGTACTATATAGTATAGGTACTAAATAATTTATTAAAATGATCGTACGAAAAAGTAAATGTATTGTTTCACAGTTATTTAAGAAAACCTATATTTACTTAATTAAAAAAACCAAAATATTAAAATTACATTTTTTTGATTGTATCTTTCATATTTTATGTTATTTTGTTTCTAAAATGGTTCTGTGGTTTACTGTATATAAACTAAATAAATAAAAATTAATGAGGATATAATAATAACAAAAAAAAACTATCTTACATATTGTAGGTGGCTACATACTTAGATGGTACTTATTAAAATGCGTTTTCCAAACACCCTTTCCACTGCTTAGCTAAAATGCCACCTATCAGGCTGTTAAAAAGATTTAACGTGGTCTACTCTTATTTCTATCGGATATTACCGAAGAATATATATTCGCTCTATAAGTATTTTTTCCGAATGAATCCTAAGTAGGTACTGTCGAGGCTTTAAAAGAGAAAGTGTGATTTCAATGTAATAGTTAAACTTTAAATTTTCTTTATAATCACTAACCTACTTTGCAATAATAGCCATAAATATATGTTTATTGCATTTCTTATAGTTTTTGCTATGCGTTTATTTAAGACAAATAACTTAACATATAATACGAAGTTCAAACTTTAAACTATGAAATTTTACTAATATTTTATTATAATACATTATATAGTTATTGTAATTTTTTGAATTTTGAAATATTTGTAAACAAAATTCGAAACTAATTTTTATATATAGCTGCCTTTTTTACTAACTATACATGTTTAACCAGTTGCCAGTTAAGTTTGATATAGGTACTTAGGTACTATCTCGATAGACAGTTAGAATATGTACCTATAGGTATTTACTGAATCATTTGAAATTTTAAATCATATTGTGCTTAATGACTTTAATAAGTATTATAATGATTAGGTTGAGTTATTTTTTTTTTTTGAGAAAAGGTATACACTTAACGAAATTAAGACATATAAATTCCGGCTCGTTGTCGTCTTATTCCCGGTTAATTCCATAAAACAAAAGCTAATTCGACGATTCACTATCCAATTGAAAATCAACCCGCAACTGCGTTGGCGACTTAATTTTTACCCCATAAACGCACCCCACGAATCGCGATACGATATGGAAATTCGCCGCCCGTCGTCGGCAATATTCGGCAATATTCGGGCGAACGTGCGTTCCGGACTAAATTGCCTATTTATTCTTAACTTCATATATTACTTTGCGCGTGTTGTCTGCGCAAAGCGATATTTATTGTTTGACCGTTATTGCGTCAAATGACGTATTGGTTGTACGTATCGGATAGGAAAAGAATGTTTGAAGCGTGACCTAGGTACATACACATATTTATATATAATACCTATTTGGGACTCAAATTAACTCTATGAAAACAACTTTGATATTGTTGGAATTAAAATAATTTAAAATGTATTCTATACGGTTCTTCCTTATTTATCATGATCAGTTGTACGTTACAATATAATAGAAATAATATCACCAGTTGAAATTGTTCCTCTTCTGGACAAAGGCATCTTCTTTATAACTACCATGCCAGGCTTAATCACTAGGCGGTTTATGACATGATTTCAAACGCTGAAAAATCTGTAAGCTTTGTATATTTTCCATTACATTCTTACACTAAGAAAACATTTCTCAAGCTTAACATATCTGCTATTAGTGTTATTTATTAAATTAAATGTATGGGTTTTTGGAAAAAAATATTGGTAAGTGAGGCTCGAACCTGTGGAAATTGAATAGAAATTGTACTGGTATTGAACCATTCGACCACCATTACACAACGTTCCAGTATAGAATTTGGATAATTAATGTAGAAAAGAAATTGAAAAATTCCATAATACTTTTTTGTAGAAACGTCAACAAGTGCCCTTGTTACCATACAAGTCTCTATTGAGACTACATTTTTCTTTCAAACCATTGTTGAAGTGAAGTTAAACATTACCAATAAAACGCCATGAATATTATATATTTTCTTCAACATCGACACTATGGGGAGAGTAATGAATTCGTGTTATTTACGAGCCGTAGACTGGCAGACGAGCGATAGCGTCCCACTCAATATCATATCGCCATTACATTCGGTTACTGACTGAAATATGCCCCTATACTTTTCTTGGCTAAGCTACTTTAAGCTAAGAACAAACTTATTTTTGGGGCTTCACGCAGATGTCGAAACATTATGTGAAACCGCCGATGGAAGTTTAAAAATAAGATTCAGTGATTTGTATTTATTAAGCCTATCTACGTGTCTTATTTTAATTTGAAATCCAACGAGTAAATGACAATGTATGAAGTGATGGGAATAACTGAAAATTAATTTTCAACATTAATTTCAAAGCTTTGGATTAAATAATTACTTAAAGATATGCAATCTTTGCATACAAAAAATTGGTGCAGATGATAAATACAAAAATAGTGAGGAACAAATGAAGTCTATGAATGATGAACTATAGGTATAGGTAACCTGTATCTACTTTAAGAAAAAAGAAGTATTGTGTTGTTCAAAATTAATGAAATATAGGTGTTTGTCTTAATATTTATCTAAGTATATAAATCTACTTAAATCATGCTATTCATATGAGTTAGTAGAATACTCTCGGAACTAGAAATTGCAACTTTTTGTTATTAAATGATTAAACTTGTTGTGGTGAATTAATTTACTATTTAAAACGAGTGTTTTACTTTTGTTTCTTCGCTTTTCTCGCAGGATCCAGTTCTCAATATCGTAAAAGTCTGCATATTAAGCATATTATTGGCTTACAAATATATGGTTCATATTAAAATTATTCGAAAAGGAGTATATGCTCATATTAAATAAAGTAAAACGCACAACCATTTCACGCTTAGGCGAAAGAATAGGAATAGGTTGACAGAGTCTTCGCCCCTGAATTATGTTTCTCAAGATAAACGACGCGGGCGAAATGAAGTCGCTCCCCTCCCTCGAACCCCCTTCCGCCCCTTACCAAGACCAGCGCCCTCTGGAGGCACCGCATAGACATAAATTTTGAAAGAAAAATCCGCGATGGTTTCGCATGGAATGTGTGATTTGTATTTTTAATTGCATTGGATTTTGATGTTTTCTGTCATAAAATATATCTGCATGTATATGGTATACTTAACATAAATTATTTTTATTTGATGCGTACATTACGTACGCTAGTGACTAAAGACCTAAGCCATAAATTTGGCGTTAAATTTTGTATTCAAACTCTTTCAAAGCGTTATGAGACGAAGAAAATTATAGTAATATATAGGTATACTTAGAAGTAAAAAATCTTAATTAATTAAAAATATTTTTTATCAACTAACTAATTCCCAGAACTCTGTACGTGAACACAATAGTAAGTATATTGTTCTACATTTTGATACAAAATGTTACTAATATTATATAAGTAGCTAAGCACGTCTATTAATCACTTGGCGCTATTATTTGCTATGTGATTATATTAGAATGTCATGTTTTATAAAGTAAAAATACACAAAACTTTACCGCGCTATAGGTATTTAACTTAGTTTGATAGACCTACGTACAAGAATAAAATTGTAATCAAATATGAACAGCATCTAAACTGAGATGAATATCACGCAAACTTGCAAAATTCCATTTATTATTTTATCTCCTAACTATCAATCGTCCTTTTTTTCTGTGTTTTTGTTACATTAATAAAGCGTTACTATCTTAGCGGAGATATCTATTGCTGACCTGTATTATTGTCATAGGGATATTTACAACGTTCATTTATATGTCGGTGTCCCCTCTTATTTTCCGTTCGAGGCCAATCCGATAGAAGGATACTGTTGAAAATTTTTCGTAAGCAGCAATACATCTTGTCGCGAGTCCTATCTCTGGGCGAACATTCGACGACCACCCCAATACTGCGTGTCATAGATTACACAATGCAGAGAGTATACAATCATAACCTTTTCTCGACGACATAAATTTCAACATGGTTATACTTTTATTTCAATTGTTTGCAAGATTTTGAAATAGTTTTCATTGTTAGTTTGTGCATTTTTTTCGGAAGTTCTTTTTATAGCTTTGCAACTTAAATATACGATTATATTCATGTCATTGACATAATTTACCTACTTGAAAATTAAAAAAAGTATCTCAAAATACGAGAAATTAAGATAATAAAGGAATTTCAAAACTTTAAATAATCGCAGTGACGAACTAAACGGTAGGCACAAAAACTATTGTTTAATACTAATGTAAAATCAAACCGCTTCAGACATCTTGACAAAGACTAAATGAATTCCGAGTTTATTATCTACAATTTTACGAATATTAAGTTCTGCAAAAGCATCTGTAGTTTTTTGTCTTTTGCGTCAACGTAAATCAAAATCTTTTATGAACACTATATTTGAGTGGTTATTATAGCAAAAATCTAATACTTGTATAATAATTCGATAAAAAACACAAATCTTTGCATTGTATTTATATGTATTAGATATATATTATACGCCAATCATATAAAAAAGTAGCGAAAGGCGTAGTCAAGTTGCGTAGATTTACCGTGAAAACACCAACAACGCTCGGCACCTAACTTTATAGGTTTTTTAAATTCCTTTTGATACGAGATTTTCTCTGATTTGCATTTTCGACTCATATGAGACGACATCTTAATTTTTTTGGCAAATTTCAATTTAGTACCAATTTTTATATATATTTCGGCTATTATTTTTATTGTTTTACCTACAAATGCTTCTCAATCTATTTAAAATGACACCAGAATCTACGTCCAAACTCAACTTAAACGCGTTCTCACGCTATACTATTTATAATTTGACACAACGTTAATTCATAACAATCACGCGCAGGCTTTTACACTATCCCGATAACGTCACGGGCAAAACAAACAGATCGATCCATTGTGACCTCAACCGTTGCTATCGCATTATTAGTGTTGTAGATATTAGCTATTGAAATCTGACGGTATTTAGTAACAGAAGAAAGTTTGACCGGCTATCATTGTACATAACGAGCGAATAATTGATGTCACATCTAAAACAACAAAATTGTTGATACAGAATAATTTTAAAGCGATCTATTGCGCCATTATTGAAATATTCCAATCTGCAACTTATGTATTCTTTCTTTCGCCCCCGCACTCTACAGTTCCCCGTCTCGGCCGTTCCGTCTAAAACCACTTGTGCCAATTTTCTCGGAGACTCTTTCCACTTTACTTGAGCTTTTATTTTACCCAAACTTAAAGACGTAATTGTAAGTTATATCTTAGCAAAAATGCACTGTATCAAGTAGTGTATAATGATCACATTTGATTGTATCCGTGAATATCGTTGTAGTGAGGAAATGTTTCGAATGCATGGGTATTTTTGGGTACATTTGTAGGCCTAGGCGTTTCTTTTCCCGTCTTTAACTAATGTCTTTCGGTTGTAATGAGAAGGTTTAAGCGGTGGTTCTTGTTTTAATTTAATTCTTGGCAGCTTGTCTCAGCGACAAAGAATTGTTACAAATTGATTGTCTTAAATTATAATGAAATTGGCAACGATAAAGTCTTGATTACTATAATATAAAACTTTTTTCTTTGAAAATAAGTATCTATGTTTTATTAATAATGATAATGTAGGATGTAACTAAAATGACTCTTTTTTATCTCTAAATACCTACTAATATTTTAAAGTTCAAAAGACTGTTTTTTTGTTTGTTTGTTAGAACGCGCTAATCTCTGAAACAATTTGTCAAATTTGAAAAATTCCTTTTTTATTTTATAAAATACTAGCAGACCGGGCAACGGGTTCCATGGCTCAGATTTTTTTATCCGTTCGTTACTAAGCTCTACAGGATCACGACCAAGATTGAAAGCTTATTTGGAAGGAAAAAGTTAGCTTCCCATTATTAATACAAATTTAAATCGGAAAATAAGCAGGAAATTTTTTAAACAAAAATATTAAAAAGTTTTTCAATTCTTCAAAGAAATATATTGCTAATCCATCTATACTTAATATAATAAAGCGGAAGAGTTTTATGTTTTTTTTTTAAAACGCTAATCTCTAAAACTACTAGTCGAATAAGGCTAAATATTTTTTTTATCGTTGTAGGTTTGGCGTAGTGGCTCACACCTTATGTTAAGTGACGATGATGCCCAAGATGATAACACGCTAAACCTAGTGGAAGACTGGCTCTCAAGTGCAGCTGCCGGAACATACCTATTGGTGTTTGGCGACAGACTTTCAACTTGAGGGTGGTAGCTAGCCAGGCGGGCATTAGAAAATATCCTACCACCATGCAACTTGCACATGTACCTATATGATAGCCAGATTCACGAGAAATAGTATAGGCTATACCTCTCAGCTAGGCTTAAATTTTGATTTTTGTTAAGTAAGTCGGAATAAATAGCGCACCCTAACTGCTTTATCCGCGTGCGCTGGCGTAATGGTTAGTGATACGTAAATACAATGCTCTACAAAAATATTGCTCCTTAGTACATCTAAATAAAGTCTGCGATACCATATGCCTATCTCTTATAGTTTTATTGAAAATTAAAAAGTGATGTTTGAACATTATTATTAGGCATGGCATATTAATCCTTACCAACTAAAGATACTTCATCATCAAGACAATTTTACGTAGATAAACTTTGCCCTTTAAGGCATATTATTTGGACGAATAGTTTGAGAGATAATGTAAAATTAAAATAATTCAACACTCTGATCGGGTCTATGACTATTGGTGTAGTGGCGTGAACGAGCCGTGTGACGCATAACCCTGGCCGCCCGATAAAAATATTGTCTATAGGTACTGAAGTATTAAAACACATCACTCAGTGACTTCTTTTAAATTATACGCGGGTGAAACCGCGGGGTACTGCCAGAGTACCTAAAACCGTGAAAGAAAACCGCATCATTTAAAACAATAATAAAGTAGACACTTGAAATTGAACGCAATGTAATCAGGTTAAATTACACGTCGTCGCTGATAAAGCTTAGTAATGAAAACTCTGAGAAACGTGAAAACTGACTCATCCATGTATGATCATTATCCTTCAGGCTACTTTTATTTCTTGTCACATGTGTGTCTTGTCACCATTAGTTCGAGTTTTGTTGGAAAGTTATATTTATACAAGTTTTAAATTTTTTAAACATACAAACTTGCCTATATGATATTCATAAACTATAATTAGGTATAACAAGATTTGTTAATTCACAAAGATATATTATTATTAAATTAATATATTTACGAAACACAATATTTTTAAAATATTTAGCTATTTACGAAGTATTTGTATGGGCAACAGTAAAAAGTAAATTTAATTATTGTCAAAGAACAAAAAAAAAACTGAATAATTATGATTGACTAAAATTACTTCAATTAGATTAAATTCAATCAGATTAAAGTTCCATCGAACAGAAATGAGCCAATGCGTGAAGACCGAGGACAAACACATGATAATCTTATAATATAAAAAAATATATCGACACGCTTACGCATAATAGGGAATATGCATGAAATATTTTTAATCATTATTTACGTTGGTACATAGCCGTAAAAAATAAAACATTGATAAAAATATTTAAATTTAATTTCAAAATAAATATTTAAAAACTGCAATGAGATTAGAGCGATGTAAACGCCACCGTTTTGGCGCGCTGTCACCGAGTATCAGTAACGTCAGCGCACGGAATATAATATATATTTTGTATACTGTAGAGTGTTTTATTCGTTTTATCTCATTTTTTTTAAGACTTATGACTAATTAAGATATAAATGGAAGAGGAAAACAATTTTATAAGTACTGTATTGTAACTATATAATAAATAAACTATGTGTAAAAATATGATAATAAATGCAGCTCATTACGTTTATTTCCATGTAACGCGAGATGAAATTTAAACATTAGAAATATTGACTGGTTGAAAAATGCCTAAAAAACTAGTGTAATATATTTTTATAATCCATAATTCTAATATAGAACATTACGGAGAAGATTCTTAGAGATGTTTCGTCTTTCATAATGAAATATTTTGACAGGTTTATTTCATATTTAATAATAAAGTATTCTGTTGAACCCTACCAGGCGAAGAAACCTTTTTTGCTGTATAGGGCATGATAACTGTGTCCGGATGGCGACCACCATACACCAGGAGTGTAACACCTGATGTATTGGCATACTTAGTGGTATCGAGTTCCAGGATCAGCCGAGGTATATCCAGTATTCAAGTGAGGTGGTTGGGCTATACCCGATTGGATTGCGACCACCATGCAAATGGTGATAAACACGTCACAGTGTTTCTCTTTTGGTATATCGCGTTTCAGGATCAGCTAGTGTATGTATACCCAGCTGCCGATATACTTACAGGCCAGTATGACTGCGACGGCCATCAATAGATTGCCCTTCTCACGACGGTCCCCGTCGTTTCTAGATTCTACTGTATATGTATACCTTCAGGCCCAGTGCCGTCGGCCTGTCACTTTGTCATGCTATTATAAAAAACATTTATTATTATTTTTTACATTTTCATTGATAAATATATATGTAATAAAAAGCGAATTTTAAAAAAAAAAACGTCACAGGTTCTTCTATACTAATAACGATTCCAAATAAAAATACTAGATCTATATTTAAATAACATGCATATATCCTATTGTATTCATACAAATGCTTAAAATTATAATACTTTACTTTTTTGGTTTTTTTTTCTCTTTAATATATTGAAAAAATTAAAATCAACTTACTATCTAAAGTAAAGATAGTATTTAGTAGTAGTAGTAGTAGATAGTAGTTAGATCCCACCAATGTAATATTCCTCATTGTATCAGACTTTATTTTAAATAGCTTTATTCACATAATTTGTGAAAAGTAGTTATGATAATTGACAAGAGTTTTTTGGATTAAAGGAAGAAATGAAAAGGTAATTTGTCGATTACCAATCCTGGTCTATATATTGAAAATATTATATACCTGGTTTTAGTGAACAATATTTTAATAATTATCGACGTAGGATTAAAACTTCGTTCTGGAAAATTTTGTTTATCTTATAAGAAAAACATCTTCCCCATATTGTTAGTTAAATGTAAAATTAATGAGAGACATTATTTGTTAATACACAATGCCAAGAAATAACCAAAAGAGAATCGTTGATTAAAAAGCAATTTTGAAAATGTCTAAATATGTGTTTAACAACATTGGCTAGGGCTTAATTTAGATGACGCCAACAAATCTTAATAAGGCTAGAACAGGGAAAAACGGATGTATTATACGACACAAAAGTCCCAATATAACAAAATATTGTGTGGTTTTATGAAATTACGATGCAAGTGAAACTTTTAAAATAAAATAATAACTTCATCTTCGCCTTAAAAGTCTCACAGTTCCCTCCTATACGGCCAGCTGTAATGCGACATGCAATAGATGAATGAAACATTTTGGGGAAATAGAATAAAAGTTTCACTTTAATAATAACTTCATCTTCGCCTCGAGTCTCACAGTTCCCTGCTCTACGCTTCGACTCGAGTCTCACAGTTCCCTACTCTACGGCCAGCTGTAATGCGACATGCGATAGATGAATGTAAAATTTTGGGGCGATAGAATAAAATATACACTTTAATAAAATATAAAATATACGTAAATATCAGTTTATAGAGTAAATTACATTCAATAATATAGTTTCTTGCTAATTAACAAAAATTATACCGAAATCAAATAGAAAAAGATAAATTTCAAATTATGTTGCGAATGATTGTCACCCTACATGTAGGTAAATTATATCCAAGCATCATAACTCTGTGCCTCGACCTTAGGCCGCGGCCACACCGAACGCTATAAATCTCAACTGTCGGGATCAGGTGACACCACCTTCTTTATGTTTTTTCCCAAGCCATTTTACGGAAAAGATAAAAATCTTTACATATTTTGACGCTGCTTTACGGGGCTTATTCTCAAATTACGCGTGTCCATTATGTAATACTGAGAATGGACCACTTTTGAAAATGAAACTCGAGATATGGTGTTAGTTTAAATGAAGTTGATGAATGTTTGTACATCAAATTTCTTGGATTCTTGAAAAATACTGGATAAATTTTGTAGTGCATTTATCTTGCTCATTATTAAATTTTATTAAAAACATAACAATATGTTTGTCGGAATTTCTAGATCCAAATGCGTGGTATAGTGGTATTAAACTATACTGAATTTATAATCGACACAGTCTGGTCAGAGCTTTAAGATTTGGGTATAACTATGACTACTTTTGAAACTTTACCCATATAGTAACAGTAATTGAAGGATATTAATGTATGATATTTTAGACATGGAATACTTAATTATTATTATTATTATTATTAATTGTAATTATTGAAATAGGTTCTTTCTAATATTTTCTAATATTAACCTTTCTAATCTGTAATTGGTTATTTTGTTGATATTCTGATATAATATCTTATTAAATAGTTTATATAAGTACAGATAGATTATTATGGTTCTTAAAATAAATAAAAATATTAAGTATATGAATATTCGAGTTAGTACGAAACGTTTTCGGATGGGTAATAGGTTCGTGCACCACTACATATTAACAAAATGAATTATCAGTTAGATGAATAATTGCGATTTAATGTCAATATTTAAATGGAAATAATAAAGTAATTTTCAACTGTACGGTCCACTAAGTAATCTTAATAACATTCGTAGTATAACATTTGCAAATCCGTGCAACACTACATTACAATGTTCCTAGTTCAATTATTCAAACCATTAATAGATTATTGTTCAAAACAACTTGACGCAAATGTAAGCTTTATGTGTATTAAAATAAGCTACAATTTTCAATGCATACAAATTATTAATTCATCTCTATAAAATCAACACATGCGATTCTGATAATGAAAATTCTTATAACAAATAATACCCGTAAACACATATAAAAATGCGACTAGGTAAAAAAAGTTTTATGATTTCAAATGCAGTTTTATAACAACAATTGTCGGAAAGTTTGCATTGCGAGCACGCAATGTATAAACATTAGTACGGAAGAGTAGCGAAGCGACTGACTGGCATCTACGTACGTACCCCACACCGCTGTGGACAAAACGAAAATATATTACTTTTCCGAAGATTTAGGAGTGTTTGGACCGAACAATAATGTCCGGCTTTTGTGGAAAAAGACAGATGGAGCTGCATAGGTTATATGAAACGGAGTTTTTCTTTTGTGAACAAATGAAACTTCAGTATGGGATGTGGCTATTAATAATATTTATGTTGCCATGTTATACTCAACCTATTGTTAGCAAAATGTGATAGGAGATTCCTTGGTTAAAAACCAAAATATATATAACATAAATGTATACGGCTTATTTCTTAAACTCTATGCCGCATTACACAATAATCCAAATGTTTTGTTACTATAGACAATATATAAATAAAATTATAACCAAATTTAGGAGATTAAATAAATTTAGAACTAGAAAGTAATACACTGGATCGTCATTTTGAACTTAATAAAAATAACAAAAAACGTAACGATAAATTGTGAAGCATCTGTTAAAGCTTTAGTTATGTAAATAACCGTGGGATAAATCTATTAGATATATATTTTATAAGTACCTAGTAAATGTAAATATGCACCGAGATTTTGTTAATTAATTAAATAATAAAGATAAAATAAACCTTCAATTAATATTTATGTACTCAAATAATCATAGAAAATTTCCATATCGTGGGTATTATATATAGGTTCTAATTTCATATATTTGCTTAATCTTTCTGCCATTAATTTATTTCCAACCTTTACATTATTATCAACCTTTTCCGGTTTATAATTAGACCCATACCATGTCTAACAACAGCTATTGCTCAGTCTTTCCGTCGATAAAGATATTGAAAAATAAAACATAATGAATAATATTATAGTTAATTGATAAAGGAGATTTCATTCGAATGAAACTTTAGTAAATAAAAGTAAATTGATTTAAACAGAGAATGATATTCAGTTTGATTCATTTGCATGTTTTTCCAACTTTATACTAAGAAGGAACTTGGGAAGCGATGAATGTGGATATCGTTTGTCAATAAATCTGTGATTTATTCCTAATACTATTAAAGTTTGTTTTGTTTGTAACAGCTCCCAATATGAAATAATAATAAAAAACATTCTTGTAAAATATTTTCGTTTTGGTCTTCTTGATCGATGTATTTAATATCTTTTAATTTGTAATATCCTAGTTGTGTAAAGCTGTTATCTTATAATATTGTGTTAACATGAGTACTTATTACTGTATTTATATACGCCAAATGTATTTAATATACCTAATTTACGTAGCAACCTAAATTATATCGAAACTCAAAATGTGTAGGTACATTAGCCTAAATATTAAATTTACTATCTCTTCATAGTTTATTTTATTAACTATATGATAAAAACATATATGTAATTTTCAAAAACCATATATATCTATCTTTTAGGTGCCTAATACAAATGGTTATTACTAGGGGTATCTGTGCGAATAGTTTTTGAATCGAATCGAATAAAGTTATTTGCTCTGACCCCGAACTGTGTCGTTTATAATTTGAATATAGTTAAATAATTAATCAGTATATATAGCACGCATTTGGACAAGCATATTATTTTGTTTATAGGTAGCATCAGCGTATGACTTTCTCAACAAGTATGCTCGAGAAAGAAATTCCTGATGCCGTAGAAACTGCGTAAACGCCGTGACTTGAACTGAAATCACTACTTAAACATTGGGGTCAAGAAAAACATGGCCATTATAAATGGATTACACATGATAGTTTTTTTTACGTTAAACTTTTTATTATTAATAATAATGTATACGCAAATCATTTTGATTTTGAACTTCTTGTATTGAGCTGATTTTAACGAACATTAGATATTAGTTTTCAGAATATTTTCATTGTTTCCAAACGAGAAACCTATAAAAATAATGTATTTATCTATTGATAAAGTTTCCTTTCTACGTACCATAAGTTACTAGCTGTGCCCCATGGTTTCACCCGTCGTAAATTTGTAGGAACCAGCTCTCCAACTCCCGGCGCGTCGCCAACGCACCCGTGTAATTAGCCTATCGTCGTCTTTACCTCCAGTAAGTACCTACTTGCTTACAGCTTGCCAGACTACTTGACGTTCATAATAAATGCTTCGCACCTTAGAGTTGAAACTATTATCCTTTCTCAATCTTTCTCAATCAATAGTCTATAAAATGCAATAATTTTAATTAAACAAACAAAAAACAATCTCTCATACAAATCACACAAGCATGCAACCAATTATAAATGTTCTAATTTTATTTGTAGACTAAGACTAGATTCATTTAATCTTGGAAGGAAATAACTACCAAAATACAAGTTACCGTAGTTTGGAAGTTGAGACACATTCTCTGTATATTTTCTTATTTGCTAAAATATTAGTACCTATAGATAAAGTAATTATTAGTAATAATTAATTTAAGAGTCGTTAAGACTTATTGCTTTTAAATTAGAAAATATAAGGTAGACCTGCGCCTAAGATTGCCCTATCCTAAGAAGGTCACCAATTCCACTTCCACTTTCAAAAAGCTCATACTTGTAAACGTTTGAATAAGTTTAAACTTCGTACTCATGTTCGGTTAGTGCCATAGTTAAAACTGCAAGTTCATATCAAAGGTAGGCAGCTGCCATCTTTGTAGTGGTTGACAGTTTGTCAGTCACATTGCAAATTGCCAACGATTTGTAACATCATATGAACAAACTTTTTTTTTTTAATACAAAGTTACTTAGTTTCATGGGCATTCCTAAGAACTTATGTGTTGTTTGTATCCTTTGCAGGTTTTCAATAAAATAAGTAGTTGTTGTTGCCGGTAAAAGTTCCTATAAATGCCTCCCCACCACACGAGTTCCCAAGGTGGCCCGTGCCTTATTATGACTATAGGATAGGATGATAGTTTCTTTGGAAAGTAAAATAGACAAGTAGTCATTTTGGTTAAATTCAGATAAATATGTTTTGTTAGAATACTGATACTATTTAAAGCCTAGGTACTTTATTCTAATTTAGGTTTGAAATTTAAAGTTTTCAGATCTTTGCAGTGTTCTTCCTAATAAGGCCCACCAAAATTGTGAAGATTTTTTTTTATGTAATAAGTTTCAAATTATTTGTGTTTCACTTTAAAAAATTGTTAGAATAAGAGAAAAAAAGTGTTGTTAATTGTTTTTATTTAGAGATTTTTGTTTCGTAGGTAGATTAAGTTTTGCTTAGCCTCAGATAGCCCACATAATTGTATTATTTAAAAAAAACCTATTGTACAAGACCGTTTACGTACCTAAGGAGCTCTTGTTTTACGTTTATTTTTTTTATATTTTTTTTTCGAAATGACTATACTGTTAGCCTTAGGGGCTCTGGAGCCTTTGCGGCTTTTACAGCTTCACCGGGCTTGGCGGCGAGCGCGGAAGGCACTCAGCCGCGAAAGCTAGACAACAAGCTCCAAGGGTGCCAAAGTGGCCGAACCTCGGCTTGGGCTGTTGCCGATCATGCGAAAAAGTCGCGATCTGACTGAATCCCTATCCATAGAAATTCGAGCTGTTACTGGTAACTGGTAACTGGCTCAAGGGCTCTATGCCGGAGGAACGGACCTAGGCTTGAGTTGCCGCTGGAGAGGGTGGTCGTGGCGGGTATTGTTTTACGTAAAAGTATGTTTTTGTTTTGTATAGCATTAATAAATTACTTGGATAATATTGGGCTATGATGAGTACGAGAGAGTAAGGAACATGAGAGGTTTTTAAAATTATTGTTTTTTTAAAGCAGTTTAATTGAATCTGTTGATTTGTATATTGATTTTATAATATTGTGTGGATTTAAGGAACTACGATACAAGCGAAACTAAAATTTTATAATATTGTGTAGTTTTATGAAACCACGATGCTAGCGAAACTTAAAAAAATACAAATTATTGAAGACATGTGACATACATTCTTTAATAACACACATTAACATATACAAAGTTCCGAATTTACGATTGCGATAATTGCGACATGCAATAGATAAACGAAAAATTATGGAGCGATAGAATAAAAGTTTCACTTTAATAAATGAGGAATATTGTGTAAAGTTTTTTTTCTAAACTGTAACTGTATTGCTAAAAATGGGCCTAACAAGACGCACTACGTACCTTAGGCCTCATAATTAATTACTTATGTAATTATTATTACCTATTTATTATATTATACCTAGGTTATTATTATTCCTTATTGTTACTATGCTCTATTTGTTGAATGTTTTAGTTGAAGAGATTATTTTTATACAGTTGGTAAGAAAATACAGCGACATAAAATCGTGTTACTCTACAGTATCGGAACACTATAATGGCCGTTTTGACACCTTATAATAGTGACTTGAGATGACAATATAATTTCGAAAAAAATATAATCAAATACGAGTCGTATCAATAAGTTTTTAGATTTATAACTAGTACTTATTGCAAATAGTAGCTCATTAAAAAGTTTTAATGAAACGAAAATACAAATGTTTAATTAATATACTTAGATAAACAGAATATTGGAATGAAATTAAATATAGGTACATACTTATATTTGTACACAAGAAACATTCATACAGAAAGAGACAGAAAAAAGATGCCATTAAAGGCCATATTTAATCTGATTCGTTCATACTGCTATTTTACCTACATTAATTATAACTCTATAAGTCATTCCATAATTAGTGGGTTATTAGGTCGGGTGGGAATTCTCAATAATAGATACTTTTAGAAATCTAAAAATATGTTTATTAATTTTCATCAGGTTTTAATGTAATTTTGTACTCAGTATATATAATGCCTTAATTAATAGTTATATGAATTCTCAATAATATGAGTAAAAATAAAACTAGAAGGCGAAAATATAATTACTGCCTAATAAATGCATTCGGAGCCGCGGGCGCACCGTTAGTAGAATATGATATTACCTATATAAGAAATGGTGAGCTGAAGACAGCGTAGAATAAGTTAGTATTGTTGAACAAAACATTGTAAGTATAAAATTAAACGCATTTTGATACCGGCTCGAGCATGCCGCGACCGCGTTAATTTATCGGCCGCAGGGCGACTCTCATTACGGGAGACATCTCGCCACCTGTAGAATCATCTATTACGAATTGCGATTTATTTATTGCTCATTTGTACTTTTCACCTCATTTCCTTAATTTACTCTGGGTTATTTTGGAATTTGGAAATAGTTTCCAGAAGTTTATTTTATTTTAAATTTTATTTATTTTTCCATTTTTATTTAAAGACCGTTTACCTATACTATATTTGGCGATTATTTTATCTATAAGGAATAATGTTATTACCTCTGTAATACTAATAATTATTATAGATATAATATGTAGGATTGCCTACATATTTCAACCTACCTAATTTTTATCGGTTGAATTAATTGAGCTAAATTTTTAATATGTTTTTTAAAATGAATTTAGTAGTAGCGTTTTTGTTGATATAGTGATTTTTTTTATAATTTATTTATTATAAAAAAATATTTTTCCAAAAAATAAGTTGATTAGAATTTCAAAGTTACCTGCTACCAAGACGCCATTCTCCTAACTGCTGGGCTCCCACTCTCACTGTGCACGCGGCACGCGCTCCGCCCATAAACATGTCACTACGGAGGGCAACTGACGATTTATGATCTCTCGCTCTAACACAGTCATAACTTAGCCAAACAAAAGAGAAAGCTATAACAACCATCGGTCCCTTGTGGATAGTTTAATTTACGGCACACAGATGAGAGAAAATGAGCTAGTATGCGATTTGAGAATGTAGTACTATGTTGATTTACAAATAAATATTCTGTTTTTTAGTGATTAAAAATTAGTTTACTTAATTCAATAACTTATAATGTAATCTTCCATGAAATTATATTCAGTTGATAGATGAAGTATTGATAAATTTTGCGTTTACTATAAAAGACTTGGGCTCTGACTATCAACGAACCGCTTCTGTTTAAGTTCGCCGTCGGCAGAGAGTCCAACGTTTTATCTCTCTCTAACACGCAATTCCCAGATCGTAAATCTAGAAATGGCCGCATATAGGTTACGCACACTGCCAGCGCAATGGTAGCAGGAGTGCATAAAGTATAGTTATCTCTGTTTTATTGCCCGTTTTACTGGGTGATAAAGGAGACAAGAATATAGACGGGGAAATCAGCTGTTCAGGGCATGCTTTAAACGTGCTGAGGAATGTGGCGAACGAATTGTGTTGCTGTAAAACGATATGAATGTTGCTCTACATTATTTTGTTTAAGTATACTTATTTGGATACTTTATAGAAAAAATTGTGCTACGTGACGTTACGTTTCTGACGATACTTAATGGAATAAAATACAAATTAATCAAAGTTCTATATATATATATTTATATATATATTCATTATTACAAACATTACTATAAACGTTTTACTTTATAAATACATCAATTAAATAAAACCATTATCAAATTTACCAAAATATACCGTAAGTACGAGTATAAGAAATATAAGTAATCCAAAAAAGATTTTTCCTTGAGAATAATTTCTGCAGGTCATTCTGCAATGGCACTCACGTATTTTCGTCTTTTTTATAAATATTTTATTACTTTATTTATTTTAAGTTCTAAATACATATCTACAAAGTAAATTTTTGAAGTGAAACTCCATTAGACACAACTAAGGAGTAACTTAATGTATTTGGTTACATCAGAGTGACAGAAGCGTATCCGCTATGCAGTTTCCGCTTTGATACAAATATAAATAGGTATGTGCATTTCATAACTATGGTCCTTAATGTATAGATATAAATTTACAATTTAATTTTATAAAAATAACAGGGTTTTAATCTAATTGTTTCAACGCTAATATCACTATTATGTTTTATACGTTTTTTGTTATATTTCACTAGATTTAATAAAGAGACATACTGAAATGGTGGCGCCGAAAAAGAAAGTATATGATACTTTTTATTATACATCATATTGTATACTTCTTAAAATTAGAAAAAATGATAATCGCATTTTGAAAAAATATTGATTTATTATAAAATATTATATATATAATATATAATAAAATGTTGATTTCAAAAATGTTTACCTTCAAATGTGTATATAGGTTACACGCCAATATTTATTTTATTTATGACTAAAATCATTAAAAGTGTTCTGAATTATAATTACTAGAATTCACGGGATAATAGATTAATCAGAGATATAGTAATTTTTATAAAATATCCTTCAAAAGTTAAACGTTACAGTTAAAAGTTAAACTAAACGTTAAAACGAAGTATTTTTCTATGTGGATGCGCGTGCGCATTGCTATAAAGTATAGTAACGGAGTATTAAATAGCCCTTATTTAAGTGACTTTTGATAGTGTTTAATTAAATTAATGCATATAACCAGTTTTTCGATTGGGGTTGATTTTTTTGTTTATTAAGAGTTAATGTGTAAAATTATTTCACAAAAATGCAATATAAGTTTACTTGCGTCAATTTTGAAGTAGCATATAAATACCAACGCTGCGCTTCATTCTTTTTTTGACAAATGATTAATTTAATATAGCTTAAGAATGTGTCTAAAAATCCTTTGTGAATTAAGTTTTTTTTACTGTGAATTAAAACTATATTTTTTATAAATATAATTAACTTTAATCAGTCAAATATCTTCCGTTCTGTTCGGTGACCTTTTGCCTTCTTTCTAGTAAGTTCATGATTCCGCGCTCATATAACTTCTGATTACTGTCAACAAAGAATACAACCAAGTTCCATTTGCGAATTTTGAAATCACCGTTATTACTGAAATTAAAAATATTTACTATTTAAAAAGATTAGTAAACTGCGAAATAAATGATTATAAATTTCTTCCAATTTCAGAACATGTTGGTAGTGAGCATCTGACTTGATCATGTGGTTTATTAGAAGCTGCTCAAACTACGTAATCTTTATAATCCCACTTAATGTACTATATGATCCTTTTCTGATACAAATCAGCTTTCATTATTGATTGTGGTGACTTTATATATATATTCATACATAAGTACATATATATATATATAGATATATAAGTATGTATAAGTATACATATATATATATATATATATATATATATACTTATATATATATATATATATTATTGTGTTAATGCGACGATGTGGCGATGAATGAAACGACCCATTTTTTATCATAAGTGATAAAGGGTCACTTGCATTATGTTTCAAACGCATATTGTAAATACGGATTCGATGTGCTTAGTGAGGTTTTCAAATTGACGTGGAACACAAATTTAAGAAGTCCAATTCATCTTATGTAAGTTTTAATTATTTTGTATGGTAAATTTATCCTTCTTGCAATCTGTCACACAGTTTTATGACACACGGATTTCATTTTATCATCATCAACATAAAAAAATTGACCATAACGTTTGTCATCTTTAATAGAATAATCTACCAAACACTTCAACAATATCACACACTATTACAACTATACTATTACGCACAATATTACACACTTCACATAATTATCTCCTTCCGAGCCTCATAGGCTTTTTTGTTACTAACTACTAATTTAATATTTCTATTTGTCGGTTTGCAGGTGCAGCAGAGATATACAATCTACTTAATTTTAAATAATCTATAGATTTTTTTAATTTATTTCCGTCAATAACCAAACTCGAATTTACCTTTTGTTCAGTCTGAGGTGAATCACAGATCAATTACTATTTTTGAGAATACAGTCAGAAGGTTTTCAATGGTAGTGGATGTTGTCAACCTAATTATTGAGAACAGAACATATCAATACAAAGGTCGCTTCTTTATAATATAAACTGTTACTGATGCTCCCATAATCAAAATCAGCACGAATTCTAGGTATCGTCTTTAATTCTTAATTTATTAAGAAAAATATCTTCAAATCTCTAACATCAAGGAAATTATTTGATGAAGTTTGTGATGTATTTGTTCTAAACGATGCTCGGTTAAATAACTGCATTTCACCTGATGTTAAGTACAGTCTGCTGAGAGATCCTATTGACATGCTGACCTATATGTGATCTACTATGGCAAAAGCAACAATGTAGCTGGAAATAGAATAAATGAGCGTGTAACGTGCCACAAAAGCGAGTCATTATGACTTCTGTACAATGTATATGGAAGTTAAGACCTAAATATAAGTTACTAAAGCAATTACAGTCTAACTAAAAACTTTACTTAAGAGATCTTGACCATCTATTCTTACCAAATATTCACAGGCATAATTTGCTATGTCTCTATTATACTTTCAAACACTTAAACAATATATAAATAATTTAATACGAAAAAAATTATATACATATTGTAATGAATGAATTAAGAATAAATAAACAAAGCCAACGAAACCTATCAATAACAATTAACTTATTTAATTGCAATTAATCACTACTTATATTTTATATAATATTAACGTTACATTTCATAAATAAATTTATATTTCACAATACCGTGTTCTGCATAGGTACTCCACAGCATCTTGACACTGACAGATGAAACTAAGCCCGACTCTCATCGCGCTGGGATAAAAGGGTGGGGGAACAACATGGCGTTGAAAGAAGTGTTTTCTATTGGTTGATTCTATATCGCGGTATTTATAGTTCAGTGTTGTTATTTAAATGTTCGCTGCTAAATTCGTACTGCGGCTCAGATATAACGTAACTACAAGGAGCTATACCTTACCACATTTTTGTAATAGTTATTTATTTAATTTAATGATTGCAGATTCTGTGTTTATTTACTAATTTGATTTATAACTTTCGGATTTATTGATATGTATTTCTCGCAATAAGATAGGTACTTTTAAGAAAACAGTTATTTGTAAGTTTTCTAGAGACTAACAAAACAGTAATTGTTAATTTGCAGTTCCTAAGTGATGTGCGTATATTTGCTAGATACGTTTGCCTTTCTTCCTTTTTTCTTCATTCTTCCTACAAATTTGTATAATTCATTGTAGTTATTAATTTATCAGACCGTATCTACTAATTATTAAGTTTATTATGGAAGTTGTACATACGTATTTAATACTACGGTATTTGCCTATATTAATTTATATGCAGTGGAAATAGGAGCGAAAGTTATACCAGCAAAATCCTCATATAACCCGCTAAAAGCTCTTGGCACTCAAGAGTCACTTTATATTATGTATACATTATATAATATATTATGCTATTTTATGTAAAAATTAGTTTATTACACAAAAAGATGCCTAAAACATTTATGAATTATTTATAAAGATTATTTTATATAAAGTATTTAATATATTCAATTATCTCCGTTATTTAAAAAGTTTTACAAAACTAGCGTCAGTTCATAAACAAATGTGCTTTCAATTTATTTATGATATACATGGTTGCTTGTTTAAAATAAGTAACGACTACTTTTTCAATACAGAATTTATAACATTTCATACCATCATCAGTAAACCATTTGGTCTTTGGAGTGAAACAATCATCTATAACTTTGTCATGTTCAATAAGTACATAATATAATTTTAAATTCTATAGTTCTAGTCTCTACTCCAATAGTAATAATATGAAATTTATTTTATATCGGTGACGGTGAATGCATATGCCAAGTCCTATGTTTATTATTGAGTTTTGAACTTTTTGATAGCGAATTGCACCTGATTGCCTTATTTTAAAATTAGATTAGATTAGAACTTATACTAGCTTCTGCCCACGACTTGCCTGTCTGGACTTCACAATTATGTGCAGGTAGAAATGAAAGACATGCCATTGATCGGGATAAAAAGTATCCTATGTTTTTATTCAGGTTATAAACTGTTTGTAAAATGTCATCTAAATACATTTAGCCGTTTTTGCGTGATTAAGTACAAAGATCCAATCGTACAAACTTTCAGTAGGATTTAATTTTGTTCAATGACTTAAAAAAAATTATGTGTAAAGGTTAATAATACATTATTTGCCAATCAAGGAAATACATAAAATAGGTTCCTTTATTAAAATTATGACGATAGTTAAATGGCACGCACGTAAGTGGTTACTCAATCGTAGAAGATAGGGTAAACCGTATGTAACATATTTCACAAGGCAATACGTTGCATGGTTGCGCCATAATCTAATCACTTCTTATAATTTTTCACTAAAATAATCACGTACAAACTGTGTTCCATATTAACATGTGCTGTAAACAAAACAATACGTTTTCAATATCAGGATTTGTTTAAATTAGTGTACCTACATTTTATTTGGTCAATTTTATTTGTTGGTTTATGTGTAAATTAATGTACTACTGGGAAACTGTACTACGGAATAGTACATCAATATTCGTGTACACAGTGTTGATGTCAAAAATAATAATATTGAGTAGAGCAACTTTCATATCAGGTGAAGTGCCATCAACGTCTGGTGCATCGAACGATACACGAAGAAACTTTACGACGCCGCACTTGGTCGGATCGCCCGTGTCACGGGCGACCGCTGCCGATACAATTCTATCGCGGGTTCGAAACGAACCATTCAATTAATAGTTCCGATCAACGTTGCCTCGGACATCAACGTTAGCGGATTAACGGAGGGTGGTGTCCTTTTCTGTTGGTCGCAGATTTAGTGCGGCGCCGCGGCGTGTGGCGTCGCCCGGCGGGGGGTGCGCCGTCGCTCGTAAACCATCGGCCGCCACATTCAACTGACGCGCGCCTCGGCGACAACGCGTTGCGTAACACCGCGCCATAAACAACACGACGTGATCGCCGCCGCACCTGACTGACGGCCGCTTACCCACGTGCGCACCACACATTAAGTATTGTGATCGTGTCGCATCTAAAACACTGACACGTGACCTGACACAGTGAAACTCCACGAACCCTTTTACTCTAGACTGTGAGTTTTGTGAAGAAGTTTGTACGGAGCGGAATGGCGCTAGCCCGTCCGCCGTCGGCTTGCCGCGGCCGCTCGGCTTAAGGTGAGTTTATTGCCGATTTATGGCTACAAACTTCGCTCACATTGAGAGCAGAAGGTCCGTCGAGACTTCTATTTGTAGAACAAAGTTTTATGAAGGTCTTTTACGCTTTATAAATCCGCTTAGAATCTATTTCGAGCGACAATAAAAATGAGAATGAACGTCAACAATGGCCTACGCGCAGAGAGAGTTCGTTCGTTTGAATTTATGATACGAACACTACTTTTATGATATCAACATGCTAAATGTCTTTAAAAGTTATTTCTACTAGGCTTAATAAGTTTCTACATAACCATTAATCAAATTTGGTAAAGAAAATAAAATGAAATCGTTTATATATTATAAAATATCTGAAACAACTTCAAATTTAAAAACTGCTAGGCATAACATTCTGCCTTACGTTCATCATAGATTTTATTTCATCTTATAAAAAGTTATGATCAAATGCACCTTTTTACGTCACTAAATATGACTATCTCAAGTACAATATCTCAAATAACAGTAAAGTAACAGCATAAATTGTTCTACTAACCACCATCACAGCATAGTTCCACAACACATTACATTAAAATTGCCACTTGAATTTAAACCTAATGCACTTGACTTAAGGGCTAAACATTCAACTCTGAATAAAATCAACAGTTATTGAGAGCTACATTGAAATGGAACTTAAAAACAATCTTAGTAAGTTTTTCTCCTAATCATGCGTTTATAGTTAAGTTCTCAACAATTTTTTATTTATAGATTATTGTACTTTTGTCATTTTTCTTAATATACGCACTCATATATTTATAATATAACGATTAATATACATGTAGAACAAGGTATAAATAATAACGTGGGTTGCTGTAATTATAATGTGAAAATAAGTACCTAATGACTCTGCATACCTAATGAGTTAGAGTTAATTTTTTATTAGAAATGGCTCTAATTTTTTTTTCATATATTTAACATCTAGGTATATTACCAAGATCAATATGTCAACTCACTTTTTATTTATCCATAAGACCAAAAAAAAAACAATTTCAGAAAATTATGGTTATACCTAAAATTAAGTTTCAGTAAAATTTTAATATAAAAACGTAACTAATTTACGATTTAATTTTTTCCTCACGAGAAAAGGATATTTGATGAAAGAAATGGCAGAATTAATAATTTATTAAATGTTAGCTATACCCCACGGTTTCATCCGTGTTTTATTCGATCATTTCTCCGAATAATCATCATCGATCATTTCATTCGATTATTCTCACTTCCCGTACTTGACTGCAGTTTTTCAGATTGCTTAACAATCATAGTTCTGCTTCACAAATTAGAGAAAATTCGCTCGAACACGTTCCTTATAATATTATAGTACCTATATAATATTAATTAGGTACATCTATTACTTTAATACGATATGGTTTATACGTAATTTACAATTTACTACCATTTACTATAGTAAATGTTCCAAATGTTATCAATATTTATAGATGAATAACTAATAATGTCATAATATGGATTTTAATTTTAAGTAACGGAATTACCACTCGAGATTTAAGCTGTGACTAATATGAAAACAATACTCGACTTTAATGTTGTAATCGCTATAGAATAGGATAAAGTATTACTTGCGAAGGAATCTGTCGAAACATCTTTAATCTGTTAGTTTTTGTCGTCATAACTGGATTTAATTAGACAATCAAATATCAAACATATTTTAATCAATTTAGGCCCTAAAGAAGGCAAATTATGACAGTCAAAACACTACTACCGGTTCGAAAATCATTCTACTCATCGAGAATAACCGGCAAGAAACTCGATCGGATTTATCAACATCTTACTTTTTCAATTGTTATTTTTTACACTATTTCAATTGTTTACAGTTGTTATAATTTTCAATAGAGAGGGAATCATTTCCAGAAATCACCGTCATTCATGTAATGATCTACTTTATCGATAATGAAACTTCATTAACATGATTTCTGAACTTATTATCCGGAAAATCAGCAAAGTGCTTAGGAAGTTTATTATAAAGACTAAAAGATGAAATTACTATTTTATATTTATTACTAGTATTGAAATTGTGAATGTCATTGAAACGTTGAAAATTATCTAACTTTTTCTGAAAATACATCATATTTTCCAAGATTTATTGGGAGGACAAAATTACGACACTAAATTCTTAAAACTTGTTCCTCAATAATTCGCATTCTTCATGTCTCCATACCTCCATACCTCAAATACTTTATATATAATTATATAAAGTATCTAATAATACAACTAACAATACAATTAATTATACAACTAAATAATTAGATAATAATAAATGAATTATTAATACGTAACTACAATACTCAATATAGGTAGGTAGGTACTTTAATAAGAAAAAAACATCTATTAAAGGAAACATTTCCTTGAGGTAATTACTCTTATGTTTTTTGTTGAGAAAAACTCTTACAAAAGTTTAATTTGAAAATATTATTGAGCCGAAAAACTGAAGAACTAGTTCAAAGAATATTAAAATGATGCGCGGACGCAGATCTATTTGAAATTCTTCTCATGCATGTCGTCGTATTTGTCTTATTTCATATCATTCTGTTAGATCTCAATCACTACTTATTATTCATCGATGCTGTTTGTTGCTTTTCATCATTTTTAACTGGTTTTATACATTGCAGTGACACAATTTCTGCACTATTAAATTATTTTGCTGTTGATACCTACTAGTTGAGCAAACAATTTTATTAACTACTTCAAAAGCCACAATATACATTATCTCGGGAACTAACTGTAGATACGTAAAATTTATTTGGTTTATATGTATACTTGTACTGTACGTGTAGGTAGTACTTAAAATATTTGAATAAGTAAAATTAGGTTTCATTTGTAAAATAATGGATTTTAAAAATTCTAAATGGAAATCCTGGAAAATCATTAGTATCCCTAAAATTTAAAATTTAAAGATCATATGAAAATTTATTTGTATCAATTTCAAAAATAAATAACAATACATATTAGGATTAAACTAGCCACATACAGTAGTTTTTCATGTTATAGGTTTGGTGTTGTGGCCACAATCTCTCCTGATGTTAAGTGACGATGTCGCCTAAGCCTAACACGCTAAGCCTAGTAGAAGACTGGCACCTATGTCCAGCTACCGGCATACACCTATTAGTGCTTGGCGACAGATGTTCAACTTGAGGGTGGTAGCTAGCCATACCGGCATTAGAAAAAGCCCTACCACCATGCTATGGTTTACCTTCATCGAAAGCTCAGGCTCATAGCAGGAGTTTGAACTCATAACCATCGACGCGATGTCCGTACACGTTACCACTGAGCCATCTTTGCATTTACCAAGCCTTCTTACCCTTATCCTACCTAAATAGGGTCGGAAAAACATATTATCCTTCTCCACTCTTCTCTATCAGTTGTCATTTCTGTATTCACAATATTCTTCAAGTGATGATTTATCCTGAGATTTTATCATTAGATACCAATTATAAAATTGCTACTAATCTTACCACTGACTGTCTTATTCCTATTCTATCTTACTTTCTTTATATATTCACAATATTGATTCACTCCGCTTCGTTGGACACCTACCTTTAATTACTAATTGACTTATGCCAATTTTTTATCCTTTACTTCTTCATACTTTTTTGTAAGGTACAAAAAAAATAGAAAATTTATTAAAAAGGCGAGTAAATTCTCATTTGAGTTAACTATAGTAGGTTTCAAATTGTCTTACCCGTGGCAATAAATTATCATCTTAATAGGTTAATGAGTAATTCCAGTAATAGGTACAGGTACTTACGTTTTTGTGGTTAGTACGCGGTCGCAAGTGGCGGAGTTGCGGCCGACGCGCATTCTTTTTTGCCATAAAAGCCTTGTCCAGCGCACATCTGCCTTTATTGAATTTGATTAAGGTTCATGTTTATTTATCACTTATTTATTTAAACAAGTAGGCTTGTATCGCAGTTCCATTTCGAGAAGTTTTTGCTTTTCCGTGGACTTTTATTTTCATAGGTCAGTAGATAACGTTTGCGGTTTGCTTGGGGCAAACGTCACGTAATAATTATAGTATGTCGTCTACTCATGTTGCATATCGAGAAGGTCTGTTACTACATAAAAAAAAACAAAATTAACTTCTCATAAGTAATATATTAATTTCTTTGAATTTCCAATGCTTTGTGAATTTACTTTGTTTATTTATGTCCAATAATTTATACATGATAAATTGTATTCATATATAAATGTATTTTAAAATTATTAAGTCTATTACGCAGAAAGGTTAAAGTATTACAAGAAATTATTAATTTACATAAAACACACCTTTGTTTATAATATTCACATAGCGGCATCGGTTCAATGCACATATCGCTGAGACGCCACAGCGTTTAATTTAAGCAAAAAATTGTTGCGAATCGTCAAACATTAACGGAGTAACAGGTGAATTGCTTACCTCCCGCGTTTCAACAAAAAGCAACATCTGTTAGTGAGAAATGTATGCACGTCGCCCGGTACACGATCATATCTACTTGAAATACGTCGCTCATGACAAATTGCAGTCACTTCAAACTCGACGAGTCGTATTGTTGCAACGGAATCAGGAAACGTTCGATTGTCTCGCTCTACGATTTAATATTCAAGGCGATCTTATCCCGATGCATACAAAATGGAAACGAAACCTCTAAAATCAAACAATCACTTCAGCATTTGACTCCGCTTAATTATCTTATAAGCAATAAATTTTGTTCAATGTTAAAGCTTGTGTCGTTTTAATCCTTACCGCTAGGTGTAACATTATTGCAAAATAAAACATCAACCACTGAAGCGACAACTTTGACTATATCTCATCGGAGTTTGCGTAAAGTGGTAGCACCGTTGAAATTTTTATCAACTTTTAATGCATGTCGCTTGACGCAACGAGATAAAGGCTGGATGTTAATTAATTACACATCGCATACTGTATAATTTATTAAACAAACACGAACCTGTTCATATCTCTGTTAAAATATTAACATAATCGTTCATTTTTCATCATATCGCAATTATTTGATTAATTATTAATTGCTAAGTAAACAAAGCGATGACCCAATATACTTTGTTTATAATTTATTCAATCACCATAAATTTATTGTCAAGAGATCACATTGCACATTCTGAAGACGTTTAGTTATCCATATTTTCATCTATGATTTACAGTGAAGTTACGACCTCAACAGTTCGATAATGAATGAGCTGGTCGTAAACGGTGGAGTCAAGTGAACATTAATGTCAATAAAAAAGCCATAAACTCTATTAGACGTCATAAACTTCACCGCATCTGGTCAATAACTTGTTTCACATACAAATATTAATTAACTGAATAACTTTCGTTTTTTGATTTGCTTCTTACTTAATAAGGTTATATTATAATTTTATGCTTAAAAACAGATGTTTTGTAGTAAAAAAAAAATAAGAATTTAAAACGGCTATTTGAAAAATTAAAAAGTTTAGTTATAGCGTTATAAATTAAAATTGCCGTAGTATTGTCTATATTTATGTGACGTCTTAGCAATGATAAGGTAAACTTGATAAAGAACACGGAAACGCACTTTTGTTATGAAAGTCGTAAAATAAGAATATAAATTACCTCAAGGTGTTATATGCATTAGAACCTTTTGACCACAACTTTCAAAACATTATCACAATGCGTTTCGATTCATTGTAATAGATATTAGCATAATAATTGTATACCTTAGCAGGTGAATTGTTCATAGTTCCTTTTTTTTTCAATTTGTGCAATTTATATTGTTACTTTTTTGCATGTTCTCAAAGACCGTTCTTAATTTTTTTTCTTTTAAAGCTAACGGTCTTTCATAGAATTTTGTAAACATAACGGTTCTGTTGAACGAATTTGCATATTTTTACTATTTAGAATAACAACGGCCGACAATAGGCTGTTTTTGTGTCTTAAATAGCTGTGAGTTGCATCTCAATTTTTTTGTGATTTTTTTGATTTTTTCGTACTGGTGTTTAATGTAGGACACTATTATATTTAATGCACACGTGTTTATTTTGACTTCTGTTTTACTGTTAAAACAATGTTGTCGTTTGTTATATTATGACACAAAACAGCTGTTTGCTAAACCGTTCTTTCTATTATTATTTTTTACAAGTAGTTACTTATATTACGGCATAAAGTATCAGAATTGTACCAAAAAATGGCTTTAAAGTTTCTATAAATACTACATATCATCAGTTTTTGTGATGATATTGCAAAATACCAAAGTGAAGATACTCAAGAACTACTACATAAATATCCATCAAAGAGTTAAATCAAAATAAATTAAAAAAAAACAATTGAAGACACAAAATAAATAATCTTTTATGAAAAATTTTAGCCTAAGTTATATAGGAGAACAAATAACTATGACTTAAAAAAATCTTAATATAATTATATTAATAAAATATTTACCTACATACATGTTGAATATTATAATTTTACAAATATTATTGACTAGTTGAGCCCGCGCCTCCACTCGCTTGGACTACTGAATGCTGTCGATCGAGCGCCCTTGCGAATTGTGCTGTCGCAAAAACGCTTATTGTGGGTGATCTCTAGAAGATAGAGACGCCGGTAAAGCTGTAAAAGCCGCAAAGGCTCCAGGGCCCTTAAGGCTAACAGTATAGTCAGTTCGAAAAAAAAAAAGATAGAGACATAGCTATCGCTAACTTTTTTGTGTATCTTTTTATATATACAATTATTTACTACATTCTTCTTCTTCTTTTGTATCGTTGTTAAACCTCTGATTTAAAGCCACTTTTACCAGTATGTGGTTACTTTCACGGCGTTGTCCGAGCTGGTCATCAGATCAGATGTATGTGGAGGGGCATGACGGACATGTGAGCAAGTGTAGCATGGACTGCACTTGGGCACCACACTGGCACTGCTTGTCTCTCGTAGAAATTATGCCTCACTGGCTAAGGTTACTCTTGCAGCGATCGACTTGGGCCCGCTGTCTGTTAAGACACTTCCAAACCCACCAGGGCTGTTCGTAACCAGGAGGTAGTTTTTCATCTGCTGCAATGTATTCTGGAGGTGGAGCGGTTTAGTAGTCCATAGAGCAAGACGATCTTAACTTGCATTACCACTGGATGAAGAGGTGGAAAACACAGTACTTTAATTTGATATCTCTTATGGTTAACTCTAAAAGTATTATTTTTCCGAAATGAATCACCATTATCGTCACTGCTGCCATTTCGTATGTTACTTTTTACCTAATAAAATATATTCTATAGCCTGGCCAGATAATATAGCTATGAATTTTAAAAAAACCATGCAGTTGCGTAAAAAGAATATAAACGGACTACGACGATTCATCAGTCATTTAAGTTTCAGCAAGTTAATAGGCATCTATAATTTTTTATATGCTCGCGGTTGCTAAATCCATAATGTTTTCTCTCAAAACGTTCTGATTGATCAAACTACTACAATTTGTAATAGCATTATTATAACGTATTAGATTAAATACAAATTTAATTTCACATTGATCATTTAATATTTGAATTTTTATGCTAATCATTATTTGATTTCCGCTATTTAATGAAGAAACGTGGGAGTCGGCTGGCAATCAATATAATAATTATTAATTTAGACTTTAGACTTTATTAATTTAGAATTAATTTAGATGTAGACTGTAGGTAATTATATTTTTATTTACAGAGAGTATAAATAATTATTTATTTGTTATTCTTGACTTGATGACGTTAATGTCTTCTAACTCTTTACAAATTTTAAACCGTAATGAGCCGGTTGTGTGAATTATTTAGGGATCTCAGTTTCTTGAATAAAATATTTCAACGGACAATTAATTAATAATACAATATGCAGTATTTTTCAGTCTCCAGGTATATAACTATTCGACCAAATGTACACCGCGACGCCTTTAACCTCCTTACTTCCCATACCTACTTGCCTACATCTTGCCAGATTAATTGGTGTTCATGGGTAGATACTGCTCAACTCCTTAGGGTCGTAGCGTAAAATTAACTTATTAACTTTCCTCAATAAATAGTATAAATATCAAAAAGTTTTTTTCACATCTCACTGGTAAGTAGTTCAAACCGCGTTCAAACCAAATATGAAACAATCTTTTGAGTTTTAATAATTTATTTTTAAAAGATTGAGATATCATATGGTATTTTTGTATATCAGGCGCAATACCTTCTCAGTAAGACTGATTAAAAGTCAAAGTATAATTTCAATGAATAAACTGAATCGATGTAATGATCAATTGCTTGATAATATTATTATAAAGTATACGGGAACGAAGTTCGTTGGTCTCGGCTGGTGCGGTGCGGTGGTGCGGCTTGAAAATTGTAATATTTCAAAATTACTCAAAAGTCGCGTTCGGTTGAATAATGCGATAAGTTTGCGAGCAGGGCTCGGGGTGCCTCCCGGCCCCGCGGTCCCATCCCACTGTGCGTACCAGCCCAACTTGTTTTTGAACTTCTGCTCTTCAGTTTGATCACAATATACTCTCGCACCGCCTGCTTCATTAAACTGGCACTGATTTGAGAAATACACTTTTTTTTAAATCTTAGTATATTAGATACCTACACACAGACGTCACTATAACGGGCTTCATACCAACTGTTTGGGGATCGTTAATGAGAACTAATGTTGTCTAGATCTTAATAAAATATATACGTACTGATAAAAAAATCGAGTAAAAAAACCTTTTCGACTGACCCGGTGGTAGTCTTGTTATACCTGAGAATGCCTTCTGAAGGTCAAAAATTGAAAAAGTTTTAATAGATAATTTTTTTTTTTCAATTGTATATCACGCTTCAGAAGGGAAGGTGGAAGCAATCTACCTATGTCATTATGTTAAGAATACCATATATCTTTACTTGGAGCAATTTCCTGACTATAAAAGTTGCAGTAGTGGATGATATTTAAATTTTATGTGTACACTTATCAATTCTCGTGTCCTTGTATCCTAAAAATAACCTAAAAATAATTAATATATAATTGAATCTAAGTGACTTTTACAACTAAAATTAGTAAGTAATAAAACGATTGATTTAACCAATAGTTATTTATTTAATTGTATAGTTACAAGGACTAAAATCTTTTGGTTAATTTAAATAGGTACCTACCTAGTCATAAATATCTCACAATTTGAGCTTCAAGGTATTATTAAGTTTATCGGAAACATAATTATTTTTCAGTAATTAATTGTTTAATACTCTACATTTTATAATGCACATAAAGATTTTTTACTGATCTATTCAAAGTTCAATTTATTGCCTATGGTGTAGATATTAGACGATAAATTACACAAGATATATTAGAAGATGTATGACCAATAGTGTGAATACTAACAGTAGGTACCTTACAAGGAAAACATGTGTACCTACCAGTAATTCACCTATATATAATATAATATCCATGTTGTTTAGCCTTATTTATTACAATAGTAAAATCCTATATCATTTTTATACTACAATCCATCGCTATTTTACCATCTGGTAAAGGCAAAACCGTTTGCTATAACTATTTTTATAAATAAATATAGAATACATAATTGTATTATTAAGGTTACAAGCCTTAAATTGCACCGTTTAAAAAACTATAAAATCACTTATAGGTAATTTTTTTCTTACCGATAAAAACTTAACTGACAATACGCTATATAGCGTACTTCTCTACGTCTACATATAAGATTCCACACATACATACATATACGTATTATAATATACGTTTATTCTGGAGGCCGCACGTGGTTCTGGCCATGTGACAAACCGGTCTTGGGCAAGCCTAGTAACCTCTAAACGACACTACGTGAGCAATCTTGAAGGATTCCTTCCACACTTTTGTTTTTAACTATAAAAATCGATGTATTTATAGTTGAGTAATTGTCTAACGTGATTACGTAATCAATTAGGTAATGCTTCGTACTTATAAATGTGTATAAGAATAGACTGATAAAAAATTTGCGGACACAATAAGGTTGGGTTTAGTGTTACATGTGTGTACAACTTAATACCGTATGTTCAACTTATAGTTAAATATAATTTAACTGAGGTATAGTTATAGTTTTGCGTTCTAATTAGTGTAGTTATGTCTGCAACGTATGTTGAAGCGAATATTTATAACCTTAAGGAATTTATCAATTCCAATAAAAAACAACTATGACCCAGATAGCAGTAACCTTTTGTCAATATGATATATATAAAAATATATATAAAATTGTATAAATATATTTTGTACACACACAAATAACAAATAGTCCGTATCTTTTAAATAAAGCAGCATTTTCATAGGTTTCAAACTTAATACTAATATAAGTTTTATACAAGAAGTATACTCGAATGGAACTATACATTCCAAAGGAGAGACGCCGGTAGCAAATACTAGCACTGTAATATATTATGTAGGCATTGTAGGCTCAATTGACATTAGTTATTTATCATTCGAGCCCGTGACAACAATATATCAAATGTTATCACAATCAGTCTTCTCGTAACAATTATGCAAAATAATATATTTCTATAGATGAATGACTTGTTTCCTAACTTTTCAATACTTCTAGGTTTATTTTAAAACATAAATTTATTACATATTTTTAATATCAGTGTTTATTGAAAAATGTAATGTTTAAGTGAACCGAATAAGCTAATGATCTCACCCCAAACGATGCTAAGGACTGGTCGAAATAGAATGCAGTGGTGAATCCTTAGATAACCACCAATAATGTAAGAATAAGAATATAAAAGTAATATCCAGTACATTTATGTAATACATTACTTAGAGACAAGTGTAAGTTTCATGTATAAAGTATTTTCACTTGTAGGTACTAGCTCTAGGTTAACGAGTAGGCTCAATGGATGCTGCAATTGAAAGCACTCGGCTTTTAGTTGAAGCTGCACGTACAAAGTTCAAGTTTCTAAAGTCTGAGAAACTTAAAGAATTCCCAACTCTAAGAATTCCCGGCTAGAAACTTGCTTCGTCTCGTTAGCTGCTCTCCGCAAAACCTCTTATTTATGTTCTTACTTTATTCCATTTACGGTTAGCTTTAATATACCATATTGTAGTGGGGATATTTTTAAACTTCTTTATAGTGGCCCTAAGTTGGATTTTGCCTTCTTCGGCGAAAAAAGAGAATCTTGCTTAATCGTTTTTCTTGATTTTAATTATATGGTTGTTAGTTTTATTCACAATAATGATTTGTTATATAAGTTTTTGTTACGTAACTGTGGAATGTTTTTAGGGTTCCGAAGTCAAAACGGAACCCTTATGGTTTCGCCATGTTCATCTGTCTGTCCGCGGCTTAGCTCAGAGATTCTTAGTATGCACTAGAAAGTTGTAATTTGGTATGGATATACAAACACGCTGATAAAGAGATAAAATAAAATCTTGAATAAAAAAAAATGTTGAGGGTACCTACCCTAAACGTAGCTTCCCTTCTGTAAACGGCCTTTTTTTTATCCTGGAGCCTTTACGGCTTTTACAGCTTCACCGGGCTTTGGCCAAGGAGCTCTGGTAACCTTACTCTCCGCAGGAACACAACACTAGGTCATTTAGCCGCGATCTTCTGTAGGCTGAAGGTATTCTACCAGTCGGGACCCCCAAGTAGAGAAAAACCAAAGAAATTAGAGATAGAGTCAAGTGTCCCTCCATCTGCCAGCTAAATGGTTGTTTTTCGGATATGAGAAAAATTACATGGTAGTAGTACCTATATATAGTGAAGTTAAAAGGAATACTATCAGAGGTAAGTAGGCTTTACAAGTTTACCAGTAATAATCAATCAACTTACAAAATGTACTTGAGAAGTAATTTCGTATAAATTCTATTGAAAATTACTTAAAGCCCCCTCTTTAAGTCTGCACATTGTGACGGGCAACTACGAAAGACTACAATGCGCGTGCCCGATACACACTTGGTAAATATTTTAATATTCCATTTTTATATTCTGATTCTAATATGCTCGAGATTACACCCATGTTTGTTTAAGAAAAAAAAATTGAATTGTCTTAATTAGGAATAGTGCCATCTACTTCAATTACAAATTTTAAAAGCGTTTATGAATTTCTGTTAGTATAGCTTGTTTAATATAGTTCTTTGACTCTATCCTAAACACAAAATCTCATTCTCACTCCCACTCTCATTCTCTAAGTTTTGTGTTTCCAGATCGGGTGAACTACTATATACATAGATTGTTTTCAAGAAGGTTCGAATCCTAAACTTGCGCCGTTTTTAGTTAACCTAGTTAAATTACTAGCAATTGAAAATCAAAACTAGTTTGTTCTGTTTCACGCCTTTATATTTCTAATGTGTTGATATGCTCATTAAAATAACTTTTCGTAATGAATTTATAGTACATAATGATAAAGTCACAGTGACCCTTGTTATAGTAACTAGCTTCACGCGTTGTGTTTTGTGATCAGCTAGATTTTAGTTACAAATGTTTTTGTAAGCCAGTGTGACAACGAGGATACCTGATAAACTTTCATTCCTCGGTGCTATCCGTTAATTACAGATTCTTAACATAATTTCTACTATTATTTTGCAGTAAAGGAATTTTTAATTGCGGCCTGATTAAGGCACCTTATTTAATGATTATATAGTACGTAATGGAATGAATTTTGTATGAAGAATTATATAAAAGAAAGTAAAAATGTTGTAGAGAATCATCTTATATTATTTTACTTCCAAGATCATCAGTCGCAGTGTTTAGCTCATAGTGTTATTAGGTATAGCTAGCTATCTATTATAGCAATGTTTACGATACTGCAGATATCTCTATGTTTTAAGAAGTAACAAGACCTGTCATTTAAAATGTTGATGCTCAATATAACTTTCTAGAATTCGAATCATGCAATTGTAAGGTGTCGGAAAAACGTTGGCAATTCTATGAAAATGCATAGCCGCTAAAGAAACTAGATGTGGAATGCAACATGCGTTCTTTTAATCGGTATCAATTATCAAATTTAATCTTACATAGAAATGTTTTAATGTTACGTTTTTATTGGCACCCGAATGTCGGTTACGACGTTTCATTCTATGTTCGTAATTGTTTCCAGTTTTTACAATGAGCAAGGTGCAGATATAAAATGCAAGCGGCTACTAAGCATTTCAATTAAAATAAAGAACGTAGATATCGTTTTTGCGATCTTTTATCAATATCACTTGCAGTAACTTATAGCTTTGAAACTATTAAAGTTATTTGGTTTTCATATATATATATATATTTTCATATCGTAGAACAGTAAACAGGTGCTTTTTTGTCATTAAATGTTATATTTTATTTATTGAGTTGTTTGTTATTTGTTTTGAAGATTTTAATTTATTAAAAATTAACTGTTCGTAGTTTTTGTGTTAAGGTTCGCCATTTAAATAAGAATGGAATGCTCCTGAATAGCGTCGCTAAACACATCTATGATTTTCACAATCAGATTTGAAAAAATATTTTTGCATTTTACAAGACTCTAAGGAGTGGAGTAGTAGCCATGAACATTAAAGAATCTGTCAAACTGTAAGCAAGTACGGGAATTGATAGTTAATCATATAAATTTAACACGGCTGAAACCGTGAGACCTTAATGTAGCATGCACCTTTTTATTTTATTTATTTATTATTAAATATTACATTAGGTACAGCTATGAGGGTTCATAGGATCCGGTTAAAAATACTTTGTGTCCCGGATTCCTGTGCCCTTCCTCTGGTTATAAAAAATCATATATTATAATAAAAATAGTTACATAGAACAACATATAAAAGGAGAAGTGTTTTGTGTGTATGTGTGTGTGTGTATGCATATGAGTGTGATGTGAGTGTGTATGTAACAACTTCGAAACACCAAAAAAGAACTATGTACCAGATACACAGTATTAACCATGAAAAATACGAATAGGATTAGGCAAAATATTTGTACATAAAATTAATATTATTTAACAATATGTAGTAAAATTTCAGTATCCAAGTAGTTTAGATTTGACAACCAATTTTTTAGTTTTTGTTTTAAGATACGGGTATTAAGGGAATATATAAGGATTTTTTTATTAATTAAGTTATACAAGTATGGTGCAAGGAAAATGTTTTGATGATTTGTAAAACTGGTTCGGAACTTTTGGGTTTTGCAAACTATATCGATTCTACGCTTGGTTGAGATGAGTTCTAGATCAAACAAAACTTTGGGGTGGTGACGTATAATCGTACTGGCAATAAAGAGTTGGCGCACGCTGAGAACTTGACCACATTTGTAAAGTTCTTGAGTAGGAAAGCAGAATGGTTTGAAATACATAACCTTTAAGACTGATCGCTGGGCCCTTTCCAATGAAATTAGGTGCGATTTATGAGCTCCACCCCACACTGATATACCATAAGAAATAACAGATTGACAAATAGCAACATAAACTATTTTCAGTAATTCTGGTTTAGTAACACATCGCAATTTTTTAAAGAACCAAATCAATTTTCTTACTCTCGTAGAAAGGAGATTGATATGAGGTAACCAAGTCATACATTCATCTAAGGTAATACCTAAGTACTTAAGCTGAGTTACTTTTTCAATATTTGGACATGTATTACATTTTGAAGGAGGGAGTGTACAACCATGAACTTTAATAGTTGTTGAGACGAGAGGGATACCATATGGACGAAGGGAGAACGCTATGTACTTAGTCTTGTCAACATTTAAGGTCAGCAGGTTATTATGGAGCCATTCAACTACTCTGGATAAACCAATCTCGGCAGAGGCAAATGTGTCAGTCCACGTGTCACCCTGGAAAATAAGAGCTGTGTCATCTGCGTAGGTGAAAATTTTGGCATTCTCTAGTGGCAACAAACACAGATTATTAATATAAATTAAGAAAAGAGTCGGCCCGAGAATACTTCCTTGTGGAACTCCGAAGTTGATTGGTACTTCTGTACTAGTGAATTCGCCTATCCTGACTTTTTGAGTACGATTGGAAACGAAATCTCTGAAAAGCTGCAGACTCTCACCACGAATACCTAGACTCTCCATTTTATTAATGAGTATGGGAATAGATACTGTGTCAAAAGCTTTGGCCAAATCTAAAAAGACACCTACGCATTTGCGCTTAGCGTCAAGTGCCATAACAACTTCCGAACATAACTCAGAAACAGCATCCTCCGTAGACCTACCAGACCTGAAGCCATATTGTTCATTAGCAAGAAGACTGTGTTTATTCAGAAACCTAGTCAGCCTCGTATTTAATAATTTCTCAAAAACCTTTGAAAGGGCTGGGAGGACAGATATAGGTCTATAATTACCTACGAGGTGCCTATCTCCACCTTTATAAATCGGGTGTATTATAGATTTTTTTAAAACAGAGGGAAATATGCCTTGATCTATGCAGGAATTAAATAGATCAGCTAACGGTGAAGAAAGTATATCACATGCTTTTATTAGAAATTTTGTAGGTATATTATCCCAACCCATAGCAGAGTCTGGTTTCAAGGACATAATGATTCTTTTTATCTCATTTATGTCTGTTGGGAAAATAACTAAAGAATTGGGAGGAGAGTAATAGTTATTTGTAGAAGAACAAGCTAACGACCTATTGTTGTGGTTAATGTTTTCTGCAAGAGTGCGACCGATATTAGAGAAATATAAGTTAACCGATTCAAGTGACTCTTCAGGATTACATTTGCAAAGTAATAATTCTGTCGGCACAACGTTTTTGTTACTGACGTTAACAATTTTCTTGATAGATTCCCAGGTTTTTTTCGGATTACCAGAATAAGATAGTATTTTAGCCCGATTATAGTTAGCCTTCATATTTGCAATAATGTTTTTACAAAAAGATTTATATCTTAAATATGTAGTTTTCAATATTAAATTATTTGTGTCACTTAGGTAGTCGCGACGAAGCTTGTCTCTATTTCGTAAACATCGTATCATTCCTGTACTGATCCATGGAGTAATTTTACGCTGCTTTTTGGGTATTTTACAAAGTTTGGTTTGTTCCGTTATTATATGTGAAATTAAACTTACAAATTTTTCTGCACTAACATTTGCGTCTCCAGGTTTTAATACTGAGCTGAAATTAATTTCCTTAACTATAGACAAGACTTTTACCCAGTCTGTTTTACGAATAAATTTAGGAGCTTTGTTTTTTACAAGTTGGTTATTTATACTAAGAAGAACCGGTAAATGATCTGTAATATCGGTATTTACTACGACAACAAACGAGGGATTAGAAGTTTTAAGAAAAATATGGTCAAGACAACTATTGCCACGAGTGGCCAGCGTGTGAGCGGGTAGTAACCCTAACTCAGAAGTCAAGTTTAAATATTTAGTCGCATCATTGTTTAACTTATCTGGCTTAATATCGATATTAATATCGCCTAATAAAATAATGTTATGGAAAAGTTTGAGATTATTAACAGTAATTTCTAATGAATTTAAAAAGTTATCTATGTTGTAATATGATGGAGACCTGTATATACCGACAATAGCAACACTATTTTTCAATGTAGCAACAAGGCAATTACCGCCATCGTAATTAGGTTCAAAAACACTATGCTCGATACTGTCTCTAACGTAAACAACAACCCCGTCGTTTTGATTATTACAATTCATTGTATAATATAGAGAAAATCCGTCCATGTCCGGAGGATTTTTGTCTTTATGCAGCCAACATTCAGTTAAGATAATTACGTCGCATGAAAAATTTAATCTATTTAAAAAAGCTTCAAATGTAACTAAGTTTTTGAATATACTTCTTATATTGAGTGACATGATTTTTAAACTGTTTAAAGGATCTCCAATGTTATTTATACAGTCTTCAGGATCACATAAAGCTGAATTGGTAATTTTTAGACAATCAAGATCAAAATTAATTATATCATTAGCCATTACATTTGGTAAAAATATTAGTGAGTGGTAATCGACCCGATGAGAATTGAATGTACAATTTTAATACTTGTTCAGTGGAAGGTACTTGTGAAAAAGTGGAAGCATTAAGTTTTACTTTAACAAATGTAAACGATAATCGGCAGGTTAAAAAGTGTATGTAATACATTAAAAAGTATGATATATATTGTAGGTATATACAGGTTTTTGTTATTGATATGTATTGTAGTGTAAAAATTGATGAGTGAATCTTGATAGTGTGAAATGAAATTATGTGAGAGATAATAATATAAGGTTTACAGACTATGTTATGAGAACAAAATTGTTTTTTACGAACATAAGTAATCGATGTATGAAAACATTTTGTATAGAAATATATTAAAAAGTATATAACGAAAAAATGTACGTAATATAGTCACGTTAAGGATATGAGATTATCGAGCTGTTCTTCATTCTTGATATGTACTGGTTGAGATCCTTCACTCTTGCGGACTAGAACTTTTCCCAAATTAGTCCAGCAGAAAGACAACTTATTTTGTTTAACAAGCTGTCGTCCTAGATAATACAGTCTACGTGCCTTGCTAGTGAGATGATCCGCGATGAATATTGGTGAGGATTGGCCACCGATTCCCAAGTGGGAAGCGTTCAATTTGTTCATGGGGTTACTAAGGTTATGAATTTTCACGGCTTTCAGAATGTTAAATTTAGTATTTTGATCAGCTAGTTCCACAAGGATAGACTGTTTTCCCTCTTTTTTTGATGACCATCGATGAATGTTTAGTATTTCCAACGGACGGACATTTATTACTGAGGATAAATTTTGTATATAACTCCGTAACTTTTCTTTCGATTCATCATCACATATTGGTACATTCCTTATTTCTAAATTACGACAAGTTGAAATACGTGTAATTTCTTCGATTTTATTTTCCAAGGAAATTATGTAGGCTTCTTGGTCCTTAATTTTATTATCAATTTTGTTGATATTTTGCGTTATTTCCTCGTATTTATGAGAAAAAAATTCAATAGATCTCTCGATCTCAGTATTTGACGTTCGAATTTCGGATAAAGATTTCTCTATGGAGCAAAATCTAGTATTGATATCATTCCTAATAGAATTTAACATTTCAAGGACATCATCTTTAAAAACTCTAAACTCCCTTTGGACATCATTGTCATCTGTCGATTCAGTTAATTGAAGACGTCTTTGCCTTTGTGTTTTCTTTGGAGAAGGTTTTGTTTTTTGTCTAGTTTTCTCGGTGTCTGAATTATTTTTCTCCGGAGTACGCATCATTGTATAGCCGAGTAAGGGGTGATGTAGGCCTAAATGCGCCCGACGGAGATTGTTTTAGTAAGAGGGCGTGGCCAATCCTATACTAATAGAGAACGTAATGACCAATGCGTGCGCGCAGAGAAGAAATATATCGGCTGTCAGTAGGGTGGTGTTTTTTATAGTTGTTATCTCTCTTACTCGATAATGAATGCCCCTTTCCGGTAATTGAGTTAATGATCTCCTGGTACTTTCACAATAAGATATATGCAGTTGTTATAAAGTAGGACAGTAAAAATGTTTGATATCTCACTTACATGAGAAGTCACGCTCGCTCAGACCACGTGCTGTATTGCTGTAAAGCTTCTTGAAATACTGTACTCCTGGTACTATTATGTGTATTTAATATTATTTTATGATATTATAAAATGAATTAAACAGTAAGTAAACACACGTCCGAGCTCCATGAGAGTCCAAGAGGAAGGAATCCTTAATAATCATGTAGGATCAAATAGTTCTGATATTTGTTTACTATTTGCCAAACACTATTCAACACATAAATTCCTACAGACTGGTATATTTTTTTCTAGAATGTGGAAATAAACCTTTTCTTTCATTTTCGTTTGATAGTGCCACTACCCAAGGCTGGGAAAGAAAATTTATATATAATTTATAGACCCATATCCATATTGTCTGTGTTTAATAAGCTGTTTGATTCTCTTTTATATCCTATTATGCCTTTGTACGTCAATCCTATCTTTACCGAAAACCAACATGGTTTTATGAAATCTAGATCTACGTTTACGAATCTTTTCCTTTATCACGACGGTCTGGTTAATTACGTAGATAATCGTATCCCTGTGGACGATAAACAGATTTTTCGAAAGCATTCGATTTAGTAAATCATGACTTACTTTTACATAAATTATCGTCTATAAGTAGTAGTACTGGTACCCTACTTAATTGATTTGAGTCATATTAAAAAAAACGTTTTGCCGTTGTAGTTGTAAATAGATTTTCATCATAGTTATTCTGTATTGAGTCAGGAGTTCCGCTGGGTTCCCATCTGGGCCACATCTTTTTGTTTATCTTTATCGATGATATCACATTTTGCTTCAAATACTCTTGTTTCTAACTCTATGCTGATGATTTTAAACATTTAATACCCAGGAAAACACAAATTTACTTCAGGAAGACTTATACTGTGTCTCAAATAACACGAAATTTGATATAAATAAATGCTATTTCGTAAGATTTACGAGGGATAGGTTTAATTCACATGATATATATAAATTACAGAAAAAGTTGACTATATTAGAAATCTTGGTATGTTATTTTGATATGTACATTAATCACATTATCACAAAATCTTTTCATATATTATAAGATTTATAAAACTCCCGGTACTAAATTGCACTTATATAAATCCTTAGATCTAATTTAGAATAATGCAGTCCATTATGGAATCCACATTATGACATTTATATAAATACATATATATAAAACGGATACAGAAAAGATTTTTGAAGTACCTTTGTTATATAATATGTCGTATATTACACTATCGTGTGTGAATCGAAAACACACCTTTTTTTTCAAACAATATTTACAGTTAATAATCATTATGATATTTATAATTTAGAGGATGCACAGAGAGGGAGTCACTTCCAGACATCACTATCATTCATATAATAATCCACCCTATAATAACCTTTTGACAGTAAAACCTGCTTAACATGGTTCTTGAATTCATTGTCAGGCAAATCAGTAATGTGCTTCGGGATCTTATTATAGAACCTAACACTATTACCTAAAACTCTTTTATTAGTCTAAAACACGGTATGACTAATTTATGTCTATTTCTAGTATTAAAACTGTGCTTCTATTTGCCAAATCTGGCTTGTCAAAGTTTTTCCAAATATACATTATATTATCATGAATGTAATGGCAGGGCAAAGTTAGGATATTAAATTCATGGAACTTGTTCTTTAGTGATTCGCAAGGTCTCATGATGTATATTGCTCGAATTGCCGCTTTTGTAATATTAATATTGTGTCTAATTCAGCTGCTGAACCCCACAGCAAAATACCGTAAGACATTAAGTTATGAACGTAAGCGAAGCATACTAACCTAGCAGTGGCAATATCTGTTAAATGTCGAAACTTACGTAGTGCGAATGCAGCATAACTTAATCTTCCCGCCAAAGTTTTGATGTAGGGACCTCACTGTAATTTTTAATCATGCATAATTCCAAAGAAGGCAATATTGTCAACTAAGTCCACTAAATTCCCTTCTATCTTGATAATACTATCAAGGCAAATCTGATACATTTGGTTAGATTTGCCTGTAGCAGTAATTTTACTAGAGCAAACCATTCAGAAATTGTAACTAAACTACTCGTATTATTTAATTGCCTAACCTCTAAATCTGTTATTTTCACTTTAAATATAAGTGAAGTGTCATTTGCAAAAAGAACCATGTCAGCATTGTTCTCAACCACTAGAGGTAGATGATTTATGTACACTAGAAACAAAAACGGTCCCAGGATCGAGCCCTGGAGAACGCCGATTCTGAATGAACCCGAGGAGGCTTCTTTAATTCTTTCTGGCAACGGTCTTTTAAATAAGAGATTAGCAGGTCAAGAGAAGTTCCACACAAACCATAGTGTTTCAGCTTAAGTATAAGCGTACTATGGTCAACGCAGTCGAAGTTATTTGAGAGATCACAGAACAAACCGAATGCATCCTGCGAGTCCTTCCAGGCACTAAATTTATGACTTAACACACTTAACATTATGCAATCATATAATGTTATTGGAACTTATGTTTTTATATAAACGGTTCAATGGAGTTATCGGTAGTTCACAAAACACGAGTAAATATCTCCACAAGTTAAGCTCCCCAGGTCTAATAATAATAAATACGTCCCGTTTTACATCCACCACTCCTTTACCAATTTAAGTTTTTACTGTCCAGCAAGTAGAATTTCTAAGATATAATATAATATATTACAAAATACTTGCGACATTTTTTCTAAAAGATAACGAAACTCAAAATAATTATACTCGTATTAGAATATCAATCATCTATCTTCGAAGTACAGTTTTAATATCTATCGTTTTAATTTGCTACTGTTTGTCTTTGTTTTAGTTTCAATTTGTTCTATTGTTATTATTGTTTTATCTTATCTTATTATTGTTATTTGTTATTATTACTTAAATTTGTGGTCTGAGCATGTTGTATTCCACTCTAAATATAAGTGCATTTGATTTTATTATAAGAATACGTTTTATTAAAAATATGTAATGCTATGTTATGTTTGTGATCTATAATCTATACATATAATAAAATTATATATATAATTATATCATATATAATAATTTAAAGATCGATTATAATTAATTCGGGAGTAGACAACTATTGAAATGTTATTTTAAACACTTTATTTATATACATATATTAAAATTGAAGCATATGAAAGTATACACGATACCTATAAAAACAAACCATTTTTTAATTTTAGTCTTGTTTTTCTATCTGTTTGTTCCGGGTATTCTTCGAAACGGTTGGACCGATTTAGACGGGACTTTCACTGGCAGATCGATAATGTTATAGGGCATAACATAGATTTGAATTTTAGAAAAACAATTAGGTTTCCTCAAAAAAATATAATAAAACTTTTTAGTAGTCCACGCGAGCGGAGCCGCGGGCACAGCAAGTAAATAAATAAATCAAAAAACCGTAATACTAAAGAAACACTTAGAGGTTTCTAAATTATAATTAAGTTTTTATGGAAATCAAGGTTGATTATTAATCATTTAAATTTAAATTTTATTAATTATTTTATTTAAATTCTTGTTTCTATGTAAAATTATTTCTTTTCTATTTTTTATTAGTCAAATAGGAAGAAAAATACAAAATACCTGTTAATGTATTACGTAGGAAGCACACTTTAAAGACTAATGAAATAATGCTTAAAGTGTCAGCATTATCTCATGAAGTTTAAGTTTGAAGTAAGAAGCTTAATAAAGGCTCAGCATGTTTCGCATAACAGTATATTACCAAAACTGTAGATTTATCTATAATGTACTTATATAATATGTATAGGTATACGAATATAAGTAAGACAGAAAAAATAGGTAATTGTAAGTTACCAATTGATTTTCCGCTCTTTGAAATAGAGAAAGAAGCCAGCGCATCTATCTTATTACACAGGTAACTACTTATGTAAGCAAAGTTACATGTAGTAGAAAGATCAAAGAAGCATACGAACCAGTACAGTTGTTTCCCGTGATGCTCACTTGTCCTTCCATCACGTACATAATGAGAGAGTTGTATTAGAAACTAGAAAGTGAAAGATATCAAATACAACGTTAAGAAATATTCTGTATAACCAGTGCTCACACTAGACGAGAGAGATCTAGATTTCGATACGCATTAGCCGGATCATGATACTAAAAAATGAACACAATTGTAATCAATTAGGTGTGCGCTGTGTATCGAAGGCAACCTGTTACGTTTACCTACTTGTCTATAAATATTTATATTTACTTCTGTTACATTGTAGGTTTAGGTCAGTTTACTTTAAGATAGAGATCGTTGAATGAAATCATATATAAAACATCGTCAATGGTAATTGTAATAACTAATAATAATCATAACTACGTATTTAATTTGTATATTCTTCAACTGACTACTTGAGATATTTATATTATCTGTTATATGAAAAAAAAATAACAGACTTTTCGGGCACATAATACTGATTTAGCACATATAAATGGTTTTCCTTTATATTTAGGGCATTTTAATTATAGTCATGCTGGCATGACTATAATATGGGACTTATCCCATCACAACCTAATGATAAAACCTAAAAATAAAACCTTTTATACATCAACTGTCATAAAATGATCTTTAGCTAATTTCAAATAAAATTTTAGCAATCTCACTAGAAGGTTTTAATAAAATGCTATGGAACATAGTATATATAGTTTATTTAAATTAAACTGCCTAATCAAGTTTATCTTAATATTATTGGACTTGAGACACTCCATTAGAACATGATATACACCATCTATTACTTCGCACGTAGTATTTAATATTAATAAGAATTATAGAACCTATGAAATGTATCTGGTGGCGGTAGCATTACTGTAACATCTATTTCTGCTGCAAAATAACAGTGCTCACGATGCTGTATTATGATTAGACGCACTTTACACTGACAGACTTTACATTCCAACTTATTATATAGGTTAGTAATATATTAGTGTCGGGCCCGAGTTCGGGGTGCAGTCATGTTTGAGGTTGGTTATCTATATATAGGTACAGGCTGCAACGACTGCTTAACATCCTGGTCCAGTACCTATGTGAAATAGACAGACGAAATTGTAAAAAAATAATCTTGATGATGCCATTTGATTGTGCTTCGTTTGTACCCGATTGTACCGCTTTCGTTTTCGTTTGTATCTCAAATTGAAAAAGTGATAGTAATTTCAAAATTTGACCCACGCTGCACTTTAAGATAGCCAAATTTTCTTTTTGAAAAGGTACCACGATTTTTAAAATTTGAATAATTTAAGTTATACATCATATCAAAATTCTGTAAACTGGGTTCGTCGTGCAATCGTTTGTAGGTACTCAGAAAACTCTTTGAATTTCTAGAATACGTAATAAGCAAAGAAAATAACGGCTACCTGAAAATGTTCATAGAAAACGCTGCATTTCGCCAATTTTTTTGCATTTAGTAAATCTGTAAACCTAAATCCTCGCGTAATCGTTTGTACCCATCGGAAACACTTGAACATTGAGAATATCTGAATTGGAACGAAAATAACAGCAACTGAAAATGTTCATATAGTAAAATTGAATTTTATCACTTTTCAAAATTTCGACAATATTAAAACATAAATCGTCGTGCAATCGTACCCGCAGGAAATGTTTTTTGTATCACGAAAATATCTCATAGGATAAGAAAATAAACGCACTTTTGCACATATCCAAAAACAACCATTTAGCTAGCAGGGGGTGGGGACACTTGAGTCTATCAAAAATTTGCACTTTTTCACTTTAGCAACGGATCCTTGAACCACAAAATGATTTTTACAGACCTAAAATATTTTTGAACGACCTATCCAACGACACACAACTCAATGTGATAGACGAGAAAAAAAATCTTTACGAATTTACGTGTAGGAGAGGTACCCTAACCAAGATTAAGACCTTTCAAGATTATATTTTACCATTCTGTCGGCGTGATTAATATGTATATCCATATGAAATTAGAGCTTTCTAGTACTATGAATCTCTGAGCTAAGCCGCGGACAGACAGACGTACATACCGAAACTATAAAGGGGTTTCTTTTGACATCGGAACCCTAAAAAAATGGACTACATGTCTGTTTGCAACTTTATTTTATAAAATAATATTATTATTTTAAGTCCTCGACAAGTATAATTTTAGTACCTATAAGTAGTCAACATTATGGTTAGATTTAATCTTTTCGTAGCCGATTCTCTTTGGATCGCATCTTTTGCCCAGTAGCGGAATATTTACAGGCTGGATATAGAATACTTGTAGTAATTAATGTTCCTTAATATCTCTAGAGAAACCCACTGTACCCGATTGAGTCGCTACACCATACACACGGTGATAAGCTCGTCACTGTACCCCAAGCCCGGTGAAGCAGTAAAAGCTGTAAAGGCTCCAGGGCCCCTAAGGCTATCAGTATGGTCAGTTCGACAAAAAAAGTCGTCACTGTAACTTTCTTTTGCCTTGTCGCGTTTCGGGTTCAGTCATTGTATATCCAGCTGCCGAGTGGATTAGATTGGATTGAATGGATTGCCGGTATCTCAGTAATTCCTGTTGTTTTTGGATTCTACTGTGCTTACCATCGGGCATAGTGCACTCATTTTGCTGTGCTACTTTAAAAAAAAATACTTTTAGACATAGAGTAGATTATTTGTTTTGTCTAATTCATGGTTGGCCATATTATTTTTTTATATTCTAAATTCAGCAGACTAACCACAAATGTTCGTACGGGGCGTCATGATGTATACATACCCTAGTGATCATATGCTTACCACAAAGATTAACACGAAATCGAAATCTCACACGAAAATGTTTCATACCTTAAAAATGTAATTAGGTATTATTATGGTTTATTATTATTTAGTATTATTATTATTAATTTATGGTCCGTAAATATTAAAATTAATATTAAAACGAGCACTATTTTTTGGTTTACTTAAAATAAAATAAAACATTAAAACTTAATTGTTCTTTTGACTTCTGCGCATTTTATATCCTATAAATGTATTTTGCGCATATTGCAATATATTTAATTCTTAGAATTCACTCAAATATCTAGTTTGCGTCCGGCTTGTTTGATGTTGGCCTTTGTTATTTGTTTTAACGCAGTTTTATTTTAAATTTATGCTAAACCCTGGGAAAATGTTTTATATGTAGAGATACTAAAAATGCCGACTTCATGCATGCGTGGGAAATATCAAATTAGGTGTTAATCATTAATGTAAATAGTTTAAAATGATTTGTATCAATTTAACATATTTTCTCTTTGGATAGATTTTATTTGTCCATATATTTTTATAAATAATATAAAGGAGTCTTGGTATTTTAAATGAAATAACGTGTATATGATGTTTTAATGCGTAAGCCTCGCTAAACGCTTACTTGGTTTTTTTTTTACATCAATTATAGAATTACTGAGGAATTAAAAAAAATTCAATATAACAAGAATTCGGTAGAATAATTAACTGTATTTTTGTTACATTTATCAAGTTTTCCAAACACTGGATAAAAATTGTAACCTTGATTCTAAAGATCTGTTTATTTCGCTTCAAGTTGATTATAATTTATGGTGAGAACATAAAGACAAATATCCGTTCTGCAATTTGTACATAATCGTACGCACTAATAGTACAAAAATATTTCAAGGTAACTATATTAGCAGTGGAATATTTTATATATTGAGACATGTTAAGTGAATTAGTTTAATTATTTTTTTATCTCTATAGTAACCCATCATTTAATACAAATATTTAAACTAATAACCACATTAAAAGTACCTGTGTAAAATAACGAATCAAAAAAAGACAAAACAACAATAATCATCCGTAACAATTACATTAATAAATATTGTTATTTTGATAACTCGAAAGTTAGACTTTCAATTGTTTACATTACGGGTTTTCGTCTTTGAATCCTAAAGAACATTACCACAGAGTTTAAGGTAAATTTGTTGATTTCATATGGATCGACACTAAAGTCCAAACTTATATACTGCCGGCTTATAGTAAGCAAAATTTACTTTAATTTAGATTTTACATTGGAATTACGAATTAGCATTTGAATTTGCAGAATAATTCTAATAGGTTAGGAAAGGTATAAAGAGTACTTATATTTTAGAGATGTATTGCGCGATGAGGTGGAGCTGGCTACACGTTTGATTGATGGCTAAAAGGAAGCCAGACGAATTAAAAAACAATAGCCAATGCATTCATTGCTGTTCGAAAGTTAAACGCTCAATTAAAATCTTCCGTTACTTTCCGAAGACACATAAATGCTAGTTCTATAAACAATTAAAACATTCATTATTCTAAATAAGACTTTAAAAGAAAATAATATAATAAATAACAATCTTGTACTGTCGACAGTAATGTTTCACAAAAAAAAAAATGAGGCGTCATGACACGCAAAATTTAATCATATTTTTATATTGAAATTGAATAAATAACATCGTAATTATATATTAAATTAAATGTCAATGTTATATAATTATTTATTTTTATAAAATTATTTATAAAATAAATATATTTTAATTTAGTTTTGCATTATTATTAAATTCACTAAACTCATTAATATTTAGAAATAACCCAAGGTTAGCATAAGAAACCACGCTGATACTCTACCACACCCGTACAGTATTAGGAGAGAGAATCGTTCAGTAGAAATGTTGAGAGAGGGAGCGCCGAGTCGGAAAGAGCCGACTAGAAGCTATGCTGATCGAATGACGCGTAGCGACGACCCATTGCTTACATCGCATACCACTATTACTCCCGTACAAACGCGCCATTAGATATTTCACATTGAAAAAAGAAAAAAAGGATACAAATATAAAATAATTCGTTGAAACTATTTATCTAGATTAATTTTTATTAGCATTCTTACTTTACAAGAAGTCATTTTTGATGATATTGTATACTTTTATATTAATAATCTTATACTAAATTCAGCTGACATCGTTAGATAAGATCACTTTTAAAACTTTACGAACCATTAATATGCCATTCTATGTTTCAGTCAAATCTAAAGTACCGTGAATAATTTTAACGTAAGGTATAATTAAATTTCATATGTGACTGCACTGTACGAGTATTTGCAATTATATAGACACTTGGTCAGGGTAATAAATTGTTATCTTTCTATTTCCAAGGAAAATAGCGTTATTTTATTAGCATATATTCATAAAAATTAAAATATAATAAATATTTTCAGCACAAACGGCTTTTTACCGTTTCTTTTAAAAACTGTATGTAATGACTCATCTAATTAGGTTGTGTCAATTTTAAAATATTTATGTTAAATACTATGGTTTAGTTCAGTACGGCCCCATCAATCAATGTTAATATATACTAATTAATACTATTAATACTAGTTAATACTACGTACTAGACTAAATTAATACATGAAACAGAGTCACTCATCGACTGTAGTTTGGTTCCGGAACTACACTTTTTTTGTTGAGAAAATTTATCATGGGTACCCTAACCTACCTTTCATGGAGGATGTTGAACGGATACCCGTTCATGGATGTATGTGCGAACGTATCCATTAAAAACCTTAACATCGCCGTAAGACAGAAAGCGGTTTCGTATGCCTCCGCACCCCTGGCAAGCACAGCTTCCCGAGAGAGGCCCTTGAATCAGGTGCCCATAGACCACACTTTCAGCCTCCAGTTTTCATCGAGCTTTTCTTCTTCGTTTTTTTTTTAAATAGGTTTTCTTTCTCCTAGTTCCGAACCCATCAACCCTAAAACCCTCCCAGTAATTTTTGAAGAGTTTTTTTTCTCTAAATAGAGAAAATTATTTATTTAGGGCATTTTAATAGGGCCGTCGTCACCGGCTGGGCAGCAGTAATGTGTCTTAACGCCTAGTTTGAAGGACCCGATATTTTAGGGCCGGGAGGCGATTCCACATCTCACAGTACAGCAAACATAAGAATTTGCAAACGTGTTTTTTCTTGCCGAGATGGAAGATACTGTGTAGCTGTGACTTTAATTAAATACCAGCCCATGTGGTTCCGTAGTGGAATAGAAACTATAGGTTACAGACAAAATAACTCTTCAGAACACTCGCAATGATACATTTTTCTTGATGATTAACAAAAGAAGTCCGTTCATTTAATTCAATAATAAATTACAAACATCACCATTTTAAAGTGCTTAAGACAGTCAACCGCGAAAGCAAGGCTACAAGTTCCAAGGGTGCCAAAGTGGCTGAACCTCGACTTGGACTGTTGCCGTGTATGCAATGAAGTCGTCCATCGTTCTCCTGCGGATCTCCTCATTTCTAATGCGATCACGCAGAATCATCATTAAGATTACTACAATAAATATTTTTACTTCATACAACGTAAAGAAGACTCACTAACGTTACTTGACTTATTCTATCACAAGATGAAAATGAAACGGGGAAGAAACATCTTACAAGTGACGAATATTTTTATTATAAATTGCTATTATAGGAAGAATAAAATTTGCGAATGTGATGCTTCTCTGCCAGGTTATCATAAAACTAGGTATAAATCTATTTTATATAAATGTTTAATGAGTGTCTGTCTGTACTTTTGATATAAGGCTTTTTCTTAAGCTCATATAGTTTTTGTACGTTACTAAAACCGAAACAGGCGTTATTAGGATTTTTATCTGTCTGTCTGCTTGTATGTTCGGGTTAATCTTCGAAACGGCTGAACCGATTTTAACGGAACGTTCGTTGGTATGTAGAGGACTTTTCAAAGAGTATTCTGGGCTGCATATCTTTACACTTTTTCATAGGAGCTAAGCAGTAATAATACAAGAACAATGAAAATTTAAGAAATAATAACCAACTTTTAATTCAGAGAAGACACGTTTTTCCCGTGGAACATCACATTCACATGAACGAAGTCATAGGCACCAGCTAGTTAATAATATGAAACTCGAAAACGTATGATCGAACCGTAACTGTCAATTTAGTAGTCTTAGGGAGTCATGCGTCGAATCATAGATGATTTACGAGTTGCTCACACTAATTGGAGGCGGGCGCATCTCATTCTACATACTATAAATATTTCAACTAAACTAATAAGCGTCTGAGACAAATATGTATGTTCCTACAATTATACAGTCGAAAGGAAACAACGTTTTTATGTCACCAGGTATAAATTATGATATATTTGAAGAGAGGCAGGGCATAGAGTATTGTGAAAATGAGAAATGGCAGTCCGACTTGTGGAATATCTCCATCCTATAGAAGATCGCAGCCAAATCACCTTACGGTGAGAACTTTTAGCAGAGCTCCTTGGGAAAGACGGGTTCAAGGTCCATAGGCTATGCCAAGCCCAGTGAAACTGTAAGCCCTAAGACTAACAGTATAGTCAGATCGAAAAAAAAAATTACTTGAGAGCTAGTCTTTCACTACGCTTAGCGTGTTACCATCTTGGGCCACATCGTCACTTGAGATCAGGTGAGATTGTGGCCACAACGCTAAATCTGTAACGATTAAAAACAACTAGACACAGTGTCGTTACATCACCGTTTATTAAAAAAAATTACCGGTGTATAGATATTTAATTCCTTTTCATTTCTCACTAAAATTATTATTTAGCAATCATATCCCTATTACATAATGTTGGTTAGTTTTACGTTTGTTTTTGAAAGTCTTGAAGAAGAATTACTTTTTTGAAGTCAGAAGCAGTATCGTGTAAGTGATTTATTTATGTTTCAAATATTTTAATAGCAAACGTATTCCTAACAAACATTTTGAATTCGGAGTGAGCGACAATCAAACATTTCGACACCAACAATGAATATTCAAGAAAATAAACGTGTATATTTATATAAATGTACCTTATTTAGGAAACTAGGTAGGTACATATTTTTCCGTTAAAAGCACGTGACTAAAATAACTATCGTACCGAAGTTTACACTGCTCTGTAGAGTTTAAAAATATATTGTTCGATTCTTCAGCATATACGCTTAATTAAGTTTAAACGAATATGCGTGGTTTGGAATGAATTATCAAATATCCAGAACAAATAACGATTATTTACTTCCTTCGAAAGTAATTTCTTATTTTACTAGAATATAATAAATTACGTGATAGAATGCGGACACCCAGCACTTAGTAATGATTTCTGAATAGAGTAGTAGAAGAAATAAACTCCACTCAATGAAATTGTCTCGAGGACTCCGTATTACTACTACATTTATTGTGTTTGACGAAGTCGTTTCTCTGTCGATAAGCCGGTCAAGTTTCCAAAATCCGTGTAGACTGAATAATAACGTGGTACGGAGGCCAGAGGACGAGTAATGTTATGAGCAAGCCATTATTGTCTCGCCCCATGCTGTAAAACATAACGCAGTAGTACCGTGCCGACCCATACGTATACACTTAGAGTTGGAAACAAAAACAATAATATTATCACAATTTATTTTTATTGAATGAAATCTATTTGAAATTCCTTTATTTGTAGTTCTAACAAGTAACTAACTTTATTGTCGGTATTTCTAGGAGCAGTTACTAGTTTCGAAGGGTTACCTATAAAGACTCGACATGAGATGTTTTTTTATTCTAATACTCCATTCTGTGCTTCTGTATTATCTTTTCTGTACAAATTCTATTTTTATCATTATTATTTTCAAATTAAACGCCTTTAGACACGTTATGAAAAAATGATAAGAATCAATTTTTACGATGCGCGTGCACATTGTAACAAATTGCTTACAGTATAAAGTTGATTGCTAATCTTTTTGTTTTAGTCTGGTGAAGATAGTTATGTGACGCATAAGATCTAGTGTGACTATTTAAAGAAGCATAACTTCTAACGCATGTACACAAGTACAAGTATCCACTTTTTTTAAATTTACAACGAAATGTGAATTTAAGTAGGACATTGTTTATTTTTTTTTATATTATTACATTTCTCAGTGAATTACATATTAAAAATTATAAAACATTTTCGGAAACTAATTGTCACCAGATATAAATTCAGTACATACCTATGCACCTTATGAAAATTTATGATGACATTAGTTAAAAAGAATACAACCAAAAGATTAATTACAAATAAATGGCGTTCTAAATTGCGTCGCTCAATGCAATTTGAGATCACACGTAATGTATATCATAAATTTGAACGTGTTAAGTTCTTCCTGAGGCCGTTAATTTGTGAGTTGACCCAATAAATTAATTGCCTTACAGTAAACTACTACAAAGTGTGTAATAAATATGGTTACTTCAAATTTATTATCATGACTGTCAAATAATTTTATTTTATCTCATTATTGTAATACCTCTATAGAGTTACTCAAGCGAAATCGTTTAAGACCGCACTATAATGTAAGACGCCCTGACCACATGGGAACAAAAGAGTTATCAATAAGTTTTATTCAATTGGAATACTTTGTATATGAATTGTGAGTTATAGGCATTTTACAAGCGATTCACTATATTACTATATTATTATTTTAGTTCTAAACATCTCTGCCGATGTCATATTGAGACAAATTTTATCTACACTTAGAGATGCGTACTTTTGATGTACATAGTATATATACAATTCCAAAAATATGGGCATCAATCAATATTAACTGGCATCCGATAAAAGCATTGCCACCGTAAAACTATGGAAACAAACCTCTAGTAGCAATCATTTAAAAGCGCACTATGGCTTTGTAGTTTTAAAATAAATAAGTATAAAAATAGAAACGGGACTCGTGATAAAAGATGTCACCACACTAAAGCTGGTTTTGAAGTTAGACCACATACTTGAAGCTAATCCTTTAATACCAAATAAAGAAGTTGGTGTTTGCGCTTGCGTCTGTTGCAATAGCCAATCGGCTCTCGCGGCATAATTATAGACTGCGTTCAAATTAGGAACGACGTTTGTGGCTCGTGTTAATTGAAAATAGTATTCACTGATTTATATCGTTTGTTGAGTCGGAAGCCTTTGCTTGTAGAATTTAATATGATTAACAGTGTATAGCAAATAGCCATATCATTTTAAGGTATGCAAAGAATTACGAAACGCGCAATTTGAATATAATGGTTGCCAAGATTTGAAAATGAAACGAATAACGATTTGTAAGTAATAAAGTTGTAGTTAAAAATACTTCTTTTTAAAACTTTCTAATAAAACCATTATGAGAATAGATATAAACAGCAGCTTTTTAAAAGTCTTCTTAATATAAATAAAAAAATATTCATTTAAAATCATCCAGTAAAAAATATGAGCACAAATTAAAAGAATGAACTTGAATCAAAATAAATTATGAAAAATCATGTATCTATGCGTCACTATTTTTTTAACACCAAAGTTTTTATTTTGTTTTTTATGTAAATACAAGTTCAATTAATAAGAAGGACAATTAAAACAATTCTCACAGGTGTTGTTCGAATTTTCATTTCGACATGATTCAAAGTAAACAAATTAAATGGCCACTGTCCGTGCTAGGGTTGTCAGTTCGATAAAATGCTTCGAATCGTCGGGTGCCTATCGTCATTCCTTACTCAATTATTTAAAAAAGGAATACTCGTACCGTATGCCTGTATCCTTATCACACTATGAATTTTAAGCTATATTTGTCTCTTTTACTCTTAATGCAGCGGTTGCGCCCGCGTCTTTGATAAACGCGGAATGTGCCGGCTGACTTCAGTCAGGCGGCGCTCATAGGCAATTTAAATTGGAGAAATTGGTAGCGAAGTGTTTCAAGGAAGTTGTATTAGGGGGACCGTATCAATGTTCATTGTAGACCCAAAATTCGAACTTTGCCAAAGAAAGATTATGAATTCATCTGAATATGAACATCAGTTTCCTATTAACAACGATTTAAACTATTCAATAAACAAGGCGCAATGATTGATTATTTCTATAAAAATAAACATTTTTTCTTAATAATTATTCCTATAATTATTACTTGAGTTATTAAATATGTTTTCACTTAAAAAAGTATTTAAAATGGACGACCAAAACTGTATTGTTAAGACTTACCATGTTTTTATAAGGAAACATAAGTCCTATTAATATTAAATATTCATGAAATGTTGACCTTTTAAAGTGAGTTACAACTTACCACTAGATCAGAAAGTTACGTGAAAACTCATAACGACTATTTATCATGCTCTACATCGTAAATTTCTTCGAAGTTTTAACAATGTTGCAAAAATAGGGCAAAAAGCGTTCATTCGAGGCGTTACAACTCGCCATGTGGAATGCACAGAACAAATTTGAAATCGAACCACGACAAGTATTTAAAATGATCGTTTCGATAAGAAATATTTCTTCAAAAGAAACAGAGAATTTTCAGGAATCTTAATAATAATTCACAGATAAATTTAAAGTCGCTCGAGATTCAGTCACTAAATTAATTTAATGAAAGCGTTGTATAGTGAAACGATCGAGTTTAAAATGAGAAGTCTTAATTATATTAATTGAATTAATTTAACAATTACTAACTGAATTGATGATGGATTAGTGGTAGTGTGTTCGATCACCATGTGATCGAATCCTGCAATGAGCATAAAATTTTGGTTTAATAATCGTGATAATTTATTGCATGGTGGTATGGCATTTTCTAGTAATCGCCTGACTAGCTATCACCATTAGTTAATTATCTATTGCCAAGCATCTTGCTGTACTTGAGAACCCGTTCTAATTTTAGCGTGACCCTCTTATCACTAAATAAACTCTATATTATAAATAACTCCATAAAAATACCAGTTTGTGTTGTTATGAAAATTTTAACTAATATTTGCTATTCCAAACTAAACCGTATTTATTAGGAAAATTTAGCGTAATAATGTTTGCATTTAACTGAAAACATTTTTAGAATTATGTAAACTCTATAATTATACATACGTATACGTCATTATAATTCTAATATTAAGTTGGAAGTAAAGCTAAAAATTCCGAAACTAAAGCGTTTACTTCCCGAGAAAATTTTCAAGTAGTCTTGAGCTCTGTATTAAGGGTAGCATAATAAGGCTTTCTGGATTAGGTGTAGCGCTCTTGAGTGAGAATAAACCCAAGGGAAATCCTGGCTCGAAGCTTTCCTTCTAATTTATGGCTCCTCGAGCGGGCAGCGGGCCTTTGTATCGGATATGCCGGGAGTGAGAAATATATTTCTAGATGGATTAACATACTTGCCACTTGTATACTTAATTAGTACTCAGGTATTTTAGTGAAATTTATCTACAAATGATACTTAAGTTTACCGTTGCTTAAAAATGTTGTTTTACGGGCCGTTCGTGAATATTCTCGCAAATTTTTGCGACCTCGTGACCTTTCCCTCCCGCGTTAAGACTTAATTTCACCAATCTTACGTGTGAGCTCTTATAAGTACAGTATGATGTCATTAATCGATGAAAGTGAGACGGCAGAAGTGCTAGCTGAGAAAACAGTAGATGAGCGAGAAGCAGCAATACTGGGCGAAACTTCTAAAAACTTGTCTGCTTGCTCAGTACCGCCGTATCAAAAATGCCTGGACGTGTCGCGGGAGGTGGCGCATCTAAAGCTGGCGGAGTAGATTTTCATCCGTTACAGTGTTCCCAGCCAATGATTTAAGATGCCCCAAAAACTGAGAGGCATAAGGGGTTCGCCTTACTCTTCATCACTGACAAACTGTCGGACACGTTGCTCCTCCAATGTGGACAACCTACGGATGAACCCAGATATAAGCCTACCGTTTATTTATCTTTAAGTGGGAATTATCTTTTACATCCCTAATAATTCGGGAATCTAGTGTTGTAATTAGCACTAGAATAAAATATAATAAATAGTGTTTTGTATTTTACAATAAAATCACATACACACCGAAAGCTCAGGTTCAATGCAGGGATTGGTACTCAGGTTGATCGACTCGGTGTCTTGAAGCCATCATTGCTTTAAATTGATGAAATGTTGACTTTTGATGAACACCCTACTCGTCATCTATTGCCTTTCTTTAATTACGGAGATATTGAAATATCCAAATTTGACTCAGACTGTGGTATTGTATCAATAATTTTCAATACTTGTAACGTTAGAGTGAGCTATTTGGTGATTCGAATTTAAACGTTTTTTATATGTTATATGACGAAACCGGTTAGTGAAAATGCTCTGTATTGTTTTTCCTACCTACACGAACTGTTAGTATAAACAGTGTTTTAAACGTAACCGTATTAAGTAAAGATATAATTTAGATTTCAGATAATTCGACTTCAACGGAATTCTTATATTTAGTTTTTACTGTACTGTATTCTGTTTAATACTATCACTCCTTGTTATCTTAAAAAAAAAAGTTTCTTCACCAGACGCATACACGTCATCTAAGGTAGGTAAACGGAAAAATCGACACTGAAAGTAATAACACATTCCACAAAGTTTCTTGCTAAATACTTTGTAGTTTAAATTGCATAACTATTGAATTCACTATATATTCCTGTGAGACGCGTACAATTGTTTATATTATGTTATTCTAGTATAGGTGTACTACTCCTGATTTTCTTTCTGGTACATATCCGTCCAAAGGTTGCCTGGAAAAGATTGTTATCAGCAATAAGGTCGCCTTTTGTGCATATATTTTATAAAATTTGAAATGATCAACTAGATCTGTAATTAACTGTGTACAATAAATAAAATCAATGTCATTACAATACTTAATGCTAATATTAGTTGTGCCTCATGGTTTCAACCGTGTTAAATGTATTCGATTAGCTCTCCATCGCTCCCGCGCCGCCAATGCATCCATGTAGCCTGTAGATTTTCTCACTTCACGTACTTGGTTCAAGCTTACCTTTGCTTACCTTGCTTGACGTTCATGGTTACTGCTCCGTTCCTTAGAGTCGTGGCGTGAATGTATAAAGCCTATAACCTTCCTCATTAAATAGAATATACAATGCAAAATATTTTTTTCTAATCTGACTGGCAGTTCCAGAGATTAGCGCATTTAAACAAACAAAAATAAAATACTATCTTTTGAGCTGTAGAACATTAAGTTTTGATTAAAGAGGGAACTCTGTTATTGAGAGTTTCAAAAGTAAGCCACAGCAACAATTTTTAGTGCGGAATGTTTTTTTTTTTAGTTTTCACCACATGCTCTCAGAAATAACAAATAGTTTGGATTGTCGCCATTGAAAACAAAGACATAAGGACCGCTATATATTTGTGTAAAGGAATTGATTTAATGAGATCTTAAACTAATTAGATTTCGCAGTCCACTTGTATTTCGTCTTCGCGATGACATTAACGGGACGTCTTCGTCTTAAGTTAGTGTGTGGATACAACTCTGTCTCACCATAAATTAGGAATTATTTACGACATTGTTTTGCTTTTCAAGATAAAACGTTTAACTTAAGACTTACGTACTTCGTGTTAATGGATCGGGTGGTATTGTAAAACGATGAAAAACATTTTCATTCGAGTAAAGCGTGTGTATTTTTGTCCATACAATTTTAACAAACAAAATTTTTAATTTGAACTTTGTTTTTTAAATTGTAAGTACAAAAAGGAATGTGCTCTTGTGAGTTTGTTCCTGGCAACGGAATTTTATGTTTTGGAAAAAAACCATCGAATTGCTGAGTTATATTGTTATAATGTAGGCAGGTAGGTTTTATGATTATTTATTAATCAGACTATCAACAAATAGTTTTGGTTTCTATTATGTAGAATAAAAATAATTAATAGTTTACATTTCCATATCATCATCAATGTATTAGTCCACTGCTGGACATAGGCCTCCCTTCCCATTCCCATTTCCATATACCAAGAGTTAATTGTACATACAAGGTTACGTCATATTTTAATGTAACTAATAAAAAATATACCCCATAAAGCCATGTGAAAATTTAAATAATAGTCAAATTAATATCTGGGTAATAAAACAGCATGCGCCTTGTTTGTCTAGTCGCGAAAGCTTCCTACAATTAATCTGCGGTAGTGAATTAGAGCGATGCACACATGTTTGTAGTGTGGAGACACTTCATTACGAGGGTAGGACATAAATCAGGACTTCTAATATTACGTGCCTTTGTGAGGCGAATTGTGGGTTTGTCCGCCTCGATGCGAATACCATACTGACTGGACTGGAATGGTAATAATGTTGGGTCACTGAAATACCTATAAATGTTCATAGTTCTACTGTAATAAAATTAATATTTGAAGCGGCTAGGTAGTAGTATCTTCGGACTACGCGTCGATCGACGTCAGTTCGTATCCTAAAACAAGCTTGGATTCCTAGTAAAGAAAACATCATGGTGAAATCATAGCATAGTTGGTGGGAGGTCATTTACTAAAGCTGGCCTGTCTAACTAAACAGTTGTAGTTACAATTCACACGTTGAAAATCTATCGCTAAACACCTATTGTTGTGATAACGACTCTCATCCGTGGGCTACATCGTCACTGAACATCAGGTGTGATAGAGTTCTTATATATATGTAATTTGTCTGTTTGGGGAATAATAAGGGTGTAATTAAAGCATTACAATTATAAATTTGATTAAAATAATAACGTGAAGAATTTTTATTACATTCAATATTACTAACATAACATGTTCTTCATATCATTCTGGTTATAGTTATGTATTCATTGAAACGAAATAACAAATCATAGGGTAACTTATATATCGAATTTGTTTAATCCAATATAATTATAAAGTCTATTATATTAAAAAAGGAATTTCTTAAATTACGGTTGGTAAATTTCATCTGTTATCGCAACTTCCATACAATTTACTTTTTTCTGTCACCACCAGAATGAGATATGAAATGTTGAAAGTGTTTTTATTAATTTATTTTTTTCCACTGCGGAAGATAATTTCGCGAGCCCCTCGCGAGATACTCGTCTTACTAATGTGATTTTAATGTACTTAAATGTGCTTACCTATATTGTAGTAATCTGTTTGGTTATGTCGCTTCGTAAGTATTCCATTTTATACATCTGTGGACCTACTGAGTGTTGTAAAAATAGATATAGGTAATATACCTACTATAAGTATTCGTTATTGCCAAATAATTTGTAAAGTATTCATATACTCCTATAACTTTCTAAAAACATATATATTACTTATAAAGCATATGTAATACTTAGGTCTCGAAATAATAGTTATGTCTAAATATGCACATAAAGCATGCACCTAAATATTCGCGTGTTTCAATAAATAAAAATATAAAAGCGGGAGGGGAGAATTTACGAATAAGTGCAATATATAAAAATTTTATCTTTTTTTGACACTATCGGTCCCTCCTTGCTCGGCGTGTTCGGGACAGGGGCGTATCGAGAGTCATTTCGGTCCCCCGTTTGACCTCTTAAGAAAAATGGGGAAGGCAGGGACAAGTGAAAGTTTTGCTTCTGCCTGGAGCCGATATGTAAACATAATCTTCGGAATAATTATTTTGCCCGTTTTGAACAATTTTATTTACACAAATATATCTACGTAATAATTTATCTACAGAAAAAATAAAACACTCAAAAAGTGTGTTAAAAAATGACGCTTTATTTATTTGCGGTAAAAGAATTTTGTTTAAGTGTTAATCACCTTTGATAAATCTTCAATTATTTATTGTACCTATCTAAAAATGGAGAAAATTTCTGTTTTATTCCAATAATAGTTTGTAAAATAAAGATATATTTCCATAATTGTATTTAGTTTAAACATATACCTGTATGTTTTATTCAAATATAAATTGAGCATCTCAAGTTTTTTTGGTAAATGAAGCGGGTAAACGTGCGTGAAATGGATTGGAAAATATTTGGATGAAGTAATTTTTATCGCGACACCTCCTGTGGTGAAAACATTTATTTGCCATTGTATCAACGCCCTACTAATAATTCATTGCGTCGCCTTGACGCATGCTCTCTATTACACATTAAATTGTTTTTGTTCTTTTACACGTTCCATTCGTATCTAGCTAAGTACATTATTTCTATTTTTTTTAAAATTCCAGTTCACAATTATAGACCCAGAAACACATCAACCTGATATTAAATATCTAGCGTTATTAATATGAGCTTTCCAAGCTCCATGTTATTAAACATTGTCAAAGTTATTTTTACTAAAAATAATATTTACAAATGTTTCAAGTAGGTAGGAATAAACTATGCTAAAACATTGAATACTTAATTTGTTCTAAAAATTATATGAATACCTCCAACTTACAAAATTTGTCATTTGTATTATATTCTATTTACATTTTATGTACTTATATAAATAATTTTCTTCTCATATCTCGTTAGCAAACTTTATGGTCGCGTCTCTAGAGCGTTGATTAGTACCGACGTACTTAATGCATTAAAACTTTACCTTGCTGAGTGGTAACTTCGACCCAACTGGCCCGCCGGACACGATATGCGCATTAGACATAAAAACACCGACTTTATTCATTACAAAAAAAATATGACGGTGAATACATTTTGCACAACGATTAGGTACCTAAAAAAACGCATTCTATTTTAATACAAGGTTTAAAGACACTGGAAATTTCAGAATTTCAATTAATTAAATTCACATATAATAAAATTACAATATACCTAAATTAAATAAATATTACAATTTATCATATGACGTAGACAACTTTTGTCTGTATTTTGTAAAGACTTTTAATGATATGCTATGTAGTTTTTTTTTTGTAATTTAAGTTTTATGCTATACTTACAATTACTTACTAAAAGTTACATAAGTATGAAACGCAATTTTTTAAAGTTTTAGTAATTATACTTTACACCGTAATTTAATACAGTACCATAACACATGGTGTAGACGCATAGTTTTAGAAAGTAATAACTTATCCCCGTTAAACCAACTATTCCCTCGACTCCAACATACATCTGTACTTATGTAACCTAATAAACAATGGATATTAACTTACTAGGAAAGACATTCTTGAATCTCTATGAGCGTACCCGACACAAAATTGTGTTTAAAATTGTCTGTTAAAATTAATTCGAGAAATAATCATAATAATACCATTTTGTACGACAATCGCTATGTCGTATATCGTATGGTCATCAGATTCCAAATAAATATATTATTAAATACTAGCAATCCGCTCCGGCTTCGCACATGTAGCAGAGAAATAAATGTAATTAATTCTATTGGTTTACGCGGCGCACGCCTGTAATGGCTTAATTTTTAAAGACATTTTCAACAATCATAGTCATATTCCAGCCAATTTACACAAAACCGTAATGAATTATAAACCTAAACCTTCCTCATGAATCACTCCGTCCATTGATGAAAACCGTATGAAAATCCGTTCGGTAGTTTTTGAGTTTATTGCGTTTAGACAGACAGACAGACGCGGCGGGGACTTCATTTTATAATAAGTTTAGATAAAGCAATCGGACAAAACTAACAATCGTGTTCATCAGACAAGAGCCCATATTATGTGGCAATAAAACTCAACATTTCCACTTAGAAGTCCTTTAAGAAGTCTGTTAATGACATTGATTTAAAAAGCGGCAATGGTTTATGTATTCAAGTTAGAATAAAAGGTTACGAATATGTCATATAAAATTGTTATTTATAAAATGTTAATCCAGAGCAACCTAACATTCCTTCCAAATATGAAACTTACTCGTGAACATAGCAAACGTTGTTCAATATATCACATTTTGATTCGGCCGCACCATAAACAATACAATATATCAATATAAAGCAGACGGTGGCGAAATTTGAACGAACCGAGTGCGTGATATTTATGTGCGACGCGGCGCTCGTGTACAAACGCCTTTATGAACTTGTTCCATTTATGTTTTGTTTTAAATTCGCTTTACAAGTTAATGTAGACTGTTTAATTTAAAATAAGTAAAAAATTGATAATTTTATCAGATGCGTTTTCAATTATCGTCTTCCCGGGACTTCGTATGCGTGGACTTCAGAATTGGGTCTTTACCGAAATTAAAAGTATCTTATGTGTTAATCCAAGTTATAAACTATATGTGTACCAAATTTCATCTAAATCCGATTAGCCATTTTTGCCTGATGGAGTAACAAATATACAAACTTTCACATTTATAATACTATATATATGTAGTAGGATTTAATATTTTGATTTATTTCATGACCTATGTAGTGTAATATAGTTTCAATGAATAAACAATAAATGTTTAATAAGAAAATTCACTTACATCGATGTAGATACATTTTGATATTTTTTTATTAACATTGGACATATACCTACGTAATAAGATTTAATAAACGCGATTTAATGGTTCTCATGTATTACATATACCTTACCTAAAATCACGTAACTTTACACAATGAAAACAAAGGACATTGAATGAAACCTAAAAGTTTAAGGCCTTAAAATTAGAATTGATAAATATAGACATTCAATGCAAAAGTGGTTTGACAATGAACACAGGAACAGAACTAAATCACTCCGCAAGGCACAAGTAGGTACTGTACAACGGACACGGACACTTGCGAGGTTGATGAAGTTGTAGTTTGTAAGGCTGCGCTTCGCACACAGTTATAATCTGGAGTTGCGTTTACCAATGCCTTTCAAAATTCAGCTTTGTTAAAAGATCGACCTAATTAATTCTAGTATTATAGTTCTCATATTAATGTATTGTTTGCTTTATTTCTATAAAAATGTATGTATTTTTTCTGTATAGTAAGATCTACATAAGAACTTAGTTGTACAGGGTATGCAATGAATATAATAATTAATACGTACTATAATTTTATTTCATTGTTTTAGTCTTATACTAGCAAACGGCTTCGACTTCGTTCGCTTTATATAAAATATCAAATTTAAGGATAATAAAATGTAGTCAGCACTCATTGATAATGTTACTTTCTATTAGTGAAAGATTTTTTATGGTGATGCTGTTATGGTTATGCTGGTATGTTTATGCTGATGGTAAGCGGCTAGCTTAGCCAATGGGCACATGTAATAACATAGGTATCACTAGCGCGTTGCCGACCTTGAACCCCCTACCACCAAGGAGCTCTGGAAACCATACTCACCACAGAAAAACAACACTAGGTTATTTGGCTGCGATCTGTTGTAGGGTACATGTATTCCACCAGTCGGATTGTCCCAAGTAGAGAGACACAAACACAAACATTATAATTGTAACAGTGTATAGAAGTATAGATTAAAATATTTTTTACTGTGTGCTGCTATATATGTAAATGTAATTTTATATGTAGATATAGCAATCGCAAACATATAAAGTTTTCCATTCTCTTGCGGCTTGCTTTATATAGAGATGCACCCGTGTAATATGATTTCAAAGATATTTTTTCCTACGAAATATGTTATCAAACCATGTTAAATAATAGATGACATTATTTACTTTCGACATTATTTAAATATAGCTTCAGCTCTGATAAATATGGTGATCGTTACATTTTTTATTATCTGTAACTAAAGTACATTTTATAATAATAGCTTATGTATTCAATCTTTCGGTTTCAGTTACTTAACTGAACTGCTCTCTAAGCAATATATGTTATGAATGCATTTCAATTGTATATATTATATTGTATTGTAAAATCCCTTCAATTTACTTGCAACCATAAGCGACTCGACTCTACAGCTTGCTAGCTACCATTAGCGGCCAAAAATAATAACCATTAAATTCACAAATCATCATCTCTCCTGGACCTATCCTCTTTATGATCCTTCGAGCCGGATTATTCGAAGTTATACAGCCAAGCAGTTCGATTTTGTAACTTCGAACACTATGTTTATATCGGTTAATTACTATAAAAAAGTGTACTTATGTACGCTCGCAGGAAGATACACATTTCTTTAGTGTAAGAACATAAAAATAAGTCTTATTTATCTCGAGTGCCAACAACATTATCTATAGTAATGTAAATTCATTTTACTGATTGTAGTTTTCTTAAATGTGTAAAAATAATTTAACGTTGTATAAATTATTTCAATCAAGTACTAAACGGACCAAAAATAGTAAAACTTCAAAAATTAAAAAAATATGTTGATTTCCTATTAGTTTCTTCTGAAACGTTTTCCCAGTTACATCCCTAGTGGTGCCGCCTCACCTCACACCGCTACATGAAATTGTTTTAAACTTTGATTAATTCCTTGCCAGCGAACTCGTATTACCCTGTTCACAGTTGATGAGTATCTCGGTACTCTGCGAGTATTAACTTAGAGTAAAAGATAATATCATTACATTTTACTAACTGTTTTTATAGTAGTTGGTACCTACGCATTACGTAAATTTGCGAATATTACCTGTGTTGATTGATGTATTAATATTCATATTGGGTATAAAATTATCTTAAGTTAAGACACATTTCATTTAATTCCATTTTATTTGCTAATCATACCTATTAGCAATTATGTAAACTTTAATTTAATTCGATTGACGAAGGCGTTACTTTGCGGAAATCCATCGTAAATAATTTATCCGAAATTTTATACAGATATCACATTAAAAATAAATTTTACATAAATATATAATATTAGTTAATTGATAAGAATAACAGTTTCAATATTAACAATTAAGGCGCGAACTGGATGACGTATTTGTTAGAACATGAATGATTATCACTTCCATTTCTACATTAAAAACACCATAAAGACAGAAATCATGTCAACATTGACAATGTTTGTTTCAAAACCAATGAGGGACATGGGATCTAACCTGCACCAACCCAAAGAAAGCTGAAAAATAATAAATACAATATAATAGAATATCATTAATTCTATCAGAATAAAATCAAGTATGTAGCCATTCAATAAAAGTCTGGAACTTGGTTGTCCGCGTGTGGACAACCAAATCTAAAGAGGCAAAGCGATGTGTGGCTACTACCTCGCGGATTGCATTAATTAGAGGTGTGGGGTTAATTAATATTAATTAACGTCACCTTTTGTCGGAGACATTGAATGCGTATCGCAGTTAATAAATTTAACGGACGCATTGCCTGGCTAGCAGATAAAGATGCACCAGAATTCTATACAAAAACAAAATTCAATATTTACTCAAAAATCAACCTTAACTGTAAAGATTTAAAGAAATTTGTATTGTACAAAACATTTTTATTTACAATATGCCCGTTGTAAATTTCACAGGGAGTATTTAAAGTTTTTGCCACGTAATGCAAGCTTTAAGGCATCCAGATAAGATAGACGTCAGAGAAAAGAATTTCCTGGTTCTGTGGAATATTTCAGTTAAAAGCCTTATTTGATATGTTTTAATTTATGTGGGTAACTTACCTACTAATAATTATGATACCCATAATATGCAGAAGGTATTCGGAACAGGACACCAATAAAACAATACTAGTATACGCAATGAGATAATTAACTTATTCTTAAACCAGATATCGGTGCCGACTAAATTCAAGACTACATTAGGCTATTGTATCGCATAGTTCACGGTTGCATACATTGAGTCCTTTGTTAACAATATGCAAATGCATCATAATGTCGCTATTGCACTTTCGCATAAATCATTTCGTTCGGCCCAGCCGCGCGGACGCCCGTGTGATTATCTAACTACGGATAAACGATAAAAGCTTCTCTGCCCTTTTTTTATTAATTTATTTCTGTTACTAGAGACTATTCCTGAGCAGTTTTTTAAACACTTATCCATGAAAGGAATCATATCCTATCTTATTTGGATCGATTAAACTACCAACCATGAACAATAAAATACTTGGACCTTTGCTAAATTTTTAGGCTTTGTTTCACACATAGATTATACACAGCCTGAATACATAACAGAAGTTTAACATGAGAGTAGTGTACCTATAACTACAATTAATAATACATATTGCGGTTGAAACCGAAGCCAATTTTGAAATAGAAAGGGTTAGGTTATTATTCCTCCGCAGACATATTAAAACGGTACTCGTTTTATGAAAATTAAATACGGGACCCATTTGACCCTTTTGTCTATGGCCACATGTGCTTGGGATATGCAAATGACGTATTGGGTGTTGGAGCACAATACCTACTTGATTAGATTCATATAATATTTTACATACCCAAATGATTATTAATAAATTAATAGGTATGACTAAAAATAATAATATGGAATAAAGAATTATAATTCGAAAGTTGTTTTTTAGCCTATTTGTTTGTTAAAATAGACAATAGTAGGCAAGTGTATAACAATGAGGCTTTAAAATCTCTTTTTCACAAATGCAAATGATGTTGGTTATGAAAAATTTAAAACTTTTTGTATTATGCTCAGTGTGTGATACCGTGTTGTTAAAAATGTGTTAAAAAATACGAGTCAAAGATATTTACAACGCTGATGTTTTACTTACTGTATTATTTATATTTAATAAAATTAATGTTATTTTTATTACGTTCAAAATTAAGCAATCATTTACAATAGTTAAAACAGCTATAAATTAAGACAAAAACTACTTAAAATTCCGTAGAACGCGAGATTCGAGTTAAAATTCCTTAACATCTATTTACAATCTATGAAATTTGATGTTTTCAGTAAATATTTAATTCGAGGAGTATTAAAAATTAAATGCTGCTGGAGAGACTTAAAAGATATTAAGTAAACATCAAAAGTTGATTTATGAAGAGACAAATATCTCATTCTGTCAACCGAATACATTTTGTAATGTTAAAATTACATGATAATGTTGAGTTTAGGATCCCACGCGCCCGGAGAGCGCTGACAGATGCAAAAATATTGCATGAATTGTATCCTGGATGTAACATAATATGAAAGTTTGTATAAATTTGTTTAGGGGATGCGTACGGATAAATATGTAAAGTACTAAATACATACTCCTTATTTTATAAACATAATAATTATCGTTGTTGCTTTGATAATTATATAATACGAAGTTATTGATTTGGCTAGTTTAACTCCTCTGTTACACTGAAAAAAAAAGTTTTGTTAAGAGTAGCTCAAATTTTACCTATTAGTTACAAAATTCGGGGAACTACTAAACTGAGGCCTACTAGTAACCAAACTCTTAACTAGTTTGGGAAGTGCAGCAAAACCAGTTTAGCTATTTTAACAAAAGTTTGGTTACTAAGAAGTAAATTTAAGCTATTTTCTGATTAGTCAAACAGTTCAGCTATCCATTTTTTTCAGTGTAGTGATCGTGTAACTTTTGAGCGATTTGGCAGATTTAACTCCTATTCGCATAATACTTATAACGTACTTATTTGTACTTACTTATTTGTTTTATCGACACGACGCTATTATAGTTCTTGACTAATCTCAGATAGGTTGCGCTTTAGCCGTTATTAACAAGTTTAATATTTATGGACCAAAATTATATTGTTTTACTGACATAAAAGAAAATCACAAAATCTGAACCAGATAGGTGGCGTTGTGGTCGAGTCATTAGCTAACAGAATGGATAGAACAACGTTTGCCCGGCCATCTTGTAATATTATTTACATGTAAGTACCTATATATAATACTTTATGTTGCTAATTTATAAACATTGAAATTAATGTTCTGTACTCTATTGAAAATTTCTCCTAATGTTATAATACGAATTAATATAAGCCAGTTTGTTTTGTAATATTTGTCATTAAATATAATAAATTCGAATTATTCTTTGCTGAAATAAACAGATACTTCATGAAAATATTTTGCGAATAGATTGTTGTTGCAATTTTATACGTGAGAAATGCAATGCCTGATCCAGATCAAACATTTTGACTAATAAATATGTTTATGTACATTTTTATATATAACTTAGATTTACAGTCCACCTGATACTAGTGATGACTGCAGCGCACTGTTAACTCTGTATTAAAACTGGAGCAATATCCTGAGTTCTGATTGATCACAGTGCCTGAGAATTAGCCCTCAAGTCCTGATTTGAATCCTTTGATCTTTTCCTAACTACATTGTTAAATCGGAACTGCGTAGACTAAGCACTGCTGTTTTGCAGCCGATGAAAGTGTGGGTAAGTGTAGTTTCTGCAATCGAACCGGACACATGTTTTACCACATGCCATGTATTAACGCTTTATAATTAACAAACAACGTTTATTTCAACAATGTTTGCATTTACACGAACTAATAAACGACGTTGCGATAAATTTTACTCGGTTATATTAATGTTGTTTCATGACAGAAGAAAACTGTATCTGTGACTTATTATCTCGTACATCTCTTTATATAAAACAACTAGCTGTGCTCACGGCTCCGTTCGCGTGGACTATACAGAATTATTATTTATGAAGATATCGTGTTAATTTTTTTTAGATAAGAACTAGGTGTCTAATGAGCAATACAAAAAAAATCAATTTATCTAGTAGTTTTTTCAAACCTCAATCATTTTATTAACCTAAAAAAAACATGATAGAAGAAGATAATAGGTCAATTTTTATTAGTGTTTTATTTTCTTCTGTGATAGGTATATTGTATAAGATGATTATAAAGTGTATAATGGAATGCGGATATCAAAGCTAACTTGTTCGACATGACACGAAAGTGACATAATGTAGGTACAATAAGAAGTGGTGAGTATCTACATGTTGTTGTCAGAGAAGATTATAGATATCGGCAACAGTAAAATAAATGTTTTCACTTGAACAGAAAAACACATTATCTAAGCTTTCAAATATAAATGAATAAATCTAAATATATTTGAATTCTTGACTTTATAATGTGTTTTAGCGTGATGTTGTCTTAGATTTTTCGATTATTTTTAATACATTTTTGGATAATCTCAAAACATTTTATACTGTTGATATAAAAAGTAAAGAATAGTAATAATATTTGTGCGGTAATTCTTATTTAGATATTTATTTTCAATTTCGTATATCTTAATCTATACTAATACTAGTTGTGTCTGCTGCTCCGCTCGCGTTGATTACCGACTGCCGTCGCGTCGGTTAGACGTACGCGCGAATCATGTTGCCCTCGGTCGAAAGACGGTAGACAAAATGCTTATTATGGGTGATCTTTAGGAGATAAATATATGCTATCGGTGACTTTTTTGTAGGTCTTTTTGAGATCTATAATTGTGTAGAACCTTAATTTGATACATTTCGTATAGTTTGCTCCGCGTAAGCTATCTAAGCGCCCCAAATGCGTCTCTTTTCTGAATTGATTCACCATTATCGACACTGCTTATTTCGTATATTACTTTATCTAACAAAATATATCCTATAATCTGACCAGATATCATAGCTATAAATAAAAATAAAAATAAAACATGTAAATCGGATAAGTGGTTTTCGCGTGAAAAGAACATAAAAGGACAGACAGAGAGAGAGAGAGAGAGAAGTTGAGTTTTTTAATATGTATAGATTAAAAAAGGTTTGTTTGCTTGAACGCTTAGCGCGTGAAACAGTTTTTTTTTTCATGTTATACCTTTTTATTGAGGAAGGTTGTAGACTATATAACTTCACGCTACAATTCTAAGGAGGCGAGTGGTAACAATGAACGTCAAGCAATATGATCCATTGGCGGCGCGGTGCGGTGGGTAGTTGTTCGAATAAAATTAACACGGGCGAAACCGTGAGCCGCCAGCTAGTAATGGTATAATATCTGTTTAGTATTAAATTATTTCCGTAATAAATACTAAACGTTAAGTATCATATTATAAACATAAACAAGATGAAGTTACAATGTTCACAAAATATAAATCTCACGACAAAATTGCGCCCACATTTTATAACTACGCGGCCCGCGGCTCTGCACGCATTTATTACGCAGTAATTATTTTCAAGTCGTAATTTTATTTTTATCGATATTATTGACAATTCATGAGTCTATTAATTGAGGAATGTCGTATACTTCCCGTGTACAAAATTTTATCAAAATTGATTAAGAACTTGTTTTTTATATGTTATTGACAATTCCTAAAGCCTATCGATTATAGAACGACGTATACTTCTTGCTTCTCGTCTACAAATTTTGATCAGAATCGGCTGAGAACTATATTAAACGACTTGTATTTCTCGTGTATAAAATTTTATCAAAGTCGGTTAAGAATTAATAAAAAATATGCTTTTGGAAATAATTATCTTTTACATTTTCAAAAAGTATTTATACTCTCTCTTTTGACCAATGATCATAAGCTTTCCCTGTAAAAAAATTCATAAGAATCGGCCAAGCCGTTTCCGAGTTAAATCCGAACATACAAACAGACAAAAATTTTCGTAATCTGTGTCCTTCATATAAGAGGTCTATCGGGAAATTTGGAAAAGGAAATACATGTACACACAGAACTACAGATTTATTAATTTTATAATATGATAATTCTAATATATAAAGCTTTCAATTTCTATAACCACTTCGTACCGGCCAACATCTAGATCAGGTTGACTGACCTAAATGTGGGTAAATTGATTGACATGAGGACATGTCGTCATTTGTAACGTTCTTAGCAAATTGAGGAACCTAGATATCACGTCTCATTGAAGGTATTTTGATGGAATTCAGTTCTTATGATAACCCACAACAACAGATAAACTAGTTGTTCTAGTCATCCTTGTAATGAGCTAAAGTTACACAAAGTAGGTCAATGTATTGTGAAGGCTCTCCAATTAACTACATTATACCTATGTGCCTATATGGACTTTTTACTTTTAAATTGCTGTGAAAATTACTAGATGGTATAATATAAATAAATAAGCATTTGAGATATAATTTTATCGAAATCTATTAAAATAAAAACTTATAAAAAAGAGACAAAAGGAGATCAATTAATAATTTATATATTCATAAATAATATAAAGGGAGGGTACATAAATTACATAAAACAATATTACATAATAGAAATAATGCGGTATCAAAAAACTTTCATTCACAACAAACGAATTGTCTTAACCCTTCAACCCTTTCAGTCGGGACCATAAAGTTAGTGAAACGTATAAAAATACTGACATAATGTCATTTGCATAATGTTTTAAGCTTTGTTTTTTCATAGGCGTTACGTCTCAAATGTCACCGCAGGGCTGGGGGTGCGAAAACGCCCATTATGGGGTGCCAAGTGTATTAAAAATCGTTTGCGGTCTTTGCATTCTTAAGGTTATAGCTTAAGTGCGTCCAACTCGGAAATGTGAAGAAATGCGGTTATAGGGAGAGCTGATATCATTACTTATAATCAAGTAATGATATTAACTGCACGCTTTCTTTGCCTAATACCTAAAATGATATGATAAACTTAAAAAATATAATGATTCATCATAAGAAAAATAAATAAACATTAACTTTTATGCAACTTAATGTACTTACTTAATCTGAAGATTTAAATATATAAAATTAAAGCAGGTACACGTTTATATGTACATATATTATCTACTTTTAATGTTTTTATAATGTAAGAGAAAATTCTAATATAACTTTTAAAACAAAGAATCGTAATATTTAAGTAATTAACTCCACAGCTTGTATGTCTATAATAATTTAAGTACTTTAAATTTAAAATTAAAGTGTTGTTTATTTAATAAATTTTAATTTTAATTTTGACGCGTTGATGACTCGGTGATAGCGTTTTCTAACACAGCGTCGATCGACGTATGTTCGAACACTACAATGTTCTTGAGCCTTCAGTTAAGAAAAATATCGTGATGAAACCATAGCATGGTTCTAGAGCATTTTCTAATAAAAATGAAAATATTAAGTATTTTATACTAATGAATTAAATAAAATTATATATTATCTATATTTGTAGATATATGATATACACAATAGGTATATACGTAAGTATGGAATAAAACACAACACTACGAGTATACAAGCAGATTTAATATATTAATTTATGTACTTGAATGTGATGTAAAATTTAAAAAAATATCATATAGGTATATAATTTTATAATATTTGTAATTTATTCATTCGTTCTTATGACAACATTAATTCTTGTGACAGATTGTCTGCAAATATTGTTTAACTGGAAGCAAGCGAATCAGGTAAAACCTGTTAACTCGAGAATCCATATTAAACATTAGTTATATTAATTACTTGGCGCTCACGTAGGCTTGCGAATCTCATGATTAACCTGTATAGTCCTAAAATTTATTGAAAACAACAAAACATGTCGATTTATAGAGACTATTTATTATTCGTATTAAGATCTTTATGGGAGTAATATCTCCAGAACGAATGATCAGATTCTAAAATATTTTTCACTGATAGAAAGCTACGAAATAGGCTACATTTTATCATCATTAAAGTATATATTGTAATTAATATGAACGAAGTCGTGACGATTGCTAGTAAGTTTAACTAATGAAAAATTGTCTAAAATCATACGAAGAAAGTGCCACAATTTTTAAACAAGTACGTTGCTTTCAGAGCTTATGAAATCTTTACTGCTGGTGATGGTAGCTTGTATATCTGGTGGCAAGTATTTACAGTGTAATCCTATAATCACGGTGGTCATCTAGAGACTTCGAGAAAGAACGAGGTGGAGAATTACTAGGAGACACATAGTGAATCTTGATAGTAACATACTTAGTGGCGGTCTGACAGAATTAAAAATAAAATAAAATAGTAGTCGCTCTTTTTAACTTTAATTGATAAAAAATTATGTCCTTTTATTCACCTATAATATGCGTTGATTATGTAGACTTTAAGATTGTATGTTTTTTGTAAGGAATAAATAAAAATTATTGGTTGTTTTCATGCACGTACCCAGAAAGCTAGGTAGTTGAATATATACTAGTTGCTTCTGAAACACAAGGAACCGAAGCAAGTCACTCAGGCTCTACTCTGCTGATGGTCCTAGAGTTTTTTTATAATCTATATTTCCATTTTGAATGGCAATACTATTTATTAGCACCACAACTAATGACCTGAACACATTGCACCAGTCTTTTTCAACATGTTGCATTCCACTATAAGGCAAGTGGAAAACTCGTACTGAACGAAACTGTTACGAAAATGGAAAAGCCCGTTAACATCAGTGGGAGTAGACTTGAAGTCTACACGACCGGATGTAGTAGTCGTTCCGGCAATAACAGTTCCGGTACTGACACTCGGTGAGCTTCCGTCGTCTGCGAGGGTACCGTTTCCTTTCAATTGTTTATACCTTCGACAAATAATAAATGATGAGTGCTGATGGGATATTCGACTAATTCTTTTCATCGCAAATAAAAAATTATATTTATATATTTTTGAAATTATACTTCTTTTGACGCGTTTATAGCTTGACCGCCGTAAGTGCAACCCTCCTAATATTATGTGTATTAAATGTGTTGTTTATCATACATATCTATCTCAGTTGCAATAACTTGCATAAACTATTGATCTTAAGATATAGGATATCACCTCAATACTGTGTATATCCAGGCACTCCCCCGCCCCGCATCCCGCAAACTATCAGGAGGGTTGCGCTTACATTGCAGCGTTCGCCCTATATTAGAGGGTAAAATTGTCATGTGACAGAAGTGCGACATGATAACGTCAGCCATCAATGAAATAGTGTAAATTCATTTTACTAACTTTTTATTTATTGTGTAAAAATAAATTACCGTAGTTTAATGAAATTAAAATAATGTTTAGTAATACAACGTTAAACTATGCTTACATAATAAAAAAATATAGTCAGTGAAATGAATTTATATTATTATCATTGATGACTGACGTCATTACGTTATCGGCACGCGGTATACCTAAAATTTTGGAGTTACATTTTTTATTACACCAAATAAGTAGGTAGTAGTAAATAACTTCTTACATGTTTAAATAAAGTACTACTTACTCACACGTTTTTTAAATTCTTTTCTTTCTTAAGGACTTGTCGCTTTTCGTTAGAATTCTCCGTTGGGTAATTTTCTTGTAATACTACTATATTACATACTTGTAATGTCGCCTTGTAAGTATTGCTTTTTCATAACCCCCCAAGAGCATCTTCTATGAAATATTTTATACCTTACCTTTACCTTTGGATTCTAAGAATTCACTTATTACTAGTATATTATCATCATTTACCTCTATATGCTCTATAGATGCTAACATTATAAAGCTCAAGAAATTATTTGTTTGTTTCAACGCACTACTCTCAGAAACTTCGAATCAAATTAGAAAAATTCGTTTAGCATTTTATAGCCTAATAGTTGAGCATGGTTGTAGGTTATATAACTTCATGCTACGACTATAAGAAGTGGAGCAGTAACCATTAAAATCAAATAATCTGGAAAACTGTAGGCAAGTACGGGAAGTGAGAAAAACGATAGGGTTCGTTGGGTGTGTTGGCGGCGTCACGGTAGGTTCGAATACATTTGATAGATTTTTATTGATTAAACCGCTGATCTCAGTGATTGCCGTTGTGTTTGTATTGGACCATCAGGAACAGTGCCGTGTGTTTGCCGAGCTTACTATATGCCTATAAAAAATATAATTGTTGCATAATTGTTGTAATCAAATGCGAGTATGCCAACAAAAGCGTATTTTTTCCGAACCTATCTTATAAAATATACTCTTATAATGTGGCCAAATAACAGATTCATAAATAAAAAACAATACATACATATAAACGTATATATAAATTAGATAAGTAGCTTTCGCGTGAAAAGAACAGCGGACAGACAGAGAGACGTTGAATTTTATAATATGTGTAGATGATATACGTCCCTATATTAGGTATATATATGTAATAGAATGTATGTCCGATTCGAAGCCTATACACACGAAATAACGAAATACTATTACTGGAGCACCCCTTAGAAAACCAATAAGAACAATAATAAATAACTCTTATCATATTTCGAGTATGCTCCTGGTCGCATCGCGAGAGATCCAAAGCAATATATCACTAGGAATTTACGAGGCAAGATACGACAGGAAAATTGCAAGAATGGTGGCGCAATCTATCTTAGTTGGGTTGGGGAGGCCGGGAAACAGGAGCAGGGAGTCGCGCCGGGAGGGGAGAGGAAACTTCGAGAGGTTATTAGTCCAAGCATCTGTTGTTGAGCGGGGGCGTGATGAAACTCTCTGTAGCTACAAGCTAACAAATCTAATTGCTCAGTAGGCGCTCGTGTAGCGGCGCCTGGCAAAATGGCCCCTCATGTGGTACGGCTATTTGTTAAACCTCCAGGTGACCATGAAGGATTAAGGATTTTTCTCATGTGTTTATTAGAATTATCGTATATAACTCTATTACTTATAGATAATTAAGTTTTTTTTTAGTTATAATTATTTTGGCGCGTTTAGTAGAAGGTATAATTGAGATCTACGCGAGCATTATGTGACCGAAGTCACAATCAAATTAACTTATTTATACTACATAGGTTATATTATTTTTACTGTTGTTGGCAAGCAGAATATAAAAATGGAGTTATTTTGTTTTGCTACGCCAAAGAACTATAACTTATGTGTTGTACACACATTATTTTATTATTATTTCACTGATTTTTTAGGCAATTATACAAAAAAAATATTAAACTATATAAACAGAATTCACCTAAAAACTTTTAAAGATCTGCCTTCTCAAAGTATCTAATATTTTTAATAAGTAAACATTGTAGCTTAACTTTATCAGAACTATTTAAATTGTAAACAGGTAGGTAGGAAGGAGTAGGTACTGAGTGAAAATGAACCAAAATCGTATTTTTGATATTGTTTACTAAGCTGCTGATTTATTTAGGTACGTAGGATTACTAAATATTCATATATGGTTTAAGAGATTAAATCTTACTAGCTAATCTGTTCAGAGCTAGGCTGTAACGCGCGGACTCGGGATTCTTGTTCCATTGCCGACATAGTTTCGGGGAAAGGTGTGTAGGCGGCATATACTTTTTTGTAAGCCCCGCTTGACGCGAGATAACAAAATACGAAAATTTTAGTTCTACCGTGTACCCACCTCATACAATCTTTTTATGCTTATCTTTCTGTGATTTATGACTTGTTCGGCGTCCAACAACGGGAAAGAAAGGAGGTATACAAAAGTAATTTATTTTTTAGGTTTGTTTTTCTTGTCTTACCATCGGTGCGTGCGGTACTGGCCACGGGGCCACGGGCCGAACATGTTTTTGAAGTTGGCATTTTTGAGATGTCGCAATATGATTTAGTGTTGACCCCGCGTGTAGGCGGTACGGTACGGTGCGACGCTCACTGCTTAGTCCGATCGGAATTTTCGGCTGTTCGTATAAATCATAATACATTAATAAATCATTTGTTATATGTCACATGTATGAGCATTATACAGATTTATTTATGATGCGAAATGTTTACTAAAAATTATGTTGAGTCATGTCAGTAATCCCATATTGTTATTGGGTACTTGAATTTCATTCTCTTATATATTATTATATTATATACATTAAGAATTTATATCATATGTATAATAAAATACTTTCTTAAAAGCGCGTTTCTGTTTTTAAATAACTGATTTTCTAGTTTCAATACAAATACATCATTAGGTATATCACATTTACATTACTTGATCCAGACATTTAAGCAAACTCGAAAGTTAACGTTAAAACGTGCAAGCCATATGCTTCAACAATATTAAAAGTTGCAAACAATTATAGCCTATTATAGTTTATACAATTAACAATACAAATATATATTTAACTGCCTATATTTTCAAAGTAACTTTAGTTGAAATTGTATACCTAATACATGATAACAAGCATTATTTGTTGGTTATTTAGCACCTACTTCGTCTATAATACCTACTAGGTAGGTAATGTGTTTTACGTCAAATATCGCTCGCTACCAGATAAGTATTATTTTACTTATCTGTGCTCCCTACCTTTCAAATACAATGATATTTTACAGGATGTAAATACACATTTACGTTTATATAAGTAGGAATAAATACATTAATAATTACATATTGACCACGAAAATGCTTATCGTATCATACAACATGTACCTATCTGTTTGAAAATTCTAACGTAAAATATATTTTCAAGGTATATTGTGTAAAATTTTCTTTATATATTTGTGCAGAACACGGATCAGCGATATGTATGCATAGGAGTATCATTATAAATAGTATAATATATCATATCATATCATATATCATAATAATAGTATCTTCAGTAGTTTGTTGTAAACTTCGCCATGACTTTGTTTTTATAAAATTAAGATGCTCACTTATTTTAGCAAGCACGTATAAATAAACCTGATACCAATCCTGATATCAGTCTCATTAGAAATGATTATAGGGTTGATAATGGACCTCGCTTCTCCATAAAACACCCGGTTTTTCTCTTTGCATGAAGATTCCCATATAGTATAATGTAAGAAAATTAAACGAAATCAGTTTGAATCCTAACTATACCTAATGTACATGACGAAGTGAAGTTATATTTCATTAATTACCTACTTTATTTTATATATTTATATTTATTTTGATGAGTAAATACGATTTAACATGAATAGAAAATTAACGGAATGTTAGGAAAATAAAAATGAGAGTACATACAAAATATATTTGATTTAACACAAGAGTTTTATAACTGTAGCCGTAAACAGTTTTAGCGACCGGATCGAGACGCGGCGACGAAAAAAACGGACGTGTCATAAATTCAAAGCATCGATTTCGAAACTGCGTTATTAATATTCAGAAAAAAGTTCACACGCTTCAATATTCGACAAACATCTTGTTCTCTCAATTAAGGCTCTTTACAGACCGGACATGGTCGGGACAGAATTATTCATGATGCTACCTAACGACATGTCACTTGGTTAGAGTCTTGTCATACTCACGCTTTAAAACGACCACTGATTTTAAACTAGATTTTGTAACTGTAGATATGTTTTATGATTATAAACGCTTTTTTTCTGCCATTATAATCATCACGGGATATAATAACTTAGATAAAGTCACTGATTTAACGCAACTAATAAATATTACACTGCGGATGAATATTTTTTTAGAGAATGTATAAAGAGTTTTTTATATTTTTAGTGAAAGAGAATTTAGCATTTAATTTCCGATCCTTCCTTGAAGGAAAGGAACAAATCAATTTGATGTAATTATACTTATGATACGGGGAAATAGATAACTTTGGTAAATGAGAATTATTTTTTAAGTATTAAACAGTAGACTAAAAACAATATACAAAACTTATCTCGCAACTTTTAAATATACTTGAAAATTATGTAAACACTATATTGCACCTAAATTAAACTGCTTTACTTTATTTAGCTTGACAACTACCTGGTCTATTAAAAGAAGAAGAAGAAGCGCTGTCTAAAGAGTTGTTCAATCTAAGTCCCTCTTCTCCTTTCCACAACAGAACCACACGCGCTGGGCTAAGGAGTCACAGCTTTACGGTAATCTCCATCTCGGCACGAACTAAAAAGTTCGCTTTGTCCTATCTTTGTCGTACCGTGAAGCTGTGGAACCATTTCCTGGCCAATGTTTTTTTATCTTTATAGGTTTGGCGTAGTGTCCCCAATCTCACCTGATGTTATGTGACGATGTGGCCCAAAGTGACAACACGCTAATCCTAGTGGAAGACTGGCTCTCAAGTGCAGCTGCTGGAACACACCTATTGTTAGAAAAAGCCTTACCACCATGCTATGGTTTCCTCACGATGTTTTCCTTCACCGAAAGCTCAGGCTCATTGCAGGGATTCGAACTTACGTCAATCGACACGAAGTCGTACACGCTACCACGGAGCCATCATTACTTTTCCCTGCTTCCTATGACATCGTGTCCTTCAAGCGTAACGTGTAGAGATATTTATGCAGGCCGGCATGACGGCAGATGGTTTTCGATTTCTCGGTGGTCGCCGTTATATTTGGATTGTACTGTGCTTACCATCAGGGACAGTACAGTCAATGTGCCGAGCTACTATAAAAAATAAGTTATGTTAAAACATCTATCCATTTAGTTCACTACCTTATTGAGTTATTAATAGTGATTAATGTTGCTCGATTTTTTCCGAATACATAATCATTGCTCTAATCTTGTTCACTTAAGGAATGTTTTTCAATACTCATTATAAAATTATACGAGTTTTTTTACAATACTGTATCATATAAAAAAAACGAATTAAATCCTTTTATAATTTCGTATAACTTAATTCACGTGAGAATTTTCTGCTACGAAATTTTTGAGCGACTTTTAAATATGACACATTGCACTTAATTGCCGTGTTTGATCTTGTCCGCAGGTACGTGCCCGAGCCGCGTCACTACCAGGAAATTTTACATTTGTGACACGTATGTATGTAATTAAGTAATTAAAAACTTTCCATCGTGTTGTATAGTATTTTCAGGAATTAAATTTTTACTGGTTAATGTTCTGATTTTTGGGTTATAACTGTAAAATCTATAATTTATTCATTTAATCTTATGTGTCATATACTTAATGTCGACGGATTGTCGAAACTAGTATATCGAGTTAAAAGTATGGCATAAAGTTTTCTGTGATGTTAATTGCAAGCACATTTAATTTATAAATATAGGTAGACCGGGAATTTAAACTACAATAGGTATATATATACGTATTTAGATTTATACGTATACTATTTGGTCTACATATCTAATAAATATAGATTTCTTTCCAATTTTCCCTAGATGCTTAATTACCTAGGTGTTCGTTTTTTGTAAGACATCGAGCCGAGATCAGTCGTCTAGATATTTATATTAATAAGCTAAGAAGATTTAAGTTAATTACTATGATGAATATAGAAGATCAATAAACAAAGTCTGAGACTAATACGGCCTTTGATTCGATTCGTAGTCTTGAAGCTATAAATTAAAAAAACGTAACGCTAAAATAAATGAAAAAGTAATAAAATATATTAGCACATTTATATACCTACAAATATTAAATGGAAGTGGTGGCTTGTAGTTGGTGAGGAATACAAAGCAATAAATAGTGTTAAGTATATGTGTATATGTTAAGTGTGGAAAGGGCTTTTGAGATCCACTCGAGTTATTTCGCAATGGAAATTGATGCATTTAAACCACTTCAGTGTTACGTCATTAGAAACGTCAGGCAAGCCGCGGCCGGAGCGATATCGCGCAAAAGTGCATGCATTATGAAGATTGCACATCCAGCCAAGCCAAGCAACGGACCAACTGTTCTGTTGCCAAAAATCACACAATAAATAATACAAGGGGCAACTGCATGCATTATAGTCATACCTTATCTTAGTGAATTTGAAGCCAAGAATTGCCCATTAAATATGCATTAAAATTACCTGCCTTGAATGAAAAATAAGCCTGGATTTTCGGGCTTTTAGAATTTTGGGAGAGCAACATTTAAAAGTAAAATATTATTGCCGTATATGCTTTTGTGATTGATAAATAGTGCAAACCTTTTTTTATTTGGCTATTTATAATTATAATAATTTTATGATGGCCCATAAAAATGTGAAATTATTTATGTAGTCGTATTTTGCAATAATAGCATTATAGAACTACTCGTAAGACATGCGAATTTCGGTTTTGTGAATTTGCAAGGTGTTAGGGCATTTTCTAATACTCGCCTGGCTAGCTACCATCCTCAAGTAGAAAATCTGTCACCAAGCACCAATAGGTGTGTTCCGGCAGCTGCACTTGAGAGCCAGTCTTCCACTAGGTTTAGCGTGTTATCATCTTGAGCCACGTCGTCACTTAACATCAGGTGAGATTGTGGTCACTACGCCAAACCTAAAACGATAAAAAAAAAATATAATATCAATAAAACCCAAATGTTCTTCAAAATCAAATGTTACAATTTTCGTTGTATTTTTTATACTTACATTACTATGAACATTTATATACGTTTAAAAATGTTCAATTTATAATTTTTTGGCCAAAACTGTATAATACAGATTAAAGTTAAATGTAATGAATCAAAGATTATAAGCGTATTTGAAAATTTCGACACGTATGCAGTTAGCGGTAATACGATGAATCACAGCAATCGGATTGTGAATACGGTAGCCTCTTCTATCAGATGTTGTGGACACGTTGTGTAACTGGCGTTTTTTTCCAATTGATCGTTTCCAAAGTTTCGAATTTCTATTCCGCTTACATCATACGGGTTTTTACTTGTTTCTTCGAGAATTTTAAGTAGTTATATATTTAATTTAAATATTGCCATAAGTAAGTCCCGTAAGCCAGGCGTAAAGGACTTTTTTTAAATTATTCATATAATATATTCATTTTCAATTACTTTCTGCCTTATGGGATTTTTTACTTCGTACCCATATTTATTTATTAAAAAGTCAACAACTTTTTAAGTACAACAAATATATACCGTAGGATACCTAACTATAGAAAACCAATTACAAGTTCTCACGGATGGATACTAAGTAAGAAGTAAATTAAAGACGTGGACACTGACACACAATGAGGTAGAACAATTAGTTACTGAGACAACATATGATAGACAAGAAAATGCACGCATGCACTAAAAATTTTTTATTCGTTATTAAAGTTATTGCTTGCCCGCCCCATGTAAGAGTTTTCTGTCTGTAATTAGTTGAGTGCATTGAGTCTGGTAAATTTGGAGGGAACATTAAGTTGGATCTTATTTATGAAATTGGGCAATCAGTAATACTTGTAATATTTAAAATATATACGAGGTCCACGATTTCGCATTTATTGGTAAGGAGTAGAAGATGAAATTGTCTGGAAATGGACGAGTAAGGAATTCGCAGACGATTGCATAGATACTTAAGGAATTTATCTGAATCCGCTCAATTCTTAAAATAAACTTGTCATACTGAGGATTCCAGATTTGTTGTGTATACTCAAGGCTGCAACGGACAAAGGTGCGATAAAGTATTTTAAATGTTTTAGCTTGCTTGAAGTCACCAGAAGTACGCACGATGAACCTTAAAGCTCGTGATGCTTTATCGATAATGGACTCAATATGACTAGCAAAGGGAAGCTTTGTGTCATGGACTACTCTGAGATCTCTAACTACACTGCTTATTTTTTTTAGCTGGTCTTTCAACGAGTAAGATGATGAAATTAACCGTTTTTTGCGGGTGAAAGTTACTGCTATACATTTCCAGCTTGTTAAATGCGCCATATGTGTCAAGACCTAATAGATCAGCTTGAAGTTTCACTGTATCGTCTGTCGATCTAATTGAACTAAATATTTTCATGTCATCAGCAAAGCATAATAATTGACTGTTATGAAAACATTCAGAGATATCATTCACGAGTATCAAAAAGAGCAGAGGTCCAAGTAGGGAACTTTGTAGAACCCCACTAGGCATACCAACCCAACCAGAAATATAGTTCTTGATCACAACTGCCTGGGATCGGTTGTCTATATATGAGGAAAACCACCTGAGGAGGTCATATCTTATACCAATGTGTTCCAGCTTGGTTATTAGGAGCCTGTGATCTATTCTGTCAAAACATTTACTACAGTCAGTATAGACTACGTCAACCTGGTGACCCGTGTTCATAGCGCCAGTTAAGTATTAATTAAAGAGAACCAGGCAGGAGACAATCGAGCTACCATTCAGGAAACTATGTTGCGAGGATTTAAAAGACGTACGCAATGCGGAGTAAACCTGTTCATAGATAACCCTTTCAAAAACTTTGGCTATGATGCATAATTTCTAAATCGATCTGTAGTTGCTAACCTCAGTCTTGGTGCCTTTTCTGTGAACTGGCGTCACAAAAGCAGACTTCCAGATGCTGGGGAAGATGCATACATTCAGTACTCTAGAATATTAAGCTTTTAATTTTATGGAGTAGATAGATATTATTTGTTAGTAAAACTTTATATATTCACGATGTTCTTGTTTTCATTGCATCTGTCACGAATATGGTTAGCACCCGCAAGTAGGTACTTTATAATAAAATATTCTATTACAGCAATTGCACTAATACTTTATGAGAAAAATAAAGTACATGTAGTACACATAGTTTAATTTTGCTAGGATTCATTATTCGGGAATAATACGTAAGTAGGTATCTATAACGTATCGACTCAGTGAGTGAAATGAATAATCCGATCTGTATTCCAGCCTAGTGTCGCGATGGTAAATTTGAACTATTAATACGTGCACATTAAAGGGGCTTTATAATTAATTTGAATTTAATATTAATTACTACTAAATTACTTGAAAATACAACAAACACGAAAACTACTTACTGACTGATCCGTCTGTACTGTTATATTTTATTACACTTTATTTTGATGAAATGTACTTTTTTTACTATCATTTATCTATGTTTATTTATTGTTTATCTATATTTCCATATTTACGAAGTACATATTTATATAGTTTATATCTATATTTTGTAGAAGGCTCAATTCCACGACGCTACTAAAAGCCTTTTAGAAATTGTTAATATGAAAAAATAAATTAGATTTTGTCGAGTTTGAATAACCGACCTCATATAATACTGTAAATAAATTTAATATCAGTGAGCTCGTTCCCAAGCTTTACCGGACACGAGTTTCAAAATGCCAGCGCGTCATCCGTTTATTGCCAACATCACTGTCGGTGTCGCCTATACTCCTGTTTGCGACAATAAAATATTACGCTTACTATTTGTTTAAAGTTTGAATAAATGTTTTTTTTTATACAAATTATTAAAGTGTATTATTATAATAACAATTACTTTTAAATATATATCTACTAAAAATCATTAGTTGCTTTATAATATGAAAAAAAATGTACGTTTAATCGAAGATTAAGAATTTATTTTTACATACCTATAATAAATATTATCATTTTAAGCATTCTTAAGGTTCAAAATATGTATTACTTTAATTAAATCATAATATACTTCTCTCTGCTCATATTATATAGGTATATAATATAATAAAGCTGAAAAGTTTTTTGTTGTTTGTTTGTTTAAGCACGTAAATCAATGGAACTACCAGTCGGATTCGGAAAATTCTTTTTCTGTATCATATCCAGATTCATGAAAAATAGTATAGGCTATATAGCTTTACACTACGACACTAAGGAGCAGAGCAGTAACTATGAACGTCAAACAATCCGGCAAGCTGTAGCCAAGTACGGGAAGTGGAACAACGATAGGGCTGGGATATACGGAGAATCCGTGGAGCACCTGGATGCATACTTTTTACCATGCGTTATATATTTATCGACACTGATGTTTACTTCGCTTTTATGACGAAGTTTTATAGAGAAAAGTCTACTAAAGAATATTCTTACTAGTTTAGACTATCACAAATGTTACCAAATAAAACTTGATACAATATCTTAATGAGCATGCGGACGAGATATTACATTATAAAATACAATGCCAAGATGAGTTAAATATCTAATTTTAAGAAAGATTCTACTACCAATATTGATATTTCAATTCATTTATGTATATGAGACAATTTTATTTTCTTCACATAAATAACTACGTCCCCGTAGAATACAAATTTACCAAGTCGCAAAATGACCTCAAAAAGTTACAAAATAAAATAGTATGTGGTCATTTTTCGACAACAATTAATTAATAAGCGAAAAAGTCACTAGACTTTATAGACATGAACGATGAATGTCCATACATCGTTCGTCATATTATTCACGTGTAATAAAACTATAATTAATTCACACCTATACGTACGAGCAAACAATCTGAACCGCAGCGCTGTTTAAACACCATTTATCAAACTTCTCGATAGAAGTGACTCACTAAGCACCTGTGGTAAGATCCGCCGGTCAGTACGACTGGCTGCCAACTCAGCTCGATTGTTATTCACTAGTATATGTCCAGTTGACATCGCACGCATACGGCGAATACTCAATGTGGGGAATTTTCGCATACGTTCGTTCGCATGTCGCTTGCGTTTCAAAGCCTGTTGACTAGCGCTGTCTTTATTTTGTTCGTGATTACTTGTATGACATTAGAATTGTATTTTTATAAGAAAATAAGTTTATAGCGAAATATTTTTTAAGAGTAACAACATACTTGTTAGGTGATTCATTGGGATATTTTATTGTTTTAACTATTTCAGTTTGATTCACATATGTGCCTTAGAGTACAGTAATGCAGGGCTAGAAAAACTTTTCAATTGCATTTTAAATACATTTCGTTATATATAATTTTTATGGTCCGTCAGAACATACGTGCCGCTCCACGCTGTTTGATTCAATGAAAGGTTTTTCTCATTATACGTTTTTAACACGTTATAAGTTAATTAAATTTTAAATATATATAAAACATGTTACGTAAAAATATGTAGTTTTTGCTTTTACTTTATTATCTCGGTAATTTCATGAATATTAATCTTGTTGCGTTTTTTAAACATAACATTTAAGGGATCATGTGTGTAAAAAAAATAACCGTTCATTACCGTAATAATATCAGTTTACTAATTTTACGTATAACTGGCTATAGAGATATCAGTGAAGATGTTCATGAAACACGAATTCCAATCGAGTTACCTGTCCTTTTAGTAATAGTAGAGCTTCTCACTTATTTGGACTGTCTTACCTTCCGAAATTAATACACCAAAGTCACTGAATATTGAAAATTGCTCAAAATAGTTTTTTATAAATTTCGTAGAGTATTTTTTCCGAAATTACTAAATTTATGTGTGTAAAGGATGTCGAATTACATCTTCGGCACTGAGACGCCCAAGCCATCTTCACCTGCACGTGGTGCACCTTGCTGAGCAACGGAAAAAGAAACGGCGATAACGTGGTGGTAGGGTTATTTTGCCCGACTGGGTCGCGACCACCATGCATGTGGTGAAAAGCCCGTCATAGTGGCTCGCTTTGGCCTGTCTTATTTCGGATTCAGCCTTTGTATATCCAGTTAACGAGTGTCTTCTGCCTTGGAACGGGTGCTGGTGGGATACTCCAGTGGCTCATTGCCTGATAGAACTGCAGGCAGGGAGACCCGTAGAAACGGTTGTCCCGCTAGCTGCCTGCGGTATAATGCAGGGGCCCAATCATGAATAACCACCATGGAGGCTGCCTCACCATACCGCGAATACTCTCGGGTACGTTCGTCGTGCTAGTTGGTGACCGGTTTGGGTTTTTTTTTTCTCGAACTGACTATACTGTTAGCCTTAGAGGCCCTGGAGCCTTTACGGCTTTTACAGCTTTACCGGGCTTGGGGGTGGGATTGGGGTCCCGGCGACCTATGCCAGGAGGGTACGGGGCTCCTTCCGTCCGCAGGATCAATGTATTTTTTCACTAACATCCGCAAACTCCATTCTAACTTAAATGCCGTCCACCAACACCTTGAAAGGGTTCAGCCTTCTATGCTCTTCTTGGCGGAGACAAAGATTTGTCGTCCGGCCGCTACGTCCTACTTACATTAACCCCGCTACCTGCTTGGGGAGAACTTTCAAACAAAAGCCGGAGTATGTGCCTATGTCAAACATGTGTTGTCGCCGTTTGCGTTGCAAGAACGACCCTGCCTTCTCCGTCCTCTAGTACACGTAGATCTGGGCACTCAAAGCCGAATCTACGTGTGCCTCTACAAATCTCATAACGGAGATGATGAGACTACCCGGCTCTTTGAGTACTTGAGTGGGGCATTAGGCGACACAGAGGAGCAGTTTCCTACTGCGGAATTGGTAGCCTTGGGGGACTTTTTTTATTTTATTGACTGTACAGTCCCTGATGGTAAACACAGTACAATCCTAATACAACGGCGACCACCGAGAGATTGAAATCCATCGGCGGCCAAGTGTGTTCTACCGTCTACCGTTCTACCGTCACCATGATACGGTGATTGTTCTGAAGAGTTGTTCAATCTAATTCCCTCCTCTCCTTTCCACAACAGAAGCACACGCGCTGGCCTTCGGAGTCACAATTTTACGGTTACTTCCATCTCGGCAAAAACTAAAAAGTTCTTCATGACTTATTTTTGTCGTACTGTGAAACTGTGGAACTAACTCCCGGCTAATGTGTTCCCTCCTTCTTACGACATCGGGTCATTTAAGCGTAACGTGAAGAGATATTGTTGCAGGCCGGCATGACAGCGGCGACCGCCGAGGGATTTAGATCTCTTACCAACAGGGACAGTACCTTAAATGTGTCGAGCTAATATAAAAAACACTTCTTATTATTTTTTGGCTTTATTATTTAATTAGATATTTATTCAAATCAATAATGTTATTTAAATTTATTTATTATTTTTTTAATTTGCTTTTGTAACTCTATCCAACTTAAAAATAATTCCCACTCAAATATATGATATGGAGGTTATTTTGGATATAAAACTACAACCGGTTGTCTATAACGAGTGGTTGCTTAAAATATATGTTAATTCGCGGTAAAACTGCCTATGTAATAAGAAAAAAGCTTTCCCATGTTGTTTTTAGATAATGATTTGATACATAAATTTAAATAAACTGGTAGAAAATATGCTTTTTACTTTTATAATTAACACCGTTAGATTATTAGGGTTCCGACGTTAAAAAAGGAAACTTTATAGTTTCGCTATGTCCGTCTGTCTGTCCGTGTTTTAGCTCAGAGATTTTTAGTAATAGAAAGCTGTAATTTGGCATGGGTATATGTTGGTGGTATATATTAATCACGCACATAAAATATTTTTTGTACTTCCCCTTTTTTCTCGTCTGTTCCATAGTGTTGTCGGATAGGTTGTTCAAAAATATTGCGATTGTGTAAAAACCATTTTTTGATCAAGGATCCGTTTGCGAAATATTGATCTTTAAAGTGCTAATTTTTGTTAGAGTCAAGTCCCTCCTGCCGTCTAAAGGTTTATTATTGGATCATAATCATCATAATTCAGCTGAAAGACGTCCACTGCTAGACATAGGCCTCCTCCAAAGATCGCCACAACGACAGGTTCTGTGCTGTCATTGGTCCACCTTGTGGCGGATGCTGCGGACGCCACTCGAGAACTCTTTGGCCCCGTCGGCCATCCGTTCTACGAGCTACATAGCCCGCCCCACTGCCACTTAAGTCTGGCTATTCTTAGGGCTACATCGGTGACTTTGGTTCTCCTGCAGATTATTATTATTGGATTTGTGAAAAATTCACGGCTGTAGTACATATAACGAAATTAAAAGGAAAACTATCACAACTAAGTACGCTTTACAAGTTATCGAGCAATAGTTCACAAACTTATAAAATGTACTTGGAGAAGTAAATAAGAATGTAACTTTCGTACAAATTCCACTGAAAATTACTTAAAGTCTAAGTCTGCATATTGTGACGGGCAACTTCAGAATCCTACACTGCACGCACTTATTTTCAATGTTATTATAGGTGGATGTTTTACATAGTTCGAAATCTTTGTCGGTTTTTCGTTTTTACATTGAATGAAATAAACAAAATAACATTAGACAAATATAGCCAAAACAATAAAAATATAAATCAAACACATAGCCAATTAATTCTAAGCTTATTAACTTCTAAAATATATTTTGTAAGACAGTCCACTGACGTTCGAAATTGTTTTTTAAATGTGTGTACTACAAATAATAAAAATATAATACGAAGACTTAAATAATCAATAAGTTTTAACTTGACTACATCATTTCAAGAGTCACTTGAAGTGATCAGGCCACCAAGGAAGAATTTTCAAGTGACAAGTGAAAACATATGTTAAAGAAATCAGAGAATATGTTTTTGCCTTTAATAGCAATATTTTACTACAAATACATATTGGCTTTTGTTCTTGCGAAATATTAGGTGTACAAATAAGTTTTAGGACAGTTTTCAAAAAATTCAAGATTTATTAAAAAAGAAGTAAAACACAGTTATTCATCGAAGTAATCTCCATCGCATTGAATGACCTTCAGCCATCTCTCAGGCAATTCGCGGATGCCTTTCGCAAAGAAACTTTCGTCTTGTGAGGTGAGAAATTTAGCGACCCATTTTTCCACTTCTTCAAATGTTTTGAATCGCACGTCAGACAAATCGTTCTGCATTTTCCGGAATAAATGATAATCGGATGGGGCTAAGTCTGGTGAATACGCCGGGTGTGGTACAGGTTCCCATCCAAGCGCTAGTAACGTATCCTTGACCGGTTTACCCACATGAGGCCGCGCGTTGTCATGGAGCAGTTTTACTGGACGTTTTCCTTTACCAGAAAATGGACGTTTCTTCTCAATTTCTTGATTCACTTGCATCAATTGATGACAATAGCGATCGGCAGTAACTGTTTGACCAGGTTTGAGAAGTTCATAATACAGTACGCCTTTCATATCCCACCATATGCACAGCATGACTTTATTACAATGAACATTGCGCTTTGGCGTGGATGTTGTCGGCTCGCCGGGGTCAACCCAATGATATTTGCGTTTCGGATTATCAAAATAAATCCACTTTTCATCGCCAGTCACAATTTTCCACAAGAAAGACTTTCTATGTTGCTTGTTGTAAAGACTCACACAAATGTTAAGACGGCTGTTTTTATTTTCTTGAGTTAGAAAGTGTGGTACCCACTTTGTTCCTTTTCGAATCTTACCCATTGCTTTTAAACGATAAGAAACAGTTTGTTGAGTTACTCCAAGCTGTTCCGAAAGTTGTTTCTCCGTCTGACAAGAGTTTTCATCCAGCAACGCTTGCAGTTCCTGATCGTCCACCTTTACAGGAGGCCCGGTGCGTTCATGGTCACTAACGTCGAAATCACCTTCTTTGAATCGCTTATACCAATACTCACATGTACTTTTAGATATAATGTTGTTTCCAAGAACAGAACATATCGATTCACACGCTTTCCTAACACTTTTTCCTTGATGGAATTCATAGCGAATGCAGTGTCTAATAAATAGCTTATCGGTCTGCATGATTAATTTACAGAATTTATAGGTTATGTTTATGACTCCTTTAGGTTTCGATACTACATATCAAGCGCCATCTATGATAAGTGAGCGGGACCTTTAAATTAATTTAGAATAGCTGTTATGATACAAAATCTAAGTGTCCTAAAACTTATTTGTACACCTAATAAGCTATGTGAAACTTTTAATTTTCAGAGAGTTGATAAACTGTCCTTTTTGCTAATAATTAAATTTAAAAGTGTTTATGTACTTAGTATTAGATTCTAAAATGATTAAAATGCATAGTTACTTTTTAATGTAATTATTTGTTAACAAAACGGCTTTTTTAACTTACTGAAATGTATTCGTTATTCTTGCAAGTTCAGTAAAGATATTTTCAACTATTTATATCTTGTCCCTGATGTTCAGCACAGTACAATCCAAGTAAATACAACGGCGACCACCGAGAGATGTAAATCCATCGGCGTTCGCTGCTGTCATGCCGGCCTGCATAAATTATTTTTTTTCGAACTGACTATACTGTTAGCCTTAGGGGCCCTGAAGCCTTTGCGGCTTTTACAGCTTTACCGGGCTTGGGGGCGAGCGCTTAAGGCACTCAGCCACGAAAGCTTTGCAACAACATCCGAGGGTGCCAAAGTGGCCGAACCTCGGCTCGGACTGTTGCGCGTATGTAATTAAGTCGCGATCTGAAACTGCATAAATATCTCTTCACGTTACGCTTAAAGGGCCCGATCTCGTAAGAAGGAGGGAACACATTAGCCATGAGTTGGTTCCACTGTTTCACGGTACGAGAAAATAAGTCATGGGGAACTTTTTAGTTCGTGCCGAGATGGAAGTTACCGTAAAACTGTAACTCCGAAGTCCAGCGCATGTGGTTCTGTTGTGGAAATAACAGGAGGCTTACCGAGGCGATGTTCCTGCGCAGCTGAAGCGGCTAGATGTATTTAGTAACGTATGCATCATTAACAATGCGAACAGTCCGTCTCTGCGTCCTAAAAAACAATTTCTTTTTTTAAACTAATATGAAGCGAGCAACAAAAACAAGACTTATTTATTTTTTGATCTGACTATACTGTTAGCCTTAAGCCTTTTAGCTTAAGCCTTTTACAGCTTCACAGGGCTTGGGAGTCTGTAACATGAATGCTGAATAATTATATAGGTATTACTTAGTTTGTAAAAAAAGCTTGGTACACGCTTTTTGTACATGAAATAATTTTAATTTTGAAATAATGAATCTAATAATTAAAAGCACTTATTATATTTTACATATAATTTATGTATATAATTACTTTAGTAAAGAATATGTTCATTTAAATCTATAAAAAAAATGCACTACAAGAAAATAATACGTACTATTTTAATACCGTACCGTATTGAAACCAAAGGCCTATTTACAATAATAATTACAAACTTAACATTTTGTCGCACACAGACCCGTACACAATAACTAAACCAGTTGCAGTAGGAAGTCAATAAAATAATAGCGCTGGATCCGCCTGGCTACAATAGCGCGACCGTAGCGCAAAGCAAACAATGAGCGGTCGGTCATAAACCATCTTACAGACAGGTACACACGTACGATTATGCGACTAATCGATAATTAAGTTTAATATTAAAAATATATCAAATCACTAATCATATGAGAAATTGAGGCAATTAACGCGTTTAATTTTCGTATTTTGGTTGAGGAATCTATAAAAGATTTTCTTGTCGGATAATTTATTTTAACACATATCAGTAGCATTACTGGCCGCAAACAAAACTTTAGTAATAATTAATCAACTATCCTATTATCATAAATCCTTATTAACTATATAATCGACTTCCATACCAAATTTTAAAAGCCTGCCCTTCAAGTATGATTGAAGGTCAGATATTTAAACAAAAGTATTTAAATATTACATATTGAAGAACTTAAGTATGTTTGTATACCATATAGTGGTGCCTATAGCTTCAGATTTTCATAAAGAAACCCTTCGATCGACTGTATTTAAGTATGAAATTAATTATATATAATTTGTATGTACTATTTATCTCGAGCATTAATTATAAAAATTGTTACCTATATATTCTAAAATGATTATATTTTCATACGACCAAGAACCATAAATAAAAATGATGCTAGGTATACTTGTACGTGCTTCTACTTTGTGTCAAAGTATGTTTTTTACATTGACTTATTAGATAAATATTCTAAATAGTTTAATCATAAAATCGCCGGTTTGCAAAACCTCATAGTAAAGTCAGAGTTACAGTGAACTCGATAGTCAATAGAGAGTCATCGAATTTCTTACACTTATTTACCCATAGAAATTTGTGGTAATTCTATTACAAAATATCGTTTCGAGTCTTATTCATTTTATTAACAATGTTTTTTGTTTTTATTAATTCGCTTGAATATATATTGTTAATAAACTACTTAATAGGCTTATATTATCCATTGTAAGCTAAATATGAAGGGTTATCAGAGCTACAGATCTTTGTGTATCAGCTAAGATCTTATGCTTTTGAAAAGACTCTCTGATCTGTTTTTTTTATTATTATCAAATTCGAAGCTTCAATAAAAATAACATCACTGTTTGTGATGAGAATGCACTTAACATGCATTTAGAATTAATTTGTTAATATCACAAATATATAAATAAGGAAGGTGAAACTGGTTTTCATACGCATACATCCATTGCACGGTACTCAAAATATCATAAATAAATAATACAAATAATAAAATCATCAAACATCCGTATCGATATTTTAAAATTACAGTCGTGACTTTCATTCGTAGACGTTGAAAGCTCACGGCGATGTTTTATTTAAAGCAAAAGGCGCGAGTACCATAAATCATTTGTCTTCTTTCAATACAAATGTACGATTGTGTGTTATTTTTTTAAATAAAATATCCAATGAATATAAGTGTAATTACCATGATCGCTGCCTTATTAAGCGTAAAAAAATAATACACCAAATTAAGAACACGAAGTGAATTGTGAGAGATTTTTTCATAGTTCCACTAATTATAATGTCGGTAAAATCGTACATAATAATTAATCTTATCAGTCCCAGTGGCTATAATTACCATTGAAATTAGGTGAAACTGGTTGTCAATGGCGCGGCCGTCATGAAGTTGTCGGAATGGAATTGAAATTTTCACAAATCCAGTTCTCATTACGAAAACAGCGGAGTGCAAAAGTTGACGCGAAAACAATCGCATATTATTATAAACAAGGCGACAGAAAAACATTGCTGTTGAATAAATCGGAAATGAAAATGTCGATTGTCCTTATAGTGCATTAAGGACATGCGTACGGTTATGAGGCGATGTTTGTCAAGAATTTCTTTTGATGTTTTTCGAGTGTAAGGTTGCCGCTATATTAAGATCGAAATAATAACATGTACAGTATACTGTTGATTATGTTCATTAAGGAAATACGTAGTCCATATTATCTTTGCTTTGCTATTTGATATAAAACATATTAAGACTTTATTATTATTTTTTTAGCAACTAAGTGTATTTGAGTAATAACATCGTTTAACTGAAGCAGTAAGTACCAAATGCAAATAAAATATTCATATTTTTTAGGTTTCTTGTTAATTTTATTAACCCCGTCAGTGTGGATCAAGAATCCGATATCATAAAATTGTTTTGCGTTCCGCGAAGGTAATGTCTTCATCAATAACTGATAATTTATGTACAGCACGATTGGTACAAGACGAAATTACGGCCGCCGGCTCCCCTTTGTAATCAGTGCACAAATGATAAAGCCATTGGTGTACCGCGGGGTCTGTTCCTTGCATTATAATAACAGTTGTGACGCGGTGAAATGTTTTCAATTATTTCATTTTAATTATTTGTTAGAATGTGGTGTGCTTATATTATTTTGAACATAATTTTAAAAACAATTATAATATGGGATAAAATCGATTTACACTTTATATATTAGATACTGTTTTGTTTAATTATTATCGAAACCCAAGACAAATAAATTACGAATGTTGACGTGAGCTAAAACTTTAGCCTTGTCTTACCAACCGATTGAAAGAGAAGAAATTTGCTAAATACGTATTATTATTTAATTATGTCTACAAAAATATGTTTTATCGTTATCATAAAAATGTGAATAATACAATATTTAAATAGGTAGAGATATAAGCGTAGACTATATGTACAAAAGTTGAAATATGTGTTTATTCCACACCAATGTATTTACACTGACGATATTGATGGATGTGTATAATTAAACAGCTGGCCGAGCTTGTTTCTTGTTTGCTGAAGATAACCACGGTATTGGCCTCTTGAAAAATCGGTGGCTATTTTTAACGAGCTATTTTATTAGTTTTAAAAAAGGTCGTTTAGATTACAGCGCACGGTGGAGGGTTGCCTTATTGCCCTTTGAAATATTGTGTGGCATTAGTGGCACTCTTGAGACACGACGTAGTTATGATTTACATGTCACTTTTAAATTAATATCAACATGATTTGTATTTTTTATTGAAAACGCTTTTACATAAATACTGTTAACCATAAAACTAATATGGAGCTAATTTAAAGTCGGTAATTCAATTTTAATTGGAGTAATATATTATAGTAAACGTTAAACCATTATGTTATAACTGACTAATTAGGTCATTATCAAAACCAAAATAAAATTGAAATTATGTCAAAATTTCTTAAAATAAGTAAGTTCATAATTAATGTTGCGGATTAAAATAAATTTGGAGGTGGAGTAGGTAGTTATTAAAATATTTTATATTTTTTATCATCATTTTATTAATATTCATTTTCATACACTACCTGGGCCCGGCAGACGTTCTTCTGTCCTTTCCAGCAGTTAATGGCCCGACCACAGCGCCACCTATTGGATTATAACATAACTATGAAGCATCGTCTCGATAAAGTAAATATATTATGTGAATATGAACTCAATCGGTCAACTCAGAAGTGACACGATCACTGACAGACGCATACAAGATTTTTATATATAAGATAGGTACACTATATTGATGACAAACCGTCCTAATAAATTGCTATTATATAATATTAAAATGCCCTTGTAAATATTTGGAGTGCTTAAGTAAATACGAATGTTACGAATATTAAAAATGGGTAACAGGTATAGAAGTATTAAGTATATACATATATTAGGTATCTACATACTATAAATTAATTAAAATATTCTTTGCGTATTAATATCAACATAGCTTACATTAAAAACAGCTACTATTTCTCCTGACTTGTATAAACAGAGTTCAAATTAAATATTAACTGGTTCGTAAATACCATAATGTATGTTATCTGTGACCTAACAAAATATTAATTCGACGTTCGCTGTCGATGTATATACATATGTGTGGACCTACAGGCGGCAGGTACGGGCGCCGATCCAGAAATAAACCTGAAACCGGGTTCGCCGTAATATCTTCATCAAGAGGTCTGTTCAATCGATTATAGAGTCGTGGGTTGGTATTACTTATTCATAAACACTTCCTTTATATTATGCGCTTCGCATGTATATAGCTGTATCTACCTACTGCAGTATTTGTATTAAAAATAAAACATATATTAAAAAAGTAATTCCAACCAACATTTTAAGCGGTATATAGGTTTTTTACATTGTTTGCATAACGAACTTTCCATTCTATTTTCGAATTTTTTTGTACTAAACAAAATTTTCAATTTTAAAGTGATATTTAGGAAACAATTTCAACCTTATTAGATAATTTTTACATTGATTATAGACTTATCTATAGGAAGATATAATTTACTGAGTAAATATTTTATTTTTAATTGATTATACATTTATTTAATGTAATAAATAGTTTTTATCATTGTAAATTTGTCATTCATATTCAAACACAAGGCGAACTCTATTACACGTATTTTAATGTAACATAATTTAAGTAACATTTAAATAGAATATACAGGAACAATTATTTTGGTGTTTTATTTAAAGTTAAAAATATTATTATTTGGGGCGTATCGTTTAGCGAAAGCTCTTAATTTCCCAGTTTACCCGTTAAACCGAAGTGTGTATGTAAATTTAGTTAACTGATTATAATACTTAATCATGTATATAATGCAGATTAATATAAGTAGATACTTCATGTACATGTAGATAGGTTATACAAAGTATTCCCAAAGTAAAATCATCGGACAAATCTCAGGATAAACAGTAAAAATTATACATACCGTTTTAAAGTATTTCTCTCGCGGCCGCAGTTTGTCATTTAACACACCCTTAATATCGATGCCAGTGCCAGATAGCCTCGTGTTTATGTCGCTTAAATTAAATTGCCACTGTTGATTATTGTGACACCGCTTTTTGTATGTGTTAAAATTTATTTCCTCCGATAATTCATGTAACCTTACTTTTAGATTTATTTAAACAGCTAATGTTGTTTTATTGATACATATTTAAATCGCAAACAAAATTGTAACGCCTCCTCGATATGTGTTGGCTATAATAAATATAAATAGTGCTTTAAAGATTTTGTAGATCACGATTTAGCTTAACGTCTTCATTATGCTGCGCACGACCTCGACTGTTTGAATGAATCTTTGTACAAATTTCGAGGCGGCTCGACTATCGAGTCTTGGTCGTAATTTGCTCCTTTCGAGACCCGACTTGTCGGTCGAAACCGCGATTCTGAAAACGTTCTACCGACAATTTCCGAGAGCTCTTGCCGAGTAATTTTCGAACGAGACTGGTGAAGTCGGGACTTCGAGGTGCCCGTGTACCACACTGTAATTGATGCTTGGGGCAGGTCGCTGTTTTAAAATTACCCCAATTGAGTGTTCGACTCTTTGTAGCGAATCTTAAAAGCCTTTAAATTTACGAGTGGACTGTAATTTTCGTGAAAAGTTTATTTAATTGCTTTTTAAAACTCCCCCTCTTTTTAGTGTTGAATGTTGCTATATGAGTAGATTTTTTTTATTCACTTTCATACTATTATGATTTTGATCAGTAACAAATTGTAGAAAATTGAAATAATTTGCGGATCCAAATATTATTTATAATTTGAACCCTATGTTATTATATGAGTAAAACTGAATATCACGGTCGCTGGTCTATTCGCTAGGCCCTTAAAAAACGGCTACAAAATTCTATTACCGACACCTTTATTTTTTTTACGGCATTTCATAATTGTACAACCAGAGCCCGTGCACGGATAGTACGACAAGATGATTTATACCCTCGGTCTAGTTAATTGTATTTTCCTCCCAAAAAACTCGGGGCATTATCTCCTGCCGGCCGACAGGTAACAAATCTTACTTTTTAAATATTATTACTCATCGCATTCGATTTGGGAACGAGCTCGCTACGAATGCTTTATCACCACCTACTCGACGTCCCGCGGCTCACGATTGTTTGGTCCCCAAAACTTTATTCAAATGCGACACACATCTGTCTATCTATCCTTGTCGCTCTAATACAGATTAGTCGTTAGTCGACTATTGCTGTTTCACACATCACTAAAATAGACTGTGCCCAAGCGCAAAGTGTTCGTGTCAAACTTTTGTATAGAGCCGAATAATGGCTTACGAAATTTTTCCCCTACCTCATGACTTTTTTTTACAGTCGAGCTTGTATACCAGGGTCGTGAAGTTGTGTACTAAAAAGTTGTAAATAGTTTTAGATGTAGTGTTTACTGTAACCACAACTGTACGTTTTTCTGCAATGACGGACAGATGCCTTCTCCGCGCTATGTGAGCTCGGAACACGACTCTGTTATACTATAGACTATGGACAACACTGTCAGTTGTAAATAAGGATTTGTATAGGCCATACGTATCTTAGTGAATGTCAACTGACCTTTACTATCGCAACCATTTAATACGAACTTAATCGGTTGAGTTTAAAACGATATCAACAATAAATCAATTAATTGTTTTAAATGTATCGTGTTTTCTAACAAGAAACTTGGAAGATTTTTGTTGGTGTTTATATTAGTGTTTCCAGATTATTTATTTGTGTATCAGTGTCATCTTTAATTTAGTTAAGTGTTTTACTGAAGATTTTATACAGGATTTTAATTAATTGTGAGTATTAATAATTTTGTAAGAATGTTTTTACATCGTTAACATTTTATGTGATGATAAATTAAAAGAATTTAAAATGCGGTTTCACCTTATTCATTTTTAAAATTGTATACTATACATAGATATATATCTAAGAGTGACTATTTTCTGACTATTTTATTTTTATGCCTATACATAAGTAGGTACTTTTATTTTTCTCAATTCTAACATTTATTCAAGTTACATCTAATGCGTTTATTATATAATGCATTATTATTGAATATCTATGATTCAACTTAGCGGCTCAAGGCAAACTTTAAAGACCAACGAGTGGAATGCATCGCGATAAAAGATGTCATCCGGATTCAGAGTTAAAAGCAAAATCAAAGCATATGCGACCGGTACTTACTAACTTATACACAATCTTAACATTATAAATTCAAAGTTCAATATGGCTTATATCGTTCGAAGGAGCTACTTTTTTCCTATTGAAAATAAAACATGGACCTAGCTTTGAGAATTCATAAAATCAGAGGCCGAATCGCTACGCTATTCTTCGAAATGGACTTCTTTTTTTTTATTGTGGCTTATTATCGTTTTTGACCCATTGCTTGTATTGTTCAGTTAAAGTATTTTATTTAAGACTTTTCCCTCCAAAAACACTTTTATAAAAAAGACGCGGCGTAAATATTCGCATTACTTGTACTGAATTCAGTGCTTTTATCACTTAGGTATTTTTGTTAGCAACTTCCTCAGATACCGGGATCTCTCAGCCGCGAGGAAATGAAATTCTTATCGTGTTTCAGTAAAAAGCAGCTCACTTCTTTCTGTTATCCGTACAGGAAATATATAGGGTGAAGAACCGAGGCGCTTGCAATAACCGACATCTGATTGCCGAAAGAAATCTCAAAGAAATCTTCGGCTTGAGCTAAAATGTTTCTCTTAAATATTTGGTTGTACTTGAATGGATTGTTACTATTGAGATACGTACCTACGTTTTATTACTGATTAAATATTTATTCGTTATTGTTTAAGTAAACAGTTTATCAAATAGGTATTATGCCAACGAGTTGATGTCAGTTTAAATATATCGATAAATTTTACCTTAAGATTTCAAAATAATGAGCTGAGTATATCGTAATCCACAGTTTTCCGTTAAGATTAGATAACTGCATGAAATTTATAAAAGAGTTTCGTATTTATTATTTTAATGCAACAAATTGTGCACAATTACACACGAAATCACAGTGGACGCGTTCGAAAATTTTCAACAATGATGTCCCCTTTTTCATTCTGACGCTACAGAAAATTTACGATCGGTCCCAACGAGCGAACATTGCGTGCCTGATGTTTCTAAAAATGTGTCAAACTTTTTTACAAACTTCTTTCATTTAGCTGCGTCCGGCCTTCCTCTTTAGCCTTGCTCGTTTTTATTTTTCTATTGTTTATTTTTTAGTCTCTATTGAAACGCCGTGAAAAAGGATTTTTGAGCAACGTCTTTAAAAAGTAGACACTGATACAATGAAACTTTACTTTCGGCTTAAAAATATCTATACAGATAATATTTTTTACTTTTTTTGTTGTAAATTTTAATAATAAATTAATTAACCGGTCACATATTTACCTTATCACTTGCATTGTGAATTTACTTAGGAGCAGTTTCACCATTATTGAATGTAAATTAGATGATGTCATTTTACCCATAAATTCCATTTCTCAAAGTATTTTATTATAATATAGCTACGTATTAAGTTACATGACACTCGATATCGCATTCGTTATGAATAAAATACTCTCAACAGTAACTATTACATGAGTAGTTGTACCTGCCAATAATTTAATATATGTACCTTAAAAAGTCTATCACTCCCCTATTTTATCTATAATAGTGATCAAATCAGTGTATCTTTTACATTAGAATTATTTTTTTAATTCTTTCTTTATATACGTTAAGGATAAGGGCAGGAGAATGATGATCATTAGTTCTCAATTATTCGCCTTAAGCAAACCAGATTTTACTCTTTCATGATAATTAATATTTTTATCACACTCCCATTGGGTATAGAGTCTCTAATGAATTATTACAAATGTCTTCTGTTTTCTTCTACTAAATTGTAATGGATAGTATCAATAATTTAAAAAAATCACCGTCCTATATCAACCCACTGTTTTGCTGTAGGTATTTCAATATGAATATCTAATCCAATTTTTATTCCCTTATCAATATATGCAAACATCGTTTTGCATAATCGATTTTTTTTTTAAATGTCACGTTGATTTTTTCGGCTGAGCCACCAACTGGTCAATGATTTTTTGCTGGGCATCTTATATCGGTGAACGCTATGTTCGTTCCTTATATCTAAATATATTTTAAATATATAAAATGTATGCAGTTACCTGATTGTGTTTTATTTATTACACCTCTGAGATGTGTCAGATATGATTCAAATTATCTTTACTACATTTTTCAAACATTGTTATGCATTTATATATTTTCATTATAAATTACTATTCATTGTTAATTTTTCTAAAAAGCGTTAAGAACTGTACAGTTTATTCCTTAACACCTACTGAATTCCAAATTTTACTTTTGTATAAATTTTATATTATAACGAAAAGTATGAAATTTTCATATGAATTCTAAAATAATAGATAATTATTTACTAACTAATGTAGGCAGTAGGCATTCATTAACGTAACAAAATTATTTTTGTCCCATTAAATGATATTTTTGTACTGGTATAGGCAGAAAGGATGGTTATTCTTACATTCTGAGAGAATACAATCCAAAAATTGTCAAAGTATGGTGTCCAAACAGATCTGCTGTATACAGAGTGTAACGCTGAAAGATTTGTTAATTTTATTTTAACTTCATATTAATTGCTATATAAATATATTAAAAAATAACATTAAATATTTCATATACTAATGAACACAATGCTTCGGGTGATAAAGCTTTTTAAAATTTGAATTAGATAGTAGAAACCTTCCATGCAGACGGCATACGCACCTGTTGTGTACGCATTTTGAGATAAGATACGTGCCTTTTCTTTTTAATTACCAATTATTTTAAACCCTTAATAAGCTTGCAGCTAAACTATGGCTATGTGAGTTAAACAGATAGAGATCAAAACTAGCGAGTTATTTCGTATAAATATTTAAAACCAGTTTTATAATGAACAGTTTAAGTGTCATATTACATAATTATTGCATGATGCGTTTTCTTTTTCAATATTTTAAATTGAAGAATAATTTAATATTAATTATTATAAATTAGGTGTCAGAAGAATATACTGTTAACTAAAAAACGTATTTATATTTGTTTTGGTTTAATTGGTATATACCTACCTATAACCAGATTTAAGCTAATAGAATATAACATTATAGATACTTAATGTGAATGTGCAGCGTCCATAACATGGGATCTTAGGAACTGATGCACGTGTATTTCAATATAATATTAAAGATGAAAAGGTAGTACTTATATCTGTTTCTTGAAGCATATTATTTAATTGGAAACATATGAGGACACAATTTCACACACCGCCAAGTAATTCTAAACTAAACAAAGCTTTTATTGTGGTAACTAAAGCGCTGATATGCATACATATGTATACATACTTAAAAACCTAGACAAAAAACTGAGAATTTTGGTCATCACACAAAAGTCAATCTTGTGCGAGGATCGAACCCGCGACCTCTCGGCTTAATTTACTACCATGGCACTACGAGGCAAGCTGTTCAATATTATTCTACTTGGCGTTATTCATATTTAATCCGTCCGGGATGATCACGCAATAAAAATAATAATATTGGCTCGGAATTCGGCATATAGATATGCCGAATAAGATCGCTGACGGGTTAAATTATTTCACGCCACAGTTACTTGATAATAGCCATTTATAAATAATTTATAGTTTTTTATTAGGTATTCCTAATAAGTCGTTATCAGCATTTTAATGAATTGAATGTTTATTGGATAAACCGCGATTATTATATTATTAAGTTCGTTCAAGTCAACAACAATACATTTTAATTTTAATCCATTTCATTTCAATATGGTTCATTATGTTTATGGTGTCAGTTTCACTTAACTATTTAAATAATAAGTAGATATCGTCACCTAATGAGGATTGGGTTTAGGGAATAACTAGATTCATAGACGGTCACAAAATCAAGGTCCTGTTTGTTTTGTTTTTTTTCTTCAATAATAACCACCTCAGGCAACTTGTTTTGTGTGTTTGATATATAACCAGTCATCTAACATAATGATGTTTCTTTTAATATAAACCATTTCGACGTATGTAGGTAGGTATTGTATTTACCATAAGCTCTACATTTTTAGAAAAATGGTATCTTGATGTCAATCGCGTCTTGTTGTCAAGGTGACTCGTTTAACATTATTTAATTACTTGTCAAACTAAGTTGGATTTGTTCTGAATATTACAGGATACAAGGAGCCGACTGTTAACTTATAGTAGCTATAGAAGTACTATACAAACAGACATGTTACTAAAGAATTAGAAATTGATTACGTATCCCCAGTTCCACTACTCTCTATATGATATGGTTTCTAATAGCTTTATTGTGATAATATTTAAAAAAAATCACAAAATAGTAGTAAACAAACATAATGACTCCGTATTATGAATGGAGTAGTCATAAACTTTTTATAGACATACTAAACAATCTTTTATCTGTACTACATAAACTGACATTTACGACATACGTTATGTAGAATTTTTATTAGCGAGCCAGTATTACATATTATTATTTTAAAATATACCTATACTGCAAGACAAAATTAGTCTGATGAGTTTAAAAAGTTGCTGCAGTGTTAATGAGTGTATTTTTAATGTTTTAAACAAACATATTTCTTCGAAAATTGTTAATTAAAGACAGAATTTCCATGTTTTTAAATTTAGAATAATATAAACAGACTTAAATGTTTTATGTTAATAGTTTAATTTTTATATTTAAGCTGAACATATACGTACATAAACGAATGCATAGATAAATATAATGAAAATTAGAATTAATTTTTGAAATAATATCAAATATAAAAATGAAATAAAAATGTCTGAGTACAAGATGGTATTTTATATAGGTACTACGAGTATACAGATTTTTGGTAGAAATAAATATTTAAATACCACTGAAGCATGTTCACTAATTAGTTTTTACAACTAAGAAAAATGTTATTTTCCTCTTTTATTTAATAAAACGTTTACTTAAAAACGTAGATTTATTTAATTTTATTACATACATTTTCTGTATATAAATAAATAATTTAGGTTTCGGCAGAGACTGAGATTTGACACCGCAGATGTAAAGTGACATCTTTATGCGTGTACACAGCAATAAAATGAATAGAATTATGGTCAATAGATGTCCAAACACACAAATATACATATAATAAAATAGACATTTCAAATTAGTGTCGTCGCAAATGGAAAAACCGAATTCACCTTAAAAATCTTATGCTAATTACGCAAGATACGCTATAGAATGTGTCGGTGGACAACGGAACACGTTCATATTTCGAATTTCAGATATAGATAAGCGTAGGCGCATGTGAATTAGACGGTTTGTAAAAAAGATTCTAATCTGTCCCCCGTGTGGGTAGTGGCAGTGACTTACAGTTTTTTCTTATATAAATTTCGCTTCGAATATAACAACTAATGAAGTCGACCAAAGAAAATTCGGTTTTCTTACGCTCTCTATAAATCAACTTGTTACCGTTGGTCGTTTAGTTAATATAATTCATACTTTGACACCTGGCTTAATTTATTAGGCCGTTAAAATATTACTATTTTAATTGAAATACATAGTTATTATTTATATAACTTATTCTGTAATAAAGATAATTTACATAATAATAATTGGCTCGGCAGACGTTCTTCTGCCCTTTCCGGTAAATAATAACTCGACCACAGTGCCATCTATCGGATCGTAGCATGACAACCTTCGTTTCGACAAAACAAATATATTGTGTGAATGTGACTTAATCGATAAATTCGTTCCGAAGTTACACGATCACTAAGAGACGCAAGACAAGATTTTTTTTATACCTACTAACTGTGCCCGTGGCTTCGCTCGCGTGGTCTACACATAGCGCCAACTACTGGGTCCAATTGTGAATTTAAATCATCCAGAGACCCACGCAAAATCGGTCCAGCCGTTTAGAAGGAGTCACATACACACTTACAGATGATTTCTACCTAGGTATGATAATATATAAAGATAAAATATAAAGAATTATAGATATATAATTTCTTTAGTAAATCAATGTGTGAAAGATAAGTACCTAGGTACTTACTTTTTAGTAGGTTAATATTATTTATTTTGTTAATTTTATCGTTGTTGTCATACAAGAATATTTTAAGTGAATTGGTATTCGATTAAGCTAAAGTTAAAATATGAGTAACATTAGTATTTACATGCTTTAGTTAAGTAGGTATGAGTCTGATATAAGGCAGAGTATACACAGACGATGGAATGGCGCGGCGGGCACAGCTGCCCGGCCTGTTAACTGACAGCTTTTAGATTAGGGCTCCCACTTCGCCCCGCGAAACCCCCGTCGCGCCGCCGAGCCCCTCCCAAATTGAGAGCTCCATGCCGCGCCACACCGCGCCGCCTAAATTAGTAACGGTTACTAAATTGCTTTTTAATTTCAAGTCCGTTATTAAGTAGGTATTTTCAGAATAACTGAGCCTTTTTACTTCTGCTGTGAAATTTAAAGATTTTTTATCAGTTTTAAATTTGGAGCAAATAATTAATGATTTTTAACCCAATTACTAAGTCTATAATGTTGAAAAAATTGGCGTATATATATATATATATATATATATATTATTGCAGCTCTTAATTTATATCTATACCAAATATAGTAATTATTTATGCAGCAATAAAACAGATTATTGAACTATTGTTTGCTAAATGCTAAGACTATGTGAACGAAGCTTTAGCATGCTCATATTATAAACGATAAAATAAAATAAAGCGACTTCAATATTGAGTTACAAGTAACAAGAACAACATTCAGACATTGAGAAATTTCTCATCTCATCGGTATCGGTTCTCGGTTGTTATTCGACGTGTTTTTTTTATGTACCGTACCCCCAGGCGTGGATCGGCCATGCTGTCTGCCCTAGTCGCAGGTTCGTAGCCCAACCCTAATTTTAATGGATGCGTATTTCGTCACATCCGGATACTTAAATTTGGAATACATAATTGAGTTCTACAAATACCTACTGTATTTTTTTAATTATAAAATTGTCTGGTATTTCTGTATCTACATGAATAATTATTCTCGTTAATTAAGTTATTATGAAAATATTTAACACTAAGTATATACGACTGCTTTTAATTTAAAAAAAAACCGTTCGATTTTTCCAAATCTATTAGTTTAATTATTATTTTTCTAATTTGTATGCCTTAATAGTATATTTGTCGGTGATTAGAATTTAATATTTACGTAATAATTATCATAAGTAGTTAAGTAAATGGAGTCCAAATCGTAGTGATTAATATGATAGAGATAAATAAAATCTAAGTGATTACTTATTATTCATGACAAGTACCTAACGGAAAACTTCTATATCTAAATATTTATACCAGAAAATGAAGTTACGGCACGTCTCCCTTATAATGTGTTGACTAAGAACCGTATCTAATTGAAGTAATTAAACTGTTTGACTTATGTTTCTTAACTTTGCTGTATTTATTTGCGATCATTGTGTACCTTATTGGTTTTTTTATTAATTAGATAGACTAGGTACATACATTTAGATTTAGTTCGTATCTTTTGGAAATAAGGGAATTAGGTATTGTTTAGTAAGCTTAATCTTATTCGAAGGCATATGTATTGTTAGAAATTTGTACAATTTTGAAAGTGTTATTTATACAAAAGAAAGTTTCGCGTTCTTCTTTTAAAATAAATACGGTTAAATTAATATTATAAGTAGTTTTTCGCCTGTTCCACCACTTTCAAATACTTTGTTCGTTATTTATTTTCTCATTATTATCAGATAGTAAAATTAAGGAATGTAGTTACCCTTTTTTAGTTTTAAACGTTATCAATGTTTCTATAATGCTTATAACTAATTAATGGAAATAAATAATTATTAATAGGAGCCGTGAGCATAATGTATCAAGACAGTATAGTTGACCGTACCTATTGATTTTATAAAATGAATTTATGTTATTTCTTAATAAATTCAAAACTGACAGACTACTGTAAATTCTTGCTTAATATTTATTATTCAGCATGGCTGAAATTCATAAGATGGTATAATAAACCTTTAGGACTATCTGTATCGTGTAAGTTCGCGTATATTATCTTAATTTTATTATAAAATGTTAACGTTTGTCGCATAAATTAATTAAGCCGTATCGGATTGGATTCCCGTGTTCGTAAAGTATTAATAGGAACTATAAGTCATCGGAGCTGCACTCGCGGGCAACCCTTCCTCGCAAGCTGATGCATGAATTACGAGTGCGTCGGACGGGCCTCATCGACCCCGCTTCGGATCGGCCGGGCCGACGCTTTTTGTTATATTCAAACCGTAATTGCTGAAAAGTTTTCACGGCGTAACGCTGGTCACGCGTATTTTATTACTATGAAATTGAATAATTTATGACGCAGCGGCGGACGGACGACCATTGTGCGTACTACGCGTTCGAGCCTGAATTTAAATACTCGAATTACATATTTTCGCTGTTATATTCATGATTAGTATCGGACAATTCTCGTCACAAAATGACATATCAGCGCGTGAGGCGTAATTGCGTTGGCCCTAAGCCTCGTGTGAGATTTATGTATATCCAATCCCGGTCTAATCCCGTTCCTGGCCGGGTCAATCCGACCCCGGAAAAGGTTTTCCCGGTTATTTTCCGTGAAACTTTTAATCCTGCCGAATACCGACATACATCATAGAGGATTAAGAGGTTTAAATTGGAAGTTACCGACGTCCGAAATAAATTTAAATCGACCGGCAGACGCTATTGTGATATCGGTAGCGATGCTAAATGGAAGCCAATTTTATTCCGCAATCAAATCTAAAGAACGCTTAGAGGAGTGTTATTAAACGGTTGTATAACAAAGTACTCGGTCTGATTGAAAATATTTACATTGGTTTTTACGTTGAAATATATATAGGTTTTATGTTTGTGTTATTAGCTTTTGGCTATTGAGTCATTTCCCGTTGAGTTGCCGGATAAATTAACTAGTGAATTTGATGAAACGATCATCAACACAGATGAGATGCACGAGCTACCATTTTCTGCTGCGTTTTTACGGATAGATAAGTGTAAGCAGATACTTTTCTTAAGCCATATTCGCATAACGGTAGTAACAAAATTAATATAACTTTGTGTACCTAATTCATATCTAATAATTGAAAGGCGCATTTACAATCCCTAAGTGCACTAAAAGACTTTTTGATATGATAGCATGTGTAAAATATGTTTCTACAATATTTATATAAGTACCTTTATATACAAAAAAAATATTTTTTATTATTAAAACCGAAGTATCATTTTCTTCTCTAAGTCTGATATGAATATTTACAGTGCAATTTGTATCTTTAAATAATTCTCCTAAAAACTTCAATGTTTTGTCTTACGGAATTCTGCAACTGGGTTATTTGTGAACTATACCGCACTTTCTATTAGGCAATAATTATACCGAGCAAATATTAAATAAAAAAACAATATAGGTAGGTATTTGCTAATAAGGGTAATAAGGTATTTGCTAATGCAAAATATTTATTTATTCTACCCAATATAAATAAATTTATGTACTAATTTTAATGTATTATTTTTTCTAAAAGTTTGGGAAGTGTATCACAAGACATCAACTTACCTATGTTGGCAGGTGAAAATATTGTATTGTTTACCAGGCTTAAGTATCTGATCTCATTGGATGGAAGCTAAAATTAATAGTAACACAATCTAAATCTTTTATCATAAGTCAGTGATGTAGTTTAAGATTAGATGCCCAGTGCTTTTATCGTCTCACATATTAAAAAAAAAGATAAGTAAGCTCGTCCATCTGGCATACCCACCCCACACGTATTCTCTTTTTCTGGTAGGTGCGAAGCTGTATCATTTACTTACGAAAATATTTAAAAAAGGTTGTCCAACTTTTTTGCTTCAGGCACTCCTCCAAAGTTCGATTTTCATTTCCTCGCAGCTTGCCGGTTTGAGTCATGGCCCCCATAGCCCTATATGGTAAATATGTCCATACCATAAAGATTTTGGTAATAATGAAATAAAGATCGTGATACTTAGTTTCTATTTCAATATTTTTACAAACATAATTATTTATAACTTAAATAGCTTGTCCAGCAGACGTTGTTCTTTTTTTCCGGTAGACAATGGTTCGGCCACATCGCCATCTATTGGATCCTAACAAAGCCATGAACTATCGTCGTCTCAATAAAACATTATATTATGTGAATATGAGCTCAATCCTTCAAGTCATTCTGAATTAAACGACCAGTAACTGAACCACACAAAATGTTCATACATAATAACTTATAATTTAATTATTATGTTTAACTATAAGCAAACGGTAGGTATAAGTATATTACTTATTAATAAATGTAAATAATTGAGATGTATTAGATCAAAGGCGGCGATCTGTTTTTATGATTACTTTAGTAATATAAAAAGAACGCATCTTTTGATCTTCAACGCATAAACGTACAAAAGTATTATTTAAATTGTTAATATATCTAAGTAGACATATTCTTTTTGCATAATTATCCTATACAAGAATATAAATTACGTTATAAATTCGCAGATTGTCGGTTTTAATATCTTTATATTTCTATGTATGCTCCGCGAATCTTCTCCATTTTAATATTACGCTCTGTGATTGGTCAAAAAAAATTTTAAATATTTAATTTAACTTTTTGTTATAGGTACTTTAAATTATAAAGTCATAATTCTGTTTACCCAGTTATTATTAACAGCAAAGAATATTTTAAAATCTACCGTTTTACACTTGCAGATTCCACGTTAATATTTTGTATTTCCCAAAAACAACGAATTTTGTTCTATATGTATTTCGATTGTAAACTCATTGGACTTTTTTTCTAACTATGCAGTGGATTCGCGCAGTGCAGTTAAAGTTAGCATAAATAGGGCCATAATAAATTACAAGGAAACAGCTAGTTCGGCGTATCGGAAACTCTCCCCCTGAGATTACCAAGGGTCACCTGAATTCCAACATGTTACTGTTATGGAAAAATAGATTTATTGACGTTTATTAAAAGTACCTTCATATCTTTGGTACTTAGCACAGGATTTATTTTTGTAAGACATAAAAAAGAGAAACAGTATATAGACAGATTATTGATTAGTTTTTTTAGAGATTGGCCGAAGTTCGGTAAACATTCGGTTTAATTAGGTCCACATCGTATGCATGTCAATCGTTAAAGATATCATTTTGACAATTAAAAGCCCTATTGGAATCTAAACTTCAAGTTTTTCAAAAATTTGAGGTGTAACTTGGCTCATGTATTTCATAATAGATATTTGGTATTGGGCTTTCTCTCGAGAAATGAATCAAATAAATATATGGTCTTCCAAAATTGAATACGGTTGGTTGTTGGTTAACAAGAAGCCGGTTTAGAAACAATATCGCACGAAGTCGACGATAGATAAGTATCATGACTTGTCTCTATCGTGTGAAATAGATATTGTAGCTGCTTGAACCACATCGATAAAACTCGACTGTGTTGGGGTCTAAGTAAGTAACGAGTAGAGAGGAGAAGTGAGCTAGAGATGCGCAAGAGAAATGGCAAGTGCAGCCTGTGTAGCGTAAATATTTGTTGACACGTTCTAAGCGTCAAACTTGATACGAAGTTCAGCCGCAGTATAGCTTCGGTATAAACCACATTCGGCCCATCTCTAATTTTTATTCTTCTTCATACCCTTATTATCCCAACTAAGTAGGGTCGGTACAATGCGTTTTCCTCTTCCACTCTCCTCTATCAGCAGTCATCTCACCTTTTATACACATACAATTCCTCACACTATCCATCCATACCTTCTTCGGTTTTCCTCTAATACTGTCACTGGTACTATTATCAGTTTTTCTCTAATATATCTTATCAATTCTAGTTACACCAAACATTTATCTTTAACATTCGAATTTCTGCCGAATGTAATCTTCCTATGTCCATATCTTTTGTAGTCCAGCACTCAGATCCATACATTCCAAACAGATTTTTGATTAGTTCCTCTGCTATAAACAAGAACAAGGAACTACTACATATTTATATGTTTACATTTGCCTTCATTACAGTACAATTGTATTATAATGTTTAATAATATTTGTAATAGCATACATTCGATCATATTGTATTTTGTATTAGCCTGAACCACGGACCATTTGACAGTCTGTATCTAACTGTATTAAATTGATATACTGGTAGAGTCTGTAATACAAGTACATACATACACGAGAGAGCATGCGGTGTCCACAGCCGTGTATCGTGGACAACGCAGAATTGGCTACGTAAATCATTAATCAGGCGCGTCATTTGTTCGCGCCAAAATTATTAATGGCCTCACCAGTGAGTGTTGTGCTTAGCTCGCCTTTTAAAACGCACTAACTATCTACTGTTCCACTAATATATTGTTTAATGCGTACACTGCAATTAAATTAATAATCACTGAACAAATATAGATAGATGGTAACGTTTTTATTAGCGGCTTCTGAAAGAATCTTATAAAAACATGTAAAGCTTAAATTACAGATTAACTGTCTATAAATATTTAAGTAAATGCCAGTGTATTTTAATTTATTAAAATAGGTTATACTTATGTGTACAAAAACACTTATATTCTTTAGTGTCAGTAACTACTTTGTTAAAATATACAATTATTGATTATATAATTCAACTGAAATAAATCCACTACATATTACTTACTCTATTTAATCAATCAATGTAAAACACAGAATTTACAAATGTAAGATTTTAGTTGTTTTTTAAATTGTGTTTAGCAAACAAGATGAATCTAATTTATCACTCTCAGTTTGCACTTCTAATTGTAATTATATATAAAAAAAACAACGCCAATTAAATTCAACATACAGAATAGTCAATAGACAGAATATATAAAACATAAGTCATTTTTCATACTTTAATATCAATTTCTCGTACCTATACCTCGTTCTACTGGAAATGTCGTACTCGTATATGATCGTATTATTTATTTATGTTCCTAAATATACATTGTACAATATACAGTAACATTATATATGTTACTTACTAATTAATTAATAAGTGGATAATAGATGAGTAATTGATGATGGTTCAGTGGTAGTGCGCTCTAATACCTCAGGTATCGAAGCGAGTTCGAATTTCACAATAAGCTTGAGCTTTTAAGTAACAAGATTAACAGTGGACATTTATACTGCTCGCCTGACTAGTCAGCCATCCTTAAGCACTTATCTCGTTATAAGGTATATCTATATACCATCTTCACGATATCGTCACTTAAAATCAGGCGAAATCGTGGTCTTTTTCTTATTATTACTGATGTCCCACCTAAGTAGGGTCAGCACATGTTTTCTTTTCCACTCTCTTGTATAAACTATTATCTCAGTATTTACAACTTTTATACGCATGTCATTTCTCAAAAAATCAATCCATCGATACCTTCTTCTGCCTTTCTCTACTCCTACATCCATACTTCATACTTAACAATTTTTTCATTTTCATCTTTCATGCCTCTTCATGATATTTCCATGTTATGCTAACCTACTAATTACCTTTCAAATCCTCTGTGGCGGGTGCAGGTTATACCATAGAAATACCAATATAGAATAATAAAAAAAAAAAATAAGAGTAATTTTTCAAGAAGCCCCAGTATAATAAATCAACTAAGAAGCTGCGAGAATTACCGAATACAGAGCCTTACTTTTCCAAAGTCACTGTAGCTAATCAAGTGTAAACTTGTAACTAAGTCTGGTGTTTCGAGACCGCTTCAGAAGGGCGTAATTTAAAGGAAGGGTTGTGCGGAGGACCGGAGTCGCAATAAACCGCCGGAGGACTCCTCTGATTAATGGATGTGTAATTGTTCCCACATAATGTACAATAACTCGCATAGATAAACTGCTCATTCTGTTAATTGCATACTAGATTTGATAGTGAATCTACTGTTCCTAATCTCTGACTTATCTTTCATAAAATTAATATCCTTTTAATAAACTAATAATAAAATAACACTATTTTTAAATAATAAACACCTATATAGTTTCCTTCCTAGCAATTGTACTAACCGAATAGAACACCATGTTATATTAAGACAAACAATCTGTTATGTACACAACGTATTTATATATTTAAGTTGTTTATTATGGTTTTTAATTGTTATTGTAACTTAGCGCTTATGCGCAATGTATTAATTAAGTTATTTGTCCAAAGATACTAGCATAATGGCAACAGATGATTGTAGCAATGATGACTCAGTTTTAGCGTCTATGGACATCGTGTTGATGACGTGCGTTCGAATCCCTGAAATGAGCCTGAGCTTTCGGTGAAGGAAAAAATTGTAATTAAACAATAGCATGGCGGTAGGGCTTTTTATAATGCCCGCCTGGCTAGCTACCGCCCTCAAGTTGAAAATCTGTCGCCAAGCACCAATAGGTGTGTTATGGCAACATGCACATGAGATTCATTCAGTCCTCCCACTAGTATTAGCGTGTTACCATCTTGAGCCCCATCGTCACTTAAGATCAGGCGAGATTGTGGCCACAACGCTAAAACTAAAAATATTAAAAAAACCGCCAAACCCGTATGAGGACTGGTCTCTCTCTCATGTCTAGATGTCAGAAAACAACGATAAGTTCTTGGCTGTAGATATCAAACTGAGGATCCGGGTTGGTAAGATGCTCGTTATACACTGTTCTACAAAAATATGCTTCTGGTTAACGATATAAATATTTCTACGCGAAATGTCTAGGTTTAATGTAATATTCGAATCCATTTACTTTGTAAAATTCAAAATCTGTGCAAGGCGCAACTGCTGAAGAACCCCTACATCGCTCGTGTTATGTTCTGGTCCGAAGGATGTAATTGGCAATATGTAAGTACTGGCATAAGAGCTGTTCCAACTAAATTCAAATTAGGTGAACTGCGTGCATTTTACTACTTCACACCATTAAAAGAGTGGAAGGATTTAATACCCTTCAAATGTTTAAATTAAATGTGAATATCCAATACACTGTTCTGTATATTCATCTGTTACTATGCGTCGGCAGTCATTTTTCATTTCAATTAATTGCAGACATTCCTTAAGTTGATGCCACAGGACCAACGGAACCCACAATTGGGGTCACGCCAGTCGCGCCGATCCGATGCTTTGTAATGAACCAAGGGAATGTATTTGTAACTAATACCACAGATTATATTATATGCTAATACACTTGGTATTTTTATTACACAGAAATTAAATAAATATTATCGATAAATTATTATAAGGGGACTTAACTCTATGGGTTAATCTAAAATTACTGACAGTGGGAGAAATATTAAATTCTACTCTAAATTTTAATTTGACAAGATTATGTGAATGAATTAATGAAACAGGACAAAGTAAATAGCTCCTTATAAGAATGACTCAAAATAGAAATTCATTATTTCTACCTCGGAGCGACGAATCAATAGACTTAATGTTATTAACACATACAACTTATTTGATTTATTTCACGTGTATTATTATTCAATTGTTTATTTAAAATAGGACTTGATATGTTAAATAGTAAAAGAGGGTATTATTAATGAATAGAACGCACTACCTTCAAATTAGAATTATATTAGGGAAAATAACTGTTGTACCTATAGACTATACATACACAAAGCAAACAATAGATAAATGTATTGAATGAAAGATATTCATGATAGAGTAAATTGATACCTAATAAATAACTTTACAACTGAATAATTGCCGAATTACTATTATAGGTACTGACTGGAAACATTCGTAGATACAAAGATAATTGACTGCTTATTGGTTAAACTTCGTATTCTCGTATTCTGAAAAGATTTTTTCCTATGACATCGCGGGACCTTCAAGTGCAACGTGAAGAGGCAGTTACGCAGCTAGGCAGTAGGGCCTATTTTTTTTATGATTGGTCTATGGTTAGTCTATTGTAGTGACCTAGGATTATTGATATCTCGGTGTTCGTCATTGTCTTTGGTTTATACTGTACCTACTATCTAAACAGTGTCGTCACTTTGTCATGCTACAATAAAAAAGTTGAACCTCACCTTATCTGTTCACAACATTAAGTGACTGGTGTTTTTCTGTCATGCAAGATACCGATTTCGTATACCAGACTAGTCTTTAAATTTAGCCTATCCAAACCAAGGCGCCATTGATCTTAAACAGATACTTCTGCGAAAATATGAACATATTCTTGTAAGAAGTATGATATACTTATTATTATTAGTATTACCAATTTGAATAATTATCCTCGAAGATCGGACATTAATTTGTTTATAATAAATAAGGCAGCTCTAGTAAATCTTAAGCGCGCGGTCACAAGCCTATTGTTTTCGTTCCGTTTCACGCGCGCTTAATTACATATGTGGTTACCTAATAACGCCTCCTATAAAGGTGAAGAACTTGCTTCACCTAATTTAGAAAGATAAATAATTCAATTATAGCGAAGGTGGCGCGAGGAATACTGGGTGGCCTAGTAATTGCACTAATTATGTCAGCCCCTCTATGTTATTAGTAATGAATTATTGATGTGATGTAGCGTGTGATAAATGATCTGCGTTTACTTATTAACTACACAATTTTTTTTCTCGTATTGTCGTAGCACTTAAATTTCTTGGCATTAAATTAATTTCGATTTAACTAAATATGTTTGCAATATGTGAGTTTATAATTAAACAATATAAAAAAAGTTAGTATTCTGTAATATTTTGATGAAGAAGTTCATCTAAATGTTAACAGATGGCGCTGTACTAAATATTGTTACTTCCCGAGCCGACACGTGGATGCACCACTGTAAGCTAAATAAAGCTTGTGTTTTTATTATTATTTTATTACACAACTCAGTTATCATAGTTGTTTATTGGCATTCTATTACAAAGTAGTAAATACCCAAGTATGTTACCGCAATAAAAGTGATCGTTTATCATCTGACTGAGATTCAGGCGATAGTGAAACGACAAATGTGCCTTAGTTCAATATAACACTTGTAGAGGGCGTGATTTATGTCAACATTGATGCTCTTTTATGGTTCAATTTGTTTTAATCGTCGATTATGAACGTATTACATTTTACGACGCATTTAAACTTGATTTTAATGGTCGTTTCTTCAAATATTTACACTTTGGTGAACAGTAATCTGAACTAATAAACTCTTGAGAATTTATAGATTAGTTTAACTTCCACAGCTTTTTTAGTTGATCAATATGTTATTTTATATCTAACAGATGCATTTTCTAATTATTTTAGAAGCAAGTTCTTGATCAGATTTGAGAATTAAAAGGTGTTTATTTTATTATTTTGAATTGTTATCGTTTTAGAAAAGTTATATATTTTTATATGATATCTTTTTTAAATCTCCCATAATATAGATACATTTAGATGAAAATTAATTATGTGTGTGCGTCGATAGCATTGATATTTATATTTGAATGGATGGTTGTTTTTGCACATTTTGCATAAGGCCTATCCTTCCAGCTAATAAGCGGTTGTATACGTACCTAATACGAAACGAATAAGATAATTTTGAAACTACATAGTATGTACCTACATACATAAAATATATAGATGTAACAAATACATATACAACATACATACAAATAATAATCAATATTTTATTATTAATGTAAAAATATATGTAAACACAGGAGTTTTTTTTAAATGCATAGATTATAAATGCATAGGTAGAATGCATATCTATATTCAATACTGGTACCTACCTACTGGATTTTATGATTAGGTATACGTCTTTACTACGTTTTGAAGATGACCTGACAAATCAATCTTCAGTTGTACCTATGACTGTTAACTCGAAGGAGTTTGAAGTCGTGCTGTGCATGGAAATGTCAAGTGTTTTAGGATAAGTAGTAATCATCGCGACATTTTGAATACATATTAGTATTTACCTATAAGCTTCCTTTTAATTAGATAATTATTATAGTTTTATGCTTAGCACTGAACTAATTGTTTGTCAATTATATAAACTGTTTATTTGTAAGTACTTCACCATATATTAAATTTAACAAAGTAGATAGGCAAGTAGGTACCTAAGTAGTACATTTGATTTGATGATTGAGTCAGATAAGAGTATCTAAACAACTTACTAAATAAATCTACCAATTTTAATTTTGTAATTACCTATCTATATAGTATTTACTTCCTATTATAAAATGTATACATATATAATATGTTTAATGCTGGATTGACGGAATATGTAGGTATTTGGTATAAGGTACAGATATTCTAAAGATACATTCTCCATATACTGTTATAAATGTTATCCGTCGCACTTACAATACTAGACTTGATAATAATATTCATACAGGGGTAGAATATCCCTTAAAATTAAAAATGGCCGCTGGCGGGAACGCTTTCGATTGGCGGCTATATTTCATACCGCCGCCGCTAGGGCCGTTGCGTGTCATTTGTCTACGTCCGACCACCGCCCGGCGCGGCGTGGCGCGGTGCTACGAGAAATATCTACTCGAAAGATGGGGGGATGCGTTTGTGACAATGTTTTACGGTGTTTACGAGAAAACTAACTATTTTTAGGAAATAGCGTTGTATTTAAATAAAGATAAATAATCTGCAAATACGTATTTTAAAACTAATAGTACCTACAAAACAATATAAAAAGGAAATACAGTAACAACTACTGTATAGGTTTATTCAAATATTGTAACGTATTACCTGTTCATGACCACGCTGAGTACTTGTTACTAATAGAACAATTTGACAATACCGATATATAAGTACTAGTAAAATATCCATTAACCGAATCATTCAAAATACTTACTACGTAAAAATAACTTTTATAGCAGACGTAGCGTATCTTTCACAATACCTAATAGATACTATGAATAAAATACCAGTGGACATTAGATATTCAATAAATAGTCAACGTCAACTTGTTAATAGCATAAGTACATAAAATAACAATAAATATTAACTGAACGTTTCACTTATACCATACATATTACCAACAGCGCGTTGAATAATTTACCTCAGGCCATGGCATGCTAAGACAAACCCTAGAGGTTTAATAGGATGCCTTTAACTAAACTTATTGTAAATTTATTAGTGATAATAAAATAAATAATTTGGAAATATTATTTATATTATAAAGCTCAAAATATATCGTTTTTGTTTGTTTATTTGAACGGGCTAATTATAATTAGGTAATCTATGGTGAAATTAGAAATATTTTCTGGGTATTTTATATTCCATTTATTGAGGAAGGCTATATAGGATTTATAAATTTACGCTACGACCCTAAGGAGCGGAGTAGAAACCATGAACGTCAAGCAATCTGGCAAGCTGTAGTAATGCTTCTTTTTTGTATTGGCTATATATACTGTTAGTCTTAGGGGCCCTGGAGTCTTTGCAGCTTCACCGGGCTTGGGTGTAGGAACGCACAAGCAGTGAGAACAACGATAGCGTTGGTATAATAACAGCGCGGTGAAGAATTGGTTGCATAAATATAACACGGGCAAATCCGTGGCTAGTTGTTTATACGCTTATTTAATAACAAAATATGTTAGTAAAGAAACTAGAAATAATTTTGCTTAGATACCAACAATGGTAGTTTCCATAATTCAAACACCGTCCTATTACACATGCACTTGTCAAAGGAGTTTCTAAATATATGAAAAATGTATTAGGGACACTAAGAGAACGTGTAGTCAGATTGCCTATCTGATTAAATAATTTCTTAACTTTAATTATTTTTTCTATCGAATGTAATCCTTATCTACCTATATTTATAGTTAAGTAAGTTGAGCCATAAGTTACAGGACAAGTTTCACTAACTGATTAGGTTTAAAAAAAATAACTTACGGTTAAAAAGTTAATAAAACTTGTAATAGAATAAACTGTAATAGAATTGGTAGACATTTTGTCGGGTCTCCATTTAGAGAACGGTAAACGTAAGTTTGTTTTTTTTGTTTGCGTGATCAGAAGCTGTTTTGAAAGTCTCCTCACGCACTCCTCCAAAATTATTTTAATAAACCAGGTTAGTTGAATGTTTAGATATTTCGCCCCTTAGTAAAATTCGAAGGGAAAACGTGAAAGTTATATAGACGTGAGCTTTTTTATTTCCTCAGAATTTTCTGTATTTTTTTATATCATGACAAGATCTTATTTCGATGTTTATACATTACTCGTTGGTACAGAAAATTAAATTTGGAATATTTCTATGATTTTTCCTTGTATAATTTAGGACGAAGCTTGTTTCCAAAACTGCTAAAAAGAGGGTCTACACTCAAATCCTTTGTTAAAGTATTTAAAATATAAATATTTAATTTAATATACTAAGGTAAGTAGCATTGCCAGAACAATATTCTGTGTATAATAATTATATCTATTGAGATATAAGGTACCTACCTAAACTGTTATAGGAATTTTATGTGGTCAATAAAGTTTCTTAATTCATAAAAACTATGACAATCGATGTGTTAAATTAAATACAAGGGATAAGAACAAATTAATACAATTTTTAAAGAAGGTTAAAATAGGTTTCGTAAATTATTCGTTAGCTGTATAGATTATTAGAAATTGAAAATTTACCTAAGTTAAAGTTCATAGAAAAATAAAGAGTTTATTTAGAATATACTGGGCATATTCGATAAAAACTCATAGTACGAAATAACACGATTAGCAATATTATATTGTAATATGTAAAGAAAATATAATAATATAGTACAAAGAAACAAATTATTACCGGCTGAGTTTCTTGCCGAATTTCCTCAGTTCTCTTCGTAATTTAATTGAAGACTTTTATTCTGACATTTTAAGTAAAATATTTTTAATTTAACTTAGCATAATGTAAAGATAATTAAATCTCAACCACTGCTAAGACTAAGAAAATGTTAAAGTATTTATCATTAATGCTACTCTCAGTTAGCATAATGATAAACGGGTGCTAATTTTATGCACTATTATACGCTATTAAGCACAACAGTACTTGACCAAAATAAATCAACGGCCACAGCTCTATCTTTGAAACAACAATGCACTAGCATTCGCAAAGATTATTATCTCTAAAACAAACTAAATGCATATAAGGTTCCCGGAGACACGGGTTAGAGACATTTTGCGATCTTCCTTTCCTATTTTTGCTTAGGTTTTTAACTTTATAACATAGATGATAAAGTAGACTTTGCTGTGACTTAACGACAATTTTCACTTAAACAAATGGCCTACTAATTTTGCTGTTGGATTGATCCTTAAGGGACTTGCGATAAGAGACAATTTTCCTTGCAGTATGTAAATAAACGTTGGTAGGGAGTAAAAGGAGCAGTCGTGATCGAGGATCGTGATTGCGACACTGCGCTGCGTGCCCTTTGAACACTGGTTCCGTAGCTGTGAAAAAACACTTGAACATATGCAAGCTGCCTGCCAGCTCTGTGGAGAACGTTCTAATCCAGAATACCAATAGCAGGAATTTTTAATAATTGATTAATATTGAACCTTATCGTCAAAGTATGTAGTATACTATATTTTGTTCAATATTTATCAACTTATACCTAACTAAGAAAACTAAATGTAATCTAATAGAATAACAAGGTAAAAATATATTATTTGACGAAATTTATTACTATTATAAATACAGTGTACATATCTAGATAAAAATTACTTACGTCACCAATTACAATATTTAGTAAGGAATTTCAAATAGTAGGTACATACAGTAACTGTTAATTTTTTTAAACTAAAGACATTACAAAAACCAGAGTGTTTTGTCCATGATTCTAATTTGTAAACATTACACAGTCGTAGTAAGTAGGTAGGTAGGTACTATGCGAACAAGTTCCTTAGCCACCCATAGCGTGGTGACTGATGAATCATGTTACATTGATTAGAATAACATGTAACTATATGAAGCGAAGATGACTCAGTGGTAGTTTATTCGGACATTGGATCGATTGACTTCTTTTTGGATCCTACAATGAGCCTGAGCTTTCGGTGAAGGAAAACATCATGATGAAACTATAGCTGGTAACAATAAATCATATCAACTGCACACAGCAGTGCTTTTTCTAGTACTTTCTACAAGCACCCTTAAGTTGAAAATTTGTCGCTAAGCTCCTGTAAGTATGCTCCGGCATCTGAACTTAAAAGCTAGTCTTCTTCTTGGCTTAGCGTGTTAACATCTTAGGCCACATTCTTACTTAGTCAAACGCTTAACATATAAACTATACAAAATATATACCGAAATACAATTATATATTTTAATCTTAAACACTTACTTGACATCTCATAATGACGTTGCAATAATTCTAACTAAATAAAAAATAATACACCGGGTTAGGTAAAACTATCAAAGATCAGTGTACCTACCTATATGTGGGAATAAAATTGTTAAGTTATAAATAATTAGTTAAAGGTGATGGTACATAACTGGACTACTATACAGGATACTGTGTAAAGTTTATCTTAAACAATGTAAAGCTAGTATGTTTCCTACCATATTTAATTAATTAGGTAGAATAAGAAACATGTACATATAAGTGCATAATCGTTATAAATTATGTTTTTGCTGACTGTCCATTCTAAGCAATATATTATCGTATATATAATATGTTGTCCATCTTAGCAGATTTCCTTAAAGTGACTTTTTTATCTATTTTTTAGATATACCTCCTATCCTATTATTAACCCAATGCGCAGGTGATATCACTCCACACAGGTACATAGGTTCTGTAAGGGACCTTTTTTTCTTTTTTTGCCTAGTTAGATTAGACAAAAACTTTCAGACCACTAAATACACATACACATGTTCCTTCCCTCCTCCCAGGGGGCAGAAACATGTATATATGTATAGTTAGTTTAGATCGAATGATAGGGATTTAGTCAGATCGCGACTTAATTGCATACGCGCAACAGTCCGAGCCGAGGTTCGGCCACTTTGGCACCCTCGGATGTTGTTGCTTAGCTTTCGTGGCTGAGTGCCCTAAGCGCTCGCCCCCAAACCCGGTAAAGCTGTAAAAGCCGTAAAGGCTCCAGGGCCCCTAAGGCTTAACAGTATAGTCAACTAACATCTGTGTGGTTATTATAAAATAATAGAACTACGTTTATATATAGTAAAATATTATTAATACTAATACAGATTAACTAAATAATTAATAACTACAGATTTAATTGACAAATTATGAAAGTCTTTGTCTTTTTTCGAGTCACTCAATGTTTCAGATCATATATGTAACGCGCCTTTTATATCTATACCTATATCATGTGGATATCTGTAAATCGATGTTTAATGTCTAAAATAGAAATAGATGAGGTTGAGTCCGAAAGTCAAATAGACTGGAAGCCAGAAGGTGTCCCACGTAAATAAATATTGTAATTTGCCAATTAAGATAATATGGTAATTAAAATGTTGTTAAGTATTGATCAGGTAACTGATTGGTTTTAACCTCAAAAACTGGCTTTTATAATAAACACCTGGATATATATAATCAAAGTCAGACTTTTCTTTTAGAATTTTTGAACACACCACTAACCACGTACAAAATGTGAATCGCTTTATTATTAAGTAGGTACATGATATGTATAGTTATTGGATATACCCGTCTCATATATAATCGAAATATCAGATTTTTATGAACCCTATTCTAAATATAAATCCTTAAGCCCACGTCAGGTAATGTGTGGTAATGTACTAGTAATTTAATAGTTTATTAATTGATAGAATATCTTTAATTTAACCAAAACTTGTGGGATGCGTAATCCTTATAAATTACTTTAGTATTGATGGTATCTATAGTCGTGTTAAATACGTACTATAAATCGATTAACCATATCGATATCATCGATAATACAAATCAATATGAGGATATGTGTTTTGTTTAAAATTCGAACATCGACACCGCCTAGTAAGGCGCACAAGGGATCGTTAAATATTATGGCTCTATTCTATTCGATACGTGATAACTCCTGAATTAAGCATTCGGTGAATGTTAATGTAGGGCTGGCCTGGTACTCCTAATGTGACATCCATTTGCTTCCGGGAAGTGGCGTTATAGGCGCTTCCCAGATTCGATTTCAACCTCTTGTCAGCGATGTCAACAACAAGTAATACGAAAAGGAAATCGATTGTTTTAGCTTTTCGTGAATCGTTCTTAATTTTATGGCTCAAACAGCTTAGTCATGGTAATTTGTATTACGTTTATATTATCTCATGGTTTCTATTAGGTACCTTAAACCGAAAGATTTCTTTGATTTAACCAAACATCGCATCACATTTTCTTTATAAAAAAAACGTTTAAGTACCTATGTTCCTACCATAATATGTTTTGTAAAGTGCATTCTTTTTCTTTATTTTTAATATCAGTATCCAAACAAACATATTTGCAAATATTTTATTAAATTCGAATTATCGATATCGATTTATTTAATTCGAAATACAAGTAATAAATTATAATCTATAGTCTAATATAAAATACAATGAAAACGGAAAAGTTTATTTGTTTGTTTAAACAAGCTAACCTCTGGAACTACCAGTCGGATTCGAAAAATTTGCATATGATAGCCAGATTCATGAGAAATAATATAGGCTATCTAGTATTAGGCTACACCTCTCAGCCAGCCTTAAATTATTGATTTTTGTTAAGTAAGTCGGAATAAACAGCGCTCCCAAACTGCTTTAAAGGCCGTACGCTGGCGTAATAGTTAGTGATACGTAAATACAATTTTGTACAAAGATATTATCCCTTAGTACATCTGAAATAAGTCCGGGGTACCACATATGCCTATCTCTTATACATAAGCCACAATAAGGTATGTTGTGACAAAAAATTATTGAACATTAAAAAGTGATTTATGAGCATTTTTTAAGCATGGCATATTAACCCTTAAGATTGAAAGTTACTTCATCATCAAGACAATTTTATGAAGATACACTTTGTTCTTTATAGCATGTTATGAGGACAAATAGTTTGGGGGATAATGGAAAATTAAAATAATTCAACACTCGGTTCGTGTCTATGAATATAGGTGTAGTGGCGCGAATGAGCCGTGTGACGCATAATCATGGCCGCCTAATAAAATTATTGTCTACATACTATACTGAAGTATTATAAATTATCAATAATCAATTTCTTTTAAATTATACGCGGGTGAAACCGCGGAGCACAGCTAGTAGTCAATGTTAGAACTATCTAAATATCGTATAAACGCATACGTGTACGATATATTAAATAAGCTGTGTACGTGATTCAGTTTAATAGTTTTCTAACAAAACGTACATTTGTTCTGTTTCCTACGATATGAATCAATACAATAGCGTACCAATGCAATAAATCAGTTAAAATAATGGAATGACAATTCGAGAAACGAATATAAAATATTGAGGATGCTACTAAAATATGTCAGTACATATCCAAGACAGTTTTTAATTTATAAGTATATATACGTTTATATTTAAATCTAACATTTTAATATGTTATTTCAGTTCTTACAACAGTTTTTCAGACGGTACAATTAGAACTCTTAAAAATTTTCGGACAATAACATTTTTCATAATATGTTTATGTTTTATAATTATTTGCTTTTGATTATTATTGCCACTTATTACACTTTCTAATAATACTGTGAGATCATTTTGTCTTGCTGTAAAGTTGCACACTGGTTAGTAGGTACTGTACATGTCAATATTGTATGTAAATGATAACAAAGCAAGTTGTATTAATGAAACAAAATAATAGAGGGTTTTAAAGCTTATTGCTGATCATCCAGTTTGTCAGAAGTAACTCGGTCTAAAATGAAAAGTAATTGTGTGCCGCAATCTTAACGACTTTTAACCTTTTAAGTTTAGGGGTCTTTAGAGCTAAAGAGACGAGCTAGACTTAATTCTGTAACATTAGATAGAACGGCTAACTGATAATATTGTATGTTTTTGTAACTAATTAATACATTATCTGTATTTTTAATATTATTGTTATAAAATAATACCATACAAATAAATATCTGTTCAGAAGCAGTTTTAAAAACGCGTCAAATTTTCCAAACTCACGCTAGCGCTAACGGCTAACAAATGTTTATCTTGATTTGAATTCCTTTTCCAGAATGTCACGGTACGAGATGGTTAGCTCTTTTTACGAAACAAGCAGTTAAAAGATTTAATCATTCCATTCATGGAAGTACCCATTACATTAAAATTTCTAGTATTTTGGCATACCATTCATTCCATTAGCAATGCCTAGTAGATAGATACGTAATATTGACGTTGAACTTATTGATTTCTTTCCCCAGTCCTCTTTTTCTCATAATAATTTTCTATTGAAGCTTTTATGTAATCTTATTTTATTCTTGTCAGTCTAGTTAAAGACTACAATAAAGCACATTTTTAAACACAGATGTTGATCTTTACAGCAAATAACTTCTTTGACTTTTTTATCGTTGTAGGTTTGTCGTAGTGGCCACAATCTCACCTGATGTTAAGTGACGATGTGGGCCAAGACACGCTAAGCCTAGTTGAAGACTGGCTCACACCTATTGGTGCTTGGCGACATATTTTCATCTTGAGGATGGTAGCTAGCCAGGCGGGAATCAGAAAAAGCCCTACCACCATTTTATGGTTTCCTCACGATGTTTTCCTTCACCGAAAGCCCAGGCTCATTGCAGGGATTCGGACTCACGTCAATCGACGCGAAATCGTACACGCTACCACTGAGCCATCCTTGCTTCAAATAAATTTATGAGCCGACTGAAACAAATAATTCAGTTGAAAAGTTACTAACAAAATCTAAATTAAATTTAAATAAACACCAATCCATCCTAATCAATACGTCCGCTTCACACAGGGCGCAATGTAAATCTTTACACACACATAAATGAATAGTTAATCATTCGTTAGCATTGCAATCTGCATGCGTAACGTCCCAACACCGATGTCCGAATGTAATTAATAATTTCGACACTCGGTGATTAACATTTAAATCGGCTATGGGATTGGACGGGATGAGCCGGTGCGCCGCGTCGCGTCGTGTGCGATCGACAATGACGGCATACGTTTGCGCTTACTGCCTTCACTGATTGATTTTATAATATACTTATGTATTATGAATTCCGGGAGTCGATAAATTAAGTTCGATGACGCTCTAAATATTGACAAAGCCGACAGTTTATTTCGATAAAATACTCCACCCATATAAAATATTAGGTAGACCTATGTCTACGAAGCATCACCTAAAGTTCAAAGTACCTAAAGTTAGGAGGTACCTATACATATGGATAGATGCCTAATTTTGTTATAAATGAATAATATTTTTAAGTAGTTTAATTATAAATAAATTTCAATCAAATTAATGTCTATATTACTTTATACTGTTATGTTTATATTATTTAAATTCCTACAAGTCAATTATCACATTTATTATAGTATATTTTTTTGTATTACAATTTTTAAACAGGGTAATCTCTTAATTGTATCCGTTTTATAAAAGTGTTAATGGTATGTAAATATATAATTACAATGGAATAGGAATATATGGAAAGTATGTGCAACAAGTACGTGACTTGATTCTTCGTGACCTTCGTTTACAGTTAAGATTACCAGATATTATTCACTACTGGTTTCAACCATGCTTACGTGGTTTATTATACCTCTCTTCAAATCGTTCAACGTGGTTTACTAGTCTCCACTTTTACATCATGTGAACTACTAATTATTAAAACTCAGTAACTACTAGTATACAAAAGACCTATATGACCGATATATTTGTGTAACGAATTTATAAAAAAAACTTTTAAATTTAGATCGAGAGTATTACCGTGAGTCCGACTCACGCTTGACCGGGCTTCATTACCGATTTGTTTTTTTTAATTTAGAGTTTGCATTTGAATCACACCAAGTTTAAGAATCATATATATTAGGTACTGTTTTTACGATAGAGCAAAATATACGTTGAGAAAAACATGTCACTTATATAGGGGACCCTCCTTGATCCTAACGTTTCAAAAGATAAAGCCCTTAAAATGTAGGACGGACAGTGCAAGACGCGTAGGCTTAGCAATATGGTTCGTTTTTGGGAACGGAACACTACAAATTTCCGTTTAGTAAAAATGTAGTCTTTTTTAATAGAAATTTCTTTAACAAAATACAATTTCAAACCAAAAATTTATCCTTTTTTTCAGATCTAGTACTACTTATTTTAATATGTTGATATAAACATCAACAATAGAGGTAGTCTGGTACATTAAAATAAACAATTTAGATATCGTCTTTGTAATTAAAAATTCATTCAATTTCGTGCCTCCTTCCGATAGATAAATACCACCTGACAGCTATGCAGCCGCCTGCCAAGCCACGATACCAACTGACTAATTGCAGCTTATAAAATATATACTAGCTTTAAGGTTAGTTACTCATCTCGGATTCAATTGTACAGGAGTAGAAGCGGTGTTAACAAAAGAAATTCATTTTTCTACTTTTAACATGTCCAATCGACTAGACTGTTGGATTTTTAACATGTTTATAGGTACATCTGTACAATTAAACCAAAGACTTTCTTCTTTAATTTCAAATTCATAACGTATTATATAGCTACTTTTCCTGATGATGATTTATACATCTAAACAGAAAAGTGGTAAAATGTTTATTTTTTAAATAATATGTTGGTCATGTCTTTGTTCGTTTTAACTCTAGGTACCTACCTAGACTTCCACTTAAAATAAATATATTATATACCTTATTAATCACTACTGACGTTTTTTGTTTTTAAGAAAAAAAAGTTTAGGTGGTTATCTTTAGTGCATATTTACAAGGATACTTGAGAGTTAGAGACGTAATATTAGATATATCTTCAAAATCGACGAAAAACCGTAGACAAATAGCAGTTAGGCAGAGCTAGATATGTTCTGTGATTTTGTGCGCTTTTATTTATATTTCACAAGCATAAATATAAATAAAAGCGTTTTAAAACACACTGATGTAGATTTTTGGTTATATATTAGATTTTTTTTCTACCAAGTTATATGTATATTAGTTCACTTTTTATCAAAACAGTAGAAACCCTTGAAGTGTTGAGACACTTTCACCACTATTAACTGCTTATAAATTGGAAGGAGATTTTGTAATCACTTCGCCGCTTGTGAGCTCAATTTTACCTTTTTTAGTACTCCACGCGACCGGAGCTGCAGGTTCGGCCAGTCTAAAATAAAAATCAAATTGAAAGTGTAAAAAAATTGGACTATGCCCATTGGTAGCGTTGTTTTGTAATGATTGGTTATCGTGACCAAATGATTAAATAATTAGCCAGCGTTGAATAAATAATGGGCAATAATTCCAAAAAGGAAGCCAATAAAATAAATAGATCAGTAAAGTTCTCTTTATTATTTATGTATTAACTTTTGCCTGCAACTTCGGTCCTTTCGTTGTCTTCGGAATGAAACGACTCACGCGTCACCTGTTAACGCACTCGCGCAAAACTATTCATCAAAGTTTCATCGTATTCGGATAAATAGTATGGTACCTACCTATAGGAACGCATAGGTACAGTAGATGCCTATAAACAAAGAAACATTCATTTTGATATATTTAAATTTATTTTAGTAACCAGTGTCTTGTAAACCATTTTCTAATAAATACTGCTAGGATTATAGAATCATACCGTATTTTAATAATGCATGAAACGATAAAAATGACCTTCAAGATTTAAACTACAAATAAATTAAAGCCTGGAATGGATGGTAGGATGGAATTAATTTACAAATTATCATTTCCGTTATTAAAAGAGTCACGAGTTAAAGTTTCATGCCAGTTTGGGTGTGATAATAAATTCAAATTTTATAATACAAACGTTTCTTCTACTATGACATTTTAGTGGCAGAGATGGGATTAAGAATAATTGGCATACACCATAGTATATAAATCTAGGTACTACTGTAAAGTGTAAAAGTACAATGATACCAAAAAGCGCGTAGGTACACACCCACGATCGCCCACCGACACTCGATACAGCGCGGCGGTGACACGCGTCGTCACTGTTTTTTCATCAATTTGCGATCCGCATTGATATGCGAAATGTCACCGCGATTCGCACCGCGCATACATACGATTAAAAAATCACCGCGGTAGGTGACTGGATCGTACTCAGCTTTAATTGAATAGATCCGACGGCATACGGCGACTCTTAATCGTCTAATTTGAAGCGAAAACAACGTATCGTTGGTGCTCGAATATATTACTATGGTATGTAGAAGGACTTTCTTTTGGTACAATATTACAAATGCATGTAGGGAATAGTAAACAGGATTCACTATTTAGGTCTCGTTGGCATTGTTATATATTAGGAAATATTGAATAATTTAACTTCATTCTATACAGAGTCAAAGAACTATATATTAGGTACTGTTAGCTTGGGTTTTGAGTTATCCATTAGACTCTACTATACACTTTTGTAAAGAGTATCGTTTTGGAGTTTTTGGCGGATCTCAAATTGTCATGTAGTAGGGAGTCATCATTTTGTTAAGATACTGAAATCATCATAAGACAGGACAATCTATATTCATTCGATAATGGTGGAGTAATGGTCTTCAATAAAGAGGATTACTTGCCAAGTTAGGAAGAAGAAGAGTATATTTGTTTCTTTTTTCTTATATGCATAGGCATAGGTATATGCCTATATATTTATAATCAAAAAATCTAGACGTACATATATTAGAAGAGTACCTATTATGTTTGTTTAAAATGTATTATTTCGGATTGTAACATAGTATGCTATATGGCCTATATAAGATTTTAGATAACTGTAGAAAATATTAATATACCTACTATAATACCTGTATAAATATACCTACAGATTAATATAAATTCAGATCAAAACAGAGCTTTCAGAAAATAAAGAACATTGTGTAAAGCCATCGTATGGTGCTCGCGTGGCTAGCTCCAACCTTCAACTTTAATATCTGTCGCCAAGCATTTCTTGGTATATTCTGCAACTTCATCTTCTACTTCTAGGCTAGTCGTGTTACCATCTTGCGACATATGACAATGTGTAAGTTTTTGGTAGTAAAAAATCCACTTCTGTAGCTACGTTTCGCTGATTATAGTCCCACCTATAATACAAAGGAATAATGAAATGTTAATATATTCCTTTCATTTAAGATAATTGATTTTAAAAATGATTATCTTCGCGCAGAACTTAGTCTTAAAACAGTAAAGGTCAACTTTAAATCGTAAAAAATCCTTAAAAATCCATCAAGCATGCAATAGAGAGCCACAACAAATAATTTAATATTTCACACTGTTAGCTTATCAAAACATTCTACCGGACATGCATACAGTACCTACCTACAGTATTTTTTTCGATCTGACTATACTGTTAGCCTTAGGGGCTCTGGAGCCTTTCGGCTTTTACAGCTTCACCGGGCTTGGACTACAGTAAAATAATACACCAAACAAATGGGCCGCTAGTTTAAAAAAAACTGCAGTATAGATTTTTACGCGCCGCACCAAACAAAAGGCCAAAAGCAATTAAGAACCACCATTGTCTTGTGACCTTGCGTAGTGCAACATTAATATTCTCAGATAGGCAACACATAAAACCTGAAAGTATGTAGGCAAGTTGCGAATCCGTGGGTGGGCTGCGCTAACTTGTCGATACTTACCAAACAGTCTCGTCGACGATTACAGAATACTTAACGCCGATATCGTCGCACTGGTAGGTTTTCTGTTTATAGATAAGTAGTAAAATTAAATTCGCTAGGCATTCTAAAAGAGCAGCGCCTTCTGTATGTAGTATTTGTTTGTGTTAACTGTTTTAGAGTCTTCTTTAGGTACATATAAAGATATCGATCAAGATTATTATTATTATTAATCTTTCACACTATAAGCTATATTTTGAAACAATGAAGGCTCAGTGGTAGCGTTCACGACTTCGCGTCGATTGACATGAATTCGAATTCCTACAATGAGCCTGATTTTTCGGTGAAGGAAAACATCGTGAGAAAACCATAGCATGGTGGTAGGGCTTTTTCTGATTCCCGCCTGGCTAGCTACCACCCTCAAGTTGAAAATCTGTCGCCAAGCATTAATAAGTGTATTCCGGCAGCTGCACTTGAGACACAAACTTCCACTAGGTTTAGCGTGTTACCATCTTGGGCCACATCGTCAATTACCATCAGGAGATATTGTGGCCACTACGCCAAACCTATAACAATAAAAAAAAATGTACGTCATAATTTTTTTTTTATAAAAACTTTTTACCTGGTAGTATGCACAGTATCTAGATATTAGTTTATCACCATGTGTAAGATGTCACCCAACTTATTATACGCCCTACATTGTATAGTTATTGAAATACCTAGCTGTATCTGCAACTTCGTCCGCATGACATTTCGTGTATGAAAAACAGTGATAAAAAGATATGTAGGTGTACTGAAATTCAATATCGGCGATTTAATCGTGTTATTTAACTTGCTTTGTGAATGTCTCAGATTCCTGAGACGCAACGTGGTACTCACGGTTAGCAGTCGGCTTTGCCTCACATATACTACTTTCGATCGATCAATACTCTGACATAAGTGTACGCTCTGAACTTAACCTAATAAGTCGTTCCCTACGGGTTTCTGGGACGTGAAAAGATTTTCTTAGTATTTTGTTCAGCAGCAAGTCTCACTTGACGGTTTTCCCCAGTTTTCCGTGAATAAACAGTTCTCATTCTTTTTTAGTGCAAGGGAATAACTAAGATAGGATTTTCTCCATTTTTCGTCCACTTTCTGTCAGGTATTTTATTTTAATTTTAATCCAAATCGTAACACAATGATCGAAAAACCCTTTGAGAATACCTAATTATAATCATTTTAGATATGAACTGATATTATACAGAAGACAGAAGTTAGAAGAAAAGCTAAATTTATTCAATAATTTTATATTCCTTAACCGTTAATATCCAGTGAACAATAATAAAAATAGAGCAAAAAAGTTTAAAAGCGTGTAACCGTTACACGCTTTTGAAGTAAAACTTAAATGGTCACCACCATCCCGACGGTCACCACCATCCGGGATAAGATATAATACGTTAATAATAGTCGCGCCTAAAGAAGTTTTACTTCAATGCCGCAACGGACTTTCGTTGCATACCTATATTGCCGAAACGGCTTCCGTTGCATTTTGCATTGTCGTCCAGTTACCTCCTAGTCGCGCCTAAAGAAGTTTTACTACAAAAACTCTAAACAGCGACATCTGTCGTAAAATTTCAGAACAAAATAGAAAAATCAGTAAAGTTTTTTTCTATTGAAAATTACGTAAAGATAATATAATTCGTATAATTTTACTTCATTTCACTCTGTATTTAAAATACCTATATTTCATATAAATACATTCCTTGTTTATATGTACGTAACTTAAATGCAATTTATAGACAATACAAATAACCATAGGTGTAAAAATGCGTCCTAAATGTACCTACAGACTGTATACTACAAACCTTACTAGATTTCATCAAATTCAGTTGAATAGTTTCTGTGTGATTGGCTTACAAAGTAACAGACAGACAGATAAACTGTTGAAATGATTTCTGACAATGATTTAAAACCCCCGTAGTATTCTTTCTCAAATATCTTTAATGTAATTACATTCATTAAAAACCGTTTAAACATGCTAATTAGATTTTCTTAAGCGTGTAGAAATAAAATATACCTGGCTTAGTTTTGTAACATTAGTTACCTACGCAATATAATTGTTACGTCTTGCTCCCTACATCACTATATAATTTTATTATAATATTTACCTACCATCAATTCAAATTATGGAAGGCATTTTGATTATGCTATTTACATATTTTTTAAGAACGCAAATAATGACATACTAATCTAAATATGCGAAAAGCATTAAGCGTATTAATATTAATTTCATAATAAGAACTTAAATATTACATAACATTAATTTAATTCTTATTACAAATTAAGTATAATTAATTTGTGAAACATGCATTAACCTACGAATACGAGTAAAGGTTGAAAAACCTGTATGACAAATGCTTTTAATACGTTTTTATGAGGGCCTTTTATGTATCAAGATATAAGTAACATAACTAATAACATTAAAAATTGAATCGTTTAAATACAGCCAATTATATGTACACGTTATATATATACGGACACATTTTTCATGTGTACTTCTATACTTTGAAAAGGCCATGTTTAATTATTTAGAAAATTGTATTAAATAACTTAATTTATAAGGACGTTTTAAGGGCTTATAATAAAGTATTTTTAATTTTTAATTGTTTAACAACGTTTTAAGCATGTACAAATCGTGGGGAAACCATAGCATGATGTTAGGGCTTTTCTAATGCCCGCTTGACTTACAACCACCCTCAAGTTGAAAATCTGTCGCCAAGGATCTATAAGGTGTATTCCGGCAGATACAATTGTGAGCCAGTCTTCCACTAGGCTTAGCGTGCTACTATCTTTTGAACCAAATCGTTACTTAATATCTGGTGAGATTGTGGTCACGAAGCTCTAAACCTATAAAAAAGATACTCTATTACCCCGTTTCATTACTGGATAAAGACCGGCCGATCCCGGAACACGACAAGCCTAAGTATGCTACCAGGTGCACCTGGTGGTCATCACACTTGTCGTGTCCTACCCACTCACACCATTCCTCGGGTCGTTCTTTTCCCTCCTATAGAATTTGGCCAAGCGGCGCGAAGTTCAGAGCTATGTTACTAAATGCCAGGTTTTGATAGCCTTGTATTTTTTTTACTGAGCTGTTCAGCTATGCATATTAAAAGCGAAGTAAAAATGTTTAAATTTATGAAATATACCAAATTGGCAACTGTTGCAAATTGGCCAATTTTTTTTGACCTAATAGAGACGGCTTTATACATACATCTCACATACCGAATGCTTGATTATCCGTACTATAGAACAATAATGTCTGATCGCGTTGGAAAAATGTCCGAGCTTGCAGAAATACTGAATTCCCTTCTAAAAACAAGTGATTAATTAGATGAATTATGCTTTAGCAATAACTTTATTTTCTCTTAATTCAACACTATGAATAATGTAAAATAAGTAAAGAAAGATTTCACGATTCGCTAAAATAAAGACATAAGACGACACGCGAATAAATTTTAGCTGAAATGTAACCAAAGCATTATACTGTTGCATAACAGTACAGTAACAGTAAATAAAATGAGGAAAAAGGGGCAAAACGTTGCACGAAACTGTGCGCTTTTAAATACGGACGATGTTGAGAGCGGGCAAGGCAAAGACATTTATGTTCACTAAACAAGTAGTAAAAGTCACTACTTGAGCGTTTTTATGGCACTCATAAATGTCAGATTGCGCGCCCGGGGTTTAGCAGGCCGCGGCCGCGCGCGGGACACCCCGACCAACTGAGTAAGGACTAATACACACGGATTCTTTACATACAAACAATCTCATCTAAATCTTTTTCGCGCTGCCACAGAAACTTGAGAAATACATTAAATTTTTTATTACAAAAACGAAAAGCAATCGTGATTTAATTATTTTTATCGTTTATAAGTACAACGTTATGGCCACAATCACACCTGATGTTAAGTAACGATGTAGTTACGCTAACTCTCGCGGGGAAACTGGCTCTCAAGTGCAGCTGCCGGAACACACCTACAGGTGCTTGGAGACAGATTTTCAACTCATGGGTAGTAGCTAGCGGGCATTAGAAAATACTCTACCATGCTATGGTTTATGTAAAAGATTACAAGATTTATGATACAAAATACAATTAAGTAAAAGCAAACGTAGTTCAGATTAATACAAAAGTATATGTGTGTAAGCCCTTAGATAGGTCAGGTTACTTGCTTTAATTAATTTTTCTTCTTTCAGAATTTGTTTCTGATTTGATAGACAGTTAATGACTTTACTGTCCACTGTGAACTTAATATTTCTTTACGTTTTTCAGGTAAAGTGTTAATGCTGTTCAACAGATTATGACACATAACTGCAAGATTTTTTAATGGTTAGTAATAAAATATCTAGATATTAGGTCCGTCAAACAGAGCGTGAAGTGGCATTACAGTAGGCCGCGGTCGATATGATAACAACGAGTGCCGATGAAATCTTTCACTGTCGATTACCGTTGCTTGTGGACTGTATAGTATTTACCGTCACATGCCGTACAGCCTTTTTGATGATCTAGTATTAACAAAAATGTGCGTTCCGTACTTACGTACGTTAGAAGTTATAATTTTTTGACATAACAAATCATAAATAACTCCAAAATTTTATCCTGCAAGCCAACAACATGATGAAGTTTGTCATCTATACATATGATAAAATTGAAGTGTCTGTTTGTAATGTCAAAATAACAGGTTTTTACTAAATGCATATGAAAGTATACACGATACCTATAACAAACAACCATTTTTCTTATTTTTATCTGTCTGTTTGTTTCGGGTAATCTCCGAAACGGTTGGACCGATTTTGACGGGACTTTCACTGGCAGATAGCTGATTTTATAAGACATAACTTAGGCCATAACTAGGCTTAATTTTCTTTTTAATAATTAGGTTTCCCCACAAAGAAAAAAAAAGCTTTTTTAGTAATCCACGCGAGCGGACCCACAGGCACAGCTAGTCAATTATAATATGCCAGTTATTATCTTATATTAAATTTTAATTGTTTTTTATAATAATTTTATTTGGTTATATTAAAATAATGTTTATTTATACACCATTGAATTATTTTTTCCCAACAAAAATGTCAGTAGTGTGCGTTCACATTGTTGGCTAATTACCGTCACATGATGCGCACGCAGCTCTTAACTTTATTCGTCTACCAAACGCGCCGCTAAAATAAGTATAATTTCACATATGTAAAGAGAAAATAAATGAACAAATTGAGAAAAATACGTATAATCTATACTAATATAATAAAGCGGAAGAGTTTTTTTTTGTTTGCGACGAGGTTGCGTTAATCTATTAACGAATTCAGCTAACAAGAGTTATATCTTGTAAAGGGAAAGTTTATAAGCAAGGTAAACAAACATGTGAATGGTCTGCGTCTCGACGACAGAGTTGTATGCAAATTATTGCATCATTATACACGTTGCGGGCTTTCGTGTTAGATTGACGTTTTGTAGCGCGATTTGTAAGGCCGGATGTGTTTGATTGGCGCTAGTTTATTCAATTATTGTTTAGAAAGGGCGTTGTTTGAGTAAAGCTTAATAAGGCTCTGTTAAACCCGTACCGAGATGCGAGAGGATAAGTCTTGAAGTTAACTTTCTTATACGTGTTAAGGGTGTAAGTTTTGTATATTTTTTAATTAACATTTGTTGTAAAGTTTCTCATTATTTACACTCACTGAATTAGTATTTAATAATATAAATGAAATTCCTATAGAGATTTGATAATCCAATATTTTTGAAACTGCTGTGATTAAAACTTAAAACACTATGTTAAAAAGTACCTAATTATTATTTAAAATTTGAAAATAATGAGATAAAAATATGACAACTTTATAAAAATAAATAAGTATTGTATTAGATGTGAATTATTATTTCATTTAGTTCTGATCCATGCACCGTAAAATTTGTTACAAGTAATTAAATAAGTTATGTTTTTTTGTTTTTCCATCCTTTCCTAAAACAAAGATTTTGCGGGTTTGATACTCGTGAGCACATTGAGTTGCCCATGGCTTTTTTTTTCTAAATGTACTCCTGCAACTTGAAGCGTCTATCCTTGAGTTTTGTTTATTGTTATTGCAAATGCAGCATTCAGGGGAAACTGCACTCTTTTTAACTGAAATGGAAAACTATGACAATGGCGAACTTCCATACAAACTTTCAACCCCTATTTCAAACCCTTCAACCGTTTGTTTCGGGATAAAAGGTAGCCTATGTCCTTTCTCAAGGGCTAGTTTATCTCTGTACCAAAATTCATCAAATTCGGTTTAGTGGCTTAGACGTGAAAGCGTAACAGACAGACAGATAGAGTTACTTTCGAATTTATAATATTAACATTATATATTAGTATTAATTATAGTAGGAATTGACTCAGTTACACGTGTTAGCGTTTTTTTTTCTCAATCATCTTTGAAACTAATTGTTATTTTATAGGGTAATAATTTTTGAATATCATAATCTAGTTTGGCTAATATGTATAATTTTTACCTAATAAATAAAAATACCTTATTTTGACTTTTCTAATGCACCTTTTATTCATCCAAAATAGATAAGCATTTATATACTTATCATATACAAATGTAAAACATTTAAAATAAGCAGGTGTGAATGTCCCTTTTTTAATACGACATTCTTAACATTGCCACATAGTTTATATCGTTGTGTGTCTTAGCATCGTAAATCATCTTATTGTAGTGAATCGAGGGGTATGAGGTATCGAGTTACATATAGGTAGATGCAAATTTTAATTGCAACAATTATGTAATATCGTAATATTATCTTAATCTGTTTTTAAATTTATACCACATAAATGGTTAGATATTCAATAATATGATATGAGAACACTGACACAGCTCGTTCAAACAGTCCAATAAATTTGCATAGTAAGTGTTTACGATCGTCCAGGGTTGACACAATTGAAGAAACCATTATAATAAACAAGAAATAAAGTTTGAATTTGATTGATCAGAAAAATGTTTTCTTTTTATTATTTAGATTTAATATTGCCAACATCGCTTTATTTTAAAGATAAATTCCTCCCCGCATAAGATAAAGCTATTTTAGTTAGCTAGTATATCATTAAATTTGAAATTGATACGTATATGAAAATTGAATTCGTTCTTAGTAATATTGTAAAATTATGATTTTCTTAAACACACTCGAGTTGAAATATATTGTATCTATGTTTTTTTAATGTGATTTATGTATTTAGTCAACCCTAAGAATCCTAGTTCGTACACCTGCTGGCCAAGAGTAGACATATGTATGGTGTGTTGGTGACTTTTATTGACACAACCGTGAATACTGGTTGTTTCTACCTTCTTCGACGCAAGTTTTGTAACAATTATGCCTTGTCGTTTGATTCAAAATAAACGCGATAGCGTTTACGAATACGATGTTTACAATTTACTTATACATTGGCTATAAAGTTAGTATTTAATCATTCAAATTAAGAATGTCACAATACAACAGGAGAGTATAGCTGTCATATTCCCCGGTAAAACTGTAATGGCAAGTACTTGTATCAAATTTGTGCACATTAACTCAAAAAATTATTTGTAAAATACAATATTGTAAAAAAAACCTGGTTATTAAAATTATGTTTTAATTGTATTGCCATAATATATTAGAATATCATAGAGCTATGGACTTGTATTGATGGTTTAAAATTGTCAGTAATAAATACGTCGTATGTTAGGCTGCCATCGTTGAACCCATACCTTCTAATATAATATCTTCTAATACCTTCTAATATCTTCTAAATAATAGAACATTTACAGACTGTTTTATAAACAGTTATGTGTTTTATTTAAAACAATATCTGACACAATTGGAAACGTTGGAAGAGGAAGGCCTAGACGAACGTTCTACGATCAAATAGGGGACGTTTTGAAGAAAGATCAGGTCAAGAGTACTCTAAACCGACGAGCATACATGAATAGATTGATGAATGTTGAGGAAGCGAAGGTTGTATGTCAGAATCGTAGCAAGTGGAAGGACGTGGTCTCTGCCTACCCCGTTGGGAAAGAGGCGTGATTTATGTATGTATGTAATAACTGACACTATAATTTCTTTCCATTCTAAATTATTATTATTTTTCTTTTTGACATTCATAAATATACAATGATTGTTCGCGGATTAAAATAAAATCATATTAATATTAATATACTAAGACATAGAAAAGTCGACATCAAAATTTGAACATACAAAGAAAAGTGAACAAGTCCGTGCTTTAGACCAAACTTAAAATTCCGTTCCACGGCTTTTTAACTACGTCTATAAATGGTAAAGCGTACAGTGAATCATGGAAATGAGTTACCGGTACTTAAGTAAATAGGAATCAAGAAATTTGGTTGTTTTCATTTATTAAATAAGTTTTTCGGTGATCACATATTTGCAATAGTGATAAAGTTTTTATATCATGACTCTAATAATTTGAATTTAATTTGACACATTTGGAAGTTTAGTTGGTAATAAAATACTATCAACGGTCTGATAAAAAAAATTATAATATTTGAAAGCGAATATTTTCTAGTTTACTTTTTATGAGTTGTAAATTAACAATTTTATGTAACTTTATATGTGTATATTATATTCGTATTTGGGGTTTGACTGATTTAGTATGTTTTAAAGCTCTTTATGATATTTAATATTACTAATAAATAAAATAAATAATATTAGCCTGTAAGTGTTTCACTACTGGGCAAAGGCCTCTTCCCAAGGGAAAGTCTGGCCTTAATCACCACACCAGCCCACGACGTATTGGCGATTTCAAACATCAAGAAATCAACAGTTCTATATTTTCCCCACTACAGTGGTACTACAAAAATATTTCTCAAGTGTTCAGGTTTCCTCACGTTGTTTTCTTCACCGTCAGCCGATAATGTTACTAATTAGAATTAATAAATGTACGCGAACTTTTGAAAAATTCCTTGGTAGGTACATGCCGGTGTTCGAACCTGCGGACGATGAATCGATATTCAGCCGGTCTAAACCAACTCGACCACTACTACTTTTTTACTAAGTAGCTCTAATTTATTATATTAGCGGTATATACCTACATACTCTAATATAATAATATATATAAAGTACATAAATAACAAAACTGATGATCCCTGTGATGTTGTAAAAGTCGATTAACCTAGTCAAATAGTATACTATAATTTTAAAAATATTACGTATAAATAATTATATTATTAACTTTTCCTACATTTGATTAACCATACTGACTACTACCATATATTTGCTTACACCTGGTATATGCTTGAGAATTCTGCTCATGTCGATTCTTCAGCAAATGTTACCAGCCTAATGGTATAGTTTTTGGTGACATTTGACAAAAGTACTGTAGAACACGGTTGTTTTTATAATAAAGGGTATTGCTGCGTTTCAAATAAGAAAGTAAATAAAATAAAAATATTGAATAACGTTGCCTATGTAAAAATAAAAATATATTATACATTTTATGATTATGTTGCTGGCAGTACAATTTTAGTAAGAAGCCGTAAAGTTGGTTCGAATTTCATTATCTTCTAATTGGAAACGCATAGTAGGTATTTCAAATAGCTAATCACTATAGCGTGAAATAGGTTCGTTCGTACATGTTGAGTGCGCCAATCGTAATGGCGCGAAAGGGCTTGTCCGCGATTATAGCGCCACGATAGCATTGTGCAGCGCAACGCGAGAGTTGATCGCAACGCCGATTGCGAACGCCTGTCGCTTACACGTCGCCTCCCGCCTTTATCTCAGACCGCATCGCACGCAAATTATAATCGATACCATTATTGTAATATCGAACTGTTACATTCACACTACTATTGTTCGCTTTCTTTAACGCAGATATCTCTTTGTTCTACGTTATAGATCATCTCTAAAATTCTAGACTTCTAGACAATCTATATATATATTATATATATATATATATATATATATATATATATCAAATTCTAGACAATCGGAAACGGTTGGGATTTATATTGCGTACTTACTTCTCTTTAATGAACATACGAATAATCTGGTTGGTTATAAAGCTATTATTTTATTTATATTAATAAGATCCGATTCAGATTGTGATCAAGTGTTATTTCTGTTTAATATTTTCTATTGCCTACAACTTTTTTTAAATTATTTGTGTGTTTAGCTTGTGTCCGCAATCTCACCGGATGTTAAGTGACGATGCGGCCTAAGATGGTAACACGCTAAGCCTAGTGAGAGGATCGGCTCTCAAGTGCAGCTGCCGGAACTAACCTATATAGGTTATCGGTGCCAGGCGGGCATTAGAAAAAGCTCTACCACCATACTATTGTTTCATCACGATATTTTCCTTCACCGAAAGCTCAGGCTCATTGCAGGGATTTGAACTCACGTAGATCGACGCGATATCGATACTACGCGATACTAAACCATCATTGCTTTCTGTTTTCTCTTCAGAATGAATCGACTTGTGCGCCTTGCTTTGCGGGTGTGCGCACAACTCATCAAAGTTTCATTCCAATCACGTGAATGGTTTAGAAATACGTAGGTGACTAACAAAGAAAAATACTTTTTTATATACCAGTACCACATATATGGAAGACTAGCTGTGTCCCACTGTGTCTCCCGTGTTAAATTTATTTCACAATCGCGGCGCCGCCGCAGCTCCAATGCGCCCGTGTAGCCCGCCCTATCGTTGTCCATTTCTCGTACTTGTGTGTAGGTATAAGATAGGCAAGCTATAACATGCCAGAGTGCTTAACGCTCATAGTTACTGCTCCGCTCCTTAGAGTCGTAGTGTGAAGTTATATAGCCTATACTATTCCACATGAATCTGGCTATCATATACAAAAAGAATCCGACTAGTAGGACAGCTTATCCGACAGAGATAAGCGCATTTAAACAAATAAACAATCAACAAAAAATTCTTGAACTTTATTATATTAGTATACCTAAATAAAGAACATACCTACTAACATACTAAGTAGGTACTACCTAACATGACAAATTTTTCTTTTAGTCTTTAATTTGCAACAGCCTTTAAATATCTATAGAACTTTAAACTTATGAAAATATATAGTAATGAGTAGTCAACTCTACCAATCGTAATGCTTTTTCAATGTTGTAATTGGACAATTTATCCGATTTTTATCTTTCCAATTAATTAATGTCAAATGAAATGATGTCCAATTTCGGCAAATGTCTTCTGACATATTTTGCCCCTGTCCTTTTTATTAAAAATACAATATATTTTAATGTTATTTTGAATAATACTTAATATTTCATTGAATTTACTCGACTTGTTAATAATTACTTTATATAATACTAGCAACCCGCCCCGGCTTTGCACGGTTAGCGCATATAACTCTATTGGTTTACGCAGCGCTCGTCAGTATATAGGTAAAGCTCCCAGTCGGCATGTTTTTTTCGACATCTTCACACCCGCCACGACCGCCCTCCTCTGCGGCAACTCAAGCCTATGTTTGGTATGAAGCCTTTGAGCCAAGCAGCCGCTCGCGCGATACAGTGACTATATTCACTAGCTTTCACAGACACACATGATACTGCATTATATACACATGCACACCACATAGGTACATAGGTTCTGTAAGGGAACTTTTTTTTCTTTTTTTGCCTAGTTAGTTAGACAAAAATTTTCAGACCACTAAATACACATACACATGGTCCTTCCCTCCTCCCAGGGGGAAAAAACATGTATATATGTATAGTTAGTTTAAATCGAATGTTGCTGGGAATTAGCCAGATCGCGACTTCATTACATACGCGTCAACAGTGCGAGCCGAGGTCCGGCCACTTTGGCACCCTCGGAACTAGTTGCCTTGCTTTCGCGGCTGAGTGCCTTAAGCCTCCAAGCCCGGTGAAGCTGTAAAAAAGCCGCAAAGGCTCCAGGGGCCACTAAGAACAACAGTATAGTCAGTTCGAAAAAAAAGCGACATCTTCAACAATCATCGTTATTTTTTCGACAATTTACACAAAACCTTAACCTTCCTTATGAATCACTCCGTCCATTGTTGAAAACCGTATGAAAATCCGTTTGAGTAGTTTTTGAGTTTATCGCGTTTATTGCGTTTTATCGCGTAAGAATTGATCTTAGTAAATGTAATATTTGTGCGTTTATAAAATACGATTGTGACTAATAAGTTATTTCGGAAATAGAAAACAATTTCATTAAAAAAACATTATCTTTTATAATGTCAAAATATATAAATAATATTTGACAAAGCATCTATTTCTTTTTTTTTCGAACTGTCTATACTGTTAGCCTTAGGGGTCCTGGAGCCTTTGCAGCTTTTACAGCTTCACCACTGCTCTATTTCTTGAAGTAGACACCTATACATATCTCATTATTTACTTTGTAAAATACTAATAAAACATAATATAACATTACATTACATAACTCTAACATGATAATAGCATAGCTTAGTAAATTCAATTAAATTTAAAAAATAAACAAGTTACAATTTAATTAAAAACAAGTTAATTATATAAAATACTGGCAGTGCCTCGCGGCGCCGCACTCGTTTATTAAGCAGTAATTATTATGGTTTCATAATTTTATTTTTTGTCATATTATGAACCGTTCTTCAATTGAGGAATGACGTCTACTTCGCGTGTACAAATTTCTTGAAGATCGGTTAAGAATTTATAAAAAAATTCAATTCGCAATTTTTCTACGATTTCTATAATTATTTAGGGCAATTCTTATAGCCTATTAGTTATGGGAGAGATATGCTTTCTGTCTACAAATTGGTTGAGGGTTTATTTAATAAATTTTTTACGTATTCCTAAATTGTATTGCATATTAGTGTTATAGCGTATTGAGGAATGATATAAGCTTCTCGGGTACAAAATTTTACAAAAATCGGTCAATCCGTTTTTGAGTTAAATCTGGAAACACAAACAGACAGAATGTCAAAAAAATAATAATTGCATATTCGTGATAGTATCCTTTATAATAGATGCCTATCATGAAACAAATTACAAAACACAGACAGAACAACAGATTTATTAATATAGATTATTATGTATAATGTTTTAAATTATCGCGATATCCTGCATACGTTTTGGTTTTTATTTTATGAAGTGATCGTAAATGTTTATGGGCGTGCTACCACTGTCTCCATAAATCTCGACACTTACAATATTGTTTCTTCATATAAATGCAATACGGTTTGCGTCTTTATTTGCGGAGTGCTTGATAGGAACCGGCCTCGGATAGCAATCAGCGGTGGTCAGCCTTGAATGATTCTTCAATAAGTATTTAGTACAAACCGTATCTGATTAAATATTTATTTATCTGTACATATAATAAAATTGTTGTGTCTGTTTGTAATGTCAAAATAAAATCTTTTTACTAAATATACATGAAAGTATATACGGCACTTATAACAAAAAAACTTTTTTTTATTTTTTTCGTTTTTTTCCGGTTAATCTTCGAAACGGTTGGACTGATTTTGACGGGAATTTCACTGGCAGATAGCTCATGCTATAAGGAGTAACTTAGGCTATTTTAATTTTTGAAAAATAATTAGGGATTGCACAAAGAAAATATTAAGCCTTTTTAGTCGTCCATGCGAGTGAAGCCGCAGGCAGGTAGTTGAAAATATACATCAAAATCAAGATATCTGTTTTCTAAAAAAATATTGTGATTAGAATTGATTTGTTTGAGTGTCTGTAATGAAAACTAAATCAACTGCAGATGCTCAAATGAAATACTGCGTAATTGAATAAAACATCCATAATTAAGTTTTATATGTAAACATAGATAGATATGGAATGCTGATGAAGTGAGTGATGTGGTTTATGAGTTTATTTAAAAGTACTTATGATGATACCATTAAAATTTTAATGATTGGATTTTTTAAATTTATATTGGGACAAACGACTGCACCTTAATCTGATGGTAAGGAAAGCACAGACCAAGAGAAATGGCGCGTCGTCTGTATATGTACCATGACAAAGCACTAAGTAGTCGAATGAATGCTGACTGATCCTGAAATGTAACGCACCGAAGGTATTTGATACTGCCTATTGTAATACAGCCGGATCCATCTGTCCTGCTATCTCTCATTTTAGCATTAAGTAGGTACCTTGTGAAGTTAGTGATAACTTGGGTGTCGCCAAACTTTATTCGATACTCCGAACAAACTTTCCTTCAATATCAATATACATTTCTATTTCTCGTAAATCGAAATTCCGAGAGTAATTTATAGAAAAAGTTACATAAATATTATCATTCATTCATCATATATATCTTGTATGGGTTCTTATTCTAAGTAAAGATGCAACTATTAAAGTTGTATATTACGAAGTATTAATGATACAAGTTAGCTTTCTAAACGTCTGAAAGGTGAAAGTATCATGCAAAACGCGGCCGCTGAGCCAAAGTATTATAAATACGAGACTAACAGCTGTTACGTAAAACATCGCATAACGGCTCTGGAGCTATAAATTGATACGATATAAGGTCAGGGTCCTTGTATAAATGCTCCGTGTTCGATGTGGATGCACTTCGCCACAAAGTGGTCATTCGTTTCCAATAAATTACCATGTAATGGCGCGTTAATTTGCATACTATGCCCAACAGCGTTGGTTTCTTATTACTACAAAAAGCAACTTTAATATCAGCGTCTTGCAATACTATTTACATCGGTGATTCGCGTTCATTCAAAAGCTCTGTTAACGGCGCTGTAGCAGCGGAATTTCCTGGAACTACTAGCTTTTGCAAAAGTTCGTCCGCCACGCCAGAGATGGCGTTTGTAAGCAGGGGTAGAATGGTTCATATATAAACCCAACCAAGGGTTGTAAGAGAGGCAAAGATTCTACAAATCCATTCGTTGTTTGTACACTTAGTTACGAAATATTGCAGGGGAAAGCGAATAGATGTCACTACACCAAACAGAGTACATAGGACGCGCTTTAAGGGACGAATTTGGTTCTATATCTATCAAAATATTTTTGTTAACTGATTCATTACTAGGTATTTATTTGGCTGTTTTAATTAAGTATCTAAAAGCGGTACCCCGCGCCTCCGCATGTGTTTGTTACGCAGTAATTGTTTTCATTCCATCATTTTATTCTTACTTATGCTATTGAAAATTCGTATAGCTTATCAATTGAGGAATGACATGTACTTCCCGTGTACAAATTTCAACAAAATCGGTAATCAATTAATAATTTCTTTTATTTTCTATGTTTTATTGATTTCTTAAGGTATTGTTACGATTTTTATTGCCTATCAATGATGGAGTGACATAATACTTCCCAATTTCATTTCAATTACATTTTTACTATTTCAAAATTTATTATTGACGATTCTTATAACCTATCAATTATCGAATGATGTATTCTTCCTCTACCAAATTTCATCAGAATCGGCTGAGAATTATTAAATTATTATTATTATATTGTTTTCACGTTTTCTAAGAGTGTTATTGGAACTTCTTATAGTCTATCAGTTGACTAACGACATAAGCTTCCCGTGTTCAGTATTTCATAAGAACCGGTCAAGCCGTTTTTGAGCTAAATCTGGATATACAAACAGACAGAAAAACAAATTTAATCGGCATATTCATGATCACTATCATTTGTATAGGTTTTCTATCGCAAATTAAAAAAAAAAACATATACAGACAGGACTATAGATTTATTCATATAGATAATTAGTAAGATATACAAGTACACAGTTATAGGAACAAAACGAACTTGTTTTATGAAGGCCTATCTATTGAATTATAAAGTGAATTATAAAAATAAATTTAATAAAGGACTGAAATAAGCAAGTACCTTTATAAAAGTCACTTCGTGCAGGTACTTACATAAAAGCACGCTTCCGAGTCAAATTGAACAATAAAAGTGAAATCTTAAAATTTTATGCAAATTTATAATCGCAAAAACATACCTCACCTTAGCTACTGTTAATGTATTGTTGTTTTGAAATCTATTGCATAAGCATTCGAGTTGACAATGAAAGTTGTAAATTTTACCTTATCCTTCGGGACTTGACCCATTTCGTGTGCTCTTTTGTGTTATAATATCGCTTTATTTTCGCTTTACCTGTAGTTACTGACATGATTTTATTTCAGGGGATAAGTTTAACGTTTCACTTTATAATTCTTACATTTTTATATATATTTAAAATATTATACTTTCATTTTTTAGGCTACATACCTAATTTTTATTCTTAGTGCACAATTTATATAAAGTACCTATGTTATTTGGAATTTTGTCTGTGTGATAAATAATTATGGAGGCTTGATAAAAAAATCTTTCGACTCAATGTTTTTTTTATCCTTGTCAAACAAGTAACGATGATTAGTTATTGATAATAAAATTAAATATTACAATAATTGATGTACAAATACACAGCCTGAAAAGTCAGTAGATTACGAATTTTTCAAAAAGGCGTTTATTAATATGATGTACGTAAATCTAAGACGATGCAACGATTTAAATATAATGTCTGTTTATCTACCTATATAGTTAAACTCATACAACGTAGAAACTACACACCACAGATATTATAAATCCTAGTATCAGTGTCAAAAATATAGTCATTATTAAACTTTGATTAAATTTGATCAAGCATCAATTTGATAACAAAAAAGCAAGCTGTATTCAAAATCAAAATCAAAAAATACTTTATACAATTATTTAGGCCCCAAGAATACACTTATAAAAGTCAAAACAGTACTACCGGTTCCGAAAACATCTCAGACATAGAAAAGAACCGGCAAGAAGCTCTATCAGGTGTAACTTTTTTTATTTACAGTTAATAATCATATTAATAATTCAGTGGATGCACAGAGACGGAGTCACTTTCAGACATCACTATCATTCACATAATCATTCACCCTATAATACCCTTTGTCTGGCAGATCAGTAATGTGCTTTGGGATCTTATTTAGAACCTAAAACTATTAACTAAAAATAGTTTACTAAGTCTAAACCACGGTACGACTAATTTATGTCTACTATTTCTAGTATTCAAACTGCTGCATGGTCTTTGACAAAATCTAGATAGTTTTTTTTACGAATATACATTTTAAAGATACCATGAGTCTGTATTGGGAGGTCAAAGTTAAGATATTAAATTCCAGGAACTTGTTCCTAAGTGATTCGCGAGGTCTCATATTGTTAGATTGCACGAATTGCCCGTTTTGTTATATAAACATGGTAACTACCTCAGCTGCTGAACCCCGTAATAAAATATCGTTAGACATTAAGTTATGGAAGTAAGTGAAGTAGAATAACCTAGCAGTGGTAATATCTGTTAACTGGCGAATACTGCACATCTTAATCTACCCGCCAAAGTCTTAATATGCGGATCCCATTGTGATTTTGATTCGTAATACCCAAGAACACAGTATTATCAGCTAAGCCTACTATAATCACGCCGAACATTAGGCACGGCAAATCTCATACTTTTGGTTTTGCTTGCATTTAGCAGTACCTAAATTATTTAGGGCAAACCATTCAAAATTTAAATTAAAGTATTATTTAGTTGCCTAGCCTCTTAATCTCTTCAGATTTATATCTATATATGCTATGTATTCGAGTTAAAGTAGTATAGCTACCATACCTACTATAAGGGTTGCGTGAATGCAATCTGACCGTCCGTAAAGATAACATGGCGGCCTCAGTCCGCGCTTGTATAGTTATCTGAAGGGCCCGAGAGACCAGCGCAGTAGCGGCATGTAAGCATCAACAGCCTTTCGATAAGATACCTATTCAACAAGCTTTTTACACGAGATTTTTGGTATATGTTCATAATTATTATATTATTGTTTTATTCTGTTGTGATCTGGTCTTTTACGATAATTTCACCAGATGGTATGTGACGATACAGCCGAAAATGATGGATGTCAAGTCTCTAAAGGGTTTCCAAATGCAGCTACCTGAATAAACCGATAGGTTATTTTTTATATACTTACAACTACCGACTGGCAGTTAACATTATAACAAAAAAAAATGTAGTAAATTTTAACAAGCACTAATAGATTTTGTTCCACCTCTCTCTCCGTCTAGTATCAAAACAAATTCCATTCGCTTCAACTCTTTCATACTTCTATAACACTTGTAGAATTATTGATCTTAATAAGAGCAGACTACCAATTACCAATTTTCTTGAACTTGTTAAATACATTATTATTTACCAAATAAATTTTAGTTAGTTCACTTAGTTATTAAGTTATCAAATTCATCAGAAACATGCAAAGGCGATATTTAGACAAGTCGTACCCAAACCAAACTAACGTGATTTATTCCTAAACACGGGATCCTATGACGTTTCCACACCATAAATCGCTTCCCTCAAGGCGTGCGGACATATCGGGTGCTTTATGAAGAGCACAGTCGACGACAGTTCACGTTAGATGACGTTTAACCTGGTATATACAGTACTCGGTAGCGTTATGGTAGGCGGATGCTGGTCTTATTCACTACGGATTTATATCTTATACGAATGTATGTATTAAGGTATTCGAATGTGGGCAATAATTCGATCTATATACATGTTTAGTACAATAGATATGAGTGATTGTAAATACTAATTATTTTAATTGAAAATGTTAACCTAAATCAAACTTCAACATTAAGTCAGTCAAAATATAAGAACTAGAAGAAGAAGAAATTTTAGTTTAGTGATGGGCTTGGTACGTGCATTCCTATCATAACCTACTATAAAATATGTATAACTAATAATTATTACAGCTGAATAATCTATATAATTAAAAGAGTTAAGTCGACCACACACGTTACGATTTACCTGCGCAGCTGACCGTACGGTACGCAGCGTCGTAGCGTGCATGAGGCGGTTGGAGGGCATACACATACCTACGCACAGGTTAAACGCACGGTGTCACTCAAATTTATTTACGATTTTGCGCCTGTCGCCTGCGCATGTTTAATAAACTGCACGCTTTACACGCTCCGGTCTACTTTCGCAGGTGCATATGGTAGACCGTAGCATAGTGTTCTGCTTAAATCCGGACAGACTGGATAAGTACACACTGCAAAAGTACTGAAGCTATCAAAATGAAATTTGGACAACAGGTTTCATTTATGAGTTAGAAACGCAAAGAGATTTTTGCAAATACAAACCTTAAAGAATAAAACTTTTAAAAGAGCCTAAGTCACCGAAGAAAATACAAAATAATAATTTAGTGGTTGTGTAAAATCCTTACGAAATAGAATTGTTCAGTTAACAAATTCGAAGGAGACCTGTATATGAGTAGCCGGTCACAGACCGGTAGAGCCGGGTGCGCCGGGTATAAATCTGACGCATCCGGCCGACCACCGTGCCGGTAGTGGCGACGATTATTCACCCAATATCGAGTTTTGGCTTCACTTGCTAGCCCCTAATCTTCGCTTTCGTCGAAAACGGATTTATGTTCATAACGAAATTCATTTTGTACTTTTCTGTGACGAATAATATTACAGTATTTTTGGTTTAATATTAAACAATTGTAATTTGATTTTAGCTAGCTTTTATCGAAAGTAGATAATTTTAGAAGTATTTTCGAGAACTTTGAAGCAGATATGTTAGAACGTACTTAATTAAAGCAAATAGTAAAGTCGCTTATTACCTTGACTATAATTAATAACAGAAAAAAAAACATACATTTTGTCTTACTTTTAGTTCATTTTTATGACGAACTTTTGCCTATCTAAATTATTTTAATTAAATAACATAAAACACTTAAGATAAATCTGTTAACCGCCTAACTTTAAGTATCTGTGAGGGAAAACTCTTATATGAGACATTCTCACCACTGACAAAAGAAGAAAGTTTCGGCATAATTCAAAGAATACTTTCGAAATTATGACGCAGCCTAAAAGCTTCTTAGCGCTGCCACAAATCAACGTCGCTACTCATTAGGTTTTCCTTACAAACCTCGGAGTAAACACTTTCACTGTTCGACTCTTGTCTAGACCGTAACCGTACTCATCCTAAAGTTTGAGTTTGAATACTTAGTCAGAAGGTATTAACTACGGTTACATTTTTCACTAGCTGTGCCCGCGGCTTCGCTCGCGTGGACTACAGAAGAAGGTTTATTTTTTTATTTTCTGTGCGGAACCCTAATTATTTTTCTAAAATAAAAGTAGCCTTAGTTATTCCTTATAATATCAGCTATCTGCCAGTGAAAGGCCAGTCAAAATCGGTTCAACCGTTTCGGAGATTACCCGGAACAGACAAAAATAAAAATATATGGAGTTATACGTATATCGTTTTTCGTGTAAAATATCACGTTTATCGTGTATATTTTCATATGCATTTAGTAAAAAGCTGTTATTTTGACATTACAAACAGACACTTCAATTTTATTATATGTATAGATATAGAACAGCGCAATTTTTGATGTCACGACAAGAAGAAGCTAGGTGGTAGGACACGATAATAAAGTTGTGTCCGAATGGATCGAAAACAACACACACCAGGTGTAACACCCAACATTGTGGAACGCATAGGCGTGCCGCATTCCGGAATGTGTATATCCTGGTGCCGAGAGCTTGAAGGCCGCTCTGACAGCGACATTGTTTTTGAATTGTACTATACTAACATGCATCTTTGTGCATGAACACGAGTGTTGTCACTTTGCCGTGTCACTATAAACAAGAAACTTACCCCATTCATAATTCGTTGTCTGCGTATTTCAAATTACGTAAGATTAACAAAATTTTGAGTGCAGTTTATTATACACTTGAATTTATTTTTACAGGATTTTTTTCATATCAGTGGCGCACACTAATCTGTTTTTATCACGTAACCAAATTCGAGTATCACACCGACTAATGCCGTAACATTGGTAATAAATCACCTCGGCATTTTTGTTTTCAACGCACCGATAACTCTTTTGTCACGGGGTGATGTAGTAGCAGGGTCCGATGGAGTTATTTATATTGTCGTATTTTCCTTGGTAGAAGAAAATTTCCTTTCTGTTTGCTTCATGGGTCAGTGATCAGATTCGTTCGGCGGCGCTTGCCGTAGCTGCCTAGCCTAGGCTCTAGAAAAATAATGACACAATTATATTTCGTTAAAGAATAATTTAATATGTTGTTGAATATTTACTAAGTATCTATTAGTTATGTCATTCAATGTATAAACTATATCTGTATTTAAACTTTATTAAATATGATAACGAACAAAAGTGTCACTTTTACAATATTTTTTTTATCTTGCTGTTGATCTTTTTGTTGTAAAGGATTGGATTTCTCAGTAAATTCAATTAAGTTGAAGTATAATATTCCCTAACATTTTTCTGCAGGAACGCAGCCTATAATCAATTACCTGGACTTATCTTGGTTACAGAAAAACATACCACGCAATGGTGGTTAAACAACAACAGATAAGAAACAGAAATTATTTTTCCAAAATTTATATTTAAAATATCCGTTTACTATTTTTCTATTGATGATTCCTGGAATTGGATACATAATCTAGTAGTCTTTAGTAGAAGTGCGGAGGGGGCAACATCTCGCACCTATTTTGTTAATAGAAGCTATATAACCTTCTACATATCTATCTTATTCTATATCATATCTATCATATTCCACAACAATGTTCAAAAATAGACAATACAGGATGCGATGGTTTTTTAAACTCGATTGTATGGAATAATGTTCGCACCTTTGAGACGGATACGGATAAAACACTTCCTCGATACCCTGGACAGGTCGCAGAGATGGGCTGTCCACATTGTAAATGATGCAGACGTCACTAATTTCTTCTAACCGTTTCAGCAGGGATGAGCTTGTTCTACTGTCTGAATCATGGCGAGTGTTTTGAAGAGATATTCAATCTTATTCCCTCTTCTCCTTTCATAACTGAAGTACACGCGCTGGGCTCCAGAGCCACGGCTTTTCTTAACTGTCATATCAGCACGAACAAAAAGCTTACTACGTCATATCTTTGCCATACTGTGAAGCTGTAGAAATCTTTCGGCTATTATTAACGCCCGATGGCCAGTACGACGCGTCCTGGTCATCATGAAAATTAAAAACCATTATTTTTAAGAATATCTAATATTTTGTTTATTTCTGTTACATTACTTTTCATGAGACAAGTGATTACATGTTTTTCTTATAATTTTCAAATATGTTTTTGCAATTAAACGATATATTGTACCAGCCATCGGAATCACCATTACATTCACTAATAGCCAGTGTGGGGCACACTCTTCCCTACAACATGGAGTCATTCCAGCATAACAGGTGCAACTGGTTATGGATCGTAGAACCATCGCCGATGTTATTGGATTGCACTGTGTCTACCATACCATGACTTTCCTGTTACGAAAAAAAGAAATCCTTGATAATTCTAATCCTTAATTTTTCTTTACTGCCTTAGTATTGTAGGTTTGTGGAACCCCACTGCTCCCTTTTCGCGAGCAGGCTCGCGGGTGGTTGCCTGCACGGGAAATAATTGTTTATTTTCGACAGGCGCACACTTAGCTCCACTGTGTGTCTTAACGACCATGTATAGCGGTGGTCACCCTCCTTACGGTTTTGTTTGGATACATTGCGTATCCCAAACATTGCTCATTGAGGTCCTCAGTAGTTGATTTAGCATTAAATAGTAAGTGAGCAGTCTTCTAAATCTGTTTTTCATGAAATAACAAATTGTAAAATCAATTAAATCTGTCAGTATTTCATCATCATTATAAATGTACAAATACTTTTTAAAATAGTATAAATATTTTATTTGTATGTTCTAACAAATTAATAATAATAATAAATTTAATTGATAGTTAACAATTAATTAATTAATAATATCCTGGTAAAGAAATTACATATTTTAATTTTGTGGTTACCAGCATTATAAAACGAAATTTTTGAAACCTTTTTAGCGTAGTTATTTATGTACTAATTAAAATGAGCATTTATGAAAATATTTTAGTTGATTGTACAAACAGTTAAATAAAACAACATAACTATCTAATAAAACATACTGAAAGTTAAACTTTTTCACACGGATACGACTCAAACGATTGATGCTTACGTTGAGTCTCATATATTCATAAGTACATACACGCCGTTAGCGACATAAATAACAGCATATAGCGGAAAGCGTAGCATAGTGAACAACAATGGCAAATGTCGGAGCTCACTCGCGACCATTGTACCGTGGCGCGGGAGGCGTTACGAATCAATGGAGGGAATTATCGGGGCTGCGACATCTATTGAGTATCCCAGTTTAAAAACTAACTATATTAATATACTGTATTTTTAGTTTAAATAAAATGTGTAAAATCCGTAGTATTGCTATACTATATTTTGATTATTATTACTAGCTGTTTCATCCGTGTTAAATTTATACGACCAACTCTCCACTGCGCTGCGGCCGCCAACTCACCCGTGTAGCGTATTGTTCTCACTTCCCGTACTTGCCTACAGCTTTCCAGATTGCTTGACGTTCATGGTTACTGCACCACTCCTTAGAGTCTTAGCATGAAGTTATACCTTCCTCAATAAAACCCTTTTTTTCAATCTGAATGGTTTTCCAGATCTGATTTGTTTCTAGAGATTAGCGCGTCCAAATAAACAAAGAAACAAACAATCTCTTGAGCTTTGTAATAATAGTATATGTGAGTATAATTATCCAGCCTCGTCACAGAGTGGTAAGTCAAGTACAGTTTAATTATTGAAGAAACATTTCCACGTCTTAATATGTATAATTATGTATAGTGGTAGCGATCTAGTCTGACACAAGTACATCAACTTACTCTTTTGCAAATTAGCAAAAATATATAAATGATTCCTTGTACTCTTTTAAATAGTCTGATATCATCTATCATTATTTGTTGTTCTTTTATAAGTTTTAATTATTACCTTTTAGATTATATTTGCCTGTCCCTAACACAGTATGTTGGCTAAACAGAAAGAAAGAGCGCTATTATCTCATATCCATGTAAATCACCTTATATTATTTTTTGTGCATTCCCCTTATTGCTTCTTAATGGTAAAATCTTTTCCGTAAATAGTATATGATTATATAGAAAATATTAAATTATAATAATTTTGTGAATATATTAGTCATTTTAATTTATAAGTCATCTCCGCGGCTTTCCGTGTTCCAGATTAGTTCGTCCCACGCAGCGTATCGGTTGAAGAGGTAAATGAAATGCTATCCGGAGGGGAAAAGTTAAATTACTGAATTTGAGGGTCAAAGAAATAAGTCTTCTGTAGAGACACACGACACGCCTATCGTATACATATTGATTTAAATGTCTATCTCGAATGACTACAATATGAATTTAGTAACAAAAATAAGTGAAAAACATTCACTTCAAAATATGTAACCTACTAAACTTAAAAAAAAAACCGTGAGATACTAATTCTCCTGGCGTTCCATTTGAATCTTTTTTTTATTTCTACATTACTTACTCTTATTCAAAAATATTTAAGATTTTATTTATAATTTTAATAAATATAGACAAGCTTGCAAATATCTAAGTAAGAAATTAATTTAATAATAAACATATTTCTAGGAACTATTTCATACACGGCAATTTCAATATTGTAAACTAAAACTTTCCTTTGGTATCAAAACAGGTGATATACATAAATTAAAATATATTAACCATCATACACAAATGATAAATAATTAATGTTCATTAGAAAAAGATCGTCATGTGATCTTTCATTTCAATAGTGCGGCAAGTTACTGTAGCGCCATCAGCAGTACTAAATTAACAAGTAAGTGTAACATATTCATCTGAATAACTCGTATGATCCGAAGAGTTTTAAAGTACTCAATACGATTGAGTTCATTACATTTATTTGTTTCCCCTTGTTTTTGAGTAAACGCAGTTTAAAAGATGATATTGGGTTTTGTCAAAATTGTATCTAATATTTATCAACTTTATCTTCTAAATGATAAAGTTCTATTTTAAATGTTGACGTGTTTAATATTTTTCAACACAAATACATTCGATTCTGAATTTATGAGAAAGGAGCTTAGTCAAAAACATTAGGGGCTTCATTGCCCTATTGCCAAATTGTGCTGTATTGTAACATCCAATTAAGGGTACCTATATTTTGAGCAATTCTCCAAATATGTAATCTTTCAAAAAAGTTATTAAGTATACTGAAACCTGTAAACTATATAATATGACCTAACATTCGATCCTCAACACTTAATAAATAGGTTGATATCCTACAAAATAGAATTGTACGAAAGGGACAGTGCATCTATTATATTAATTGACTCTATTTCGCTGTATCTACCTATAGCGATCGCAGCAACAAACCTTCCATTACCGCAAAATTTAAAATTTAAACATCATAATCCGAAAAATGTTAAAAAATTAGATTAATTCTTTGTTTTTATAAATTGTACTTTAATGATGAGAAATTAAAGTTGAATTTCGAAGTACAAGTGTGGACAGTTCAAGCATCTGCCGCTACATTATGTAGGATCGAAGACTCGCGCGCATTTTAAATTTCGAAAAAAGAACTCGAGTTCGACGCCGGCGCACCAGATGCGACATGTCGGATTCTTACAAGCAGATGTTTAATAAATACCCTCATATATTAAACTTAGGAATGACTTAGTTTTTTATATTATACATTAAACTATATTGCGCTTTAAACGATATGACCCCTTCCTCGTTATATGCGGGTAAAGATAAAGAGATTATTGCTTTCACGGTCTTTCAATATGTACTTAATATGTAAAATGTAATATGAAATTCTCCATTATCCAAAATGCGTTTTTTTTAAATATTAAATATGTCTTTGTCTATCGTCTGATATTGTAGTGGTTTCCTAGTGTCCTGGAAGCATGATAAAATGAAAACCTGTATGTATCTATGTATCAATATGCAATGAGTAAGTACTTGTAATTGGGCTGTTTTCCAAGTATGAAAAATGAAATCTATGAAAAAGTCAATAACAAGTATTTATATATAAAAATTACCGAGAAAAGTATAATTGATCATTTCGTCAACAGAATTTCATTTTTATTAAATTTGTTGTCTTTTATATTAATTATACCAGTTCTTTGTGAGTTGTAAAATCTGAAATAGTTTAAATCAAAATTAAAAAAAATCTGAACGTAACGAATTGTATCTATCGGCCCTAGAACGTTATTCCCGTAGCGAAGGTGAAATTTCACGGCCAATATTTATATGATTCGTGGAAGTTGGCACTGGTTTAATCTAAACCCCGCTTTAACTGCCATTCCACACGCAAACATTGCGTGGTATATATACTATTCGAAAAAAGTTTCAAAACAACTTTACGAATTACTTTAGAATGAAGAAGCTCTGAAATAACTTTCAATTATTGTTTTTGTAATAAAAATTACTCTTAAGAAAACGAATAAACAAATATACAGACAAAATGTTACTAAACATACATAAACCTATAAACTAGAATATTTCTTGCTATGTGATGACCAGATTATCAGATTTATAAGATGAGTGTAATTGGGAACGTTGGAAGAGGAAGGCCTAGACGAACGTTCCACGATCAAATCGGGGACGTTTTGAAGAAAGGTCAGGTCAAGAGTACTCTAAACCGACGAGCATGCATGAAAAGATTCATGAATGTTGAGGTAGCGAAAGTTGTATGTCAGGATCGTAGCAAGTGGAAGGACGTGGTCTCTGCCTACCCCGTTGGGAAAGAGGCGTGATTTATGTATGTATATGATGACCGCCAGAAGCACGCAAGGAACATAGAAAAATATTAAAAAAGTAAACACATTACTTAAATTCAATATAGACAGGCTTCCTGGCACAGTGGTTATTACTACCTCTAGTATTGAGTCGTAAGGTCGCGAGTTAGATTGCCGCCCATGACTGACTTTTGTGTGATGAGCATGATTATCTGTGTCTAGGTGTTAAATATATCTACGAGTATAAGACAAGTAATATATGCATGTATATCAGCTGTTTGGTTACCATGGATACAAGCCTTGCTTAGTTTAGAACTACAAATAGGCCGTGTGCGGTTGTTCCCTGTCATATATAAAAGGTATGTACATATTATATTATATAGGAAAAAAAAGAACACGAAATATTATAAGATGTTGTTCCAAAGTACAATAAAATGCTGATATACGAGACAAGGAAGATATTTTATTTCGAAATAATACAGAATGTGTTAAGGATATGTTTTCTTTGTTATAATTACTTAACTAACAAACGTCTGTGACTTCATTAGAGTTTATTAAAATATAAAATTTAATATGAACAAAAAATCCTATAGGTATCACTTAGGAATAATGTACCTTCCTGTTATTGAAATAATGTTTAGAATCGGATCAAATGCTCCAGAGACTTTTACACATCATAAAAGTATCATACTCTTCATAAAAGTATTATAAATGATAATAAAACTAATATTTTCTCCTGATATAATACCGCTTACCATTGATTGAATTAATACTTTGTAGCATCTTATGTCTTACACTAGAGAGCTTAATAAAAGGCATCTTCTTCTTCAAAATCAACCTACAATTAAAGGTAGTGCAAATAGAGCAAAAAAGACCTAACAGTAAAGTATACGTATTTAATATATTAATAAAAGTATAGACACATAAATATTATCTATCTGTATAAATTAAATGATTGAGGTTTGCCGTTGTGCGCGCATCACGCAAAAACTACGCGATAGATTTTGATCAATTTTTGTTTTACTCCTTAGATATTGGTCCTTATATATATTACGATATATTCATTTAGTAAAAAGTAATGAAAGTTTTAAGAAACTAAGATTTTTATTAGCACTACGCGTTCTTTTGTTCTCCACACGAGCGGAGACGCGGGCGCAGCAAGTAACTAAATATATAAAATAAATGTAAAAAAAAAACATACTTTACATTATATCAAACAGTATATCTACAAATTGTGTTATTAATGATCACTCTGCCTGTTGTTGAGATACAACATTTGAAACAAATTCGCTTTTTATAAGTTTCAAGCTGTCTAAAATTTCCAATTCTTGTGATCTAACGAGCATGGTGCGGCCACTCCACACAATACCCGCCACAGGCGATTCCGGCCGCACCCCACTACCACTCCACGGATATAATATTTATGAGGGGTACCATTTTCACTCTATAATTACGTATCGATTCGTAGGTCCGCGTGACGACGTGGACGCCCAAATATTATTCATGAGACCACTTCAATTATATTATAGGTGGGTAAGGTACAGTACAGACACGTGTAGTGATTAGTTTAAGATAATTAATTTCTTTGTGGTAACTGTACACATATTTTATGAGCTCATATCAGGATATATTACTACTAGCTGTGCCTCACGGTTTCGCCTGTGTAAGATTTAGTCGGCCAATTCTCCACAGCGCCGACGCGCTGCAAACTCAGTGTCTATTACTTGCCGAATCGGCTGTAGAGTCCTTGAAAATATTGAATGTAAACATATTATTATTTTAATTTATTTAAGACATTCATCTACATATTTATTTATTTGCAAATTCATTTAAATTCAAACTTTTTATCTTGTAGGTAGCTGAAACTACTATTCACCTATTGCAGGTGAAAGTAGCAAAGAAATTTCGGATAATAATTCAAAAATAACTTTCCAAAGCCATCTGGTATATCCAGAGATTATCGCGTTCAACAAAACAAACAATATTTTGAGCTTTAAAAAAATTATTACGAGTATAGATGTGTTCAATATACGTACACAAAAACCCAATACTGGAAATCCATTTGTCTGTCCTAACCATAGATAATTAAAACAACTAACCTTGTTTTAATTATCTATGGTCCTAACGATCCTCCTTTGCGCTTGCGCACCTTGAGAGTGTAATATTTTAAAATTTTTAAGCTTCCAGAATTATGAATGTACCTTACCTTGAACAGCTAACTATTGAAATTTCGTCCATCAAAAATTTACGTATAAAAGAACATTTCAATCCATGAGCTTATTATAAACTGACCGCGAACGCATAACCGCGCCTTGGGTAAAAAATGTTGTGCGGGGGGACGGAAAACAAAAGCACAAGTTTAAATGAGATCGATACTGCGAAGGATAGTTTTAAAGATATTGCTTCCTAATATATTTATTGTTATAATATTTATGATATCTTCTTGCATTTATTAAGTAAGATAAATACATACGTGAGATAGGTATATTTAATTTATATGAATAATCTATGTGTATAACATATCTATGTATATCTATGTGTATTTCTGAGACAAACTTTGCCAAACTAATTCAGTTGTTAACGTACAATAAATATTGTAAACTTGTTTTATGTTCTATTAAAAATTATGTTATACTAGCTGTGCTCCGCTGTTTCACCCGCGTATAATTTAAAAGAAATTGCTGATTGATGATGTATTATACTTACAATATAGATAATATTTTTATCGGGTGGCCAGGATTATGCGCCACAACTCTCATGGCTCGTTCGCGCCACACACCTATATTCATATACCTGAGCCGAGTGTTGAATTATTTTAATTTTACATTATCTTCCAAACTATTCATGCAAATAATATGCTATAAAAGGCAAAGTTTATCTTTATAAAATTGTCTTGATGATGAAGTAACTTTAGTTCGTAAGGATTAATATGCCATGCTTAATAATAATGAACATACATCACTTCAATTTTCAAGAAATGTTTGTCACAAAATACATTATTGTGGCTTGTGTATACGTGATAGACATATGGTATCGTGGACTTTTTAAAAATGTATTTACATGTATGTAACAATATTTTTGTAGAATATTGTATTTACGTATCACTAACCATTACGCCAGCGCACGTGAATAAAGCAGTTCGAGGGCGTAGTTTCTTCCCACTTACTTAACCAAGTCAAGATTTAAAGCTAGTTGAAAGGTGTAGCCTAATGCTAGAGAGCCTACACTATTCCTCGTAAATCTGGCTATCATTTTGAATCCGAATGGAAGTTCCAGAGATTAGCGTATTTAAACAAACAAATAAACAAAAAATCTCGTCCGCTTTATTATATTTGTATAGAATTAGAGAAGCCAGAAAGATAATTGAAATGTAGGAGCTCATCATCAAAGTGAAACTTCTTATGCGACTTCCAAGCGTTAAACGTTTAACGCACATTATCGGTCTCTCCTCTTTGTGTGAGCCAGAGAGAGTGAGTAAATGTCGGTGTGTATGTATATTGCACACTGTTTAAATAAAATAGAAAATGTCTTTTAAGATGAAGTTTCACTTCTATCGTGCTTTATGTGCTTTCCTTATACGAAAGTATTTAGCCACATTATAAATGACAGCTTTCACATCAGAAGATAAAGCACGACCCATCTTTGGATATTTTAACCCATATGCATATGGCGTCCCCCGACCCTGCGTCTCGCCGCTACCTATGGCGCGGCAAAGCACTCGCGGTCATATTATAATAAAGTTTCTTTCTAAAGTAGAGCGATGTATTTGATAACTTCAATAATAAAATTATGTTTATGCGTTACTTAATTAACATAATAAATAATTAATTATGAATTTACAATTCATTATGTATATTTACGAGTAAGTATGCGTGTCGGTAATTGCGTTATTTGCATATAAAATTCAACCTTGCAAATAATTTGTACAACTTTTTTTAAATCTAAAGTGCCATCGTCAAAGAACGAAAGCGTTAATATAAATTTTGATTGATTACTTTAATTTGGTTTATTATTGGTTACGATTTAGTAATAACGTTAAAAAACTAAAATTACTAACACTAATCCACATACGCATACAAAGTACGGATACCTAACTACGACATTAAAATATTGAAAACTAAATTTTATTTGCAGACAAATGTTTTTACGTGATAGTAGGTATGAAGCAATGATGGCTCAATGGTAGCGTGTATGGACATCGCGTCGTAATGTAAGTCGTCGAACGTGAGTTCGAAGCCCTGCAATGAGCCTGAGCTTTCGGTGAAGGAAAACATCGTGATGAAACCATAGCATGGTGGTAGGGCACTTGAGAGCCAGTCCTACCACTAGGCTTAGAAACCTCATTAAGATATGTCCTTGATATGAAATATTGATTGGCAAAAGTTAAACGTTATAGTGGACATTAAAAATGTACGCAAAAAGATAAATACGCAAAGTTAATAAGTTAAAGTGAAAGTGTACGTACTACACGTGATTGTGAAGTCCCGTCGGCACGTACCTGTTGCAGTCTTATTTACGACCCAAAACAAGCGCTTTATCTCGTCCCGTCCATATAATGCGACCATAAAAACATACTCTTTCCAGTCGAGGCACCATTGACGACCTCTTGCATAACACCTTTTGTTTATAAACAAAGAATTCAAGGACTCTGCATTCTTATCTTGGCTTGTAAAAATTCTTAGTTACCGTAATTCATTCGCCGAGTGAACATGTCAAAAATGTTTGCTATTACAACTTACATCATAAGTTATAATCTATAAAATAACAGTAATTTGCATTATTACGAAACATGATGTTAATTTATAATTACATAATTCAATTAATCGGTCGTAATAACAGTTGAGTTGTAAATATGTATTCTATCTTTCTGTTCAGAGCGATAACCTGCGATTGTTTTTTACGCTTATCTCAAGTTTATGAGGCTCGTTAAGTTATAAAGAGGTGAATGATTTCATCAAAATGAATAATTAATTGTGTGAGATCTGTTTTAGTGATTATTGTGTTGAAGAATTAAAACAATATGCTGGATGATTTATAATAAGGTAATAATAAAATTTAAAAAAGATTTTTTTGGCAACCAATCTTTTATTATTAAACGCCAAACTACTACATAACTCACACGTATAAAAAAAGCTAAAAAAATCTACGTCTATGAGAGGAATGGCGGCTGACACAGACGGGGAGAGCCGGGAGTAGAGGGGACAAAAAACTAATAATAACAGAGCGTGTGTGTGTCACCCCATCATCGCGGTGTCCCATTCCTGCCGCACCTACCCAACGTCAATCGTGTGAATTGTGCTGCCATTTTGGAGTCTCGCGATGCTTTTAGAACAACACTATACTCAAAATAGATTTCGCGTCTATTCTTGTACATCCATATATAAAATATCTTCAATTAAATTTAGATTTAGGTCCAATAAAATTAATAAATTACACTTTTTGGATCCGAGTACCTCTACCGACAATGGATTTTCTATTCACGCGTAAAAATGCGGACTATAATTCTCTTTATTTTACGTTCATAAAAAGTAAGTAAGAAGCTCAATTTTTTTAATTCTCTAATCATTTCATATAATATACTACATATTAATTACACTTAAAAGATACTTTTATAGCAAGACTAAATCCATCGAACTGACTTTTTTGTGTTGCCGTTACATATTTACTTTGTTTTACCATTATAATCGAAATATGTTTTCACGTAAATAAATTATTTGTATGTATTTTGTCTTTTCGTCCTAAACGAAATTTGCCAAACTAAATAAAACATGTCGGTTTTGAATAAACGTTTCTCTATATTCTCACGGTTAACGTTAAAACGAATTTTATAGTTGTTTTTTTTTCACGGATTTTATAGACTACCATAGTCCCATCATTACCGGGCCGGGACTAATCTGGTATGTAATCTTACGTAATTATAACATGCCCGCGCTAGTGTAAGTCACGATTTCGACTATCTAGGCATGAGGTGAGAGCTTAAAAACTTGAAATTTGTTGGTATACTTGTACCTATACTTAGATTTGTATGTAGATACTACAAGGCTGAATCTGATTATACAAACAGGCCAGATGTAAAGCTGTGAACATACTCGGAATATTCAAGATAATAAATTAATTGTATTTTAATATAAAATTTAATACATTTTTAACAGACTTGAAAAAGGAGGTTATTAATTCGACACGTATATTCTATCCTATTAGGGCTTCCAAACCTTCCTTTATGGGTCTATGTATATATACTACTGAACCGTATATTTACACCGAACATGTATATTTTTGAACTTTTGAACGATTTTTAATATTGTACAATATATTTATTTTATGAATCAACAAAATCTTTCATTCAATTGTTCATTAACTTAGAATATAGTTCTTAATGTGTGCCATATTATACGTAGAACGAAATAAAGATACTTTAACGAAATTGACCTTTTCATGTTTAAAAAAATTAAATTAGGACATTTTTTTTATAATTCAATATAAAGTGTGGCCTCCTCAGTGGTTTAAAACTTGTCGATAACGATTCTTCATTGAATTTATAAGATAGTCATCTGATCCTGTGGAAATCGCTCCCAATGGAGCAAAGTCAACCAATTTAGCAAGTCTTTCAGTCGTTGGATTGTCGAAACTCCTTCCAGGGTTTCTAGAATACGTCTGTGGAGCACGTTCCCTGCGTGCTCGATGTGATTGAGGTCTGGTGATTATGCAAGCCACGGCAATACCCGAATGCCCGAGAGGTAGGGCACAGAGAAATTTCTTTAGAGATTTCTCTCTACTTGGAGGCAGGCCGACTGGTGGAATACCTCCACCCTACATAAGATCGCAGCCAAATGATCTAGTGTTGTGTTTCTGCGGTGAGTAGGGTTTGCTTATGGTATTGCAGGCTTTCATAGGCTACGGTAGCCGCTTACCATCCGGTGGGCCGTATGCCTGTTTGCCACCGTTGTAGTATAAAAAAATGTTTCCCATTGCCAAGTACTATTTGGTCCTCCAAGCTGTGTGTTAACGAGCATTATCATGCATCAGCATGAAATCTAAGCCAAGACTTTGTGCAAATAGGTGGACATAAGACCTGAGAATATGTTCAATGCATGGCATCAACAAAAACGAGTTAAGATCGTCTGTTCTTCATAATACCCGTCTATACCATCACTGTGGAGCCGCTGTAAGGGTACACTTCCTGGACGCATCTTAGCCGTTCAGCATTTCATTTAGATAATGATTTGATTATTTACGTCTCAGCTACAACCACGATTCGAAAATTTATTAAAAATTAAACAGGCACGCACAGCCTTCTCTCATGTTGTATTTTTTTAATTGTTTTTTTTTATGCCAAAGGGCGCAAACAGGCAGACAGACGGCCCACCTGATGGCAAATAGTTACCGTCGCCTATGGACAACTGCAACACCAGGGGCATTACAGCCATGTTACTTACCTTGGAGAATGTATTTCAACCCTTTTTGAAGAGCCCCATGTCATTAGCCCTGGGGGAAAACCGAGCTGAGCAACCCATTCCACAACCCTAGAGTACGTGACAGGAAGGTTCTAGAGAACCTGAATTCATTGTAGTAGTATAAAAGCTACAACCCTTACTTTTTACTTTTACCTGGTTTGCGACTGTGACACCCCGAATAAGAATCGGCGAAAAACACAGTTTTAGAGTAATAATGAAGGTATAAATAGACAATGTTCGACAAAATAACAAGTTTTCTGTAAAATATCTAAAATGTATGGTACTCCTAGAATTTTATCAAATGAGATATAATGATGTAAATGTTGTTCTGTAGATATCGGTGTGCCCTCGGTTTAACACTTTAGACCGTGAGTTAAACCGGCTGATAATCCAGGATGTAAACACGCGAAACACGATCGCCTCCTGTAGTTCACCCGCCAACTTTAGTCAGTGCGGGGTGCGCCGCCGTGTTCCAAATATACCTATATATTTTATAATATACCTCTATTAACCAAAAAGTGGACTAAAATATCCGTAATATATATAATATTTCCGTATTGATATATTTAATTTAGATTTGTTGATCTTAAAAAAAATATACACTAAGGTCGTTTATTAATAGCTTTATCCTTCACAAAGCCAAAAGTAGCGAAACTGTATGCAATATGAGTCAGTAGAAAGCCACAAATCTATAATAGAATATTAAAATGATTAACCTCCGACAAATCTTGTTCGTTTGTTCTTGGCTCCAAAGACAAATTAATCACAACCACTAAAATCGATTCACGTAAAAGTATCTGAGGGATAATTCTTTCACCGTTTCATCAACGTCAAATATAATGTTCGATAAATAAGATGCTTCATGAGTTATGATCAATTTTGTTGTCAGTTCGATATTGTGCTGCGTTAATCACATTCTTTATTTTTTCATTTTATAATCCAACTGTTTACCCATACATAGTTCTTGTCTCATAGAAACTAGAAATAAACAATTTGTGGGACATGTAGACCATCTCTAATCAATCAGATAGATTTACAATCCTTATACTTGTCTTTTTGACCGCGAGACAATTTGATGGAAGTATAAAATGCTTGGGGAACCCGTTCTAATTTCAAAATCAGAATATGACTAAACTTTTAACATTTTTTTACATATTCAAAAATATTCATTTGAATTGATAAAAGAAACAATGCGAACGCTAAATTAAATTCAAATATCGAAAGAGGAAGTCGCAGCGCCGCCCTCGCGTCTCGCTGCGAGATTTATTATATTTGTCCTGCGCTTATTTCATTATTGCCTGTCGCTAGATTCCGGACGGGCCCATTCAAATTTTGGATTTCGAATAGTTTTGAGGCGAATGACTTTGGTATAGCCTGGAATCATGATGATAGTACCAACATAATCATGCGAATTTTTTTATGGTAATGTGCGTTATGTAAAAACACCTAGAAAGCATCAAAAAAATAAAAACGTCGTTTGAACGCGTGTATTTTTAGAACGGTTTATTGTAATATAAACATTTTATCGATTTGTATATTTTTTCTATTTTCTCATTAGGAAAAAAGATGCCAATTTGTCTTATAACATGACCCAGTGTTATGGAAGTTTTTTGGTTTGAGGCAATGATTAATGTACTTTTTCTTTTTGTTTCAGGTAAATCAGAGTCTATTATAAATTGCCTTCAAGAGTCTATAGAAGAAATATTAATTTTACTGGTACGAGAATTGTTATCACAATATTAACTTATAAAATGTTCCCTAAAATTGGTGTGGGAACGAGGAGTTAATGGCCTGATCATTCCAAAACAAGAATTGCTTGAGAGGGTTAAACATTAAGTAAAACCGCGCAAAAACTTTTTCATGGGCTCGTAATGTACAGTATATACAAAATTTTTACATAAACGTGAGACTATCCAAAAATTGTAAACAAAAAAACAATAAAAATATTATTTTGGAATAAATAATAGAGCATGATAATCCTTCTTAAACCATTAATATGATAAGAAAAGTGAATTACATCATATTTTTCTGAAAATTTCGCATATACAATCACTTATGAATAGAAAGCTTTGGATGGATATCTGTCTCGTTCACACTTGGGAATAACCTTATCAATCTAACACGAATCGAACAATAGCGTCGCATGTTTGATTTATACGGTCGCTTAGTAGCGAACATTACGGATAATTATAGCGCGATTGTAGAATATTGATAGTTTTTACAAAAAATGATTAAATTTCATTGATATATTTAAAATTTGTTATTCTAAAAATAATGTTATAGATAGAAAGCAAACTGATAGCTCCAATTTAATAGATTACTTCCGTCTATGAGTAATTTAGGGATCGTGGCTTCTAGTTTGTCAATATTAGAAAATTTTATGTTAATATAATCATGAACGCATGTTACTAAAATGTGTTTATGTTACAATGTGTTGGTTTGATAGGAATACCTTTAAAACATTATAATGAAGAAAAAAGAAACTACATTAGTTTTAATTTTATAGTTGTAATGAGATTCTAGACGTGTTTCCCAATTCTTTATAATTCAGGAAACCTTAACCCCTTTGCAAAAGTATTTTTTTTAATTATTTGCAACAACGGTAAAGAGTAATAATATAAATACTATTATTTATCGTTTAAAGATTAATTAAAAAATATAATAATTATTATATATTTCTCTGAAAAGAAGAAATCTACATTAATTTGCATTTAAATGTAAATCATTTTCACAGAAGTGCACTTATATACTTGGAAAGTTAAAAACTTAAAAATTGAAAAAAAAAGGTGTGTGTGCGATTCACACACGATAGAAGTGAAACTTCATTTTAAAAGACATTTTCTATTTTATTTAAACAGTGTGCAATATACATTCACACCGACATTTACTCTCTCGCTCTGGCTCACACAAAGAGGAGAGACCGATAATGTGCGTTAAACGTTTAACGTTTAATATTTAACGTTTAACGCTTGGAAGTCGCATAAGAAGTTTCACTTCAAAAATGTTATAATAAATCCTTATAAATATTTTTATACATTAACTAGCAATAAGAGAAATTACTTGTGCTCCTATAAACTTTAAAAGGCCAATTTCAAATTGCGAACTGTCAATTGGAGCATTCAGTAACAAATCCCAAGAGGTTTTGCTCGAGCTACACCTCCACAAAAGCCGAACAGAAGTAGGAGCTCAGCTCGCGAGCTTTTCAAGGGTGGTGGCTGCTTTCGGCGGGAAAGCAGCGGCTTGAAGCGACGGGGATGTGAGGTGGGGGTGCGGGAGGGGGCGTGATGGCTCGTATTGATTTAGTGCCGTCGTCGACGGCGCTATGTAGTGTAGGTAGGTGAGTATTGCCCAATGTCGCTTGATGCGCTTTCTTAAGTCGTGATATTTGAAATCAAATTAAGATTCAGTTTACACGGTAAGAATACTGTTTTGTAGAAAGCATGCAAGTTAATACATCGAATTATTTCGGCAACACTAGATGCAATTAGAATGAGAGAAAAGAAGTAAACAGCAAAATGATAACGGAAAATTGTGAGAAGTTCGTTTTATATTTAAAATATGTATTCCAGTTATAAAAGTTGTAAAAATATACATTAAAGTAGATACATAAAAATAACTTAGCTATACGTAAATATATATCCTTACCATTATCATTCTATCTTTCGTCCTTCATTCCTGATGATGGTGGTGACATCACGGCCAGTCAGTTATGCACGTTATCAAATGTCCAAAGTGTATCGGGTGTTGGTTTGTTCGTAATGAAACATAATGATAGCGTCACAGGATTTTCTATAATAAACTATACACATTATACTACAACGCTATAAGATACTATAACTATACATATTATAAACTTTCAATCGACTCGACTAAGTTTCAACACTATGACGTAAATTAACAATTTATTTAAATAAGTTTAGTCTAACAAAGCGGCTTCTATTGCTGCAGCGCTGTAATCCCAGGGGTTTCAAGAGCATCGAAGATTTAAATGGATATTTAACTCGAGTCTCTGGGAACTCAAGTCTATTGCCTTCGCTGTCCGTCCTCTGTGTCCGAAGGTTTTTTTAAGATAACAACTTGCGAAACTTTTAGCAAATGTTTAAAATGGTCTGGCGCGTTAGTGTTCACTTCTTTAAGAGATTGCTCTCGACTATTTCTATAAGATATAGTAATAATGAACGTACTATTCTGGTGATATAATTTTTGTAGTTTTTTTAAATATATATATATCGAGTTGTCGACCTTGAACCCCCTACCCCAAAGAGCTCTGGAAACTCTACTCACCGCAGGAACACAACACTAGGTTATTTGGCTGTAATCTTCTGTAGGGTGGAGATATACCACCAGTCCGGCTAAGACCGACCAAGCAGACCAGACCAAGTACAGTAAATGTAGGCAACATTTACTACTACTACTTGTATGTACTTACATACTACTTGTATGTAAGTAGCTGCTTGCTGGTTCATCAGATAGACGGATTTAGTAATAACGAAATGATATTGCGAACTCCTACAACTTTTAATTGCACTGTAGATTCCTAATATGGATGTAGGTACAAAGAGGATAAATAATTTAAAGCTACAAACGAGTTATTTGTACATTTTTCGCTACATATGCAAATTAATAATCGCTGTGGATGTTTTGCATATTTGTGTGAGAATTAAATTTTTGTATCTAACAATCCTAACAAGCTAGCTACCTCCGGCCATCATCAGCAGACACAGGCAGTTAGCGAGTATATTCGTACTTCAAAATAAACATCAACTCTCGTACGTGTGTAGGTAGTAATGTAGCCGCATTCTTTATATTATTATTTTTAGGTAGGCACGCATCGTAAACCGGAGATAAGATCACTCCTTTTTCTGTGTAAACGAAGTAAGTTAAAAAAGTAGTTTGATGTTGAATATATAAAAGTTACGTAAAATTACAAATCATTGTCACAGAGTTCATTGGATCTTCTTTGAACTAGTTTCACTCGTTCCTTGTTCACCAAGCCCGGTAAAGCTGTAAAAGCCGTAAAGGCTCCAGGGCCCCTAAGGCTAACAGTACCTATAGTCAGTTCAAAAAAAAAAAAAGGATTGGCCGTTATTAATTTGACAAATATTCTAAAAATAGCTTTAATAAACAATGTTAAGTGTATACGTAGGTTATATTATGTAACTGCAACAAATTAAAATCTTTTTATTTTATTTTAGAAGAAGCTTAAAATGAAACGTCTATTTGTGGTAATATAAAATAAAAGAAAACCTGTAATATAAAAGAAAACCTGTTTGTATTATATATTCCAGATTTTATACACCGTGTATAGGATAGTTAATAATATAATAACATCATACGAACAACGTGACACTCGTGATATTCGTTAACTTGTACGGCTGAATTTAATTCGTAGGCAAAGTATTATGAATTATTTGAAACTTTTTTTATATCTTTGCCCCACATTTTCGATGTAACGAGCTATAATAAAAGTATGATTAGGCAAATTGGATACAAGTTTATTCGTCAATAACGATACCTACACCTCTGAAGTATAGAGTAGAGCGTGATGCAGAGATCTCTATTGATAAACATGAGTTTATTATTTTTAAAACATTAAAGCTTTATGATAAGGACGTAAAAAGAACAATCTTTATATTATATATTGACTAGCTGACATGTGCGAATATTTTGAACATTCTAGAATGTAAGCAATCTAACAGCTACCATTCAGTTAAACAGATTGTTAATAGATGTCGCCTTGAATACTATAGATTTATATATATCGGAACATCAGTATCAGGCAACAACAGTCTCCTCGATATATCATCATTAGCGACGATTAAACGTCTTGTGGGCGTTGTCAGGATAGAATATGCAAGTACATGGCAAAACTACACCCTCACGGCTACGGAATGTCTGTAGAGATGTGAACGGTCACTGCCCGTCCACACGTACCGCATCCAATCTCCAGATTTGCAAGGTGGCTTGGTATGCACAGTAACCACACTAGCACTTGAATGCAATGACGTGTCAATCCTCGGAAGCCAGAGTATGATCTGACTACGCTGTTAGCCATAAGGACCCTGAAGCTTCAGCAGTAGCGTAGGTATGAATATCCAATTATGAACAAAACCCATACGTCATAAGTGAATTTACACATTATATATATATATACAAAAAATCGTATATATATGTTTAAATGTCAATATGAATGGAAATCTCTGTCCCCAAAAGTAATCTGTGTAAATATAAAGTATTTTATGGCTGTTATACCGATGCTCGCGCCTAAAGTTTATACCCGGTTTTGTATACTTCCTACTTATTTTAATTATTACCATTTTAATTACTATACGACCGCCGATAACCATCGTATCGTTATAAAAGATATTATTCAATATTATTATGTTCACAGAAAAAAAAACTTTTTTCTATAAAACTGTAAACTTTGCCTAAATGATTCTTGAACTTTATATACGGCAAGTTTAGACAGCTGATATTTGCAATTCACAGACAGAAGTCGCTCGGCAGGTAGGACTCCAAATTTATCTTTTATTTATACAAAAAGATCTTGCGATACCCCTACTATAGTTATTCGATTAAAATTCGTTTTGAGTAACTACTGATTCGTTTATGTGAAGAGAGTTTGAAATTTTTATCTTATAGTTTCACCTCACAGGCCACTCATAAATTAGGTATCGGAGACCACTAGATTTTAACTCTAAGGCATAGACTTAATGTAATACGTAGCGAGATGAGCAGCGAGACGGCGCAGCGCTTGGGAACAGTGTTTTCTGTGGTTGACTTATTAACTGAAGTCTTCACTATCCAACAGCTCGAAAGAGAACGCCGTCAAGACGGTCGATGGCTGTTTATAAGGTACGTGCACGGATCAAACCTATTGCTATCGCGCCCAGTTTATAGTGCAAGCAATGGCACGCATACTACGTCATTAGTACGGATTTCAGAATCACATCGATACGATTCTCCGACTTATATTAAATAGTATCTTATTTAATATGACGTTTTGGTACTGTAAGCCGGCAATAAATAAACAATAAATGTTATAATAAGATGGATAATTAATTAGATATCCCAAAGGATTGCGATCACTATGCATGCACATGGTGATAATCACGTCATAGTGACTCACTTTTGGTTTGTCGCTCTTCAGGATTAGTCAGTGTAAATCCAGCTACATAGAGGGTTGAGAGCCATGGTCGCTGTTATTTTTTGATTGTACTGTGCTTATCATCAGGCACAGTAACTCACTTTTTCGTGCCAACATAAAAAAAAAACGAAGAAAGACAAAATCCTAACGACAATTATTATTTTAGACTGACCTTTAAGATTCCAATATTTTTGTTGTAGAGAGATATTATAAACAATCCTGTTTATGATACGTGACGATATTATCATTTAAAAAAAAAACTTAATTCCTACATGACGTAACATCACAGGCATGTCGATAACTTATTTTTTTTTTAATCACACGTAGATATATATTACTTTTGTTATATTATATATTTTTTTACATTTACGCATATGTATATAAATATCAAGTAAATAAGTGTAAAATAGTAGGGGCATTGAAACAAGTACGGAAACCAGCGGGTGTTCTCCCGCATAATTATATTCACTGATATTTTGGAACTTTCACGCGAGCTCTTTATTTCGACGACCGGCTTTCCGCTTTTTTCTAAACTTAATGATTTACATCAGTTAGGCAGGATTCTGCGGTTGTCGGGGAGTGCCGAAAGGTTTATACGACAACCGAAATTTATTTTGTTTTAAACGAACCCTGACATTGGCTATGATATTTTAATGTCTTCTATGTATTACGATTCCAATACTTTTGGAAATTCTGTTTTATTTTTGTGTTATATAGGCAATGTATGAAATGCTGGCATTCTATATAATGCCAAAGATTGGCCAGCAATGTATGAAATAAAGAGAATTATTACATACTATACCTAGGCATTCTATAGAATGCCAAATGCTATTTAGGCAAAGTATGATATACATCTCCGATTAGTTTCGAACATCACGTGAGAGTTTTAGGCGCGATTTCAAAGTGACATCGGATGAACTTATGTCATTTGGCACTAACATATTTATTTTTGGTGACATTTTATGTGATATAATTTTGTTTTTATGTCAAAATGCCATTTAGGCAAAGTATGAAAAAAAGATCTAATAAGGCCTTCGTGTTCCTTCGGCTAGGTGTCTGAATAGTCGTTCTTGGAGTAGCGATCATGAGCCCGCGGCGTTCGCTGGCGCGACTGCTTCCGCGGCCGGCACGTCAGTGTACGTATTCGCAAGTCCAAGCTAACCTAACCGAGCATCGTCGGTATTTTGTAATAATGCTTTCTTTACTATTATTCTTTATCTATTCTTTTTTCAGTATTACTTTTGTATTATATAAATAATAAATTATATATATTAACGAAATAGAATCAGCGCTTTAAAAAAAAAACGTTCAGTGTATTCTCGATATCGAGATAATTAAGTAACGAAGTGAATAAATTTAACAACATCATTACATAATTACACTAACTGAAGATATAAATAGAAAATTTCACATTACTTGTTTACTGGATGTTCTGCTCTATCGTCTTTGTTTAATAATTAACCAATTTAGATGATTCTTTTTCGTTGGAAAATGGGATACCTCAAGGGGAATCCATTCATAACACATGTATACACAATAACATAAAGAAAACGTTATACTAAATGTAAAATTAATTAGAATTGTATAACAACTAAAACAATTTGTTTCCAAAAGTGTTACAATAAAAGTGAGCATCGCTTCTTTTTCCTGTTAGTTTTCGCTTCCTTGCACTTTTCCCGACTAAAAAGAGCAAAAGATTTACGTCGACCACGTCTGGGCCTTTACCGAGAACTCCAATGTTGTTTATAGGTAAGTATCTACTTCAAATAGCTCACGTTTAATGCGGAAGGTGAGGAGAACTGGAGGAAAATATGTCAACCACAAAATATATTTAAAGGGAACATAAATAAAATAATTCCCGTCACTGACCGTCCATAGATATTATTTATGAGTTCAGAAGAAAATCACGTTCATAATTCATTCAGCTTTAGCATTCGAAAACAAAGTTAATTATGATTTGTAAGATCTATTTCCTTAGCGCTAAGTCGCGCTCGACTCTACAATGAGTTAATAATCTAATTAAATTTTCCTTCGACTACTGTGTCGCGGGCCATGTTTCAAATTCTAATAAATCTTCAGGTCGAACTCGACCGACGGAAATAGCACTCGGTCCATCCATAAATCCAAGTCTATTTAAGCAATCTCAAACGAAAAATCTTAAATTAACCGAATGACATGTCACCTTGTACCGGTTTGAACAATTATAAAATATAAAAACCGATAAAAGAACGCAACGGGAAAAATACTAACATTACAATGACAACTGAGTGCGGAAACAAAGTACTGTTCTCATAGTAATTTAAGTATCATTGAGGTACCTAACTTAATTTTTGTATAATTTCAACATATAATTGGTGTGAACGTCCGTACTAGATACCCATCGGTTGGAATGATTTATGCAAAACTGAACGCTTTATGTTTTGTAATACTACGGGTGAATCTTAAGGCATCCGAGCCTAAAATTAACTTCTATGTTGTTCATTGTGAATATATTTTTGCTTTAAGGCTTCCTTGAAGCTTACTGGTCACCTTATCACATTGAGTACGGATCATTGATCACTACGCGTGCAGATTGCATGTCTGTGAGTATTCTGAGAATTTTCTTTATATGTATATAAAGAAAATTCATATCTATACATTATACTTATTGACAAAATTAATTATTAACAGTGTGAACAACACGACTAGCTTTTTAGGCAAAAGGTTAATTTGAATAAACAAGTTTTAATCTACATATTCTTATTCTAAATGATTAAGTTGGAATCGTAATAAAGGCGCGCAAGCGAAACGAAGTTTTTATGTACGTAGGTATATCTAATTATGGTTTGGCGTCTTAAATATTTTATAAGTTGTATGAGATGTGAAGATAAAGAGTTAAGTATGACGTAAAATATTATGAAACAGTAGATAATGGTATTGAAGTTATACATCTTTTAGCGCGTTTAGTAGAGGGTAACATTGAGAGCTGCGCGCGCATCACGTAACGAAAGTCCGACATGATGAAGTTAGTCATTAATGATAATAATGTGAACATCTTTTACTGACTTTGTTAAATTATTGTTTTGTGTTAAAGGAAAAAAAGTAAGTAAAATGTAATGACTCAGTAGTTGTGCTTTTGACATGGACGAGAAATGAGAATAATCTATACATTGAACAAACAACTTATTGCTCACGACCACTTCACATAACTGATCCCACGGATAGAGTAACTTGAAAGAGAGAAAGAAAACATTTATTTACAATAACAAGACACGGCAATACATAATAAATACAGATAAACGTAAAGATAAACAGGAAACTATGCATAAAATATACTAATTTCAACATGAAGCAATGATCGCTCAGTGGTAGCGTGTACGACTTCCGGTCGATTGACGTGAGTTCGAATCCCTGCAACGAGCCTGAGCTTTCGGTGAACGAAAACGTGAAGAAACCATAGCATGGCGTTAGGGATTTTGCTAATGCCCGCCTTGCTAGCTACCACCCTCAAGTTGAAAATCTGTCGCCAAGCACCAATAGATGTGTTCCGGCAGCTGCACTTGAGAGCAAGTCTTCCACTAGGTTTAGCGTGTTATCATCTTGGGCCACATCGTCACTTAACATCAGGTGAGAATGTGGCAACTACGCTAAACAAATAACGATAAAAAAACATACATAAAAAAGAAAACAAATAAATGAAGAAGGATCATTACATAATCCATCTGCATGTCTCGTCATTAGGAAAAGGCGTCCAACTCAGCATAAATGTGATACCACGGGGCATTCAGCGCTGATTTTCATCTGGAATCCCAGAGCAAGTCACGGTGCACTCGAAATTCTATTCAGTATTTAAGTAACAATATGCAACAAATTAAAACAAATAAATAATAATAATAATTCAATACTGCTTATGGCTTATTATATATTTGGTAATAAAAACAAAATAAAGGGGCCATAAATAAACAAATAGAAAATATGGAACTAAGTTCCTATGCGAATTAAATACTGGAACGACCCTCATAATTTTTTCTCCGATCTGACTTACACTATTAGCCTTAAGGGCCCTGAAGCCTCAAAAAGCTTTTACAACTTCACTGGATTTAGGATGCCCTGCATCACTCAGCTCTGTTGCACCGCGCCATACCGCGAGCGATCGTATATGTCACGTGCCATAGAGTCAGTTGATAGTCTTTGAATGAGTGATGTAAGAAAAATGAACTTACATTATTATTATTAATGGCTGTCTTCATCATTTTGTTGGCACGCAGAATCAAATTTTTGGAGTTATAATATATATTTTCTTACACCAAATAAGTAATATACACTACATGAATACACTTTTTTTATTTACGCCATTTTATACTAATATCAAACTTTTCCTATTCATAAAATTTGAAGTATACTATAATTTTTTTCACAAATAAACAGTATCCTGCATCTTTATTTAAAAACTAATTATTATTAGTCAGTTGACTGGTCGTGTCTTGGTCATTAAACAAGTTAAGATAACATAACTCGACTTATCACTTACCGTGTCCACCGTTAAAGCAAGTTGCGATAATTCGTCTTTAGTTATCTCGTTTAACAACACAATTACCTGATTTGTGTTATAATCTCCATAGATTATACCAATGAAGCTAAATGTAACATAATAACTCACTAAGTTGAATTTCGCTAATTTAAGAGCTATAACCAAAGAAATAAAATGTATTCTGTCATGATAATCTTTTTGAAAGCATGTTACTTATAATTGAGAATTAAAATAAATTAAAAATATTTTCATTTTTGCTTGTAGATTATTAAAAAAAATTGTCTCGTTCAAATAATATCATACTCTTTGCATATAAAAGTCTGACCGTATTCTCTTTCTATTTTTAGTAAGTCATTTTGAACGATTTTTGCCCTTTTTGTTTCTATACTAAATAATATTCAAATTGTATTAAACTATAATACTGTATGTAAACTACTCTTGCCCCAAGAATTTGATCTTGACGTAAGCTAATAAGATTCATCTCAATCTTTTAATTGGAGACTAAGAATAACTGCTCGAGATCTTATGGTATTAAGACACATATTTAATACCCTTACAAAAATTATTCTTAAAAAGTATATACGACATACATATTTAGATAAAGTTCTATTAGGACATCTAATATAAATGCGGTGAATTATGTGCAAATTCTAAATTGCTTGTTTCACCTTGGCGTAGGCAATGTAGATTGTTACTTTTGTGTTCCGGAACAGACGTCAACGCTCTCGATACGTTCGCAGGGATTCCGAATATGTGACCATGATTTCGAAAAATTACATAAATAATATTCACAACAACAATGATAATTGCCTTCGCTTCCTAACGTAGCTTTTGCTTACAATTAAATGCCACATTCTTGAAGTAATGCATATTTTCCAGTAACAAATAAAGTCAACATATTTTGTATGTCACCAATTTGTCATCCACAACAATGCTATAACATGAGGGTTTTTTATGGTCCCGTCTAATTAAATTTGCAAATTAGTACTGAAGTTATTGAATTAAAATTACACACGTATAATGAAAAAAAATTGAGACGGGAATAAAATATCCAAGATCGAATTTCTTAGGACATTACGAGCAATAAACAGGTTTTCAGTGTAAGACATGCAATTAATTCTCACGTACTGTCAATGTAATTTAATTTCAATAAAATAATACCTCATAAGAATGTGAGTTATGTAATTACTGTTATCAGTAAAAAAAACGAGCATGGATATCGATAAACTGACGATGGTCGATACAAAAATCGTTGGCGGCACGTATTTAATCATGCCGGTGGCTGTGGCACGCACCTGCTGCATACATATTCATTAGCTTGATATCAAGTATCAAGTAGTAGTCAATATCGATGACTGTTTTCGCGTCAAGACCTTGGAGTACATGGCGATAATACTAAGCGATTTTATCTGTTTGAAATTTGTTGAGTGATGATAACCCAACAATTCTTGAATTAATTTGTTTATGTAACCGGTTTATTTTTTATACCAACTGTTTTATTTTCAATTATTTCATGTATTAAGCAATGCTTTTCAATACTTATAAATAAATTGTGACGGAGATATACTCAATTCATATTATGACAAAATATATCAAAAGAAACAATAAAAATATTCAAGTTCATTTGTCTTAATTAGGGTATCGTGGATTCTTTTCAGTTCTCCTGTGTTATCATGTTTTTTTTATTATCAAGGATCATAACAGTAAATAAACTATTATCTCTTAATTAATATTACGATTCAGCAAGAATTCATGTAAACGTGTTTTTAATACCCAATATTCCAGATCCAACTGTTTTCGAAGCCTCACATTTGTGATTCACCCCTATAAACGAACCATCCGAATTACCCGAGCCGACTGTTACCGATAGCACGATTGCTTTTCATTAAAAATACGATTAATTAAATTTAATACTCACATTTAATAAACACTCGTTACCTAAAATACGATCAAAGAACTTTCTAAAAGGTCCGCGATACACGGAAGGAAAAATGTCTAATTTGCAAAAAGCTTTTTAACTACTTAAAGCCGATTGTATCACGCAACGTTATCGATCACCGGCTTACCGGCAGTATTTTTCCTCGACATAACGAGCGTTTTGATAGGAACATCGTACAATGGTATCGTATCACCAATTAGAATTGTTACATAGGAACGCCACAGAAAAATGCAAAGGAGACGGATTCAATTTAAAATGAGATCAGTCTGCGTTCCGCTTGGTCCCGCGTCGATCGGGGCGAAATTGAAAAAAAGAAAAAATGCCGAGCCGAATAAATAAAAATAGAGATCCCGCTACAGCGCAAGTCTCCGTTGAAATGAAAATAAAACAGCATAAAGCTTTTTGTGGACGAAATAAATTAAAAAGTATGTCGCGATTTTGTGAACAGTGAAACGGGCGAACTCGGCGCGCTGGCGTGTTGGCTCGGCGCGGTGTGATGGCGAGTGTCTATGACTATCATGTTTCGTTGTTTATTATATTTTCATTTGTATTTTGATATTGTATTAGTAACTCTAATTATTCTTATGTTTTCATACATTATACTAAACTAGCTGTGGCACACGGTTTCACCCGTGTTTCATTTATTCGTTCTACTCTCCACCGTCCCGCCGCCAATTACCTACCATTCCTGCCAACGTATGTATCATTTTCCGTACTTGCATGTAGGCAAGTTGTAAAACTCTCCAGATTGGTTGCCGTTCATGATTACTGCTCCGCTCCTTACGGTCGTAGCGTAAAGTTATATAACCGATAACTTTCCTCAATAAACTGAGTATGAAATTTAAAAAATATTTTCTCAATCTGACTAGTAGTTCAAGAAATTAGCGCGTTCAAACAAACAAACTTTTGAGCCTTATAAATATTATTATGACTAGCTGTGCCTGTGGCTCCGCTCGCGTCGACTACAAAAAAGGTTTTTTATTTTTTGTGCGGAATCCTAATTATTTTTCAAGTTAACATCAGCTATCTACCAGTGAAAATCCCGCCAAAATCGGTCGAATCGTTTCTTAGATTACCCGGAACAAAAAGACAGACGGCCAGACTAAAATTCTAAATAAAAAGTTCTTATACTTTCATACGCATTTAGTTAAAAACCTGTTATTTTGACATTACAAACAGACACTTCAATTTTATTATATGTATAGATTACCAGAATAGCTTAGCTTAGAAGATGCGTCGTATGCACTAGAATATTGTAGGTATTTATATTCATTGGGGGAAAGTTTAGCTAAAATTATATTTGTGGGTCGTCACGCTTTTCCGGGGAAGTGCGGGGGAGTATGCTGGCAGAGGACGACGACGATTAGAGGGGTCCTTTGTGAGCTCGCCGTAGTTGGCGGTCACGGTACCGTATTCATAGTTAAGAATATTGAATACTTATCTTTTATTAATTTTATATCCTCAGACTTTAAGCTATCAGTTTTTTACATACTTACAATTTATAAATTAACTTGCCAAAACTGAGACTTCTTACCCAATTTATAATTATTTATCATGACCATGAATATTAGAAGATAAAATATAAAGTAACATCAATAATTTTAAACAGGCTTATAAGAAATTATGCTCATTGAATTTACAAGATTTATGATTGAAGAACTAGACTACACATATGGTTTATTTCTAATCCGAATCGCACTTAAGTTGTGGAGGCAATCCGGTGTAATACTCGTTTCGTAGCATTTTTTTTTAGTTATGCGTCGTGTACTATTGTTATATGAATGAAGAACCACACTATAAAACACACTCCATATTTCTATTGGCACGGTTTTAAATATTGCTATACAATTATTATATGAATTTTATCCAGTATAGATGCGTTAATTATCGGTGATTTTCACTTATTTTATTTGTAACCCGAAGAGCCATTTGTTTAATATTTGGAACAATTTACTATTCGAAACATTTACAAAGTTTTTAAATTGTTTCAATATTTGTCTTGGATCTATATAAACTTATAAATTAATTTTCATTGACATTTGAAATACAACGATATTCAACAAACAAACATTGAATACTTTTAATATTATACAAAAAATTTGTTAGTGCTGATCTGAAAGATTCGTAACCTTTCCTCTTTTAACTCACCGTCTAGTTTCTGTAGATACGTACAAGCCTATAGGTACGAATTTATGAATATAATTTGACTTTTTATTTGGAATATTTGAAAACGGCAAACAAGCGTGCAGCCCGCTTGATGGTAAGCGGCTACCGTAGGCTATGGACGCTCGTAGCACCATAGGCATTACTAGCGCGTTGCCGTTCTTGAGCCCCTGTACCCCAAGGAGATCAGAAACCCTACACATCGCAGGAACACAAAACAACATTATTTGGCTGCGATATTCTGTAGGATGGTGGTATTTCACCAGTCGGGCTGCCCCAAGTAGCGAGAAATCGCCAAAGATTTTTTTCTGTGCCCTACTTCACTTATTTTTGTAATATTTGTAACGCATGACAATACTAGATAACATATGAACCTTATAAATATGTTACTCCAATTCGCGATTCCTATGTCATATTTATATGCTTAGAAAGTGTCGTAGAAAAAGCATTAACGGCAACTCAGGGCTATCCCGACAACAAAGTTTGCAAGGAATTTTTAATGAGTCGGCGTTGCGGGTGCGGGGTACAAGGGGCGGCGTCGTGGCGGCGGCGCGGCAGTGCGTCGCGCGCGGCCGAGGCGCCGCCCGCCCACAGTCGCCCGCCGTCGCGATGCCGCCCCGCGCGATTTCACGCGACGCCGACGCACAGGCCCGACGCGCCTTGACGCCCGTCTCGCGCTGAACCCGTGGCTACGCACCGCGCGAAACTGAATAAGTTCGACAAATCCTCCTCTTACCTGGACCACTATATAGACGGACGTGTCTCAAAAAGTGATAGTTTAAATTTTCTTTTTATTAGTACAAAATTGTATATCCGATAGAAAAAAAATTATAACTTGTATTTTTTAAAGTACAAAATAATGTAACATAGCGGCACCGTAGCGTCTATAGTTTACTAATACAGGGTCAGTTTTGTATGAATTGTGATTGTAGTTTATATAAGTCGCTGAATCAAGATTGCTACTGTTCATACCGCTTTTAGATTACATTCTGTGAGTAATTCTAGGTGAGTTACTGTAGCTAATTATATACTTACTGTATAATATTACACTATTACATCTGCACCTTCTAATCAAATCGAAATAATGAATGATAAATGCAGCTTTCGACTTGGCTCACATAAAAATTAGCGTATATTAAGGATAATATGAAGATATAAAAATCTAAATAAATGATAATAATGCATGAAGTAACAATGAAAGTATGAATTAAAGTGTTGCCTGCAGATGGAACGTTAAAAAAATCCAAAACAAACCATATTCCTTGAGATATTGTGTTGTTAGTACAACGGTGGCTATGCGAACTTGGTAAATGAAAAAAAGCAGTCTCGAAAACGACACTCGGTATGATTTAAGTACTACAACAAACTCCTAAATCACGGTAGGTGGCAGAGGCGAGTGCTGCCTGACAAGATGCCGTTGCGCGCAATCCGCAAATTGTTTGTACCGAGCCTAACAATTTAAATTTAGAACGAACAAATGCCGAACGTGATTCGAACGCTTCGCAATTGTTTTGAATTTTAGTAGCTCTGAAACTTATAAGCAGTAAAAACAATACAAATGCAGTCTTCAACTGTTGAAAGTTTCATTTCATCGCTTACATTCTCTGCCAGGATTTACACCTATATATAGTAATAGCTATAAATCGGCACTCTACGTCCCAAAACGCGACGAAAATATTATGTAGGCTTCTATTTTGCAACTTAGTTAGGAAGTTGGTGACAAAAGATATTTGTATGAAACTATGTCTGAAAGCTAAAATATAAACCTACTCTTTAAGGAAAATACATGTGCTAACAATCTCTAGTTGTATCCTTAGAAAAGTTTTATTTTTGATGTGAAACGTCCAACGCCTCTTTCGGGTAAGAGTAAAGGTGTTTTCATGAGATGACGCGACGTGCAATTTCATAAAAATAAGATATTTAAATAACATTGATATTTTATTTTATAAATAACTATCTGAATATTTCTTTTCGTGTTTATTTATCCATATTTCCATATAAAAATATGATTTAATTTAGATGTTTCACATTTGCCAGACGACGCAACAATTTTTGATTAATTAAAATTGTATTAATACATTGAAAGTTTATTCATAAGCAATAAATAATATCATGTGGAACAATAGAACGGGAACGTGGCAATAGTTCCGCTGTAATGCTTAAAAATTTTAATTCTCACATATACATAGCCTAATTTACAGGTTAATGTTTTATTAGCGTAGTAGAAGGCTCATGGGAGTGAACCAGAGACAAAACCGGCAACCGCTATCTTTATGACAAAACAAACAATAAGTTTTTACTCAAAACAGTTAAAGATAAAACCGAACTGTGTTTCCGTTATCTAAACACTATTTTAATCTTATTACTTTAATTTTTTTTATGTAAATTCTTATGTGTACTTTATAAGTGATAAGCGATCGCTTATACTTGCTTTATAATAATGTTTTGTACTAATAATTTATTTATTAAGTATTTTACACATTATTAAGCTTTACACATTTATTTATTCTTCTTATACCAATAAGAAATCAATATATAAAATTTCTCACGAAATCCATAAGAGACATAACGGACATAACGTTTTATTTGTAAGATACAACATACAAGTATAAATCATAAAGACAGCCTCTATTTTTTTACAAAAAAATATTTTAAATAATATATTATTATCTTTTTAAAATGTCAGTAACGATTGTTTGACACATTTTACTTAATTATTTGAAAATATCCCTAAAAAGTACGTTACGCAAAATTCTGACCGGCACAGAGGGGGGCGAAAAAAAACAATAATTGGTTAAATAATAAACCTTTTAATGCCGAACAAACTGAGAATAAGTGACCACTAAATCATATTCGCTCCTTTGTTTATGTCACAAAAGAATAGAAACTATTTTAAGTTTTTATCTTTTTGGACGCGCGAGTGTAACGGGACCACGCATTGCATTAGGATCCGAAGTTAACAAAGGCTTTGCATGAATGGATTTGCGCAAGAGACCTTCGTTTTGTTCACGACTATTCGTGAGCAACTAAAACGTTAGATGTTGGCATTTTTAATTGTTACTAGGGTGGTCAGAGAAAGCGAGTCGTATTGCTCTTGCGTTTGTATGGACGATTTCTATTTTTTATATTATGACACTTTTCATTATTTAATAAGTTAGTATTTGCAAAGTGACGATATTTAAGATCATAACGCAACTGTCGAAAATCGGTTGTTTTAACAAACTAAGGGTTTTTAGAAAATTTCTTAGCACCTCGCAAATCTTCTGTAAAAAAGCAAAACGTTTTAATATTGTCAACGACAAAAATTTACTCAGACTTATTTTCTAATAATGACCTTAACTTATACCCTATGGAGAAAAAATATTCAAGCCGATAAGTACAAGAGTAGATTGTTTAGGTTGTCTCAATTTTTATGCGAATTTTTGCAGTGTCTAATTGAATATCTAATGAACATGTTTTGAAATCGCACATAAATATTCTCATAAGATGTCTCGAAATATTAGTATGCACATAATAGGTACATATAAAGCATATCACCAAAACTAGTTGGGCAAGTGATACAGCCTCAGTATTTAAACGTCCGAACCGTGACCCCGTTTTATTTTTTTCTAGTTCAATTTCCTTTCGGACCGTGTCTAAACTTAATAAATTTCTTAACGACTTCCACACTTCGAAACACTTTCGAAATAGTTAATACTTTTGTGTAAGCTTTTTTTTAGACATTATAATTTAATTTCACGTTCAAATACCTAAAATTGATCAATCAAAATTGCTAGGATTTATCCTGTTTTATTATATCAAAATCAGATATAATGCATTAACTATATAATTATAATATAAACTATCGCAATATTGAAATTAATAGTTGGAATTTAAAAGCTATATAAATATTTATATAATAAAAAATACATATTCGAGAAATGAAAGTAATTAGGTATCGATAAAATATCTAACTTAATTAGGTACTGTAACACTAAGAACAAAGTTAAAGTAATAGTGTTTTATTAATTTTATGTATGTAGTATAATTTAAATTATAAATTATATAAAGTAACAGTAAATTATACTGTTTTTTTTTTTTCAAAATATATATTTTATGCCTTAACCATAATTATGAGTCGTATTTCAATCTCTCTATAATCTAATATTCCAGAATAAAAGGTTGAATCAACCGTAAAAACAAATCTATCAAGAAAGCATTGACGTCGAACCAAATACCTAACTATTTTAACAATTACAATAATAAAAATACAACAGGACTCTGGTCATAAGTAATATATGTATCTGGTTAAATAATGCAAGAACTTCTTAGTGATATATTTAATTTACTATGCCTTGTGTATGGGTTACGATATAAATCATTCTTGAAAAGTGTAATTAAAATACGGGTGTACGCCAGAATCAAGCGTTTCGACGCGCCACGGCTGTCTGTGAGCGATGTTAAACACGTACCTAACTTATATTGCATATACCAGTGACGTAGCAAATGAAATGAAATGTGAAAACATTGACCAAAAATATACGTTGATATATTCTTCAAAAGATATAAAAATTATCGAAATAAAAAATAACTTTAATGATTTGTATAAAATGATTTATTTTAAAGTAAAATGTTTTAATTAAGCAATATATGATAATTTCTAAATAAATAGTCTTGATATATATCTCAATAAAGACCAATAAACTTTTACCGACGGCGACAATAAAAACCAACATTTTTATTCAACAGCCGAACGGTGAACTTGTTACAAATTCAACAGTTTAAAATATGAAAATAAAATGTACGTGCTCCGCAAATCAATAGGCCGTTGAAACCGACAGTTATCTGTAATACGACCATAAAACAACCAATTACATAGCCATAATCTCGATATGCCAATTAAGGTTAGTATTACGAGTGTATAAACGGTCGAGTCGAGCGCCGCGGTAAGTGCGTCGTAAAGTAGGATTTAATAGCCCAGCTGAATACCGAGGGATTCCCTATGTTAAATGACTTTTGACAGTTCCAGGACAGTTGACTTGAAGTGAGAACACTGTTATAATGCAGTGTTAATGTGCATTTCGCGGCTCACGTACTCGTTTTCAAAAAAACTTTATTACGCAGTCTCTGTGATTCTAAGTTGGTGTTAATTACTTCACTCATTATAAATGTCTCATTAAGGGTTTCCAAATTGTATTGTAAAAGAAAATATAATAATATGTATTTGTTATGTCGTTTTTCTCACGTGCCCCGTTATTTTAATTTGAGAATACTTTTTGTCTAAATTAGTATATTCTTATGTATTTCTTTATTTATTCACGGACACTTCAAAACGTTACTATTAATTGCTATTAATTACTTCTTTACTAACTCATATTATATTTATTTTAAAACTAACCGTACTTAATTATGAGCGACAAATGTCATAACAAAGCATAATGACCTAATATCTATGTAGACAACTTTGTACGATCGCGTGACATTCAACAGAAATCTTCATTATAGCGAGGGACACAACAACTATGCAATGTATGTGAAACACGTACAATATTTAAATGTTCGTATCCCAGATTAATATAAGTATTTTAGAGGCCAATAACTAAAAATATTTTTTTTTACTAATATGAACATTTTGTACTATAAATGTTCTACTTTACTGTCACTCATTTAATGGTATTATTAAGACGTGAATTTTCATTAAATTTAAAGGTAATTAACATAAAATATACCTGCTAAATGTTATTATATCGTGTATTGTACGATTCAAAAGCAATTTGATTTATTTGTAGATCGAAGGGTTACGGATCCATAAACGTGAAAGACAAGTAAACTTTCAACAATTAACTACTATGAAAATACCCACTTTATTGGTAAAACATTAAAAATATCAGTGTTTTTACACAACTATACTTATAATTCTTCAATGAACTTATTATAGCTAAGTAGTAAATATTAAAAAGTAAACCTTCAGTCCTGATAAATGAGTAGTAAACAATTGTTAAAAAATGATACAACTTAATCTATATAAATAAATGATTGATGTTTGCCGTTGTGCGCGCATCACGCAAACACTACTGAATAGATTTTGATCAGTTTTTTTTAACTCTTTATATAAATGGTCCTTATAAATAAACGATATCTTCAGTCAATAGAAAGTTTTAAGTAATTATGATTTTTATAAAAACTACGCTTTAGTCTGTCAAATGGAGCCGCGGACACGGCTAGTATGCAATAAAACTCTGTAATATTTTTTTATATATATTCATTATAAATCGAAAACCGAGTCATGTGTTATTAAAAGACTCGACCGGCAAAGCTACGTAAGTGAGTAAAGAACATTTTCGTTCAATCCCCGCTGTTTGCTATGCAGGGCGCCGCGGCTCGCCCTGATTTTTGGCCTGATGTCGACAGTCGGTTCGAAATGTATTAGTAGATTTAACGTCTACGGAATAAAAGTCCAGAATCAGAAGGTATGCGTTGAGAATTCTCTATTAGCTCGAAATTTGAACCTTCTTTGTACATTCGAATATAAATCTAAACATTGTGGTTTAGAACCGGTTTAACCTCTTTTAAATACAATTTGATCTCATTATGTTTTATTTTTGACCGTCTTTTAATTCTAAATACATACATTAAATTGTTTATTAACAAATTCAAATTAATAAATTACAAATTTTGTTTTGATATTAATAGTATATGTTTAAAAATAAAAGTTATTTTTAAACTAATTTACAAATATCCACTGCAGTATTTTGAAAATTTTCATATATTCTTGTTTTTTTTTTTACAATAAATCAGTAAAATGTAAACCTTATGTTTTTAGGATCTCTTCTTATATTTTAGGAATACCTCAAGTAAATTCAAACTGACAGAATGAATTACAGTAAGAAATATTTTCATTGCGAACTATGAAATCTTAATCGATTTTCATAGTTTTGTAACTAGGAAGTAAATATACCTATAGAATAGACGATACTCAAGAAATACGTTAGAAAATTACTTATAATATTATGTTAAAAAAACATATTTTTTCAAATACATTTTCAACGAGTTAACGAAATACATTAAAATAGATTGCCCTCCTAATCAGTGACAGGGGGCTAATATCGAATGCAATTTCCTTTATTGTTTTCGTCTAAACACGGAACAGGCGGGGTGCGTTCTGCACGCACTGTGCTTATAATTGGGTAAACAGGCCGTTCCCGATTGTAGCTCTGAAAGTACGTAATAAAAATGCTATTTCTTTTTCTTTTGTATGGAACATGAAACAAAAAAAAAATATTTTTAAATTTTGCATAAAACAACGTAATTTTTTTATACTGTTATGACCATCGAGAGACTATAGAATTTTCACTGTGTTTATGTTGGTCGCAATTCAGTCGGGCAAAATTACCCTAACACAGGCACGACCATAGTGAAATTTCTTTGTTCGTCAGCAGTGTGTATCGCTTTCAAATGAACAAAACTGTTATGGAAAATGCAGATTTTATACATGTATTTTAGTCTGTTTTTCTCCACACTATAAGTACATTGTTCTGTTTTTATCATGCAAATATTTGAATAATATTTTATATTATATTACAATGTTGGTAGCTTTTATAGAGTATATTATTAATAAAAAATTAAGTAATGTCCTATAAGGCTAGATCCTAAAATCTAAAGTATAATTCCGTATGTAAACCGTTTTGCAACTAGCATCTCATTTCCCGCCTACGCCACTTCCGATCCCGTCACTCGATACGTGGTGCCGCTTGGGGTTAACCTAACACTGTACAATGTAGGTACGTACACTCGTCTACAAATCTACTAAGATATATATTTATCGGATCATTTTAGACACAAATCTAAAACATATTTCACATTACGTTTACAGCCCATAGGCTACGGTAGCCGCTTACCATTAGGCGGGCCGTATGCTTGTATGCTACCTTAATAGTATATATAAAAAAAGTTAAAAAATAAGCTCCAGTTTTAAGAAATGAAAAAAAATATATTTCACTGTTATAAAAAAATATTTTTTTAAACGGGCGTTGGTTTTAATTTCATTGACTAAAACTATTAAAATTATTTAATTACTAGCAAGTGTTCGCGACTGCGTTCACGTGAAAATGCTTTTGGTGTGCCACGGGAACCACGTGTCTTATCTGGATAAAGGTTTGCCTGTTATTTTGTTTAATTGTAATTTTATTATTACTGGTTAACCCCTGGTGACAAGCGTTATGATATGTAGTTTATATCTTTTGTGTTAAGCCCTATCTGAAAACTATATTTAAATTGGATTAGTAGTTTGCAAGTGAGTTTGCAGGCCGGCATGACAGCCGATGGATTTCGATTTCTCGGTGGTCGCCGTTGTATTTAAATTGTACTGTGCTTACCACCAAGGACAGAACAGTCAATGTGCTGAACTTTTAAAAAATAATGCGCTTTCTAACATACAGACAAATATTTTAAACACTAATTTAATGTATCGTTTATCCTTTAACCACCATTTTTTTACACTATACTCAGTGTACAAACAGAAAATTTAAAATTTCACTTAGTAGGTACATATAGATAACCCGCCTTGTTAACTATAATTACTGTGTGAATCTCGAGCATAATCGGGATTAATTTAACTCTTAGTCATGTTTCAACTGAAGTAAGTCCGACTGTAACAAACAGTAACAAAATATAAAATGTAAGGATTTTATTAAACTTCATATAATTTGTAACTTGTTTAATTAATGGTACAAAATTAGCAGAAAATTCGTAACAAAAAACCAAATTAATACAAATAACTTGAAAAATAGACTAATTTAGAAGATTCTTTGTATTATTACATCCTATTAAACTATTTCTTTATATTCGATTTTGTCGTAATATCGACTTATTGAATATTCTACATAGTAATAATGCCTTTACTTGATATATCCTTACCATATATTAGTATAATAATATACAACTATACTTAAAAACTTTCTAAATATAAACTTACGTATTGCAAATGAATAAATGTAAATATATTTTTTATATTAGTAGCATAAAAATTAAGAAAAAAACCTACATTAAAATCTAAAGGTAATAATCTCAAAGATTAACTAAAAACCTCATTTTCAACACAACTGTAGTCACTCCTTCACTGTATTCTTCGTTCAGCGATTACATTAGTCACTGCGCCACTAACCGTCCAATTTGAAAAGGCAAGCCTTATAAATCGTTTACAATTTCTTATATTACGATTCGGTTCGAATCCGCAATCATTAATTGAAGTAAATTCGCTGTTGATGAGAATTTTTAGGACCAATGTATAATTGCAATTTTTGTACATAAACTAAGTTGGATTTTTATATTTATTCCAGTGGTTGCTTGCAAAAAGTCTTTACAAGTGATTTAAACCTTAAAATTCTCTTATTTTTGGAACAATTCAGATACTAGTTACATAATGGTATTTATTTATTACGCAATTAACCGTTATGTCCAGTTTGAATATACCTTCTATAAAAAATTATGAATTTATTTTGATATCCATTAAAACTCCCAATAGTCTTGTATTATCTAATAGCTATATTAATATGACAAAAACCAGTAGCCGGCGGTTATTCTTTTCACAGTGCCCTAATGCGATGTTATCGTTAGAGACGGAAGAAGGGTCTTCGTGTCGGCGCGCTTTGCCGCATTAAGTAAAGCTATTTATATCTTTCACTGGAGGGACCCTTCGGTAGGACACTTCTGTTTGATACATCTGTCTATGAATGTAAACCAATCGAGTTTGATTTTACTAAATACTAGAGACCCGCCCCGGCTTCGCACGGGTGCAATGTAGACACCAACATAGGGAAGTGTGAGATAAATATATACCATCGCGGACTTTTTATCGATTTTTTTAGATATACTATTTCGTAGAACATTAATTTGATCTATCTCGTTAGGTTTACCCAGCGTTTGCGATCTAAGCGCACAAATATATGTTTGTTACGACATCACATTACAAATCTTCGAAGTTTTCGGCCTTTCTGTAATATAATATGTGTGTATTATATAAATAAACTTTCCTCTTGAATCACTCTATCTATTGCTGAAATCTGTATTAAAATCCGTTGAATAGTTTAAAAGATCTAAGCGGACAGACAGCGGAAGCGACTTCATTTTAAACTATGTTAAGATATGTATTACTATTTCATATTACTGTTATTCCATATAGCTGGTATACATTGTGTATTTAAACCATACTAGGTAGATAATAGTATACGTAACATAGAAATACAATATAAATTACTAATATAGTATTTTGTGAATTACTTTTATCAATTTTAATTTAATTTAAGTGTTAATTGTATCAGTTGTATTGATCATAATATATATGATCTATGTAATATATATGAGTATGGTCTATCAACGAATATGATACTGGGGACCACTATCGTTACAAAATAATGTGCCAGTTGAGTACATTATCGACTGGTTTGAATACCTTGAACGCTATAAAACATTTAGAAAGAGATCGTAGACGTATTCACTCAAAAAGGTTCATTGCGTTGATAAAAATCACAATAATTTTGTTAATGCAATATTTATACTTACTAATTACTTACGATTACGTAATAGTCAAAATAAGCATAACTATGGGAGTACTTTTATACCTATATACAATGCAGAACTTGTGCAAGATTCGAGTAATGATTTCTGTTGCAAACCATAGCATATTGCTATGTTACGGTCAAAGGGGTGTTTTCGCTCTATGTTACGTACGAAGCGTTCCTATTAAGTCCCCAGGGGTAGTAATGTATCAGTACGTAACCTTAGACAAGACGTTTGTTCTCTTATTATAATTATAGGTGACTAAGTGACTACTTACGATTAGGTAGTCCGTATGTTTGTTTTTGAAGTTATAATACATATTTCCTAAGGCGTGTTATGAAAATGTGATTTTTTATAAATTGTTACATAAAGTCTGACCATGAACTTGCTTGCTAAGTTTTCAGTTCTTTTATTATTTTATTTTATGAAATTCATCAAATAAAAAGTATGTTGATCACGTCAAAGAAGTATAACTTGTAACGCGGATACATAATTTAATTTGATTACATAAAAAAATGTCTTGACTTGCAATTCCGTATCATAGCATGTGATAAAAAAAAAACATTTAAATTATTCAAAACATAAGAAGTATGATTCATGTAACCTATATTAATAGTGACTTTAAAGCTGTGAGAACGCGAGTCACCGATATGAAACTATTTATTTAACTGACAGAAGTTTTCATAGACATGCGTTCATTAAAAACAGATGCCTAGTAAAGCAATTATTGTATGTACAACGTCTTCTTCTGATACACTTGATATTTTATCTATGGCATTAGTAACTGCATTTAATGGTGTTTGTATGCTTATTTAATAGTTCTATTAGAGCTACTTCTACTTATATAGATTTGCTACTAATTTTAATCCAGTTGAATATACATAGATAACCGGTGCTGGGTATTGTTTTCAAAATGTTTTAATTTGTCTTAGTCAAAGGAAAGCGTTTAAAAGGTTTTGAAAACTTTTCAAACTACGGTATATGGTCTAAAAATAAACTTGTTCATACAAGGTATTTTCATTGTTATAGAACATAATCTATATGTTTAGTTAGTAACTGAATATTAACTATAAAAGAAAAAGTAATATAAATTATTTTTTGTTTCATTATTTTCAGGTATATGATCATTACAAATAGGAAACAGAAACATCCGAACTTCATAATCGTTTTGTAATAGGTACGTAAATATATCTTAAAATTCAATCATCACTGGTCATACAAGCTGAATACTTATTGGGTATATAAAAAAATCAAGAACACTCACCGTGAGGTATTACTCAAACAAAAATAATAGGAAGATTTCACGAATATAAAATTACGAAATCGTTTGTGCAATGTATTTCTCACAAAATCTTTTCAAAAATTCTACGGTTTTTCGAACGTAACAAACTCCGTTGAACTTTTACAAAGCACTCAGGTAAGTATAGTCTAGTTCCGTTTATAGAATGGGATAGAGACTTTTATCTGCTATCTGGGATAGGTATACCGCAGTCACGTAAGTGTGAGAGAGATACGTGTATGCAACTCAGCTGCGCTCTTGCAAAGCTTAGCGCTCAGCTGTCTGCCCAGAGCGGTGATGTTTGAAACACGGGACAGGCGGAGCTTAGCTACAAATCACTCAATGTCACATTTTGACATTTGAGATATTAGGTCTTTTTTCTATAACTGCCACCTCTTACATACGTTTGCTGAGGAAATCACTGAATTAAACAATGATTGGAACAAAATAAAATACGGAATATAAAGATTTATTTATGATTGACATGATGTTTAGAAGCAACATAAAATTTAAAATATCGAATAAAACTGATTTTGGGAAATAGCTGATCTAGAATTATGAACATCAATAGCCAACATGAAAAGATCTTTAAATATAAGGCGAGTTCGTGACACATGAGGGTCTATTAAAACTGGATGGTTTAAGTTTATGTATCAAGAAAGAGCAGTCAAATTTGGTAGAGTCATAAAATTCTAATGAGTTATACGGTGTATGCTGTAGTAACCATATTTTTAAAACCGAAATAATCTTATTCAAAAGCAAAACGGAATGACACCAAATTACAATGTACGCACAGGTGACCACGCTACGTTTTGTAGAAATTTGCTAATGCTCCTTAATTACATATATTTGAGAGTTAGACTGTAATATTAACTTACTTTCTCGAGCATTGAATATTCTCTTTATATTTATTCAAAATCAACGAATCTGTTATTCTCTTAATTATTTACAGTGACAGTAAAATTTCTAAATAAATCTAGGTAGGTACTTTCAAATAACTATATGTGTAAGTATACAGGAAAGTAAAAATTGATTAAACGTTTTGCTAGATACTGATTATTGTCTTTTCTTAACTTTTCCTGTTGGAGATGTTCCATTTTTCTATTAGCAGCATATTCAATTTAGACATATAAGTTCCTTTTTTATAATATTTCTCATGAGAACCATATGCAGGGCCGCTGTCCGTTTCACAAAAAAGAAACAATACAAAATGATTATTGAATTTAAAAGAAATAATACTAATTTTTTTGTGTGACACCAGTTTCAATTTACGCAAAATGTCTAAACATTCTCTAGCATTCTGAGAAGAGACAATAACCCTAAACTTTTGTTTGCATAATTAATTCTTCGGTTCGAAACCTCAGAACGTTCGACCGCATGATCCCGTACTTACCGTTACACTCGTAAAACCAGCGGGTTTCAGAATATGGACGAACAACCTCTGTATACATTTCTAACAAACCGTATTCCTTCAACTTAAAGTCGTTTTTAAAGTCATCAAGTATGCTATAAAAGTTTATATAACAAAATATCACGCTTTGTTTCATGCATTCTATATTTAACACTTTTTTCTGCACAGACATATTAAGAGATATAAAAATGTTTTTGTCTAATGAATAATATTATGAGAAAAGAATAGGTATGTAGTTTTATTTTATACCATTTGTTTTCTTGATATTTTATGCTTAAAAAAGTGGTTCCGTGATGTGTTTCAAGGAACGGTCATGCTATCGTGTGTTTGTTTTTTCTTTTCAATAAAATTGAAGAAATTAATTTTCTTATTTACAGACTTTGCCCTTTTTAAAAGTATTATTATATATTTTATTGTAATACGAATCAACCTCTACTAGGCCAGGGCCTTTTTTTTTTCGAACTGACTATACTGTTAGCCTAAGGGGCCCTGGAGGCGCTTTTACAGCTTTACCGGGCTTAAGGGGCGAGCGCTTAAGGCAGTCAGCCACGAAAGCTAAGCAACAACGGCCTGAGCCAGTCACACACTAGGCTTGAAGCAATTATAGCTCAGTGGTAGCGTGTACGGATTTCGCGTCGATGAACGTGATTTCGAATCCCTGCAATGTGCCTGAGCTTTCTTCGGTAAAGGAAAACTATGCAACCATAGCATGGTGGTAGGGCTTTTTTTAATGCCCGCCTAGCTAGCTACCTCCCTCATGTTGAAAATCTGTCGCCATGCACCTATAGGTGTGTTCCGGCAGCTGTCCTTGAGAGCCAGTCATCCACGCTAGGCTTTAGCGTGTGACCATCTTAGGCCATATTGTCACTTAAGATCAGGTGAGATAATGGCCACAACGCCAAACCTATCCATAATAATATATAATAATATTAGAAGTTATAAAAAATTTCAACAACTAAATGAAGGATAGGTAAATCATTCCAACGTCGAATATTTGTAACAAATCAATTAAAAGTGAATTATTCTGTGTAATAGCAATGTGAATATTTTATTACGAACTGATACAGTCGATCAGTCGTACTCGTATGTGGCAATAGATACTTCAAATGAAAAACCTTTCAATCTGAAATATAAATTGTAGTCTGTGCTAACATTTTTCCATTGTATTTTTTTTTGTATATATTTTTTACCATGTAAAGAGCACCATAATATTATATAATAGTTATATACTTATATAAAAGGTTATTTAAACATACAGAAGCATAATTTGAACTAAGTACCTTAGTATCTATGTAAAAATTGAATGGAAATGTTATGATTTGTAGTGTATTTAAATAGATAGATAAAGAGAGCTTTTTCGTAATGTTCAATCTGCTAATACGGTAATAATTGTAGCAAATATGCGATACTAGACTACAATAATTTAATTTAAAAAAACACCACAGGCGACGACGGGCGCTAGTGTTGTAAGCACCAAGCAATAATTACCTTGCCCGACTTTTATAACGGACCATAAAAGTATTCTGACCACCTTAATTAATTAAAACGATTACAATCAAGATTAATCTGATACAACTTGTATGTTACACATTATAATTCCGTTTCTAATCTCATACTTCTAATTCTGTTAAATTTTTGTTTTGTGTAGTTGATTTTGGGAAGTAATTAATTTTCAAGCTAAGATATGAGTATCAAAAATGCTCGTTAATTAATGTTACTACAGCATTAGGCTTGTTTATTTTCTGATCTATAGATTGAATATTATTGGCTGTATATGATAGGATTTCATATTTTTAAGCCAATAGAAGGGTGCAATAAATTTACTCAATCGAACAGGTGCTATTGTGAAGATCTTTTTTTATTCGTCCATAGCACAGCAAATGGATAATAAAATTGGTAACATGATTGAACTTGTCATGACTGACAATGGCGGTTGATCTCCGGTTTTTTCATAGTGAAACACAAAAGAAGTAAAAGTCGAGAAAAAGAATGATCATATATATATAAAAAAAGTTGATACGCAGATAAAAAAAATCAAACTACAGTTAAACGTTTATTGCTAAGCGACGTTTCATGTATAATATATTTCCGTATGTAAAACTTTCCTTGCAGATTATTAAGTAGTTTTACCATCAGCAAATTCTTTATGCACCCGATGATATTTCTACTTTTTATTTATCTTTTGCTTATCCTGGAACTAATGTATTCTCAGTAGTTTTCTTATTTTACGGACAAGAAACACAGGAAGTTTTCTGATTAATGAAGTAATTATAAGAAAAGTAAACGGGTTTTAATAGGATTAGTATTGACTACTGCGACTGTCTTCTTTGCGCGATCTAACAGGGTATTAGATATACCTACATACACGTGATGTTTTATCTATAAAATGCGCGAAGGTACCTACTGCAGAATACGGGTACGCACATTTTGAAAGTAAAAAGTTTTCATTGTAACACGATTGTTAGATGTTAATAAAATCACTGAGTGTCTGTCATTTTTATATATTATTATTTATGTAACTCTATTCATATTATTAGTAGCAGATATTATAGTATATCTATATAGCTTATTCCCACGTTTAATACATAGTGTTATTTGTTTTAGTGAAAAGAATGTTGCGTTCCTTTTATATTTTTACTATGAAGTTCACAACGATCAAGTCACGACTAGCATGTCAAATTATGTTACGTTATATTACAATATTTTTATAACATTATCCCAAAAGGGTTCTATAGATCTTAGCACACGTAAAGTGCTTAAAAAAGTTTGAGAAAACCACAGCAACAACGTATTGCGCATCTTATATGTGTTTTCTAATATAGTCGCCCCCCGTTGAGCCAAGACATTGTGATTGATGGTCAGTTTATTGAAAACCAATACCTAGACGACTCGCTTTATATACAGGGCTTGGTCACGCAAGTATTAACCAGATTAGATGCTATGCGGGGGTTTCATTTTGATTACGTCATGTAAATTCTTCGAGGGCGAGTATTATGTGCTCGAGAAAATGCGTGTTTTTTTAATACTACGAAGTTGGCAAACAAGCATACGGCCGCCTGATGGTAAGCGACTATCGTAGCCTAAGGAAGCTTCTAATACTATTGATATAAATAGCGCGTTGCCGACTTTGAACCGCGCTACCCCAAGGAACTCAGGAAACGGTACTTTTTGCCGGAACACAGCACTGGGGTTATTTGGCTGCGATCTTCTGTAGGGTGGAGGTATTCCACCAGTCGAGCTACGCCAAGTAGAGAGAAATCTCCAAAGAAATTTCTCTGTGCCCTACTTCTCTTTAACTCACCGTTCCCCAAGGGCGGCGTAATATTTTATACCAACTATCATCATAATTATAATCTAAATATTTCTTAGCAGAAAATCTATAATTTATAACAACGAAAGAGTGAAAATTTCAACTACTATTAGGTACGTAGTTATTATTGATTATTTTGTACTTCAAGATCTTAATAAGTTTTGATTAATTAACAACTAATCAACTTATTCTTGTAACCCTTACAAGCGGTCGAAGTGAAAATTCTCTAAATTTGAATACTATACTTTTTAGATCATTACGTGTCATCCGTAACGTAACGTAACGTTACACAAATTTTTCCTTAGAGTACCTAACCAAAGAAGTTTTACTTTGATAAAATAAATAACTCAAGATGTAGGTAACCTACATGATAGATTTAAAAATATGTAATAAATTGCATTTAGATGAAAGGTTTTTATTTCCGAAGGGTTAAACAAAAAATATTATTAAAATAGATGAAGCTAAATGATTTACATTATTAGCTAATAAAAATTTAGTATTAAGAGCTATCGATAGGTGAAACCACTTTATAAAGTAAGTTACAAGCTGCATAGGAACCTTTGAATCAAAACAAAAAAAAGTGCTAAGAAAATTGTACGAAGAAGAATGCAAATATAAATAACTAGCGGTGTGCCCGTGGCTCTCTACGCGTTGTTTACGCAGTAATTATTGTCATTCCGTAATTTTATTTTCATTCATATTATTGACAATTCATACAGATAAAAAAATAGTAAAAAAATAAAGGTTTTTTAACCTCGTATTAATAGTCAAGGTATTACTTAGCTTATTAGGCTACTTAGCAATTACTTCATTAAGCAATTATTTTAACTAACATAATCTAAGAATTACATTTTATTTTATAGACAAGTAAACTTTACTTAAGCAAAGTTCTAGGTATTACTTAGAACTCACTGTGTTCTTTATGTTGGTAATACGATATTAATGCGTTTTATTTCGGGTATAATTTAATATCAGAACATGTCATTTATAAGAATACTACTAATATATAATTTTTATTAGAAGAATATAATAAAACGATACAGACATTATGCAATACAATAAAATAAACATTAATATTATATGACAAAGATAAACAAGTATTCACAGCTAGGTTTCTGGGTGCAAAAATTAAACGTTCACTTGCGACAAATGACTTGTGTAAAGATTGTACCTATTCACATTTTACAACATTTTTTTTAGAAAATCGGTGTCTTTAGTCATTACTTTTAATTAAGTAATTATTTTTTCTTAACTATAACTACGAGGGTTAGACTGCCTATACAATCATACAACACAAATTTCATCCCCAAATTTAGGTATAAAAGGAGAAGAATTTAAAAAAAATGCAGTATTTTATAATTGAAGAGTATGTGTGTTTAATAATTATATTGGAATATATAAAAAAATATATTTTCACCTTACAAAAGTTTCAACCCTTAAGTGATTAATGTTCATAAATTGAAGACTATGCGTGTTAAATTTCAGGTCAATTGACCTAATATGTGTGTATAATTATAAGACAATTCTTTATACCAAACAAACTTTTTACACCCTTAACTGATTAATTTTTATAAATGCTGAATCATTATTTTTATCAAAGAGTCTAAGTAGGCGCCAAATATTTAGTCAAAAGACTTTCATCCACACCATACAAATTTTCAACCCCTATTCTACACCCTTAGAGGCTGAATTTACCAAAATATTTTAATCTTCATCATAATCTTAATTTTAATGAGCGAAAGGAGTAACTATGCTAAATTTCAAATCAATCGGACCTATAGTTTAGGAGATCTTCTTATGTTTATGCAGAAATGAATCGATTATCGCATCGGTATACGTACTCAACTGTTCATAAAAAAAAATACTCATCCTTATTCGTACTCTGAAGAAATTCTCGAAGCAAACCACGCCTCAAGAGGTGTAACGTTAGCAAAAAGTTATAATACGATTTGTTAACGGGCTCATCAAACACATTATTTCTTGTTCTGGAACTACCTAGCGAAAACGAATTAGAAAGTTGTTGCGAACTGATTACCATTCATTTAATTGAATTAAGTAAACGCTAAAGTTTTAAATAGAAGTTGTAGGATAATGTTTTGCTAAAAGCACGTAACCCGTCATCACGACATACACAACCGCGTAAAATATAAAAATGTACACCTATAAAGAGCCTAACTGTACCCACCCCTAGACGGAACGTAAGACGGAGTACAGAGAAAGTTTGAGTGACGTACCCCCACCACCGACCCGTGTCTCCCCACTGAGGATTTATGGCGCCATATTGGATTGGGACAAGATGACACGAGGCTCGGATAATTTGGGCAACGGCATCACGTGACGGGATCGAAACTGCGAAACGGTACTTTAATTATGATATTCTGGAGTTTATTTTCTTATAAATTTACTAATGTCTAGTTAATATCGTTTATATACTAATGTCTAGTTAATATCGTTTATATTGATACAGTTATCCTTAAAACTTGACTGCTAGACCTAGTATAGATCAGTTCACATGACCCTATTTCCTCTACTTCTGTACAGTACCTATTATTAAAACGTGATAATATGATAACTTTATACGAAGTTATTCTTTGCAAACTAATTTATCTTATATTAATGAAGTTTTGTCATCTGAACCTAAAATGGAAACTTATAAAACATTACAAAATACAAATTAGTCGATAATATTTTTATTACCGCTGTTCGCTTGATAAATGTTAATAAAAACAATAAAACGCCAATAATGTATTCATCAAGTTTTTACAGTGTCAACCTTCAGCAAAATGTGCTTAATAAACGATGTTAATTCATCGTATAAGCAATAAATAATCCGAAGCCAAACCGCTGCACGCACTCGCGCGCAGCGTCTGATGTGTGACGTTCGGCGTGCCAAAACATATGCATGCATCTACGCAGTCGTGCTCGAATACGCGTACAAAATAAACACTGTAAAGTCGCCATTATCTATTTCTTACATCGTATTATCAAAGAAAATAACTGAATCTAGTTCATGTTGGTGTTGGCATTTCTCAGTTGCCAGTTGTAATTATATTTTTACTTTGATTCTGACGTAGTCTTGGTATTTCTCCGCAATATTATTTTGCCTATATGACCTTAGCAAGAACTGACATAAGAGTTTACGCTAGTCAAAACGAGTCATCGAACTAGTAAGTAAAGATTCGAGGGTGCGAATGTTGCAAAAGCAGAAATCTTGTTAAGATGACAATTTATGGGATGTTTTTGCTAAATGAAAATAGTCGCGGCTCGTGAACTCAGCAGACCTTTTTTTTATTTTCTTAATGGAATCTTTCCGCTCGGGATTTCTGTCGAGCGATGCTTTAAGCTCTTCCTTTTACTCACAATACGCTATAGTGTAAGATTTGTATAAGCCTATTTCGTTTTCCCTAATATATTCTCCAATCCTTGGCACAAATACTTTTGGTCATTTTGTATTAACGAGATTAGACTGAAATTGTAGAAATAAGTACAATATCGATTTATTTATTTACTGTTATTTACCTTTTATACGTAGTTAATAAAACCATCTTGACACTGATGCTAACTTTCTTTGTAATAAACAAAACCAACCGGGAGCACTCAGAATTTATGACAAAGTAAATTTTTATTTCCATTTCTCTTCGTTCATTGTGTTTTATTATTATTTTTCCATAATTCTTCGGAGCAACTCAAAAAAAAAGCCAATGTGTTAAGTCGCTTTCGCTTCGGTGGAAATGGAAAATGGAAGAAAATAAACGAATCGCCCGCATATGTGCTCCGCGCTGTAGCTTTTGTCTTATGATATTTCAGTTTAGATATTATAAACCCTTTGATAATAATTACAATAGCCGAAATATTTTTATTTTGAATTGTATTTTACCACGAAAATTAAATTGCAATCCTCTAAGACATTCTTTCATTTTAAGTAATTTGCTTTTTAGTTATAATAATATTAATAAAAAAAAACATATTAAACATAACAAAATTATCGCATGTTTTGGTGTTGACTCATTTGATATTTGTATGATTATATTATAGGCATTTGCGAATATGATTTATATAAAGCGGTTGCACGATTATTTAAGGCTAACTGAAAGTAGTAATTGCTGAGTGTGGTATTTTATTGTTACTTTTATCAAACGAATGGTATAGAGATTATTTAATATAAATCATCAAAATTAGTACGAGTATAACATATTTTTAATTACGTGCTGCAGGTGCAAAACAACAATCGATATAAGTATCTATGAAGGATTAGATTATCTAATTTTAATATAACACAGCTGGAGGTTTTTTTTGTTTAATTATTTGTTTGTTTGTTTAATATTGTTGCTAATTTCTGGAACTACCAGTCGGATTCGATTGTTTTTGTATATGTTAGTCAGATTCATGAGGAATAGTATTGTAAGTCGGAAGAAACAGCGCTCCAGAACTGCTTTATCCGTGCACTGGCGAAATAGTTAGAGAGATACGAAAATACCATGTTCTACAAACATATCGCTCTTTAGTACATCTAAATAAGTCTGCGATACCATATACCTAACTCTTATATATAAGACGCAATAAGGTTTTTGTATAAAAAAAAATATTGAAATTTGAAAGTGATTTGTGAGCATTATTATTACGCATGGCATATTAATCTTACGAACGAAAGTTACTTCATCATCAAGACAATTTTATAAAGATTGACTTTGCCCTTTATAACATGTTGTTTAAAAATTAAAATAATTCAACATTCGGCTTGGGTCTATGACTATAGATGTAGTAGCGCGAACGAGCCCTCTGAATGTAGACGCATAACCCTGGCCGCCCGATAAAATTATTGACTATATTGGCTACTATAAATCAACAATTACCGATTTTTATTCAATTATACGCGGGTGAACCCGCGGGACACGGCTAGTACTAGATATAGGTAAATATAAATAGGGTTAGGAACCCCACGAAAGATTCGCATCTCGCTCTTGTTTCACAGTTTCTCTGCCAAGTGTAGAAACAGTGGAAAATTTTCTATAGATTTTTTTTTATTTTTTATTTTGTATTAGTTATGAAAATATAATTCTTCTATAAATCATATTTCCTAGGTTTCTATAACTGAAGTGTTTTCTAAACATCTTTTATTAAAACCGTTTCTAACATTAAAAATTGGTTTTATAAGCCTCATAGCATTATTCCAGTCGTTTATTGTTAGGGTGAATGTCTATTTTCTTTGTTTCACTTTGTTTTGTTGGCTCCCGCTGCTTCCGTACCGCGGACACTTTTGGTTAGTTTGTTCTGTTTTTCGTATAATAAATAATAAAGACCATTTCCTTGGCATTACTTAGTACAAGCAACTATTTGTAGGTACGAGTAATGTCTAACAATAACAGAGATTGGAATTAATGCTTTAATGATTTTTTTAAATAAAGTATTCTGTATTCTGACCAATTTTTATTGCAAATAAATTATAATATGTTACATTATGCAAAAGTAATCCGTAAAACCGAAAACCACAATACAATTTATTGATTATTCATATACTATAATGAAATCCATGCCTTTTAGTTTGATGTATAGCATTTTAATAATATATTTAACAATTTCAGATCATATATTATGTATAAATGACACAGTCGTGTACCGTTTCAATATATAGATTCGATATATCATTGTAAACGAGGGAGATAATTGTCAATAGATGATTTTTCATCGATGGATGTTCGGCTCGACACGTGTGTAGATTCACAAAGTAGTTTTGATAAAAGACCTCATTTGTGCAGTGTCAGATATATTTATATCGATTGTGTACGCTTTGATTTATGTGTTCGGCGTATAATGCGATTTTGAAAAACAAGGAATGTTTTACCGTAGCCTTTGTTGAGCAATCGATATACCGTTGCTAATATATTTGTAATAATATTGATAATATAATTAAAATAATATAAATAATATAATTGATAATAATATTATCAATTACTATTAATAAAAATGATATACAATAAAGAAAATTACTTGAGAGCTTTTTATATAATATCAGTTTAAATGATTTAACTTATTTATTTATCGACTTACTACAAAAAAAGAAAACCTTACTTATAGGATTTTTCAAATTATGTACTTGAGTTTCAAGTCACTCGCTCTATTCTATCTACGCTTTTTAAATTAAACGATAATTGTACAAACATGCATGCTTAGGTTGTCTTGTTGGTGATTCGGTAAAGAATCAATTTTATCGGTAAAAACAAGCAACACCGATGGTTTATGTCATATGAACGTGGTCACACGATAGGTTGTCACCGGTCCGCCATGTTCGCGCCTCGCTGTGGAATCTACTAGAATTTTCTTTTGTTACAAATCGAATCTTTTATCTACTTCCGTATTCTTCACTAGAAACTTGTATATGTATATTTCAACGAAATATTTTCAGGCACAAAAGAAAACGTATAAGGTATATAAAATACTAAATAATAGCCTCGGCATTTGTGAAGTTGAAGGTTCCCTCTAAGAAATTTTTGAATAAAGAAATAATAACGTTCTTGACCTTTTCGTCTATACAGGTCTCGATTAGAATCTAAACAAATGCGTATAGAAAATAAAGCGTTTGTAATTTGCAAGCGGTTTAACCAACTGTTGACACTTTGCAGGTGTAGTTTATTATCATGTAACCGCTACACGACGCTAATCTAGCACGTCAAACATTTGCTATTGGCCCATTCATCATTATCGACCACTATTCCCATTAATTCGCACGTTAACCTATCAGTATGACGTATTTTTTTTAATCATTTGTCATCATTAACGAGCGTGGAATAAGTTCCAATTGAGTTCTTATTGTTGAAAATGGTCATCATGGTGCAGTTTGCAATATTTTATTGTTCTATTAAAATTCACGCTCTCACTACGTAGCTCCTTTATTTGCACATTGCCCATATATTTTCTTTTTGTGACCATTATAAATGTTAATTTATTGTATTAGTAACATTCTTTAAATAATTATCGTATATTCTGGTCATTTCTAATGGCACTATTCGTAAAGGTTAGGCATTTATTTTAAATTAAAATTACAAACAATGATGTAGTTGTTTATCAAAATCATATAGTATTTATTCAAAAGTCACACTGGAACGACTACGAAATTATTTATGTTTGGTTTCTTGTTAAATGGTTGTCTGTGAAACTCAGCTATGTTTCCTTAAAAACTACTACTACAAATGCTGTATTTTATATAGATGAATGTTTTGAAATGTATATTTCCTTAAATTAATACTTAATTTAATAATCAATAGCCAATTTACAATCAAATTAGTGTCCATCAGTACCTTTTAAGAATACTTAAAAATAACTGGTTTGTATTAGATCTTTTGATCTATATCAATAATAATAAAAGGATATTAATAGGCTTTCCGATTGATTCCTTGATAACAGTATGAAGCTCAGTGTAAGCAAATATACTCGCATGATATTTACGCGTAAACATGATGTAAAATATTATTTAAATACCATATGCATGAGGCATACCTAAGAGCTCGTTCGACATCTGGGAATATTACTATGTGTATATAAACTTACTTTTATATTCCACTTAGACAATCTTACTAAAAGAGCGAGTAGAGTACTTTGTTTTAATATACGAAGCGCTAAACAATTTAGAGATCTAAAAATAGGTATAGTAAAAAAATTAGGAAGTGCAATTTATTCGAATACTGCTCAGTAGTAAGTATATTATCCACACTTGGCAAAACATACTTCACGATTAGAATGAATTAAACAATAATATTTAAGCATAAAAAGTGATCGCAGTTCTCTTAAATTATTAAGCCAATGTAAGAAATATTTTCGATTCCATCTCTATATCCTTGTCATTTCATTTACCTATTTACTTCCCTTTTTATAAAAATCGTTTTAAGTATATAGATTCTCTTGCTTCCAGATTATGTGAATTAGACAATAAATTCAATAAAAAAATATATTTTAATACATAACCTGGTTACTTAAATTTTAATATACATGCGTTTACCTTCTCATTTTAATCTTAAACATAATATATGTCCTAGTTTTCAATGTCTTCATTTTTAGTTGATACTGACGTGATGCACATTTTTTTTTCAATTTTCAAGTATCTTGTGCTTAATTAAAAAAAATTACATCGTTATCATATACCTATTTTAAGACGAATATTTATTTAGCAAGTGTCGATGAAAAAAAATTGTAGACCAATGAATAAAATAAAAATCTAAAATCCTAGAATGTTTTTTGTTGCCCGAAACAAGACACATAAAAGTAACGTAAACCACTTTATTAGTAGTTTCTAATTTCGTTAAGAACATATTAAAAATAATCGGCACGTAATCCCTTTCCTCTACTTTTCAACGTGTACAAATTAAACTAAATTCCCCTAAAGTATAGTTAAATTGTTAGTAGTCTGTACAGTTTATCAATGTTGCAACAGTTGAAGCAGAAATATCTTGCGAACTTCCAATCCCGAAGCATTAAAGATCACGTACTCTGGATGATATTAAGTGGACACAGTTATCTTGCTTTCGTGACTTAGAGACTAAGCTATTGTATTGAGTTATTACAACTAAGCAATAAACACCGTATGTTTTATGTTGTATTTATAAATAGCTTTCGTTTATGACATTTTAATGATATTTCTTGATACAAAATAATGCATAGTTTTAAATATTTTATAGGATCAGTGTTTAATCACTAACTTGTTGTAACTAGCTGAGTTTGTGTATATCTTTTTACTCACTTACCCTTAATGAAATAAATAAAATGCTATGCAATACGTTTGCTATTAAAGTGTAATTTAATGTACTCTCTTTTAAGTAAATTTTGTAAATTATTTGAGAATAAAATATCTTTAAACCTAACTTTCCTAATGTTATATGACTATGTGGCCTAAGATGGTAACATACTAAGCCTAAAGGGGGTGGCCCTCAAGAAAATTTGCTGGAAATGACATAGGGGTGCTTGGCGATGGATTTTTAACTTGAGGGAGATACCTAATCAGGCTTGCTTTTAAAACTTGCTCTATCATCTTCCTATATTTCATCAGGATGTTTATTTCGTCTCATAATATGATTCCAACTTACGTAGACCGACGCGGTGCCTGAACATACATATTTCCTATATCTCAATGATAACAATGTATGATCGTGTATATGGTAAAGCAAAATTTCACTGTAGGAGAAGCACATTGGTAGGTGTACCTTGGTATGTTGTAAATGTTGAATAAAATATTTTATTCTTCGACGACGATCGACGATCAACGTATCTATATTAATAAGTCTATAGTTTGTCTGTTCATGTATTTTTTTTCAAAATTTTCCGATAGTCATACTATATAAAGGACACTGATCACGAATATGCCCATTAAAAAACTGTGGTATGTCCAGGTTTATTCAAAAAGGGCTTGACCGAGTCTTATTTAACTTTGTATACGGAAACCTTATATCATTGTTCAATTGATAGATAGACTATAAGAATTTTCAATAATCTTACTACAAATCGTAAAAAACAACAAAAAAAAATTTTTTTTTAATAATTCTTAACCAATTCTCATAGAATTTTGTTGACGACAAGTAAACGTCACTCCATAATTGATAGGCTATAGGTAAGAATCGTAATAATCTTTAAACAAAATAATATATATATATATATATATATATGTATTTATATATACTAATTTTTAAATGATTTTGATTAAATTTTGTACACGGGAAATATAAGTCGTTTCATAATCGATAGGCTATAAGATTTGTCAATAATATATTAATTAGGAATCATAAAAAAAATCTCTACCGCTTTTGGTGAAAATTTGTACACGGGAAGTCGTTTCTCAGTTAATAAACTAGGTATATGAATTATCAATAATACGAGTAAAAATAAAATTACGGGATGAAAATAATTACTGCGTAATAAACGCGTGCGGAGCCGCGGGCGCACCGCTAGTATATAATAATATGGTTCCACTGAAATATATAAGGGAGCAATGTACGATAAGCACAGAGTACTGAACAGCAATTAAAATTGACACACTGCACTATAAATCGTTGTAAATAATTTGAAACCGTTTGTTACCTCCATGCTTTATACTACTCACTTACTACTTTATACTAATCATTTTGTTCTTTAGTTAGTCTAATTAATACCAGTTAAAATGTACTATCATTAACCTACCATAAATTTTCCATATTTTAATTGGATCTTTTGGCTTCTCAGTATTCCAATACACTTCCTCGATCACGTATTAATTCGGTTTCGTATCCACGCGCGGCTCCGAGGAACTGTTTAAAACACACGCATTCAGGGCCGAAAATAAACTACGCGAGACTTCACCGGACCGCCGTAAATTCACTGCTAATTTACAGCCCCTCAATGTTATAAATAAATAAATATTCGTCGCCATACATCCACTCTGACACATTGTACCGCTACTTGTATGGTGGCTGTCATAACAGATCCTTCGTGGTGCGTTTAATGGATCGCTTTTGCTTCTCAGCTAAAGCGTGTTTTGTTCAAACAATGTAACTTCCATAACAGCGACAGGGTTATTTATACCGAAATTCACCTTTAATCTTAAAGGCTTACGACTTTTACTACTTTATTTAATCCTCGTTAACCTGTAAATTGAGTTGCATCTCCACTAACAATAAGATGCATTTCGTTTTATGTCATTTTTAATCTCACCGCGAAATTTTTTTGGAGAAACATTAATTAATCTGCAACAATGTTGTGAGACAAAGTAACAAATAATTCTACCACTCCCAACGTTCGGAGCAAACGAAAGTTATTGAGTGCCAACTACGTGAAGTGGTGGAACAGCCGCGGTAGAGCCGTGCCAGGGATCACTGTTAAGATTGTGGCCATTGTAACACAAATTCTCAGCCGCTGTTACCATCTGTCTTGTTGATAAAATTCTAAAAACAATAATAGATGTATAACAGTGCGAATACATTCAAAAATGACTCGATTTTAGTGATGTATGGATATCGATAACTTGAATTTTAGTCATTATTTGCATAACAAAATTGATGCAACATAATTGATGCGCTTTTGATTAATTGCTACACGATATAAACAGCTGCAGCTCATGAAATATCCTACACTATTTAACTTCATCCATCAAATCTAATCATACCCGTACTGTTTAATTAAATTTGACAGAGTTTAGACTACAAATTAGCAGATGATATAGAAAATAACAGCCGATGAAGCATATAAGTGCGACTTTATAACGTTACATGACTTTATTAATTGAGCAGTCTCATTATTGACAATTAATCATGTATACACTAATTATGATTGGTGATTAATGAATGATTTGTAGTTCGATGTTGCAAGTGTTGATGATGAAAGTTTTGAACTGTTAATAAAAAGTTTCATCATGCAATTTAGTTACAATTATTAATAGTTTTACTTATCACACAATCAAGTGCCTTGGTTGTTTCCTTTCAATATTTTTGTATAAATCTACTCTTTATCTATTGGTAAACTCAGTAACCACAGTATCTAATGTGAGCAGTAATCTTTATGTAAAAAGAAATTGTTTTGAATTATTTTTGGTTACTAGAAAAAACACTATTAGATAAGAATTGTTTCTTAATAAACAATTACAACAAAACCCTAAAATCAGCTAGTTTGATTAAAAGGTGGTACCTAAAACTGAACAAGTGGTAATTTTTTTTTATTATCTACATATATAGGTTAGAGTTTGATCACGATCTCACTTGATTTTAAGTGAATGTGAAAATGGGACTGGTTTTCAAAGGTAGCAACTGTAACAAATCGAAATATTTCGTTAAATAGATGTAATAACTTAGGTACATTAAGTGTATCGTAACGCAGAAAATATAACTTATTTGTTCAAGTAATAACGCAGATTTTATCGATAAATTGAAAATTCAGCCAACCGTCACTATTGATATTTGGTGATTTGCGACGGTTGCCAGCAGGCGTGGCGAATAAGGTGCCAACTATGGTGAGCGCGTTAATGTACCGTCGATGCTTTCGCATATTTTTTATTCGTCAATGGCGCAAGTACCGCGTCACTATTACTGGGTCTATTTAATACCACACACGGTGTATAAAAAAGTATTAAAGTCATTATGTGTAATTTAGAACCTTTAATAGTTAGGTAAGGAGATGATTATCGCTTAATAATGCGAATATTGCATTATTACTGTATATCGAGTACAGCTTGCGTTTGTAGAAATTGCAAACAGTCGTTAACAAAATACTTTATGATCCTTGGTTGTGACAATGATGAATAGCTTCATTGAAACATTTAAAAAACATGAATGTTTTCATTATAAATAAATGTACTTAACAAAATTATAAGCTTTTTTTTCGATCTGACTACACTGTTAGCCGTAAGGGCCCTGAAGCCTAAGACGGCTTTGCAGACATCTTCACTGGGATTGAGAATTTTAAGCTAATACGATAAGATAATCTTAACCTCTACGCTGATTTAATAGTATCTTACGCGTGATATTAGTTGTTAATATCATATTTTAGTTGTTCATATTGTTTTTCCTAAATAAATATTTTAAAGGTAAGTACATACAATATGAACACGGAAATATTTCTTATACGATAATAAGAGTTTAAAACAACTAATCATGCGATCTGAACGTCTTCATTAAACAACTGTCAATCTGGTGTCTTTTTTGTCTCAAGCATTTGCGGTCGTCAGACTGACTTTTATTTTTGTCTGACAGTACGCCACACAGACGACTTCAATTGTTTCAATTAAATACGATAAAAATCTACACGCGAGGAAATAAATAGAACTAGGATGCTACATACACACGAAATTTTTAAAATTAATTCTGAATCATGAAGACTGAAATAGTGTTGTACATATTCTAAAGATAACATCTTTCAATTACTTTATTATAATGTATGAATGGTCCTAAGAAAATTTACTGTTATTCAATTTCTTTGTACATTTGTTTTCTCAAATAAAAATATCAATCGGTAATTGAAAGACTTAAAAATGACTCAAAAAATGGAATTTGCAATGCACTTTTATCTACAGAAAAGTAGCTCTAGAAAAATAGGTTTAATATGTATAAAAAATCTATAAATAATAAGCTTTTGCTTTAATAATTTATTCATACTTACTTAATTTCGAAATCTTTTAACAACTGCTAATATACATTTGTTAGGCGAAATTAGAATTAAAACAACTTTTTGATAAAATATAATGTTTAAATACATAGGTACATAAAAGTTTTAACTATTTCGCAAATACTCGTAGGCAATAAAACTTCTATATCTCCATTTAACGATAGGCTTGGAGAAAGCGTCTCAAATCACACACATATACACCAAATCGAGATCTGTTAACATCCGGAACACATATAAATATGTATAATATATACGTGAGAAGGGCCCGTCATGTTTTATTTATCCGCGGTCGACTCGTAATAGAGTCGTGCCGTGAGACCGGCCGGCACGTTTTTTGCAGTCAGTAACATCGTGTATTGAGACGTTCTGGATGCTGATGTCTTGTTGGCTGTCCTTAAGACATACTTCATTACGGTGACATTTATATTTCAAGGTTTTTAACACGGAAATTACATAATACAAGTAATCTATGCCACGTCCAACCTATGAAATTCAAAACGGTCACAAAACCTCATAAAAAAAGTGACCAGACACATTCTTACATATACCTACATTCTGATATGTGCCGTGTTCAACTAGTGTCAGGTACGTTAGTATTTAAATAAACACCAGATTTTTTATAAAATAGGTTAAGAAATTGATACATACCTATTCGTACAAGGATTCCTAAATCTAAGGAGATATATTCCTCCTCCCGGTTGGGACCTGTAAGGGTGGGATGCCACCCTTTTGACAGGAAATGATTGTCTAATATTAGCTTTGTTATAAGGTCCCTCTTCAGGGATTCAAACAAGCGTTTTGCGGAAACTTTCCTGATATATTCTTCAACGTTTGAAACAGTTTACAAGAATTTTTATAATTAAAAGCGTTATTTAGTAGCGAGGGATATAAATGTAGTTCTAATTAGGAAAATAAACGACATATTGTATTCGTTATGCGTATGCGAACAGTCATAGATATAAGATAATTGGACGTTTTTTTATATTTTGGCATGTTAACGATGATTATGCTGACAATGAAAGTAAATTTATATTCGTTAACATATAAATTTATCGACGCGCTTATATTTGCAATAAAAATAGGAAACAAAAAGTTCACCGTAGTATTAATATGGGTATGAAGATAAAGTTTTAAACGTAATTTCTAATCGTTGACTCACGCGTCTTGTATTTTAAATTGGGTATCGGTAAATTATAGGGAGAATTTACGGTCGTCGACCTGAAGTCTGGAAGAATTTTGAACATCCCTGATAATCACAATAAAAACTCGTCGGGTATCTAAAATAAAACGGGAGTAGCTTTTTGAAATTTATCGGTGGGTAGTCTATTTCAGTTTTCGTCAACAACGGCGCGGCGACCGAGTGGAAAGTGTATTTAGAATATGAATATGCGTCTACGGAATCCAACTAGCCGTGGATTCACGTAGTGACAGATTTGTGTTTTACATATAAATGTTACGTAGTTCCGGTAGAATATTTTTTATACTACTGACAGATTTAAATTGAAATTTTAAGTATTTCATCTGTGCTGTTATAATATCTTTCATTTTATTCGATCCTAAATATATGTTAAATGTTAATAGGTTTAATTGACGTAATAATGTTCAAATTAATTTATATTATAAAACTAATTTGAAACCATTCGATATAAAAGCAATAATTCACTATGCAAACGCTAACTAAAAGTGTATATAGGTGTATAGATATGTAATTAAATTATCGATATACGCAAAATGTTTCACCGCAAAATATTTTTGTCATAACGGTAATAATACGAAACTCACATATTGCACGATTTCGCGTGTAGATAACAGAAATAATGGGGTTCAAAAATGAAATTAATTCCAGGTTGATGATTTCAAATTGAAAAGTCACATCGGCTCGCGCAATAATTCATGATCCTGAAACGTGTCCGGACGCGGGCGGCTGTGTTGGACGCAGATCTGCCGCGCCGCACCGTAGGGGTGTCGAAATTATTTTGTTAAATTTATTCCCTATTCTTACATATACTCTTGATAATCTAATTTATATTCTTACATTGATAGGCTAGATTTTCTCAAAGACCAGCACAGTTTCAATACTATAAATAGACATAAATTAGTCGTACCGTGTTTTAGACTTAGTAAGACTAATATTTTTTAAGTAATAGTGTTAGGTTCTATAGTTCAAGGACCATTTCAAGCCGGTTTTACTGTCAAAAAATGTTTGTAGAGTGGATCATTATGTAAACGATAGTGATTTCTGGAAGTGACTCCCTCTCTGTGCATCCATTAATTTACTAATGTGATGTACATATTGTTGTACAGTTGAAAAAATCAAATAAAAAGATAAGCCAATCTAGTTTCTTGTCGGTTCTACACGATGACAGGGATGTTTTCTGATCTGGTATTAGTGCTGTGGTGCTGTGGTATTAGTGCATCTTAGGCCACATTGACCTTTCACATCAGGTGAGATAGTGTTAAAAAAACGCTAAACCTATAAAAAGAAAAAATATCTTTTATATAAATAAAATTAGTGAATCTTACCGTTGTGTGCGCATCACGCAAAAACTACTGGATAGATTTTGATCAATTTTGTTTTGTTTTACTCATATACTTGGTTCCAATAATAAAGTTTTAAGAAACTATGATTTTTATAAGCACTATGCCTTCTTTTGTCGTCCACGCCTGCGAAGCCGCGGGCATAGCTAGTATTAAATAAAATAAAGGATTTTTTACATGTTCTTTAAAAAAAAAATTAAGATATTTTGGTAACTTGTGTCAGTACTCTATATAAATAATAAATTGAAATTCGTTTTCATAACTTTTTACCCGAAAGCCAAAAGGAAGGGTTATGTTTTTAGCCGTTCATGTATGTATTTGTATTTACGTTGTTCCACCGTAACGCGTAAACTACTCTTCCAATTATGATGAATGAGGTCTCAATCGATTCGTAATTATTATCTGACTGACAAAGGCTACGTTTTATGTGAACAAAAGCAATATGACAGATGTTACATCAGGGGTCTCTGAATTTTTCTATTGGTTCGAGTTAGATTCCAAATGAAAGAGGAGAAAATGCTCAGATCATTAATTTATAAATAAAATATACCAAACGACAAAAAAATAATTTTATACTATATTTCAGCGTTTATGAATATTACTAATGCTATGTATTAGTAGTTATGAATAATAATCATGTAAAAAGAATAGAATCTGTTCCGATTTTTTTCCTTGTCGGTTACAGCTTTTAGACTATTTATTATCAGAAAAAGAAAACCTCTAACTGTGGCACGGTAGCAACCCTAAAATGAACTCATTGTCGCAGACCTTTGTCGGAGGTCTCTTCCGCTTCACTACGCGCGATATCTGTGAAGGTGGCTCCCTCTAGCAGAATATTCATGTACATACATATAAGTAATAATATTTCTGCATCCCTTTTAGTAATAATTCATTAGATTTTAGCAGTAGACTTTTCATTGGCTAATAACGGTTAACGCACGGAATCGTGGTACTTTGTTGTACTTAATACGTAGTGTATCTAATCATAGGTAAAAGCAGGTGTAAGAAAGACAACTTTGCCACACGAGCGCTTTTTTAAAGAACGTGGTTAACAAGCATTCTTCCCGTATGATGGTAAGCAGCTACCTTAACCTATGAACGTTTGTAACATCATAGCTATCAACTAGCGCTTTGCCGACCTTTACAGGAACACAATACAAAATTGTTTGACTGCGATCTTCTGTAGGGCGGAGGTATTTCATCATTCAGACTGCCCCAAGTAGAGACAAATCTCTAAAGAAATGTCTATGCGCCCTGCTTCATTTACACGTTTAGAAAAAAAAGCAAAGTTAACTTTGCTTTTAAAATGCACAACAGTTTAAGTATATACAGAGCTTTCGTTTTCTCTATTGGAACGCTTTATATGTGAGTTTGAAAAGCGCATAAAAGTGGACTTGGAATCATAATACTGCAGTTCTTTCTCGGCAATGTCAAAGAGACAATTAATGATTACAAAAATATATTCTTACACTATAAAATAATTTATATTTAATCTACAGTCTATGGAATATTATAAATTTTACTTGCCATTGAAGTACACGTAATTGTTTCTAATGAGGTAACGGTTTCAAAACCGGTTTCTGAGTATAATTTACTGAATCCATGGGAGAAGTATAAAGTTTTTTTTAATGTAAATACAGCTCTGTGGCAGGCCTCATGTTTAATGCAACCGCATGTCATGAACATTTGTCGGTTTCACTATTTTATATGTCACCGCGTACTTTTGTTGGCGAGTTTGCACTAAATATTTACGCTAGTTCACCGTAAATACCATACGTGTATAGTGTTAGAGTACTACAGTACACACTTAGTTGTTTATTGTTAGCTGTGTTTAAAACGAGCGAGGCATGTCAACTCAGCAATGATGGCTCAGTGGTAGCGTGTACGGACATCGCGTCAATTGTTGTGAGTTCGAACTCATGCAATGAGCTTGAGCTTTCGCTGAAGGAAAACATCGTGATGAAACCATAGCGTGGTGGTAGGGCTTTTTCAAATGCCCGCCTGGCTAGCTACCACCCTCAAGTTGAAAATCTGTCGCCAAGCAACAATAGATGTGTTCCAGCAGCTACACTTGAGAGCCAGGTTTTCACTAAGCTTAGCGCGTTATCATATTGGGTCACGTCATCAGGTGAGATTGTGGCCATGATGTTAATCCCTATAAATGATAAACAAACTCAGTCCTGAGAAGTAGAAACCTACAAATACGATCTTTTTCAGGTCGCTTGTAAATATCAATAGGTCCTAGTGACCACTTAACATCATATCAAGTGGACTGTGAGTCTGTATGCTTATAAAAAAAATTGACCATATTATGCTTCATGTTGTTTAGAATCTTAGTCGCCAATACATAAAATTGTAATTAAAATATGGTGGAACAAAAATTGCTACGGATGATAATTACGGAAATTACGGATGATAGAAACAATAAGACGCGAAATATTTCTTTAGCTGCTATTGTGATGTTGTCTATGGACCATAAAGTGTATTATTAATTAAAAAAGTCTACGGCCATCTCTAATAGTTGTGCATAATATTAAACCATTGTTTTAATGCTGTTTAGTTTTTTGTGTAGGTATACTAAGATATAAATAAATAAAGATGAAGCTAAAAGATGAAACGTATAATAAATTCTTTATATCAACTTTTTTATATTAACGGTCTGTTCATATCACTTTTATGTTTAAGGCTTTCCGTTGTCTAATAGCCACGTTAAGATACATCTGAATTACGAGAATAATGATAGTCGGTACGATTAGTAAATATATTTAATTTATTAGCCAATATTTCCTATAAATACACATTTATTATGTGTATATGTTAACATTCATTAAGATGATAAAATATAGCACGGTTTGGTCTATTGGTTATTCTTAATGAAGAAAAAGTAGTAATCTTTTTATAACGATGTTTCCGGCCCGAAATTAATTTACGATATTAAAATATAGAAGCTTAACAGACTAAAAGACGTTGAAATATATACATCCGTGCTAAACATGTTAATCCAACTAATTACTGCATGGGTAAATTAGAAAAAGCCTCGTAAATCGTTCCATCCGCGGGCCTCGACTATGTAATGCCGCGAGGCTTCTAAGGAAACAACGGCTATTACTCGTCTCCCTCTAATGCTAAAATTAGACAGGAGTGAGAAAGAGATCGTACGAAAAACGAGGCCGTAATTTGCTTGCACGAAAATTTGATAATAAATCATAATAGTTTTAGACAGAGCAAAGGTAAAAAATAAACCAATTTGGAAAGTGAATTGTAAGGCACGGCGCGCGGCGGGCACCGGCGCTCGCTATGTTATTAGACCAATTATGTTATTATGTTCGCCGTATCTAATCCGAAAAACCAAATTGGAGTCGGCCCGCTGCCGGCAAATGCCCGATAGGTTCAATCATTCCAACTTCTGGGTCACACGAAATTCGTTGCGGAAGTAATAAGAAACACGAAAATTCCGAACCGAAATAACCAGAAATTATAACAAATACATAGTTTTATACTAGCAGAATAACAAAGTACAAAAAAAAAAACTCTCGATATGTTTTCGGGACCCCATTATGCTACGGTTCACAGTTTAGTACAAATTAAAAAAGGGTGTACCACTGCAGTACATATTCCAAAGTTCACATTTTGTGAAGACCGATTCGCCCTTTAATGTCCCTCACTTAAATCATATTTCATTCAATGACCGTAATTGAAGCGTTGAACCGAACTATATTAGAATAGAATACTTATTTCTTACGCATAAGAGTCTACTGTACCTTGTGTAGGTCTAGTCTATAAGACGCAGTCTGATCGATTGCCTCTTTTACAATTTGTATCTTGGACGTATTTTGTTCGTGAAACAGGTTTTCCGCGTGTAACTTATGTTTGTGTTTTCGTTACGAAACGAGTCTTCCCTTTGTATTAACAAAATATCAAATATGAATACAAAATAAGGGTTGGTACAAAAGAAGAGCTGACACTTTTTTTAATTTATGCGCAAGCGAGTACATGAAAAAGTAATAATAGGAGCGTGTTTTGTAAATAATTATATCAATGCATAATTCCCTTAGGGCGTTACAAAAGTAGTCGGGTCCTTTTTTGAAAATTTCATGGTATATACATCATGTTGGGTTTATGGAAAATTGTTAACGTCTTCATTAAGTTTGTTACGGTGTTGTATTTCGAGAGCGTGAAATATTTCGTTTTTGTTCTCTTGTATGTATATATGAATTGAAAATTAAGACATATTTTCATATGTCACCCCAAGTTATTTAAGTGCTGCGAAGACATCAAGTAGAGAGTACTTTTATGAAAATTATATTTGTTTTTACAAGCAAACTATAGTGTCGACGCGTATGGATAAAACAAAGTGTTCAAACGCCTTATCAGGGTAAAAATCTGCAACATGCAAACATTACCAATATATACCTTTAGGTACAGAATATGTTTTTATCGTTTATTTGAATTAGCGTTTTGGCCACAATCCTACATGATCACACAATCCTAAATAACGATATGGCCCAAGATGATGACACGCTAAACCTAGTGGGAGAACTGGCTCTCAAGTGCAGTTGCCGGAACACACCTATATGTGCTTGGCGACAGATTTTCAACTTGTGGATGGTAGCTAGTCAGGCGGGCAATAGAAAAAATTCTACCACCCTGCTAAGGTTTCATTACGATGTTTTTCTTCACCGAATGCTCAGGCTTATTGCAAGTATTGGAACTTACGTCAATCGACGCCGTGTCCGTACACGCTACCACTGAGCATAGGTTCAAAATTGCTTTTCATTGTTTTTGTTATTTATCTCTTGATTATATATTATTTAACATTTTGTTTTAAATTCACTTTATATACAAAAATATTAGACTAATATAATATTCTTCGTCACAAACTGGCATATTAGCCTAAGTGCTGTTATCTATATCTATACATTGAATAACTTATAGTAACTTATTTTACATTGTACAAACTTGTAATTGACATTCAATAGTAATCTATATGTATTCAGTGAAATGTATTTTAAGAAAAAAGTAGTTTTGCAAGTAAACATCTTTATTGATTACTAAGTTTCTGCTACATACATAACTAGATGTCGGTCGAGCGCACGAGCGAATTTTGCTGCCCCAAAAATGCTTTTAGTCGGTGACCCTTCCAAGATAGACATATACTATTGCTATTTTTATATATAGGTATTTTTAAGATATACAATTATGTAGAATGTTAATTTGACATATCTCTTATACTTTACTCAGCGTAAGCCATTTAAGCGCCTCAAACGCGTTTTTTTCCGAATTGATTCACCATTATTGTCACTGCTTATTTCGTACTTTATCTAACAAAATATATCCTTTAACCTGACCAGATAATATAGCTATGAATTGAAAAAAGAACCATGCCAATGTGATAAGTGGTTTTCGTGTGAAAAGAATATACCTAAACGGACAAGCAGACAGAGAAACGTTGAGTTTTATAAAATGTGCAGATGATTAACTTTTATACTATGGAGAATAACTAGTTCAAATAATATATGACAGTAAACAAAAACAAGGTGAACGGTCTGCTTACCCTTACACATCAAATAGAAACCGTTCACCTTTGTTTACGGATTTTTATCATATAACTATTTTTAAAGCCGCGGTCGCCGGCTGACACCGTATGTGTAATAAATTATTTTTTAATTAATTATTCTATTCAACTTTTGTTTATAAAATACAATAATTTCCTTTACACTATCATTTTAATTAATATTAGTGTTCGATATTCCAATGGAACGCATATATTTATGTTTTATTGCCAATAACTCAATTATAATATTAAACATTAAGATTTAACATAATAAATTGAAAAACTTAAAACATTTTTGCATAAAACTTAAGTGATATAAATGATAGATTTATGTTTATTTACAACATTTTACTTAAGTTAATTGTCTCTAAAGATACTCAATATTGATATACGAGCTGGCCACCAGCGACCCCGCCGCGCCCCACGCGACGGACAAGAAGCCCGTCTCGCGCTCCCGCTCAACGGCACCCCGCGCTCACCGTCAGACGCCGTACAAACGGCCGTCATCGCGCTCGCGTTCCCCGGGCAATCAAGTCACGATCCCAGCGCCCTCTGCGCTGCCGATCAAGAACTCTTTCGCGTCGTTAGTTCCCGAAGCGGACACGCCGACGCTAGTAGCTACGAACAATAGCTACTCGCCCACTAATCCGGATCCCGAACCCGAGTCCAACGAAATGGACACGGCGATAGTCACAGATAACGAGGGCTTCACCCTCGTTCAAAAAAACAAGCCCGCCAAACGGGCATCGCGTTCGCGTCCCGAGTCTCCGGAGACTCAGTCCCGCCCACAAAAGGCGCAGAAAACTGGGCTAAACAGCCACGCCCCCCGCTCCGCAGCGCCCTCAGCGCCTGCCGGTACTTTTGCCGGCAGAAAGGCGCGTCGCCCACCGCCGGTAGTAGTCCAAAACAAGGCGGTCTGGACTAAGCTCGCGGACAAGCTTAGAGACTTAAAAATTAATTATACCTCGGCCAGTAACACGGCCAACGGTATCCGCGTACAAGTAACCACTTCTGACGAACACCGTCAGTTCACAAAGTTGCTCCGAGCAAGCAACCTACACTACTACTCATACACCCTAGACGATGAGCGTCACCTCCGGGTTGTAATCCGCCGCATCCCGGTGGAAATCACGCCCGAGGAGGTCAAAACTGACCTCTTAGCGAAGGCCCTCCCTGTCCGCGAAGTGCATAGAATGCACGGCGGACAATCCAAAAACCGACCATTAGATATGGTCGTAGTTATCTTGGATCTGACCCCCGAGGGCAGAGCCATCTTTAATGTCAGGAAAGTGTGCGAGCTCTCCGGAATAGCCGTAGAGCCCCCACACAAAAACCGCAGCCCTCCGCAGTGCCACAACTGCCAGCTGTACGGACATTCGGCCCGTAACTGCCATTTACGTCCCAGGTGCGTTAAGTGCCTCGGGGACCACGCGACAAGCGAGTGCACGCGCACTCGCGAGTCGTCTACCCCTCCGAGCTGCGTGCTATGCGGCAACGCGGGTCACCCCGCGAACTATCGCGGCTGTCCCCGTGCCCCGCGTCCCACGCGCCCTATGCGCCCTACGCGCCCAAGGCAAGAGCGACACACCCCTCCTCAGAGGGCACGTCCCGCCGCCAATAGTCAACCCATGCCTCTGCTCACGCCAGAAGCCTTTCCCAGCCTCCCGGGCGCTTCCCGCGCCCCGGTGGCGGCCACCCCCGCACCCCGCGCACCCCCTCCGGCCATGCGAGCCCCTCAGGCAGCATGGGTCTCTACTCCCCGCCCTCAGCCTCCTAAGGCTCAGGCCTCCCCGCCCGTTAGCACGCGCCGCGGCGTTGACTACATGGTCATGCTCTTCCGCGAGCATGACCCTCAGGAAGTACTGGCATACGACCAGTGCGTCGCTGAGTACGGCCCCGCCGAATCCATCAGGCGTTTTCCCCTGATGACAGCGACGCTAATGCGCCTGGCCCGTGCCGGGAAATAGATAACGGTTATAAATGGCTCGCATTAAACCTAGGAGTCTCAACATCTCTTTCTTTAACGCGCGAAACCTCCTTCCACAACGGGACCTAGTATCCACCTTTCTTAGGGAACGGGAGATAGACGTATTTCTAGTACAAGAAACACTTCTAAAACCCAGTAGGCGCGACCCTAAGATAGCAAATTACAATATAGTCAGAAATGACCGTGCCACCCGAGGAGGCGGCACGCTCATCTACTACAAGCGTTCCCTCTATTGCATGCCAATAGACCCTCCCGCACTTACCAATATGGAAGTGTCCATCTGTAGAATAGGCATGACTGGCCATCCGTCAATCACGCTTGTCTCTGCATATCTCTCCCCGAGTAAAAGACTCCTTCAGTCCGATCTGGAGGCGCTACTTTCACTCGGTCAATCCGTAATAATAGCAGGCGACCTCAATAGCGGTCACACCCATTTCAACAACTCGCGTAACACCCCTAACGGGGTTATTCTCGACCTACTATGCGATGTGCTCGGCTTTGACGTCATAGCACCGCTAGAGCCCACGCACTTTCAAGATAACTGTCAACCGACAGTACTTGACATAGCCCTCCTCAAAGGTGTCTCACTTCGGTTACGACTTATAGAAGTCGTACACGAACTGGACTCCGATCACCGCCCGGTTATCTTACAACTCGGGCAACCGTTCGACCCCAGTCCGCCAAAAGTCAAAGTAGTTGACTACGCGATATTAAATCGTTACCTAACCGATAACGCTACCCCGTCCAGCTTAGCTAGGATCCCCGACGTATTAGAGTCAACAGCAGACGCCGACTTAGCGATCGATTCCCTGGTCGACTACCTCCAAACCGGTGTAAGGGGGAGACCGATCACGACCGCCGGCGGGAACGGACGTGTTTACGACCGCTCTCTCTGCCGCCTTTGTGTGAACTTTTACGACCGACCGGCTTTGCTGCACACCTGCTTCGCACCTGCATCGCACCTGCGCCGCACCTGCGTATCGCCGTCTCGCTCGCACCCATTGTGTCGCGCTACACAAACAAAAACTGCACTTTTAAGTGCATCTGTTTCTATTCGACGAAATCCACACTTTAGTGGTCGCTTGCCGGAAACCTCTCGGTGTCAACAGAAGGCAAGTGGGTGCGTGACCCAAGCGCCCCTCGGTTGCCTCCTTCAGAGGCAAACGATAGTACTTGGTCGGGCTCAGGAACCTTGGCCCTTGATAGAGTCATAGTCAAGCCCTGAGTGTCTCCTTCCCACCCTTCCGATCCTGCTACACATCCATCCCCGAGTGTCTGTTTGGGCGTAGCTAGGTATTTATACCGGCTGCGTTCTCTGCCTCGGGCTTGATAGGGACCTCCACGTAGGGCCCGGTAGGTTCTTTTCCTGCGAGTCATTACACCGTGACCCGCAGGTCCCTTTGCACGGCTCGGGATAGCCGTTTAAATTCACTCGGCGCACCCCCCTGCCTCTCCGGCAGGGAGGTTTAACTTCACCCCCGCCCGCCCAACCGCCACCGCCGGAATGGCAAACCCTTCTGAATTGGAACGCTTCAAAGCGTTCGCAATGAGCCTCCACCCGTCGCTCTGGACGGAATACAATAGGGCCATCGCGGCCGAGCAACCCGCCGTCGTCATCGCGCAGGGCACCGAGCCCACCAGCGACCCCGCCGCGACGAACAAGAAGTCCATCCCGCGCTCCCGCTCAACGGCACCCCGCGCTCACCGTCAAACGCCGTACAAACGGCCATCGTCGCGCTCACGTTCCCCGGGCATTCAAGCCCCGACCCCAGCGCCCTCTGCGCTGCCAATAAATAATTCATTCGCGTCGCTAGTTCCCGAAGCGGACACGCCGACGCTAGTAGCTACAAACATTAGCTACTCGCCCGCCAGTCAGGATCCCGAACCCGAGTCCGACGAAATGGACACGGCGACAGTCAATGATAACGAGGGCTTCACCCTCGTTCAAAAAAACAAGCCCGCCAAACGTGCATCGCGTTCGCGTCCCGAGTCTCCGGAGACTCAGTCCCGCCCTCAAAAGGCACAAAAGACCGGGCTTAATAACCACGCCCCCCGCTCCGCAGCGCCCTCAGCGCCTGCCGGTACCTTTGCCGGCAGAAAGGCGCGTCGCCCGCCCCCCGTCACGGTCCAGAACAAGTCGGTCTGGACGAAACTCTCGGAAAAACTGAGAGATATGCGTATTCACTACACCCAGGCCAGTAGCACGGCCAACGGTATCCGCGTCCAAGTGTCCACCTCGGACGAACACCGTAAATTCACCAGGTTGCTCCGAGACAGCAACCTAGAATATTTCACATACTCCCTGGAGGAAGAACGTCACCTCCGGGTTGTAATCCGCCGCATCCCGGTGGAAATCACACCCGAGGAGGTCAAAACTGACCTCTTAGCCAAGGCCCTCCCTGTCCGCGAAGTGCACAGAATGCACGGCGGACAATCAAAAAACAGACCTCTCGACATGGTTCTAGTCATCCTGGAACTGACCCCCGAGGGCAGAGCCATTTTTAATGTTAGGAAAGTGTGTGAGCTCTCCGGAATAGCCGTAGAGCCCCCACACAAGAACCGCAGTCCTCCGCAGTGTCACAACTGCCAGCTGTACGGTCATTCGGCACGCAACTGCCATCTCCGTCCCAGGTGCGTTAAGTGCCTCGGGGACCACGCAACGAGCGAGTGCACGCGCACTCGGGAGTCGCCTACCCCTCCGAGCTGCGTGCTATGCGGCAACGAGGGTCACCCCGCGAACTATCGCGGCTGTCCCCGCGCCCCGCGCCCCACGCGCCCTACGCGCCCTATGCACACTACGCGACACACCCCTCCTCAGAGGGTACGTCCCGCCGCAGGACAGCCAAAGCCTCTGCTCACGCCAGAGGCTTTCCCCAGCCTCCCGGGCGCCTCCAGCGCCCCGGTGGCAGCCGCCCCCGCGCCCCGCGCACCTCCTCCGCCCATGCGAGCCCCTCAGGCAGCATGGGGCCCCAGGCCCCGCCCGCAACCTCCCAAGGCTCAGGCCTCCCCGCTATGTAGTCAACGCTTCGGCCTCGACTATATGGCCATGCTTCTTCTCGAGCACGACTACCAAGAAGTGCTAGCGTACGATCAGTGCGGCACTGAGTACGGCATGATTGAAGCGATCAAACGCTTTCCCCAGCTGACAGCCACGCTCCAGCGTGTGTCCCGTGCTGCAGCTTTAAACACACCAACTAGAAATGGCTCGCATTAGACCTAGGAGCCTCAACATATCTTTTTTCAACGCGCGAAACCTCCTTCCACAACGGGACTTAGTATCCACCTTTCTTAGGGAACGGGAGATAGACGTGTTTCTAGTACAAGAAACACTTCTAAAACCCAGTAGGCGCGACCCTAAGATAGCAAATTACAATATAGTCAGAAATGACCGTGCCACCCGAGGAGGCGGCACGCTCATCTACTACAAGCGTTCCCTCTATTGCATGCCAATAGACCCTCCCGCACTTACCAATATGGAAGTGTCCGTCTGTAGAATAGGCATGACTGACCATCCGTCAATCACGCTTGTCTCTGCATATCTCTCCCCGAGTAAAAGACTCCTTCAGTCCGATCTGGAGGCGCTACTTTCACTCGGTCAATCCGTCATAATAGCAGGCGACCTCAATAGCGGTCACACCCTTTTCAACAACCCGCGCAACACCCGTAACGGGGTTATACTCGAACTACTATGCGACGTGCTCGGCTTTGACGTCATAGCACCGCTAGAGCCCACGCACTTTCAAGACAATTGTCAACCGACAGTACTTGACATAGCCCTCCTCAAAGGTGTCTCACTTCGGTTACGACTTATAGAAGTCGTACACGAACTAGACTCCGACCACCGCCCGGTTATCTTACAACTCGGGCAACCGTTCGACCCCAGTCCGCCAAAAGTCAAAGTAGTTGACTACGCGATCTTAAATCGCTACTTATCCGATAACGCGACCCCGTCCAGCCTAGCTAGGATCCCCGACGTATTAGAGTCAACAGCAGACGCCGACTTAGCCATCGATTCCCTGGTCGACTACCTCCAAACCGGTGTAAGGGAGGCCTCGAGAGAGGTGCAAGCGGCGAACGAACGCCGTTTTATACTCCCCCCCGGCTTACGAGCGTTAATCACGGAAAAGAACGCCGCGACACGTGCACATGACTCTTATCCGACGAGGGATAACACCCGTAGATTACGACAACTTCAGAGAGAGGTTAGAACTCGCATCGGAGAGTACAGAGGTCACCGGTGGGATAACCTCTTAGAGGGTCTCAAGCCGTCCCATCTGGCTTACTGGAACCTCGCCCGCTCTCTGAAGTTAGAAGTTTCCGCCCAGATGCCGCCCCTCGAAAGGGGCCCCGATCTCCCACTCGCGTTCGATAGCGACGATAAGGCAGAATGCCTTGCCGCAAGCTTGGAGAGCCAGTGCTCCCCAAACTGCGACAACGTAGACACTGCCCACATCGAAACTATCGAGACCGCCGTTCAGGAACTCACGTTGATTCCCCCCGCGGAAACGTTAACCCCGGTCACGCCAGATGAGGTCTGTTCTATCATTAAAGGCCTTAAGCCTAGAAAATCTCCCGGTCCTGATGGTATCAGGAATGAAGTACTCAAACTTCTTCCTGATCACCTTATAGCTCTTTTGGTCTGCATCTTCAATGCAGCCATAGCCCACTGCTATTTTCCAGCCGTCTGGAAAAAAGCTATAGTTATAGGTATTCGCAAGCCCGGAAAAAAAGCTTCGCTTCCCGATAGCTATCGCCCGATCAGTCTCCTAAACACTCTAGGGAAACTCTATGAGCGGATCCTTCTGAACCGTCTCAAGGTCGTTATAGACGACAAGAATTTATACCCGCCCGAACAATTCGGTTTTCGCGCCCGTCACTCGTGTACACATCAAGTGCTCCGCCTCACGGAGCACATCACGAGTAACTTCGCCAAGAGCAATATCGCTCCCACCCGCACGCTTGCGGTCTTTTTCGACGTAGCCAAGGCCTTCGATAAGGTCTGGCACGCCGGACTGGTCCACAAGCTTCACCATTTAGAAGTCCCGGATAGGTTAGTACATTTAGTCCGCGATTACCTAAGCGACCGCACCTTCCACTACCGAGTGGAAGGAGTACTCTCCACCGCACGTCCCATTCGTTCAGGCGTCCCGCAAGGCTCCATTCTGGCACCTTGCTTATTCAATTTGTACGTCAGCGACCTCCCGAAGCCCCCCGGGGTCGAGGTAGGGCTTTACGCTGACGACACAGTCATATACGCGTCAAACAGACACAGAAAGAATCTCGCCTGCGCAGTCCAACGTGCCGTAACCACTCTCGGGGAGTGGTTTCGAACGTGGCAAATAGCTATTAATCCGGTAAAGAGCGCCGCGATTATGTTCGAACCGCATACATGTAAACTACCACGCACGGTAGGACCCCTCTCATTATTCGGTAGGAATATCCCTTGGGCCACCAAGACTAAATATCTGGGTGTCACCCTTGACTCGAAGCTTAACTTCAACGCACACGTTACTATAGTCCGGAATAGGGCCATCTGGATCCTTTCCCGCTTGCGACCCTTGCTCAGTTCGGTAAGCAAAATGTCCTTAAGACATAAGCTTACACTATACAAGATGTGTGTCCGTCCGATCTTGACATATAGCTGCGCAGCGTTCGCACATATGTCCAAACATAACTTTGTCCGCATGCAAAGAGTCCAAAATCGGTTTCTCCGTCGCCTGCTTGACCCTCCAGCCTTCGTTAGGAACATGGACCTCCATAGGGACATGAGGCTTCCCTCGATAGAAGCCTATGTGAAATATCTCACCAGGAGATACTTCGATAGCGCTTCGAATCACCCCAACCCGCTCGTAAAATCCACCGTGAACTACGTCCCAGACAACTCGATCCCCGTTGCCAAACGTTATAAACGCCGTCCTCGAAATCTCTTTGTCGATCCCGACGACGACATTGAGAAAGCTAATAATTACTACGCGTCCGCTCCCGCAACATATGCGTGCTCGCGCCCACGCCCGCGAAACCACCGTTCCCTCCGCAGGGGACGAACGGTTAACTTCGCGCCCGCACACCCGCCACGACCACCCTCCTCTGCGGCAACTCAAGCCTAGGTCCGATCCATCGGCATGGAGCCCTTGAGCCAAGCATCCGCTCGCGCGATACAAGTGACTGTACAATCACTAGCTTTCACAGCCATACATGACACTGCATTATACACACATGCACAACATACATAGGTACATAGGTTCTGTAAGGGACCTTTTTTTTTCTTTTTTTGCCTAGTAGAATAGACAAAAATTTCAGACCACTAAATACACATACACATGTTCCTTCCCTCCTCCCAGGGGGCAGAAACATGTATATATGTATAATTAGTTTAGATCGAATTACGGATAGGGAATTAGTCAGATCGCGACTTAATTGCATACGCGCAACAGTCCGAGCCGAGGTCCGGCCACTTTGGCACCCTCGGATGTTGTTGCTTAGCTTTCGTGGCTGAGTGCCCTAAGCGCTCGCCCCCAAGCCCGGTAAAGCTGTAAAAGCCGTAAAGGCTCCAGGGCCCCTCAGGCTAACAGTGTAGTCAGTTCGAAAAAAAAAAAAAAAAAAAAAAAAAAAAAAAAAAAAAAAAAAAGGTGTAAGGGAGGCCTCGAGAGAGGTGCAAGCGGCAAACGAACGCCGTTTTATACTCCCCCCCGGCTTACGAGCGTTAATCACTGAAAAGAACGCCGCGACACGTGCACACGATTCTTATCCGACGAGGGATAACACCTGTAGGTTACGGCGACTTCAGAGAGAGGTTAGAACTCGCATCGGCGAGTACAGAGGTCACCGGTGGGATAACCTCCTAGAGGGTCTCAAGCCGTCCCATCTGGCTTACTGGAACCTCGCCCGCTCTCTGAAGTTAGAAGCTTCCGCCCTGATGCCGCCCCTCGAAAGGGGCCCCGATCTCCCACCCGCGTTCGATAGTGACGATAAGGCAGAATGCCTTGCCGCAAGCTTGGAGAGCCAGTGCTCTCCAAACTGCGACAACGTAGACACTGCCCACATCGAAACCATCGAGACCGCCGTTCAGGAACTAACGACGATTCCCCCCGCGGAAACGTTAAACCCGGTCACGCATGACGAGATTTGTTCTGTTATTAAAGGCCTTAAGCCTAGAAAGTCCCCCGGCCCCGACGGTATCAGGAATGAAGTACTTAAACTTCTTCCCGATCACCTCATAGCTCTTTTGGTCTGCATCTTCAATGTAGCCATAGCCCACTGCTATTTTCCAGCCGTCTGGAAAAAAGCTATAGTTATAGGTATTCACAAGCCCGGCAAAAAAGCTTCGCTTCCCGATAGCTATCGCCCGATCAGCCTTTTAAACACACTAGGGAAACTTTACGAGCGGCTCCTTCTGAACCGTCTCAAAACCGTTATAGATATTAAAAATCTATACCCTCCCGAACAGTTCGGTTTTCGCGCCCGACACTCGTGTACACATCAAGTGCACCGCCTCACGGAGCACATCACGAGCAACTTTGCCAAAAGTAGTATCGCCCCCGCCCGTACGCTTGCGGTCTTTTTCGACGTAGCTAAGGCCTTCGATAAGGTCTGGCATGCCGGACTAGTCCACAAGCTACATCAATTAGAAGTCCCGGATAGGTTAGTTCATCTAGTTCACGATTTTCTACGCGACCGCACCTTCCACTACCGAGTGGAAGGAGTACTATCTACCGCCCACCCTATACGCTCAGGCGTCCCGCAAGGTTCCATTCTGGCGCCTTGCCTTTTCAATCTGTACGTCAGCGACCTCCCGAAGCCCCCCGGGGTCGAGGTAGGGCTCTACGCTGACGACACAGTCATATATGCGTCAAACAGACACAGAAAAAATCTCGCCTGCGCAGTCCAACGTGCCGTAACCACTCTCGGGGAGTGGTTTCGAACGTGGCGAATAGCTATTAATCCGGTAAAGAGCGCCGCGATTATGTTCGAACCGCATACATGCAAACTACCACGCACGGTAGGACCCCTCTCATTATTCGGTACGAATATCCCTTGGGCCACCAAGACTAAATATCTGGGTGTCACCCTCGACTCGAAGCTTAACTTCAACGCACACGTTACTATAGTCAGGAATAGGGCCATCTGGATCCTTTCCCGCTTGCGACCCTTGCTCAGTTCGGTAAGCAAAATGTCCTTAAGACATAAGCTCACACTGTACAAGATGTGCGTCCGTCCGATCTTGACATATAGCTGCGCCGCGTTCGCACATATGTCCAAACATAACTTTGCCCGCATGCAAAGAGTCCAAAATCGGTTTCTCCGTCGCCTGCTTGACCCTCCAGCCTTCGTTAGGAACATGGACCTGCACAGGGACATGAGGCTTCCCTCGATAGAAGCCTATGTGAAATATCTCACCAGGAGATACTTCGATAGCGCTTCGAATCATCCCAACCCGCTCGTAAAATCCACCGTGAACTACGTCCCAGACAACTCGATCCCCGTTGCCAAACGTTATAAACGCCGTCCGCGAAATCTCTTTGTCGATCCCGATGACGACATCGAGAACGCTAACAATTTCTACGCGTCCGCTCCCGCAACATATGCGTGCTCGCGCCCACGCCCGCGAAACCACCGTTCCCTCCGCAGGGGACGTACGGTTAACTTCGCTCCCGCACACCCGCCACGACCGCCCTCCTCTGCGGCAACTCAAGCCTAGGTCCGATCCATCGGCATGGAGCCCTTGAGCCAAGCAGCCGCTCGCGCGATACAAGTGACTCTACAATCACTAGCTTTCACAGCCATACATGACACTGCATTATACACACATGCACAACACACATAGGTACATAGGTTCTGTAAGGGACCTTTTTTTTTTCTTTTTTTGCCTAGTTAGATTAGACAAAAATTTTCAGACCACTAAATACACATACACATGTTCCTTCCCTCCTCCCAGGGGGCAGAAACATGTATATATGTATAGTTAGTTTAGATCGAATTACGGATAGGGAATTAGTCAGATCGCGACTTAATTGCATACGCGCAACAGTCCGAGCCGAGGTTCGGCCACTTTGGCACCCTCGGATGTTGTTGCTTAGCTTTCGTGGCTGAGTGCCCTAAGCGCTCGCCCCCAAGCCCGGTAAAGCTGTAAAAGCCGTAAAGGCTCCAGGGCCCCTAAGGCTAACAGTATAGTCAGTACGAAAAAAAAAAAAAAAAAAAAAAAATATACGAGCTATCGATAGAATAGAAATCGGTCGGTGTATATGTAATAGGCATATGTTGTCAGTATATGGGTAGTACCCATTTGTTTGTGATCAATGCCTACCTAAGCATACTAGATATAGAATAACTTTCCATGGAGTGCCTTACATGTTTATTCAATGTAAGTATAATAAAATCTTTGTGCTACCTTTTACCTAGACATTCTATACTGTCCAAGCCCGGTAAAGCTGTAAAAGCCGTAAAGGCTCCAGGGCCCCTAAGGCTAACAGTATAGTCAGTTCGAAAAAAAAAAACTATACTGAACCAGGTATGTAACTAGCAATGTGTATTGAAAATATGTCATGAAAATAATCTCCCGCATTAACAGGAGTTCTGTTGCTAAGAACAAGTAGTGACTATTCTCCTCCCATAGTTCTCCCGTTTCTAGCACAATATAACGAACTGGAATTAGTCCTTGTTTTCTACATGACATAAATATAGAGAGGGTTGCTTAATATAAACCGTTGACACAATTCCAATTGCGTGTTTTTAGATAGTTAAGTATGATAAATTTTTATTTAGTCTTAAATCGTACTTAATCTTCTTTTGTTTAAAAAAATTCCTGATCATTATCTACCATAAATTGACAAAGTAAAGAAAGGTGTGTAATGTTTAGACAAGAAAAATCATACTTTTTCAAAATGATCCATTTCATATAATACCTGAATTTATACTTTGGCAGTATCATGTTTATAATAGTAATATGAATTACTTATATACTGTATGGAGGAGAGCATAAAATTTGCCTTAACTCGTGCATATAGCGTGTTAAAAGATAAAAATAGTTAAAATATCACTTAAACTGTTGCTATAAAATGAAGCAGATCGGGCCGTTTTTCACGAAACTTAATTCCGTTGATTTATGACATGAACGAACTTGACCAAATTCCAAAATATAGATACTCATTCGTCACTGTACTGACCTATTTATCTACTCAGTTCTGCTCCTGACCCTGTGTCTTTATCGCATTGTAGATAACAAGAACCACAGGTCAAAGATACGCGGAGCCAACGACTTTTTGAAAATATTTTTTTCCTTGATTCAAATCAATCACCTACGCAAAGTTGAATGACGTCATTGTCTGGACTTGTCTCATGTTTACTATTAATTATGTTATCAAAATAATGAAAGAAGTGTTGAATATAAATTATATGTTAAGATAACTGAACTACCTAGTTCATAATAAAGAAAATTTATCGAATATTCTTGCTTGTATAATATAAATATAAATAGCTATAAGTATGAATTTAAATGTAAATATGTATTTACATTAACATTATCTAATTAAACAGGTAATACAAAATATTGCTAACAAATCTTACATCATTTTGCATTTTAAAAAACGACGTGTAATTTTGCTCTACATTTAAAAACTCTTTTGTTACAGGTAAGCATTTGGACCATGAAGTTTGTTGTTTATTATTGTTTATATGTAAGTAAGAGTTGCTTTAGTATTCTATACTTAATCCATCCGGATAATATTGCATCCGTGACGCAATAAAAAAATAATTTTGCCTCCAAATTCGGCATATATGCCGAATGAGATCGCGGACAGTTTAAACGTATTAGAGAATAGCACAACAGAATATTAACAGAAACCTTTTGCAAAGCATTGTCTTCTTTCCTTGTCGACTGAATTGACATAATTTTAATTTAATTTTACCCACAAAAAATGAATATTAAACACATCATTAAATAATTAAATTTTCTTCCTAAAATAATTCGATTATAATGAACCATTTGTCTGTTGCGACCATAGAGTAATAAAGTCCGCTAGCTGTTTTACTGTATATTCATAAGTCTATGGTAACGACTCATGACTGATTAGGAATAAATAACGGATATATGTATCTCGAAATTAACTTACGTTCAACAAACTTAGATACTACAAAACATTAACCTCTAGTTTTCAGTAGTACACGAGTCTGCATAAAACATGAATTAACCAGTCTAATTTATTATCACTAAATTGCACTATAAAAATCTGACTTGATTGTTTGCTTTTACTGACGTCTACACATTCCTCGGCAGATTGTTTCTGAGGAGCGCCCACGCAATAGTTTGAAGATATGTCAGAGACATAACTTAACTACATTATTCTATACATAATATATAAAATATCATTCATATTAAATTATCCATATTGCTACTAGTAGAAACTTCTTAAATATCTATGACTAAATTTAATAAATTGTATACAAAAGATAGCAATAGTAGAACTTCTTACATTTCTTTTAATTTGTACAAGATTTGAGTTCCGATGCAACATTTACACACTTCTCTGGTATTTGTAAAACGGCAATGTTCGCGTGTCTGTTCTGGTTGGAAATGTATAATTGGTAACACACACTGGCGTGCAAAGCAATGCAACTTAGTCCTTACCTTGTCCTGTCATCGCATAGTATACAGTGAACACTTAATATAAGGTAGAATGTATTTTCTTATATTATGTATTTTGGTATTTAATCGTTTTTTTTTTTTGTTTTTACGTTTAAACTAAGAACTATACGTATCTCAAGTAAGATACATGTATAAAAAAGGTGGGTGTGCGATTCACACACGATAGAAGTGAAACTTCATTTTAAAAGATATTTTATACTTTATTTAAACTGTGTGCAATATACATACACACCGACATTTGCTCTTTCGCTCTGGCCCACACAAAGAGGAGAGACCGATAATTTGCGTTAAACGTTTAACGTGTTGGAAGTCGTATAAGAAGTTTCACTTCAATAAGTTATACTCATAAGTAATGGATAAAGTAAACAAATAATTAAAATTACGTTTTTGCTATTTACTTCTTCCAATATACATGTCTGTGGTAATTCAGAAAAATACAGTTCATTCGAATATCAATTCAATTTTGAACTTACCATAAAGTCGTAAACTAATTGTTCGCGAACTCTGAAGATCGTCGAAATCGTACATAATATATGGGTTAAAACGACAGCTGAAAAGCTGATGGACCATCGACCGATTTAATGTATTCGTATACCTACCTTTTTATGAATTACTTGGTATGTCCTTTGTGAATATTGTTCTTTTATTATTTTGCATAGTCGTTGACATTTTTTTAAATATAATTTAAATTTATGTAACAAGACTGAAATTATAAGAAACTAGCTGTGCCCGCGGCTCCGATTGCGTAAAGTACTGAATCATGCTAATTTCTGTCGTCCTATATTACCCCCGCTGAGATATTCTAATGGATCTCTGGTCCACGAGCCGCAGAAGGTGGCACTGCTTGCAAATCTCTTTGCGGCTAACTCTCAGCTCGACGATCGCAACGCACAACCGCCTATTACCCAACTGTGGTATCACAATGTCTGACATACGGTTTAGGCACTGTGATGTGCTTAGAGAGTTGCTATCGATCGATGTTCCAAAGGCTAGTGGACCGGACACCATCCCAACGGTAGTTCTCAAAAAATGTGCGGCTGGGTTGTCTCCAGTATTAACGCGCCTATACCGGTTATCCTACCTCTGTGGTGTCGTGTTTCGGGTTTGGAGAGAGGCTAATGTGCAACCGATTCCCAAGAAGGGGGATCGGTCGGACCCTAACAATTACCGCTCAATTGCCGTAACTTTAGTGTTGTGCAAAATCATAGAGCAGATCATCAACACCCAGCTTGTCCGCTACCTGGAGGATCAGTCTTTGTTAAGCAATTTTCAATATGATTTTCACCAGAATCCATCGACGGGTGATCTTCTAGCGTACGTATTGCACCGCTGGGGTGAGGTGATTGATAAGCATGGCGAGGCCTTCGCTATTAGTCTCGATGTAGCCAAAGCTTTGGATAGGGTTTGGCACCGTGGACTTCTCTCCAAACTTCTGATGTACGGACTTCCCGGCAATTTGTGCACATGGATCTCCGGCTTTCTATATCAGCGCAGAATTCATGTCCTAGTCGATAAATGTGATTCGCAGTTCATGTCAGTAAATGCTGAAGTTCCGTAAGGCTCTGTACTTACGCCTACTCTGTTTGTTCTGCATATCAATGATATGTTGCCTTTGGGTCATATCCAATGCTATGCAAATGATATTATTGTTCATTGGTGGTATGACAGCGAGCCTGGAGAAACAGAAATGAGACGCGAGGAACTTGTAATTAAACTTAATCAATCCTTGCACCTCATATCTACATGGGGTGCAAGTAACAGGTTGAGTTCATTGCCAAGAAGACTAAGGTGTGCGCGTTTTTTTACCAAAAAATCGTGTAGTTAGTTACAATATGGCTGAGAATAGATTTCTACTCAAAATTATAGAAACTGTAAAAATACTTCAGTTTCGCAATTCGCTTGGTAAATGCTGAAAATTTCATGTTAACTTTCAACACTTCCACGTTACCTCATAAAATGGCAATTTTATGACTACGCTCGCGTGGACTACTTAAAAGGCTTAGTATTTGCGCTGAATCCTAATTAATTTTCTAAAATTAAAGTAGTCTAAGTTACTCATTTTAATATCAGCTATCTGCCAGTGAAAGTCCAAAATCGGTCCAACCGTTTCGGAGATTAGCCGGAACAAACAGACAGACAAAAAATTTTTTTTTGTTAGTGGTACCGTATATACTTTCATATGCACTTAGTAAAAAGTTCTTATTTTGACATTACAAACAGATACTTCAATTTTAATATATGTAAAGATTTGAGTACTTACGAGCAACCGGAGTGGGTTATGATTGCGGATAGTTATCAAGAAAAACCGAGCGAGCGAGAGTAGACTTTTTATTATATGCGATGATATTTATTTACTTTATTGCATAGCAGTTACCGCGCGTTGCGACCGCAGTAATTTTAGCTACGTTCCTGGGGCCGGGAGATATTAAAAACTAAGTGATTTTTTCCGGTACAATCACGGAATTCCGGGAGAGTTGGCAACCGTACCTGTAACCGTATATAATTCTTGTTCGTCCCACTACACTTTCTCATACGCTGTAGCTAGAAACATATGCAAATGATTATAAATAAATGCCACATTTTATAGCAGCCATAATTAATGAAAACAACTTTATATGAAATATTCAACACTTCCAGAATAGATTTCCTTTAAGGAAAAGGTTATTTACAAATTTGGCGATCAAGGTTATCAAGCAGTATATTACAGGTACAGTCTCCTTTGTTATATATAAAATGACGTATACTTATATGACAGCATATAATTAAATTATTATATTAATTGCTTATATCTTAAGGGGTATAGTATGATGATGAGACTATTAAATTGAAATTTAATTCAGTTTTGAATATCCAAAATTATTTTACTTAACTATTTTCGGAAAACACAGAATACTTATCCACCTATAAACGAAACTAATAAAATATGTTAAGCTAGCTGTTCCCGCGGCTCCGCTCGCGTGGACTACAGAAAAAAGTTTATTTTGGGCGGAAACCTATTTTTTCTAAAAATAAAGTAACCTAAGTTATGCCTTAACACATCAGCTATCTGCCAGTGAAAGTCCCGTCTAAATCGGTCAAATCATTTCATAGATTACCCGGAACAAACAGACAGACAGACAAAAAAAACAGGTGTGTGTGCGATTCACACACGATAGAAGTCAAACTTCATTTTAAAAGACATTTTCTATTTTATTTAAACAATGTGCAATATACATACACACCGACATTTACTCTCTCGCTCTGGCTCACACAAAGAGGAGAGACCGATAATGTGCGTTAAACGTTTAACGTTTAACATTGAACGTTTAACGCTTGGAAGTCGCATAAGAAGTTTCACTTCAAAGTGTTAAAAAATGGGTTTTTGTATAGATACTGTGTATACTTTCTTCCATATGCATTTATTAAAAAACCGTTATTTGGACATTACAAACAGACACTTCAATTTTATTATATGTATAGATGATAATTCAAATTATTATATTCATTTTATAAAATAGATTAATTTGTAAGATTACAATCGGGCAGCGGCGCATCTCTTCATAATATTTCCCGCCCATCCTCATCGCTACGCTTCGTGCATTCGCACGCATTCACCTAATCTCACATGTGATCGCCCATAGATGTATAACCAACCATTTTATAAAACCTATACAGTCCAAACTCTATTTCGCAGTTAGGCATCATTTCGTCTGGCCGCGTTAAAAGCACGCTGCATGTTCGCACTCCCACCCGTTACAACACAAACGCAAAACATGTATGAATCATGAGCTTCGCTAGTATGCGTGCCCGTACGTTCGCGCTTCGCTGGAGTCTGTCAGTGTGTTTGTGTCCATAGGAACACGTGGTCCTGTGTGCGTGTACAGGCCCGCTCATGGCAGCCGACTATGACGGCTCGTAGATTTGACAGCTAGCTCAATGCGGGTTCAGACGTTCATTATACGCCGATGTAATTTTAGTGAAATATTTGACAGTTTTATTTACGTGCGATAAAGACATTAGTGTTGTGATGCTACGAAATCTTCATCCGGATTGAATTTTCGCGCGAACTTGAACTTGAGTGATGCGAATAGGCATTTGATTTGTGACATGCTCGTATTTAAGGAACGCTGATGATGATCTCAATTAGATACGCCTCGTTTGAAATCAGTTTGAGGGGTAACGGAATGAATAAAAATTGTCTGGCGGTTCTCTGGTCCCGATTATACGGAACGAAAATAATATATTCGTCGAGCGGAAAATATAAATAAACTAGATTTTATTAGTCAGAACACTTAAATGCAAATATGTTACGGAAGAGGTGATATTTAAATATATATCTGTATATAAAAAACTTTATGTATATTTTTATGATTTTACAATTGTGTCTATTCCTGTAAACAGTGGTTATAAATAACGGTATTTTGTGATAATATATATACTGAATATTAATTTGGAAGTTCACCTTGGAAATAGGACGACATTTGGTGAGTCACAAATAAAAGTTTAATTTTATAAAAGAACGAATATTTTTTCGAATTAAATAATTCTAGGTGACAACTGTTTTATAAAATATTATATGAAGTTTCAACGATAACAAATTAATATACCTATATTGTAGTTTGTAGGCAAATTATAGGTATATTTATTGACCTGTTTTTCTTTTTAGTTTGTCTAAATAGTTTATTAGATTTTGTTTCATCTTCATAAAGTAAACTTAAATTTTATAGGACAGTTATATAGAAAGTATCGTAAAAGTAGAATTTAAGACAGAAATTAATTCTGCTTTATGAGTAATACCTATAAACTTAAAAGAAACAAGTTTTATAACCGTGTTTACATTCACTTATAATAAATTAACTACTTACTATTAAAGATTAAAAAAAACGTCATAGGTAATTAGGTTTCGTTACCGTGTTCTGTATAATTTTCTTCATAAAATATGTTTTTAATTAAATGATGTAACTACTCGCAAATTAAAAATTCTAAATGTTTTACTTAAACAAATAATAAAAACATCATCCCATCCTAGTCATACAAAGATCTTATATATATAATATACAAGCGGTGCGCCCGCGGCTTCGTACGCGTTTATTACCCGTGTTATTGACAATTCATATAGTCTACCAATTGAAAAATGATATATTATACTTCCCGTGTACAAAATTTCATCAAAATCTACTATCTACTATTTTTATTATGATGTCTAAGTGTATTGTTGACGATTCTTATACGAGTAGCTTATTAATTATGGTATGACGTATGCTTCCCGTCTACAAAATTTTATTAGAATCGGTTGAAAAATGATTTGTATTTTTTTTTACGATTTATAAAAGTATGAATTATGGAAAATTCATATAGCATGTCAATTGACCAATGACTTAGCTTTTCCTGTACAAAATTTCATAAGAATCGGTCAAACCGTTTTGGATTCAAATCCAGAAATACAAACAGAGAGATAGACAAAAAAATTAATAGCATATTCGTGATCCTTTATATAATATAATATTTATATACAATATCGGGAAAATTTGGAAAAAAAACATATACACATAAAGAACTACAGATTTATTAATGTAGATTAAATATCGTAATAGACACAGTATGTAGATGTATTGATAATATTTGTATCACTCAACTTGGACAACTATTTGTAAACTATTATTTATTATTGGCATTAAAGAACGGGTTAGCGCATGAATGATCCAATATGAAATATATCTTAAGCAGAAATATAAAAATGCAAATGAAACACAACATCTGTGTCGGTATCATTTCGAAAATGTGTAACGTTTAAAAAAGTAAGGTGGATATGTCACTAAGATTAATTGAGACATTAACACAAATAAGCATAAATTTTATTGTTTCTTTATATGTTAGAGTTCGGTCACCTTTTTGTGGGAGTCACCGAAGACCAGGTACAAAAGGGATTTGAGGTCGTTAATCAAAATCTTACTGTTATCCTTTTAAATGAGTCGACGATGAAACGGAATAGAGTTGTAGATCTGATCGGGGGTTGAAGTGTGGCACCGCCCGAAACACAGCAATTAATCACTTTTGTATTTTTTCTTCAAAACAAAATTCACTTTCGAGAATTTGCTATAGTTTCTTATATACGGTATAATATCACATAACATGAATTTTTTGTGAACATTTTCATCACCGCGAGGTAATTTTTTTTTTCGTTTAAACTACACGTGATTAATTAATTTTTTCGCTATATTTTTATAGGTAGGTATAAAGTAAAAAATATAGTATAAGAAATGGCTGCGTTATTATTAGTACATAATTATAATGAAGTCATTATTTTCGTTATCAAACATTTATCTATTTACTCATATCTAATTAATTTAAACTTTAAAACGTATAAATTATACACAATGTAAATATAGTAACGTTTATACCTAATACATGATAATGTTGTCTTCCGGTGTTCATATTTAAATGTATTATATCATACTATAATGAATCGTTTTATTAAGAAAACTAACGGATGAATTTTCGAAAAACAATTATTAAAACATTATAAATAATGCGCATATCGATTTAATTATACAAAATTATTTAGATTAAGGTGATTTGAATAAATTACTGCTAGTTAGTTACTTACCAAAATAGTTAAGTTATTTTTGTTTGAAATGTAATTTTTATTTTGCATTTAATGGTACCTACTTGTTTTAAGTAAGTCGGTGCATATCTAACAAAGGCTTTCAATAAAGATACAGTCGGTTGCAAATAGATTTATCAAATATTTAAGCACTTGAAAGAAAATGTTTCTGTAACAATATAGTGTATGTCATTTTTGAGATTTCCGAATATCTTTTAATAGAAAAACTAAATCACAATCCGTTCTACATAGGGTAAAACATCCAGTAGTCAGCCTTTTGGCGCGAATTGAAACTTTGTATAATTACAATTTCATTCTTTATTTATGTTAATAAAATCACAAGTTGTTATTTGAAAGGTTATTTATTCAGTTTTCTAATGAAATATTCAGAAACACAACAATTTTTTATTATCATATAATAAAACAACATTAAATAAAATATGGAACTTTTTACCAGTAGTCAGCCTTCTTCGTCACTATAGTGTACCAGGCCACTTCAGCCTACTTCTTAGTCTTGAACATTTCACACATACATTGTTTATTATTTTGTCTCTTTTCGTAATTTTTAAGGCGCAATAGTTAGTCGTGTAAAATTCCTTTTGAGAGACACCAAAATTTCGAACAGTTTTTCTTATTCAAGCCATTTCTAATCAACACCATCGCCCTTCACTTCATCATTTCACTTTGTACACGTGTATTAGTCTTTTCGATATGATAAAATGCTAAAACAAAGGCATTTGATATAATAATAAAACTACAAAAATATAGTCCTAATAAAAAGGTATTACGATTCAATTTTCTACAATAGAACATACGGCTGGCTACTGGGTTTATAGGTCTATTAGGGCCACGTATGATTGAACGCGGCCGACTACTGGTAAAATTAACTTGTGCAATACAAGAACTAGCTATTATGTTAATTTCAATCAAATATACGAAAATTACAATAAAATCATTAATCAGACGCAAATGGCTGACTATTGGATGTAACTTAAAAAATCGAAACCCAGTAGTCTGCTACCCAAATTATAACGTATTATATAAATTATAATATTATATAAATAAAGTTTTTCAGACTTAAATAAACAGTAGACAAACATTTTATTGTAGCAACACATAATAATCTATAACAATTATGTTGAATCAAAAGAAATACTAACACGTCAACTACGGCAAAATACTAAAACAAACATTTTACTTTTTCTTTGATAAAATCGCTTAAAAAATGTACGTGAAATGCATAATTTAATTGAATATATTAAATATATTAAAATTATATAGGTAAATTTTAACATACATACATTACAACAACCTTTTCAAATAAGTTATCTAACGTTGTTTAAACATCAGGAAAGTAGTAGTATAATTATTTCCTATTATCAATTAGATTTTATATGTTACCGCCGACTTTGCATTCTCGCGAAATATAAAGTATTTCTATGATCATATAAAAAAAAAACCATAGAAATATTTCTATGTTCCAAATTCACTGTCTAAAGTAGTTTCAAATGCTTCTAGAAATAGAATTAACTAAATGTTGTAATAATCATAAATGTAGGGATGAGCATAGTAAAACTAGTAATATAAAAATAAACTTTACTAAAACCCAGTTATTCCTATACTTAAGTTTATACTGCAACGTATGATAAGAAACTTGATACTAAATAAATGAAAAAGCATATATAAAGATAAAATAAAAAGCACAGAAAGGTGAAATGTATTTATTAAAATAATAAGATATTAATAAGAACACAATATGTTCTAAGCACTAAAATAATATTTGAAAGAATTTTGTTATTATTGTCTCTATAAACTATAAATAATATTTTTCTAAAAGTTTTATTTGTATTAATTCCTACTTTATAAAAAAAGAAAGTTTTGTTAAAAAAAGAATGAATACGAAATTTAAAATATTTGACTAGTTAACAATAAAAAATGATCTAAGGTCACTATTGAACTCGCTTCTAATGTAGGTACCTAAGTTATGTGTTTTAATTGTCTCATTAGATTTATTATGGTTATATTATCTACATGTTTAATATATTTAATTATTAGGGCGTTCGATGTAATTGTATTTAATTTATGTTTATCAACTATAGTATTTTTTATACATTAACAAAAAACATTAACTTCGTAACCCTGTTTAGGATATAAAGCCAATTATCAAATGATAAATACTTAAAAACACGATAACATTTAACAAATGATGTCCCTAAAGTATTTTTATATTACTAGATACTGTTATGATAAGCGTAAAGTTACAGAATGAAATAGTTCATAAGTTAACAAAAACAATTTTACTTTAATGAAATAAGTATTAAAGTATCTACTCGTTGAGTTTCTCAGTGCACAAAGCTATTAAGAAAGTCATTAATTGCAATAATAAAATAACTAGTAATGTATTAAATACCAAGTAACCTATTCAACTGAACCATAATCAATATAAGATCTATTTTCATATATTAACAATAAAATTAAGTATCCTTAATCAAGTAAGTAGGTAGGTACTTACTTATAACGGATACTACTGTCAACTACATTTTTTACATCATGTTCTTGTGACGTTATTTAAAATTATGAATAAAATGTTAATTGAACACAAATAAATGCAGATTAATACAAAATAAATAAATCATCAAAAATGTCACTGGTAAAAAAGTGTGTTGTCAAAAAGCAGCTCAATAAATTGATCTACATATATGGACACCGCAGCGTTTGAAACTAGGCGGTGATTTTCTACTGGCTATTATAACGGTCCCTTTCACCGCTATCTGCTGACCATCACATGAACTGCTTTTTTAAACTGCCTTAATAAAGCGAAGCATGTAAGATTTTAATGTTCAGTAGACTAGGAGATTTGGTTGATGTGGTAATGCGCCGTGACTGTGCACGACTTTCTACATGGACTAGCGGAGAAATCATGGCGGTTTATTTTTAAATTCGAATTTGGAATGCACTGCCCTTCCATGCCGGAATTCATTTACCAATGATAATAACTTGCGCTTCTACTGTAGTTTTATCCGTTTATCTCCTACCTCATGCTCTAGTTCCATATTTAAACGACAATCGAACGAGTAACTATACTTACTATTACATTTTAAATAAAATTCTATAAATTGTGATGTTTTACAGTTGAATGTTAACATTTTTAACAATTACGGAGTAAATAATTTAGTTGATGCAATGACAGTTGGTAGTCATGCGGCTATTCGAGTTTGTGTAGTTCCATTTGAACAAACAAGATATTTAGGATAAAAGGTGTGTACAATAATAGAATAATAGCGCCCGCTTTGCGTGCGAATTAACCTTGAGCCATGAAATATGTCCTGGCTGATTTAAGGATGTGACAATAAGTTAAATGTGAAGCCTATAATGTTGTCAAAACAACGTACGTATTTCATTCGTATTTGTAAACTTCATTAAATCATATATTTATAGGCCGTAAATCGTATAGTTTAAATTCTAGAAAAACCTATGTAACTGTCCAACCTATTTATTTGTAATGGCTTAATACCTAATGTAATAAACCTAATGTAAATGTAAATTTCCTCAAAATGTTGCTAATTAAAAGTAGACAAAAAATAAGAAAATTTGGTTTCGGTGACAGTTTCGGCTTCGGCCAAAAATCGGCCGAAATTTCGGCATCGGCGAAACTCAATGCTCTTGAATTTTCGCGCGTCGTTCGGACGACTTCGGATGAGTTTGTAGCTCACGTGTATCTCTACAATCTCGTGTGTATCTCGCACATATCTCGTCTTCTATCTTAAGTAGAAAATTTAAAATACTCAATTAAATAAGGAATCTCTACTTTAATAATAAATCGGTGTTGATATTTGACAAAGTTTACTTACAAGAGTAAGTCTTAAACGTGTTTATTAATTTTGTTCGTGTTAAATTGTTAATATAAAATAAATAAAGAATTATTTTTGTTACATACGAGTACCTACTTCAATTACTGTTTTTTATTTCATTTACCGCGAGTTAACTGTCTGTATATTTATATAAAATAGTAAAAATATACTAAATGTCAATATACAATAGAAACTTTAACATGTCTAAATAAGTTCCGTTTTCTGTTTTGGGCGAAACGGAGATAGAGGCCCAAGATACGGTTTCAGTTTCAGCAGAAAATCCTGTTTCGGTCGGACGCTAAATATAATATACCTATTAATATCTATGTAGCAAGCAACAGTGTTCACAAAAGTAAATTCACATATAGCATATATGTTATTAAAATATTCCTCTCACGCGACTTTAAATAATATTGTTGAATATTTAAATTCGCTAAACATCGTCTAAACGTTTGAACGCTCAGAAATGATTACGCCCACCTCTGTGTGTCGTTAATTTAATATCATTTGTTCATGTCATCGGCTCCGGCCGTAGAGTTGGCATCTCATTAAATATTTTAATTAACTTTTGATAATGTATTATATGAAATTGGGAATAATCCGTTGGATTTATAAAGTTTTCAGTAATTTTATTAACATAATGCTTATCGAAATGTTAAGCCTAGATATAAAGTCAAACCTTCAAAATCTAATAAGTATATATTCCTATACATATTTTTTAATGCTGCTATACAGTCCTATACATATAATAAAATTGAAGTGTCTGTTTGTAATGTCAAAATAACAGCTTTTTATTAAATGCATATGAACATACTTATGACAAAAAAAAACAATTTGCAAAATGTCTTGTCTGTCTGTTTGTTTCGGATAATTTCCGAAACGGTTGGATCGCTTTGACGGGACTTTCACTGGCATCTGCTAGCTGCAGCTACCTAGCTGATATTATAAAGAGTAACTTAAGATACCTTTAATTTTTGATTCTGTAATCTACGTGAGAGGAGCCGCAGGCACAGCTAGTGACATATATACAATTATAATCACCAAAAATCTATTAGGTACCAAATAGGTACCGAAGTCCATTTGTATACCTACAGCTGTTATATCATTTCATATGTATTGAATCAGTAGACCGCGGAAGAACAAATCCTTCGGAAAAGTATTTGTGGAAATAACACTTGCACATATTATATACCTATACATCAAACATACCACACACACACACACACATTTCGTAATAATTAATTATAAACATGATTTACAGATTAAAAATTCATAATTTGCTGAATATCTTGTTATCAATATAGGTAGTTAATTTTTATAATGTCAAAACTGTTTATTTAATTAAAGAAATAAATAAGAGACATTTTATAAAATTTATGTTATAGCTTTTATAGCTTTTTGCAATGTCCTACTTATCATTTAAAATAAGCACAGCTTTTTAAAAGATTAATTTCATGTTCTTATTTCGAACACAGACGTATAACATGAAAAACAATTCAAAACATTCCATTACATAAGTATGTGCTACCATTTCATTACAATAAGAAAACAACATCTCAACGGCATCACTCTTTTGAGAAAATTCCACATGGATGCAATGTATTCTCTTACATTGATAAATTAGAGCTAAATAAAGATAATCACAAGCGAATTGCGGGTTTGACATGTGAAGTCGGTAAAATTAATGTATATTATAGGCCTCGGGTACACCCGCTTGTTTGTAAGGTGAATTTGTAAAATTATCGGGCGGACGTTTTGAATATTAATCTTGGGATGCACGGGTTCGATCAAAAAACGTAACCCTGATTTATAATATAAAAAAGAAACTATTTTTTTCTTAAGATCAATCAAACTTTGCAAGTTTTGATATATTGTTTTTATTTTAAGAATGGATACTAACTACTAAGTTTGTATACTAACTAAAAGTAAATTTTAAATAATTATGTAGGTATACAAAACTATTATATTCGTAGACAGACTATTTAGTAAGGAGAAACTATTCTCATCATGCCTTTACAAATAATAATACTAATGGAGAAATAATGTTTTATTTAACTGAGTATAAAAATACGTTTTTTAATATAATATGTAGGTATTTCAAGCTGTGCTAAAGTACTCATAAAATTCATTAGGCATGAAAATGAGTAAAATAGCTAGCGAAACGAACTGACGAAAAAAAACGAACGCGATCCAAAAAAGAAGTTCAAGATACCTACTTGAAAACAGAAATTGTTTATTTTTCAAAAGTCAGTGAAAAGTGGATTTTGTTAAATTTGTGCCGGTGCATATGCTATTTGTATTTACGTTTTTTTGATGTTTACAAATCGATGGATGCCCGAGAACATTATTCTGATATATCCTACATAAAACATACTTTATTTTGGTCCGAGCGCACTGAACATAAATATTTTAATACGTAATCCTTTTGTAAAATTAGCCGTTATGAATTGATGCGTTGAATGATTATTGACGAAACTGTATCAATTATAAAAATCTTTCGTCTGGCCATATGTAACGTCTGTTTAATTTTATAACGGTTATCTACAGTTTGAACGCTGCGGAAGTTGTTTACATAGGAGTATTAGCGAACAAGACTGAACAATTTTAATTATATATTAATAATGTTTTCTTCACAACATTGCACACTTAATGTAGAGTTTTGACTGCGCTACTTGCACTACTATAAATCTACTAAAGTGTAAGCGAGATAGATATAGTAAGATGTATCCATAGTTACTCCACGATCTACATCTGCCTATTTACAAATAAATATTATTTTGTATGAAGGTGGACGGATACGAGAGTAAAGGATCAGTAAAGCAGGTATGGATGGATAGTGTGAGGAATGATTTGTGTATAAAAGGTGTGAATACTGAGGTGACAGTTGATAGAGGAGAGTGAAGAAGGAAACATGTTATGCCGAGACTACTTATATAGGTGGTATAAGGGGTAAAAGAAGAAGATTATTGTTATTATTTTTATATTAGCCCTGTACATTGGGTACGGTACGGTACGGTACATTGCCCTGATGGTAAGCCAACACCTCACAATCCAAACACAACGGCGGCGACCGAGAGATTTAAATCCATCGGCGGTCGCCACTATCATGCCGGCCTGCATAAATATCGCTCCACGTTACGCTTAAAGGACCCGATGTCGTAAAAAGGAGGGAACACATTGGCCGGGAAATGGTTCCACAGTTTCACGGTACGACGAAGATAATACATAGTGAACTTTTTAATTCGTGCCGAGATAGAGGTTACCGTAAAACTGTAACTCCGAAGCCCAGCGCGTGTGGTTCTCTTGTGGAAAGGAGAGAAATAAATTAGATTGAACAGCTTTAGAATACTCACCATGATACAGACGGTAGAACACGCTCAGCGAGGCGATGTTCCTGCCTGTAAGAAATAATTATAAAATTTTCAATAATACAATATTTTAAAAATATTGTGTTTAATCCTTAACCGATATTGTTGTAATTTTGTACACGAGAAGTATAATATATTATTTTTCAATTGATAGATTATATAAATTGTCAATAATAGGTATGACTAAAAATGCGTAACAAACGCCAGCACACCGCTTGTCTAACATCCTACTAATATTATAAATGTGAATGTAAGTTTGTTTGTTACGCTTTCACGCGAAAACTACTTAACCGATCATCATGAAACTTTGTACCCATATTTTTGGTCAACGCGAGCGAAGCCGCGAACACAGCTAGTAAAGCATAAATCGTGTATACAAAAAGTATTTTATATTATATCAATGATGATATAAAATTAATTGAAATCAGTGTTATCTTGATCGTGTGCTTTGTTGGCATAGTTATAACATAGAAAACATTTCTTTTCAATAATTTATCGGTGATTATTTGTAGTTAAAGCAAATGTCTATTATATAGTGACCACAAATTCAATACAAAGTTAAATTAATTTAACTAAGTCATCGTTGTTTTCATGATGGTTTTAAAGTATTTGAAATGGTATCTATCAATAGTTTTCAGTGGTAACTACTTTCTTACATAGAAGTATCGAAGGTAAGTACTATATTTATTGGAAATTGAGTAAATATAGTAAAATTGAAATATGCAAAAAAATCATTTAAAACATTTTTATTTGTGCATTTTATTATATTAATAAAAGAGTATACTGACCAAATCATATGTTTCTATGAAAGGAAGAATTTCTTTGTCATTTCCTCTCACATATCCAATAGAAGAGAAATCATACATATAACAGTACATTTAACTGGACCGACGACATACCTCCGCGTTGATCATTCGATATAAAACGGCAAAAACTCATTTAAAAAAAAATCTGGATCGGACGTTGTTTTATGACGTCCGTAAATCAATAAATAATTGATATCGAAATGTAAATACGACCTTTTTCCGTCTTTAACGCCGTGGCTGTCTATAGCGAAACCATATTATATGTAAATAAAACTTTAAACTAATTCAAATTCGAAAACAGTTTTTTTACAACTGCCAGATATCTGGTACTTCAAACGAGGAAATGATTTTAGACTCAAATTGATTTCACTGGTTTCACGGACGGTACCACTCTACCACTGTACCAGTCTACACACCGACTTTATTTAGTAACAAGCTATGCCCGCGGCTCCTCTCGTGTTGACTACGGAGTGCCTTCGGTATTGTGGTGACTCCGCTACCACCCCACAGCGATTACACTAAATAGTTTTCTAAAAGTTACTCCTTAAAACATCAGCTATCTGCCAGTGAAAGTCCCGTCAAAATCTGTCCAACCGTTTCGGAGATTTGCCGGAACAAACGGATTTATTTATTTGTATAGAATAGTAACCGTCTGCGACTTTTTCCGAAATACATAATTGTAATAACAAAAAATTATAGCCTATAGCGCTCAGGGAAAATGTAGCTTCTTTTTAGTAAAATAATATTCAAAATTGGATCAGTAGTTCTGGAGATTTCTACAAACATGTTCACAAACCCTCTGTTGTTCACAAATCTGTCGCCAAGTACCAATAGGTGTGTTCCGGCAGCTGCAATTGAGAGCCAGTCTTCTACTAGGTTTAGCGTGTTATCATCTTGGGCCACATCGTCACTTAACATCAGGTGAGATTGCGGCCACTACGCCAAACCTATAACAATAAAAAAAGATACCTACAATGTACGTATGTCTGTAGACGTTTATAGAATACTTATACAAGCATATACCGTGTATACAAGTATATAAGTATAGAACAAGTATATATAAGTATTAGAACGGTCTAATACCACCCTAACAGACGAGGCAAGTTCGCCGGCGGCAACGATCATTGCTCTCATCTATAATTTCGGCCTTGCTTTTTCTTTTTTTTTTTATCAAGTGGATCTTTGATTGCGGCATTTTCGGTGTTCAGTGGAATTCGAAACTAGTGATGTGATGATTTATGGACTTTTATAATTAAATATTGCTTATATGGACGCTGTACGTAGGAGTTTCGTTTAATTAGAACGTCAGAATGAATATTTAAACCGTAATTAGTTTGACGTCGTTTTCATTTACGTACACAGTTTGAGGTAGGTATGAAATTGAATTTTAATATTTATGATTATTGTAATGTATAAAGTATTCCTAATTATTACATAACTAGCTATACCTCAGAGTTTCATTTTTGTTAAATTTATTCCACCAGCTCTCCAACGCACTCCCGCCAACGCTCTCAAACAGCCTATCGTTGTACTCACTACAACATTACAACAATATTTGCTTACAGCTTACCACATTCATGACGTTCGTGGGTACTGCTCCTCTCTTTACAGTCGTAGCGTGGAGTTATAACCTATAAGTTTCCATAAATACTCAAAAAAATTCTTAAAGAATTTTTGATATCTGTGACTGGTAGTTCCAGAGATTAGCGTGTTCTCACAAACATCCAAAAAAATTATAATCTCTTAATCCTTCTAATATTAAGTACAGTTCGTAATATAGATAAATTCCTTTTTCATTTTGATGCGGTACTTCTTGGCTAAACTTAACATAATAGGTATGCAAACCGTATGTGTTCTGTAATTTGCCACTACACTTACCTACTTTCTTAAGTAGTTATTATATTTGATGAAGTATTTACATGCATAGGTAGATTCTATACATTGACCTCGACACATTAGAAATGATAACTGTCAATACTTAGTTATTCACGATGTATCGTTTAGAGTGAAAACACAAGTATAAATTAAGAGTTCCTACAGTATTAATGAAACGATTATGGCTCAGTGGTAGCGTGTTCAGATACGCTGTCATTGGCGTTGACCCCTTTGATAACGTAGGTTTTAATCTTAAAATGAGTCTGAGTTTTCATTTTCTAATGCCTCACCATCCACAATCAAGCTATAAGCAACAAGTTGAAATTTAGTCACCAAGCAACTAGGTAGGTGTAGGTAAAGGTGTGTTCCGAAAGCTGTATTTAGACTTAGCGTGTTGCTATCTCAGGCCATACATCACTTAAAATCAGGTGAGGTTGAGGTGAAACGCTAAAAATCCTATAAATGACTTTTGTAAACTTTTACCTAATATACATGTTATAGTACATTATATTATAAATCTGTGACATGGTTTGTTTACATTCATAAATCCTCGCTATAGGTAGGTAGGTACATGTCTTCCAATCACTCTTAAATATATTTTTTGGTTTTAATTATTAGTGACTGATCAAGATTTTTGGCATGGAATAAAACTAATTGTACTTGCATTTTGTAGGTAATGTGTAGATATTCACTTCTTTTATACTGTCTCGGTAAATTGACTGAAGACTATCTTTAGAATTGAAGCTCTTTAACAAATAATAAGTCCTACAGTATACATAAACTAAGAACTTCTTCAACCGACATGATATTAATATCAATAAGTAGTCATCGCTGTGGGAGAACAGCTTGCAATTACAAATACAAAATCATCGGCATATTACTTAACTAACATCGTGATATAATCAGTTGAATAGCTTTTAGGTTACATACAGGATACGTTATTAAAAATAAAACCCGTTTTTTTTTTTTATTTCTTTAGATTGTCTGGCTGATCTCGAAATGCTATGCTCAGAAGCAAATCATTATTTTAGAGTATTCCACTATGTTTTTAACTAGGTAGCAAATAAGCTTACGTCCAGCCTAATGGTAAGCGGCTACCGTAGCCTTTGGTATAGCCTAGAGGTATCACTAACGTGTTGCCGACCTTGAACTCCTTTTCCTCGAGGAACTCTGGAACCCCACTCACCGCAGGAACACAACACAGGCTTATTTGGTTGCGATCTTTTGCATACAGTTTAGGTTAGGTTTAGTGTCTGACAAAAGAATCTCCCGATGTTAAGTAGCGATGTGGCCTAAGATGCTAATACGGTATCCTAGATGGTGACTGCTCTTAAGTGTAACAGGTGCAACACACCCACAGGTGATTGGTGGCAAATTTTCAGCTTGAGAGTGGTAAGCTACTTAGCTAGGCGGGCATTAGAAAATGTTTTACCACCTATATGTATAGTGGTAGGGTTCCATACAGATATCAGTGCTTTAATACTTCCCTATCACCTTTTCCAGATGCAGGTAAGGTTGGTCAAATAGTCTAATATGTTCTTCAACACCTCGACTAGGATTAAAATAGGGAGTTTTATTTTGTCTCTTTTTACTGTTAATAAAACTCATTAATTAATTACGAATTCAGTTAGTCCTTACTGGAATCACATTTTGTTATTAGTAATCTAGTGGCTATTACAATGTATTGTATAAAACGTGATAACAAACACACAATAATATCATATAAGAAATTTAATAATTACATCGTGTGTATATGTAGGTATAACACTTGTAACTTGTATGTTAAAGTAAGTGCCAATACCGCTATACACCTGAACAAATAGCCGCATTATTTGTTTAGTCTCGTGTTATGTACATAATTTTGTTTGAATTGTTCAACGAGCTAAGTTGGCTTACGTTCGATTGAATAACTAATTTCCAATAATGCTCTATCTGAAATATTTTTTTATTATTTTTATTTAAAACATTATTATTCTAACATATCGACTGTTGTGACTAAGTATGAGGTAAATAAGGAGATAAGGAGTATTAAGTAGAGTTTTATCTCCGAACCTGAATCTATATTGTCGGGAGAAGTAAGTAAGTATCTACATCCTCTATCATCGGGTGCTAGGTTAACCCTGCTAGAGCAAAGCTTATGTATTACGTAAGCAAACTTAAAATGATTTCGACCCCCTTCCCTAAATAATACCTCAGGGGTAAGAATTTAAATTTAATCGTTTTTTTATATGTTGAGTTAAGGAAATTCTCGAAACACTCGTTTATTTTTCTAGTAAGAAATATGAAAAGAAATTTCTAATAAAATCATTTTGTGAATTTAAATTAGGTATAAGTATTGTTTGAAATCATTAGAAAATTCTATTGAAACATTTTACACGACGTGTGATGATAGGACCGTTGAAAAATCTTTAAAAATTTTACGAAATAAAATAATTGGTAAGATTTGGTTTTAAAAACAAAAGAACGTTACAACTTTAAACGTAACCGCAACCAACCGCCAGCAACCATCCAGCAATAGGCGTTACTAGTGATGTGCCACGCGCGAGGTGTTCCCGCGGTAACTACGCTTTACCACGCGATCACCGCTCCGCCCATCATCACGCACGTTGATACTTGATTTTTGTTACACCGCGCTGTTTCAACTATTCTACGTTAATTAATTATTCTTATGATAATTCACTTGACAATGACATAATGTTTTCTTTTATAATTAATCGATTCTGCTGAAAAATAGCATGTATCTCTAAATTACTTCTATTAGGTACATTTTACATGCTATTAGGTAAGTATCTAAATTTGTTTATGTAGCGACTATTTCATAGGAAGTTGGTAGTCTGTATTTACATCAAACTTTAAGTGTTGGGTAAAAAAAATCCTAAGTATTTATCTAAGTTAAACAAACTGGCAATTTGAAATTACTTAAACTAATTTGGTAAAATAAGCAGAAAACAATGACAAATTTGGACAAAAAACGTCCAATAGAATAAAGTTCCTGTTTAAATTAACTAGGATACCTGTTTAAAATATTACTAATTATCATCAATTTTAAAATTTCATATACTTACCTGTTCAAGATATGAATTTATATTACTTATTATGTAATACATAGTCTTTTACATATCTAATGTAGTACTGAAACACGTTGGTTAATTATTATTACTTAAACAATATTGTATTGAAACTATAATATTGAAGTAAGTATATTTTGTACAGGTGAACTTAACTTTCAATTTAGTCTAAAAAATACAAGTGAATTTTCTTTTTATTAAGCATCAAAAACATGTTAGGCATTTATAATAATTACTTACCTGTAAGAGCAAATTAAATCTTAAATGTTATTACTGAAGTGCATAAAACTTAGAGTTGGATGATAAACGGCGGCCATCACTGCATGCCACGGCCTATTATGAGAGCATGACGTCACTGCCCCGCCCCCCACCTCCTCGCTTCAATCAAACAGGGGAACCCTCGTCATGCCCCCACCCCACGTTTCGCTTTACTGACTGCGCATTTTTTCCCATAATAATAACGTTGAAAAAATCGCACAAAAAATCTCGACAGACGCGCCGTTGCTCATTCCATCCCTATCGCGACGGTCCTTTTCAAATCGGGCGCTGGAATCCTAAATTTGGATTTGGCATAAATTCCTATGGAATTTTTGTTATTTGAAATTGAGAATGATCATTCAGTGTAAGAATGTTGATCAGGAAATACAAATAATTATGTAATATTATTGTGTTAAAATTCAATCGGGTATCCTACCCATATTTTAAACAATTATGCATCTACTGTCTAAATATTAGTATATATAAATCAACTTAGTACCTACCTACCTACATAGTTATTACAGCATTAAGCTCTGGAAAGTTATTAAATAAAAGTATTTTTATATAATAAGCAACATTATTTTATAACAATGAAAAATGAACCCTATTACCTCCTTGGTATAAATTTATTTGAAACTAGCTGTGCCCGCGGCTCCGCTCGCGTAGATAACAAAAAAGGTTTTTTATTTTTTATGCGGAGCCTTAATTATTTTTCTAAAATAAAAGTAACCTCATTTATGCCCTATAACATCAGCTATCTGCCAGTGAAAGTCACATTAAAATCAGTCCAACCGTTTCGGAGATATTACCAGGAGCAATCAGACAGACAAAGAAAGATTTTAAAAATGGGTTGTTTGTTATATGTGCCTTGTATAATTTCATATGCATTTAGTAAAAAGCTGTTATATTGACATTACATCAAAGTATAGTTTTTTTTAAATTTAAATTACTTTTATCTCTAGGTTTTAAATAAATAAAATAATACTTACCAATACTACCCCTTACCAATATAATATACCTACCTATTCAAATGTTAGTTCATTCTTGGCAAGTGCCAAGTGTTCAGCGGTGAACGCGTAGGTAGGAAATTACCTACTAAGGAAACTCACATAACTACCTAAATAGAAATAAAATAAGGTACTAAAAACAAACACCTTAAAAGTAACCTGTAAAGGCTTGTAAGGACTACTGAATAATGTTTCAATCAGCCAGACTTGCTTCAGTGTTACGTAGAAGCTTTCAACGTAATATATGTGGGTCATGTGGTGACGTTGATCTTTGACGTAGGTACCTAAGTAGGTATCGCTTTCTCTGCGTGGTCGTCACTATTCTAGTCAATAAGTACTAACAGGTCAAGATCAATAATTTACCTAAGGTTGTTAAAAAAACAGCAGCAGTAATTATTAATTTTACAATACCTACAAAAAATTAATAAGTGAATAATTATTAAGTATGAAACAACTTATCATTCAGTCGACCGCGGCTGTATCGCTGACATAACTAGCGATTATTCAGCTATTATAAATAGGCCTCACGAATTATGAATAATAATAGAAGGACAAACACAGTTATCACAAGTGTTTTACACATAAAAGAAAGCAAATATTCTTATTGGATTATAATAATATTACTTAGGCAACTGCATCTATAATAATCGTATTGGAATCTTATTAGTTTATAATACGTTGATGGTTTAAAATTGCTTATTGGATTGTCTTGGTATGTCATTTTTATAATTTTATTATTACATATTTTTTATTCTTATTTTATAATAATTATTTTAAACTATAATATTTAAAAAAGAGTCTTGAAACCGAAATTTAGATAAACTAAAAGAAATGTAAATTTTTAAAGCTATAATAATTTTCGCCACCTATTATCGAAAAGTAGAAAACAGGTAACTTATATCGTCTACTCACAGATAGAGGTCAGTAGCATCGAATATTAAAAGTTTTACTTAACTACTTCTTGTTTAGTTTAGTAGTTTTTTTATAGATGGTGCTGTTATAAGTTTAAAATAATGTTTTAAACTTCTCATTCAAAGCTTCTATTATGTCCATGGAGTACATTTTACTCAAAATCTTAAATACTATGATTTAACTGAACTTAGTAAGAAGATATATTTTATCAATTGTAAATTTGTGTTTTCATGTAAACGAAAATGTATATTTTTTTCATTATGAGACAACATATATTTTAAAAATCCCAGAATTGCCACTATTTTTGAAAAAAATATATTACCAAAACCAATCCTATAGATATATATATATAATAAAGTAAATCACTATACTTAATGCTTGATATAATAGTCAAAATTGTTTGACATGAACAAGATCAAAACAATATTCTCTTGGTCTAAGAAATAAAACTACAGTTAACTCTAGAGAAGCTTTGCCTATAAAATGTAAAAACTGTAATATTTTGCTTTATAGTTCAGTTAGAACTTCCCGAGATTATTGTCAGTAATAAAATAAGGTTTCCATCATGTTTTACTTCTCACAACCCAGTGAACACATTACTGTCACTCTGGTATCTAAATGACATCGTCGATGTCATTCGTTATGTACGAAATGACTCAGTAGTGAATAAAAAGTATGATAAAACTGTAACGTACATTTGACATCCGTTTAATATAAGAATTACGTGGGAATAGACTTACTGACTGACTGACGGACTTAACTCTGATGTCATTTTGACAGATGGTATTAGCGTAAGAGGGTCAATTATATCAACTGAACTTTCAAGGTAATGCTGAATTAAGATAATAAGACACATAAGACACATTAGTAAACAAGTAAAAAATTCACACTAGAATGATACAATAATCTTTCTACATAGAAATATCCAGTCAATTGCTGGATATAGTTATTACTACCCTATAGTTATTACTGGAGGTATTTCAGAAGGTAAATAGAATAAGACTCCTGTTACTTGAGCAGCTAATAATCTGTTCATAAAAACGAACCCCTATACCTAATGTATAAAACTAAACGATACCCAACACAAAATCGTGGCAGCGCTATTTCGTAACAATATAAAGACGTAACCATGAAAATGTCTAACCTTATTAATATATCAACTGTACGTCAAAAAGTGACTTCTTATTTATGTAACTATAAGATTGACTTATACATATCAGTCATACGTAATAAATTGACTTATTTTTAATTTAAAATTCTGCTTTTATTACGATGTCTACGGTACGTAAAAATATGACTTTTCAGTTATGTGAAGGTATGATCTTCTCGGTATGTCAGTTGTACGAGAAACGATAACACTTATTTTAGTAACCGTCTGATATTAATGTTACACCAGATAAACATACCATAAAGGTAATTGCCCTGACATCATATTAAAATAATATTTTTACACCAGTATGATGTGGCGCAGAATGGCATAACTTTGAGATCAATAAACTTGTCAGTTTTATGTCAAGTGTATATGAAAATGCTCTGACCCTCGTATGACCTGTGTGTGATGTCAAGGTAAGGTAACGTGTTCACTGGAGATATATTCTGCCCAACAGGATAATGTTAATTGTAATATACTTAATAAATAAATTATAATATCATCGAATTTGTTGGTAACACCTTAAAAGTATATACATATTTTGTTTTTATATTGTAGCATTGGTTTAATATACCTAACTATTGTGTCGGTTTAGATTTGTAGCCTAGATAGAGGTATCAACGTCAACATACATTTGAAAGACTTTTCTAAAAAGTAAACGCTTTTATTGGCTACTTATATTTTATATCCTAATTTGCATTGCCAAGTTTACAAAAAAGTAAGTGGGACCGCACGCTTTCAATAAAGCAAGGGTTACTTGATGACAAAGATTTATATTTGACATAGGACTTTTTTGTATATTAAATAAAATATTGTTACTACTATGTGCAATATAAATGTGGGGCTGAATTTTGTGATCTATTACAAATAAAAAATATTCGGTAATTAATAACAGTAACAATATCAGCGTGTAAGTGTCCCACAACTGACCAATTAGGCCTCTTCCCATTCCCAAGAAGATTTCTCATGATGTTTTCCTTCACCGTCTGCCGATACCAATTTAAATTTGTAAATGTACGCGAATTTTGAATAAAATTAATATTGGTACCTACAAGCCGAGGTTCAAGCCTGCGAACATCGAAATTATATTCCTTTATACATTTTTTACTTAATTTTCTATTACTTGTCATATTAATGTTTAAAATTTTCATTCCATAATCTTGTTCCTGCAACCAACAATAGCTCTTAGTAGGTAGGTACATATGCCTGCGGATGATTATTTAAATTCTGTAATCGTTAAGCTTACCCTTGTCAGTTTTAACAGCGCCTAAATTAATAGTGCGTGAAGGTATTTAGCGAAGTACGAACTAATTTCTCATATAGCATTTATGAGATTTATTGTAAACAAAGTTATGAAATATTTTCCTATAGCTTTCACATACACGGCACCATAAGCTGAAGTTATTAAATAAAATGTAAATGCTGTAAGACGAGCCAAGAGAAACAAAATTTACTTTGGAGTTGAATTAAGTTTACCAAATTACTAAACAAAAATTGTTGCTATTTGTCATATTTTTAATACTAGCAGTGCCCCGCGGTTTTATCCGTGTTAAAACTCTCTCTACACCGCGCCGCCGACTACGCACTCGTCTGCCCCTATTTCCCAACATCTTGCCAAATTGCTCGACATTCATGGTTACTGCTCCGCTCCTTAGGGTCGTAGCGTGAAGTTATGTAACCTATAACCTTTATCAATATAAAATGCAAAAAAAGTGGTTCAAATGTAACTCATCTATCCAAAGATTACCGCGTTCAAAGAAATGTATAGGTAATGTTAGTTTGTGGGTATAGATTAGGTATTTACCTACTGTATACAGCTTAGTCTGATTTTATTTTAAGTGTACAAGATTTTAATGAAATAAAAAAATAATGAAAAGACACTTACTTAAGTATTTTCTTAAGGGAAAATAAATACTTCTTTTGAGGAAGCGAAATAAAAAAAAATTATGTGGTTATATGAAACCACGAAGCAAGTGAAACTTTAAAAATAAAAATAAAATAATAATAACTTCATCTTCGCCTCGAGTCTTACAGTTCCCTACTCTACGGCCAGCTGTAATGCGACATGCGATAGATGAACGAAAAATTTTGGGATGATAGAATAAAAGTTTTACCTTAAAATACTGATGGTAAAATTTAACTTTCTTAAGTTACTTATAAGGACGTAAATAGTTGCATTTACAATTTTGGTATAGGTAGATTAATGTTAATAAACAGATTAACCGTGTATTGTATATACGGTTTATAGTTTCAACTATGTGTTTTACAGAAACTTTTCATGGTGCGTAAACGTTTGGCGTAGACTGAGCTATTCGAGCATGTGGAGAGGTAACTGTCGCCTTGCCATCATTCAGCTAGCGCTGACTGACCTGATGATGGCATTCAAAAACTCTTGTACAACTCACATTAATAGACAAAAATGTCGTGCTTGTAGGTACTCCTTTTCTAAGTAGTGATTAGAGGCTTACTAAAGGACTGAAAACGTTGACTTTACTTCGAATTCTTTTATGTAACTTGTGCGTTTGGTAGATATAAATATTTCGAGATTGTGCCTTTTTTGTTAGTAATGATGAGGACTGAATAACTTGACCTGTTGATAGACTTTGTACTAGCGGTGGGTAATAGCGGTTTTTATGGTCCGTTGCCGAAACGAAACTATCTATTGAACGGTGGTAGCGGTTTTCAAAACTATCTATCTATTTTGGTAGCTGGTATTTTAGACTTTGATGCGATGATCGTCGAAATGATTATAATAGAGATGGTGGTTGTCAAGATGGTGATAATTAAGACAATGACCGTCAAGATGGGACAGTAGTTACTTAAAAATCTTGTTTCTTTTTTTGAGTTTACTCCTTAAGAAACGATAGGGGAGACTGGGACTGGTAGTGTCATTTTTTTACAAACTGACAATTTTTTTTGGTCTGTTTGTTATACGTAGATATTTTTTTGATAAAGTAACTATTCAGGTTTTACATTATAAAAGAATATTTGGTACCAGCCTTTTATAAGTGACATAAACGATAAAATTCTAGGATAAGAGGCGTGTAACTTTTAACACCGCGTCGGGGGCTAGTTTTTACACCATAAGGGGTTAAATGTTACAACAAAAAACAAACGTAATCTAGGACTTTTTATTAAGAACATTCATAATGTAGTTGCTTAATTTAGATACAAAACACAATACATATTAAATCTTTTCAAACGGTCCACAACTTAACAGCCAAAAATAATCATCTACGCTTTCTTCGTGAGATTCATTTAAAAACTTCCTCTTTACAACTATCTTTCCTGTTTTCTTAGCTGTTTTTACTCTCTTACTAGTATTTCCTTGTTTAATTATTTTTCTTGGCTTATTTGATTTTCCTTTCTTATTTATCGTTTCTGTTATTTTGTTTATTTTGGCTCTTATGCAAAGCCAATGCATTTTTCTGTGGGGTGTCAGTTAAAATTGCTAATTTGCCAGTTTACCGTTTAATCTTGCCTGTACTCGCTTTATCCTCCTCCAAAATAGCCGCTGCTTTTTCATAAGTCTCTTTAAATATTTTTCCACTCTTTCTTTTATACGCCTTCATCCTAAAAATAAAAACAACAAATTATATAGTCAAAATTATACCAGTCTGCAAGAAGCGCTACGGGGCATGTAGTAACATATTACAAATGTTACTCTTAGCCCCAACACAAAAACAAATATTTTAAGCTTAAGTAATAAAAAGGCAAATAAGAATCGATTGGGTTTTCAATTATTATTCTTTACTGTGTAAGTATTGCTTACGGTTAATAATTATATTTGATAGATTACCAGTAAGAGCGATACTTGTATATACAAAGATATACAAAGGAAAATGAACGGAAAGCGCGACACGGCGCGCGGTTAATTTACGTGCGTCACCGGGCGGGCGGTATTTTACAGCTTCCGGCTCACGCGTTCTATGAAACTCATACATCAAAACATTGGCTGCAACACTTTTCTCTATTAACATAGTTTTCACGTGTGAACTGATATTGAAATGTCATTTGTAGTCACTAAGAGCTGTTAAAAAAATGTAAAAATGTTCGACGACAGATTGAGATTTCCTTTTTATCCTCTGTGGTATAAATCATATCTATTATTATTGAAAGTACTTAGGTATACGCTGTAATAATAAACATAACGATTACGTTTTGTTGGAGAATAGTTGCAAGGTTTATGAAGTCTTTCCTAAAATATACATATACCTGATATAAGTAGGTAACTAACTAGTTTCTGAGCTAATAAAAATAAAAAAAAATAAGTTTAATATAATAACAGCTTCAGAGATAAAAATGAGTCACCAAGTTTATTCTGTTACCTTATGCAAATAAAATAACAGCGATAGTTTGTTTTAATGTAATCTAGGTACTAGGTTGTACTAAGAAGCGAACATGATTTCGATGTTGTTCTTAGAGATAGGGAAACTGGCTGATTATTCAAACTGCGTCTCGGATTATTCAATGTAGCGGGAAAACGTTTGTGTTAGGAATTTTAATGGGGTTTATAGACAATTCGCTTTCTCATTTTAACCTTCACCGTTCACCCTCTTGATCTCACTATATTTTGTTGTTTGCCGATAGCGCTTCCATGTTATTTTGGTTGTCCCATATTACATTGTGTGGTCACCCACCTTGCTTATGTTAAAAATAATACAATATTAAAAGTGTAGATGGCGCTACGTTATTTATTACCATATTTTATTCATAGATGGCGGTATTACTTAATTAATTTCTACAATTTAACTTTACAATACTATTTTTTTTCGATATAATGCTTTATCTTCCGTCTCAAGTCTATAGGTTTAAATTAGAACTTATTGGCCTTTTTTACAAAATGAAATACAATATTAAAAATAATATAGGTCAATAATAAAACGTAGGAATGAATTGTTTTTTTTTTCGAGCTGTATATACTGTTTCCTTTTGGGCTCTGGAGCCATTAGAAGCATTGACAGCTTCACCGGGCTTGGGGGCAAGCACTTAAGGCAATTAGCCGCGAAAGCGAGGCAACAAGCTCAAGGGTGCCAAAGTGGCCGAACCTCGGCTTGGGCTGTTGCCGTAGATTGGTGAATACAAATAAGCCGCGATCCGACTAACTCCCTATCCGTATAATCTATCTATCTAACTAACTATACATAAATATACATGTTTCTGCCTTATGAGAGGAAGGAAGAAACATGCGTATCTGCATTTAGTAATCTGGAAATTTGGTTTATGTCCAACTAGCCAAAAAAAAGGTTCCTTACAAAACCTATGTACCCACCTGAGTGGTGTGCATGTGTGAAGTGAAATGTAGTGTCATGTTTGTATGTGTAATATGATAGCTAGTGAATGCTGTGTCCTAGTATCGCGCGAGAGGTCTGGTAATGCTTCACTGTTGGATAGAAGTCGCTTCCCGAGGGAAGATACGTACTTAATTACCACGCCAGACCGTGACGACTTCACTATTTCCAACGTTGAGAAATCTATTGTATTTTAGGTTTCGAAAGGTACGAAAACATTTCTCAAGGCGCTCACGTTTCCTCAAGATGATTGCTTTCATCATAAGATTATAGTATTCCAGATTAAGTTGAAATTAGTATGTAAGGTTGTGGTAAGAATAACAACCCAATTTTCGAAAAATTTGTTGTTATACACCGAGACTGGAACCTGCGGTGTCAGATATTTCATTGATTTAAACATTCGGACACCACGACTTTGAAACAAATAAAAATTAAAAAACGAATGAGGGGACAGCGAGGAGAATTCTTTGTGGTCTTAACTTTGTCTGCTATTTCGGGTAGATTCATAGTGGAATAGATACTCTTTTAGGTCTATATATTGATCGAAGTATATAGTGTTATTATTATCTTCGGCGGCGATGAATATTTTATCCCTTCTCCAGCGGTATGACTTAAAGATCATTAGATTCTGTGGCCAAAAGTGGGTCGATATATTTACTTTCTGGTACATGTTCTTGGCAAGACTACATATGAAAGCATGTATCAACTGTATATTGAAACTATTAATTGAAATAAAACAAATTTGGGATACTGCTGACCAGGTTTGTTAGTGTAATATTTTTCTTATAAAATAATATAAAATATGATAAAAAATTATTTTGTGGGTATCACGGTTTTAATTTTTCTCATAACGGTTCTTGGACGCGTAGGTAATTATAATATGATGATTTTGAAAGTTTTTCCAAAATCCTTGATTGACAGAAAATTAAATAATTGAATATATTATGACTCGACATAATATTTCGGTATCATAAATGCGTTGAAGAATGATTTTATCAATTTATACAATGAAATCCCACCTACCTACCTACTTATTGCCATACGTGCCTACCTATCTCAACTCTGCGCTGCTATTGTTTGCACGTATGCGTGCAATGTTTGAATTGTGGTGCAATTACAAAGGTGTCGACGCTCGTATCTTGCTATAAATCAGCTCTGCGCGATATAACAATTAGCTAGCATGATAGCAATGTTAATTAAACGCCTATAACACGTCGACATCAGCGCTGCGGCGGCCGAATTCGAAACTACCACAGTGAAACGTCAGTCATACAAAATTAAGGCTGGATATAATAATTTTCATGAATAAAATTATACGTCGAATCAAATTGAGTATAATTATTGTAATTAGTAATTCAATTAACGTTTCTATTCGAACACTTGTAACACGCGATGTAAGTAGTAGATAATTAGTAGGTAAGTAAAAAAGAAATTAATTACTGCGGTAAGAGGCGTTAGGCGGTTTTGTTTTTCAAAGGTAAATATGTGCATAATTTACTCGGTTACGGTATAGTCAGGACGAATTGGAGTATAAAGAAATTAATCTTCATTTTGATTAATGCTTAGATAAATTATTTTGCTTTAATTAGATGAAGAAATAAGGCGTCCATAATCATACATTTAGGAATATATCAAACCATCCCAAACTATATGATAAAAGTTCATTATAAATAACAGTATTTTCCATTTTTTTATCAGGCATAAGTTTTCTATTATTATTTTCTGCTCTTTTTTATTATAATAAAAATACTACCTACTTTACAAACGTGTTCTATTTTACGATTCTAGTTATAGTAATATAGATAGTAGTAAAAAGAGTAGATAGTAGTTCTAGTAAATCGAAGGCTATTCACATATGCACCTCTTATGATTTTACATAATATAGCTATGCAATGTAACTATCTCCCGGCTAGGACGCTTCAGGTATTGCAAACATTTTGATTGCTGCGCGCTAACTGATTGCTCTCGCATTCGTAAACTGATTGTTCATCTATTATTCCCTTAGAGTTAAAATCTACGTAACAACAAAAGGTAAATAATTGTCACACAAATTGTATTGGCTTATATATAACATATATTCAACTGATCAATAAATTGAATACTATTTTTAACTATTTTAAAATTGCCTATAAGTATTTATTGAATGTATGAAATACCTGAGTTTCTCGTATTAGTAACTACCTCCAGGGACAATGTAGTAATTTTGCTTAGTAATAAAAAAATGATAACTTATTTATTTTATTTGAACGTACTCGTATGTATGCATTAATGTAGAATTTTATTTTCATTTTATTGCATATCGAACGTTCTAAATTCAAGATTTTCGCACGGTTTCGAAGACAGATAGCTTCCTAGAATGTTGTATTTCTTTATTTATTAACTAATTATGTTGGCTGTGACAGGAAGTTTTTAAAATATACTGGTTTGGTAAAATAGATAAAAATATATTATTATAACGTGCATAATATAAGGTACGGACGTCTTGTAAGGCCAATGTATTGAAAAATTAACTAAATAAAAAAAATGAAATAGTTTATGAAAACAAACTTTACCACAATATTCCTAATTTATTTGTAAATAAGATTAATATACAAATCAACAGATTTAATTAAACTTCTTTAAAAAAAACAATCATTTTTAACAATCTCGTTTATGTGTTTTCTTAGGAACATATCTATCATAGCCCAATATTAAATAATTAATTTATTAATTCTATCAAAACCAATTTTACGTAAAACTTAACCTAAAACAAGAGCTCCTTAGGTAATCAGTCATGTGCAATAGTTTTTTTATCATAATTGTACGGTGGGCTACCTTAGACTTAGCAAAACTTAATCTACCTACGAAACAAAAATCTCTAAATAAAAACAATTAACAACACATTTTTCTTTTATTATAACAGTTTTTTAAAGTGAAAGAAGGTTAATTTTGCATATTAATACAAAAAGTTTCCTCACAATTTTGGTGGGCCTTATTAGGAGGAATACTTCAAAGATTCGAGAACTTTTAATTTCAAACCTAAAATTAATAAAGTACCCATGCTTTAAATAAGTTTCAGTGTTCTAATACAACATATTTATCTAAAATTAACCAAAATGACTCTTTGTCTGTTTTAATAAGCAAACGACGAAAGCGACGACAAAAAAAAACACGAAAGCAGATTGTTTTTTAAAGAAACACTAAAAAGTTTTAGCATATGTGTTTATAAATCGTAGGCAATTTGCAACGTGACTGACAAACTGTCAACCACTACAATCACAGAGTACATTTGTATATAGGAGTACAATGATGGCGGCTGCCTACCTTTGATATGAACTTGCAGATTTAACTATGGTACTAACCGAACATGAGCACGCAGTTTAAACTTTACAAGTATGAGATTTTGAAAGTGAGCCATCTTAGGCGCAGGTACCATATACAAAAAGCTGGAGGTCGAATTATTAAAACCAGAAGAATATTAATCCAATTTCCACAGGTTCGCTCCTCAGTATGTACCATTTTTTTTTTAAATTGTATCTACTTATTTACTAATTTAAGCAATAGGTAATACTATCCTTTGAGGATAAACAAATCATTGTACCTACGTACTTTTGTAGTAGAATAAATTTTCAGCGTTTGAAATCACCGATACGTGCGTTTTAATTAGACACGTGTCTTTTTTCGGAAAGAGCTCGTTGCTTCGCAGTAACACAGTTACAAGCTCTTAATATTACCTAGGTACCTATTATAAATATTATTTATAATATGCGTGAACTTAATACCGGTAAAGTTGTGGATAGGGATATACACTACTTTACTTACCTTCATATAAAATGAAATCATTTTTCCGAGATTCCATACATAAGATATTAATCTTGTAAAGTAATCTGGTGAGATTAAACCACGAGTTATCAGTAGGTATAACGCTTATAAGAAACCGACTCACATTTATTTAAAGGAAAAAAACTCTAAAAAATAATTAAGTGAGCTTTTTTACTGACATAGCCTCTGTATTCTTTCATCAATGAATGTTTAATTCTTTGAAATGCTCTTATACCTACGATGTACTCGTACAAGCTTCAAAATGCGCTAAAGGAAAATAAATCCACAAAAGTTTCCTCTCCCAAAGCCAGTTCTGAAATATTATAATTAAATATACCTAGTTAACTTACAACTGAAATAATGTTTTGAATAAAAATAGATATATTTTTGTGTGCACTGTACTGAAATAGCGATATTCATATAACTGTTTGCCTTCGTAAAAACTGCAGCTCGTGCAAGCCAGGATACAGAATTATTTTATGCGTCGACACACAATCTACGAAATACTACAACGGCGACTAGATTATTTTTGCAGTATGAAAAAATCATTAATTTTTTTACATACATAAATTACGCCTCGCTCCTCGCTCCTTCCACTTGCTACGATCCTGACATACATCTTTCGGTTCTCCAACATTTATCAATCTTTTCATGTATGCTCCCTTGCTACCTTTCTTCAAAACATCCCCAATTTGATTGTGGAACGTTCATCTAGGCCTTTCTCTTCCAACGTTCCCATTCACACTCATCTTATAAATCTGTCTAGTCATTCTTCTTTTTGTTCATCCTCTCTACATGCCCAAACCATCTAAACATCTTTTTTCAATCCGTGTCACTATATATTCTTTCACACCATAACGTTCTCTTATCACACTATTTCTTATCATGTCACTCAATTTCACTCCTATCATCATACTTCTTAGCTCTCTCATTTCTACTGCATTTATTCTAGTTTCATGTTTTTTCTGCAAGACCCAGCTTTTACTTCCGTACATGAGTGTTGGAACACTAACTAACTATGTAGAACCAGACAAGCTTTCATAGAAATTTTTATAAAGGTATGCAATGCTTCTTAGCTATCGATTATTATGTCAATATACAAAGTATCTCATATATAGAATATAGAAACTATAAAATAATAAAAAAATAATACATAACCGTCAACATATTTTAATCAACACATAACTTAGACAACTGAGGTTAACATTGAGGCCAAATTATTTACAGTTAAAATGTTTTTAAAATTATATCGTAACTGTCAACTGGAACGTTTAGACTGACACAATAAAGCTATATTCAGGCCTCGTCCGACAACGTGCCTTATGAAAAATTATGGAGCCGTGGTGAAAATTACAAAAGTTGTCTGATTAAATTTAGAAGTTGCCCCGTGTAATTAGCGTTACAACGCATTTCACTCAGCTGAGCTGTGCGGATTACACCGCAGGGGGCGCAGTTGTTTTTGGGTTGACACCAAAAATCCCTGTGCGTTTTTCAATAACATTTACAAATATCACATCGGGGAATGGTTATATTATGTAAAATGTTTTTATATATTTTAAACTAAGTTCTGCAACCGATTTCAGGCTTATTTTCGGTTGCTTAAAATTTTTTATAATTGATTATCATCAGCCCTACTAGATTATCATCACTACGTTAGCCAAGACGTGGTCTCCAATTTTATAAATAACTTATTATACTTATAAATAAACTTTATATTTATTTATAGGTCTATAAATCATACTCTATGTTTTCTCGGACCGCGGACTATCATGTTATGAAAACACTGTTAAAAGTGGCAGAAGCAGATCTTACACTTTTCATATTAAAATTTAATTAAATATGTTCATATAAATGATTAAGTTAATATAAAAGACATTTGATTAATTAAAGGATTCGTGTAATAACAGACACATGCAACAAGCGGGAGATCACAGGGAGTGCGGAGTAGATTAATCGTTCGGTGCGTTTTAATGGATGCGGCCATCATGTCATATCTACGTCCGAGAGCTTTGGACGGCACCCGGTCTGATAATTTGTTTTTAACTTGCATCATATATATGTGAACAATTTTATACGTATACTTGTAATAGTGCGTGATTTCGTTTATATTATCATTAAATGACATATGAGTTGGCAAGCCTCGTGACGCAGTGGTAGTAAGCCTTACCTACTAGGGATGGGTCGAAGTTCGACCGTAACCGAAGTTCAGTTCATTCTCTTTGTTCTCTTCAGTTGGTAATTTTTATCCACTTATTGCTGACGTCAAATTAAAAGTGGTAGTACAATCGTTTGTAATTTAGAGGAAATAAAGTGATAAATTAGTTGAACAAATCTCTGTACTTATAAAAAAATACAATATTTTACTCCAATACCTAATTAAATGATGATGATATAGAGAAAAGTCTTAATTAACCCAATATATTGTAAAAGTAAGAAAACTACAAAATGTTAATATGCGTATACAAAAAATTGTTCATATACGTCCACAATCGGACATCATCAACATGTCAATTGTCATAGATATAATTTAAACCCTTGAAAATCCTTGTCGAACCGAAGCTTCTAAGTTTTCAAAAATTTGTATAACTGCTGCTAGTTTTTTTTTTTTTTTGGAAATACTTATGCTGATGGGTACTTATGTTTATACTGATATAGGGCCTTCACTAGGGAAATGAATGAATCTATGGTCTTTTAAAATTGAAATCTTTTGGTTAACCAACGCTATAATTTCTGCTAAGGCTTCATGAATTTGCGTCGAATATAAGTCAGCGGTTACCCATTTGCAGAAAAACAGTATACGCTGATAATGATGGTGCTAAAGTTGTTGGTTAACAAGAAGCCGGTGTAGATAGAATATCGCTCAAGTCGATGGTAGATAAGTATTACGACTTGACCCCATCGTGTGAATTGGATATTGTAGCTGCTTGAACTCTTTTTATGTTTACTTCTGAGATGGTTTGATTATACAGATGTAGATCCCGTGCGATCATTGCCACATCGAGAATTCATTAGCTCGAGTGTATTGGAGTCTGAGGAAGGAACGAGTAAAAGGGAGAAGTGAGTGAGACGCACGCAAGAGAAATGGCAAACGCAGCGTAAATATTTTTTGTCACACTCTTAGCCCCAAAATTGAATCTAAGTTCGGTAGACCTTCGGCGGAACTTCGGCTTCGGTATAAATCACATTCAGCCCATCTCTACTACCTACTATTGAGCGTGTCGCGGGTACGATCCCTACACATGACGATGTTTTCAATATGTATATCCTATATACTATATCAGCTGTTTAGCTATTTGCTTGAATTAAATGGTCGTGTATAAATTTGCGTCTTCATATTTATTTATTTAAAAGTATAATATATCAACACACTAAATTCCTTACAGAGAAAGCAACATCCTACAATCAGTGGGAATCAGTACATCGACACTAACATACCTATAGTAGGGTATGTATGGTTAATTACAGCGGTACTATTTTTCGTCCTACTGTGGGAAAAACACTAAAGAAGACATAAAACTAGCTGACATTATTTTGTTTTTGATAAATTTTTGATCAAAATAACAGTCTAACTCATTCGGTTTTCATGCTAGTTCAAGTGATTTTGAAGTTAATAAAGTGTGAATCTTGTACAGTGTTTTTCTTTATTGCCTTGCATAAAATAATTTTATACAACAGCATAAACGCGACTTTATTAAAAATATTTAAATGTATATTGAAATATATATTTATTTATATTTCAATAACAATGTTTTCTTATCGAAGTCAATATTTTTTAAACGTTTTAATAAGGCATAGATAACATACCTATAAAATACGGTCGTTCACTTATTTCATAGAAATATTATCTGTTAAACTGAATCATAAATAATAATAATAAAAACATAGTTTCAATATACTTCTTCTAATGTACCGACATATATTTTAGTACAAACCCGGTACACCATGCAGTATAAATCAAAGCCACTTGGTGTTCCCACAATAGCTCTCTAATTGACAAATAGTGGAAATGATAAATATGCATTTTGAATACTTTCCCAAAATACAATCCTTTGATCGCCGTCTGATTAACAGCTACCGACTGTCCTACGCGAAATGTTATTAATATTCTTTTTAATTTCGATTCTAATGTCCATTACGCGACGTATTTTACAATGATTTATTTTGTACAATGATGAAAAAAATAACAAGTTTTTTTTTATATTTAACACGCCTCATCGCTACAATAATCGTATTTTATATATTTCTGTATAACTATTTTGTTTGATTTACACGCTTACATATATACCTGTTCATTGAAAATAATGTAGGATATAATTTAATATGTCAACAATTTTTACATTTTGTTCATTAATCTGACGTCAATCGTGACATCTTAATATTATCTCTTTTTTATATTTTATTAAACGAAATACGTAGAAATAATATGTTCAGCTCAAGAGGGCATGAGAACCAGCGGTACGAGCGAACGGTCAACCGCCGAGTGACTCACAAAACTCGTTCTATATGAAATAAATCAAAGTTGTGTACTCCGTTATCAAATTATCAAAAGCACGTGAGATTTAATTTCCACGTCGGTCAGTTTAAAGACTTGTTCCATGAACAGAGTTTCGCTTCAAGATTTTTATCTTAACCTGGTAATTGCAGGCTAGAACATTAGCTCTTTACGTGCGCCACAGATTACGTACGTTACTACGAGATACATGTTACAATTACGGCTACTGTTTTTAAAAATTATTAAATTCTTTTTCGCGGAATGTGACTACGTGTTTTGTTACTTTTTTTAAACTAAATTAATCTGCTTATGTGCAGGTATGTGTACCAACGTAAAAGCTTGTTCTTGAATCGTTTTCTTTGAATTATGTGTCATGACTAAAGAATCGGGGCTAAAGTTTTTATTATTGTTGACCAACAAACATCCCGGTTTTTAATAGTCATAAATACACTATTTTTCTAAAAAGCGATATTATATATGGAAGTAAAATAATAATTAATAAAATATTAATAAAAAAATAATTAGTCACACTAGATAAGTGTTGATACTAATAAAGTAGGAACTAACTTGTTATTACTTTAAATAATGACTACGGTATATCTGTCCATTACAAGCACGATAATTGGAATCGTATAACTTGAGACCTGTTATTAGATTGAAACAAAATTAATTAAGCAAACAAAACCTCGTAAATCACTGTCATGTCTATATCTATTTATACATTTATCTATAGATTACTGTAAATTGGCAACGGTCTAGCCAGTGGAATGTAAAACGAAATTGAAAATTAAAAAATGTTAGGGTCGCACAACCATGGGGGGTGGAGAAATCGTAAATTTTGATTGCTCATCCGAGATGTAAATTTTTCGGATAGGGATTCCTTCCCATGCTACGGCGACTATTATTTTTCTACCGTGGTGATTTGTCTAAAAAACTGCAAATAAACTCAGTGTTTAAAATGGGTGTTATTAATCCCACTTACATGTACCTGACTACACATAACGCGCTACAGTGGTGACTGACTACATGGATTCTCTCATATTAAAAGTGATGTTTTTAAAGTTTCTGAGTTTTGTAAATTATTCTGTATATAATACATTTCTAATACAAATATTTGTAAAAAAATTACAAGGTTTTTCATAATTTATCAAAATCATTAAATATTTAAAACATAGTGTATGAGACATACAAGAAACTTGTATTGTAGTCAGATGGCAACATTGCATAACGTCACAGCTCGACCGAAAGACGGCACACGTCGCAGATTGTAACTTTTATATAAAAAAATATACAGTTCGTTACTATAATATTCTTATGTGGGTTTATTTTAACTGTAAACTAGCGAGCCAACACAGAAATATGATCCATGATCACCTGACATCATTATCTATTGGAACCAGAACACCGACCTAGAATCGAAACATATTTTTCTTTATACGGCCCAGGTTTTACTTTTTAATATTGAGCCGTTCTAAATAATTATAGTATTTTAAATAACATAATATAGTCATTAGATTTTTAGTTTTGCTAGGTAAAAGTTTATCGTTTCAATATGTAATGTAGGTAACTGATAATTGTGGGACATTTCAGTTATATTAACACTTACTGGACAAAGGCCTCTTAGTAAAGAAACTATATAGCTTGATTAATATTTTGTTGTAATTTAGAAACGTATCAGCCACGCATAAATAACAACTACTTACAATGTACAGGATCACTGTGGATTAAAAATATATATTAATGTAGAGTTAAAACTTTGATAAACATTTATTTTGTTTTTGCCTACATTTTAAATATAATATTGGAATTTTGTTTTTCAATTTACAGTTGACATATTTTACCTTAAGTTATTATTAAAGGTTATCTACCTATTTTGATTGCTTGTTATGTAATAAAAGACATTGTTTTAAAAATATTCTTATACATAAGCAACATCTGCTAGAAACATATTGTTTGGAAGTCGCCTTCTTCATTAACTGTCGCTAATGAGGCTTGAACATTTTGGTTTTAAATAACTTGCGGCAGACGGAGGGCGGCATCAGCCAGCACCGGCTACTGTACAAACTTTTTACATCAGTTTAACAAAGCATATCAATAACATTACGATGTGACTTTGTAATAACGTACAGAATACGTTATTTACTTAATTCCAAAATATATATGCTTTAGAGCAAGCACTGCTCAGACAACAACAGGAACGTTTATTTTAATTACATTATCTTTTACATAAATTGTAGAATGTGTCTTATTAAGTGTATAATAAAATGCCCAGTTTAAACAAGCATACCGAGATTCAGCGATAACATCGTGGTCTGTGATACTTGTCGGTCGGTACAAAAATTAACGTCCATGTAAAGTTACGTCGCCGGGCCGCCGCGGCTTGTCACTCATGCTCCATCAACTGCTGGGAAACATCGAGAGTATGACGTTCAATCAAACATATGTCGGCGTCAAGACGTTACAGTATTTCATCTGCCGTCTCATTTTTGAGGACCTGCTTCCTTCGGCCAGACAAAGACGGATTCCAAACATAAATACCGTTTAAGAATGTCGCTTAGTTATCTGCGACGAACGTAGCTGTATCGTAGACAGGTCGTCGCTAATAGGCGGCTTACTTGGAACATGATGTTTTACAAGTTCGTGTGTGTTCCAACTTTAGGACACGTGTCAGTCGATGTCGACCGTCAGGTCGGTGGCGGCGCGTGATGACTCTGGCGCAACCAGCCGCGGCTCGGCCAACACAAACAATCGATCGCTTGCGAACCGCCTCTATACCTTCGATATTTAATAATAGATTGACTAAGTACATCAACTTTTGCTTTTCAGATTCGCCGTGGATCAGATGAGGAGACACCGTCCGTCTGCTTTGCGTGAATCACAACAAAGTTCGACAATCGTCGTTTAGTGAATGGAATCCGAAGTGTTTGTGTTGTGACTGAACTGTGATAACGTAGTGTCGGCCCCAGGGGCCGAGAATCTGCGACGGAAGATACGGACGCGAGCCGCGCGGGCTGCCGGCCCGCGATGAGTGCTAACAATTGCGACAGCATGACATATTTCTCGAACGCGTACATGCCTGACATGAGGAACGGCAGTGGACATGAACACCAGCAAGCGCACGCGCATTACGGTGCCGTGCCACAACAAGGTCACGAGCTGGAAGGCTGCGATCAGCAACTCAGGCCAGCGCAGCACCATTACCCAGCACAACCGGCACCTGGAATGCCGTATCCTAGGTTTCCACCTTATGACAGATTGGGATACTACCAGCAAATGGAACAAAATGGCTATCGTCCTGACAGTCCGTCCCAAATGGGACATATGGGTCCGAAAACGGACGGTTACGGGCCTAATGGCCACCAGCCACCTACGCCGGCAGTTTACACATCGTGTAAACTCCAGGCTGCGGCAGCAACAGCAGGTGGAGTCCCAGGAAGTCCGCCCTTGGAGCAAGCGCAGCAAATGCCCCACCATATGCACCCACAACAGCATATGGTTCAGCACGGTGTACCACCGCACCAGCAGCACCTAATGTACCCAGTGGACGACATGCAACATCAGACGCAAATGCCGCCCATGCATCAACAGTCGATGCACGCGCAGCAACCGCCCCCACAACAGCCCCCTCCAAACACCAATGCATCGTTGCCCAGTCCACTATATCCATGGATGCGAAGTCAATTTGGTAAGTTTTGCCTTATTTCATTAATATATTTCTCAACGGAATTAAAAAAGCCCTAGTTTTAAATTAAGTGCAAGTAAATTTTAATTTTGGATAGATACGCAGGTAGTGAATTGAAAATGCAAAAATTTGCAAAAATACTCTCACTCCACGCACGCTTTGACGAGAAACAATAAGTGGAAGAAACAATACCCTTCCTTCTGTTCGGGAATTATTTATGGGTCGAAGAGGCATTCAAAAGGAATTTCACTTTTCATAAAATTTACAACTCTGAACACAAAAGCGCTCACCTTCTGTTTAGCTGACGCCGATGGTGAACAAAGAGCTAACTCAAGTTGCGCTACCGTGTCCTACTGTTTTCGAATTTGTCTGAGCTAATTTATGACAGGCTGCTTGATTTAGAGATTCCATTGTAATATGCGAGATCATTCACATAAAGCTTCTGGTATATTTAGTTTTGCATGAATATTTGCGCGAAGTAGTACCGCTGCAACGACTATGTATTTTTAATTATTTTCAAAAGTTATAATTTAGTTAAGTGCTCGTGAAATCGTTGGTACGATTTTATACTAAAAACAGAAAATCGATTATTTTAAACGGAGTAAGTGTGTTGATATAGCTTTTTGATTTATAGATTATATTGAATGGAGCGGTTTGACCGGATGTCCTTAAAATAGTCTGATGGCCGGCAGCGGAAATCCTGATGCCATTTTTTATGTTAATTCTGTGGTCTAGTTATAAAGGTGTTTGATAAAAAAATATGTTTTTTATGCAATTACCAATTAAATTTATAGATGTCGTATTTGCTTTTGGCTTGGCAAAATGGTTTTCTGTCTGTCTACCAAAAAAGCAGGTACCTATACTATTGACCAACCAACAGAAGTGGTGCTGCGTGCCATACTCTGTTGCGAATGAGAGAAAAGTTTACAACCAAAAAAAAGTTGAGAAGTTAGAATAGCTGTTTTCCATTTTTTTTTATCATGAAAGCTGATTTTCTGTAAATTCTTTGTCTATGCCTCAAAGGTTTTTGTTCTAACATCCTATGTTATGTTCTTTATATGTACATAACAATCAATTTTGTTATAATCCTAACATGCGATAAAGGACGCACATTGTGCAAAGTTTCATAGAATAAAAAAAAAATGTCTGTATACTAATCTGTATCTCTGTATAATAGATGATTATTTTTTAATTTAGGAAACAAATTAAATTACCAAGGCTTAATTTGAGACAAGCAATTTTTGTCATGAATCATAATTGTATAAATAAAATGTAATTTAGACATTTCTATAAATAAGGTTACCTTGAATGTATTTTTGTGTATGTGACATATTATCTTGCGGTTATTGAAGATGCTAAGAACGCTAAAACTAACTATTAGCTAGTTGTAGCTATCCTTCGTACCCTTGTCATAAACCTTATCTAGCGATGCCAGATAAGACGTGCCAATTTACAGGCCGTTCTCTCTTAACCGGTTGGTCAAAGTTGGGCCTAGTATCTAATTAATTAATTTCAAACTTGGAATCTCGCAAGGTTCGGTATTAATTAGGTAGAGATCAATTGTTTTTATTACTAGATATACATTTTTAATTCATACAAGCACGTAATTATTTTGGATTACTTTCATATCACGTCATTTATTGTCAAATTTATTTATATAATTATAATTTTCATAATATATGTATTTCATAGAATCAAAAGAAAATAAGATTATTTGTTTATATACAGTTTTTTTATATATTTTAGTGTAGATATTTGTATTGTCAATATAAGATATTATATTAAGTGCTAGTGCACAGTATGTGTATATAGTTATATGGTAATATATCATGTAGGCATATGTATGCGAACTTACACTTAATCACATTATTCATTAATGTGATTATTATTAATAATTATTAAATAACATAGCATAAAGCATTTTGACATGCGTATTTAGCATATTCAATGAGAAACATTAACCACTTGAAAGATGCAGTAGCAAATAGTCGCACTTAAACCAGAATTTTAACGAGGGTTCTCATCTTATCTGCTTCAAACGGCTCCTTCATTAATTATCTTCAAATTCGACTGCCATTTTGAAATAAAAAAATCAACCAATAGCAACTCGGCTTATGTTGTTTCAAAATAGAACACTTACCTACGTTCAAAACGGACGAATCATTAATCATTGACGAACTATACGCATACAAGACAGTACAACAATCAACACATATGTAGTAGGTATGTAAATTTGTATTAAAATGGAAAAAATCTATTACACAGCTGGATTCTATATTGAAAGTAGAGAAAAACATATAAACTTTATTATCATTAATCACATTTTAATTGCGTAAATTTTTACTTAACAAAATATGATCATTTAGTCGTGTTCTATTATTTACAATAGTTACTGCATAATTACACATTCGATGAACTGTCTCTGTAACAAAAAAACGCAATAAAACAAACAATTTATATTTGATTATAATATCATAATTATCATTTATTTTCCACATAGCTACAAAAATTTGCGACTAATTTTTTTTAAATCTAAAGAGTTTGTAATCAAATCGAGGGTATAGCTAAGAATATATCAGTAAATATAAAGATGACCTGGTCAATTCCAATGTAAAATTTACTTGATTATTTTACTATTTCAAGGTAAGATTTGTTTGTACAGTTTGAACCGAGATACTTAACTGATAGGTTTATTTACAAGAAACCGACACAGACCATCTGAGCTTCAGCGTTGTCAGTATCGAAACGCTGGGCATTTTCAAAATCACTATTACCCAACATATTTCGCAAATTCCAGACAAAAACACCTTTTATTTTGGTAGGATTTGACGTATAGCCGCACTGACTAACGGCATAGAAAGATAGACTTACCTAGTCCGAGAGGTAGGCGCGATAAGTCGACGAGAACCGAGGTGGAAATGGAAATATAATGGAAATCCCTCTTCGCACCCGGCTGCCTTAGCTCCCCCCTTTCGCATACAATGCCGGATAGACGACTTGTTACATTTCATTGTTCAGTTATCAGACAGGAGGCCTTTGTGAAAGCACGATGATTGAATACAAGTATTTGTTCTTACGCCTGCTAGTGATTTCCCCCGCTTGCCGCTGAAAGCTCGAATCGTTTCATATTAAACGTGAAAATGTATAATACAATTACAAATGTGTTTTGGCCGAAATGTTGTTAGGTTTTACTTGAAATATTTTTGATGAAGCCACAAGTTATGTTTTTCGGTTAATCATGTTTAACAATAACTCTGTTTTTGTTTGAAAGTTACTTAGGCGATTTCTAAAGCGCTGAATTTATGAAATAATTTATATCAAATGATTCACTGTATACTTATACAAAGCACATAATATACTGAATAATGGTGCTAATTTAACCTTCTACAATTCCAAATTGCAAGTTATTGTTATGTTTTTCTCTTAATAAAATACTAAATTGTTTCTATATGTTAAAACGTCATCTGATTATACGTCCTAAGTATTTACATAACAGAATTGCATGTAGTGTAGTAGTATATTGTATTATATTATCTACCTATTTCTATTGGTGTACACTTCTATTTGTTTTTTAATAAAAGTGTAGGAAGATCTTTGTTTTTCATGATTGATATATTCATCATATTACTGGCATTTTACACAATTCTTTTTTTATTTGAAAATATAGGTACAAGCGAGCAATACAAGCTTTCTTCCCTGACCCGTTTAGAAAGTATGTAATGTCAATTAAACTTCTAGCAAAGTTAGTCATTATAATTACATATTAATTTGTCATTAACATACCCGTCATTACACCTTCAGTTGGGTCACAATGAAAGTATTTTAAAGCTCTCTATTTATTTACAGTAAACTTACTGCATTTCCTGGACTTCCCCTTGTATTTACACGTGTTATTATTTGCATAAAGATTTTTTTCCGAGGGGTGACGTATAAAAATATATTTCTAATTCTGTGCTACCGATGTTCCGGTTTCGCTACTGCCGCCGCCGACGCGATATTGAATGATTGCTTTTTTCATTCATTTCAAGTTTATTTTGTGTTATTTATATTTCATACACGGTGACGTACTTGCAATACGATGATTTGTTATACCAATATATAAAATCATTGACCTCTCCATGTTCTATTATTATGTATCAACCACTGAAACTGTTTAACCCTAATTATGTTTTTACCGATACATTACGATTCACGATATTATCTTGTTTGATAATACATCAATAACTATAAATATCGCGTTATAGAAAACAAAGAAGTAGGTAAGTACTAATACATTAGTTCATTAATAGCGTTGTATAGGAGACGGGTATTTCTGGGCTCAGAATGGAATTACTTGAAGTACGGTTTATAAAATCTATTATATTTTTGTACTTATAAATGTAAAATATCATTACGATTTACAATCTAGAAAATGAGAAAACTATTAAGTAAGTTAAGGAGTAAGTAAAGATTATCGATAATCGTTTGATGTAAATGAATTCAAACAATAAAATTAAAACAAGGCCTATAAACGTTCTAAGAAATAGAATAAAATATAATATTTTTATACGTAATAAAAATAAATCTTAAAATAAATTCATGTTAACAAATCGATTCAATAGTTATCTTTTGATCGGAACTGTATTTTAAGTCTGTACTCAGTGCTGACAATATGACAGTCTCCGAACCGAACTCCAAATGTTTCTGTGCAGATGTGGATCACTCATTTCTTAATGTAATTTATAATATCTTAAACTATTAATATGATTTGTGAGTTTCTTAAAACTCTCTCACTTAAAAAATATGATAAACTTATTTATGTACCTATATCATAAAATATCAACCGTACTTCAAAACTAGTTTGTTTAATTGTAGTTTACATGACCTCACTTTTACAAAATAACTTAGAATTCTGCTTTCGGATTGCTAAAATCCACAGAAGTTGCGATAATTGTTTGATAATGTATTAGCTATTAATTGACACCATTTTCATATTATTACAAATCTCTTTTTATCTTGACCCGAGATTGTATGAAAGAGTATCTGTATCATTTTAATCAATTTCTGTTACAACTTACCTACCTACTTATTATTTGAATTTGAAAGCAAGACAGTTGGGTAGGTACTAGGTGGTAGGTACATTAAAAATAATCGTATATTATCAATAATATTTTTATTAGATATAATAAATAAATATTTATTATCTATTAGATATATTTTCTGTTTGGACTACACTTTTAGACTAGACTTATAGATTAAACTTTTCTTTTGCATTTTTCTCACTAGAGAATAATGTATAACTATTGTACGTTATCTTCGATAAAAAATTATAAGTACTTAAGTATATATAATCGTAGAACATTATCATTTGTTAACGTTAACGAGTTAACGTGTCATTTGTTATAGTCAATATTATTGTGACATATTCGGTTTTGGATTTTATCCTTATAATTTATATTTCTTTATAAATAATAACATATCTAAATGTACTTATTATTCCATCGATCAACATTTTATGATCTTGATCTAAGTAGCCGTATCAGTATCGCTACTTGTCGAAATTGTTAATAATTTTCTACACCTAGACATAGATATATCATTCATATAATGCCGAATTGATAACATCACAGGTATTACTATCACATTATAATGATAATGTATTTGTGAGGATTCCATAGAAATCATTTTTAAGGGAAATGTAGACTGAGTGTTACTTACAGAATACTGAGTAGGGCGGAAAATGCCAGTTCAATATCCTTGACCTCGACGATATTTGAAGGCGTTCATTCCCTAAAAAAGTAACTGATGATTACGAAGAGTTATTCCTGTTACGCCTCACCCCAGAGATTCGTTATCAAATGTCATTGGCGCATCTTAATATTAAAGTTGCCTAAGAGATGGCGCTAATGTGTAACTTCTCGGAATTTCTAAATATATTATGACGGTTCTTATAGTCTATCAATTATGAAATAATAAACACTTCTCGTGTACGAAATTTCATCAAAATCAGTTTAGAATTAGGCAATACAAATTTATTTTATTGTAATTTTTTCTTGTTTTACAATTTCTAAAAGTATTATTACCAATTCTTATAACCCGTCAATCATGAAATATCTTATACTTCCCGTGTATCATCAAAATCGGATAACAATTAATAAAAATGTGTTTTTTTTTTTACTATTTCTAAAAGTATTATTGAAAATGCCAAACAATTGACCAGTGACGTAAGCATGTCGTATACAAAATTTTATAAGAATCGGTCAAGCCGTTTTTGAGTTAATTTAAACAGTTAAACAAAAATTATTTTACCAAACTTTCATCCCCGTTACTGATGAATTTTGAGAAATGCTGATAAAGGTGTTTCATTATTTTTATGAGAGTCTAAGTACAAAATTTCAATTCAAAGAAAAAAGACAATGTTGATTTCTTTCAACCACCGCATACAAACCTTTAACCCTTATTCTACACCCTTAGAGGTTGAATTTTCCAAAATCCGTTCTTAGTGAGCGTTTACATCGCGAAAGGAGTTGAATTCTAAATTTCAAGTCAATCGGACCAAATCAATCAAATCAAGTTTCGAGATCTCTTGATTAGTGGTATTTCGCTTTTATGTATAGATAAATGTATAAAACATTATTTATCCATTTGTATTTATTTACTTAATAAAGACAGCGCCAACAGTGCTCATATTATTTTTTGTACTTATTAATGATTTAATTAGAATTAATTTTTCCATAACTCAGAAGTTTATAATTCTAAACACTGAATTGGTTCAATTGAGCCAAAACATTGAGTTGTATATTGTTTATTCATGTACCTACCTACCAACTAAACTGGCACGATTAAAATAAGCCACAAACAGAAAATAGGCGGCGCATTTCAACATTGAGTTTCGAAAATCAAGCCCGTGAATGTCCACGACTAAAATATTTTTTGCCAAAATTAGTTTTTTTTTGTAACGAACTTATTATTGAGGTCTTGTATTATGGTGTATTAGCTAATAAAAACTACGATTTACTACCTGAGGGAATATGATATAGAGAGTAAAAAATATATTGGGAAGCTTATTAAAAAAACATTACGACCGTATAATTACGTACACCCACACTCAAAATACGCTAATCCCATTAATAAACGACTCCCACTCGCATATGAAGGGAACACACGATTACCTCCTTATAGCGATAGGTAGGATGTTACTCACACATTGACGTGTTCGCCCTGTTATGAATGTGTTTTTAGTGTTGCCAGTTAATGTAGACATGTAGATAATATGGGTATCTAAATCATTTATATAACTTCCAAAATCAAACGTGTAAACAGTCATATATAAACAATAGGTAATTATAAATAATGAGCCTATAGATATTTTGTCGTTTCACTTGCAATGAGGGACAATATTTGAATACTTGAAAATACAATAAACTGATACTACCTACAATTGGTTGGTCTACAAAAAAAGAATAATAATAATAATATTACTGATTGTGGCTTTCTTATTGCGACAATTAAATAAAGTTAATTAGATTTTAATTCTTACATACTTGTAACATGGCCATTAATTTGTTTGGTCAATAACAGCATAACATAATGATTTTATGAAATGAATGTATACATATTCATATTTCTTTATTATCACCTTTCATTTTTACTACCGTTGTTAAATGTAAATCACTGTATGTACAAGTATATTGTACGAATGAGTGTATGATTACTAATATAATCTTAAAAAAACGACTTTTTTATTCTTATATCCGAGTCTTCCATTAGAAAGTCTATGTAGTATTTATCATTAACATGTTTTTAATTGCTGTTTTTCTCATTACTATTTTTGTTTTGCACGCGTTCGTTTTAACCTGTTTATCTATAGGTACCTACATATATTCGCATAAGTGACTGTTTATAAAACTGTAAAATGGATGTTTCGAATCTCGGTATTCTTTTAATATAAACTCTTTGATTCAAAACATTAATAGACTTTAATTCTAATGAAAGTAAATAATTTTCACGACTCAGACCATCCAAAATACCTATTTTTTTTTAGTAAACTGGTAACACCAGCTGAGTTTGTCTGTCTTTCTCTTTCATGCAGTCCTTTTTTAACTCGAGTATATACAGTTCATCCTACATTTAATGAAATAAAACTTCGGCATAGGAAACATATCATACTTCGACCTGCGCTAAGCCGATGAAGCCGAATTTAATATGTGGTATTAAAATTTCATTTTCGAACACTGAGCACTACAAATTGAAATGGATGTAAGATATTATATCATGAATTACATTATTCATACATTAGATAATGGACACGCACTGGGTTGTTCAAATGTTTGTTACATAATAACCTTCGTAATTACCCACTACTAAATAACTACTGTTAGCTAGTAGGTAGATACTTATTAGTATACTTAGGAATTAGAAAATAAATTAATTTTTATAAGCATTTAAAACTAGAAGTGGACAGTTAATGGATGTAAGCCTATAAATTAAGATTCGCCTCTAGCTAAAACTAATGTGCGAGGTGACGGTGTAATAAATCATAAATTCCATAGTATATTTACTGGTATATAAGTATTATATCCGCGTCGATGGAAGAGCGGAAAAAAGCACCCCGTTTCCTGCTCGGGGATCACACATGACCGGCCTGTCTATCTGCCAGACCCGTGTCAAATATTCTCTGGAGCGGAGATCGCCCTCTCCCCGGCTTATGGGGGCAAGGGAAGCCCCCTGGGGCTCGCTGTCCCGCGGCGAAGCTCATCTTGGAGCCCTAATGCGTTCCGCGCTCCGTATTACGTTGGAATGAATTTTAGGCGCTTCTCGGTTCACTATATACCTACTTGGTTTTGTGAAATTTTTCTTATATATATTTCTTCAATTCATATTTTGTTCTGGAAGAAAATTAAAAAAACGGAGTATTTTCTTTTGATTAAGAAATTCGCTCTCACTGTTTGACGTTGAAAAATCACATACCTCGGTACATTTCATAACTTTTCACTTCGTGATCCGAAGCAATTACTCAGTTTCTATCGCCATCTCAAATATTCATTCGTGCATTTCCCGATGCAAATTACAGTAATGGTTCGAACAAAACTTACAATTAAACTGCTTCGTGTAAAGGCAGGGTCGTTTTTATAAAAGTAAAAACATATTGTAAATACGTAACTTTGTGTGTTTCAAAAAGTAAGTAAATAGATTATAATTAATCTATAAGCGTTTTTCTATAATTAAGTGCGTATGTTAAAACTGTTAGTTTTCTCGAATGATTTAAACAGTAGGTAGAGTGTAGGTTATCTGTGAATATAGTGGCAGAGGTCGGGTAGGATGTCGCGTTGAGATCGCGACAGGCGGACTCGGGCGCAGAACAAAGCTCTACATCGCCGGCCTAACAAAGACGTCACCGGCCGTGGTTGCGACGCGGAGTTATGGCACCCATTGTGCGCAACAATACCCAAACAAACGAGTTTGTATAAGCTATTAGGTACGCGCATTAATATATATTTTTTGTTCACCCGAAAATTTAGCATTCCATTACGAGGGAGAGAAATGAAACGCCCGCCGCATGAATTATATTAAAATATATTTGAATATTTCATTTGACACCTTTTTTGCGGGCGGAATTTGGTTCAATCCCGGGCGGGCTTGCGTAATTTTTAGCGTACACCGATGTTGGATTTTCTGTGAATAACATTCCATTTCGAATGCGAAACACGAAGGGAATCAGCGTCAACACAACACTGACTGATGGCCGTGTATTCCTGTTATAAATTCTTTTTGAAATTCAACCATATTTGTTATTATGCCCTTTGACGAATCACGACATAAATGTTTTAAACTATTAGTTAATTTTGTAAATTACATTAATATTGTCTCGCACTAAGAAATAATTTTAATGCGCAGTTGATAAATTTTTCGTCCCGGTAATAGTTTTGATCGTTTTGTGATATTATTTGAAAGACTGCATAACAAATATCTCATATCAATCTAAGCAAAATAGCTAATAATAATAAGTGTTTAAAAGAATCCTTCCATTGCAGTCCACAAAATACTTAAAAATGACAGACAAGTTACTCGGTATTTTCAAACGCGGCGTGGGTCCGCTTTATAGGCAATGAATTCGATTTTGTAATAAATTCTTTTTTTTGGATATTAACATAATTATGTTGGTGTTATAACTATTCTTAAAATTTTTACCGTTTACAAAAAAATGAAAATAAATGTTTTATCATTTGGAACATTCATTACATTTGTTTTTTTTTAATGATGAAATAAATATAATACCAATAATATTGAATGATAATATTTTTAAGTGTATAAAACATTATCTTCTTTCATGTTATACAACTTAAGTTTATCACGAAACGTCATTATGTTGGTACATTTCACTTCCGATACATAGGTACCACAAACGCCCGCCCAAGCCACGCCAAAATGATAAATGAATATCAGAGCTTGAAAGGCTGCCATGTTATATTCTAACTTTTTCTTTTGCTTTCGTCGTGTGTTAGTTTCCTTTGATATTTGTTTTAAAAATAAACTTCCTGTTTAATCTAAAAACTGGATGATCTTCACAAATATTATTTTTACGAAATCTGTAACAAAACAATTGGTCAATAATATTCAATTGAAAACAAAATCTTCTTAACGGATAATAATAGCACATATTTTTATTAAGAAATAACTACTCAATTATGATTATATTAAACATTGAAAGCATACACCATATATTTCAAACTGTATGTAGTTATACGTAGGTATGTCTTTGAAATGTCCTAAGTAATATTGAAAACAATTTTATTAATGTATGTAAGTATAATGGAAACCTATTTGATATAGGTAGTTTATGTATGGTCAGAGAAAACAACGCACATACCCCATTAATCATATTTGAGGTAGCCATAATTATCGTTTTGCGTGTTTTGTCATCCATCGTGTTTTGGCTCCATGGATATTATCAATGCTTTATTTCAAATTACGTTCCAAGCCATTAGGCTATATACCATTATTTTTACATTTTATGTAATACGTATTACTCTATTTACGTACATCTGATCTTTATTGATCTCTAACGACGTATATACAACAAAAAATAGTTTGTAAAACGTCTAGTTTTAATTTCGGTGTTGCCAGGTTTTTGTCAAATTATTTTTCAAGCTATGAATGTTTGTGGTCATTCCTTGTGTTTTTATACAGTCCATTGGTATAACAAAATATCCTTATTTAAGACCATCGTTCCTTTAATGTTTGATAAATAATTGAACTAGTTACTAAGAACATTCTACTGACTAGAAAATGGCATTAGTGAACTGAGAGATACATTTTTTATAATATCACGGTAAAGTGACTACACTATGCCTGATGGTAAGCTCAGTACAATTATCGTCTTGTAAAACCCAGCAAAATGTAAGGCAATGGATTGAGTTACCAAGTCTAAAAAAGAAAATAAACCACTGGGTTACGAATTGGTACTCTAAGCACATATACCTTATTCATAGTTCCACGTGTTATTCATTATGAAATAGTAATCATATCTACATAAAGAACATATCGATACTAACATTTTTAGCGGCTTCTAACTGATGATAGGTAAGTGTAGCTGCCAACTGGTACGTATTGAAAATTATATCATAGTAGGCACTCGAATAATAACGAGTTGCAACTAAAAATCGATAATATCAAAGACAAATTAAACTACAATTTATTTGCTTGATTACTGTAACAATTAAAGTTTTTTAAGAAGATGTCGACCTTGAGGTCGCTTTGTTAAGGATCATGAGAAACCAGCAATTTTATTTACGACGTGTAAGCGTTTAAGAGAAATTGCATTAATCTAAATACCCGTTTGATATCATATACGATATTGCAATACACCGTGTCATACCTTTAGTTTACAAGGAGGTAAAAAGCGTTTATAGTCAATGCATTTCCAACTCAATGTCTCTTCGTATAAAGTCACGATTGTATTGATGTTTATCGGTCATGATACGACAGTTCATCCACATTGAATTGTATGAAATTGTAGGACATGAATTATGGATTGTCGATATCGCTTCAAGCTGTTGCTGTATTTTTTTTTTCATATTTCTCTGGCACGATACCGCAACGAATTAAATTAAAAGCTCTTTTCACTTGTCATCCCTTGATGTATATGATATTTAAACTTGCTCGATTCCTGTGGGTTATTATTTCTCAATTCAAACATTTGAATATATTTTTTTACTTTAAAATGTGTTTATATATTTTTATTTGCCTCATCAGCAACTTTCATTCTACCATTCTTATAACTTAACAGAATTTCAAAACGACAATCTAGTCTAGTACATTTTCATACCACTTCTCCTGATTTCCTACTGAAAAACACACGTTCCATTATTGCGAGTGTTTTACCTGCTGTATAGTAGTCGTGATCAAATGAGACACGGTTGTCGTGTCTTACTACTGCCCAGAAACTACTTACACTAGTAGATAATAGGAATCACTGCCTTCAATGTGTAAGTTGACTGCCTTCAAGTTTTGATTTTCAACAAAAGCCCAAATTAGTATATTAGTATCTGTTCTTATCCATTATAAACTATTAAGAATAATTTATTAAAAACACTTAAAACGAGGTAGGTACTTTTTTGTAAAATTCGATTCTATAAAATATAAATATGAGGATATCGATATATGAACACACAGTATTAGAGATGTATTTAATTTTGCTTTTACGTTTGTATAGGAATTTTGATTTTGATTTTATTTACAATATGCCTTTTATTTGATAGATCAAAATGAAGCGATATATACCTTTCACCTTTACGTTATTTTGATCTCTTAACCTTTCACCACGATATTGACTACGAGTTTACGTATTGAATGTAATCAATACAAATGCGATCTAAGAATGTTCAAGATATTCGGGCTCTAGTCAATATTTTTACTCTTTATCCTGTTAAATGTAACTTGACCTTTTTACTCTCTCGTGTTCAGTTAGTCAGGATTTTTTATGGAGACTAGTCTTAAAATTCTGTAACAAACAGATTATTTTTGTTGTCGATTTGACGTTGTAGAAGAAAATAATGATTTAGTCTAGGCTAGAGACTCGTTAGATATTACATTTTTATAATTTAAAACCAACCTTAACTATACCTTGACGATCAGTAACAGTTTATCGAAAGAGGAAATTGTACATACTAAGAGTGTTATTAAAAAAAAAACATTATTGCTAATCAAACGACTTAGCGTGGTGTCGTTTACCTTATTGAGTTGTAATTTTTTGATTCTCGCTTATTTGGCTAACCCCCCAAGCTTGAAAATCTGAAGTTATATAGGTACAAATTAATATATTCTGTATTCTGATTATGTATTATTACCATTTTCGACTATATTATTTTCTAAAACTAGTTGCTATTATATACAAAAGTTATGTAAGTATATATAGGAATGACATAATAGTCTAGTGTAGGTACTAGTAAAAATAATTAACAGTTTTGATCAGTATCTGAGTACAAAAAATCAAGGCCAAATACAACGTCCTCCGCGTATATGTTTAAGTAGCGTAGATTTAAACTGTCTCATAAACTAAAACTACAATAAAGTGTGTTTGTCCACGGCATACACGGTGTGGCGGCGCGGCGCGGCGCTAACGTCGCTTCGTGTCGTGTCGTGAAAGTAAGCCGGGACCCCGATTTTGTAGCCCTCCTCTCAGCCGGCTATGATTTATGGCTGCCTGACGACACATGCAGCGCTGCGCCCGACGCGTCTAACTAAAGCTGCGATTTCGTTTGACCTGTGTAAACGGGCGGGTTTGATATAACTGTTAGAACGTTCATCTGTACGATAAAAGTTCCATAGTAAATTTGCTAACAAAAATCTAAATATATAATGCAGAAGTATAGGTTATATTTTCGTTTAATTAAACTATTAATGAAAGAGAGTTAATCGAAGTCTCCAAGAAGATAATCATACAGTTTGATTCCATGTTTATTTTGAGTGAAATTAAGATACATTTTAATAAAAAATAGGTAGTTTTTTATATCATATACCTACTAGTATTAGTAACCACAATCTTTTCTAATGTTAACCTAGTGAACACATTAATTTACCTTGACATCACACACAGGTCATACGTCGATCAGATTTTACACTTGACATTAAACTGAAAAGATTATTGATCTCAACGTTATGTCATTCCCCGTCATATCATACTGATGTAAAAATATTATTTTAATATTATAACATAAATGTAAGATTGTTACGTAAATAAAGTGTTATTGTTTTTCGTACAATTGACATACGGATAAGAGACCTTCACATTACTGGCAAGTCATAGTTTTACTTGCCGTAGACATAGTAATAGCAAAATTATATATTAAATATAAATCAATTTATTACGTATATCTGACAGCCAATATTATCGTTACATAACTGAGAAGTCCATTTTTGACGTACAGTTGATATATCAATAAAGTTTCTAATGGTTTCATGGTTACTTTTTTATATTAATACGAGATAGCGCTGCCACAATTTTGTGCTGAGTGTCGTTTAGTTTTATACATTAGGTATAAGCCTGGTGAAGTTTTGCAAGCCGTCCCGCTCGCCCCCAAGCCGGGTGAAGCTGTTTGAGGCTTTAGGGCCCTTATGGCTAACAGTGTAGTCCAATCGAAAAAATGAACAAATTATCCGCTGCTACATGTAACACGAGTTTTATCTTATTGAAGTACATTTCATATTCTGTAGTTACATTCTATACCATTAATAACTATAGGTACTTCGGAATACTTGCAGTATTGACTGAAGGTACTTTCACACTAGAATTACTATTGTGTCATTCTAGTATAAATTTTGTTCTTGGTTACTTAAGCATCTTAGCCTTAGAATCTTAATTCAGCAGTAACTTGAAAGTTCAGTTGATATAATCAACCATCTAACGCTAATACCTTCTATCAAAATTACATCAGAGTTAAGTCCATTCCCACATAATTCTTATTTTAAACAGATGTCAAATGTACTTTACAGTTATATCACATTTATTACATAATATATATATAGTATATATAGCCAAGAGTAAAATAATGAGTCATATTTGACTCACTACTCAGTCATTTCATACATAACGAATGACATTGCTCGATGTCTAAATAAATAAATAAATGTGTTCACTGAGAAGTGATGTGGCTGAAGATAGTAACACGTCAAAAATAGTTTCAATTCCATTCGTTAAGTGTTTAATGATAGACTTCTATCTTTAGCTAAAACTAAGCGCTAAATATATCACCAAGTAGATCTATGTAGATTACCTATTCAGTACCAATAAAAATAAATAATAACTGCTTCCTTCTATCTGTTGTAAATTTTCAAGCTTAAAGTTAAAATTGTGTTAATGGATTTTAATGATTATTTTATTCGCATAGGCACACTCTAACAAAAAGTCTACACTATGAAGTTGCGTGCTAAATTGTGTGAAGACAGTCGAACTCGAGTTTATTATGCACTTATTTTTCATAGGCAATTATAATAATTAACTAATTATAAATAAAACTATTAATTCGTGTTGCTTAGCGTTAAATCGTTGGCTTCTGTCCACTCACTAAATTTGCCGTCTTTAATGCTCTTATTACGAACGGTTTAAATCTGACGTCGGGATCATGTTTTATGCATCTGAGTGTGCGATGAAACCGCTAGCGTAATATATAAAGCGCGCTTGAAAGGAGATTTTGTGAGCTTTATTGCTAGATGTGACTTTGTTTTAAAATCTTGTAAGTATTACAAAAGATGCGTCTAGTTATGACTGATTTTTCATAAAAACTCATCTATGCTATATAGGTAGGTACTGTAATATAATAAAAATGAAGAATTTTTTGGCCACAAGGCGACGACGATCTGGTAAATGTTGCGGGAAGCCGCTGGATGCGGGCAGCACAGAACTGGTCGTTGTGGCGATCTTTGGAGGAGGCCTATATACAGCAGTGGACGTCTTTCGGCTGAAATGATGATGATTATGAAGAGATTTTTTGATTTTATTGTTTGTTTGTTTAAATGCGCTAAACTTTGGAACTACCAGTGGGATTCCAAAAATGTGCCAGATTCATTAAGAATAATATAGTATTAGGCTACACCTCTCTGCAGCTAGCCTTAAATATTGATTTTTGTTTGGTAAGTCAGAAGAAAAAGCACTTACGAACTGCTTTATTAGCGTGCGTTGGCGAAAATGGTTAGTGATACGTAAATATAATGTTCTATAAGAATATTGCTCCTTAGTCCCACAACGTATTAGGAATTTCAAATGCCGAGAAATCCATACTTCTTTATTTTTTCCCATATACGATGATAAATGATAGATCTGCTAGATAGGTCTATCTGCTACTAGAACAATTCTCAAGGTTTCCTCGTGATGTTTTCCTTCACCGCCAGCCGACAGTGTTATCAATTTAAATTAGTAAATGTACGCGAATTCCGAAAAATTCGTTGGTACATGCCGGGGCTCGCACCTGCGGTCTTCGAATCGATATTCCACCATGCCGCGCCCGGTCTAAACCACTCGGCCACCACGACTTAGGTTACTAAATGCATGTTAATAAATAAATAAATGGAAATATCCTAATGAGAGTATATACCTTATAACTTATGATATTAAAAAATAATTATTATCATAACTAACGTAAGAATTAAAGTAAGTAATCAAATATTAATGGGCCAGCACAGTTGAATGTTGCATTGCATCAAAGTTTTGCATATTTAAAATCGTCCCAAAACTCAGCAAAGGGACGATGGAGCTGTTATCAATTTCCCGGGCAACAAGTGGTTAATAATTTTGAATCCACTGCAACAACCCTCTTACATCGTCGATTGTAACAAGCACATGGTCTTTTACAGCCTCTTGCCTCGACATAAATCTTAAGGTCATCTTAAGGTAACAAAACGGTCAAAGGTTGTTTATAATGGTTGTGTTAAAATAATTCACGGGAGCTTATTGGGTAACATGACATTGAAGCTAACAAAATGTCCAGTTTGTCATCAGGCACTTCTTGAGAATTTTTTGTTGCTTGTCATGAATTTACGTATTTCCGTGAAATGGTTATTAGGATAGCGTCATTCGCAATGTATCTAATCCCCAAAGGTTCGTGTCGGTGTTTCTTCGAAGTTCGCGTGTTTATCTTGTACTGCGAGTCGTTTTGCGTGTTTCAGCTGAACCGAAAATAATCAGCTAACTTTTGTCTTTGTTCTGAATTTACAAAACTTTGGTTGTTTCGATTTCAATTGTAAATGTATTTATATAAAATATCATACATACCTACATCATGAATTTGGGTTAATGGTTTATTCAAAATAGTTTTGATATCTATGTAACATCGGAAATTTTTAAAGATAATGCAATGAAAAATGCATTGATGTGGATGTTTCAAAAGTTTATCGTCTTATTTGATAATTTTTAATGTATTTGTTTTCTTCATCCATATATTTCTCTGTAACAAGTTTTCGCTGGATCCTAGGATCCAATAATATAGACTAGTCTCTATTATATCGTGTCCACTATATTTATATTTTTTATTCACAAACTTTTTTTGCCCCTATATTTTGTAATATTGGTGTTATTTTGGTATAGGTATAGGTTAGTTAATGGGCACAAGTGAAGTGGATTGCAAATAATATTGATCATCAAATCTGAAATGTCAAAAAGGCTCTCTGGGAAGGTTTAACAATTCTAATAAAATAACTATTTTGTTAGAAAATCAAAATTGTCAGAAGACGTTGTAAAATGAAACAATTACCTACTCACTTGATAATGACATTAATGATCCTTAATAACTATGATTGGTTGCCAAATAACAAAAAAAAGAATTTTCGGTAAATTAAAATTGTTTTATTTACTTTATCAAAAGTATGCACTGTGAATTAATTGATTTTTCTGATTTTGTCTCTAATCTAATCTCTACGTGAAATTAGTTTAAATATAATATTATTTGACCGATTAGATTTCGGAATAAGCTAATATGGCCCAAGGCGACCGGCTAATAAACCAATTAAAAAACAGTTAAGTAATAATATCACACAACACTTAATAGCACTTAACGCTTTATAATAAAATGTATAGTAATTAGTAAATATACCTCGGGAAATAACGAAATAAATAGTGTTATGAAACCTTCACGACCTTTAAAAATTACAAAATGCTAATAATTTACAAATATGTAGGTCAGATTCTATCATTAAATGATACATACCTGTATCTATAGCATAAGAATTTAATATAATTTGCACCTACACTGAAGCCATTTTGAGATTGCTCAATTCAATATGGCATCACATTTATTTGTGAAGGAAATGCGAGAAAGGCTGAGTTTTCTGATCGATGTAATAGAACAAATTTCCTTCACGGGACCGTACCAACATTGAATTCTATACGGTTCAGCATACTCTAATGACATACTTGATTTTTATATGTCGCTGCAATCATTAAAATAACCTTTTTTTAAATTGAGTTTAATACTCCAATTGCAAAAACGATGTTTCATTATAGTATCATGGAAATATTTATAGATCTTTTCTATGTAAAAATTTTGTTAATCGAAATTTCGAATACTACAACTTTTTATTTCATTGATTTTACCTATAATATGTGACGTGTAGTTTTAACTCAAGTATTTTTTTTTTCTAATCAAAATAAATTACACGTCAGAGCAACTCCTAAACCGTGTATAATAGGCTTCACATCTTCCTCGAAGAATAATGATTACAAAATGAAAAAGGCCCGGAGCGCCTTAAATTATTTTAATTGGCTTCGGTAGCGCTTCGAAGTATGTTTTTAAGAAAGAACATATGTATAAATTTACATTCACTATAAATACATAAACGTGATGCGTTTGTTCATTTAAACGTTATTATTTGGATAATATTTTAAGAACTTTTATGACAATAATTTTTGAACTTCATTTTACAAGTTTTAAAAGTAATTTGAGATAATCTTCTGCGTGAATATAGAATCCAAAAACCATACAACACCATAAGTAAAGATCCCAACTTAGTCCAACATTCGGCCAAATTTACAAATGTTTCAGAGAAAATGTGCAGTGCAAACATATGTGCAGTGACTAAGTACATTAACTTTAAATTTACGCCGTTCTCTTGATTTAGTGAATATTTAAACTTATTATTAAACTTGGCACGTCAGAGCAACCTTTAATTAGGGCGACACTTAGATTTTAATATAAGATGCATGTTTTTTTTGGTTAGTGAAGGTATGCCTTGTTGGAGAGTAAATAAATAAATAAAATACATAGTCCTAAATGTATACTACCCGACATCTTCTTGGTTCAAGGGGTCGGTATATAAGCAAGGCTGCCCAAACCCTGACACTCTGACTATAAAGTAGCCAAGGCATTTAAATTTGCTCTTGAACTATTATTAAACTAATATTTATAACTGAAACTATATTTTTTTTTAATATCTGTTTATTTATATATGAATTTACTATGTTTGTAAACAATTATTATTTCGATTGATAGTCTACTAGCTAACATGGATTCGAAATTATGGCTCGCCTCTATAAATAATTGGGCAGCCTTGATATATAGGCGTAGGTATATAAAGATTTCCCAAACATATTATTAACAATAAAATAGGCCATACATTGGCGTACAGAGTTTCACAATGAGTAATAATTCATTGTAGATACTCAACGTAGAATACGTAATTCTTATTCGTAATCCATATTTGAATGCCAAACGCCAATCGAAAATTGTCGTTTTCATTAATATTGTGACTAATCGCGAGTCAAATTGGATCGCAACACTTGTTTGTACATTAATAACAAGTAGTGTTCCACTGCTTATATTATTATTACTAGCAATAAATATTATTTTATTAAAATATCTAAACGTTTTAGTAATAACTACTTACCTTACTTAAACTTTAACTTACTTAAACTTATAATTAACCAACAGAAATAATAAACTCTCTCCGTTTTCGAAAACAAAAAAAAAATTGTTATAAATACTTCCATCAGTTTAATTAAATGTAGATTACAGTATGGATCAGAAAGTAATTTTACGTAGATCCAACCAGAACTATAATTTTTATTACATTAATAAATAATACATGTTCCTTGTACTGGCTTTTAGAATTACGTTTCCATAAAAATCCACCACAGTCGACATCCAAGAGAAATATCCAACAAGCAAAAACAATTAACAAATTGATAAGCTCAAAACAATTTTCAATTAACTCCGCCGGGAGTGTTCGCTGTTTACAAATAACCACCATTTATCAGAAATGCCTATGCAGTTTTTAACATCTGACATTGGTTAGGGTTGCCCCTTTTAATTCATTTCTTTTGGAAACATCAGTTTAATATGTAACATTATGTTATTTCAGAACGAAAGCGGGGACGGCAAACGTACACACGGTACCAGACTCTTGAGTTGGAGAAAGAGTTTCACTTCAACCGATACCTGACGAGAAGGAGACGGATCGAAATAGCGCACGCGCTCTGCCTCACCGAGAGACAAATAAAGATCTGGTTCCAGAACCGACGCATGAAGTGGAAGAAGGAGAATAAGACCAAAGGCGAACCCGGTTCCGGAGACGAACCAGACAACATGAGTCCGCCCACCTCGCCACAATAAGGGCTTAGTTTTTCCGGTTCAAGTGAACGATCGTACTGTTTCAGATTTGTTAGGTCGACTCCTATAGTTTCCCGTGTTACGTTTCGATCGACGTCGAATTTTGCGTTCGATTGATTCCATGAAAAGGATAAACCTGAAACAGTCGGTTCGTCGATCGAAGTTACTAGAACACTTTAATTTGTATAAATTGTATGTTGGACTTTTCATAATTATATTACATTATAAACTAATACGTAACCTAGTGATTTTGGATAAAGAGTAATAAATGATAGAGTGTGATGAAGAGATTTTTACAGTTGTTAAGTATAAATTAATTTATAGAACAATCTCAATACCAATAATTACCAAAAACGCAGTCTATAATTATTAGTAAACAAACTGCATTGACATTTATGTGATTATAATTGTATAGTTGATTAATATCAGTTTTTGAAATTTATCTTCATACTCATTTGCAATCGGTCACTATATAATTGTCTATAGATTCATGGTAAAGTGTTTGATGTAGGTTATATGTATATTCAATAACTAATGATGACGTCGTTCGCCTCTGAACTATCTAATGTACAGTCATTCTATTTAGGTTCCTATTTATTTTTATACTTTGCACGATAGTTTATTTATTCTTATGCCCATAGTATCAACGTTATGTTAATGTTAACCATTTTACTCTACATCAAGCACTATATCAGAATATATAAAGAAAAACCAGCTATAATTTTAAATCACAAAACCATAAGGACCTCTTATAATTAACCATTGATAAGAAGGCAATTAGTATCCATATTGTTATTATTTAATAATATATTCGATGTTTTATTTCTAATTAAGCTGACGAAATACTATTCTGTAAATAGGTACATGATAATTTTTAGAATTTATATTGTACAATATTTTTTTTTCTTTTTAGTGTGAATAATGTTATTGAGATTAATTTTGAAAAAAAAACTACGATAGGTTCATTCTTTAACTTTTGCAAATCGAGTGTTTTATTTTGGAAATTTTCTCTCGGTTTTGTTACGTTTGAATTCACGTGTAATTTGTAGTGTGGAAAGGCCAGTTATACAAGTGCAATGTATACGATTTTTGATGACACATATACGTAATTAATAACTGATAATAATCATAATAAAAAAAACTATTATTATTATTGTAAAATGTTACGAGAATGGTGTTTATAATTTAGATGAAAATCCTTAACGAGATCATAACTTATTCTTTGATATACTTCCAAAATACGGGCAACAAAGTATGCCATTCCTGTATGGAGTAAATTCTAAAAGACATTTTATAACAAACTTACTGAACGATGACATCATTGAATAATATCACTAATAATAATGAAACAAAAGTTACCTTCAAAGTTGTGTTGTGCAGGTGAACTTCATACATAGTTAATTCATACCTATTCTGGTTTATAGAATGTAGGTATGATATTGCATGTACACAGTAATACCAAAGTTAGAAAATAAACTACTGGTTGTTCAGTGTATTTATAAAAAGGAATAATTTAATATAATCGAAACGCGTCATCATTTGAAAAATCATCGTTTAAAAATGTATTTTTATAAAATCATTGCATAAGGAAGACCCGATATACGTAAATTGATATCGTACATTCATATTATATATTTACTCGTAACAAATTAGCTTAACGAATATTATTAAAATAAAATAATTAAAAAAATATATATATATGGAGAACGAAAATTCGAGGGTAGAATTTGTCAGGATCACGTTATACGTTTATCGTAATAATGTAAACTATTTGTAAATTATTATTTTTCACGCATAGTTTTTAACTAGTGAATGTTTTTACTTAGAACTCAGTGAGCTGGTTTCATTTTTATAAATATTTTTAATTTTTAATTTTGTGCTGTGTTCGTTAAGTTAAATGTAAATTGTATATTGTCGATATATTCAATATTTATTTATTGATTCGCATAATTAGATTCGCTTTCTTTATTTCAATTTTGATCGATTTGGGCGAATGATTATTTACTCAACTATCTGGCTGGGATTTTTTTATATCTTTCTTTAAAGTTTGCTCAAGTATCTATTTTTATTTTATTTAGCTTAGCTATAATAATATTACGTTTCTTTTAAAGCAGATAGAGTAAAGAATTTGAACAGCTGCATTTTTAACCTAATTTCCTACAGCCTACATGTAGTTATAACATTTATTTATTAAGTGAAAGTGGAGTCAGTGATAAAAGAAACAATAACAAATCCCTTGCCAGATGGAATTCTCGAGTTTAAAAAAGTTTAAATTCGAATAAAATTAGGTTTATGAAAATGAATTAAATTAAGTTTTGAATGTTAGACCTATTGGAAACTGTCCTCAAACTTTTGATAAATTAGGTCAGTAGGGAGAAAAAAATATATGAACTTAAATTGAACAATTTTTATTTACCACTTATGTCCTATCGATTCGAAATTTATGAAAAATAACTATAATTAGTAACTTAATAAGTTTAGGCGAGACGATATTGTCATAAATATATAAATACTGAAATTAATAAAGCATAATGATTGTATTCTGAGATTTTTATTGTTACTTATTACTTACCTAAATTTTTACTTCAGAGTAGTTTACTAGGACAATAACAAAGTGTTTTTTTATTTAATATTTATTTACCAAAAGGCACATCGTTTTTAATTTATAGTGCAACTACAGTAAATAATTCAAGTTTTATGTTACAAGATTCGTAATTTGAAATAAATAGATTTTTTTTCGTAAGAATTTAAATTTGTACAATTTTAAGTTTGTACGTAATTGTATGCCGTTTTGAATATTGCACACTTTAGAATTATGATTATAATCGTTTGACCTCTCTCGTAAAAGTTTTTTTTAACATGTCGACTGTTATTTCAAGATACCAGCGTTAAATTACGTTTCCCTAACGACGAAATAATGGTTTCGCGTGATAGAGGCAAGGTTCCTTCCGTGTCAGTCACGGGTGATTGGCGCCCGCCTCTCTCTCTCTCTCCCCTGTTACAAATCTCGAAATTACTATTTTTTCTTTCTGTTTCAAAACAACGTTATTTATGTGGTGAGGTGTGGCCGCGGCGTAATGCGTTTTTAATAATCTCTCGCATCCAATGGGCGCTAAAGGCGAATCATTCTTCAACGCGATTGCGGACTAATGTGATTTTGACAAGTTTGAAATTGAGGTCATTACTGTTTAGCAGTTTGACGTTGGAATGACTTATCTGTCGAAAGATTTAGGTACCTAATAATAAATCCGAAAGTAGATTTGGTTTTGTTATTATACTATTATACCACATGAGTATATAAAAAATGCTTAAATTTCATATTAGTTTTTAGATAGGCTTACAATTAACTATAAAATTTTTGTGACATTTTTCACAGGATGTAAACAACCCAATTTCTTTAGATACACATTTCCATAGTAACTTGAGCTATGTTTACGTAGAGTCTACACCGAAATACGGTTATTTAGATATTGGACGTTCATACGACGGAAGATAAGTGATATTTATGAGGTCTGTCAATATGCCATTGCACTTATGCTCTGAATACATATCGAGCTCATGGTCAAGTCCAGATAACTGTCACATATCGGTGGCAATTACAAGAGAAGTCATATTGCAACAGCTATTTTTCGTTTTCCTCTTTCTTTTCTGACTGTTTGTCTGTTCTATACTATTTCTTTTAATTACCTACCTATAAGTTTCCTATATTTTTATTATAAGAATCTTAATTAAATTATTTATTTTATTAAGAAGAGTAATTAAGGTTCATTTTACGAGTATACCTAGCTATTATTTATTGTGTAAGTAGTTTAAAGTTATTTATAAAAATGATTTTTTTTATTACGCCCTGAATACTGATATTTTTAGAAGCAATTTGAACCGTAAATAATTGAAAAGGTTTAACTATTACCTACCATGTATGTTAAATAACTTTATTTAACTATTGTTTAATAAAAAAAAATTGTGCAATCATTAACAAAATAACTTACTGTAAAAGTCCAAGATAAACAAATATTGTCATATTTGATATCATCGTATTAAAAGTAAAAGTAATGGACTGATAAGTGCCGATATTTAACCTTTTCAGTGATTTATTTACAATTAAACGAATGTTAATAAAACATTAATTAATTATATCGAAAGTTAAACCCAATAGCTTTAAATCAATAGAAGCAAGACCGTGAGAAAACGTTCTCCAACATGTTAAATTTTACTGTCCCAAGATTAAGTCATAAATCACTAACAATTTTTCACTTGCGACCTTGCCTCATAACGTTCAATTTTATGGACTGCAATAAACCAAAGCAATGGTTAAATCAACGCCGCCGTATTGATATAAACACCTCGCGATGTCGTATCTCTTTCACGTAACGAGCTTAACGTATTAACAAGAGCGAGATAGTAGAGTCGCCTCTTTATTTAGCTGTTACTGGAAATAGTTTATGAGAGCTAAGGTGATGCATCGCTGCAATCGACAATGAACTTTAGAGATTATTGTATTAGGGTTGATTATGTTATACTTTTATAATTTTATAGCTTTTAAATGAGTCCTTAAATCGCAATAACGATTTGTTTATAGATGTTTCGAGTTCGGTGACTCTTTGTGAGTATAATTTAATTGATGTGCTTGTTGAGAAATATTCCTGTTTTTGTATAGGTAATCGATAACATAATACTTTAGTATGTTGACAAATTACTTTATTTATTATTTCGTTTTGTGTAGTTTTTTTAATACTTACCTAATTAATAGTTTAGTCATATAATATAAACAATATATTTATCATTGATATATTGGTTAAAATTTAAATTATTTTTCGATTATAGAGTTTTTGTTATGTACCTATGTAGAAAATAATAATTTGCTTTAAAACTTCTTTAGATATTACAAGAGTTCTTAGACTTGTAATAATGAGTAAATTAGATTTAATCATTCTAATAAAATAGATGAATCTGTAGAGACTACAGTAGTATTTTTTATTATCAATTAAATAATTTAATAACCTATTAAAATAAGCACTGGAAAATTGATATTTTATCTGGTGAGCACTATGAAGATATTACTTATATTGATTTTAGATTTACAAATCAAATAATGTTTATATATAACACGAAATTCAAATTTTGCCGCGCATTCGTCTGCCATTTTGTTTAGGGCGGTCCCCCCGCTTGTCCCGCCCTCCGGCTGTCACACCCATGGGGCAGCGACTCGGACGCAGCCCAACTCATTTATTATATTGTACAGTAGACTGCGCAAGTTTCGTCTTTATTTTAAATATAATATATTTAAAAAAAATAAGTTGATACTTATTACAATATTTTTTTTATAAAAAGTATCATGTACTTTTACAACTACAACATTTGAAAAAGAACGTAGTAGGTACCTAAGAAAACTAGGTCTACTTATTTTGCAATCAATTAATCCAAAACAATGCATTGCTCATTTGTTCTAACCAAAAAATATATTTCAAATAAGACACTGTAAAATTTAATACTTCATAATTAGTTTATAAATTAAACCTTTCGTACAAACTAAAAAGATTACGTAGTGTTATTAAGGGTTTTCTAAAAGGGTACTGTATCTAGATATACCTAGTTAAATATTTTAACCAAGGATTAATCTTTAAACGCTTAAATATTTTGAGGTTTTGTTTGGCACATTATTAATGCAGTTACATATATTTATGTTTCATAATAAGTAAGTAAAGTTATTAGTAAGTTAAGATGTCGCCTTTACAAGTTTACATGGGTACAAGAAATAGTAGGTACCTCAATTATTAATATCTATCAATACTTACGTTTGAATACTGATGTGATTCATTATAAAAATATCATTAATTCATTAAAGTTTACGTACTTAATAGGTTAACATAAACAAGTTTATGCAACATTTTGTGCATTTTTACATTTTGTACATTGACTGTACATAATTTAAAAAGTATTAGCTCAGTTATAAAACTATTAGAAAATTATAAAAACAAATTTAGATACTTAGAACATTAGAAACAAAAGTTCTTATTTTAAATATTTAATTTCAAGATAAGGTGAGAACTTGCTGGAGCTGGATACACGTCAAGTGAAGTATTAGAAGATGACGTCGATCAACTATTACTATCTCTGTCCTGTGTACAGCTAATCCTATATTTCTGTCCTTATTAATTGCATTTTCAACATTCGTCTTGAAACGAAACGGTTTGGCGTTTGGGGAAACGTTACATCATTTATATCACATATCTCTCTACCTTGGTAAGTAGATTTCTATAGATATTTTGCTTTTGAATTTTTTAAGTCGAGGCATAAACGGGGATTGACAGCAGCTGTTGCGGCCGATGATAGCTAAATATCTCCATGTCTTTGTTGAAAGAAAGTTTCTTTTAGGATACGTGGGTATAGTTGCGTAGAAAACTTTTAAATAACGTAGGACTCACAAATATAACATAAAATACCTACACACTATTTTTACCTGTAATCGAGTAAGTAAAAACTAACTAAGACATTTACTTTTATATAACAGTAGATATGTTATTTAATATTTATGAAATTAGGTTAAAATCTGCCATTATTTAATTAGGTAGTTAATTTCAGGTAAGTCATAGGTAAATATTTAAGTAGTTTTTCTTTATAATGCTCTGTTATAGCTTTTGCCCGTATTTATTCACATTATTCTGAAAATGAAACTATTTGCACGCCATCTTTTATAAACTGATTTTACTAATATCGAAAAGATCACGAGCGTGCGCACAACAATTCAACCAAAATATTGTCGCCATTGGAACACTGCTTTAGGAACGCATAGGGTAGATATCTACAAACAAACAGAAATATTCATTTTTAAATAAATATAGATACCTACATATAGGTTGATGGATTTAATAAATGAAGATATATTTGGTAAAGTATAAAAAACAGCTATTAAAACGTGATTTGTCGAATAAAATAACTGTTCCGAAAAGATAAACTGACATTATACGCATCTTACAATTATCGTGTCGTGAGCGTAACGTGTCTGTACTAATGGCGGTATGAAAGTTTGTAACGGACCTACTTGAGCTTAATTGGAGTGTTCGTGTTAATTTTACACTAGCAGCGCTCCACGGTTATGTCGTGTTCTATATTTCTCACATATCACGATTCTGCCAATGAAAAAATTAAAATCAAAATTACATTAGATCTAAACGATACACTTCAGAAATAATATAAAATTACTGGTATACAAGTCTTAATCACTGTACGCATTGTACAAAAATTAACGCCTGTCAAAATAGTCCAATTTGATGGAATTTCCCTCTCGTCTGCATATGTTAAGAAGTCTTGTTTATAACTATGCGATGTATCTACAAAAAACTCGATAAAACATGGAAAATTTTACAGGTTAGTATGATCAACTTATTTATTAATTAAAGATACGTTGCTGAGAACACTTGTATTTCTTTTAGACTGTATATTTAATTGGAGAGATATATTCTTAATTAAAATCTTTATTGATGATTGTAAAACATTTAACTAGTTTATATTACTACAAAATAAAATACATTTTGATGAACAGTTTATCATAATAACAATTATGTATATCAAAGAAGTATTCAGGATAAAAATAATTAGCTACCAAAATAGGTAGTATTTCCCCACAACCAAATAGAATGTAGGAATTTATAGAAATGATCTTTAATCTTCATAGATATCTACCTAGTATCATACATATTATGTTGGTCGATCCATAAAACGAAAATAATACGAATCCCGCATTTTTTTTTAGAAAATAATATATATTCATTAGTTATAGGTAGGTACTACCTATCATCGCGGCTAATAATCATTGCAGGCGATGAAATATTCATAGAATCGCATTTATTACATACATAATAACTATATTAAACTAATGGAATAATATTTTTCACTTCAACTCTGTCAATGTACGCTGCCAAGAAATATCGTAATATTAATAATGCATACACCTGCGTCGTCCTCCTATAGGTACCTATATTTTAAAATAAAGTCAACTTAAGAGCGATAGGGCGCAGAGTTTTTTTTGCAATTTCTTTACTTATTTCGTCCAAGCAGTCCGACTAGTTGAATACCTCCACCCTACAGAAGATCGCTTCCAAATAATCTAGTGTTGTATTCTTGCGGTCAGTAGGGTTTTCAGAGATCCTTAGGAAAAGGGGGATTCAAAGAGAGAGTACAGTAGGGTACAGAGATTTTTTTAGTTTCTTATTTTTGAGATTTTTCTCTACTTGGGACAATCCTACTTGTGGAATATCTCCACCCTACAGAAGATCGCAGCTAAATAACTTGTTTTTCTGGGGAGAGTACGGTTAATGTATGGTTATGGGGTGAATTATTTTTGGTGAATTTCTCTCTACTTGGGGCAGTCCGACTCGTGGAATACCGATACTCTAAAGAAGATAACAGCCAAATAACCTTGTGTTGTGTTCCAGCGGTGAGTGGGGTTTTCTGAGCTCCTTGAAGTAGAGGGGTTCAGGGTCAACAATGCGCTGGTATACCTATTGTATTACAATCTTCTATAGGTTTCGGTTGCCGCTTAACATCAGGCGGGTCTTACGCTTGTCGCGTCGAGTACAAAGAAATAAAAAAAATATATTTAAGACTATCTGAACTGTGTGAAAATAATCTTAATTTGCTTTGTGATTAGGTAAGTTGGTAAGGAATGTGCAATAGCATATACCTATGATATAAGTACAAAAGATGATAAAATGTTTTAATAATATAAACGCTAATCAAATTTGGAAGAGTTATCAAACACGTAACCTTAATAAACTCGAATATTAATTGATAGTGGTTATATTTATTTTCGTACCTACTCTAGATATATTTGTAAATTTTCGAATCCCGACGGAAATAATTTTTATTAGACTTCCGGCTTAACACGTATAAGTTTCACTTCCTATACCTACAATTATATTTGTAACACGTTTAGATTTCATAAAATATTACCTTGAATTTATTGATTACTTGACCGTGTGTGGGAACAACTTCAAATCGATTTCATAAACAAGTTCATTATTTTAAATTTCATTAACTATTGGTGTTAATAATAATAATAGGGTTTAATAATAGGGTAAATGTGGGATAGTTTACCAACATTTTGAAATAATTGTATATTTTCCAAAAAAATAAAAGATATTGAAGCAGATTTTTCTTTCTAATGGAAACCAAGTCTATTATCTACTATGTAGTTGATAGTAATTGAATAAAACTATAATATACATTTAAAAAAATAAACAAATTCCAAGTAATAGTTTTGAGGATAGATGCCCATTATATATAAGGGTTAGATGCCTGGATGCTTTTATCGCTATGAGGATAGTTGCTCTTAGAGATAAATCAAACAAAATGAATGATCATTACATGTTGTGTTAATCTGTATGAATGACACATTGCATGTGCTTTAATAGTTATTTCGTTGGTCACAAAATCATTTTTTGACATTTCATCTAATATAGCTATTAAATTTCCATTCAGCACTGGAACAAACTCTGGTATTTCTTATTTCTGGTATTTTGAAAACCAAAAACTAGTTAAATCACAAGCAAGTTTATGCTAAAACCATGTGGGATATATAAGGGCATCTATAGTCACAAAAATGAGAGGTCTATCCTTTTTAAAAACAAAATACAACAAAGATAATTGTAAAACCTTTACCTATACACTTATTTATTGAAACTGTACACTTGCAATTAAAATAAAATATAACCAAGTAACATTATAAAATGAAAAGTTACGTCCGTAATCCGTAAGTTGCTTCCGTAAAACCGTATCATTCGAAATTCGTATTGTGTGTTCGTAGACAAAATCATCTAATTTTATCGATAAACACAAACACATTCCAGACAGCGAGGTAAGCGCTAACACATTTACAGGACGGGATCTTTACTTTCTTTATAGGTATTAGCTATGATCCTATTATATTTACAAGGCCTAGTATAAATAATGGGGCATCTATCCTCCTAGGTCAACTATCCCAAATTTACCCTGTTTTTATACTGTCCCAACGATAATTTAAGTTTTATTCTACCAACTTGGTTTTAAATATAACACTTTGATAAAACATACTGGTATTTATTATTATTTCTTATCAAGAGCCGCTTAATAAAACCTATTAATCATAACGGCCACAATTTCTCTTTTTGAAAAAAAAAAAGAAGAAATACTTCATAATAATTCGATATATCATCTGCGCCCGCGCCGCATCACAAATACAAATTGTATTTAAATGTATCATGTTGTTTAACGGTACTCAATGATTAACGGCCATGTCACGAACTGAGACACTGCGTTTAAACGTGTTCTTATATTTTTGTGGTAGATATTGGTATTATACAAAACTTGAATTTAACAAAATATGCCTACTCAGTGATTCATCAATTTTTCGATAATTATAAACCTTGTTTAGGTTTGATGACACTGGACCATTTATATAGAATTATTAAAAAAGGACAAGAGTCACAGAACAGTCTCAGTAAACTGCTTTGCTCAGGTACCTATATACTATAAGACATATATAAATACTCTGGCTTCCTTATAGTTTTTAATAATAATTATATTATCCGATTACCCATGTTAAGGATTTTCTAAATCATCTGGAGTAATTTTCATAATTAGTTACATATTAATAAATTACGCAGACTTTTCTATGAGGATGCCTAAGTTTCAGGGTTTTCCAATATTTTTAAGGGTGTAGAAACACAATGTGAACACTTAAACTTCAGTGTTACACACTAACTATGTATTGACAATTGGAAAACATTTTATAAATATTATAAGCCTGCCGATGTCAGTCGAGGGTCGATTCAGATCGTATCTATAAGTAAAATCAGTTCATTTTGCCAATTCAAGCAGTCACGAATCTTTTATGTCATTTTTAAGATTATTTTTGTAATTTCAAATGTAACGTTTATATTCCAGTGTTAAAATTTTCAGAAAAAAACTTAGTTTATTATTACGCTTTATTAAATTTATTCCAAATTATTCTTTGAACAGACTCATAAAGTTGGATTTAGTTCGAAAACTTTAAGTGCAATTCTCATTGCAATGTACCTAAACCACTTTTAAAACTATAATTTGCTTTGTTTCAGCTTACAAGTAAATGCATAGGTATATATGTATCGAACATGCTTCTGTTAATATCCTTACCGGATATTCTCATTACGTGCTCCGACTATAGATACATACTCCACTTGTTCGGACTTATTCAGTCGCCGTAGATACATTATTACATTACAGAATCTCTTTCTTATTCCTATTATTTTCCACATGGTATCTTGGCTTATGCAATTAAATCATAATCCTTAAATAATTTTGACCAATTTTAGTAACGTAATTAATTGCAACCAATAATTATTATAAAAAAATATTTAATAATAAACTATTTATGACTCTAAATTTATTCTTATGAGAAACTTCTATCTTTTGTGTTAGTTAGAATTGTTATCTTTAGTCGGTGAAGTTAGTAATAAACATAAAACTGTATAGGTATATTATTTAAAATTATATTAATAATATATACCTAACATACATATGAAAACTAGTAATGCATGTTAGGTATTGTATATTATTCAAAAAGATCATTTTTTCCATATCTAAGGATAGGCACTTAGGTAATAAGTTCATATAACATAATATTTACTTCTTAAAATAATACCCATAAAAATCAAATTATCATTACAATTAATTAAATTAAAGTGGTAGCGTATTCGCGTCGAATGACGTGAGTTCGAATCCCTGCAATGAGCCTGAGCTTTCGGTGAAGGAAAACATCGTGAGGAAACCATAGCATGGTGGTAGGGCTTTTTCTAATGCCGGTCTGGCTAGCTACCACCCTCAAGTTGAAAATCTGTCGCCAAGCAACAATAGGTATGTTCCGGCAGCTGCATTTGAGAGCCAGTCTTCCACTAGGTTTAGCGTGTTATCATCTTGGGCCACATCGTCACTTAACATCAGGTGAGTTTGTGGCCACTACGCCACCCTATAACGATAAAAAAAGCCTTATTATAAAACAAAATAATCCACATAACACTGTATGTAAGAAGTATTCGTTCGGTTATGTTAGCCTCTCGTCGAGACTCGTGCTGGGACCAGCGTGGGGTAATTCAATAAAGATAATCCCGGCAGATACGGCACGAAAGAGATTCCTCTAGATGGCTAGATGTTTGTATACACCTATTTTATATGATATATGTACATTGTAAAATACTATGTATAGGTAGGTAGATATATAATTTCAGATAACTCAATATCCTAAACATTTATACACAAAGGTACTTAAATTATATCCTACTTAAATAAGTTATATTAAATATGGAAGGACGAAATTATATTAGAGGTTGGTTACTTGAACGAACTTGAACTTGAACGATTGGCGAATATTAGAGTAAGTACATTATTACTTATTAAACACCATCTATCATACCGAAATCATCTCAGCTTGGGTGTTAACAAAAAAAAATGTAAAATTAGTAAATTCTATAATTTAATAAAGAAAAAAATTATTCGTTAAAGTCGTGCAATCAACTAAGCTGATGTAACCCCTCGGTATTAAAGACCAACAATCTACTTTAGAAAAAAAAGTCCTTGTTTTAATTTAGTGGTATATTAGTTATTAATAATGTAAAAAAGTAAAGTTAGATAATATTTCAATAATAATAGCGTTAATGTTGTTTACTATACAACATTATTTCTCAGGTCTAGACTATCCACAAATGTAGTTATTACACAATGTATCTACTTACGAAAACCAATCTCGTTTCAGTGTTACTGCCGCCACAATAGGAGGTAAGTTTTTCACCTGTCACTTGTTTTCTGGCTTTCACTATGAATTAGGGAAAGAAAACATTGTTCTGTCTGTGACGCGCTATCTTAAGTTACGAAAACAATCCGTATAATTTTGTTAGGACTAGTGTAAATTAGAGAACAGTGATTTTATTAAAGTACGAGTAGTATATAGTTATAATTCCCTAATTTATTTTGTAAATTGTTATTACACATTCTATTAGCTAGATATTTTTTTTGTACAATTTTCAATGTATAATTAAAGAGCTAAAATAATTAGTTTATTGTTATTTCCTTTAAGTTTCACTTATACATTACAAGAATTTTCATTGTTATATATGTATTTATTTTAGTTTTAAATATTAGTTGTGATTAAAAAAAATATCAGTCAAAAAAATATTTTGAAAACATCTAGTAACATTCTGTAAAAAAAACAATTAGTTGATTTAGATACTAGTTGCCTTCCAAGTACTGTGTTTCCAGACAGGGGGGATAACATAATATGATTAATACTAATATCCTGTATATATTACTGCGTAAGTATCCTATGCAAGTAGGCACGGGTTTAGGTATCGAATAATGAAATTATTTGCCGAAGTCAGCATAAACAGAGGGCTGTAATAAACGTTCCTGTGAAATGGCGGGGAATAAATTTAATTGTCTTTCGGGATTGCTGTTTGCATAACGTTACAAATTAATTTGAATGTTAATCTATTGCAAATAAAGCAATATTTTGCTTTTAACACATTCGCTTTTTTATCTGACTATCTTTAGATGAATAACTTGTGCGGTCTTCGAACGAATAAGAGAATAACTTATTGTTAAATATCTCTAAATTATTATTGACTTTCTAACATGAATTTATTTCGTAGATTTTTATTGTTAGTATAACTATTAGAAAAAACATTACATAAATATATTTTCATAGTTTTTTATAAAAATCTGAAAATTAAGCCTTTATGGATGGTCAAAAATCTCTTTAGTTAGTTCAATTACTATCTATCTACTATTAGAGTACCTACTTGTTCAGAATCATACGCCCACAGGTGGTCTTAGCAATAGATTAGATCGCCATTACCAACAACCAAGTGGGTGGAATCAATTGTCTTTGATATAACAGTTATTTGGCTTGGTATAAATGTCTACCACATTATGTAGATGTATTCAGTCAATATGCATCGATATGAGACACCACCATAACATGAACTGTTGCACTCACCGTGCTGTTTAATATTGTTTGAAGTGTTAGAGGAAACTAAAAGGCCTTCAGTAGTTGGTTATAGAGTTCGGCTTAAAGTAAGCGGCTCCATTGTCGTCCTTATTTGATTAATACCGTAGTTTATCTATAGATATGGCAACAATAGACGTCTACCCGAATACCTTAATGTGTTATGTCTCTAGGTTTTATTTATGTAGGTATCCGTTGTTTTTCGTTCACATGTTGTTCTTTATTTATGTTGATTGATGCACCGGTGCTTTTGCAGGTGTCGGTAAGAGTGATTGTGACGATGCCTAGAATAGTATGTATAGCAAAAGTCGGTAATGTGAACATTATTATAATGACTAATTATGGCCGTTCAAATTATAGTCTATAATTGAATTGTACACGAACATTATAAGTAATGTTATATAATACTTAAAACCTTGTATTAGCGACTAAGCCCTCGTGAAATTACAATTCTTTCTGAGCATTTTTTAACCCTTTGGCTCTCAAAGTCACACAAAATGTGTGTAAAATTGGCATTGATGAAATCCATGGGATTCAAGTTATTAAAGGCGTTTTATCGCTAATTACACAGGAAAGCCTAAATACAGAATTACATACATATATGTAACTTTCAAAATACTGATATACAAACAATACCTTATACCTAATAAGTTATATGTTAGCTATGTATAGGCATGTTAAGAAAGTTATATAGGTACCTAGTAGAGAGTGTTAACTATGAAGGTGGACGGATATAGGAATAGAGGTAGGTATAGACCGTAAAAGGTATGATTGGATTGTGTGAGGAATGATATGCTTATAAAATGTATGAACACTAATAAGACAGTTGATAGCAGTAGAGTGGAAGAGGAAAATTTATTTTTCAGACCCGATTTGGGTGAGATTAGGCTAAGAATAATAAACTAACAACCTTCCTATATTTTAGCTCCTTAAGTCAGTTTCTAAGATTAAGGATAATTAATACCTAGACGTAATTATTGAGAACTCATTGATTAAAAATATTTTTATAGATCTAACCTTAGAGGTTTAGGATGTTCATATAATACTGTCACACTTATTCTTGCCATAGGCTAGTTTTCCCTTAAGAACTGTCTAATTCCTTATAATCCTACTGTAAAAATACATGATCCAAAGGAAAAAACATTGTATGGAGTAGGAAACTTGTTTGTAGTCCGTTTTTTATTAATTGTTCATTTTATCATTCATAGCAGTCTCAATCTAGCCCTTCGTCCTTCGGGACCATTAAATAATAAAAAGTAGTAGGAGAGGAGGATGAAAGGAGTAGGAGGAGAGCAGGAGGAGAGGAGGATACTTCTAAGGAGTAGGGATGTCTCGCTCCCAGTACATGTTTCTATGTCCATATAGGAATCAGTCGAGAACCTATATTGAAAATCGTTAAAATTATTGCTAAGAATTACGTGAACCCAAATATTTCTTTCGATGTCATATGAAATGTGAACTTTTGTGAAAGTCACGGATATAAAATTTTGTCACAATTTTATCTTAGCAATAATCTTGCGATAACGCAAGGATGAGGAATAAGGTTGAAACATGGTATTTAAAAAAATATCATGAATATATTCAAGTTTATTATTTAAACATAAGACCTATTTAGAATTATTTCATGCTAAGAAAATAGTACTAATATACTTTCTTAATATTAATTGTTACCTACTAGGGCTTAATTAGAATTGTCGTTTTTATCTACACTACTTATGCTCAAAAACCCCCTTGTATCGGAAAGATATGACTATACGATTAACAGCCTTATCAAATATTTAGAGATTATAATTAGTGTTTTTCGTGTGTGATTTAATTATATGTCAATGCGAAACCTCCTTGGAGTAAATTATTAAAAAATACTAATCTGGAGAGAAGTTACTTAGTAGAGTCTGTAGACGATGATTGCACGGTGCGATGCTCCCGCGTTCTCTCAGCTGATATACCAAGCTAAGTATTTATATTATTTTGTAATGTATTTCTGATGGTTCTTGATTGAAATATTTTATTACTTGTAATGTTAATTATTATTGTATAGAGATTGGCTTAAAACACCAACCTTCTCTAAGAGGAAAATGCCGTCCAAACTGTTTGTAAATAAGATTTAAAGACACACAACACAAGACTTTTAATATAAAACATTTTATCAATTACATTGTATTATTTATATGGTTTATCTTAAAGCTAACCCATACATATACAATAAATTAAAAAAAATAACACGTGCGTACGTGCATGATATGTATGTAAGAGATAGTGTGTTTTTGTGTATGTGTATTAGTGTTATATATTTCATAGTGGAATACTTCCGTTAAATTATTTGAAAGAATCAATAAGATATGACTAATTTCATTTTTTTAATACAATGCTGTTCATTTCACTAGAATAAAACGTAACAAGGAGTAGGAGGGACTAAATAGATTTATAGATTTAAAAAAATAACAACCTGTATATACCCAACACTTGATTGTCAAACAAACAATTTGACAGACGACATGGCAGCTACGTTCCATTGAATGCAAATGTTCACCCTCGTGTCGCGAGATGAGCTCTGATAGATCCGCACTGATGGATCTAAATAGTGTCGTTTGGCAGACCGTTTTGAGTTGTGTGCTCCTGCCCACCCTATGTGATACATGATAGTCGTTAAGGAATACTTTACAGTAGGTAGTATTTAGATAATTTGTCAAATATACAGATAGATGCTTAGCGCTATAGATCTGACTATACTGCTAGCCATAAGGAGCTTGAAATCTCAGACGGCGTTTACAGCTTCACCGGGCTTGTCGTGGTTGATAGCTGAATAGGTAGGCATTCGAAATTACTCTACGGTATGGTAGAATTACCGGAGATTTTCTTGAGAGAAAAATTAGGCTAAAATCGAATCAATTCAAGTCGTTGGGTAAGTCGCACGGTATAACTGCACCATCATTGCTTTAAACTAAATCACTGGTCTATACATATAATAAAATTGAAGCGTCTGTTTGTAATGTCAAAATAACAGTTTTTTACTAAATGCATACGGAAGTATACATGATAACTATAACAAAAAACCAATTTTTCAAATTTTTGTCCGTCTTTTGTTTGTTTCGGGTAATCTCAGAAACGGATGGACCAATTTTGACGGGACTTTCACTGACAGATAAATGATATTATAAATAATAACTTAGGCTACTTTTATTTTAGAAAAATTATTAGGGTCCGCACAAAGAATATAAAAGGGTTTTAAGTAGACCACGCGAGTGTAGCCACAGGCACAGCTAGTAAATAATAAAATCGTTAACCTTATTTTATGAATTAACATTAAAATTAATGTTACAATTACTTAATTGTTATTTAATATAAAATATTTTATTCAGTATTTCAGTATGAGACGAGAATGTTGTTGATACTTCTCGGAGGCGGCTCGTCGACGACGCTTCACTTCGCCACATCTACAGGGAATTGATTTTGACAGTTCACACGTGGTGGCTTACGCCTTGTGGCGTTTTTCATCGCGGCTTGCTTCACGTCGCCAGTGACTCTGCCAATGTAAACAGAAGTGATTTATACAATTATAATTCCAAAGTCATCCGAAGTTCAAAATTACGTCTTCTTATTTTTTCAACTTTGTATATCAAATTTGTGATATTTTTTTAAATTCAAATATATTTTTATTATACACATTTTTTTTCTTTAATGTGGTTTTGACCTTCCTATAATACTTTAACAAAGACTATCTAAATTATATAGTAATGATTTTAAAGTGATCCGAGAGTTGTTATTGACTTGCAGTTTATTTTGAGGTACAACGTTAATAAGGTAAGCAGACGATTTATTTACAGATGAATACTATTAAAATTACCATTATGGTAATTTTCATAATTTTAGTGATATGGAGTTGTCTTTTGCATATAATTTTCTTTAATTATGTTATGAGTAACTAGTAGTTTAGAGTAAACGCGTTAAATGTTCAAAAACCTTGAAACAATGTTTACAATAATTCTGAAAAGAAATGTATGTCTAAAAATTTAAGAACCTTAGAAATTTTCAAAGTTTCAATAAAAATTTCGACGGTTATTGAATATTATATTTTAATCACAGATAAATCATAGAATACTTCAAAATGTAACTGTCAGTAAATATCAAACTAAAGGCAATAAATAATAAATACCTAATCAGAATTCAAAGGCGTAAAACAAATCCATCTACTTTAATTGAGTTGTCTAAAAACCTTTTACGCTATCAAGGAAATGGTGAAACTAATGATTACGAGATAATACGTAAGAAATGGATGGACGAAAAGAAACGCTTTCCTACGTCTATTCTGAAAAAGCGAAAAAAGGCTCCTTGATGGAGAGCCGAAAAAAAAGACCGGATTTCGTCTCAGGAGAGTAAGACTGCTAGACCTGAGCACGATCGCGTGACGACAAAGGTTTTATGTCACGTCACAGCGCTGTTTATTTTGAGTTCAGTTGTATACATCGTTTAGGAATATTTTCCCCTGTCACTGCGTGATAGTTAACGCAATAGTTATTGAAGAATAAAAACCAGATATCCATGACCAGTGAGAGTGGGATGACGACACAAGTGAGTGAGATAAAAATATGGCATTTTGATTAATACGAAGCCATTGCTCAGAGCGGGCTGTGTACCATTACTAAGTAATGACCACTCCATAAAGACATGGTTAAGGTTAAAAGAAAATTACTTTATCAACGCCTTGTTTTAAATAAATATCCTGTTTCAGGAAATATTATTGTAGTAACGTATACAAGATATTGAGATGTTAGTGAAGATGTTAAAGATTCAGCCGCTTTATTGATTGCTACACAAATGATGTATTATTGAGATCGTTTATTTTGTTTCGAACCTTTCTTTCATATATAAATCGTATTTTTGTAATTTCAAGAGTTAATTTTATTAGTGTAATTAATAAGCAGATGGCGAGAAGATAGTAAATGGCTTCATTGAAAATGAAATATTTGATTTTAGTTGTTTTTTTATAAATATAATTTATCACTGATACTAGCGACTATTACCTAAACGTAATTTTTCTGTAAACATTTTGAGTTTGTTATTTTATTACTTTATGTTATATTAGATTTAGCTACGAAATATAATACTAAATTATGTGTTTTATCTATACTAATATATAAAGTTTAGTTTTTCTTTGTTTGTTTGTTTAAACGCGCTAATCTCTGGAACTACCAGTCGCATTTGAAAAATTATATTTGTATATAATTGCCAGATTCATGGGGAATAGTATAAGCTATATAACTTCACGCTATAACCCTAAAGAGCGAAGTAGTAACTATGAACGTCATAACTTTTTATCATGAATCTGTCTATCATATACAAAAATGTTTTTTTCGAATCCTACTGTTACTTTTAAAGATTAGCGCATTTAAACAAACAATCAAACAAAAAACTCTTCTGCTTTATTATACTAGTATAGACTTATAATTTAGACTTATAATTATACCTACACTTTAAAAACTATTAGGTATCAGATTTATGTTTTGTACATATATTTTTTTCATTAAAAAAATGTATTATGACATCGTTCACAGGTATTTTACTCGTATACTATAATTTAAAAAAAACTCTTTACTGGCATTTAGGTATGTTGTATACAATTTTAAGCTTCATGTATCTATCTGCTTCATCGATAGTTAATTAAAATTATTGAGAACAATTATACATTTAATTTAAACAGTCGTTTATTTAATATGGAAGTGTATGAAGTTTTAGTTGTATTTTAAATGTATGTACTTATGTATTAAAATCACTGAATAACCATTAAAATGCAATAAAAATCGTTTAATATACATGAGACAGCAAAAAAGAGAATGTAAATCGTGAGCCTATGACATTCTCATTGGTTAAAAAGGGTTAAGACAGCTGTCAGATTGGTCCACCAGCAAAGGAATGAGTAATACCTCGAGATAATCTGTGACAGATTCGTCTTTAAAAAACGCCGAAGGTTGACGCAGATAAATAGATTCAACGTATTTTTTCAAACGAGACCTTGGCTTTAATTACCTGAATTCTCACAATAACTATGTATCAAGGGACATAGTATGATAATATTTTTTTGTATTATTTGGTTTGAGAACTAATCTGGTAATTATTTGTATGGAAGATGGTTTAAATTATAATAAACAGTACATTACTGTGTGTCATTAATCAATTTTAGTAATGCTGTTAGAGGTATTATGAAATTTGATTATCATGATAACGACAACCAATGAAACTGTTTCTAAAGATCATAATCTGTGTAAGGTTTCATAGTGATAAACTCATCATAGTGACTATCTTTTATTATGTCGTGTTCAGGATTGTCCATTTTTTAATACTACACAGTTAAAAATTTTAATGATAATTTTACAAAAAATGTATTGGAATCTGACAGGCAAAACATTTAACCAAAATTAAAATCGGGTATTGTAATAATACAGAACTTTTTTTGTAGGATTTATACATAAATATTGTAAAATTACAATACATTTTTGTTGATGTCTTCACTTGTCTAGGAAAATTATTCGTATAGGTAGTATTATAATTTGTGATTAGCATACATTGTTTTGTGATTTTACTCATACTTTAATTTGTAAAACGATTCTAATTTTACAATAACAAAAAAAGAACCGCAGCTAAATGACTGTACAAGTATAGCACCTAATAGGTGTGTTCCTCCACCTAATAGCTGCACTGCTATGCTTGAGAGCCAGTTTTTCCTCTAGGCTTAGCATGTTATCAACTTGGTTATTTAACATCATGTGAGATTGTGGCTAAACGCAAAATCTATAAAGCATTTAAAACACCTGATGTTACGGTAAAATTCAAACACAAAGGCGAGCGTTGTTTATACAGCTAACGGGAGGCTGGAAGGTCAGCATAACAGTGATGAATTGACGATCACTCTGTGATCACTGTTGCTTTTAGACTTTATAAAAAAAAAAACACCGCCACAACCATTTCTGTCTTAAGGTACCAAAGATCACTCTGCTGTGTTTCGTTACAAAAGGTGTGATCGCTAACACACAATACAACATAAGGCATTCTATCTCAGTCTTTGAAGTAGCAATGTATTATTGACTAGTCTTTGTTAGGACTGCAGTCTTTTTTGAGAATGGAAGAGGAGATCCTACAAAGCTATAGGCTATAGAGATCACAGCTAATACACTGCATGCTCGTTTGCTACTCTATACCATAAACAGTTTTTTGAAGTATAAACTTCTTTAGCACCGTTGTGATTTGAAACTCGATGAAACGAAAAAGCGACAGTAAAAGAGACAACCATATACATCTCTAGGATTTAGCCTACGAGGGAATGAGATAGAATACATTTACATTATGCACGGTTAATGCAAGTCCTGATTTTCATTATTGTCATTCTCGTCAGATTGGCCTAGCGGTGTGAAAAGACCAGACTTCGTACGCAGTACGTACGAGTGGTCGATAGTTAAAATCCCGCTGATATAGGATATTTAAAAAGAACATATTTTTTATTTTGTTCTGTAGGTTTCATTTCTGACACGTGTGAACCGCTTCATACTTTTTTTGTATAATTACATGATAATATTATATTACATTTGCTTACACTCAGGCTTTTGCATACAATGTTTGATTTATTTGCCTTTGACAAACGTTTCTATGCGCTATTAAAAGCTGACTACGGATATTTAAACTTATCAAAGTTTTTAACTCTAAGAACAGGGAAGAATTTAATTAGACATTATCTACTGATTGATAAAAATCATAAGCAATCTTCACACTGGGCATAGTGTGATAAATATGGTTATTGCAACAAGCAGACTACACTTACTTTGATTAACACAGAAGCGATCGATTTGATAATGAATAGGCATAGCAAGTAAAATCGATAATCCCAAGGCAAACATTCGTAAACGTAAGGGTTTGGTTGTATAATAATTTATTTATGGGTAGGTGAGGCAACCGAAGCAGTTAGGCGGAATGGTCTCGCAATTACCAACTAATTCCTTGTCATTTGCCTGCGGCATCCACTCCGCACGACGGTCAACCCATAAGTTTCTATACGTCGGGATTTAGTATTGGTTCATTCATGAACAACTAATAGAAACAAAGATAGAAAATATATCAATATACTTTATCCAATAGTAACAAAAACGCGATAAAAATACATGGATTTTATACATCTAAACTGCGATTTTTTGAGATAAACTACTGGGAATTAACGATGTTTCTGTCACACATCATGTAAATATACATTGAAATCTACAAGTAATTTACATTCTAAAATTTTCTCAAATAAAGGTAAAGAATTGTATAGAGGATCTTGGATTTGTATAATCCGGACAAATAAATTATATTGAAAATATATATTATACCTACCAGGTCAATCTTTATAGGAAAATAATATTATGTATTACTTCGTATATGGCACTATTAATTACTACTAACTAAAATTTCTATAAAGGATCTGGGTAGTTTTATTAAAATAAGTGAATAGTTCTGTGTCAATTTATGTTTATTTAAATTTTTATTACTAACCTTATTTATTTTTTTAATAATTTTGCCCAGCAATAGATATATTTCTAATTGATTAGAATAGATGTGGCTAAGTCAAAGGTCTATACATAATCTGTACGATACCAACGCAGGATCGAAGTGAAAAATTGATTTTACATAGTGGTGTATGTACTCAGAGCTGAGCGCCTTTATCCGGAATGGTCGCGCCATTATCGGATAATCCTGTACATTTGCTTGTGGCTTCGTGAACAGTGTACCCAAGATTTGAATATTCCTAGACTAGTTAGAATTTAGCCTTTGTGTCTACAATGTTTAGTATTTAAAAATATATACCTACCTCTCAGAAATGGTTATTGTAACTGATAATAAAATATAAAAAGTGAGTTCATATTTAATATAACAAATTAGTATTTGATATGATAACATTTTTACATAACGGATTTTGTAGCTACGACGACTAAGTAGGTACTTGTTATTGTATCGAGATAAATTGATAATTTTACCGGAGATTATTATTATTTCCCTATTGACGAAACAGGTCAAAGATAACTTTCAAAATAAATTTTATTGATCTTAATGATACTACAAACAAACAAAAAAAACTGCAATTACGCTGAAGATAAAATGAAGAACAAAAATAAATGAAAAGGCTCTTGTCTCGAATTTATAAAAAAAATCTGGTGTTTATCCATCTTTTGTTTTCTAGCTAATTCCCTGAAATCCTATGTTGTAAGGGAAAGATGATACATCCGTCGGGACGTCACGCCTCCATCAATCAAAGGCAATATTTGCCATTGGCCGTAATCTGTGTGCCCAAACTCCTCAAGAGACACACACACTATGGGACAAAAATCGACTCTCACGGAAATTATATTGATATTCAATACACAATAAATGGCCGCTGTCAAAAACTTGCTGTTCGCTCCTACGGTCATCCCTAAGCTATCTGTGTCATTTGCCATTGGAAACGCTGTGTATATACATCCCTTTCCTTCGCCGTATAATCTTTAAGGCAGAGAGAGAACACAATGTATAGTGGGTTTAGCTCGCCTTTGTCACGAAGACTGAACTAATTTTTCATCATAGGGCCCACGACAGTTACAAATGCTGCCCGAACTGTCTCCTTCTTTAATAATACTTTTTATATTTTTTCAAGGGTAGTTCGCCCTCCGACCGATGAAGATTTTCATCTGAACATCGAGGGAAAAAATTGGGAGAAGCTTAAAATGCAATTTATTTGTCTAAACTCTTAAATGCCTGTTGGTACAATTAGAATATAAAACATTCGGAACATCGAATTATTGGTCGAGAGTATTTTTCATCTTATAAGTATAATAAAAACTGATTACAATAAGCGCAAATTAAGCAAATAAATAATACAGAATAAATGCATTTGATAGATTTAGGATCCTTTTAAATATATAAATTTAAAATACGTTCATTATAAATAACTCTATTTTTAAGAATGCGTCTTCAAAACTATAATAATAAAGATTGATTAAGAAATAAATAAGATTTATCTACATAAAAATATAGACGAATATTTAGTAGGTACAATCTCAGAGTTTTATACCGCAACAAACACCCTCGGTATTATAATTCGGCACCCCATCAGATCATCTCGGTGCGCTCGATCAATCACTGTACGAATCTGTCATGTTAGGTTTATGAGAAAAATTGTTAGGACGCTCCCAAGGACCGCTCTCCCCTACACTCGGTAAACAGCGATGGTTTATATTGAGAAAAGGATATTCGCTTTAAATAAACAATACAAGTCTATATCGATGAATCAGAACTTAATATTTTATTTATACTTAGAACTAATATAATTATTCGTAATGTACGTGTATAACGTCAGCATATGGTTATATATCGCTAATATATTTTTCATGACTATGATACGCTGACTTACCTGGAATTAAATAGTTAAATGTAGATTAAGTTCTCGTTATGAAAACCGACTCAAAGTAAATATTATGAAGAAAATAGTCTTACCTACTTGAAATTATTTGTCTAAGCATTGGAAGGTCAATGCGACGCGGCGGTTCCCACGCTAAACCATTACTTACAAAGTTTTATACTAACATTTGCTATCTTAAAAACTCACAAAACTATAACCTATGTCTACGAAGTGATACGAAGCTTGCCAACGGTACTGTAAAGAGTTCAAGAGTTGCAAAATTAATTTTGTACTTTTGTAGGTATTTCGAGAGAATTTCCGCTAATCGTCTAGAAAAAAATATATTTGCCGATTCAGCGGAGGCTTTTTTCCACTGATAAATGTTCTCGGAATATGTATCTGGCAATTTAGTTGTTCGGATCCTTTTGTTTCATTAAGTGCTTTAGTGGGTTTTTGTGTTCTTTGGGAAATCTGGCACGTGTCTTGTTGAAAGAAAATGAAATATTTATGTTACGAGTTATATGTGGGTATCATTTTTATTTACAACAATATACAATAACAACTATACTATTTACTATACAATTTTATTGTATTTGTTATAATATTATTTATATTTAATGTAAGTAAAGAAAGATATTGAATTACTTGCGATAAAAAAAAATAACAGCTTAATTATTTACTTATTTGTTAGTAAACTAATAAGTCAGGTAAAACATACATTGAGTTATTTGGCAGGGAAGGCGGATAGATATTGAAATTCAAATGGCTGTCCGTGATTTAGTATTCATTTGACGTGATGGAGGCTTTACTCCGGTTTAGGTTTCGCCGGGCGTCGTTTTCTCGTACATCATAGCGAGCCACGCTTGAGATAATAAGGCCAGCGACACAATCAGCTACGCGAGAACTTTTATATATTATAGGCAATGTATGAAATGCCGGCGTTCTATAGGATCCCTGGGCATTCTAAAGAATGGCAAATGCTATTTAGGCAAAGTATGAAATACATTCGTTTCGAATATCACGTGGAAGTTTTTGGCGGGATCTCAATGGGTCATGTGATGTGTGGGTTTTTGTTTTAGATTTATAAACTTAAGTTATTTGACCCTATATTATGTAATTTTGGCGGCATTTTATGTTATATAGTTTGGTTTTTATGCCAAATGTTATTTAGTCAAAGTATGAAAAATACTGAATAGTTCTGTAGAATAGAATAATAATTCTGAAAAGGTTTCTGAATAGTCGTTCTCGGAGTAACGATCATGAGACCGTGGCGCTAATACTACCAATAGCCAATAGCAAAGTCGGTATTTTGTAATATTGTCACTCTTATTATTTTTTTAAATAACTTACCATAAAAAATCTTATAAATAATATATCTAGATAAAATTATAAAAACTAAATTGTAAGACAATAATGAAATACAATCAATTTAATCTCGTAGGCATATATGTTGGAGATATCATTATCAGCAGGATACCAAAATTTCCCTCGATATCGTCGTTACGGAAACACAGATCTTCTGGACGTCATCCGATTTAGTGCAAGCAGCAAGTTATTCTTGTTTATTTGGGGTTATCCCCTGTAGATTCCAACCTCCCTATTTTAGCTAATTATACAGAATAGTTTAGCTTACAATTCTTACAATGGTTACAATTCATTTATAAATGAAGAGAAGCGACAGATCGTTAAAAATTAAAAATTTTCACTTGCCGGTTTCACGTAATTATTATAAGAAGTTTGTTTAATAATAAATTTTTCAACATATTTGCTCAAAAATGCATTTACCTTGCATATTTATGTAATGCACTTTTTATCAATACATTTGTCTCATTTTAATACTAAAGAGAAATTGAGATGAAAGATGTAATTCTAATTTTCACCACGCGAACGTAAATGCGCAAATGCGCGCCATTTTCATATTAGAAACGTCAAAGGTTGCTGCGACTGTCCGACTGATATTTATAAACAAAATAATAATATAAGTTCAAGTGCGGAATCTGATTTTAACATGGCATCAACTTCACCACATATCTTGAATGAGGCGCAGATTCAGGTAAAAATTCTAAGAGTGACCTATTCGTATAATGTCTTATTTGCTATAAAAATAATCTAATGAAAAAGTTTGCTTCATTACCTATTGTACTGTTTTCTCGCAATAGTTTTGAAAAAACGTATGACACGCGTGCGGAATTGGTTTTTACAAACTCGTTACTAGGGTGCATTCGTCTACTCGTTTGTAAAAACCAACTTATCGCACAAGTATCATAAATAACTATTACGGATACGTTAGATAAATTAACACCAAAAATACTAAACTTTGTACTGTGGATTTTCGTTCATTTGAATTATATCAGTGTATCACCAGCATAACTAGGTTGACGGCGGCGTAATCCCAAAAGATTTCCACTTGGAGCGCGCATCATCTTGCGTCGCCCCACCGTGGCACCGCTACACATTCTAAATAATAAACAGTATTTACTATATTTATACACAGATTCTACTTTTATTATGTTGTGTTTTATATACAATTAAATTCGAATGCGTCTAAATGATTTGCCGATTTAATACACAGAAACTCAGTACATATGTAGAAGATAACATGTGGGAATAAGTAGAAATCTTGGGGTGCATGAAAGGAGCTTCCGCGAATGTCGACACCAGAGTATGTCCGGCATACCCTGGACAGTCAGTCCCGATTCTAACTTCATGGACTGGCCACTCTTTTGACTACAGCACGATTTATTTTCTTCTTCTTCTTCTTGTGCCGACAAGTAGGAGCAAAATTAGAAATCTTTAATTTCTTTATTATACTCTATATAAATAAAATGATTGATGTTTGTCGTTGTGCGTGCACTACATAAAAGCTACTGGATAGATTTTGATGTATTTTTTTGTTTAACATCTTAGATACTTGGTTCTTAAAAAAAAACACTATATTTCATGGTTAAAAATAATTCTGTAGTCCACGCTAGTTCATAATAAAAAGTTTATTATCGGGCACACCAGTTAAGTTACAAAACCATCTAAAATTTAATATTAACTATACATAAGCCTCTCTTGTTCTTTACAAACATAAGAAAATGTATGTTTAATATAAAGTATGTGTCTACGCCAATAATAAAAAAGTAACTCTACATGATACAGGTAAACTTGAGTAACTGATATCATATATTAGGTAACCGATACGATGCAAAGGTCAAAAATGTACTATAATTTTTATTTTCTCTAGTCACGCCACCAGACTTAAATTGCCTTTTGCCCATATTTAAAAGGGCTCACTTACAATAAAAGATCAAGAGATTGTTTGTTTGTACGAAGGCGCAACTGGAACTACCAGTTAGATTTAAAAATCCTTTTTGCATTTGTTCAGGAAGGTTCAACTTGATGTTACAACCTAAGGAGCTGAGCAGTAATCATGAATTTCAAGCAATCTGGCAACCTGTAGGCAAGCATGGGAATCATGGTGCATGGTGGTAGGGCATTTCCTAATGCCCGCCTAACTAGCTAACAGCCACAAGTTGAAAATCTGTCGCCAGGCACCAATAGGTGTGCTCCGGCAACTTCCACTTCCACTGGGTTTAATGTGTTATCATCTCGAGCCACATCGTCACTAACATCAGGTGAGATTGTGGCCACTACGCCAAACCTATAACGATATAAAAAGTGAAAACAAAGCCTACACTGAACGTGTGCGTTAGCGGCGGTGCATTGGAGTGTTAGTCGAATAATTTAACATGGGTGAACTCGTGGAGTACGACTAGTTCGTATATAAAATGAAAGCATTTAATTGAAAAATATAATTTAATATGTCGTGTAAATAATACGTAACGCAAAACATTGCCTTTACGAATATACTCAAAAACCGATGTTAATAATGACACGCTATGTTCAAGTTATTGTTTATATTCATTTTTTATTAACTCAATAATTTGACTTATCATATTCCACATGAAAACAATCGTTTGATTTACATTGAATTGTTTGTGAAATTACAGAAATCAGTTCTGGCATTGGACAGGTGATGAAGAAGCATTCGTGAAGATTAACGTCGCGAAATTTTTTAGGTGGTGCAGTAGAGTTGCAGTTGTGGACTGATGCATTCGCTTTGGGACACAAGGGGTTTCGATTGATGCTCTCACGACACTCGACGTATAGCAATCGTTACAGCGCTGATGTTACTGAAATTCTGTTCGAACGTTCTTTTGTTACGTGCCGTCTATTTACTCGTACCTACATTTATGTTTAATGCTAAAGGTAAAGTACATTTTTATATTTCGTATAGAACTATTTATAATTAAACATAACTTTGTTCATAGTTTATTTTAATGCTTAAATACAATTTTTCAATTCATTTCAATAGCATGGAAATGTGGTAAAACAAGAGATGTTGATACTTTGAAAATTGTATTGGATTGTGTTTAAAAATTTAAGAAGGGCCGGAATAGTGACACTTATTAAAAAAAATGTTTAGTACCATAATGTAAATATTTTAATTAATATTAGGTTTTTAATAAACAATAATCTATATTTAAACACAAGAAAAAGATTCGATAGACGGGAGAACACAAAAATCATTTTAAAAAGGATTCATAAATTTTAATTTGTGTAAACTTGTATCGAATAGGTATATCAGTTCAGATCAATAAGCAATTTATTTGTACTGATGCCTACTCGAATTAAATAGAAATTTTGTCTGTACATAGCTTTAACAACTGGATTATAATATAAAGTACGTTAGGTTTTCTACAAGCTCCGGCTGGTACGCACATATTAATTTTACTCGGTATTTCCGAACTGTCAATTAAGTCGTTGTTGAGTACGTAAAAAAGATATGACATATCAATAAATTTTCTCCGTTTATACAGTGGGTGTAAGAGTATATGAAATTGTTTATAGCGCGATGTGTAATCGGATACGAAGATTTTAGTTTTAAGTTGTAAGTAACGAAGGAACTGTTTATAGATACTCAATACGAGGTACATAGGTATACCTATATTATAAATGGGATTCCAAATTTTAGAGGCATATTCAAGATGGGTTCGAACAAAAGCCAAATAAATATTTTTTGAAGTTTTGACAAAGAGCTAAAAAAACTTAGAAGCTTTTTTGAAAACACTGTCAAAACATTTATGAATATTAAATTTAATTAAACCAATTTTAACGAATAGCACAATATAATTTTTTTAATGATTGTTAGGTTTGTAATGAACAATAATCTATACTTAAACGGTTTTAAAGCAACTAGAACTAGGTGGGAAGCATTCGCAAGACTGGCTGAAACATAAATCTGACTAGGCAGCTCGGTCGCGCGGAAACTTTTTGAATTATTAGTTTTAATTTCCGCCTAAGATCCGCCGAGCATCCCTATATCTGTCAGCAGACATATATTGTACATACAGATATATGTTTATTATATTAAAGATTAGACCTATATATGGATTTAAGATTTTTTAAAGACTATAAAAAACAACAGTAAACTCGTGTAAAACACTTCTTCTTTATTATTTACTGTTTCGGCGTTTGGCTTTAATCTCAACTAATGTTAAGTGACGATGTGGTCCAAGATGGTAACAAGCTAAGCTTAGTGAAGGATTGGCTCTTAAATGCAGCTGCCGGAAGCGATCTATAGGTGATTGGCGATAGATTTTCAACTTGAGATTAGTATTAGCTATAGCCAGGCGGGTGTCCGAAAATGCCCCACTTCAATGGTTTCATAAAGATGTTTTCCTGTATGAAAAGATCAGAAATTATCTGTTAATAAATAAAAAAATCTTGATCTTATTTACTTATGTAGGTAAACTACCCTACTAAAATACTTAACGAAGTGCAGCGAGACGGCAAGATGATGGTGACAAGAAAGCAATGTCGGCAAGCACTTAGAAATAATGCTTATTGTAATCGTCTAGAATCGAGATTTGAATATTACACTACCTTTTATACCATTTTTAGTACCTAATGACGTCATAACTTATTTATTAGAATCAGAACATACCTATAGTAATATTATAAAATATCAAATATTATTCAAATATTTTACAACAATATAACATAAATAAATAAAAATCTACATATATGAAATAGTAGATATCCTATTTAAATGACGTGTTCGCAGAGAATGCCGATCCATGTAACACTACTAGTGAATTAACTCACCACAAGGTAAGCCAGATATAAATAAGACGTATCGCCGTAAAGACATATTTATATATGAAATGAGTTATATAGTACGCTATACAGTATTGTATCTGAGATCGCAAACGATCTTAGCACTCTATTAAGATAGCTACAGTTTATTATTGTGTGGTAGCGTAATTACACACCGTGGTTGAATCGCCACCGGCTGAGGCGTTGCTGATTCTGTTCCCGTTGCAGATCGAACCTGAGATACGTGGGCAAATAATGTGTATGTGTTAATACTTGGATACTCAAGAATAGTGATTGTGTTTGATACGTGGGAACAGCCTCTTATTTTCATTGATACAGAGCGACCTATTAATTTCGTAAATCAAAATTATTATATTGAATAAATATCGCATAAGAAGTAATTATATTAAGAAGTAAGAAGATATTAAGTATTAATTCTTAATATTATATTATAATATTAAGAAGATATTAAGATATTAAGAAGTAATAAGAAGTAATTAATAAATAATTTCGCATAAGAAGTAAGTGTAATGTAATATAATTTATTATTGTGTGCAATTATAAAATATTTGCGGTATTATGTTTCATAGTTTTATCTCTAATAAAATAATTTCATTAAATCATTGTTTGTTTTGACTAACGTTAAATTAAATTCTATCAAAATTTCAGAATAAGTATCATTGTTAAAAAATAATTCAGTTTTAGTCTCAGTTCGGAATCACGTCAAATAGAAAATTTGACAACTTTGGAAACATTAGGGCTTTATTTTTTGTAAATTATATTAAAATGTTTTTAATATCTAAACTAAAAGTTACAATGAACACTTAAAACTTGACATGCTGTCGGTAAATCGCTTAATCTCACTCTGAATAATTATAATAATAAGTTGGTGGGGTATTTAATTGATAAAGGTAAATATACAAACACTCGATATATACAATACACAAATAAAATCGTCCAGCCGATAGGATTAATAAATTTGTCTAGTGGAAACGCAGTTCTCCCTTTTTGCGTGTGTTTCCACATTTTTCACGCAATAAATCATATTTTTTCACCGGTAGCGCTTTTTGCGCTGGCGTCCTTTCGGTTTGTCCGAGCGTACTGTCATTTTTTCACTCTGACATGGAAGTTTGCACTTGGTGATTTTACTTTTGTTGTGTACTCAATATTTATGATTTATTTGAATGACGAAAACATCAATTATTAAGTATTTTACATCCATCTATTATAAGTAGTAATCATTGTACTATGTATGTATAACTAATTCGCACCAAACTTTCTGACCGGTCTGAACACAGCGACGAGTCCGAAATTGTGCATGGTATGGTATGGTATGGAATGCATGGTGGAAGTTGAATATATAATACTTAGAACGCCATAACAATATGTTATCATGCTGTTAGATAAATCATTAATTTTATTATTGTTATTAAATATCTGTAATAATTGTAGCTACATTTGTATTCTGCGCAAACTAAGTCACCTATGTTCAGAGCGGTCATAAAGTTTGGCTTGATGTGTACCTACCTATATGTAAATTGTCTTGAGAATGACCATTATATTTGCTACTGTTCTTTTAAAAGAAAAAAATAGTAGCAAAATAAGCAAAGTTGTCAGCATTATTTTTGAGAGATATAATACAGTGTTACTTACTATTCATGGTAATTAAATATTTTAATGAAACTTCATAAAGCACATTGAAATAATTAATTTTAAAAAATATCCTTAAGTGAAATGAATAAGTAATGCATGAGCGTGCTGAGGGGCGAAGGGGAACCGTTTAAAATATACGCAGTAAATTTTCATTTAGCTACCACAACGAGAATAATTTAATTTAATTGCCAAATCATTAAGTTAAGCACGTAAATATTAGTCGGCACTAGTACGACCGTATTAATAAACTCGGCATTAACAAAATAAATAAAGAAATCAATGACGTATCTATCTTATGGAAAAAATGGCGGAGTCTATATTAATACGTGACCATAAATTAAAGCGTGGCTTAAAATTAAGACAACAAGCCTCTTTAATCTACAATAAATGGTCGTCGCTCGGAGACCGGTTTTCGAGATGGAGGCGCAAAAGAAAAAAGAAATAATCCGGTCCGAAGCGGGTCCAAAATATGATAGGCATCCATAATACAACATGGCCGCTAAGCTCCTACACCCCTCTCGGTCTCGCGTGTACATTTTATATAAAACCATCCTACTTCATTAAGGTTGACCACATGTGGAGTGTTCTGCTAAGCCTAACCTTGATATCATACTCTCAGCTAATACGGGGTGTCCTAATAAAGTCCACAACGCTTACAATTCGTTATGAACGTTCATAATAATTTTATAACTATTTAAAGACATAAAATGAAGAATAGTAATTATATTTAGATCCAATTAATTAAATAGTTTATAATAATAAGGAAAGTTAAAATAGGCCAACGCACACATCATTGTTCTCCTACCAGTACCTATTTGCTTGCCAGATTTTTTGACATACGTATATTTACTTATAAACTTTCTCAAAGAATAGGCAAAAAGATTTCGTAATTACTTTAGCGCATTAATAACAAACAAACAAAAAATCCTTGAGTTTTATACTATTCCTACATATTATACATATACGGCTTTCTTAAATCTATTTTACCATAGTTTTCAATGATTGTAAACGCTTTAGGTATAGTTTAAAATCATAATTAAAAATATGTGTGCAGCAGTTCACACGTGTCAGAAGTGAATTATTTTTAAATATACTATATCACCGGAATTCGAACTATGGACCACTCGCGCGTACTGCGTATGAAGTCTGGTCCTCTCACACCACTATGCCAATCCGACGACGATTACAATCATGAAAATCTGGACTTGCATTAACCGTGCATAATGTAAATGTATTATATCTCATTCTCTCGTAGGCTAAATCTTATAGATGTATATTGTTGTCTCTTTATATTGTTGCTTTTTCGTTTCATCAAGTTTCAAATCACAACGTTGATGAAGAAGTTTTCACTTAAAAAAAACTCATTACGGTACATATAAACATCCTATGTGTGTTGTCGATGGGTCAGTCCTCATCGTCTGCGATATATCCGGCAAACCCCGCGCCGCTCGCGACCACAGCATTCCACATTATCACGGGAACCACCTTATTAAATAAAACCGCTTAAGCACGTGAATCTACTCGCCAGTACCATAAATCTCAGGAAAAAACATAACGTAAGTAGAAATACCGAATTTGTAAAAAAAACATGCATAATATTCATATAATAAAAATGTTTTGTACCTCTGGCTGCTGACTGTTGTAATTTATTGCGTTTATTACGTCAGTACATTATTCATAATTTATTTATTTTATATTCCGTATGAGAAAATTATAAATTAAAACTGTTTACAATAATTTCAAAATAAAAAATTATAAAGAAAAACAATGAACACTTAATAATCACCATTATTACTTATTTTGTGTTATATAAAATTTCTTTTAACCGCCGATATGCAGTAATTTCGTACTCTTTCCTTAGGAGAAAATATACCCACAATAAACTTGTCATAAAAAAATATACATATAGGAAAATGTCTTGTTACAATAACACAATTAATACAACGTAGATAAGACCTTAGGTTGTGAGAAATTAATTATTTTGGAACGTAATGTTTGCAAACATAGAAACATATGATATCATAATTAAAGAAATAAATAAAAATTATATCATAATGAATTGAATACCTTAGAGTGTCGATTGAAAAAAAAGTTATATAACTTTTAAGCAGTAACTTAAAATGATTGAACAGTATTTTCACGAATATTAGCACATTAACATATTACATATGTGACTTAAATGATTTTAGCACTTTAAACACGTTTATACGAACTGACCAAGACAGAATATAGGCAAGTACTGGCCGTAGTAGCCAGGTGAAACCGAAATCTTTTTGTTATTGGCGAATAATATGCAAATTGTATTCTAATCGGCGGGCGGTCAATTGTTACAAGCTTGTTTCACTGCCATTATGTCAGACATGTGTGGTCCTTCAGACGAACAAAAGGGCAGTCACTTTCCCTGAAATTCTTTCTAAATATATTTATAACACCTTCGTTTTTGTGTATTTTAGTCTTGTTTCCCGTTTGCGGGCGTGACGCGGTCAAAGTGATTGTAAATCAGTAAACATTTCTATTGATGTTCATAGTGAAAGAGAGTACCTGTTCAAATTTTGCACAGCACTTTCTCCGTTATTTGTATCAAGGGGTTTTATCCTTGAGTTCTTAAGCTAATTATACTAACTTACATTCTTATTTTTCAAATACAAGTTTTGGTTTCCTTGTGTTTCGTTTTACTTAATTTTTAAATAATGTTTTTTCTTGAAATACAATGCATACTTGTGTAAGTAAGAATTGTATGTTTCTTAGATAGAGACTTGTACTTGTAAATTAAATTTACTTTCTATTAGTGTACAATACAATACCATAATATCATTATTAGCTTTACATGACATTTGAATTAATATAATTTTGCATATAAACAAAATATATCATATATTTTTCAGTATTTACCTACACACATCTAAAATCCTATTTGATGATAAAACAGTGAAATTGATTAAGCGTGGAGAACCAGTGCCATCTTGTTTTGCAAATAAAGTCGTATATTATTATATTTTCAAATAAAATTCAACTCAGATATTAGGTACCTTAAAAAAATGTTAAAACAAAAATGAAACCATTATACAATTGATGTTATCTACTTTTTATAGGTATTTCGATCTTTAAAAGATCTTCTTGTATAACGTTGCAGTTATAAATTTATTTCCGTTTTTAACAATATCTCTTTCATAATAATCCCATCTGTTAATAATGCTGTCAGTGCATTCAAAGACATGCTATAACATATCAAATCAAAACAGAAGTACCTAATCATATGACAATAGATATATAGTATATAGTATATACTATATATTATATATATATACATATATATTATAAGCAGAAAAGTTTGTAAATGGGCTTTATAAAAAATCTCTGAAACTACTTATCTGATTGTATAGAAAGCTACGTTTTGCTTATGTGTTATTGTTATTCAGTTTTATATTTCATAATTTTAATTAACGTTAATTAAGATGCAGCGTGGGCAGATCCGCCACTAGGTGGACTGAAGACCTAGTGAAGGTTGCGGGAACCAGCTGGATGTGAGCAGTCGTTGTGGCGATCTTTGTGGAGGCCTATGTCCTGCAGTTGACGTCTTTTAGCTGAATGGGTGGATGGATAGAAGTCGCGTGCAGATGCTGGTAAGGTACCTACAAAACAAAAAGTAATAAATCACAAGAATATTATTTAGTAGAAAAATTTTCATGACGAAACTAATTACTCTTTTAATATTAATTATCTAAAAAGTAGCCAAAACAAACATCATCATAAATAAAACACGGCTTTTAACATGACACGATAAAAATTAAATAGCAAATTTTAATTAGTTCATACTGCTTGAATTGAACACTTGGAAACAAAGCTATACTTTCTTTAAGTTATACTTCTCGGATGCGGACTGAACGAATGGATTTGCTTAGCGTTTTAACTCACCTGTACAGTACAGGCTACAAGCTGTTCAAGGCGACAAGTTAATAATTTTACATTTTTTATAAAATGCTTAAGCTACTATGGGACCGCAAAATAACGACTTAAAAACCACACATTTTAATATGTTACAGTAAATAAAAATAATACATTATAGTAATATATAGTATAGCCTTGAATAATGTGACACCTACCCAACAACTCATTATCACGCCCTGCCAGTAATAACAGATGTTCTTAATATGATACGATTATTAATAGTAAACTGTTTTTTTTACTTACATCTAGACATTTGTAGACTTAGTAACAAAGCCTAACTATACTCATCGGATTAGAAATAAACTTTATAATTGACATCCACGCTCAAGTGTGCGGTCCGAACCTTACAACCAGTTCGTGGTATAAACTTGGTTGATAATATATATTTCTTAATTCAGTTTTGTATAACTATCTAGATTTGTTTAATAATAAAATTAAAAGCATTTAAAGTAGTTGTAAAAATCAAGACAGTGTACTAATAATTGTACATTAGGAATTTTTAAGTTTTGTTTCCATCTAAAAGCTTTTCCTTTATTTTTATATCAACACTTAAAAGTGATTTAACGTATAGTTTTATATTTCGACCTGCTTCGCAAGGCCCATAGGACAAAGCTACTAATTCTATTGAAACACCATTATCTAATAACTGGATATTCGATCCATCACCGCAACATAACACGTCCCCTCACTTACATGTCATTAATCAGAATCTATAAATATTACGCCGACACTTGTGTGTCGAATTTTTGGTTCTTTTTCATCTATACATTTGTTGATACATGGTGTTTTATGAAACAAAAGTAATGAAAAAAAAAAACTAATATCTCTAGAAACCAGCGATGATCGACATGAAAATTTTTATGATCTTGCAATAAAACAAAAATGTTACAAACGTAGTCGTTACAATGTCGGTCATTATATTATCTTTCTATACGTATATGTGAGTTTTCGATGTACAGCCGATGAATTCAGGCTTGAAGATATTTAAGACTTGGGACGATATGAGAGGTGATTGATTGTAAGGATGGCAAAAATCCGGAGCAGTCGAGAACTCATAGACATTATATCTGAAATAAGTATAATCACTAAGAATGAGAGTTTCGTACATTAGTTTTTGCTTTAAATTTATATTTTGCATACTCAGTATAACAAAAGTACCATCAACGGCAATCCACGAGTACTTATTAAATGATTACACGTCATCCATGATTAATGATTTTCACTGTTCTCAATGTAAGAAGTCCTTCGGCTATAGAGGGATGGTTAAGACGATTTGCAATAATAAATAAGTATATTACGATACAATTTAGAAAGGGTTTGTAATACTGTGTCATACTAGGCAATTTCTTCTGCAGTGACTTAGATTTCTGAACAGGCACGAAATGATTATAATCAGGCCATTATTGTTCTGCCTATTGATGCGCTTTGATGACTAGCAAAAAAAGAAATGAAAACGTGGCAACCATAATCTCTTTCAGTTTTATATTCTACATATTTTCAATATGTTAAGAAATATTTCAATAGAGTAAAGTACCTTAATACTTTGTAATAAGCAACTAATTTAAAAATATTAATTTGTGATCGTAATAGTTTTCTCGTCGCTAAACAAAGCCGATGACTAAATCGTCTAACGAATACCCTGCATTTCGACGAACATTAGTTGAAGTGCCTGAACATAAAACTGATAGGTATGCAATATATCGAGTGGGATCATCAATCTGGAACTGATTCAAATGACATCGACGCTTTTGAACGTCGATGTTACCATTATTGTCTGAAATAAACGGGTATTCGTGATTATGCCTAAATTATGAAAATGTTATATATGGTTGCTTCTGTAATGAAACAATGATATGACCTAATTGATATTATAATTGTACAGGATTATAATAACTTTCTCATGTATCGGGCATTAATCACTAGACAGATATAATAAATAACACTTAATTTATATTGTTATTAGATTATAAATAAAAAGGAATTTACTTGTAAAATTAAACTATAATTTAATTATAAGAGCAGCTCGGGTAAAAATAATTCGAAATGTTTAGAAATGTCAAAAAAGCGAGTCATTTTTTTAAATTACCTTTTAAGGCTAAAAAACTGTTCTTGTACTATTTTGTCATTTTCAAACAACTCTAACAAGCAACAAGATGGTGGCTCTTGTGTTAAAACTGTGCACTGACAACTGAAATTGCACGTTTCAATAGTCTACTTCATTTCACATGTGCTTAATAACCAAACTATATCACTCAAAATGCCACTAGTATTCCATAGTATAGAGTCAAATTACCTTCGTTTATATTTGATCAAACTTCGAAAGCACACTATAAACGTTTAGATTACATATATTTAATTATGATTTGATAATGGTATTGTGATACTATCGTGACATTGCAAATTGATGTTAAATATTTTTTACTATTAGGAATACTAGCTACCTACAACATGATTTACTATTACGCTCATTTATATGAAAAACAAAGTTACTACCGTAATATGATCAAATCAACACCTGCGATTTCCACTACGTATTGATTTTACATAGGAAGTATTTATCGAAATTTATATGGATCGATGTAAAAATAACATTCAGAAATGAATGTATCGTATAGCTTCATGGTTTATTTGAATTTGAATATAATTTATTTTACGTACAACATCAGAAATTTCCAACAGAATTTGACTAAGTCGAAATTTTGTTGTCCTGGTCTTCGTTAGTTATTCTGTATAGATAATATATACATATCATAAAGCTCTACGTCTCTCTGTCTATCTGTCCGTTTGTATTCTTTTCACGCGAAAACAAATACTATTTACATGGTTTTTCCTTGAATTCATAATCTGGCCAGGTATATATTTTGTTACATAAAGTAACATACGAAACAAGAAGTGACGATATTCGTGAATCATTCCGGAAAAAGACGCTTTTGGAGCTATTAAATGCTTAAAGCTAAGTAAACTAAAAGAGATATATCAAATTACTATTCTACGTAATTGTAGATCTTAAAAAGACTAAAGACCTTCTAAGCATCACCCATAATAAGAATTTTTGAGGCAGCACAATTCACGCGTGTTCTCGACTGCTAGCATTCTGTAGTACACACGAGCGGAGCCGCGGGCACAGCTAGTAACCAAAGAGAGGAAGACCAACTTCGTTTTTATTTCTCTATAATGGATAACGCAAGTTGGATGAGGAATCAATTATATGTGTGGAAAGGTGCTACTTTAATTTGGAAGTTTAATTTGTTAGAAATTCATTAATCATCTACAGGATCACCGTTGCAATTACAGTTTCTGTTATTAATTTACTAAAATGATGACGTTTGTATCATTCCAATTCGAATGACGGAGAAATAGAAACAAATCGAAAAATCCATCACAGGAAGTGAGATTAGCATCAACCGTCAGATCGACACCATGACGTGAAATAATTCTGTCCAATAATAGGGGAGTCCGCCCCCTTACGATGCATGCGGGCATTCGAACCATGTACTACGGCATGCAATCGAATCGGATTCATTTGTATTGTACTCCGCATACCGATGGCGTGTAGTGGAAACAGGACTGCCGTACGCTTACGATAGGATTATACTACGCATTTAAAATATTTTAGATTATTATTTTGATTTAATAACATAAATACTATGTATTTGAAAACATTTTATTAAAAGCTGGCGTCATTTCAAATAGAGCCCAGAACGATCTTGATAATTCGTTTTTCCTTAATTTGGAGCTAGCTGCATATACTTGTCCATTTTTAGTGCTACTAGTTGTTCTCCACGGTTTCACTCGTGTTTAACTGTTGCTGTTTTGGTCAGGTGGCCATGGACCATACCATACGGCCTGTCCGCACCCGCGCAGATTCTTCGTTTTCTTAGCGTAGGTACTTTCTGACTTACACTTTGTATGGTAGTTGCTCCAGTCCTAAGGCTCATGGCGCATTGTTTAATCGACCTTTTTTTAGACTTTCCTCAATAAATAAGCTATAAAACGCAAAGAGTATTTTTCATATCTGACTGGTAGTTTCCGAGATTAGCGCGGTCAAACAAACAAACAAAAAAAAATCTCTCGAGCTTTATAAGATTCTTATAGATTATCAACATATAGCTTAATATATTATTTCTATGTTCACTAATACACTTTTTGAATTTTTATGGTAAGCATTTATTTGAAACATTAAAATCTTTAAATCGAATGTGTTAAGTGGGACGACTTTTTTTTAACTGTAATTTTATCTTTACTGCTTATCCTCTATGGAAAAGCGTAGTGGCATGTGACCTACATCCTTACTCAGGTTAGTTTCTATGTTATTCTGAAAACTACATTCAAATTAGTTTGGCAGATTTCAAGAGAATCACGTTTAAATAGAAAACTTACGATTATTTCCTTATTGCGATTATACTTTCCTAGTTGGTCAAATTTATAAAATAAATAGTTGAGAAAATCTGACAAAATAGTAGATATATCTTGTTTTTTAATTCCTGTTAAATAATAACTTCAATTAAACGATGTAGACAGTAGATAAATGTTTTTCGATACTTAGGAATCAATAGCGTGTTGTGACATTACGACTTAATGAAATTCAGAAAGTCGAGATAATTAATTTGGCATCTGAATCGTACATATATATATATATGATAGTGCAGATGAATGATTTTACTAATTAAATTCGCAATTTTTTGTCGTATTTCTGCAGTCAGAAATATCACCGTCTGTCGACAGCCATTTTTCAGCATCCAACGCATTCACTATCACTCTGCCCGCGCCAAAATGTACATTGTTTTATTCGTCAATTTGGATCAGCAGCTAAAGTTTGATATATTATACGCAAGAGAGATTTCATGTGATTCTATAATAAGATTCGCTATAACTGTTACTTAATAGACTATTAAACTGCGCGAGGTTATAAATATAGATCGAAGAGTCACCGCCGCGCAAGCGCTATATTTCATAGAAACAGTTAGTTGATTTTAATATCATAATACCTAAACGCAATTTATGACCAGTCATACAAATGAGGTCCTTAAAACAGGAAAATATATTATGTATTAATTATATCATTCATTTTCATTCACTATATATATTCATATTATATTATATTCAATTCATATTGCCTGTCAATTGAGGAATGACCTGTAATTCCCGTGTACAATTTTCATAAAAATCGCTTGTAATTTTCTTTATGATTTCTGTTTTGTGTATGTATGAATCTGTTCTCTACATGGCGAAAGGAGTAACTATGCTAAATTTCAAGTTAAATAGACTAATAGTACCGGAGGTCTCGTGATGAATGAATGAATGATATTTGTCTTATAATATTTATGTTATATTATAGGCATTTTATGAAATGAGAATAAGAGAATAAATAATTATATCACATAAATCAGGTTGGAATTAGATGATAATTAATAACTTCTATAATTAATTACAGCACTTCACTACACTAATTCTTGATATAGATAAAATTATCAACAATTAGGTTACTTATCGCTAAGTTGAGTTATAATCGAGTTACAAGTCCATTCGGTTATCTTAACGGAATATGTATACAGTAGATAATAAGCATACAACTTGGTTACATAATTTGTACTGACTACTAAATAGTTGGTACCAAAAATTTGAATTAATAAATTACATAATTTAAATGTAAATTTGAAGATAAAAAAATTTAATTAGAATACTGCAATATGAGAATTAAAAACCGGCCAAGTGCGTGTCGGGCCATGTGCTGTCCCGACACATTATGCAGACTTAGAAGCGGGCTTTAAGTTATTTTCAATGGAATTTGTATTAAATGTAAGTACATTTTTATTTGCTTCTCCAAGTATATTACACGTTTCCTTGTAAAGCCTACTTAGCTGTGACAATTTCGTTATAATTACCTATATAGGTACTACTGCCGTGAATTTTTAACATAGATATCCAAAATACCCATTTAGCCCATTTAGCTAAGCCGCGGACAGACAGAGGACGGACATGGCGAAACTATAAAAGGATTCTTGTTGACAATAATTATACTTGTTGATAGTAATGTATGTGGGCATACATTCAGCTTTATGTAATAAATTACAATACCTTCAATTAGTTTAATGTTCGTGGAGCACAGGTAGTAGGTACGGTCCGCACGGTACAAGCACAGTTAAAAAAAATTCTTTGACGAATAATCATATTGGTTTTTCTCTGGATGGCTCAGTGGCTCAGTTTGAAGTCTCTGCATTGAGCTTGATGTTTCAGTGAAAGAAAAAGTAGTTATGAAACAATAGCATGGGCATTTTTTATTGCCCGCTTGGCTAGTTACCACACTTAAGTTGAAAATTTCTCGCCAAGCACCTAAGTGTTAATAATAATAATAGTTAATGAAGTTAATAATAAGTGTGTTCCGACGGTTGTACTTGATAGTTAGTTCCACCACTGGGCTTAGCCTGTTACCATCTTGAATCACATAGTCAGTTAACATCACATGAGAATGTGGCCAAATATTATAAACCCTATAAAAGTATTTAAATAAATGAATAATACGTAGATATGTGTTTTGTTTAATATCAAGTAAGGACATTTTTATATAAATTGTAGTTTTCTTATGAAAATTAGTATAATGAAGTAAGTTGAAAATTACAAAGGGTGATACTCGTAAGACTTTCAAAAAGGACGTAACGCGAGCGGTAAAAACTCCCTTTGTTGCCGCTCGAGCGAGCTGATTTCTTAAATAATGTCGGCTTGTGTAGGTAGGAGGGCTTGGGCGAACCACATAGCAGGCAGGCATAGGCGAGCTTCGCTGCAATCAGTCTTATTCCGCGCGGACGCGCCTCGATTAGTCAACGCCTGGTGCAGAGACAACCGTTCCCGTTCCCCCCCAACCTCCTCCCCGGCGCGGATATCGTTTGTCGGCAATCGATTTCAGTTTGCGCGATGATAATTATCGATTAACCTGATGTGTATGTTGTAATTAAGTTATTTGTGATTTCTATAAATTCAAAGGTATTCCCACGGCTATTTGTGTTGAGCTTCTAGTTTCATTGTTGTATGAGAATAATTTATATCTAAATTAAGATTTAAGTAAGAATTTCCAAACAACTGATTACATTTTAAGTAAAACATATTAGAAGAGTATTTTTTTTTTTTAAGTCTTTACCTCACCAATCGTTGGAGCGACTCGTCTATAGATACATAGGTATAAGTTAATTGATAAATGGGTTGGCAGGTACGTTTAACTTATGTCAGAAAATCAATTTAAAAACTAGAATAAAATAAAACCTTTTTTTATTAGATCGATGAACTAATTATCTAAAGTACAAAATTATGATATCTATAAATATTATTATCAAAATACTTATGCCATAGTGTTTATGTTAAAAAATAACCTTTAACATTAAATATTTTGAACATAAGTAAAACGACGTACCTAAACAATATTATCTGGCCGCCTTGTCTCAAGTCCTAATCACAGACTAAACCTTGGCTCTAAACAACATTTCACAAATTGCCGTTGTTGAGAAAACGAACCCTGGAATATAACAACATTAAGCTTTCAACATAATGTGTTTAGACACAATGTTATATTTTGTAGCTTAAACACATACAATGTAACTAAGTATATCTCGCTAAATTACTAAACGTGTTTTTTTTTTGTTTTGGGACTTTTATTCTACCGAATATATCAGTCCCATTGTCCCCATCCTTTATAACAACACATATTTTTTTGAACGTGTTAATCTCTGAGACTACAAGTCAGATTTGAATGATTCTTTTGAATTGTATATAGCCTATTTATTAAGGAAGGCTATAGGCTGTATAACTTAACGCTATGACCCCAAGAAGCTGACCAATAACCATGAACATCAAGCAATTTGGCAAGCTGTAAGCAAGAAAGGCTAGTGAAAACAACGATACTTAGGCTACATGGGTATTTTTTTTTTTTTTTTTTTTTTTTTTTTTTTCGAACTGACTATACTGTTAGCCTTAGGGGCCCTGGAGCCTTTACGGCTTTTACAGCTTTACCGGGCTTGGGGGCGAGCGCTTAGGGCACTCAGCCACGAAAGCTAAGCAACAACATCCGAGGGTGCCAAAGTGGCCGAACCTCGGCTCGGACTGTTGCGCGTATGCAATTAAGTCGCGATCTGACTAATTCCCTATCCGTAATTCGATCTAAACTAACTATACATATATACATGTTTCTGCCCCCTGGGAGGAGGGAAGGAACATGTGTATGTGTATTTAGTGGTCTGAAAATTTTTGTCTAATCTAACTAGGCAAAAAAAGAAAAAAAAGGTCCCTTACAGAACCTATGTACCTATGTGTGTTGTGCATGTGTGTATAATGCAGTGTCATGTATGGCTGTGAAAGCTAGTGATTGTAGAGTCACTTGTATCGCGCGAGCGGCTGCTTGGCTCAAGGGCTCCATGCCGATGGATCGGACCTAGGCTTGAGTTGCCGCAGAGGAGGGCGGTCGTGGCGGGTGTGCGGGAGCGAAGTTAACCGTACGTCCCCTGCGGAGGGAACGGTGGTTTCGCGGGCGTGGGCGCGAGCACGCATATGTTGCGGGAGCGGACGCGTAGAAATTGTTAGCGTTCTCGATGTCGTCATCGGGATCGACAAAGAGATTTCGCGGACGGCGTTTATAACGTTTGGCAACGGGGATCGAGTTGTCTGGGACGTAGTTCACGGTGGATTTTACGAGCGGGTTGGGATGATTCGAAGCGCTATCGAAGTATCTCCTGGTGAGATATTTCACATAGGCTTCTATCGAGGGAAGCCTCATGTCCCTGTGCAGGTCCATGTTCCTAACGAAGGCTGGAGGGTCAAGCAGGCGACGGAGAAACCGATTTTGGACTCTTTGCATGCGGGCAAAGTTATGTTTGGACATATGTGCGAACGCGGCGCAGCTATATGTCAAGATCGGACGGACGCACATCTTGTACAGTGTGAGCTTATGTCTTAAGGACATTTTGCTTACCGAACTGAGCAAGGGTCGCAAGCGGGAAAGGATCCAGATGGCCCTATTCCTGACTATAGTAACGTGTGCGTTGAAGTTAAGCTTCGAGTCGAGGGTGACACCCAGATATTTAGTCTTGGTGGCCCAAGGGATATTCGTACCGAATAATGAGAGGGGTCCTACCGTGCGTGGTAGTTTGCATGTATGCGGTTCGAACATAATCGCGGCGCTCTTTGCCGGATTAATAGCTATTCGCCACGTTCGAAACCACTCCCCGAGAGTGGTTACGGCACGTTGGACTGCGCAGGCGAGATTTTTTCTGTGTCTGTTTGACGCATATATGACTGTGTCGTCAGCGTAGAGCCCTACCTCGACCCCGGGGGGCTTCGGGAGGTCGCTGACGTACAGATTGAAAAGGCAAGGCGCCAGAATGGAACCTTGCGGGACGCCTGAGCGTATAGGGTGGGCGGTAGATAGTACTCCTTCCACTCGGTAGTGGAAGGTGCGGTCGCGTAGAAAATCGTGAACTAGATGAACTAACCTATCCGGGACTTCTAATTGATGTAGCTTGTGGACTAGTCCGGCATGCCAGACCTTATCGAAGGCCTTAGCTACGTCGAAAAAGACCGCAAGCGTACGGGCGGGGGCGATACTACTTTTGGCAAAGTTGCTCGTGATGTGCTCCGTGAGGCGGTGCACTTGATGTGTACACGAGTGTCGGGCGCGAAAACCGAACTGTTCGGGAGGGTATAGATTTTTAATATCTATAACGGTTTTGAGACGGTTCAGAAGGAGCCGCTCGTATAGTTTCCCTAGTGTGTTTAAAAGGCTGATCGGGCGATAGCTATCGGGAAGCGAAGCTTTTTTGCCGGGCTTGTGAATACCTATAACTATAGCTTTTTTCCAGACGGCTGGAAAATAGCAGTGGGCTATGGCTACATTGAAGATGCAGACCAAAAGAGCTATGAGGTGATCGGGAAGAAGTTTAAGTACTTCATTCCTGATACCGTCGGGGCCGGGGGACTTTCTAGGCTTAAGCCCTTTAATAACAGAACAAATCTCGTCATGCGTGACCGGGTTTAACGTTTCCGCGGGGGGAATCGTGGTTAGTTCCTGAACGGCGGTCTCGATGGTTTCGATGTGGGCAGTGTCTACGTTGTCGCAGTTTGGAGAGCACTGGCTCTCCAAGCTTGCGGCAAGGCATTCTGCCTTATCGTCACTATCGAACGCGGGTGGGAGATCGGGGCCCCTTTCGAGGGGCGGCATCAGGGCGGAAGCTTCTAACTTCAGAGAGCGGGCGAGGTTCCAGTAAGCCAGATGGGACGGCTTGAGACCCTCTAGGAGGTTATCCCACCGGTGACCTCTGTACTCGCCGATGCGAGTTCTAACCTCTCTCTGAAGTCGCCGTAACCTACAGGTGTTATCCCTCGTCGGATAAGAATCGTGTGCACGTGTCGCGGCGTTCTTTTCAGTGATTAACGCTCGTAAGCCGGGGGGGAGTATAAAACGGCGTTCGTTTGCCGCTTGCACCTCTCTCGAGGCCTCCCTTACACCGGTTTGGAGGTAGTCGACCAGGGAATCGATCGCTAAGTCGGCGTCTGCTGTTGACTCTAATACGTCGGGGATCCTAGCTAAGCTGGACGGGGTAGCGTTATCGGTTAGGTAACGATTTAATATCGCGTAGTCAACTACTTTGACTTTTGGCGGACTGGGGTCGAACGGTTGCCCGAGTTGTAAGATAACCGGGCGGTGATCGGAGTCCAGTTCGTGTACGACTTCTATAAGTCGTAACCGAAGTGAGACACCTTTGAGGAGGGCTATGTCAAGTACTGTCGGTTGACAGTTATCTTGAAAGTGCGTGGGCTCTAGCGGTGCTATGACGTCAAAGCCGAGCACATCGCATAGTAGGTCGAGAATAACCCCGTTAGGGGTGTTACGCGAGTTGTTGAAATGGGTGTGACCGCTATTGAGGTCGCCTGCTATTATTACGGATTGACCGAGTGAAAGTAGCGCCTCCAGATCGGACTGAAGGAGTCTTTTACTCGGGGAGAGATATGCAGAGACAAGCGTGATTGACGGATGGCCAGTCATGCCTATTCTACAGATGGACACTTCCATATTGGTAAGTGCGGGAGGGTCTATTGGCATGCAATAGAGGGAACGCTTGTAGTAGATGAGCGTGCCGCCTCCTCGGGTGACACGGTCATTTCTGACTATATTGTAATTTGCTATCTTAGGGTCGCGCCTACTGGGTTTTAGAAGTGTTTCTTGTACTAGAAATACGTCTATCTCCCGTTCCCTAAGAAAGGTGGATACTAGGTCGCGTTGTGGAAGGAGGTTTCGCGCGTTAAAGAAAGAGATGTTGAGACTCCTAGGTTTAATGCGAGCCATTTATAACCGTTATCTATTTCCCGGCACGGGCCAGGCGCATTAGCGTCGCTGTCATCAGGGGAAAACGCCTGATGGATTCGGCGGGGCCGTACTCAGCGACGCACTGGTCGTATGCCAGTACTTCCTGAGGGTCATGCTCGCGGAAGAGCATGACCATGTAGTCAACGCCGCGGCGCGTGCTAACGGGCGGGGAGGCCTGAGCCTTAGGAGGCTGAGGGCGGGGAGTAGAGACCCATGCTGCCTGAGGGGCTCGCATGGCCGGAGGGGGTGCGCGGGGTGCGGGGGTGGCCGCCACCGGGGCGCGGGAAGCGCCCGGGAGGCTGGGAAAGGCTTCTGGCGTGAGCAGAGGCATGGGTTGACTATTGGCGGCGGGACGTGCCCTCTGAGGAGGGGTGTGTCGCTCTTGCCTTGGGCGCGTAGGGCGCATAGGGCGCGTGGGACGCGGGGCACGGGGACAGCCGCGATAGTTCGCGGGGTGACCCGCGTTGCCGCATAGCACGCAGCTCGGAGGGGTAGACGACTCGCGAGTGCGCGTGCACTCGCTTGTCGCGTGGTCCCCGAGGCACTTAACGCACCTGGGACGTAAATGGCAGTTACGGGCCGAATGTCCGTACAGCTGGCAGTTGTGGCACTGCGGAGGGCTGCGGTTTTTGTGTGGGGGCTCTACGGCTATTCCGGAGAGCTCGCACACTTTCCTGACATTAAAGATGGCTCTGCCCTCGGGGGTCAGATCCAAGATAACTACGACCATATCTAATGGTCGGTTTTTGGATTGTCCGCCGTGCATTCTATGCACTTCGCGGACAGGGAGGGCCTTCGCTAAGAGGTCAGTTTTGACCTCCTCGGGCGTGATTTCCACCGGGATGCGGCGGATTACAACCCGGAGGTGACGCTCATCGTCTAGGGTGTATGAGTAGTAGTGTAGGTTGCTTGCTCGGAGCAACTTTGTGAACTGACGGTGTTCGTCAGAAGTGGTTACTTGTACGCGGATACCGTTGGCCGTGTTACTGGCCGAGGTATAATTAATTTTTAAGTCTCTAAGCTTGTCCGCGAGCTTAGTCCAGACCGCCTTGTTTTGGACTACTACCGGCGGTGGGCGACGCGCCTTTCTGCCGGCAAAAGTACCGGCAGGCGCTGAGGGCGCTGCGGAGCGGGGGGCGTGGCTGTTTAGCCCAGTTTTCTGCGCCTTTTGTGGGCGGGACTGAGTCTCCGGAGACTCGGGACGCGAACGCGATGCCCGTTTGGCGGGCTTGTTTTTTTGAACGAGGGTGAAGCCCTCGTTATCTGTGACTATCGCCGTGTCCATTTCGTTGGACTCGGGTTCGGGATCCGGATTAGTGGGCGAGTAGCTATTGTTCGTAGCTACTAGCGTCGGCGTGTCCGCTTCGGGAACTAACGACGCGAAAGAGTTCTTGATCGGCAGCGCAGAGGGCGCTGGGATCGTGACTTGATTGCCCGGGGAACGCGAGCGCGATGACGGCCGTTTGTACGGCGTCTGACGGTGAGCGCGGGGTGCCGTTGAGCGGGAGCGCGAGACGGGCTTCTTGTCCGTCGCGTGGGGCGCGGCGGGGTCGCTGGTGGCCTCGGTGGCCTGTGCGACAGCAATGGCGGGTTGCGCGGCCGCGATGGCCCTATTGAAATCCGTCCATATCGACGGGTGTAGGCTTGTTGCGAACGCAACGAAGCTTTCCAAGTCTGCCATTCCGGCGGCGGCGGTTGGGCGGGCGGGGGTGAAGTTAAACCTCCCTGCCGGAGAGGCAGGGGGGTGCGCCGAGTGAATTTAAACGGCTATCCCGAGCCGTGTAAAGGGACCTGCGGGTCACGGTGTAATGACTCGCAGGAAAGAACCTACCGGGCCCTACGTGGAGGTCCCTATCAATCCCGAGGCAGAGAACGCAGCCGGTATAAATACCTAGCTACGCCCAAACAGACACTCGGGGATGGATGTGTAGCAGGATCGGAAGGGTGGGAAGGAGACACTCAGGGCTTGACTATGACTCTATCAAGGGCCAAGATTCCTGAGCCCGACCAAGTACTATCGTTTGCCTCTGAAGGAGGCAACCGAGGGGCGCTTGGGTCACGCACCCACTTGCTTTAGTTGGCACCGTCAGGTATCAGGCAAGTGACCACTAAAGTGTGGATTTCGTCGAATAGAAACAATTTGCTCTTAAAAGAGCAGTTTTATGGTTGTGCAGCGCGACACAATGGGTGCGAGCGAGACGGCGATACGCAGGTGCGGTGCAGGTGCGATGCAGGTGTGCAGCAAAGCCGGTCGGTTGTAAAACTTCACAAAGGCGGCAGAGAGCGGTCGTAAACACGTCCGTTCCCGCCGGCGGTCGTGATCGGTCTCTCCTACATGGGTACTTGACGGCGCGTGGTGCGATAGAGAGTTAGTAGAATAAATTTAACACAATTGTAACAATGGGACACAGCTAGCATGTATAAAAATGTTATTTTCTTTATTTGTTCATCCCCTATGCATTCCTCAACAATTAATTAGAATATGATGAAATTTTGGTAATTTGCAGGCCCGTACAGGTTTATCTTAGAACAAACATTTTACAATGCAGGCATACAATGAGGCACACAAACCGTTTCATGTTGAAGAGAACGGGAACAAAGTCCAGGGCAAAAGCTACTTACTTACATTACGTACGTAGCTACGTACTTACGTACATATAAGTAGACTTATTATATACATATTTTTTATGTTTCTTTCTTAACCCACCTTTTTTGTCGGTATGATATGCGGGAAAAGCTGTCAATAAAATTTAATTACAGTTTGCATAAGACTATATTCATTATATGTACATTCAAATGGATCATAAAAATTACCTACTAACAACTACTTATTTTAGATTTTAAGAAAACATACCACCTTATAATAATACGTCGGTTTTAATTGAAGTTGTACGTCTCAACAACTTTCTTTATCTCTTATTTATGTATCTATCTATAAAGGTACAGCTAACGTTAATCAGAATTCATTACCTATATTTTATTCACGTGCCTGTCTGTTATCGCCAGTTTTCTCACTGCGGCATTATAATGAAGAGTTTAAATTTAGGAGTAATGGTTGACCAATAAGATAAAAGTGAGAGGGCTACAATTGCAAAGATAAATTTATACCTTATATAGATTTTATCATAAAGCGGTAAAGTTGAAAATAAAATGATACGGATGAAAATATAAGTTGGTAGTAGGGTAATGACGGACGCATGGACCGCCGCATACAAAGCAGTCGGCTACCAGAATAAAGTTATCTCGCGATACATCCCTATATTAATGGGCAACTCGTTACTTGGATATTGAGACGTTCCGGGATCAAACTTGATGATTTTAAGGCATCGGATTCTTCGAATATAAGTATATACAAAAAAATTAAGTTTGTATGTTGACAATAACTACATAACATGTTGTTCACACAAACTAATTATATTTATTACTTATATTTGCATATGTTTTTGTACATTTATTCATCCGGCAACTCCATTTAAATCGAATTAACCGTTTTTACGAGTACATGACACTTGCAGGAACAAAACTATAGACAAATAAAAAGAAAAAAATTAAAAAGAAAGTCCTATTTCTTTCCATGACTATATTCCGAGCTATCTATCTATTAAAGTTATAAATATTATTATAACATTTTTTTAATACAATCTCCAATCCCTAGCTGAATAATTGCTCTCTGTTTACTAATTTACAGAGATCGAAATGGTAATAAAAATCTAATATAATAAGCATACCATATAATAATTTAAAAAAATACAATAAGTTTTTAAGATTTGTTTATTTTTATGAATATGTAAATTATAGTATTTTAAAATTATACAGTAGATAGATGGAATAGAATTAACCTAATAATGTCAATTAATGAAACTGGACAATACATGTGTTTGTTGTTGCAAAAACACAATAACGTTTTGTATTATTTTTAAATCATCAAAGCTTTTAGTTAGTTACCGTAATCGGTCCTCCACAATAGCGCAATCACGCTGATCTCTATCTCGCCAGGCTAACCACGGCAAATGGGCAAATGTCTGTGGCCTCAGACTATAATTTGCCAGTTTTCGCCGCCTAGCTGCCTATAATTTCGTTTAAAACAATCGGTTGGTTGAAGACTTCATTTTCTTGTTTTAAATGTAATAATAAAATATGTGTGGTTATTGTTTCGATCTTTGTATTTGCTTTTGATTTTGATACAAATTCGTTTATTTTGTTCATTAATTAATAAATATAGTTTTTTTTACTGTTGTTGTTGTTATTCTTCTTGTTCTTATTTGATGGCAACTTGTGCTTATATTACGCTACTAGTTGTGTCCCGCGGTTTTACCCGCGTATAATTTAAAAGAAATCAAACAAATAACGATAAGTTTACCATACACTCATTACACTGCACTTGTATGTATATTCACACAATCACGTACAGTAAAGGACCTTCATTTTCTTTTTTTGGCTTTTTAGTGTAGACCAAAATTGAAAGATCACTAAATACAATATACGCATGTTGTTTCCCTCCTCCCAGATGAAAGAAATATGTATTACTTATTTTATACTTACTTTACATCAAATTAAGGATACGGAATTACCTAGTTCGCGAGATATTTGTAACTATCAGTTCAAGCCGAGGTTCGGCCACTGGCACCCTTGGAGCTTGTTGCCTCGCTTTCGCGACTGAGTGCCTTAAGCGCTCGTCTCCAAGTCCGGTGAAGCTGTAAAAGTTGTCTGAGGCTTCAGGGCTCTTTCGGCTAACAGTGTAGTCTGATAAAAAAAAGTTCTGTTCATGAATTAAAATGAAAAGCGCAACAGGACATGTCAAAATCCCGCCAAAACACCCTACTTGACTGTTAGTAATCTTTATTTAATTTTAATTTAGAAACAATGATAAAAATATTAGATCTGTATAATTTATTATATCACTTTCATTACTCTAGCAATTACTATACATATATATAGCATTTACTATGCAGTGTAAAACGGTATTCACATGTAAAACAGGGCTTGTCTTTTCTTCACGAATAATAGACATGGAATATAAGTTAATGAGTTAATGTGACTCTTGTTTATACACGTATAGTTTCGGTTCATAGAAAACTAATCTGGTAACCAAATGACCATTCAAATGTTAAGGCATTGCGCATTGCAACTACAGTAAAAACCCTGTATGGGAGTTAAAATGTGCAAGGCACACGTTGAAGTATTCAAATGAGCCATCATAAAACGTCCCATAAATCATAAAAGGCCGTTGAGACAAAAGGCTCCTGGCGTCAGTAGTCCTTTTGATGGCATTTCGTAAAATCAAGTCAAGATCACATGTGCTCCTATTTCATTGTTAATTTTTGTGAATTCTTCCGGGTTTTTGGCGCCTATTGTGCAAGGAATTGGCATGCAAATTTTTTTCAAACGCTTGTATCTTTCTAGTTTTACCGTATTGTTTAGATTTTGCAATTTTTTCTTTGTATTGGGGGAACAAAATTCTAAGTTCTTACGTAATATGTTATTGCCGCTTTAACTATATAGGTGTAGTAAGTTGTTGTTGGTAGTCTTGTAAATATTTATGCTGATAACTATTCATATTGTATGCTATCGTTTTAGTTTCCAACTCCAAAGAAAGGAGGTTCTCAATTCCAATGTATATATTTTATAGATCTTTAGCTACAACTTCTCTGTTTATAAACCGATTTAGATGATTCTTTTTCTTTGGAAAGAAGATACCTCAAGGGTATGGTCAAATTTTTATTTCATAGGCATTGGATCTTCTACTTCCAAGGTACACCAGGGGAACTCCTCAAAATCATTGAAGTTGGTTTACTTTTTATGTAAAAAATGTAATAATATAAACTGGCAAGTAATACACGATGGGTATGGGATTATGTATACGACTACGTAACATTCTATACAATTATCATACCTATAAAATTTCCTAAACATGTTGAACTGAACCCAAAGGATGTCAAACGCGTCACGCAAAACGAATCGGCGTGTCACTTCATCTATTTACTTGCAAATTTCGTGCAAAACTTGTGAAAAAATCCGAGATAAAGGTACAAAAGTGTTTTCTATTCTAGTCGCCAAATGAATAATTACCTTTGACGTTTCTCCTTTCAATCTGCGCTCGGCGATCGATCAGCGTCCCGAGAACTCTTTCAGTCGCGTCACCCTTGCCGCCACCTCAGGTAAGACGCAATTAATCTGAAACATCCCAAATCAGTATTACATTAAAAACGAAATAATAATAACGTAGCCTGCCGTTTTTTCGCCGGCGCGTTTCTTTTTCCATTCAGATTTTTTTGACAGCACGAAAAATGAGACTCATTTATTTGACGCGTATACAATGTAGGACTGTTTGAGTACGAGTATTTGCTATAAATACGTATTTTTCTCTACAGCTACTTCCTCTGTGTGGGGTGAGCATTAGCCTCCGATGCGAAGGGAGTCTCACGTGTTCCCTTTGTTCGATTTCGAGATTTTAGGGGAGTACTGATGCTTATATTCACATGGATCTATCAAAATAATCGCATGCTCATGTATAATGGATTGCGGTGTCAACAAAATATCATTTGATTAATTTTACTTCGAAAATAAAATAAAAGATGAAATGTATATCCTATGCTATCGAGATAATAACATACTTATTGATTTTTACACTAGATTTTGCTGTATTTTTTACTAGCTGTGTTCCACGGTTTCACTCATGTTAAATGCATTCGACTACCTCTCCACCACACCACTGCCATTTCCCATAATTGCCTACATCTTTCCAGATTGCTTGTCGTTTATGATTAATGCTTCGCTTCTTAGACTCGTAACGTGAAATTATATAGCCTGTAATATTTATAAATAAATACCAAAAATGTTTTTTCAATAAACCGACGGAAATTAAATTACACATATACACAAACTCACAAAATTCTTTTTCTTTTTATTACTATACGTAGATCAGTATAGAGTACTTACGAAAGGTGGTCGAAGGATACGATATACAGATCCAGACCGCGATTAAATTTTAAAATTAATTTAATTCTAAACCAAAAATTAATAAGTTTTTAACACGATTTATAATATTTCTACTTAAACCCAATTAAACTACACTTACGATACGAGATATAAATCTCAATTCCGATTAATCAACTATGTAAATGGCTTAATTAAAACAAAGATGTGAAACTGGACGTTTACGAATTCCTTCAATATTCATTATCATATATATAAAGGGTAATTGTTTCTTTATATACTCTTCTGTTATTGAAGAGCGTACACGATTTGTGAAATGCATTTGACAAAATGCTAAATAGTTTTTAAATCGATTTTTGGTTTCTCGGTTTCATTGTGGGCTCAGTGTTCTAGTGCTGGCCGAAACATCGTTTCATTGTATGATAAATTGGTGAACATAAATACTGTTTTGTCTTTAACCATTCACTTGTAATTAGGTAGCACAATTTGCTGTCTTGAATCGTTAATGAGACGGTTATGCAGCGAGACTTCCGAACAATGAGCGTTAAATCAATTATACAGTACAGTATATTTTTTACACCTTTGGACTGTTGTGGATTATGAATATGCTGATGAGTTGTGATGCTTTTGGTAATGTCACTAATATAATATTTTTACTTTTGTTGTATATAACATTCGTAAGTTTTTCGTTTTGTAATAATTACGTTTTCAAAAAGGAAAAAAGTTTTTCCAATAAAATAGGAAGATCTTTTATACCATTTTTTTACTTTGATTCATATATTTAGAAGATGGAATTTAGATACAGATGTTGCATTTTTTCTATCCCTTTATAACAATAGATAAATTCTTGATCATCATCATCATCATCATTATTTCAGCCGTAAGACGCCCACTGCTGGACATAGGCCACCGCCAGTCTTTTTATATTATGAATAGATTTCTGACAACATTTTCTCTAACATATTTCATAATTTTTCTCAGACTAAAAATACATTTTACAATATAGGGCCAAATTGAATCGAAAAGTGACCGAGTTTGCCCGGAAAATTCTTATCTAAAGCTTGAAGTTATCAATCAAGCCCCAAAACATTTGTACGAGACCTCTCAGCGATTTGTCCAAATGAAAAATTAATTTCGCCGATGATTAATATAATGGTTCACAATAAACGTAATAGCTGTTTGGAAGTTTTTACATCTTCCTTCTTGGATAAATTAATTTATTTTACGAATGAAAGGACGGTAGCAGATTGTGGCGCTTTTTAACATTTTGGATACATAAGTAATTTATACATGACAATATTACAACTGATATAATATTAATTAAAGAATTATTTTGTATTGTTGTATTGAAATAGTTTTTCAATATTTAGCACATGTTCGAATTTTAACATATTTTATTATATCTAGAAATAATAAAATATTGTGTGGTTTTATAAACCACAATGCAAGTGTAACTTTACAAATAAAAACAAAATACAATTATTGAAGACATGTGACATACATTCTTTAATAACAAACATTAACATATACAATGTTCCGAATTTACAAACCGAGGTTATAAACCTTGACTGCACGGCATAAATTTCAATTTTATTTGCGACATTGTAATGTAATGCGACATGCTATGTTACGAACGATTATAATCCGTGACTGCACGGAATAAAATTCAATTTTATTTGCAACAATGTTATGTAATGCGACATGCGATAGATGAACGAAATTCTGGGGCGATAGAATAAAAGTTTCACTTTAAAAATAGTGGATACACATATTCGTATAAATGGTTACACTCACATTCGTCTTGGATGTGTTTATTGATTGTTATTAAATATGACAATGGGACCATTAATATATAGGTATATACGGTTTAATAAATGTTTTAATGATTAGCATTCAAGCAGTGGTACTAAGATGTCACGGAAAGGTTAATGCTAAATACATTAAGTAACTCTATATGGAAGTGGAATCCATAGGATTCCGGGAGCTAAGCGTAAGACACCCCCTCCATTGAAATGTAAGCCAATACAATCAGGTGACAGAATGAGATATGACATTTCGTAAAACAATGAGGCGGCTCTCGCCACAATAATAGCATGAAATATTTGTGGCAACAATTTATATTCTAACACTGGATTCAACTTGACAATTTATTAATCAGTCCGATTACCTCCCTCGCGAAACCCTGGCCGTACCTATTGTGAAAATATTGTCGTCCACAACAATTCTATGAATAATTAAGGATTTAAATTTTAACGCAACAAAAGCATAAAACAATAAACGCCCTTCGCAGTGGACAAAGGCGCGTCTGTCAGTGGCACATTAGGTGACACTCGTAAAAAAATTAATTCGAGGGTTCAAATATCTCTCCGTTGTTGAGAACACTACTAAATATTAACACGTTATCAAGATAAATAAATACTATGAACATTTAAAAGTATATAACATGCAATGTAGGTATGCATACAATACTTTTATATTTATTAGGTATTTTATTGGTTAACTAAAAATACATAACGCTTACTGATCTACTTACTTATCTTACTAATCAAAAACTATTATATTTGTCTTACATTCATTAATTTTACATAGATTCATAACACATATTCTTGACACTACCTGTAAGGGCTAACATAGACCTATGTCGTATAAATTAATATTTACAGATAAAAAAGTAACTGTCTAAATAATTAGGCTGACTGATATTGAAATGAATTAATGAAATGCGAACTACATTATATTAAGCAAAAAAAATAATCTCAGGCGTATGTCGTGTTACGTATTATGAATAGTTTATTAAATATAAATGATAAAGCTATTATATTTAGTATGTACGTACCTATATAATTTTAGCTGTTATATTTATGATATATACTTATTATACTATAAGCATTACTTAGCTACGAAATTTACATTTGTAAAGTAATTTTATGCAAGCTGCAGAATGAATAATAATACCTTATCCCTTCAAGAATAAGGAACCTACATTAAATTGATAATTATACTATAATCGGTTTACTAGAGATTATGTTGAAAACAAACGGACTATTAGTTTTATAAAAATTAATTACCTACCTCAACTATATAACAATTTTAAAATTTACTTAAATTATGCCTAATTGTTATGTATATTTTATCTTCAAAAATATAGATAATATAATCTTTAAAATAAAGTATTTGAATACTAATTTTTCAGATTTATACGGAAATCAATTAAGGACACCATCGGTTTGGTCGACGTCTCCGACACATGTTGGTCCCCACTTCCCTTAGCTTTTTCCATAACGACCTGTGAGCCCCTCCCTTCTTTAGAGAGAAAAGCATAATCCATCACTGTACGTCACCCCTATTTTGGCACATTCCGTTTCATTCCCCCGTTCAAAAGTAAAGTATACTTCTCTCTTTCTCGCCCGCTAGGGGTAGTTTCTCTCAGTCGCCGCTTGACGGGTGATCATTTTTCTTGTGGCGCGTTCAATCATCGCGTCACTATCCCCTTCTCTTTTATTCAATAGCCCATTTTGTTTCCATCCCGCTCGCACAGACCCTTCCTGTCTTTCTGTGTGTCCCTTATTTTCTGTTAGCGGTGCGTGTTCCAGCGTGCTTTCCGACCAAATATGGCGTCCTTTGTGTTTGATTTTGACGTTTTAATTTCTGTTAACAAAGTAGTCGGCTTTTTAATTATATTTGCTTTAAAATACACATTTGCATAATGTTTAGAGAACAGGTTAATTAAGAAATAAGAATACATACTATTGGTGTAGTAAAATTAATGTTACTTAATACATTTTATTGTTTTTATACATAACTACGTTATACGATGTTATTAATTAAGTATAGGAAATGTTAATACATAATACAAATCCGAGACTGGATTAAATTTTAATCCAACATTCAGAGTTTCGGTATTACAACTTATGCAAATGCATTGAAGTTGTAAGAATACTTGAAAATTTCAGAGAAATCCTTTGTAAATATTGAATCGCCGTTTATAAGGTATCAAATTAAAAATGTATAACAAAATATTGAATTTATCTTAATTTATAAAGTATAAATTACATACATATTTCGAGATTTACTTTTTGCCTATCAATTTTGCCTATCCAATACCAGTTAAAATTCCCACAAACTAGACAGCCGACGGATAAGCCGGTTGTTTAGTTGGGTTTGTAATCAGTATAAATATCTATGCAAGTGCGCTCATTACGATTCTGTATTGACCAAAAAATAAATTTTATGGGTTCAAATTCCTTGAAATTATCGGCAATCTATCGACTGTCTGCTAAATCAATATGGCGCTCTTCCACGCACACACACCTGCCAATTATTTAGTCGGCAGACTTGGCCTATAGCTTCAATATGCGCCGAGCTTTATCGCGGAATGGTCGTGCCGTCATGTGTGTTTCATGATAGCGCTGCTTGTCGAAACATCAATCGTAAATGTTATAGAAGAAGCTGTAAAAAGACCCACACTTTTTTTTAAATAATAAGTGGGACTGTATCGTTTAAAAAAATCCTTGCAATAATCTATAATTGTAGATGGGATATACCCACTATTGTCAGATTATCTTCTTGACCTTTCTCCCAAGTTGTATAAAAGAAATAAGAATATTTCTGGACAAATTTATCTTAATTTTCATTACGCTACCACTCTCTTCAAGAACAGCATATGAACTAGCATATTGTTAAGGAGGAATTGGCTGACTATTGGATAGTCTGCCCACTGACCATGAACTAAACTGTATAGTTGGTTCAGTATGCGTTCTAACAGCCCAATCCAACTTAAAAATAGGCATATAGAAAATTTACAGTCTCTGAGAATGTTAGGTATATCTTCCTGAAAATGCTACTAAACACCAAGCTGCACGTTAGTAGTCTACGTGTAGTTATTTTCTGGGAGCTAGTTATTTACTATTAAAATTATAATTTCGAGTATATGCGTATATAAAAAAGCACTTCTATAATATTTTAATTCAATAACGTTTCTTTTATTTACGGTTATACTACATTTGCAGGACGGCCGTTAAGTCCGTGCGCGGATGCCGACCGGGATCGCCGGGACCACCGTAGATTGACTTGTCAGAATATTTGAATTTTAATCCCGGCCAGACATTGTATAAACACTTGTTTATTTATTCATGAGCCTATGTGAGACCTTCATTGTTTAGTATTTGATGTAGAGTAGAGTTTAATTAATTTTTAAATGTAATTCTATTACGATTTAATTTAAAATTATTTTGAATTACCTTTGTTTGGAACTTTAATTTGAAATAAAAAACAATACTATATATTCACCGTGTTTTGGAGACATTAGATTTATTTTTAGGTGAGTTGGAATGCTGACAATGGATTTGTTTATAATAGGAAAGACTTGCTAACTGGCTAACGGACTCATTTAAGGCATTATTACTACTTATGATCAATTGAGTTCCAAATATTGAAATAAAAAAAAGGATTACAGTGTCCGTAAGCGTTGCCCAAAAAAGCGTTGGGGCAGGACATATGGTTTGAAGTGGTGATGGCAGCTTAACAACTGTGAAGTTTATATAAGTTTAGGTCGATGACATTGTAATTGTTGTCACAAGGTTCCTGGACAAGATACTAAACTGAAATAAATAGCGTTAAAGAAAACTTCTACTTTACAACTCGAAGACTGCAACTGTTAGTTATCATTAAGTTTAGTTTCCTTCTTCTTTATATTTAACTAGCTGTGCTCCGCGTATAGTTTAAAAGTTATCGCTGATTGATGATTCGTAATACTTCAGTATAGACAATATTTTTATCGGGCGGCCAGGGTCACAACTCACACGGCTCGTTCGCGACACTATACCTATAGTCATAGATCCGAACCGAGTGTTGAATTATTTTGATTTTCCATTATCTCCCAAACTATTCCTTCAAATAACATGCAATAAAGGGAAAAGTTTATTTACATAAAATTGTCTTGATGATGAAGTAACTTTCGTTCGTAAGGATAAATATGCCATGCTTAATAATAATGCTCATAAAACACTTTAAAGTTTTTCGAGTGATAGGCATATGATATTGCGTACTTTTTTTTAATATACTAAGGAGCAATATTTTTGTAGAACATTGTATTTACGTATCAGTAACCATTACGCCAGCGCACGTGGACAAAGCAGTTAGGGTACGCTATTTATTACGAAGTACTTAAAAAAAAACAATATTTAAAGCTAGCTGAGAGGTGCAGCCTATATAGCCCCGACTATTCCTCCTGCATCTGGCTGGCTATCATATACAAAGCGAATTTTTCGAATCCGACTAGTAGTTTTAGAGATTTGCGTGTTTAAACAAATAAACAAAAAGCACTTCTTCTTTATTGTATTAGTATAGATAACAACGAATGTTATACACAATTATGCCAATGTCACGTGGATAGAATAATATTCTAATCTTCTTGACTCTATTGTTAAAACTGTCATGGAAGTTATTGTGGCAACTGAAAATCCATTTAATTATTATTTATATTTCACTTCACTTGTGCAAAATAACCAATTTTAACAAGTACAATGCTACCAATATTACGTAATATAAGGCAGAGTAACGTAAGTTTATGAATTAAAATAAAAACCACACAATGACACATCCTGCCAAAACTCCATTAAATTTAATCATTACAAAATATTATATCATTTAATTTGGTTAGCTCTAGCATTTATGCAGAAACTACCAACACGTGATTTAATGTATTATTACAAAAATCAAGACGGTATGTGAAATAAATTAAAATACGTGATTCTCGCATTTTAAAGTCTAATCAAGCTATTTAATCTGTGTCTGTACCTGTGTCTGAAGTTTAATTGGTTATCTAATACCGGTATCATTTACCACACCAAAAGTGTTAATATATCGATTACTCTGATTGTATAAATATAATGTCCATTGAAATAAGTAGTGTATGTAACATGTTAATGTAATAGTATGGTATGGTTCTGCCTTTAGGCAAAGTAGAGTACCTTCGTTTGATGCAGCCAGTGGTGTGTTCCATTTGTATCACAAATAATATGTACGTATTTTATACATATTATTATTATCATTCATACTGAAAACGTTAAAAAAAAATTGTTAACAATTTTGAAAATTCTTAAAGATTTGTTAGTTTATTGATATTTGAATAGGCTGTTTATACTTTTATAAATTATGGTATATCATAATAATTAGGAAGTTTTAATAAAACCCGACTGATAAATATCCATACTGACTCTGTTGATTTGTCGCGTTTCAAGATTCGCCCGTGTTTATTCAATTGCCGAAAGGCTTGGAGAACATCATGACAGTGACTTTCGGTAATTGATGTTTCGGTGATTATTTTTGGATTTACTGTACTTCATCATCATCATCATCAATAACCTATAATAGTCCACTGCTGGACATTGGGGAGGCCTAATGAGCGCCATAGCGCCCTGTCTTCAGCTTGCCGCATCCAGCATCTTTCAACAACAACATGTTTCATCATTCAACAGAGAACCAAAGTTATCGACATAGCTCAAAGAATTAGCAAGCTGAAGTGGCAGTGGGCCGGCCATATCTCGCGAAGAACCGACAACCGCTGGGGTAAACGGGTTCTTGAGTGAAGACCGCGACTCGGCACACGTAGTGTAGGACGCCCTCCGGCCAGATGGGATGACGATCTGCGAAAGACTGCAGGCAGATGCTGGATTACTGTACTTACCATAAGGCATATAACAGGTTATTTAACATCATTACTGTATAAAAAAGGCTTTTTACTTCTATACTTGAAGCAATAAAATATTGTCATATTACAAAACTTTCAGGTTAATAATGATATGGATTTTTCCTTAAATATACTGTTCGTCAATAGAAATAACATGTTTTCAACGAATATATTCTTATTTGAATTTTCTTACAGAACGTCCCAAGTGGAATGCACCTTTTGCTTTATTCAAACAAGATACCTTCGGGCGGTAAACGATTTGATGTGTTTTTAATAGGTTACCTTATACGGCTGGCACAAAATTTAATTGAATGCCTATATCTTTCGGCATCGTTTTTTTGTGGCTCTTATAACAAATTAGATATACCTACATAATAAATAGATACTAGTGACTGTTTGAGAAACTAAACAGCTTACTTCTTTTCTTCAAAATATGTATGCAAATTTGGGAATCAGAAAACTAAGATGTTTTATTTCCTGCCTACATTTTGATATACCTACTTTGTAGGTAAGAAGTTCAACTTGTGCGTACATCCACAGCCATCTAAAACCAAACTCAAATTAACTTTTTTTCTATTATATATTTTTTACTATATAATTAGAAAACAAACAGGCCCTTAAAATAGTCGGTCGCAAACCGCTAATTTAATTTTTTATTTTTGTTTTGAAGCGTACAGGGGTAAGATAGTGGCATCCATTAGTGATACAAGGTTGAATAAAGAGCCGACGCCAGTTGTCTCCGAGCATCTTACATAATATAAATATTCAATAGGGGTTTGAATATGTTAATGTAGCGTCTCCTCATTGGCTTGTAGATTGCTACGTCATTTTTATCTTATACGACATTTAACTCCGGTAATTCAATTTACTTTATTTGCATAATGTTGCCTCCTTTCAGAAGTACCTACGTGAGTATGGAAATTCTTTTTTTAAATAATTTATAACAAAATCTATAGTTTGTTCTATCTTTTATATTTGACAAACGACTTATTTACAGTTAAAATAATTACGGTTATTAAAATATTTTAAGATTTTTTTTATAGTAGCTTGGCATCAACAAAGTAGGCATAATAGTTACAATCAAAACACAAAAAATTAAAAATCAAAAGATTGAAAATCCATCGGCGGTTGCCGCTGTTATAAATAACACAAAGAACTGGATATGCACAGCTTGATCCCGAAACGCGAAACGCAAAAGCGAGACACTATGACAGACTTTTTACCATGTAAATCGTAGTCGCGGCTCAGTAGAAGAAAAGAACCCTACCACCCCACTATCGCCATATACTCGTTCGTTAATCAGCAGGGTGCACCACTTGTAGGTGAGATTGGCTTGGGCGTTCTCAGTTCTAAAGATGTACTTCGACACCCCTTATACTCTAATAATCGCCACAATGAGCTGTCCTGCACTGTTTGCATCCATTGGGTTCCCGCAACTTTTACCAGGTGAACCCATCACCTAGCGCAGGGTCTGCCCACGCTGCGTCTTTCGGTACGTGGTCGCTAGTTAAGAACTCTTCGGTCTCATCGGCCATCCGTCCTACGAGCAATATACCCCGCCCACTGTCACTTAAGTCTAACAATTCTTAGAGCTTTGTTAGCTAATTTGTGATTAACAGTAGTTATTTACATATTTTTTTTCACTTCAAGTGTGTATTAATTATAATTAATTAAGAATGTAGTTATTTGATTCCTTTGACAAATCAGTAGGTAGGTTGACAAATTGTTGGCATTGCTTTATGAAGATATATTTTATATATATTGTCATGTTTACAATTACAGATTAAAATGTTTTTTATACTGAAAACCAAACTGATAGATACATCGAATTAACATTTTATTTCTAAACTATTTACATTAGAATACGCTAAACATGTAAACATAATTCATACGTAGAAAGTGATAAAGAAATCCACGGTGATATTTCAAACGAGTCCCAACCTACGCGGCCGTTGTTAACACTGTTCGAATCAAAAAAGTTTCATCACACTATTTCGTGTACTCGAATGGAGATATCTAGAATTAATCGGCCTCTGAAGGTATACAAAGCCGTGAAATATGGCTTGTTCATTGTTCACAATGACTACGTCTTCATCACGGAGCTATTGTTTTTTTCCCTTTAGGAACCACACGGATTGTTTTCTGTTACAACCCATACAGTTGGGAAACGTGTTCCTCTTTGTCTCAACGTGTATTTATTAGAAGAATAGGTACATTTGGTATTATAGCGACATAAGTATATATTTTATTAATATTATAATATAATATTTAAATAATAATGTATAGTATGGATATATGTTTATTTATTTAAATGCGTAATTTATACGATGTTAAGTAATTATAAATAGCTAATGTAGTATTAGAAAAGTAATAGAGCAGAAGTAGAGTTATATAAAGCAAGTTTTATTGAATACATTACTTGAATGATAGTGACGTCTTGAAATAACTCCCTCTCTGTTCATCGGCAATAAAACAATAAGACTGTAAACAATATGTACTTATATAGTTTCAAAAAAAAAACAATGTTTAGCCCGATCGAGTTTCTTGCCGGCTTTTCTCAATATCTGGGATCTTTCCCGCACCTATAGTTATAGTGTTTTGACATTCATAAGTCCTTTCTACAAGCCTATATTGAATAAAGTATATTTTTTTATTGAAATTACAGCTGTCTATAGCCAAACTCAGATAATATTGCAATTTTATCCTAGGTCAGTTACTGAACTAAATGTTTGCTAGTTTCTAAGATAAAGCATGTATTTATTACCAATGCGTGTTGCATAACACACACTTTCAACCAAAAACCAGCGAGGTCATATTTTCAACAGAAAAAAATGCGGTGAAGTTTTTTCTTACATAAATGTAACAAATTACAAAAATCATAAAATAAAAAGACGTAATTTAAAATAATCATAATGAGTAATCCTGTCATGTTTAGGAGAATCGAGTAGAAATATCCATTCATATTACTTATATTACCAGATTAACTCGTGTGTAAACTATAAATATATAGTTTTAAAGCTAAATATTTAAAAAGAAATTCATTACCTGTATAATTATTGCTCAGGGAAGCGAATTTTATCACCCACAAACTTTCAACATCTAGAGATATAAAAGTTTCACATAAAAGCTGGGTCACAATAGAACCGCGCTCGCTTCATTCGCTGTTATCAATCTACCATGATGCCATCTGTGACGCCGACATTACTCAATTTCCTTCCCACCAAAAAAGAATTCAAAGACAGTACGAATTCAAATAAGCCGTTCGGGAATGCGGAATAGAGATGCTATTGTTATTGGAATACATTTTGTTATTGATTACATTTTTTAAAGGATAAAGGGAATTTATTTAGCAAAGTAAGCAGTTATTATGAAAGTTAATTGATAATGTATATTTAATATATGTTTATTATTAATAGATGTGCCCGCGGCTCCGCTCACGTGAATTATAGAATCTAAAATAAAAGTAGCGTAAGTTACTCCTTATAACAACAGCTATCTGCCAGTGAAAGTCCCGGCGAAATCGGTCCAACCGTTTCTGAGTTAGCCGGAACAAACAGACAGACAGACAGATAGATTTTTTTTTTATTATTATATGTAGGTACCAAGTAATCTTTCATATGCATTTAGTAAAAATTTGTTCTTTTGACATTATAAACAGACACTTCCATTTTTTTTGTATAGATTTTTAATAAATATTTTCCATCCTTTCAAAACTATCCATTCTATTAGAATATATGAACATTTAATTATTATGTGGATTGTAGAGATCAATATGCACTTTGAGACTCTCATCCTATACCTATTAACAAGTAATATTATTCACTACCTAGTCGACTAATTTACTATTTCGCTTATAATAATTCGCTGAGCATAAATTTCACTTTACTATTAATTGATAAAAAGTATTTATTTAAGAAAAGATAATCAGTAGTAAGTCATATTTCAAGTAATAATCGACTTCTATGTCTAATCTTATCAGAATCCGTCCAGCCTTTCAAGCGTGATCAATAAATGAGTACTAGAAAAGAACGGTATTTTCATTGGCGATCCTTAATTTCGAAATTATTTGCCATGTTGTTGATATTTGATTTAAGATTAAAACCTTAACTGAATGAAGAAGTCCACAGTACTGAAATAACTACAAAGTTTTTGGCTAAATTCTAAAGACCACGAAGCGAAATAGTTCATGTTGAAATGAGTGTTTGTGAACTGTGACTCTAATACTCATAAAAATAATAAATATTGGGTATACATGCGAATTTGATTTAACTGTAAAAGGCATGAACACACACAAAGCCAAATTTGGGTTTTCTTGTGCTGTATGTTGGTACTACTGAATGATAATTTAAATTCATTCTCTCCGCCGCCCGCGCCATCATTTGGACAAATGCTGTATCATTTGTCTAAGGGACTGAAGTGTGGTACGGGGAAGCAAACCTTTGTAACCTAATCTGCGAAAACCAGCTTTCAGACCAGTAACGCAAAAATCATTTTACAACAACGATCACTGATAAGATTCCGTAAACTTCTATTTATTTCAGTACATTCGAAACTGGTATCTAGATATACTGGTTTAAGGCTGTTAAGTGTTTGGCTATTCTAAAACTCATTTCGTAAAGTCCCGAAAATATTACTACAGTGAAAAATGAAACTTGTCCAAGTATGCATCACAGTTCATTCTTGGCCAACAAAATTTCAACTGAATAGACTTTGAATTAAAACTTAACGTATTTGTAATACATTATTAATTAATTTTGTTATTTATTTTGTTCGTGTTTTTGTTACATATATAAATAATACTTGATAATAATAAGTCGTAGCATGAGCTGACATGTTTAGTGCGAGTAAAATGGACTAATTGGGTTTCTTATTTAAGTTCTCTATCTTAGAAGCTTGTCTACTTCTAATTTTCTATATTTATTTCAGACACAAAAATAAAAAACGACTTTCATGATCTTTATTTCTTCAGTTGGTATATGTCTATAATATAGGTATAGGTAGTTACAGGTTACTGAATTCGCATAAAGGCTTATCAAATTTCTATGCTGACTTTTTAAGTGTTCGAAAAAAAATTTGTATCGATAAAGAAATATTTTATACAAAAATGTTGGTCATTATTAGTTTTTCAAAACAACACGATTATTTGTAGTTCTTATGTTATACCTATAGTTAATATTGATAACTTGTATCCATCGAATAGTAAGTAATTCTATTTTGTTAGATACAAGCTTGGAATTGTCCCGAAAGCAATCTAGTTGGGCGTGGGATTACTTGTTCCTTTTTTTGTATTTTATCTAATTGTGCCCGCGGTATGCCCCTGAGATGGGGTGATGTGTCGCGGAGTAGGTATCTGCCCCGCTGCCCTGCGTGCAAAACCAATTTCAAAAGATCCAGAATCTAAACAGAGTCGAACCTACTTTATAAAACATCTAATTCATGTAGGAACCTACCTAACATATCTAGATATAAAACAATATCTGTATATAGTAAATCTTTTGGTTATATTATATAGAATCTACGTTCTTCATAATGAATTGTTAGTACGAAATATATTAAACTAAATCTATTTTAAACGCTTTTCGACGTATTTCTGTATTTATTGTTAATCTTTGAAATTTATTCTTTCTCCAAATACATATTAAATAGAGGCACATAACGAGTAAATCTGTAGTTCTGTCTGTACATTTATTTTTTTCCCAAATTTTCTGATATGCATCCTATATAAATGACACTGATCTCGAATACGCCATTAAACATTTTTTTGTCTGTCTGTCTGTCTGCTTGTATGTCCGGCTTTAACTCAAAAACGATTCTTGACCGATTCTTATGAAGTTTTGTACACGGGAAGCTTATGTCATTGGTCAATCGATAGGCTGTCTATAAGAACTGGCTGAGAACTCTCGATAATATATCTAGAAAATGTAAAAAAATCTTCTCAACCGAATTTGATGAAATTTTGTATACATGAATTACGTAAATTGATACACTATATGAATTGTCACTAATATGAGTAAATGTAAAATTACGGGATGAAAATAGTAACTGCCTAACAAACGTGTTAAACGTTAAACGTGCCGCGGCCGCACCGCTAGTATATATAATTGTTTGGTAAAGCAAAAGAAAAATACTGTTAACATTTAAAAAATTAATCAGCGTCTAAAATCAAAAATTAAAATCAGCTTTCACACCTTTGATAACATAAAATAAATAGTGGACGCTTAATCTATACAATTAATAAATGTAGAACTTTTATTTCTTTTTAGAATCTTTTTACCTACGATTTTATATTATAGAATATTATATATTCACCTATTACGATACACTTTTTCATTGTTAAGTTAGTTAAGTTCGAGTTAAAATAAAATGAAGGCGACATATATTTTTTTGTATTGATTGGACCGAGCCCTCTTAGAAATTTAAAAACCATTCCGTATATCTAAACGAATTCCACAATTTCCATATAGATACATATCTACAACGAATACCGAATAGGGTAAATGTTATACCGAAAGGATAACTACTCCGGCCCTGGTAGAAAGCGGCGCCCCCCTCAGCCCGCGAGTGACACTGACGGATCGCGGGACATTAGTCATAGTCGAGACCTCCCGCTCACCCTCCCCGTACCTCACTTCAAGCCCCTACACACCCTGTTTATTTACTTTTTGTAATAGTATTGATGTTTAATTATGGAACACCCTAATGTAACCGGCCTAATTTTGGCGTGTAATTTATCAATGCATCACGTACATTTTGTTATAAAAGCCAGAGGCATTATTTACGCCTAAAAATATGTTTTGGACAAAAAATTTAGTAATTCACATTTGATTAGATTTTCTCATTTAAAAATTTTTTTTAAAAGTTTTATTTTTATATTAGTTATCTGATTTCCACCGTCTTGGTTTCTACGAGTAGAAGTCCGTAAAACAGGTTTTATGAATAGTGATCATGTTTTTTTTTTAAATTGTCCGCCTATAGGTAATTATGTAATATTGCTTTACTAAACCAAGTAATATTGGTTAAGTAAACCACACCATCTTTTATAGAAGCACGGCAAGGTGACTTTACTCTGCCTGATAGCACTAGTCAAACCAAGAGAGAGTCGCGAATTCGAACCTACCACCCTGACATCCGTTACTGGATATGCACCTGCTAATATCAGGATGCGACACAACAAAACGTGTCAATATGGCGGGCGGTGCATCTGGTGTATGGTGGTCACGATCCAGTCGGTCACAATTTTCGTGTCTTAACAGACAGCAACAAGACCTACCTTATCACAATTACGTATTATAGATTATATATCAATCTATACCTATGTATTTTACATACTCTTATCATAGGTAAATATCGATAAATATGTACTACGTACTGGATTTACTGGGTCCGAACAGTGACTCTTTTTAACTGAATTGTGCTGCAATCCGTACACCTTACTTTATTGCGGCTTCTACATTTATGCAGTGTGGGCGCGTACGGAGCACTGATAGTAATACGATAATTCAGATAATTCAAATGAATGCGTGAACCTGGACGTAAATACCAAAACAATAGGTAGTCAAGTAAGTACCATTATTTGTGGTTCAGGTAAATAAATAGGTAATAATATCGTAATACCACATTAGGAAATTTATTTATTCAATTAAATGCAACGCCATCTTGGTTTAATTACGTTGTGATCTCGAGAAAACTACACTCTATAAGCGATCTAGCGCTTCATGTTTTAATAGTTTGGCTAGACGACATAATATTGTAGCGCTGCAGCGAACTTAAGTTCTAACAGTACCAGTATCGAAACAAATGATTTCACGAGCGTTCTTGTTTATTGATAGAATATAGGTATGTTAATGTAAGTAAAATGTTTCTCAAATTAGCATATAATAAAATCATTTTATAGGGGCCTAAAAATATTTGTAGGTAAATAGAAGTGATATTGAATGAATATCTACGTAAATTTGACGAACATATTAAAATACAAGAACATACAAAAAACACAATTCTAGTCTGTTGTAAGAATAACTTAAAAATAAACATCATTAAAACATTTGCTACCGATCGTTTTGAGTATCGTAACTTCGATCAATCATTAATGAATCTCGCATCATCGAGACATCGTTACTTGAGCGAGCAGGGGCGTACTCCCTCACCTTATCACATAGCGAGAAGACAAATGACTTGTGCCTATCTGTTAATTAAGATTTTCGCAGCCTCTCACGTGCAGACGGATGCCGGCAATTTAATTTTGTGTTTGTGAACGCTGAGTACGGGCTCAAAGATTATTGTCGCAAAGTGAATCTAATGTTGTTACAGTTTTTATTTGATTAGGTTGAACTTGTAACTTGTAGGTTGCACAATTTTAATACTAGAAAAAAATATAAAATAGTAATTTGTTCTTTTAGAGTTTTTGCTGGACAATAAGTTCAAGACAATAAGCCCACCAGCTAGTTGGGTGAACGATATTGTAAAAATTGCGAGTCAAACATGGATGAGATTAGCACAGGATCGGGATGAGTGGCGTACTGGAAGAGAAGCCTATGTGGGTGATTAAGGATGAAGATGATGATGATGAACTTCAAAAATCATGCAAGTTAAGTTTTATGTCTAGTCGATGTCTGGAAGAGGCTCCCTTTCTGTATGACAACTAAAAATTACAATTACCTAACTGAAAACAACGCTGATAGAGTTAAAAAAAAACACTAAAAAAGTATTGATATTTAAACTCGAGCGGCTTTTCTTGATGACTGGGATGGTTTCCAAACTGGTGCCGCAGTGGTAGTGTCTTCAAATTAAAAAGTGCCTCCTTGGGGACTAAATAAAATAAAAATATAGATAACTAATACATATATACAATACTATAATAGATACAATCAAAATTCTATTAGACTTGTTTATAAATTAAAGTACAATATATTAAATTAATGTACATATGTGTATCTTGATCTGCTTTCAAATAAATGAATAATTAGTTTATAAATGTTAACTTTTCAGCTGTGTGTTTAAATAAAGCTTAAATTGTTTTTTTTTAAACTGTTGTTGGCTTTTCTTTTTTTAAGACAAAGAAAAAAGGTATCCACTTTTTACTTCTTAATAAGTCTGAGTGAAGTTACGATAGTTCGTTGATCACCGACAGAGGGCGGGTCCGAACACCGATTTATCAGAAAGAGGCTCATTAGCGTCGAATCTGCTTGAGCCTCGGAGATTAAGGACCGAAATAGAGCGATGAAGTGAGTAGTTTTATGTGATAAAAATCTAGATATTAATTGGTTTTAAAGTAATGTTTTATAATTGTGTTCTAAAACCAGTGAAATATTGATCTGATGAATTCGCGTAATATTATTACCTAACACATCAGCGTGAAGGAAAAGCGTTAATGTAGTGGGATATAATAGAAACTTGTAATATTTCTACAAAATGTAATAGTTACCTAATTGTTTTCTACATACATACAGACATAGATATTAAGTTTCTTCAACATTCATCAATATTTTCATGTATGTTCGTCGGTTTAGAGTACTCTTGACTTGACTTTTCTTCAGAACGTCCCCGATTTGATCGTGGACTTCCTCTTCCAACGTTCCCATTCACTCTCATCTTATAAATTTGTCTAGTGATTCTTCTATCATTCATTCTCTCTAAATGCCCTAACCATCTAAGCATCCCTTTCTCACATCCGTGTCACTATATGTTCTTTCACACCACAACATTCTCTTAGCACACTATTTCTTATCCTGTCACTCAATTTCACTCTTAATATACTTCTTAGCGCTCTTATTTCTACTTAATTTATTTACTTTCATGTTTTCTGCCACACCCAGCTTTCACTTCCATACATGAGGTTTCCTAGAGATTTTCTGACTGTTCATAAACGTGTGTAACGTCCCATTCACCAAGTTACCAGTATTAACTCTCCTTTCAATATTACTTTCACACTTTCCATCACTAGTAAACACCGATCCCAAATATATCATAACAAATATATCATATATATATACATATATATATAATAGTCTTCTTTGCGTTCACTTTCATTCCCTTTCTTTCCAATGCTTCATTCATAATGATCACCATCGCTTGTAAATGTTTAGCCAACGACACAAGTAATACTTAGCGTAAATTTCGTATTTTGGGAAAAGTTTTTGCTATATTTCGAAGAAAATACTGACTTTAGTGTTATTTAAATATGTTGCTGGAGTTAAAAACTTCAGCTGCAGTTAAGCCTCCTGGTTTTGCCTTGCCCACTGTGACGTTTTCTTATAAGCCTCTCATTGTAAAAGAGAACAAATGTTCGAAGATTTTGTTACAAGTAACCCCTTAGTATAATGTGTAATATTTATGAATATAACCTTTTAAATAACGTGAAAGTAAAAATCGTACTTAACATAAAATATAGGTCAATTTAAAAGTATACAAATCAAAGAAAGATTGAAAAAAGAATGCGAAAATAAAATTTTATAAGTATCACTTGACCATAATGAAGCACATGCTCACAATTCATCACTACTCCGCCTGGTGGAACATTGGTTATAACGTCATGTTGTGGTGCGATATAAGGATAAGAGTATGCCTAAAAATTAGTTAATTAAATTTTAGTTCCGGGTGAAAAAGTCGTGTTACAACAAGCCCCTCGCTCTCCTACATAAGATTGATAAACTCCAACCACGTTTGACCGATACCATGAAAGTTGGTAGATCTGTGTTTATTGAAAGAGAACGTTTTTAAGTTGTCCCTAAACGCGATAGATAGCTATGGTCGAGTTATTGACAACTGGAAAGATCAGACCAACGTCTACTGGGTCAGCTAGTATTATATTAGGGTATGATGTTACATTAGGGAAAATACTAGCATTTCCATTTATGAATTGCTGTAATTTACAGGATTCAATGGAAATCTGGATGCAAAGCTATTATAAAATCATTACCGTATAGATACAACCTTATCACGACCGCCAATCACAAACGAGAACTGGAAATAAATCGATGTTACATCCAATCATTACTCTACGTCAGGATCAACTCAATTAAAATATCGTTAATGTTTTAAAAATAAACAAAAATGTGCCTTAACTCCAAAAAGAGTAGGTTAACTTTACATTGCGATATTTTTAACTTGCAATGGTCATTATGGTAAATTTTGTATAGTATAAAACCACGAAATCGGCGTGTCGGAATCGGTATAAAGGCAAAATAAACAGTCGGTTAAACCACGCGGTATGCGAACCTTCACGTTTATATAAAGGCTGTCATTATAAAAGAACAAAATATCTCTACAGTAATTTTAACGGTACTGAAACGTAATACCTAAATACATTTCACTCCATATGTGAATGATATAATCATTATTACCTATGTTGGATTTTCTACCTTAAATATGCGTGTACTCTTTACACGCGATTGAAGGGATACTTCTTTGAATTTGAAAACCATACATTTTAAACCATTAAGTATAGTATCGTAACGTAACGTAACGCGTAAGGTCGCGTTACACAATTGTTTTCTTACCATGCCCAACTAGTTTAATTTCAAAAATTAAGCGTATAATTTATACACGGGGTTGAAGTGAGCTTCTTTGAATTTGGAAACCATACATTTTAAACCATACGCATCGTTCGTAATGTAACGCGTAACGTACCGTCACGTTAAACAAATTTTTCCTTACTGTGCCAAAAGAAGTTTTATTTTAATAATAAAATTATTTAAACACACAAAGATTTGCAAGGCTCGACCGCAGAATTAGCTCAGTTAGGAATTACTCCACTTTTTTTCTGGTGAAGATAATAGGGTTCATTCTGCTACCGTTCGCAACGTTATGCAACACGCGCTACAAGGCCTTCTAGCTGAGTTCTTAAGAGCTCTATCTACCTAACCTACAATGAGTGGACTACATCATAGTATTTAAAAATATTTTGCATACCCATGTATACACGTAACAAGTAATACACTACTTTGGCGTAACGAAACAACTCCAAAATTGTTATCCCGCGTACCAACAACATGATGAAGAAACTATCAATGACAGCAATATGAATTCTGACTTAATTATGAATAATGACTATTTTTTATTAATTTTAATTTAATTAAAATCATGTTTATTTATACAATGTTAAATTCAGTCAAAAAATTCAGTCAAATGAAATTACATGCACCATTTTTGACACATGTAGCGCGTGAAGCTCTCGATTTTAACCTCTGATTTTAACGCGCCAAAGGAAGTAGGTATAACTTCAAAATATGTCAAAGAACTCAGTCAAAGTACTTTTATATAATTGAAGGAAATCCTCATTCTATTGCCTTGATGCTTGTAACTCCAGGGTCAGTCAGTAAACAAAGGATTGGCCAATTGGTTTTGTTACTAACTCTACACTACTCTTGTTTTTTTTTATAATTTACTTAGTTTAAAATTAGTAACTTAGTAACTTACTTTAAAATGATTGTAATATACGGTATACCTGATGCTAAGTAATTAAATAGTCGAAGAACAAAATCGACTGTCATCATCGTGGACTGCAAATTAGGCATGGCGATCTAAGAACAATTAAACAAAGAATATATTTTTTTAATCGATAAATAGTACTGAATCAATCTAGCGAATCGATATTTCACCCTAGAAAATCGTGATTTGATATTGTCTAATTTGATAAGAACTATAATATTATTTGCAATTAGTTAAATGTACTTGTAAAGGAATGTCAGTTTTTCACTTAATTACTCAAAAACTCACGAGATTGCTATATTAGCTGTATTTGCAACTACCTATAAAAACTATATACTTAATTACAAAAGTTTTCAATGTAACCAATAAAATTGTCAAATATTTTTTCTTTGCTATACATATCTGTCTTTTTATACCTGATACTTTAGTAGAGTTGTAAAAACAACTTTGAGTAGGCAGTTAAAAATGAAAAAAGTTCGATTATTATACTTTGAAGTAAATCGAAAAAAAGTTGATTTTTCAGAAATCGATCTTGTAGACGTCAATTTTTTTTGTGAATGGATTCTTCAGATTTTAATTCCAATCGATTTAAAAATATGTAGATTCTTTTCGGATTGAATCCGGGATTGTCATCCCTACTGAAAATATCACGATAACAAGGTTCTAAGTTAGATATCTCGAATTCATAACGAAATATGTATAAAAACATCACGTCCTTCTTAAAATTAAGTATATTCTTTACTAGCTGTGAACGCAGCTTCGCTCGTGTGGACTAAAGAATGCCGTCAGTCGGCCGAGCGCACGCGAACGCGAATCGTGCTGCCCCGCTCAAAAGACGCAAGACAAATATGTTTATTGTGGGTGATCCTTAAATGATAGATATATGCTATCGTAGGTCTTTTTAATATTTACAAATATGTACTAAATTTATATGATATATCTCGTAAGGTTTACTCAGCGTAAGTCATTTAAGCGGCCCAAATGCGTCTTTTTTTCGAATTGATTTACCATTATCGTCACTGCTTATTTCGTATGTTACTTTATCTTACAAAATATATCCTATAACCTGGCCAGATAGTGGTTTTCGCGTGAAAAGGACATAAACGGACAGACAGGCAGAGAGATGTTGAGTTTTATAATATGTAGGTATAGATTATTATTTTTATGTTACATCGTTTACTAACATGAATATGAAATTCGCGAAGTTTATATAGGGATATATAAAAAACCGCCCGCGTTTTCGTTAACGTTAGCAAGAATATGAAATGTAATAATAATGAAAAATAGCCAGTATCACTCAGCAGTAATATAGCTTTCTATAAGTTAAAGAATTGTTATAATCTCATCAGAGATCACCCCCTACAAACATACAAGCGTTTAGTCATTGAAATATACTTAATAGTAGGTATAAAACAATGAAATAATTCGAATTTAAGTTTTCTTCGACAAAGTTAATCGCTTCAGGATATATTTCTTAAAAATGTATAATTAATACCTTTGTATTATTGTTTTCCTTCAATATGTACCTACCTATCTAAGCTGCGAATTTATTAGACATTAAATAAATGTATACTGATGACCGTCTAAAAAACATCAAAGATTAAAATAATATATTTACACTTGCAATACTGCTCTCATCCTCGTGTACTGGCGATAAATTACTTGTAATTTTGTACTCGGGTGATACCTGAGCCCAGTGAAAAAACACGAGACATAGACGTCTTGGTGCGTCGCAAATTACGGTCATCATCTTCTCATCAGAGGCGTGGGTACGCGTTGATGTATTGGAGTTGAGTTGGAGGGAACGTGAGGGAACAAAATAATTCGTAATAGAGTGGAAAGACTACGCAGAAACAAGTATTTGTGCCTATGTCGTAACATTCTCTTAAAGACGTTTACGAAGAATTTTAAGCTTGAGAAATTGAGAAATAGGTATATATCGACTATTATAGTAATATGAAAGAATTTTTATATAACCCTTATTAATTCATACATCAATTTTAAAATAACTTATGATAAGCACTGATAATTTAAGACTAATCAATATCGTATAAAATAAATATTTTATGTTAGGTACCTATTTATATTATATTTACGTAGGTGGGAGTAAGAATCGAATAGAGCCAATTCATTCAGTCAGTCAGTTAGTCATTCACCAGACATTCATTCAGTCGGTTAACGTTGTGTCCTCTAGACTTCACAGTTTATTTACATTGGGAAATTGGCTGAATGAGACTGAATCTTAACAGTAATAGAAACAAAAAAAAATACGTAGAAGGAATTCTATACGTCGTGATTGGTAACCAACCAATTGGTAAGTAAAAATTAATTTCACTTATATTCACAATTCTTACAATTGACAATTGATAGCGAAGGCTTATTTATAGGTAAGGTAACTAACTATGTAGGTATGCGTGTCTTTTACACACAAAAGTGACTTCTACTAACAAGTGGTGTCCGGTCTATTGTGTTTTTATTAGTATATATCTTGTCTCCTGCGCTTACGTTTATTATAATTCTGTGTCCACGGCTTCGCTCGCGTGGACTACATGATCGAGTCGAGCGCACACGCGAATCGTGCTGCCCCCGTTCAAACAATGGAATATAAAATGCCTACTATTGGTAATCCTTAGATTACAAATATATGCTATCTCTGACTTTTTTGATCCTTTTGAGGTTTTTCTCCTGAGGTCCTTTGGTTTGAGGTCTGAGGACCTTTTAAGATTTACAATCACGTAGAACATTAATTTATATATCTCTGTCTTTTTTCCGAGTTGATTCCCCATTATCGTCACTGCTTATTTCGTATATCACTTTATCAAAGAAAATATATCTTATAACTTGGCCAGATAATATAGCTATGAATTAATAAAATAACCATGTAAATCGGATAAGTGGTTTTCGCGTGAAAAGAACATAAACGGACAGACAGACAGAGAGACGCTGAGTTTTATAATATGTATAGATGTAAAATAATTTGTACCTATCTTTTTAATATTGTTTGTTTATTCTTTGAACTAAAAAGTACTTTAATGTCAGAGAGTTGAGTTAAACAGTAAATGGGCGTTCAGGGTTAGATTTTAAACATAACTGTAGCTAAAATCTTGCAAGAAACAAATTACACGGAAATAAAATGTTCGTTGTTACCATATACCTATCATGTACCCAAAATCAGCTAATATAACAAAATTAATTAGTTATGAAATACTTCGTATAGGTATTTTCGTTTTGATATTTTTAATAAATGGAAAACGTTCTTCACACGTGAAGGGATTAAAATTCGGGCTATTTTGAATTTTAATTTATAATTTATTTTTCAAAGTCTCTGTACCATATTTTTAATAATAGCTCGGCACATTGACTGTAGTGTCCTTGATAGTAAGCATAGGAAAATCCAAATACTACGGAACCACCGAGAGATCGACATCCATCCTCTCCACTCTTCACAACGTCTCACTGTGACAGGCTCAATATTCTAGGTGTGAAAATTCACAGCGATCTAAACTCCAGGGATTACATCGGAAGTGTCATCTATACTACATCTCGGAAACTCGGAATCCTGAACAGGGTGCGACGGTTTTTCACGCAACTGTATCTTCTCTACAAGGCACAAGTTAGCCGTGTATGAAATACTGTTCGCATCTCTGGTATAGTTCCGCAAAGTACCTCCTCGATGTTATGGACACGTTTCAAAGACGGGCTATTCGCATTGTTAATGATGCAGACGTTACCCAATGCATCGAGCCGTTTCAGCTGCGTAAGAACCTTGCCTCGTTGAGCGTGTTCTACCGCCTGTACAATGGAGAGTGTTCTGAAGAGCTGTTCAATCTAATTCCCTCCTCTCGTTTCCATAATAGAGCCACACGCGCTTGGCCTCGGAGTCACAGTTTTACGGTAAATTCCATCTCGGCACGAACTAAAGAGTTATTTATGTCTTATCGTTGTCGTAACGTGAAACTGTAGAACCTCTCTCTTCTTCTTACGACATGGGTTACTAGCGTAACGTTAAGACATATTTATGTAGGCCGGTATGACAGCGACAGCCGTCGATAGATTATAGACCTCTCGGTGATCACCGTTGTTTGTGTTTTGCCATACAGTGCCATCACCTTGCCGTAGGTATTACTATAAAAAAAACTGCTTATATATACATTCAAATATAGAAAATTTGACATTTTCTAATATCAGCTTATCTTATAATCCAGCATCGAAAGTATCATTTGGACAAATACAACAATAATTTAAATATAAAGATTAGAAAGGCAGTAGTGAACGGGCGACGCGACCGCGACGGGAACTAATCGCCGCGCATGCGTGTCGAATTGCAATGACGTTGAAACAATTGCTTCTATTCACGCTTTACGGAGGCAGACGTGGGTGTTTCATTCGATATGGGAAAAGAAATTCGGTTTCGGTAACTTGCTTATATATTATATTTTTCGATAGCAAACTATATTCATGCGACAGCCACATTTGTAAGGAAAACATCAGAACTTACGAAGCTATTTCGACTAAACAATTTCGTAGCAACAAAGACTTTTTAAGTAATTTTCCCTACTATGACTAACTATAATAAATAATATTTTGGTCTGACTGATTACAGTTTGATAATTACTTGTTCATTTTTTTTTAACTAATGGCAAACGTATGTTGATTTTCAAAACTCAAACAACGTCCTAACAAGATGTAGCTGAGTTTAAAACTGTTGAGATAGTTTTCGTGGTAACTTAAAATTCATTTTTCCACTTATTATTTATAAATTATCTATACATATTATAAAACTCAACATCTCTCTGTCTGTCTGTCCGTTTATGTTCTTTTCACGCGAGAACCACTAATGCGATTTACATGGTTTTTCCTTTAATTCATATACATATTATCTGGTCAGGTTATAAAATATATTTTGTTACATAAAATAACATACGAAATAAGCACTGACGATAATGGTAAATCAATTCGGAAAAAAGACGCTTTTGGGGTGATTAAATGATTTACGCTGAGTAAATTATAAGAGATACATCAAATTAATGTTTTACATGATTGTAGATCATAAAAAGAGCTACAAAGAAGTCAGCAAGAGCATATGTCTATCTTCTGAGGATCACCCGCAATAACCATTTTTGTCTTCCGTCTTTCAAGCGGGGGCAAAACGATTCGCGCCTACGTTCAACTGACGGCATTCTTTAATTTACGCGAGCGGAGCCGCGGGAACAGCTAGTTATTTATAAATCACTTCACTTGTGAACAATAACTGAACTATATATCAGGCTAAATGCCACAAATAATACATAATATTGGGCCAAATAACGTAAGTTTATGACAATAAAAACCACAACATGACAGGTCCCAAAAACTCTCAATTAGTTGTTATTTTGCATGTCCATCATCACCGATGTGTATGGAGGGGTAGGAAAAGACTAAGAATGGAAAAGAAGGTTAAGAAAAATATTCTGATAATTCTAAGAATGTTGAATTTCGAATGGTAGGTTATTAATCCGAGAACTCCTATGAATAAAAGCTGTAACGAGTGGTGATTGCCAAAAGACAAATATGTATAAATCACCAATTGCCATCGTTTATGATGATACTACGACGAAAGTCATTAAGTGGATAAACATTGGTTAATCGCAAAACATATCACACACAAGTGAGCCACTATGTCAATTACTTTACTATTTCTTACCATGACAGCATGTTTTTATACCAGTTGTCGCGATCTAGTCAGACACCAGTACCGTCCACCACGCTTTCGCTCGTGTGTTGTTCGCCAGGTTTGTGATATTTATTGCCACGCGATGTGTAATTCTATTTTTAAGCATATTTACAATATGCTACAGTTGTCGGCATGTACCTATTTAGGTTGAAAAACGAATTACAGTTCTTCAAAAAAATTGGCTTTATTAAACTTTATTTCCGGGATTTATTTCCTAATTTCTTTAAAGATTTTTTGCCTTTTCAATCTTACAAATACTACATCTTCGTAAAACTTTGTGCCTTCACAATCCACCCTAATGTACCATAGTTTTTACGCTTTGCAGTAGTCGTATATAAAAAAGAGAATTACCGAAACGGATCCGTAAAAAAGTAGGCTGACCCGTCAGGTCATTAGTGGGAGCCAATGGTCGTTACCTAAAAGTCATTAGCGTCAACTTTTACTGTAATTTGAGGTTGTATATATCTACGCATCTATGTTTTGAGGTATATTACATAATATGTACATTTATATTATTTATAGTTACAGCATTTGTTAAATTTATAGAAATTATTTATATATTATTAAGTATATTGTTTATAATTAGTTTAATGAAATTTATTTACCTATACTACTTGGTATTAATTGACTGTTTTTGCTCATGGAGATTAATTTAATATTAGAGTTTCTGTATACCTACGTACCACTGTCCTGTTAATTTTTAAGTTTGCAATAAATTTAAGTAAAAGACCCCATTTAGTGTTGTTAGAAACGACTACAGATGATGACGTGATTGATACCTACACTTGATTGCAAAATTGCTCTAAACGCACTTCGCTTTCGACTTAAAAGCACTTTTTAATGTTTACAAAATGTGTCGGTGAACGTTTTCATTTTATTCCTATAATTGTGAAATATAATAACTTATTTTTTTCTAAACGCGAGTAAATCGTTAGACATAATCAGATCTAATGTGTAAAAGAATGTTTTAAACAAACTAGATAACTTTTTAGTAAACATTATAAGTATAAATATTAACAAAAAAAACCAAGTACAAATAAGTAGGTAGAATAAGTACCTTCAAATGTAAGCTATACATATAATAGAATTGAAGTGTCTGTTTGTAATGTCAAAATAACAAGTTTTTACTAAATGCATATAAAGTTTACACGTTATCTATAAATAAGTAGGTATATTATATCTGTACATATTTATTATTTCAGTGCCCGCGGCTCTGCTCGCCTTGACTACTAAAAAAACATTTTTTTTATGTGCTTAACCCTAATTATTTTTCTAAAATAAAAGTAGCCTAAGTTATTCCTTATAACATTAGCTATCTGCCAGTGAAAGTCCCGTCAAAATAGGTCCAACCGTTTCGAATATTACCCGGAACAAACAGACAGACAAAAAAAAAATGGGTTTTTTGTTCTACTTATAGGTACCGTGAATACTTTCACATGCATTTAGTAAAAAGGTGTTATTTTGACATTACAAACAGACACTAAATTTAATATATTAGTTATCACTGCTTACTGGATACTGCGCTGCTCTGATAGGTAGTAGCATGAAGTTATATAGCCCACAACAACCTTCCTCAATAAATACACTATATATTCTAATATGTGAATAATAGTGATAACTGGAAATTACTCCCTCTCCTCTCCATCTAATTATTATTTTAACTCTAAATATTATTTATACAGGCAAATAAAATACAATAAAATAATATCTCTAATTCGAGTTTCTTACCGATTCTCCTCAATGACTGGGATTTTTTTCGAACCGGTAATAGTATTAACGTACATAAGTGACTTCTTAGGGTGTAAATTCACAAAATAATTTTTTTATTTGATTTTATAAAAGAACTTTTCTAATCTGACTGGTAGTCCCTGAGATTGATATTATTAGTTTGGTGTAAACGCATATATTTATATTTTAATATCATGAAAAGCCATTTTTTTCTAAATTTCGTTTATAACGAACAGTTAGTTATCTTTAAGTTTTACGTAATACCATTTGTACCCGCAGCTACGCACGCTTACGTCTCATAGTTATTTTACTTATATTTTATGATTTCTAAAAATATTATTTATATTTTTTTCTGACCTATCTATTTCAGAATGACATATACATACTCCCATTTCATTGAAATCAGATTAGAATGGATATAAATGTTTTTATTTTTTATGATTTCTAATAATATTTTTGATATTATTTATAGTTTATCAGTTTTGGAATTACACATACCACCTCCATACAAAACTTTATGTAAATTGGTTAAACCGTTCTTGAGTTATATCCACACAATAAAAGAAAGAAACAAAAATTTTAAAATGTTAAATTCGAGGTAAGTGTCCTATAAAATAGCTATCCAGAACAAAATTTGAAATATCCACGAGACATAAGCTAATTTGCTAAAGTCAGTTCTGACATTCTTGATGAAATTTCTATCCAAACATGACATCCTAATTTAATAAGTATACCCTTTTAAGCAGCACCACTCCACCGTAACTAGCTCACTGTAACCCTTTTCCGAGTTTTCCGCCGCAAAAGCTTGCTAAGTGGATTTTCGGGTCGTCTCTCATTTGGCTAACGGCCGTGCGCTGTCGACTCGTTAGTGACACTGCTTGTGTCGTCACAGGGTTGTCACCTTACCCGTAAATATTCAATCAAACCAAAGTAGCTTTATTTTTTGCCCCCATAAGGCACTTCGAACATTTTATTACCACTGGTTCTGAACATTTTTATATTTATTGGGAAAAAAACTCTTTAAATTATTCCACTAGCTAAGGTTTTTTTATTGTAATTTGTTACAACATGTTAAGCCGTTAATTAGTTTAGATCGAATTACGGATAGGGAATTAGCCAGTTCGCGACTTATTTGCAACTACGGCAACAGTCCAAGCCGAGGTTTCGCGGCTGAGTGCCTTAAGCGCTCGCTCCCGAGCCCAATGAAGCTGTAAAAGCCGTCTGAGGCTGCAGGGCTCCTTCGGCTAACAGTGTAGTCAGATCGATTAAATAAAATTCAATTTCATAGTTTTGCAATATCTATCATCCAGTCAAGAGTCTCAATTTCATTTTTTGTAGTAACTCTTGGTTGGAACGGTCATAAATTCCTCATTGGAGATCATAGAAGCAAATAGTAAGAGTGGTAGAATCTAGCCAAGGCTCGACTGTGGAACCACTACCGCCACTCCTATTATATTTCTGCTGCAAATTAACTGTGCATGTACTGCTGTGTTCTGTTCCGAAGAGTGTGGTTAGAACATAATTCAATACTCAGAATTAGCAACCTATTAATGACTGGCTTCAGTTAGTTAACCTTTTTGAGTTTGCTTGTAAATAGCGATAGACTGTAGTGTAGTCTCTGTATGCCTGTTTGCATATCATGAAAAAGTAAAATTTTTAAATTTTGTATTTACAAATGCCGGTCATTACGTTGTTGCAATACAATACAATGGTGTACTGTAAACAAAAAAAACTGCAAACTTTACAATCATTCAGATTCAACCCTATGTAAATATTTTGTGTAACTCATTTGTTTTAACTCCTATGCGGACTAATTATTACACGTGATGTGACGAGAGAGTTTCACAGTCAACAAGGTGATGCTAACGTTTCTTATTCATATTTTAAGTACTCATATGCTATAACATATTTTGTTATTACTAGTAAACAAGCTTCTCCACTAACGTTGTTCTGCCCTTTTCAGTAGACAATTACTCCACCACAGCGTTAATTTTCGCGTTCAGGAATAGTTTAATGGTGATCGGTTAAACGGTTTTGGAGTTTATCATAATTATATACCAACATCCATTTTTAGAGCTCCAAAGTCAATGAGGATCCCTTATAGTTTCGCCATGTCCGTCTGTCTATCTGTTCGCGACTTAGCTCAGAGATTCTTATTACTAAAAAGCTGTAATTTAGTATGGGTATACATATGAATCACGTAGTAAAAAGGTTAAATTAAAATATTTTTTATTTTTATTCCTCCTCTATAGTAAAGTGGGCATACATTTTTTCTCGTCCATCCCATGGTGTGGGGTGACGTTGTATAGGTCATTCAAAAATATTGATGGTGTGTGAAAACCATTTTTCGTTTGAGGGCTCCGTTTGGAAATATAAAGCTAATGAATATGTGAAAAATTTGACAGCACTAGGATATATATCGAAGTTTAAAGGAAAACTATCACAGCTAAAGAGACTTTACAAGTTAACGAGTAATTTTCGAGAAACTTATAAGAAAAGATAGTAAGCAAGTCACGAGGCTAAAGTGGACGAGAAGACGGACGATGTACCAAACGGGTTTCGGATTGATGCCCCGGAGATGGAAAACGACTCTCGGGAAAATCACCAGCCCTATGTTACGATGACACAGCGATCTTGACGTGACACAGCGAGCTTGACAAGTAAATTCTACACTAGAGCCACGCAAGATCGTTGGGTTAGCATGAGCGAGACGAGGCCTTTACTCAGCAATCGGTAAATGTGGGCTGAATGGATGAATAGTTGATAACACCGGTGCTCTCGCTATCATTTTGTATATTTTTTTCAGTAGATTAATTTACATAGTTACATATTTGATCTAAATATCTATATATAAGTCTAATATATACATATATAGAAAAGAATTTAAACTATAGAAAAATGTGCTGTTGCCTCTTCTCAAATCAACAAATGCAAACTCAAACAGATATGTTTATTTTGTATAAAGTTCATCCATATACATATCTATAAATATATAGATGACAATTAAAAAAAATGCAGTTGCCTCTTCTCTAATCATCATATGAAAACTGAAAACAAATTATGTACTACCTATATATAAACTAAAGCTGTTTGTTTGTACGCTCTCTACAACTTGCGAAGCAATGATGATAGAGTGTACGACTTCACGTCGATTGACGTGAGTTCAAATCCCAGCAATGAGCCTAAGCTTTCGGTGAAGGAAAACATCGTGAGGAAACCATAGCATGGTGCTGGGCTTTTTCTAATGCCCGCCTGGCTAGCTACCACCCTCAAGTTGAAAATCCGTACCCAAGCACCAATAAGCGTGTTCCAGCAGCTGCACATGAGAGCCGGTCTTCCACTAGGTTTAGCGTGTTATCATCTTGGGCCACATCGTTACTTAACAACAGGTGAGATTGTGGCCACTACGCCAAACCTATAACAATAAAAAAAACTTTAGCGTACAAAGCTCTAGGTACAAATTATTCTAGAGACAAATAGATGATTTTAATAATTTTTATATAAAACGTGATGATAGAATAGGCGGTTAAAGTTCGCGGTTCATTTAATGTTGTTTTATTTTTTCTCCATTTTTTTTAACCGTCTATAATAATAATAAGTTTAGAAGCAGAAAGTATATTAAGCTAATGAGTGGTTCAATCGTTTTCTAAACCACGTCAGTATTGGTCATCAGGGCAACCAACAACAAAAACGTTCTAAATGTGCGTGGTCTAAGGCATACGCTGGCAGGTGTGAAATGTTTCTTTCACGTATACCAAACCTCTATGCATGTAATAATGTTGATTAATATGATATTGATACCTATGTTTTATGGGTTAAAGTATTAAATTGCTGATTTTTAATATTGAATAATGTGAATATCGATATCTTTCATTGTACTTAAAAATGCAGTCATATTAATTTTAAAAAGTAGCTATGTAATTTCTTTTTAAAAATCATCTATTCATTTGTTTTCCCGCCTTTCGTCGGTTGGTGCCGTCGTGGCACCAACGCAGCACATATGACACGGAATATCAACGACGCAAGTAAACGCACGATACGTTTTTGATTTAATTGATTCCGTTTTGGATATTTTTATCCTAACAATGAGCCCCGTGGCCAACCGGAAACATAAGCACACAAATTCGAATCGGATTGTTAATTTTTATTATATAATAATTGAAAATGTTCATCGCATTGGTTAAACACTGGGGAGGTAGCCAAACACAAATTGAGTCAGAAGAAACTGCTTGTGAGTGTATGGTGGACCTGTGCTAACATTGTTTTTCACAACATTTTGACATCTGGCACAAAAATTATTGAACAGGTGTACAGTGAAGAATTGCAAATGATGATAGACAAGCTTGCTGTGAGAAAACCAATACTTATTAATTGTTCTAGCCCACTTGCTCTTCACCACAATGTTTGCACAACGGACCATCTCAAAACTACAGGAGTTATGACTGGAAGTTCTCCATCACCCACCATACTTACCAGTCTTTACTCGGTTAAAAGCGCCCTTAAAGAGTTCATCGTTTCCCGTCTCCAGGATTTCTATAGCAGAGGCATCAGTGTACTTCCATTGAAATGGCAAAAGCCACATGGACAATAACTGGAAGTACTACGACTTATTAAATATATTGTTTTCTTTTTTAAGATTGTTTTTATATATAAAACAGCAATTTCATACTTTTACTCCTATGATTATATGATACAGTATGTTACAAGTATGATACTATCCGTTCAATACATAATTTTTAACTTCGATTATAAAATATTCCAAAAAGGTACATATTATTATTCCAATAATACGTATATTCGAGTTCGATTTGAAACACCTATCAGAGTTATAATAATATGAAGTAATAATAAATGAATATGTTCGTCAAATTAGTTGTATAAAAAGTCCGGAGGCCAGTCATAGTAGGATTTATATGGAATGCCTGGTATGCCTGGTAGTGATATTAACACATCCTTCAGACACAGTAGCGCGAGAACTGTTACTTTACCAAACAAATATATTCTGTGGTGATAGTGCTTCCGAAAAACTCTAATGGTATTCTCTAACAAATTGCACCCTACACGTGTTGTTGAAAGCGTACACCGCAAGCGGTGCGTTTCCACATCTCATTGCGAATTGACAACGTCATTACAAATTGCACCGCTATTATACTCCATTATAAGACATTACTATTATGATACCACGTAATTAGAGTCATCCTACTTATTATGTTTTTTTTTTTTGTAAAAACTGTTGTTAATATCAGCCAAAAGAAATAATTGATAATTATTTTATATATTTCAAACAATATATTTTAAAAACCTCAAAAATCCAAAACTATTATAAATAAGTCGTTGAAATTAGTACCTAGTTAACCTATTTATGACAGTATAATTGGAAAGAATTTTAGTTCTCAATCTAAATATGTATATATTTCTATAAAAATATATAAAATCCTTTGTTTGGATTTGTATGTATGTTTGAACGGGTTTAATTTAAAATCTGTTGGGTAGATTTTTTTTATATGTACCATATTACTCAAGAAACACCTGGAACTTGCTAGTAGAAGACTATATTAGTTAAATAAAAAATTATGCCCAGTAAAACGGACAGGTATCAGCTAGTATTTATCTATACATCTTATAAAACTCAACGTCTCTCTGTCTATCTATCCGTTTATGATCCGTTCATGCAAAAACCACTAATCCAATTTTCATGGTTGTTTCTTTTATTCATAGATATTTTATCTGGCCAGGTTATAGGATATGCTTTGTTATGTAAAGTAACGTACAAAATAAGCAGTGACGATAATGGTGAATCAATTCGGAAAAAAGGCGGATTTGCGGTGCTTAAATGGCTTACACTGAGTAAACCATACGAGATTTATGAAGTTAATGTTCTACATAATAGTAGATCTTAAAAATACCTACAAAAAAAGAAAGCGATAGCATATAAGTATCTTCTATGGATCACCTACAATAAGCATTTTTGTCTTCCGTCTTTTGAGCGGGGGTAGCACGATTAGCGCGTGCGCTCGACCGACGGTATTCCGTTGTTTGTGAACGTACGTTTGTTTGAACTTTTGTCCAACAATTACGATCAAAAGGTTGAAAGGATTCTAATGAAATTTTAATTTATTAAAGTCGATTATAGCGTGGAATAGGACATAGGATTTTTTATTCGCGCAACGAAGCGGGCGGGCTGCATCTACTATGAAATAATACGTATATTGAATTAACACGTAATTAATTAAAATTATAATTAAAACGTAAAAATAAAAAATAAAATATAACAAAAATTTGTACAAAATTATCTAACACCATATGTAATTCTCTAATCCAAAATCGTAACCAAGATACCCCTTCAACAGAGGTGAGAGAGAAATTAAAACCTCGAGAGAGCAGGCCGTACACCACAAATCGCTTAGTGCTTTCCGCCCGCCCTAATGGCACGCCAATTAAAAGTTTCCACGCTACCTCCCCAGGCGGGGATTGTTATCTGCTGTGCTGTAAAACTGAACAGCTGAACATCCGAATGTAATGTGGCTTTTGAGATTCACGTAGTTTGACCTCGGACGATTATTATTTTGATGTCGGAGGTTGAAACGGATAGGTATCTATCTACCTATTTATAAATTGGGAGTAGTAAATATAATAATTCCACTAATTTTATGCAATGAAAGAAATATCTTCTAGAGTATAGAACAATTTATATAACTGTTGAGTAAATGCAGTGGTCGTCAGAAAGTAGCGATTGACAACGCTCACCGGCACACAAGGTGTTCTAACTCATCTCTCAGAGCATTGTCTCAGGGGTAGCATCATATCAGTGCCTGACAACAGACAGTACCAAGGTCTCCTATTTGAGGTATATTGTAGTAACCATTGCTGCACTGTAAAATGATGGCACTATGCTTCACAAGAATCATAGTACAATCTGAAAATAACGATGACCACTGAGAATGACGGTTTCATCCCTATATGCATGGCGGGCGCGACCGAGTCGGATATAGAACCGTACTAGCCTTATTCTAAGTGATTCGGCTTTATTAAAATTTAACATGTTATTAACATACGTTGATTCTAATAACAGTGTAACTTAAAATTCTATACAGCCAAAGTTCATTTCATTACTTACACCTTTCCTTTATCACATACGATAGATATATTGGGGTACCACTTATATTATGTATGCGTTTTTAAATGAATTCTTCAAATCAATTAATCATACAACCGCGTCGGTTCCAAATATACATTAAGCTTTTTTTGCTATCAGTCCTTTTTTAATTTGTTCTCTATATACTTTGGTATTTTTTTATCGGTATAGGTTTGGCCTAGTGGCCTCAATCTCACCTGATGTTAAGTGACGATGTGACTCAAAATGATAACACGCTAAACCTAGTGGAAGATTGGCTTTCAAGAGCAGCTGCCGCAACACACCTGTTGGTACTTGGCGACAGATTTTCAACTTGAGGGTGGTAGCTAGCCAGGCGGGCATTAGGAAAAGCCCTACCACCATGCTATGGATTCCTCACGATGTTTTCCTTCACCGAAAGCTCAGGCTCATTGCAGGGGTTCGAACTCACGTCAATCGACGCGAAGTCGTACACGCTACCACTGAGCCATCTTTGCTTCAATCATTGGTCTTTGTTGATTTTAACTCTTACATCCACACACATTCTCATTGTATAATATCTTATTGTCATACTTTCATCATTTATACCTTTCAAGTATCGGAAAAATGAAAGTCTAATCAGTTTTAATCCACTAAGAAACTTATATTCCTATTGAGTTATGTTTGTTGAAATCGTAGAAATGTTAGGAATAACAAATTCTATACAGATGATGTCTCATGGATGTTAAGCATGCATTGGAGCAAGCAAGATTAAAACAATATTTATAAACAAAATGAACGTATTGTATAAAATTCAAATGATTAAATTAGCTTCGATTAAGAAAAAGTATATTCAAACTAAAATGTTTTCAAAATATAACAGCAATGAGGTCTCCGGTTTACTTAACACATTCATGTGCAAGTCTGTTACTCGTAGGTTTCGTTTCTCTTGTTAACATAATTTTGACAGGCACGGATTTAGAACTGTGTATCTGCCTATTTATGTCGCCGTGGTAGTTGAATGGTTAAAATTAGTTCAATATCAAGGTACGACGTTGTCAGGGTTTCCTATCATGGTAAAAGTTGGCTATGAGCTCGCTCAAATTACGCGTGCGATTGCGATGTCGAGCAAAATCCGTTTGAGAACCCCGGCCGCTCGCGCTGCAGTTTCAATATTCTGAGTTGAGAGTTCTCCGTTGCCATTGTTCGTATACATATAAAATACGAAAAACTTTACTTTTAACTTTGAAGTAGTGTTGATTATATTTTAAATAGGGTGTAAAGAACTTATATACTAGTGAAGCATCTGGATCAATGTTTTTGAGTGTGGATTTTGAGGATTGAGAGACCTGTGAGATTCGCCGGCTGGCTACAAGGCCTGCAGCTCTAAGAAATATTCAGGTGAGCTTAATTTTTGCTAGGCTAGGTGGATCGGCAACCATGTATTATAGTATACTCTATACCTATTCCTGGGTGTCTGAATTGGGAATACTTTACCCAGGGTCTATACAACCTCCATGTACCGGTTAATTTTGGCCGGTACATGGTGGGCTCATCATTTCATTCCAATTGTACGTTTACAAATTGTAATTCAATTAGTAAAACTATCGATTGACAGTGAAGGATAACGTCAAGAGGAAACTTGAATGCGTGTGAAGTTTTTATTACAATCCATTACTGAAAAAAAATAGAACTATTTAATTCCTAGTGCCTTCCCTCAGAAGGAGACTGTTGCCCATCAGTGAGAAATAATATAGGACGGTGTTATTTTTTTATATACTCCAGTCACTTTAAATGTTGCATTATTTTTTCATAACAATTTGTTAAATCACGCTATTGACTTTCCTAGTCAATTCAATGGAACACCGATATCCATTTGTCATTTATTCTTCCGAAATGTTATTACTTGGTGTCTTATTATTTGGGATCGAAATTTTTTAGACTTTGTAACATAAAGTTATGACTAAATGAAGTTTGCTACATAATGAATTATTATACAAAAAAATATTAGGCTTAATTAAAAAAATATCGTTACTCAGGGTACTGTAGGCTATTCATATATTATCCTTATTTCCACCCTGGCTTACAGTGAACGGGGAAGGGTGTGCCTTGAGTTAACGATACCTCGTTACCACCACAAATCTTCGACATTAAAACATATTAAAACTCTTAAAACTCTTAAAACTTCATTCGACTCGCCATTTTGCCAGAACAAAAACTTTCTTACATCACTCGGATTAAAATTCTAGTCTACGAGTATTTTAATTGTAAAAATGATTCGGGCAAAGTTGTCTGCTATAGAAAATTTTTACAAATCAATTATCGTTTTGCTTTTTCGTCATGAAATATGCGAATTCAATTTATTTTTGTCATAAAATCTTACGTAAATAAAAGTATTTCGTAATGATAAAGTATATTTAAATAGATGTGCCACACGGTTTTACCCGTGTTAAATGTATTCGTAAAATTCTGCACAGCGCCGCGCCGCCTATCGTTGTACCATTTCCCTTACTTACCTACAGCTTCAAATTTGCTTGACATTTATAGTTACTGCTCCGCTTCTTAGGGTCGTAGCGTGAAGTTATATGGGCTTTACTATTTTCCTCATGAATCTGGTTATCATATACAAAAATATTATGTCTATTCCGACTGGTAGTTCCAGAGATTAGCGCGTTTAAACAAACATACAAACAAAAAACTCTTCAGCTTTATTATTTAATAAATATCTGTAGCCTCAGACAGATTGTAATTAGAATTACTTTAATAATGAGCATCAATCATGTAAGAAGTATTTTAATGTTTCCTTAAATTTCTGAAGCACTTTGTTAGTAAATCATTACATAAAAATATCTAGGGAAAAAATCAAGTAAATATATAATTATTTTGAGTCATTATTATCTTCTGAACTCATCAGTTATCTTTTAAATTATTTTTGAGAATGATGCAAATGCATACTTAAACGCAACGTGTATTTTGATAATAATTAAATATGATTGTTATAAAATTAATTAAAACTTCAGTTTTTATAAGTACTTTTTCAAATAAAATATTTGGAAAACGACTTTTGAGTAGAGCCCATACTGAGTGGCTTTTTTTCTTCGAAGTCTAGGTTGAAAATGCGTAAAAAAACATTCAATTATCCCGCCGTTTTTCTCTAAAAATTGCAAGTGGCGCCTTTTTCGCAGATTTTCTCTCGCAACCCCTACTCACGAAGGGATGAATACAGTTCCATATAGCTCACGCAGATGGCGCCACCATTCATTTCGTATTAAAGTTTACTTAGACTGTTGTAGATGGCGTTAGTTTGTTTCAATATTTTCATGCCATAATAATGTAATTATTTTTGATGGACTACAAAATTAATATACTACGTAGTTTTCCATAATAATTTGTTTTCCTTTTAAAATGTGCACCATACCTATATATATATATAATTTACCCCACTGAAGTAGGTAGTTTTATGAGTTTTCTCTCTACTTGAGGTAGCCCGACTGGTGAAATACCTCCCTTAACCCTACAGAAGATTACAGCTAAATAATCTACTTGGCGAAGGGAGGTTCAATATCGGCAACGCGCTTATGTTTCCACTGATGTTATAAGCGTCTATACAGTAACCGATTAACATAAGACGGGTCGTACACTTGTTTGCAACTTTAGTCGTTTATAAAAAATGTAGTAAAGTCCGCTCTACTTATTTGTATTTTGTTTCAGTCTGGTTAAGATTTTCCTTAAACAGAAACCTTACGAGATTTGATTGCACATCAAATAGTAATAGTAATTAATTTCATATGGTTCAAAATTGTATTTAGGTATCTTACTTTAAAAAAGAAAATTTAGAATGTTTTATATTTAAACGGTATATCAAATTTTGATGTACCTACGTAAATAAAAATACAGGTTGGAATTCCGTTTTCAGAAATCAAATGTTCTTTCATTTAAATGTTTGTGTGCGCGCGTGAACACCGGCTGTCGTAGATTAGACACGCTAGCCGGAACAATTTTTTAATATCCCCAAACAAGAAAGGCAAGTTTGTCGTTGTTGGAAAGGTATGGATACGGTGTGTTTTTTTATATTAGCTCGGCACATTGACTGTACTGTCCTTGATGGTAAGCACAGTGCAATCCAAAAAGAACGGTGACAATTGAGAGATTGAAATCTATCAGCAGTAGCTGCTGTCATGCCTGCTAGCTAAAAAAAATACTGGCATCATTTTTTTAACTTGCCTAATATTATGGTTATGTGTGTTATATCAGTATCACACGTGAATGTATAGAGTATAAACTATGCATGATTCATTCTGTTTAGTGACAAAATATTACATTAATATATGAATAAAGTATTTCTTCATGACTTTAATCATTATGCTTAAAGGAATTATTGATGATATGATGCTTAAGAGTTTAAGGCATTTTCTACCGGCAACTACACATGACAGCCAGTCCTCCATTAGGCTTATTGTGCTATTATCTAGGACCACCTAGTCACTCAACACCAGCTGTGATTCTGGCCCAACGCTAAATCTAAAAAGAATTATAAAAAAACAGTTATAATTTTGTTGTAGTGAGAAAAAAGTATTTTTCATATATTTATTTTTATACGAATAAATACAGATATAATTACTCTAATTTTCATTACATTTAAAGTAAGTACCTACTATTAAATAATACTTTTTTATAATTATATCATTGTTATTTATCTACATTTATTATTTCGTTAAATATTAGTATTCAATAACGTTGTTTGTGTGTAGCAAAGTGATATATTAAACACCAAACTTTTTTTTTTGTAAATTTATTATGAACTTAAAATTACTTTTAACATAGATTGCACTGTAAATATTCAAATTGCGAACACAAATGCGTCGAACGTTTAATTTTTATTAACAAAAGCGTTAGTGAAACGGGGACGGTGCCACAAACACGGATTTCCAATTAAGTTAGGGCCTGATTGGCGGGTCATTAGTTACCAGTCGACGCCGCACGCCCTGGCCTGGCCTTCTGAACTTCTGTATTTGGTGATTGTAAATTGGTAATAGGTTTGTAAATATCTTGTAAGGAAAATCAGCTAAGTAGTATTTTTGAAGCGCTTTTATGGCGCATCACGTAACTGCATGCAGTGCGACATGATGAAGTTAGCCATCTGAATTCAATGTACGCACTTGTATTTTATTTTGAGAAAAATATTTTAACGTGGTACCTATAAGTAATTAAAAATTTTGTAGTATAGATCAATCAACTTAAAATCATGTTTAATTATACAAAACTAAATATTTTTTTCAATATTATTAAAATGTATGCGGCACCGCACGCATTTATTATATAGTGATGATTTTTATCTCTTGGGTTTATTTTTACTAATATTATTCACAATTTTTATAGCCTATCTACTGAGGAATAACGTATACTTCCCGTGTACACAATATCATCAAAATCTATTGAGACAACATTTTTTTACAATTTCTAAAAGTGCTATTGATTATTGGCTAGAATCAGCGTTCCCCAGGGCTAGATTCTGGGACCGTTTTTGTTTCTCGTGTATATGATCTACCTCTAGTGGTTGAGAATAGTGCTGACATGATTCTTTTGCACATCACAATTCACTTATATTTAAAGTGAAAAGAATAGATTCAAAAGTTAAGCAATTAAATAATACTTTAGTTAAAATTTCAGAATGGTTTGCTTTAAATAATTTACTGCTAGATGCAAATAAAACCAAAGATTTGCTTTGCCCGATGTTTGGCGTGTTGATAGTAGTATCAAGATAGAAGGGAATTTAGTAGGCTTAGTTGATAATACTGTCTTCTTGTGTATTACGCTTAAATCAAAATTACAGTGGAGTCTTCACATTAAAACCTTGGTGGGATGATTAAGTTTTGCTGCATTCGCAGTACAAAGAATCTGCCATTTAGTACGGGGGATTCTACATTTCCAGCTCACCAATCACAGAAGGGTACGGGAGGGCCGAACAATTTTTAAGGGTAAAATTATTCCTGATACTCACCGGCCGCTACCGCGGCCCGCTCTCTACGCTCGTTCTGCTCGTGCGTTATTATAGTTCCAACCTAACCTAACCAATCCAGTGGCTTTAAAAATAATTTGTGGTAGCCAGTCGGTGATCTTCTATATGACTCGAAATAATGTCCTTAACTATTTTCATCAATGTATATAGCTATCCAGTGTGACTCCGGTTTTGTATCTGGATCTAAATTACTTGTAACATATGTTGGCGCTTGCATGTGTATCGGTAAACGGTAGAAAATGCCCTACAATCATCATAATGTATTTCACCGCAAGCTTACGCTCATTGCAGGGAATCGAACTCACGTCGATCGACACGATATCCGTACAGGCTACAATTGAATCAAAATTACATATTATTAAATTATTGCAAAATTATATTATAACTTTATTATACCAAAATTATTATTTGCGTTCATGTGCCAAAGCTCAAAGAGAATAATAATGACACATGGACACATTAATTATAGTATACCTACTAACCTAGATGGTATCACAAAGAAACTGTCGCGAAACATGATAGATTACGTGGTTCGACGTAGTAAAGGCGTCGTGAAAAGGAACAGACATTAAGTATATTCCTGTGTCTGTGATATCGTTTTCATAGGCCGCTGTGTCAATGATCCTGCAACCCTCCTATACTGTGGAAGAAAACAGAAATCAATAGAGTCGACTTTGCTTGAATTCATGTTTAAAATAAAAAATAAGTACGTAACTTTTACTTCATACTTTATTATTATTTAGTTAAATCTTCTTTAACATGTACCACTTTCACTTGAATGTTAGGTACAGACGTTACTAAGAAGTTAGAATTGCTGCAGCTGCCAATAGACATTGACTCGCTAAACGTGTTTTATTGTCCGTATTATAGTGTATGTTTTGATGACTTATTTGACCTTATCCCATCATCTCCTTTCCATTTTAAGACCACGCAGACTTGTTCCTTAGCCACATGCTATACGGTAGCATGAACAAAGAAGTTCACAAATTCTTACCTTTGCCGTACCGTGCAAATTTGGAATGGTCTTCCAGCCAACATATTTCCTCCTCCATGTGAAATTGGTTCCTTAAAACGAGGTGTGAAGTAGGCATGTGACGTACCTGCAAATATCAATAACGGGCCTTCAAGTTACGCGTATCGCTCAAAAATCTCTCTTTCAATTAAAAATAAATCTTTCTTTCTTATATTACCATATTTAGGCCTATCAATTAAGTATGGTAATAATAAGTGACACGTATTAGGTACAAAATGTAGTTTTTACAGATGCAAGGCACCGAAAACTTAATCATAGTTGTTGTTCTAATCAATTCGCAGATACTCGCTATAATATTTTCTATCCCTATAATTATAACGAACTCTATAGAAAAAACCTATATCATTTAATAGTATCACGCAATTAAGTTCCTTAGGTTCTTTGATATAAGTTTCAAATTTGTCTCAAAGAATTAGACAGTTTTGAATGCCTAAACCATATGAATCATTTAGGGTCCCACCTCAACATTGCTTGGTATTAAAATATGTACCTACCAGTATATTATACCTCTCATCCCTAGAGTGAAGAAGCATATTAACATGCCGGCATAACATCGACGACTGGCCATGAAATATGTGACGATCACTATTATTTGTGGACTGTACCGTACAGTGCCGCAGTTACCGTACTGCACAGTCATTTTGGCGGGTTATTATGGAAAAACATTGAAGAGTATGAAGAGAAATATAAGTTATTCCTAAACTTATGCCAATTGTGGAATTTTAGAGATTTTATGCACTCAATGGAACAGCCTAGAAATGAGGTCACTATCATCGTTTCCATTTAAAAATAAATTATGGGTGATAGGCGAGAGTCCTACGTCATACTGTTTCATCCCGTGAAGCGCTGCAGTAGGTACTTTACTACGAAGTTTTATGATATGAGTGATGATCGCGTTCCAGTAAATATTGTACAACTGCCATTCCAAATCTGATCTGATAGAATATCTAAAAACCAAGCTTAGTCTACCACTTAAACGTTTACTTAAGTACCTGTGATTCTAGTAGAGTGTAATTTCCATTGGAAGCGCTATTAGTAACAGTATGAAAAAAATAACGTTCAATTATATCCAAAGATTATAAAATATATAATAAGTCCTCTAGTATAAAATAGCAATTATTTAAATGACTACTGTAGGATTCTGTTGCAAAATTATAATGAAAAACATAAAAATGAATCTCAGCACTGATATCTCACCGAGCGATTTCTCCTTTCCTTACATTCTGGTTAGGTAGTTTATTTCTTCTTTCAAGACAGATATTTCTTTAGAAATCAAATAGAAATCCAAAGAACACAACAGTAATAATGTTAGCTAATTATGTTCCTAAAATTGTTTAGAAACCTCTTTCCGAAAGTAGGTAAGGGCTTAATAATTATCACGCTAGATAACGACGTATTGGAGATTTCAAACGCCAAAAAACAATGTTACTACGAGAATAATTTTCAGTTGTTCAGGTTTTCAAAACAGGCTTGTCTTCACTGTCAGTCGATAGTTCTGCTAATTAAACTCAAATTAGTAAATGTTCGAATTCCGAAAAATTAAATGGTAACTGGGGTTCGTACAAACCCAAGTTTCATATCACATAATAATTTTAGAAAATTTCTATCAAAAACTACTCCATAGCATACCTTTTCCACACATGAAATACTATTAGGCGTGTTCTGAAAAACAGTACAATTCTATCGGCCATTCACAATATGTCTTCATCAAATGTCAGCGGCTGAAAGTGTTTTTTACCATTTTTTTCAATGATCAAAGAACTTCATTTCACAGGACTAAAATGACTGCACGTTGGCTTCAAAATATTTATAAATTAAACTACGACTATACCTAAGTACGTTTGAAGATCTGTAAAATACAGTAATAATATCTGATCTTCCTAGGTCTGTGAATCATTCTAATTATATACGTATAATATAGTTCATCTTAAATTGAAGTCCAACTTGTGTATCTTTTTACAATTTACAGCCGACAAAAACTCCGTCTTAACAGCCTTATTTTAAAATTGTTCAAAATATTTTCTTTCTACTTCATTAACATCAGTCGATATAATTTGAAGTTATGAAATTTAATGTAGTTGCAATTATAACATGCTAATGTTTCATCTATATGTATCTATGTATATATACATATATACTGTTTCAGTAATTTCTTCTTGCGAGGTATGTTGTGGGTGACGATGATATTATTGTAACCCTTTGTTGTATAAATGGGAATTAATTAATAGCACAAAAATATTGATATTGGTAGATGGTATATTTATTATATACCGATGTTCATTTATTTAAACTTATTGTTAAAAATAATTATTTTGATAATTATAAAATTCAGAAATTAATATCATTTCCCAACAATTCTTTGAGTCGGTCATGTATTTTTAGGGTTCCGAAGTCAAAAGGAACCCTTATAGTTTCGGTGTGTCCGTCTGTCCAAGGATTAGCTCAGCGATTTGTGGTACCAAAAAGGTGTAATTTGGTATGGGTATACATATTATTCACGCCAAAAAGTGGTAAATAAAACCTTGAAAAAAAAATTGTTTAGTGTACCTCCCCTACACGTAAAGTGGGAATGTTTTGTTCTCGTCTATCACATCGTGTAGGGTATCGTTGGATAGGTCGTTCAAAAATATTGTGTGCCTGTGAACACTATTTTTCGATTCAAGAATCCATTTGCGAAATATTAAGCTTTGAAGTGCTAATTTTTGTTAGAGTTAATTGTCTCCTCCCCCTTCCCCCTTCTGCCAGCTAAATAGTTGTTTTGGATTTGTGAAAAAACTCATGGTAGTAGTGTATATGATGAAGTTAAAACGAAAACTATCAGAGATAAGTATGCTTTACAAGTTAACGAGTAATAAATAGTCAATTAACTTATAAAAAAGTTTTAAACTGCTAATTTTTGTTAGAGTTAAGTCAAGGCCTTACAAGTTAATGAGTCTATCTATACTAATATATTAAAACGGACGAGGTTTTTTGGTTGATTGTTTGTTTGCTTAAACACGCTAATCTCTGGAACTACCAGTCTGGCGGAGTCCTTAAGCGCTCGCCCCCAAGCCCGGTGAAGCTGTAAAAGCCGCAAAGGCTCCAGGGCCCCTAAGGCTAACAGTATAGTGTTCAAAAAAAAAAGAAAAAAAAATGAAGTAATTCATGCTACACCGGGCCAGGGCCGGGCCGGGACACGATCAAACATCAACAGTATGTGACAACAGCATCCTTAAGACTGCATATTGTAACGGGCAACTACGGAACCTACACTGCGCGTGGACCTGACACGCACTTGACAATTTTTTATTATAATTATTTTCGTAACATATTTAAAGCTATGGGCAGCTTATTAATGAAGTTTATAGTTTTTCAAGTTTACATTTATTTGCAGCCGCATTGCTCGAATAATATTGTGTCGTAAATCAGTCGGCTAGTGTTTTTCTTGGCCGGCCGAGTCCGCGCTGTTTTGTTTAGAATCACGAACGCTCTGTCTGCGTTGCTTCTTACATTACTGTTGTGATTTAGTACATTTGAATTGTTTTATAACTATTTCGATGCAGCTAATTATTTTTTTATGTATATAAGACCATGAGTTATTTTCTTGTGAAAGTATAACACAATTTGATTTATCTAAAACAGAGTTTTATTTATTAAATACAGCAGATAAGTTTTACCTAACAAATATTACTATGAAATAATTAGGTAGGTACTAACCTAAAACAGAGAATCGACAATTAAATGTTCATGCTTTACTATTCTTATTATAAAAACTTAAATCGTCTTTTGCACTTTTAAATTGAAGCAAATTCACAAACACAACTGAGTTTTAAAGAAGTCATAAAAAAACATTTGTAATTTAACTATCTGTAACTATTCGATTGGAACAAAGAAAAAATACTTTTTACATTCTCCCCACTGGTGGCTCTCTCTTTTGGTTGAACTGATAGGTAAATAAATGTCAATGTCTGTGTCAACACAAAGCTTACATACATGTATTTAAATCTAATGATGTCAATAACAATAATCGTTAATAATTTAAGGATTTAAATATCTAAATAAAGAAACTTCATTTTTGTTCATTAATTTTTTGCTTTAAATGAAATGAATCATACTAATACTATAAATCTGAAAGTATGTTTATTCAGTTGTTTGTCCTTATGAATTTCAAATGGTTGCTAAATTGTAACTAAATTTGATATAAAGATTTTCCCGATTGTTTGAGAAATCGTTTGAAAGAATACTATTTACAATGCTTTAAAAACATTTAAAATAAATAATTTAACCAAAAAATCAAATCTAAAATTCAATTTATGGCCAGCGAAATAATTTCATTTCACACTATTTAGTGTGAAAAGAATTTCATTTGTAAATAAATGTGAATAATTGTTAAGAGAAATCATTTATTTCAGAAACGTTAAATATTAATCTATTTCGAGTTTGTATCAATATTTTTATTCACTAGCTGTGCCCCACGGTTTCACCCGTGTTATATTTATTCGACAAACTTTCCACGACATGGCGCCCCAACCTTTTCGTTGTTCCTACAATTACCTACAGTTCCCACTTGCCTACAGTTTGCCAGATTGCTTGACGTTCATAGTTACTACTCTGCTCCTTAGAGTCTTAGCGTGAAGATATATAACATATATTATTCCGCATGAATATGTCTGTCATATACAAAAATAATTTTTCGAATCCAATTGGTAGTTCCAGAGATTAGCACGTTTAAATAAAGAAAGAAAGAAACTCTTCTGCTTTATTTTATTATAGTATAGATTGAACATTATATATTTAATTTACAATTAATTTAAATAGTAAATAGGTAATAAATATGAGTACGCAAAATCTGAACATTATATATTTAATTTACAATTAATTTACAAAGTAAATAAATAATAAATATGAGTAAGCAAAATCATCAACCGTGTAATTCCAAACTAAGCAAAGCTGGTATTATGATAACTAAACAGTACTAAAACTGATATACGTACATTTAAAACATTGTTTTGAGCGGGGACCGAACTCGCGACCTCTTGGCTAAATGTTAGGGCTCATTCCACGCCAGGAAGCCTGTTGATAGCTACATTTATGTAGTAAAAAATCAATGGATTCAAACTTTGAGTTCTGATAACTTTGAGGTATAATGACTTTGTACCGGGAATAAAGAATGAAAAGAGAACTTTACTGAGATATAGGTACCTGAGCCTACAAAATTTCTTGTTTTTGCTAAAATTCTAATTCGTTCATTGAATGGACCCTGTATGACTTGGTGGAGAGTAATTATTGTTATTCTAATGGATCGTACGGGCGTTCAGAACATTCCCCATTGTAAGGAGTCCAAAATCGAAGCCCTGATTAATGATTGTGCAGCGAGGGGCATTTTAAGGGCAGCGCTCACTTATACAATTTCTTTCGTATATTTATACCAAAATTAGAAAGTGTATTAAGGATATTAAATTACATTATAATCTGTCAAAATTTAAAAATTATTCCTCAAATAAAGTCATCTGTTGAGTGAAAATCGGCCATAACGAATATTATGATTAATTAGGTAAATAAATTTTGTTCCATTGAATTACTATAAAATTTACTATACCTCCGTGGAAATTTGTATGTTTAATTATTGGCAACACTGGCCGGTATTGTGCTATAATTACATCACAATAATTTTACGTTATTTAACAAGTTTATTTATGAAAAATGATCTGATTTTTTTAAATGAAACTACTATGGTTCAGAGGTACCTTTTACTACACATAACGGCATTTTTAAATGTTTTACTAAATACTTCAAAACCGTCAAATGGGCAAGGTCTGGAGCGATTGGCTGGCGACTGACTTACTATGGAGAGAATGTGTGCATCCGTAATCGTACGTATAAGCGAACTGACTTACTATGACTGATTCACCTTTATCTTAGTGAACGTTCCTTCCGCCCTTTTTCATACGTCCATGTATGGACCATGAGTTCTGAGATGTTAAAAAACTCCCTGGAAAGTTCTAACAGGGATATAGTACCAACTTTATAAACGAAACAATTACACATTTGATAATGACAGTAATAATTGTTAATAACGAGGATTGGTTGCCAAAGTAAGAAAAAGAACTTCTTAATATATATAAGATATTATAATACTTATATTATATATTAATATTATATTATATTCAAACTACATATTACTATGTGCGTTGCTCCTTATAATAGTATCGCGGTATAATATCACGGTAAGAGATTATGCCCTGTACAGTCGACTGCTGATGTTTGTTTGCTAATGCCAGCCGTGGACTTTCTGGTCTGTATGGACACGTTTTGCTCGATTATAACTCAATAACGTTTAGTTTTTATGTCAATCTTTGGAAATGTTTAATCGGCATTATAATTTATATAAGGCTCTGAATAATTGGCAAGTAAACTCTAAAATGTGTATTTTTCACACTTGACACTGGTGAAAATGCCAAATAGGCAGAAGCCATATTAAAAAAAAACTGTGGATGTAACAAAATATAAACGGTATTAATTATTTTATTTTATTTATGTTTTTAAGAATATAAGCAAAAGATTATGAAATTTTTTATACTAGCAACCGCCCGCGACTTAGTTCGCATTAATTACAAAACAAAATTTAATGATCATAAAAATAGCCTATATAACTGAGGTATAATGTAATTTCCTAGTAGTTAAAGAATTTTTATAATCAGACCTGCTCGATATGTTGCCTTTTGTAATCATACAAACTTTACCTATCTCTTTATTATAATATTATATTTATTATATTTTATATTATATTTATTTCTCTGTCTGTCTGTGCGTTTATATTCTTTTCACGAGAAAACCACTAATGCGAGTTACATGGTTTTACTTTAATTCATAGATATGTTATCTGGCCAGGTTATAGGATATATTCTATTACATATGAAATAAGAAGTGACGATAATGATGATTTAACTCTAAAAAAAGACGCTTCTGGGGCGATAAAATGGCTTAGTCAGCGTAAACTATAAGAGATAAACTAAATTATTGTTCTATATAATAGTCACAAAAAACTCAGTGATAGCATATGTCTATCTTCTAAGGATCACCCAAAATAAGTATTTTTGGGGCAGCACAATTTGCGAGTGCACTCGGCCGACAGCATTCTGTATTCCATGCGAGCGGAGCCGCGGGTACAGCTAGTAATATTATTTATTAGTGTCTATAGTATCTTGTAAAGTATTTAGTATCTTTATATATCCTTGATTCTTGAATAATGTCTTCGGAAAAGTTTATTGAAAATTATAAATTAGTCTTACAAAAAAAAAAAACTAAAGGTAACTTAAGATTAACAATTAACAGCATAAAATTATGAGTGATATATATGAACGAGGGAAAACACAAACTTTACTGTCTGCAGTGACATTTCGTAATATCTGCAATGATATAAAATGTCATTGACTGTCTGTGCCTCTTTAGATATATTTTTAATTTCAATTTCAGCCTAACAAACTCTCACACGATGTTGAAACAAAAATGATTGTCCATAAAAGAGGTAGGTACGCTTTTTTAATATAAAAAAAACTTTTTGATTAATTTCATACTTTGAAGTTACCGATGTACATTGCCAGAGAGTCCTCCAGTTTTTTACTTTTTTTTATAATTACCCGTCTTTAGTATTGTTTGCGCAGTTAATAATGTCTGTAATATATTAGCCAAGGTCAGGCAAAAATGACATCGTAAAGTTTCTGCAAAAGTAGATACGATACTTTTAAAGTTAACACGTGTTTTCAGTAATTTCACTGCAAATCTCTTTAATACTTTGTTTCTTTGGTGATAAAGTCGGTAAGGATTTTTAAATGTTTTCAAATATATTGTGCACTTTTAATATTCCAGAAGGTTCTAAAGCCTGTAGGTTAAGAATAGTAACTTATTATTTTATTTTTTTTATTTTACTACTGATAAATTGCAATGTACTTATTTAAAAATAGCAACACGCCGAAAAAAATGCCTAATTCTCAAAGTATGGCGATAGATTTTTAACTGGAAGGTTTTTATCAGACGAACAATAAACATCTCCTTACTTACTTATCTGTGACTGATCTTAGAACTGCAGCCCTCTTTAAAGTCGGTTAGTCATAAGCTATAGTTATAACTTACTCGTACCATTAGATGGACTGCCCATCTACATCATAACAAAATATTGAGTACTTTTTTAAATTATGTTCCGTAACCTGCACTGCTCGCACCCAGCGGGTTCCCGCAACCCTCGCCAGGTCGTCAATTCACCTTGTAGCGGATTTGCCCACGCAGCGTCTTCCGATACGTGGTCGCCGCTCAAGACTTTTCAGCCCCATCGGCCACCCGTTATACATGCAATGTTCCCCGCCCATTGCCAGTTCAATCTAGCAATTGTGAGGGCTATGTTGGTGAGTTTGGTTCTACTGCGGATCTCCTAATTTCTGATTCAATCACGCAGAGATTCCAAGCAAAGTACTCTTCAAGCCCTTTGAGTGACCTTTCAGCTTTCTTAAGGCCCATAGTTAGCGAACATGTCTCAGTACCATATGTCATCGTTGGCAGCACAAACTGTTCAAATACTTTCGTCTTGAGACTCTATGGGATCTTGGACGAGAAGATGTTACATAGCATCTTAGCCAAGTTTAAATATCATTGTACAATTTAATTTCAAATATTGTACTTGGATATTTGGATTTTGTTGGAATAATTCAAACTTCAATTTTGGTTTTAAGCTTCAAACAAGTCAAGCTCCATTCCCCGTACGAGTCTTGTATGGAACGCCATAAATCTTCCACCGCGTTAACTGTTGACTGACTCTAAGTTGACAACGTAATGGAACTAAACAATGCCCAAATAATTGTTTGATTGTTTACTTAAAGCGCGACTAACTAAACTGTACTTTTTTGTTGTTTTCGCTTAACTTTTTAATGCGTAACTGAAATATAATAAAAGAAGATAAATACATTGATGCTTATGTCTATTTCCTGTGATGTCTAATGTTTGGGAGGTATAATTTTTTTTTACAAATTAAATATAAGCAATACAATAAAAACGATTGCACGTGTACTACTTATAACTAATGTACATTGTAAGACATTTACAGTAAGTACCTACGTGATATAAATCCTATATAATTATTATAATTTTGTGATAAGTATTAGATTTCAGCTCATATCATGCATAACAATAATGTAAATGTAAAATAAGTATTTCACATTATAATATCCATTGCGAAAAACTATTTAAAAAGTTTATTAAAGTGCCAGCCAGCTATGCATTGATTTCTAAGTAAAAAAAATTGCAAGCCCCGTGTCAGGTAGAAGGAATATTTTATGGCAGATGGCATGTTTTAAAACTAAAGGTTAAGGAGGATTTTCGGAGTTCTTTTATATAATAAGATAATATTGTATAGAACTAGAAAGCGCTTTATTGTTTTATGGTCCCAATAAAAGCAAAGTTTGTTTGTTTTTACAAGAAGCCGCCTTCTGTTTGCAGTTTTCGTCACGTTTGTATTGCCGACAACTAAAAACAATAATATCTATAAAACATTTAAATCAATTTTTATACTAGATACATAAGAAGTATCTTTAAAAGTTATTGCGCGTATAGATACTGGGAAATTTTGATGATCGGTATTAAAATCGTACGTGGGTATGTAGTCATCAAAAATTTAATAGTTTGTGTTTTGCTGCAAAAAAATATTGCCAAAATGACATATGTCAATTTTTTTTCTCGCTAACCATAAATTAGAGAAAAAGATCCAAAGTAAATATCAACCGAAAAGCCCCGCGTAGCAAAACCGAATACAATATTCTGAATAAGCTATCGATTGATTTCGCAAGATTAATGGTTGCACATTGTCAGCGCCAAAGTATGACGAGTTTAGATGAATTTGCGCAACCAAAATGTATTTTACTACCTTACGTATAAGGGTCAAACGTATATTACTTTATAATATATTTTTTGACTTGAATGAGCAATGAACTCTTTTCACTTACGCTTACCCGCGAGGTAATATAAACTCTATATGTATGTAATTATGGGTTTAACATCGTCTGTGCAAATAATTATCAGTTGAGATGTTTTCTAAAATAATAAGGGATACATGGGGCCCGATAGAAATTGATTCTGGAATTCAGTGTGAAATTGAAATAAAAGTTTTTTTTCCCAAACACATTCAGTAAAGGCAGATTGCGTACACGGTTAATCTCAGCATTAAATATTTATTTGATCGGTTTTTAAAATCAATATTTTCTGTGTGGTTAGATTACTTTGTTAGTTTATAAAAACACATTAAAGCTAATGGATCGAATTAAATACACGACAAAACAATATTTAGGGAGTTTTAAGTGGAATGGTTTTATAACTATGAATCTATGACTTCTGAACGACTTGACCGATTGAGCTCATATTTAAATAATATATTTGCTTTATCAAGACAATGGTTTATAGATATGTTAGGATCCGATCCGATAGGTGTAGTTGTGGTCGAGCCACTAAGTACGGCAGAAAAATATCTTCGGGCCAGTTAGTGTTAAAAGAAGTAAAGTCTCCTAGCAAAATAGTGGCATAAGTGTAGTTAACTTCTCATTGAGCAAGATAACATTCGAAATAACATTTATTTTATGTTTTGTTAAATTACACATTTACTTTATGAACACTTATTGCTTATTTATATTGAAGTTTAAAATTACCTATATGAAGAATTAGGCTGTTACTAATCTACTTTTTCCATTTGAAATGAATGACGTGGATAATTAAGCATTATGTATGACTCAAAATTTGTTTGAGAAGTATCTACTTTTTTGAATAGTTTCACTCAATATTAGGTACTTATGTGACGCATAACATCATGCGTGACTATCTTCAGAACAATAAAATAATAGATTTAGCAGTTAACTTCATAGTGTAGACTTTGTGTTAGGTATATGCTAGCAAATCACACTCAGCATCTGAGTCCGATAAAATCAAACACGGCAAAGTAAGGTCTGACCGATAACGTGGTAATTTAAATAACACTAATAAATTTTAATTTTATTCTTTGACATATTTTATAGCGAATATTTGACTATTAGCTTTTGGTGAAACTAATAGTAAAAAATTCGCCATAAATAAATACAATTTAAATTACCTAGTTATCATTCAGTCATACTTTTATATGACTTATTTTTTCATAACACGCCTTTTAGAATTAGTTGTAAAACATATAGAAAAACTTTAAACGTTTATTATAGACCTTCATAAACCTATATTTTTGAATTAAATATGTATCGCTCGTTACAATCCTTTTAAAAATAAAACTATTCTACGTCCTAGACAGATAGAAATACATTCCTGGAACTGTTATATAAATTAATGTCAAAATTATAAAGGTTAGTACACAATGCTTATAGTTTGGGGGTGTAAGCGCGCCGAACAGATGTGAATGCGGGACTTGGTTTGGAGGCGTTTGAATTGACAAAGAGTACATATGTCGATACTGTCGTACTGGATTTCAAACTACTCGTACGTCATTGGATGTTTAATAGTGTAGACGTAGCATGACTTTACACTTTTGTTTTACTGGGAATTTATACGTAAGTAATTGTGTGATTATATACTTACACATATGTGCATATCTTAAAGACATTCTAGTACAGCCACATTTTATTAAAAGTACTAAAGGCACTGGATGGTAAATAGTTACTGTCGCCTATAGATAACGGCAAAACCAGAAGATTTGTAGACCTTACAACAATCAGATAAATTTAATTGCATTACGAATTATTATAATTTACTAACTGAGCCCGCAGCTAGGCTCGCGTGGACTACAAAATGCAGTCGGTCATGCGCACGCGCAAATTGTGTTGCCTCAAAAATGCTTATTGTGGGTGATTCTTAGAAGATAAACATATGCTATTTCTGTTTTTTTTGTAGTGCTTTTTAAGATCTACAATTATGTAGAACATTAATTTGATCTATCGCTAATAGTTTCAAATAGATTCTCTATTATCGTCACTGGTTATTTCCTGTGTTATTTTATCTTATAAATTATATTCTATAACCTGGCCAGATAATATAGCTATGAATTAAAATAAAAAACATATAAATCGGATGTGGTTTTCGCTTGAAAAGAACATAACAGACAGACAGACAGAGAGACGTTGAGTTGTATAATATGTATAGATATAGAAGATAAACATAGGTATTTTATTAAATAATACCCTACTCGAAAAGATTTATGTCTATATTTTCACCAGCAATAAGTTTATGTCTCAGTGGTAAGTACAATCTGAACTAAGGCCTGCGCCTCCTAGAAGTTTTCCTATAGTATTTAAAAAACCTCAGGTTTCAAACAAAAAAAAGACATATAAAGAATCTTAATTCGAATTTCCTATTGTTTAATTTTTTATTGTGTGATTTTACACTAGCTGTGCCCGCGGCTCCGCTGACGTGGAGTACTAAAACAGAATGTTTTTTTTTGTGCAGATCTCTTATAATTTTTCTAAAATAAAAGTAGCCTTAGTTAGCCCTTATAAAATCAGCTATCTGCCAGTGAAAGTCCCGTCAAAATCGGTCCAACCGTTTGGGAGATTAGCCGGAACAAACCGACAGACAGACAGACAATAATTTTAAAAATTGATTTTTTGCTATAGGTATCGTGTATACATTCAAATGCATTTAGTAAAAACCTATTATTTTGACATTACAAATAGACACTTCAATTTTATTATATGTATAGATCACAAATAATCTGCAAAACATTAATAAGAAGTTTTCTGTACTATATTTAAAATTAGTCAAAGTTTCTGCATAAATCAAATCAATTAAAATTTCTTAATTAACGCCAAATTCACGCGCATCGAAACGATGAAAGTGGCATGTGGTGTAGGGAGTCGGGAGTCGGGAGCGACGCACGCGCACGGTCGCATACTGTGCCATTGTCACGACCCCCGATTGAACTGTTACAGCGCTGGATGAATTATGTTCCTAACGCAGATGAAGGTTGTAAAGGATGTGTAATTTTTCTAACAAGGTAATCATGCGTTGTAAGCCTTTTATGAAATATAAATTTAGTAAAAGTCAAAGTTACTTCGTGCATAAGAAACCTAAAAATAATTTCGGTGACACAGTATCAATAGTTTTAATGTTATTTTAGTCAATCAGTACTCGATTATAGCATATAAACAAAATAAGGATACGCTTAAATTCAAGGCAACTTATCATAAATAATTAATTTTAATAATGTAGGTACATACTTATTTTAAAATTAATAGAAATATTTCTAAAATTTTAGTGTGCGCCCTTAAGTTTCATAGGGATTACTCTAATATACATGTCATGGCGTATGTCATACAATATTATAGCCACCAAGTATTAATATATTTGAGCTATTAAATTTGTATTAGGTTTAATTAATGTTTCATATTAAACAAGGTAAACCTTACTAACTTTGATATTCTTAAGAAAATTTGCTATTAAATATATAGTAGTCAATTAATTGTGTCAATATTTTACAGAACATTTAATAAGTATTAAGAAAATCATTACAAATACAAATTGTACATATATACCTAAAAATACAATTAAAATGTCTGTCACATTTTTTTTCCGAAATTCGGTCTACATAATACGTCGATACATATTTATGTTTTGTTGTAGTAATCGTTTCTAAGAGAAATTCGGTCTCGCAACTAGACCAAATTAATAATTGAGATATAACATTTTTCTTTCTGCCTGTGCGTATTGATTTAACTCAAAAACTGCTATTTCTAATGTTTCTGAATTCGCCCATAATCCAGATTTTAAATGTAGGACAAATTTCGATATTGTCATGATGTAATACCGACAAGTGTTTCAAATTAAGTTAAATTTAGTGAAATTAGTTTGTGGTTTTTCATATATTTTACGATTTTGATTACAGATATAGTAGATATGTAACTTTTTAAGCGGAAAAAGCTGCTATTTCGCTAAGTAAACAAAAAGTTTTCAGTGATTACTTACTGAATAAATAACAAACATCCTGTATAAGCTACTATTCGCCAAAGCAACACAGTGACACACATACGCGGCTTTACACTAAACCAATAATAAAATAAAATCAATCCATACCACCCTCTCAAACGCACACTTGCTTACAACAATTTATGATTACCAAGCTATACTCTTGCACACATGTAAGAAATATCGGCTATATTGGCATTGTAAACATTGACAGAATATTTGCTAAATATTCAACTAAGCGTATTGAATACATCTGTCTCTTTCACTTCTATAACAATGAATAGATTGAGTTAGCGCGTAAGCAGGACAGAGAAATCGGTTTTATAACTTTGACGAGGGACAATGGCGACGCTATTGTTGAAAGTACCCCAAAAGATTTTTTAGGTCACATAAAAGTATTACATTTGTTAGGGTCGTGCCGCTCAATGCACTTATTGCATTCGTTTCGGAGTCAACCTAGGAGATACATCTCCCACGCAGTCCAGTGTTAGACCTATATATGTTTGTGAAATTGTTATTAAACAATGTCTTCAGTGGCAACTACAAATCGTGCAAGTGAAATGTGGAACTGTGTTGATGTGAATGCTCATAGTGTAAAACAAACGAAACCCTTTACTTATCAACAATATCATACGACGCCTGCTAACTATTATAATTATCAAAACTATTATCCTCAAAGCTGTGAGTATTCTAACATTATAAATGAAGAATATACCCGAAAACTTCACGAACAAAATCAAAATAATGACTTAGTTAAATCCGAACCAAACTGGCAAGAATATTCGTCAAATTATTTGAATGCTAATACTAATATGGAAATGATACAGAAATGGAGGAACATGAATTACTATACTCAACAACATCATGAAAACTACGGGGGTGAAGAAAAAAATATTTATTTGAATAATCAAAGAGTACTTGATAAAGGCGAAGAAGTTAGATCAATTAATTCTCCAGGCCAATGTAGTGTACCGGAGAGTTTTGGATCACCGCAAAGTGCTTCTAACATATTTCAGTCTGCTAGTCCTGATGTTGAAGACTCTCCGCAACTTAGATCTCTACTTACGAAACCGAAAACCAATAAACAGACACCTTACTATGTAAAATGTAAAAAGATGTATAACACACAAGAAACAAGATCTCGAATGCTATACACGGAAGAGGTAAACGATTGGGAAAAAAGTAATGAAACTGCAGCTGAGAAGGAATGCAATTTGTCGCAATTTCATGGTGGATTCGAAAACGTAGAGGGTCAGACGTCAATCAAAAAGGATTCGGTGGGTGGAGCTCCGGTTCCGACTAAAGGCGCTCAGTCATCACAGGATCTCGACGAACCCTGTCAGGATGTGACAAGGGTCGAAGTAGGCGAGAACAATGCGGATTACGCTGAGAGCAATATGGCCACTGCAACCGAAGTGCAAGCATTTTATCCTTGGATGAAAGGTATAGGCGGTAAGTTGATTATTATTAGTTTTTATTTACGAGTATAAATTAATAAACAATGGAAGACGCTCTAATCTTGCCGTGTCTTTACTTGAATAGAACTATAAATAATGTAGTAGGTACCAAGCTTTGTATCTTTTAAATGTAAGTCCCTTTAATCTGAGCCGTTTATACTGTTATTATTCCTACGGTTATTTTTTAGTAAGTATATTTTATTAGTTCTGCATAGTTTTAGTGCATTTAGTTAGTCAGCATACATACTGACACGTATTTTGTGTTCTGCTTTTAATCATATATACGATCTATATAGACGTATTTTATAACTGTTACAGGTGATGACAAAAAGGAAGGATCTAAAAGGACTAGGCAAACGTACACAAGATTTCAAACTCTGGAACTCGAAAAGGAATTCCATTTCAATAAATACTTATCCAGGCGGCGGAGAATTGAAGTTTCACATGCTTTAGGACTAACGGAAAGACAAATAAAGATCTGGTTTCAGAACAGAAGAATGAAAGCGAAGAAGGACGGGAAACTAGCAGCTTCACCGGACTCCTACAGAACTGATGAAATTAATACAACAAAGTTGAATAATGTTCCAGATTATATGGACACCAGACCACAAGTTTCTGGATTAACAGAATATACGAATTATCATATGGCTTCCGTATCACCTACAGGACAAATGACTAACAACATGGTACCAAATTGCATAATGTCTCCATATGGTAATGTTGTTTCAAGAATGTGATGATTAGATAGATACTCATTGATAAACGCTAGACATAATTGTAAAGCATTTAACCCGTTATTTTTATTTCTAAATGTTATACATATCTAATGTATTTTGTACAAAAAGCAAGAATGCCTAACAAAACAGATAATTTAGTATATATAGATCAAGAAGAATATTTACTTGAGAAAAAACTTTTTGATACACGTTATAAATTATACATATTCGTGGAAAGTTATTTTTATAAATAGTGGAATGACGATAGAATAATGTAATCTTATGTTGTATAGTTTAACCTGTCCGCGATCTTATTCGGCATATATGCCGAATTTGGAGGCAAAATAAAAAGAAATATTGCGTCGTCATCCTGGACGGATAAAATTACGATTTTTGTTTTAATTCGAAATAATCTACACGCTACAAGAATGTCGGAATTATATGATATACCTACCTAATAACACATCAAAAACTATAAAAATAAAAACGTTAAATATTTACGCAGGAGAAACTACTGTAATTTACTTAAGTTTACTTGTATGTAGTTTTCTCATTAGTCATGTCTGTTTAATTGTATTCCATGAAAGTTTTACATATCACGTTATTATAAACCTTACTGTCCTTACTACGACACGCTTAGTTAAATTATCGTATGTGTACAAATGTGATTGTAAATAAATAGGTAGCTTTTCATTTAAGAATTTAAGATAAGTAGCTTTTATATAAAGTTCCTATATAAGTAAGTACACTGACTATTTTTAAGGTTGATTATTTATGGCAAAATATTTTTGTACTTCTCTAGTCAATCAACATGGCGCTAATAATAAAGAGGAGTTTTGATTCCTGATTATTAAAAAAAAAATATTTTTAATCTATTTTTACCAAATTCCTACCTCATCCGACAACCCTCTTTTAAAATTTCAGCGGCGTAAGTTGTGTTAAGGGGTTAATGATAGGTATCCGAAACAGTTAAGGTAATATTATTATTTTGTAGTTTTTTCACAATTTTTAGAGTTTCTTACCTCAATATAAAAAAAAAAGAAACCTTTATAGAATCACTGTGTTGTCCGTCTTTTTGGCTGTCTGTCCGTATGGCAAGAAACTTTTTCTCGAATACGAATGAAGGCATAATAAATTTGAAATTAATATCATAAACTAAGACCTATGAGCTGCTGTAAAAAAACAGGTTAACGCATTTAAGAGTTACGGCACTTCATAGTTAAAATAACCCTCACGAAGCAGTTATCAAACCCATAAAGAACGTCTCGCAGATCTGTAGTCTTGAAAATTGGACTAAGAGAGGTCTTTTAATGTACGGTAAGTAATGTAATCAGTTCGGAACCCTCAGGGCGCGAGTCCTACTCGCTACTTGTCCGATATTTTATAGAGTTAAGGTAATATTATTATTTTGTAGTTTTGATATAATATACTGTCTCCCGAAATGCGACAAACAAAAAAAGTGTGAATTACAAAGATGTAAGTAAATTAAAAAAAATTACAAATTATTGAAGACATGTGACATATATTCTTTAATAACACATATTAATATATACAATGTTCCGAATTTACGATTACAATCCTTGACTGCACGGCATAAAATTCAATTTTATTTGCAGCAATGTAATGTAATGCGACATGCGGTAGATGAACGAAACATTTTGAGGCGATAAAATAAAAGTTCACTGTGACGGGTTTACACCGGCATGATGGTCGTGACCCAGTCGAGTACAGATATCCAAACATCCTGTTTGGTTACTGGATATACACTGGCTGATTCCGAAACGCGACATGCCTAAACTTGCCACTAATGCGTGTGTTACACTTCTACAAAAGTTACTTAACTTAAGTAATAGTTAAATTGGGGTAACAATAATAAGTTAGATCCACATTCTTATATTAGTAACCTAGCTTACCTATAGGTAAATAAAGATATTCTTCAAAGACGAATGACCGAATACTTTATTGCAATTTTTGTTTCCTACATTAGTGAATAATCTCACAAGGCATTGTTTCCTGTTAAACAGCTATATTGTGTAAAAAGATAATATTTTTGTAGGTAGTGCAAATAGAAGCAGTTATACTAAAAAAAGTTGCAAATACCAATTGCGTACAAAACTTATAAATTATTGAATAATTTTCATAAACTAGTAATATTTTAATTTTATCAAAATGCTGAAACATTTTGAACCTGCTTAATTAAGTACAAGTAAATATCCATAAATAATTTATGAATGGATCGATATATCCAGGTTAGTGAAACCAATTTTTGTCAACAAATTTGCTAATCGAACTCAAAGACATCGTATAAAACAAATTCATCAGTGTGTTCAGTACTAAAATAAATGTGAACCTTATAGTTAAACTGATAAGGCTTATAATCTATTGAATATCACATGAAATGATGTATCACATTTTGTTAAACTACCTATTATTATCTGATTTGTATTTTATTATTTATAAGTAGCAGTGCCCGCGGCTCCGCTCGCGTGGACTACAGAAAAAGATTTTTATTTTTTTGTGGGGATTTTTAATTATTTTTATAAAATTAAAGTACCTAAGTTATGCCTTAACACATCATATATCTGCTTCCCGTCCTGCTGCGTCCCGTCAAAATCGGTCGAACCGTTTCGGAGAATACCCGGAACAAACGCACAGACAGACTGACAGACAAAAATGTTAAAAAGGTGTTTTTTTTTGTTACAGGTATCGTGTATACCTACTTTCATATGCATTTAGTAAAACTCGTTATTTTGACATTACAAATAGACACTGCAATTTTATTGTAAGTATAGATTTAACGTTATAACACAATCGCACATTAAATTACGCTGTGAATAAAAACAATAATATAATGTGACTAAAAAGAAACTATAATTAAGATTGTAATTGAATGGTTTTATGGTTTTACCGAAAGCGTCGGTTCCTTAATACTCATACTATTGTCCCTGATGGTTAGCATGGATTGTACTAATTCAAATATAACGGCGACCACCGAGAGATCAAAAATCAATCAACAGTCGCCACTGTCATGCCAGCCTGCATAAATATCCCTTCAAATTACGCTTGTAGGACCTGGCCGGAACCTAACACATTGGTCGGATGATTATTCCACAGTTTCACGGTACGACAAAGAAAAGACACAGAGAACTTTTTAGTTCGTGCCGAGATGCAGATTACCGTAAAACAGCGTTGCAATACGGTAGAGACTAAAAATCTGTACATCCAACAAAAAAACCGTACAAAGTCCGTACATGGAATAAGTTTAAAACACCAAATGAAATCCGTACAAAACTTTTAAAAGTTTTAAATAAAAGTACTAAATTATTATTTATAAATATCTTTATAAATTTTTTTTTATCGTTTCTTACTCAAAACAGGATGTGTTCCTTAACAAACTGTGTCCTTCACTTGTTTCTGTTGAGAGTTGATTTCCCTATTTGATTTTCACTATATTAATGGCGGAGAAAATTCGCTAAACCTTGACCTCACGAACACTTGAATGAAGTAAAGCACATCAGCAATTATTAAAGACTTGTCATCGTCAATAATTTCATTCAATATAAGCAAAACATACCTCAATGTATTTCCTTCTTTACAGTGCCTTCTTTACTTTTTTTACTTTCGTTAACAGATTCACCAGGCTTTAGACAAACACTGAGCCAACCACAGCTTAAAGCGAACAAAAATAATTAAAAATTAGTTTACGTCATTCGGTACGTCATAGCCCGGTAAAGTTGTAAACAAGCCCGGTAAAGCTGTAAAAGCCGTAAAGGCTGTAGGGCCCCTAGGGCTAACAGTATAGTCAGTACGAAAAAAAAAAAAAAAAAAAAAAACGTCATACCGGTTCTAAAATCAACATAAACTTGTATGCTGTAAAGATAATCCGAAATCCCATAGGCCATATAGGATGCAAATATTAGATTCATTTTAAAAAGTCATTTCTAATGTATTTGTTGTATTTTTCTTGTCTACATTAAATACCACGCTGCTAAAACAATTTAATCTATATAAAATTACCACTCTCGAACAATGGTTGTTAACTACGTTCCGAACCCTTCACTTTAGTCAATAGGGCCTGACTTTTAAATACTGTAAGCCCTCAAGGGATCGCGACTATTTGCAAACGTTGACAGTAATTTTGACATGTTTTGACTATTTACCGGATTTGTTTGCCGCTTTTGAAATATGAAAAAAAATGCTTCGTAATCTTGTTTGCATTTTAAGGCTACCTGCTTATATTTTATTCCAGTAGCACTTTCTAAGCTTCAAGATATTAAATATTTTAATGATATCCTTCGTTTCATTTTGTCATGTTATATTGATTTGTAGATACAAATAATTAGGTTGTGTTTTCAATTTTATTAGTAAACTCATTATCTTATGAATTTTATTTTCTACGAGACACGGTGTACCCGTAATTAAAAAGCAACAGTCGATTGCTTTAACTACTGTCAGTCTTTAGCATGTACGCAACAAGAAAATATATGCCAGTTCAAAATCAAGAAAATAATACATACTCATTTTGTTTAAGCTGATGTGTTCATGGATGCAATATTTCTAGAAAATATCTTGTTTAAGTTATCGAAACCTATTTTATTTATTAAGTATTTTACTAAATGATATTTGATGTTATATATAATTAGTTTTTCTTTGATTTTTAATTAATGATTTCCATGAAATTTTGGTTTTGGGAATTATTATTTATCTATAATATCAAGATTTACATTATAAGCCAGAACGTTTTACTAAAAATTTGCCAAGTGCGTGTCAAGCCACGCGCAGTGTAGGGTTCTGTAGTTGCCCGTCACAAAATATGCAGACTTAAGGATGCTTTTGTTTCATCGGGACGGAGCCCGACCCCAGCCTAGTGTAGCATGAATTACTTCATAAAAAGTATAATATAGATGTTTGACCGTGTCTCGGCCGGCGCTCGGTTTGGTGTAACATGAATCATCCTTTAGAGAGGGGACTTTAAGTTGTTTTCAATGGAATTTCTACGAAATTACTTCTTAAAATACATTTTATAAGTTGACTTGCTATGCCCTGCGGTTTCACCTGCTTACAATTTAAATGAAATCGCTGATTGATCATTTATAATACTTCAGTATAGACAATATTTTTATCGGGTGGCCAGGGTTATGCATCACAACTCCCATGGCTCGTTCGCGCCACTAAAATTATAGTCATAGAATCGAGCCGAGTGTTGAATTATTTCAATTTTTCATTATCTCCCAAACTGTATGTCCAAATAACATTACATATATAAAAATGCTATGCAAATGTCATGCTATGTAAAGTTTATCGCCATAAAATTGTCTTGATGATGAAGTAGCTTTAGTTCATAAGAATTAATATGCCATACCTAATAATAGATAATGCTCATAAATCACTTTTGAATTTTCAGTAAAAGAAAACCACAAAATACCTTTTTGTGGCTTATGTATAAGTTATATGTTTTTAAATGTACTAAGGAGCAATATTTTTGTAGAAAATTGTGTTTACGTATCATCAATCATTACGCCAGCGCACGCGGACACCACAGTTCTGGTGCGCAGTTCCTCATGAATCTGGCTATCTTATAATATATTTTTTTAAATTTGACGAGTTATTCCAATAAACATTTATTATATTGTAGTATAGATTTATTATTACACGTTAACTTATAAAGCCTACTTACTTCTGATAGTTTTTCTTTTAACTTCATTATGTAATACTACTACTATGAATTTTTCACGTATCCAAAAAAAACATTTAGCTTTCAGGAGGGGACACACAACTCTAGCAAAAATTAGCACTTTGAAGCTTAATAATTCGCAAACGGATCCTTGAATCGAAAAATGGTTTTCACATACCCACATTATTTTTGAACACGACCTACCCAACGACACCCCACACGATGTGATAGACGAGGAAAAACATTCTCACTTTACGTGTAGGGGAGTTACCATAAACCATTTTTTATTTTACCATTTTGTTGTCATGATTACCCATACCAAATTACAGCTTTCTAGTACTATGAATCTCTGAGCTAAGCCGCCGACAGACAGGCGGACATACCGAAACTATAGAAAGAACCCTCCTTTTTTGATTTCGGAACCCTAAAAACGTACCAAATATTCACTTGATCACCTTTTGTAGCTAACTTCATGCCAGTGCCCAGTACCCCTGACTAGAAAGTCGACCCTCTTGCTTTTTGAATAGAGAATAACAATAGAGCTGACATAATAGAGACCGCGTATTATGTTCACGATACGTGGGAAAGAGAAAACAAAACTTACATCCCTCACCTGGGGGTAAGTCGAAAATGCGCAGACGCGACGGACATTCATTCAAAATGGCTGCCAAGTGAACTTATGTGTTACTTATTTATCTTTATTTTATTAGATACTTTTAATTTTTAAAGTAAATCAGATGTATCTTTAAACTTTACGTTCTATGAAATATGCTATTTTACGAAAAAAGTGATGTCATAGGTGCGAAAAAGGTTAGTCACTTTATATTTAAGCAAGGTGTTGACAACAAAGTGACAGGTAAATTTTGTTTTTATTTCCATTAAATTAGATATCTAATCTTTAAATCAATAATGATTTAACGTCACATATTCACCTAATAACCGTTATTTGGCACTATATTTAATGCTCATAAAATTTATAATTTGATTTAGTACTCAAAGCAGAAAACTAGGGAATATTTATGTTATAGAGAAGAGTAAATACTATCATAAAGATAATGTTTAATATCTGGCTTAATACTAATACGGTAAAAGTGATATTCTTTAGATATATGTACCTCCCTTGAATGGAAAACTAGTAGGTGTGGATATATTCAGGAAACCTTCACGAATGACAAGATAACGAGGTTATGTATTGTAAGTATGTTTATGTATATTAAAGGTAGGTAGGTATTTAGTAATATTCATATGTGGAGAGTTAGGGTGAAACCGTGGGGCACATCTAGTATCACATAACATAATATTATAAAATTTCCTCGTCATTGATTCACCATTAGCAACGTTTTACATTCAAAAATCCTTTTGTAATGTTTCATATGGAAACAAGAACTTTTGGTATTCAACGACATGCACACGTCGCCTTCACAAATATACCAAAATACATTTGCCATTGTCTAAACGAACTTTTGCGAGAATTGCCCAGTTCAGTTGAGGCATTAATTGATTTAATATTTAATTTGGGTGTTTGCCGACAGCAACAATAAATTTGTATATCCATACATTGAATACAGAGTTTGAATGGCGGGTCTAATTAATCCTAACGTCGAAGCAGTGCTCATTGAAGACGGATCAAAAGGAACCTTCTAATGGATATTTGAATGCTCCGATAGTATTTGGCTTTACGGATTGACTTGACTTGTTTTGACGCTTGGAAATATTATGACTCATATATATACCTACATATCGTCGTTTGAACCATATAGTAATTAAGTGGTAAATAATTCGCTTCTTATTAATTTGTATATTTACGGTATATAGATATGCCGAAAAGTTTTGATAGAAAATTACGCAAACTTATTTAGTTTCATGATAATTCTATATTTGAACATTTGTTACTTCGTATTAATCTACTTCTCTGTTTTAATATTATATAGCTCAAGAAATATCTTATTGTTTGTTTGTTTGTCTGTTTGAATGCGCTAATCTCTGGAATCGTCAGTCAGATTTGAATTTTCATTTATTGTATAGCCTATTTATAGGCATAACTTGACGTTACGACCCAATGTAAATTACCGCGGGATGGAAGTAAGATAATTTTTGTAACGAAATTGTTCATAGTACAAGGAGTTTTGTGTTCATTGTGTAAAGTTCAAACTAAATTCGAACAGTAGCTACGGGAATCATCTAAAATGCACGAGAATTCCCCGGAAGACGTGAGATCTCTTTTTTGACTCGTAAGTATCTCGTAAGTTTGAACGTTACACACTGAACATAAAACTCATTATACTGTGTACAATTTCATCATAAAAATTAGCTTAAATTCCGTCCCGCGGCAATGTAGATTGACCATAAGGAGCAGAGCAATGGATATTGCTACTGGTGGTTGTGCTGGTATTAACGTTACGCAATCGGGCATGTTCTAGGCAAGTAGAGAAAGTGAGAACAAAGGTGAAACGGTGCGGTACGGCTAGTAATAAATAAGTTAAAAATATTTATTATCTATACATTTTATAAAACGTCTCTCAACGTTTCTCAACGTCTCTCGGTCTGTCTGTCCGTCAATATTATTTTCAAGCGAAAACCGCTTACCTATCCTATTTACATGGTTCTTTTTTAATTCATCTGGCCAAGTTATAGAATATATTTTGTAAGATAAAGTAACATACGAAATAACCAGTGACGAAAATTAGTAGTAAATCAATTCGAAAAAAAAACGCATTTGGAGCGCTTAAATGGCTTACGCTGAATAAACTATACGAGATGTATCAAATTAATGTTCTAAATAATTGTAGATCTTAAAAAAAACCCACAAAAAAGCTAGTGATAGCATATGTGAATCTTTTAGGATCACCAACAATAAGAATTTTTGTCTTCTGTGTTTTGAGCGGGGGCACGATTCGCGCGTGCGCTCGTTCGACGGCAATCCTGTATAGTCCATGCGAACGGAGCCGCGGTCACAGCTAGTCTAAAATGAACAAAAAAATCGAGGAGCGTAGGTATTAGAAAATTGTAGGGCTCATTGTTTAGCACAATAACACATGTTTTATTCTTAAGCTACGTCGCTTTACATTTAGCCCGTATACATTTAAATTTTACCAATAATATCTACAGATTTGAATCATGACCTTGAAGTCTGCTTTGTTCTTAACAAGAACAGAAACAACAGATGTTTAACAGCTCACTTTGATCATTCGTATGATCAAACGTGTGTTATCAACGGACATAAATTACGACGTAATTATATTGTAATGAGCAATTAGTGTAAGTGAGAGTAGAAATTATTTATCGTGCTCTTTAGATAAGCGACTGCTTCCAGTTATATTTCATAAATTTGTAAAATATCACTGATTTTTGTACGACTTAATAATATTAAATTGATTAATATGTTATTATTACTAAGTTAGTATATTACATTTAAAAATATCTTATATTAATTCGGGTAACATGAAGCATCATTAAGTTTGCATATTGTGACAGGCAACTATGTACGGAACCCGTGTAGACGTAGTCCGACACTCACTTGGCAATTTTTTTAAGCATATGCGTGTATTGAGGTTTGTGAGTGATAGTTAAAGTTTGCACGAAGAAGGAGTTGAGAAAGATAAAATTTATTATATAATATGTTTTACAAATAATAATACATTATAATATGTAAAACATTCATTGTTACGTTCATACTGCAAATGCCAAACAAATAATATTCTGTGGTCAAACAGTTGTACAGAGAAGAAATGTAGAAATGTTGCCAACAAATAATTACTGTCGTATCGACTGAATGAGTTTACAGCTGTGTATTTTGTGCAATTCCAATATTGGTATACATTTAAAAAAAGAACCTCAATAACGTTTAAATTTTATTAAATGAATTACGGTTGAATTTCGATCTGTGGGTGATCACTAATAGAATGATATTAATTTAAATCAACAGACAGAAAAAGGTGAAAGTGCGTGTAAATTCAAATTTATCGTTCAGCATTTTATTGTTATCGTCTACGGCATGAACATAAAATATGATACATTCAGATCTGCAAATATAAACTTTGTTTTGTTTAGGTTCTATCGAGATTGCTCCTCATATTTCATTTTTTTTTAATATAATATAATTATTATTTATCCTGGCTGAAATTACGTGGCTCTTCCTACTTATTTTTTTTACTTGCACAGGTTAGTACGACTGTAGTATAACAAATATTGTTATACTTAATCTTAAATTTTGTATAAATTTTGACGCACACAAGATTTTTATATACCTATAAGATAATTAGTAAAGGGGCCGTTTGTATCACTGATTAATTGTTGGCAATAATTTCATTATAGTTCAACCAGTTAAGTTCACGATTATACCCAGTTAACTCTCAAATGTTGTTTTTATTCAGCGATTATGTTAAGTGCATCTGTATAAGATTGCGTCTCAAATTAGTTTTTAAAATTTATATTATGTATGCATAGTTTACAGTCAAATCGAAATATTAGGTAAGAAATAATCATGATAATTCCACGAAAATATCTGGTAAATGTTCGGATATGTCGCGGACACGTCACGTTAGAGCAATATCAGTGTCCATACAAAAAGCGAGCGGATCAACAAAAGAATCTGCACGCGGTACGGCGCGACGCATTGTCCCGGGCCGTTGGATCATTTATCAACAACGCTCCAGTGGTGGTGTTCGAAGGCAGATCGACAGATCAATGCCGGGGGAAAACCGGGTCGAGGTGGTTCGATTAAAATTTTTGCATTCATCTATGTAATTATTCGTTGCCTAGTTTTGATGGATATTTTCTATCGTACCTTTTCATTAAAATGGTTGATTGTTACTGTTATGATAATCGTTGTCTTTATTTATTATACTCCTAACATTAGAATATCGTATTAGAACCAAAGAGAATGAATAAAAAAGTTCAGGTACCATGATTGCCATCAACATAGATCGGAATAGGTAGAGCATACTTAACTACACTTCGAGGATTTGCTATGAATACATTCAAAGTGCGAAAAATAATTTGTAATTTCTTAACTTGTACTAATGGAAACGTAATCATTATCATTTTGAAGTTTTTGAGAGAAAGGTAGTAATAATCCTCTGTATGTTACTTCCTTCCTCGAAGTTTTGGTAAATATACTCTACCTATTGTAGGTCATCTTACATGAGAAAAAATATAAACTTTCAATTCAAAGTGGTGACTTTTGAAATAATTACATGACTTTAAAGAGTTTATACTGTATATCCGTACTTATAATAAAAGAGTAAAGAGGCGAAATCTGTACAAGATATTTGAGAAAAATGCTTCAGAGTTTAGAATGATGGACAGAACACTTTTCGACAGTTTTTGAAACTTTTGTCTGTCTGTCTGTTAGTTTGTACGCAGAAACCATTGGACCGAATTTAATGAAATTTGGTATGATTGTAGCTTATAGTTTGGAAGTACATTTAGGATGCATTTTTACACACATGTACATTTGTATGGTCTATAAATTGCGTTTATGTAATGTACATATAAAAAAAGGAATGTGTGTATATGTAATACTGTAATATATAGTAAAGCTAAGTGACATTATACCAAATTAATCCAATTTATTTTATCTTCACGTAATTTTCAATAGTGATAAACTAATATTTTGTTATAAAATTCAACGATAGATGTCGTTGTTTGGTGTTTTTTACGCTATCAAGATTTTTATTAAATTATACTAAACCAGACATACTAGATATAATGCGCCAATAGTCACTGGATATTAACTGTTAGTAAATATAAAATTATTAAATAAATTTCACTTATCCTAAAAGATTGCAACACCTTAAATTTTTATATTGAACTACTCAATAAATACAGAGTGTCTTTTATATTTTATTGTAAATAATAATAATTTTATTTAGATATTCTCAAAGGTTCATTAATTGCGTTATGAAGTGCATTTAAATTGAATTTTGTGATTCAACTAATGACTATATAATCCCTGCAATGAGCCAGAGCTTTCGGTGAAGGAAAACATCATGAGGAAACTATAGCATGGTGGTAGGGCTTTTTGTAATGTTCGCCTGGCTAGCTACCACTCTCAAGTTGAAAATCTGTTGCCAAGAACCAATAGGTGTGTTCCAGCAGCTGCACTTGGGAGCCAGTCTTCCACTAGGTTTAGCGTGTTATCATCTTGGGCCACATCGTTAATTAACATCAAGTGATATTGTGGCCACTACGCCAAACCTATAACGATAAAAAAAAGTATGCATATGGCAGAATATCGATCAATCGAAAGTGGTGAAGAGTGTGAGGTACGGCTGACTGCTAACCTTGAGTACCTACCACGCTGCGTCATAGGAATTTAAGACATTAACAAAGCTTGAAACAGACATAAATTGCCGGTTATAAATTTCAGTACTGTTTTTACACATCTGTTTTTATCACTGCTTTTATACACGAAATTCCATTCAAACGAAGTCGCAGGTACAGCTACTACATGTTTATAAATAAAAAACAACAATTATGTAAATCAGATAATAATAAGTTCTCGAGTTATAAGAACACTAATAAACAGATAAATAATAAGGTAGACATATAGACAAACGTTACGTTTTCAAATATGTTAGCTAAAAGTAAAAACTGGGTAAGGATATAAAATTAAAACATTTTTTTGATATGCGATTTGCTACGACTTTACATCTAATTGCGTACGGCTGATAATTTGCTTCGCCGCCGTTTAATAGGCATCATTATAATATCGCCTTTTAACGCCTTTGCGAAATTTATAATAACTCAATTTGTGGCTTCCGTAGCGTTGTTATACATAATAAAAATTGCAAAGTGCACCCGTGGAGTGGTCGATTATAAAAATTCGTTCTTAAACGGACCGATTTGAATTCTATATGAGGAATTCATGAAATTAAAATGAAATTTTAATGTGTTTATGCCATGTAGGTAAAAATTCATCGAGATTTATAAAATCGGTTATATATTTATGTATACTATTCCTTCACTAATATATATCAGTAATAATCATCATGTCAACCCACGATGTATTGGCGATTCCAAATGCCGAGAATTCTACAGTTCTCTATTTTTCTTAAAAACAGTGATACCACAAGAACATTTCATTTTTGAAGCAAGAAAATTTTGATGGCTCAATCGTAACGTGTACGGTCAGCGCAATGAGCCTGAGCTTCTGGTGAAGGAAAACATCGAGATGGAACTATAGCATGGTGGCAGGGTTTTTCTAATGGTCGCCTAGCTAGCTATCACCCTCAAGTTAAAAATCTGTCGCCAAGCACCAATAAGTATGTTCCGGCAGCTGCACTTGAGAGCCAGGCTTTGTGTGTGATCATCTTGGGCCACATCGTCACTTAACATCAAGTGAGATTGTGGCCATAAAGCTAAGCCTATAACGATAAAAAAAATCTCAAGCTTTCCAGATTCGTCACGATTATATCTCTGTACCGTCAGCAGATAGTGTTACTAAATTATAATTAGTAAGCGTTCGCGAATTCCATACAATTTTTTGGTAAAAGCCGGGGCCTGATCCTACTAACATCGAATTGATATTCCGCCAGTCGAACCATACAGTGGGTTAAGGGACACAGTAGATCACTGGGCAATGACGCAGCAGATGAACTGGCAAAGAGAGGTTCGAGCAGTCTGCGAGTATAAGGACCTCTGCCCATACTATCTCTGCCGTTCAGTCAAATTCGCACTTGGCTGCGTTGAAGACCAATAGAATTACATAAAGATCGATGGACAACGGCCATTGACTGTAGAAAGTCGAGGGTGACACTGCTCATCCCCGAAACGCGATTGTCGCGGCGACTACTTAGTCTTTATAGAAGTGATCAACGTGTTATGGTAGGCACTATAACTGGCCATGGTTCACTTAACAAGCACCTTTATGTTTTAGGTGTCACTGACAGCCCTATGTGCAGAGCATGCATGGAGGGAAAATAAACCATCACTCACGTAACCCTGGAATGCATTGGAGTTACAGCGGACAGAAATCCTCAAAAACCCGAGGTCGCTTCGAGAAGCCTGTGAATGCTCCATGAGGCTTCTGCGCTTCTGATAGGATCTGAGCTGGCTGGAGTAGCCGGTTGGAATATCTACGCCCAATGGATCTATCAATAGATGGAGCTCACATAACATAACCAATCAACCACCAAGGTTTTTATATCAATAATGGCACAGCTACATACAGCAATGGTATGTTTAGCTCCCGAAAAGTTTATAAGAGAACCTCAAATAATGGCAAAATGGAAAAGACAACCACGCGCCTGTCTTGCTCCAAAATAATTTTCTTAATTCTTACCAAGTAAAATGATGTACATGAATGGTCCATTGGTTAAGAACTCCCTCTAAAAAATTAAATTAAATGACTAAATACACATTAAGTTAAGTACAAACAAGCCTATCTATTCTAGAATTTATTGCGGGGTGGTTTGACACGAAAATTGTCTGCGACTAATCGCGATCAGCGTACACAACTTTTATTTTGTTTTGCACTTTTTGAGTATTTCGCGTTTTGGGATCAGCCAATGTGCCTATATCCCGCTGTCCACAAACTTACAGGCCGGCAGGCATAACAGCGACAACCGCCGATGGATTTCGATCTCACAGTGGTCACCGTAATTTTCGGATTGTACCTACTGTGCTTACCATCAGATATAGTGCTAGATATCATTTTGCCGTGCTACTAGAAGAATAACAATAAATAAAAGAATAATATTTTAAAGTGTATGATTGAAATATCTAGATCCTAATAGAAAAGGTTATACTCAGTAGTCCATTGTAAAGTATCAAAATGAAATTCAATGCAATAAGTAATATAGTGACATGGACATTGTACAGAGCTTCTTTGTAATTTGAATTATCATACGTGGTTTTTTTGCTGGCAATACCATATCTCCGTTAATTCTTCATCAAAATGAATAACTCAAACATAATTTTAAAGCTAATATTCCCCACTATTGACGAAAGTGTTTAAAATTAATATTTTAAACTATTAAATAAATTTAAAAAATAAACATTAGTAATGCCATCTATTGATGCTAATAAAATTGTATTCGAGGCGCCTTCTATTAACAATCTGTTTAACTAACATGACATATGTTATTTTAGTTAAACAGATTGTTTTCATTCTATAATGTGGAAGTATTCTTACGAGTCAGCTAATATAAAATCATTTGGTATTGGTATCTGTTAATTGTATACTGTCTCCTACTTTGTTCTTGTTTTTGTATTTATCCTTTGGTCGTAGTTTTAAAAACGCGAATATATTCTTATTGTCACTCATAGTTCAAATCAAACTGTAACGTCATTTACTTGAACGTAACGTAACTTGACGGGCCCTAGAAAGGAATGTCCACTTTAATTTGACCTTTCATGCTGTTTTGACAAAGATATCATTTGGTTCAGTGTGATATTGCAGGAGGTTCTAGCGAGATTGGTCGGTTTTGGCGTCAATGTCACTTATGTGCTTAACCCGGCGAGTGGATGGAGGAAATGATGGATGGTGCAACTACCAGCGCGATGTTCAATTCAAATAAATTATATAGAGATGTTGCAACTCTTTTAGAATAAAAAAAATACTATACATAAGCATGTCTTTCACCGCATCATAAAAAAAATATACGGATATCGTTTTTATAAAAAAAAATTTAATGTGTACATATAAATACCTATCTACCAATAAATCATATCAATTTTTTAGTATTTGAATATGCGATTTTTAATATGGTTTACCAACCAATTAGCATCTTTGTTGTTTCATTTTAATGAGTTAAGACAGAGAGAAATCTGCATCGCTGATTTATAAAAAAATATAATCATTACATATTATAAAACAAAGTCTCCCGCCGCGTCTTTTTGCTTGTCTGTCTGAACGCGATAAACTCAAAAAGTAATAAATGGATTTTCATGCGGTTTTCTTTAGTGGATGGAGTGATTCATGAGGAAGGTTTAGATGTATAATTAATTAAGATTTTGAGTAAATTTGCTAAAATATGACGGTTATAGTTGAAAATGTACAAAAAAATCATGCCGACTGGGAGCTTTACTGGCGTGCGCCGCGTAAAACAATAGAGTTATATATTTCTTTGCTACCCATGCGAAGTCGGGCGGTTTGCTATTATTAAATATTTTTATTTTTATAACCGAGATATAACTTTTAGAACTCTATATATTTCTCATTTTCCCACTGAACCGGCCCGACCCTTCGCCCGCACCGGATTCCAAATTGTTTTTGACTGACAGCTAAATGTAAGTTAGCATTGTTTGAGCGACGCACCGCGTTGTTACACGGCTCTTTCCATAATTATTTCTCCGCACAATCAATATACTGAAAACCCAGAACCCTATATTGTATGAAAAGTAAGACTATTATTCTTTAAATTTATGGATATTCAATGATAATAATCATTTAATTAATTAACTGATATCGTGTTGCTTCGATCTTTCTCCTCTTGTGGTAAACTAGCATTTATAAATATTGGCCGGTTAGAAAACGACTATAATGGTTTGTTATTTTTTTTTTTCAAAATGAATAGATATTCCAATATGTTACATGTCAAAAATAATTCTTAGAGAAGTACAGACGGTGTTCTTGCGGGATCTAAATCTAGCATGTGGTGTTTTTTATTTTTATTCATAAACTTATGTTGTTTGACTGTATATCATATCATATATTATTATTATTATTACGTAATGTTGGCGGTATTTTACTTGATGAAGTTTGGGTATTGTGCACAAGTGAAGTGGATTATAAATAATAACTAGCAACATGCATTTTATTTTGCTACAAAAACTCTCTGGTTAGTTTTAACAAGAATGCTGCTATCATGTTAGAGCTATGTTACAAAATATTCTATTCACGTGACGTTGGCCTTATTGTTAAATAAAAAGAAAATACATCCAGACGTGGACAAAAAAATGTAAAAGGCACAGATTTCAGAAAAACGGTAATAGGTTTATTCTTACATATTGCAAAAGTATTCTGCTGAACTGAAAAAAAAAATATTACATTTGTAAACCGTTTAGCAGAGTTATTGAAGCAATGATGGCTCGATGGTAGCGTGTACGACTTCGCGTCGATTGACGTGAGTTCGAATCCCTGCAAAGAGCCTGAGCCTGAGCCGTAGCATGGTGGTAGGGCTTTTTCTAATGCCCGCCTGGCTAGTTACCACCACCCTCAAGTTGAAAATATGTTGAGTTGAGTATGATTGAGTTTGAAGTTGAAACCAAATTCATAAATTATAAAAACAATATATTCATATACATATTATTGCATTTTTTTGTTAATAAAAAATACAATACAATGCACGAGATTAAAATTTCGATTTTCTATTGCAGGCACTTCACATCCCATGTATATCATCTACTCGCAACACAACGAAGATATCTTTGAGCTTATTTTTTTATTTCATTAAAGATAGATGTATGTATATATTTATTTTAAACACAATAAACAAAACGTATTTTTAAATAATTATAATGTTTCATTTTTTTTAAACCGTTTACGCACTAACTTTTATGGAATATGACCAATAGCGTCCGTCGTTGCCTTTTTTAACGCGTAAATAACGTAGTTTTTATTCATTCCATTTCATTTAGATTTTTTTTAGCAGATACTGAAAAAGATTTAATATCTTCACCAAATTACATATATTAAAATAAGATAAAAAGTAACTAGTTCGAAGACCGTCTGCATGTTCCAAATTTTGTGTCCAACTAAAACTACGTAGATTAAGAATTCAATTTTCATGAAGACCATCTAATTTTCTTTTTGTCTATACCTGTTTGGGCGTTTAAAACTTACTGTCCTATATACCAGACTAAAAGTAGACTATTAAGTAGTGGACTTGCACTATTGATTTCAACTGTTCTCGACATATCAAAAAGTTTCATACCCAGTTACTGGTTGCAGAAAGGGCTAACAAAGAAATAAATAAAAATACATATTTAGTGAAGTGTTCGAAGTAGCGACATGGTATTTAATAACGTCACACACTGTCAGCAAGCACGGGTGCTTAGCAGCAGTATTGGCACGAGGTCGAGTCTACGAGAGGGCGAGTACACACCGTTTGACAAGGGGCGACAGTTTGACTAATGGCGTTCAACGTCACTCTCTTACTTTCGCTGAGAAAATTCGCTTGCCGTAAGTATAGACTTAAGTAACTTTTTAAATTAAAATAATTACAATGATTTTTTATGCAATTATAAAAAGAGTTAGTAAAATAAATTTACATTATTATAATTGATGGCTAATTCATTGAACTGCTGGGATTTTTTTAATTAGACGTATAATAGCTCATTTACATACATTTTTTATTATAAGTTATTCAAAATACTTTATTTTGCTCACATTTGACGGAGTGAATTCGAATTTAACAATTTAAACAAAATATTTGTGTTACTTTAAAAACATTACATATAAGAAATCCCATTTTTGTGTACAGCAATAGTAATTGTTTTCTTAATAAATTAATTAAAAATAAATGAGAAATCAAGTAAAGTCAATGACTTATAAAAAGGAACGTTTTGAAAATACATCAACTTGTTTAAACATAATTACAAAGACGAATGAATTCATGAATATTTGTGAATTCAGAATACTATTTCATAACTTATTCATATTTAATGTCTGCAAATTATTCACATTACATGCTACATACCTACATTGATTAATATCTTACACATAGCCTATACTGAAAGACTAAATACAAATACAATTTATTTAAATGGCACATATGTTAAGCACAAATTAGTAACAGTGTTGTTTGAAATATATGAACAATTAGACCTAGGTACATATATACATATAATAAAATTGAAGTGTCTACTTATATTGCCAAAATAACAGTTTTTTACTAAATACATATAAAAGTATACAAGGTAAAGTATACCTATAATAAAAAACTCATTTTTCAAATTTTTGTCTATCTGTATCTTTGTTTAGGATAATCTCTGAAACGGTTGCACCAATTTTGACAAGACTTTCACTGACAGATAGCTGATGTTATAAGGAATAATTTAGGCTACTTTTATTTTAGAAATATATATATGGTTCCGCACAATAACTAAAAAAAGCTTTTTAGTAGACCACGGGCACAGCTAGTTTATAAATAAATTAATATATGTAAACTTATTGCACTTATGCTAATGCTTTATAAGAGAAAAATATTCATAACTATTATTGGTTCATCGTAAGACGACGTAACAATTTACGTTCTGTGAATATGTCATGCAAGTCTTCCTAAGATTAACAAAATATAATTATGATAATTAAAAAAAAACAGGGAAAATATAACTGCATGATAAAATTGTTTTGATTGTCAATAAATATGACTGAATTATATGTAAGATTGGGGTTTAAGTTCTAAGTGTATAGAGGAGCAACGTAGGTATAAATGTTTTCTTTCTATGTTAGCAAATACACGATTATTGGATTGTTTGGAATTTGAACGAACACTTGTCACTTCTTAACTTCTGTGAACTAATATGCATAAACGTAATAGTATATAATAAGTACCAAGTCATATTATTATAAAGAAGTTTTATTTGCGAACACAACTCTTTATAGGTTACAGATCACATTTCATTTAAAAAATAAATATTATGAAGATTGAAAATGTTTTCATTTGAAGTCGAAGTAGGTACCTAACAGGTATTCAGACAATCTGGTGTTAAGTGGTAGATACCTTCGGCATCATCATTTCAGCCGAAAGACGTCCACTGCTGGACATAGGCCATCTTTACAACGACCGCTCATGTGCTGCCCGCATCCAGCGGCTTCCCGTTACCTTTACTAGGTCATCGGACCACCTTGTGACCGTTCTACCCACGCTGCGTCTTCCGGTACGTGGCCGCCACTCTAGAACTCTTGGACCCTATCGGCCATCCATTCTAGGAGATACGTGGTCCGCCCACTGCCACTTAAGTCGAGCTATTCTTCGGGATATGTCGGTGAATTTTAGTTCTCCTGCGGATCTCCACATTTCTGATTCGATCACGCAGAGAAACTCCGAGCATAGCCCTCTCCATAGCCCTTTGAGTGAGCTTCAGCTTTCTTATTAGGCCCATAGTTAGCGACCACGTCTCAGCACCATATGTAATCACTGGCAATACACACTGGTCAAAGACTTTCGTCTTGAGATACTGCCGTATCTTGGACGAGAAGATGTTACGTAATTTCCCAAATGCTGCCCAGCCGAGTTGGATTCGACGATTGACATCTTTCTCGAAATTGAATCTAGGCTATAACAAAAATTAATCTTAATGTTAATAACAACTATAATAATATAAAAGGATCTCAATTTTTAGTTATTTAAGCTACATGCCAATATTTATTTAATAAATATTTATGAAAGTCATATACAGTTTTAATTTAAAAAAAACATTAGCTCGAGGCTGCTGCGTTTGTATAATAATAATAAAGAATTGACTCGGCTCAAAAATGAGCTGCCAGAATCGATCCCAAACTCACAAGCGGTATCGAACCTTAAGTCTAAGGAGAGACTTTGCCTCCTTGTGCGTGTTCTGTCACTTGTATAATGGGTTGTGTACTCAGGAATTGTTCGACATTAAGCCAACGGCTATCTTCCACCATCGCACCGCTCGCCAACGGCAAGGAGTTTATCCTCACACTTTGGAACCTAAATAGTTGCGGACAGTCTGGTTTCAGAGGAGTTTTCTTCCGCGAACGCACCAGATGTAGAATGAGCTCTCTGCTGAAGTTTTCACAGTAGACTACAGTATGAGGTTGCTTCTGGTGGTGCAAGCGTCCATAAGCTACGGTAATCGCCTGCCAGGAGGCGGGTATGATTATAATTATTTGCCACCATCGTAGTATTAAAAAAAATGGATCTGTGATCCCATATCATATCAGTCGTTATTTTAACTTAGAAAAACGTAGGCATTGTGCCTGATGGTAAGCACAGTACAATCCAGTAACAACAACGATCACCGAGAGATCGACAATTCATCGCCGGTCATCGCTATTATGCTGGCTTGCAGGCTGAATACACACTGGCTGATTCCAAAAGACGACAAATCAAAATAGAGCCGCTGTGATGTGTATTGGTCATAGTCGGGATATATTCATACCAGCTGATCTCCGGAACGCGAGACGACTATGCCACTATGGTGGATGTTATATCTGGTGTATGGTAGTTGCAATCTAGCCAGACGCAATTGTCATGTTTACCACCCAGCAAATAGGACTTTTACGGATACTCCCAAGGACTAAGTTGAAACACGAAGTGTCGTGTGCATGTTGACAGTCATGTTTATTTATGAGAACAAAACAGAATGACGAAGTGATGCTTTACAACAAAAAAAAGCGTGACAGCAATGCTTTCGCGATCATTTTCCTACCATCTTAATTTAAAAAGTTTGACAAGGTTACTTATAAAGCAACCGTCATAATCTTTTACTGGAAACAATATCAACTATAGGTGCTACAGTGAGAAGCGGCTATTTCATATCGCGCTGGACAGTAGTAGGTGGGCATTAGGTCTGATATGTTAAACATTTATTAGTTTTATTAAATCCCTTATATTAAATATTTAAGCACAGTACTTATTTATTAAATAATATTACACTTAGTAATAGAACTTTAAATAGTGCTCACCGAGTTGATTCATTTTACCTTTGATTTCAAAACCCTTTGCCAAGAAACCGTCGTTGTGCACAACAATAACAACGCAGAATAAACTAAGCATGGGGGAGTTAATTCAATTATATTCTTATTTAAACTTCTTATTTAAACAAAGTAAAGAATAATAGTATTAAACAGTTAGCAATTTGAAGCAATGATGGCACAGTGGTAGCGTGTACGAGTTCGCGTCGATTGACGTAAGTTCGAATCTCTGCAATGACCATGAGCTTTCGGTGAAGGAAAACATCGTGAGGAAACCATAGCATGGTGGTAGGGCTTTTTCTAATGCCCGCCTGGCTAGCTACCACCCTCAAGTTGAAAATCTGTCGCCAAGCACCAATAATGTTCCGGCAGCTGCACTTGAGAGCCAGTCTTCCACTAAGTTTAGCGTGTTGTCATGGTGGGCCACATCGTCACTTAACATCAGGTGAGATAGTGGCCACTACGCCAAACCTGTAACGATAAAAAAAAGTTTATATTCCTTATAATAGATATCGATAGATAGATATCTACTTCATGAAAAGATTTTTTGCTCAAAACGCCATCTATGCGAGCGTTTTCTGGTGTTTAGCCGTTGAACCATGAAACACCGGCGCCACTAGTTAAATAACATTAAAAACATTAGCCAAGAAAATTATTTAAGGGAACGGGCTAACATCATCTATATACGATGAGATGAAATTCTTTAAGAGTAGATTTTATTCGATATATTTATCATGCAGGTTGGTGTTTCATGCAAAAACACTTTAAGCTTCTAGGCAGAGCCGGATTAAGTCCGCGCGGGATCTGTAGCAGATATTACCTACTAGGAGGCCCTCGATTTAATGTTAGTAAATTTAGAGATAAACGTAAAACAAAATACAAAACTCGCCCATCTGGGAGTCCTAAACATTTAACTTTTCTGCAAAGCTTTCTGGCTCAAAGCATCTTTTTTTTTCGAACTGACTATACTGTTAGTCTTAGGGGCTCTGGAGCCTTTGAGGCTTTTACAGAATTACCGGGCTTGGGCCCAAAGCAATTGCTAATTCTGCGATATAACTTATCATGCCGTGCTTCTAGAATAAGGTCAGTGCTGTTTTATAGAGCAACCAACATATTATTTTTATTCTCTTTTTTGTTACATAATAGATTTTTTAGAATATTGTGTTGGCTTAACGGCTACTATAAGCTTCTAAGGGCAACTCAATAAGCCTAGAAAGGGGACTGGTACCTAAATTTTGTTACGGGAACGACATTTTACACAACGACAAGATGTTAAACTACTAGGTATATAAATTATAAGACATACACGGAAAATTAATGATTCACATTCAGTTGCCATTTGTCCAGTGTTCGTACAATCTAAATGCAACATGGCGAAATCTTGTCTTAGTTTGTGAATTATTAAAATTAAGAAGAAAATTCCGTGTTAAATTTCTATCAAAAACTGCTTCAGGCTGCGCTAAGGTATTGGCATATTTGATTTCTTAATTATATGCATATATTGAATTGAATCGTACCAGATTCGACTTTTCTTTAAATGCCAAAGGGCAGCAAACAGGCGGACGGCACACCTGGTTGTAAATGAATACCATTATCTATAGACAGCTGCAACACCGGGGGCATTACAACCATGTCGCTTACTTGAAGATCATATTTGATTATTTTGGAGAGCTTCTTATCATGGCCCTGAGAAAAAACCGTGCCGGGTAACTTATTCTAAAGGTATTCTGGGAAGCATTACTGTTTTTGTGATTCAGTTAAGTTTTAGAGTGCGAAGATGAGCAGCCAGCCAACGGCGGAAGGTGCAAGCTTGGAACGAAGATGAGGGACCGACTGAAAAGATTATAGAAGATATAATTTTCATAATACAATATATACATATACATATTTATTTACATTTTTTGTTACATACCAAAATTATTTTTTTCTTCTTCATTATTCTGAGGTTCATTGTAAGCGAACCCATGAATTTTGTCGATACGATGTCCTAGCGTGCTGTCGTCATCATATCTACGGTGAAAAGAATAATTGACTAACGTGTAAAGTTCAAATGTACAGGGCCATATGACAGCTTCGATTGCCGTTCGAACGTTGTCTCGATAATCTCCGTTGATTTTTAAATGCACCGCACTTGGTACCATATCCCGTGCAGTCACTGTATCAGCTTGTAATACCTGTGAAAATAGCCTACGTATATCCTATATACATATTCGAATAAGATATCTATTTAAACTAAAAACTTATTAGAAAAAGTAATCAAACTGGGCCACAAATTCTTATTGGGAAACTGTGACTGTGCAAACATAGTTTCCCAGCCGATAATCCCATATCTGGGTAGGAGAGTTTTGCTAATGTTGAGAACAATGTGGGCCGTAGGACACTGTGTAGACGTACTAGGTTTTAATCAACGGTTTATGTTCCAAAATTACATTATCTATACAATCTTAGAAATAATTATAATAATAAAATTAAATTAAAATACAAATTACAAGACACCAATAAACACACCGGCTGAATGAAACGTACCCAAAAGGCTGACCGTGTTGTTAGTTGTAAATGCAATGCTAATTATTCGTTAACCGAGGTATTGGCCAATCCTCTGGCCGCTAGATGCGTCAACTAATCGACCCGCGGTTTCTTTAAAAAGGTTGCTTGGACTAACCCCATAAACCTAGGGTTTTGAATCCAAGAACTCCAAATATAGTTTATGTTTATTTGGACTTCACACAAATTTGCCCATTCCTAAGCAAACTAGATCATCGGCCGCGTGAAAGCCTGGTGAAGCTGTCAGGACCATTGAGGCCATCAGCTCAGCAGCCGTTTTATACTGAGTTGACAAGCCTCAAGGTGTGCCTTGAGTTTAAGTTGTAGGTACTAGTTGTACAGAGCCAAGAAAGCGTGAGTTCGAGCCTAGCAGAGACTTTTGTGTTATGATCGGGTAAACTTGTATTTGTTAAACCTATTTTTGTTTACCATATTAAAAGTTGTGTTAAATTTAGAATCAAATGCTCGTATATGTAACTGTTTCCGAATATTATTATCATTACATTGACACTCATATAAATGACGTCTCAGATAAAATTGCGTTAATTAGGTAAGTTATCCTGATGAAAATCATCTTGAATGAAAAGTTACGCTTTAACGCGTTTTTATTCAAATATATTGTCAATATATACTACTAAACTCAAAGATGCTTCACTTCAACTACGTGTGAAGGTTACGTACATATTTTTTTTTTTTCAAAAAAGTAGTTTTTAATTAGCATTTTAATAAAAACAACAATATTATGTGATAATAATATATAAATTATCATTAGATATCTGCCCCAGTTGCAATAACAGCATAAACTATTGATCTTAAGATATAAGATATCCTCTCAATACCATGTATCTTACCCATATCTGTGCACACCCGCCGCCTCGCGTCCCGCAAACCATCAGGAGGAATATCGAAGAAGCCATGATGACTCAGTGATGATATTCTAAGAAGCCGTGTCACTTTACAATATTAACATTCGATGATGGAAAGAACATAGTAACATCATTATACATACTACACACATACTATATACTACATACATTATACATATTAGATATAGATCGGGTATTAGGTAAGCGATATTGTATTTTCCAGTATTCGCCTGGATTAGGGCTCCCCGAGGGGAAATCCTCGAACATTTTCGTGAACTACGGATTTTCCCCGGACTTCATTTTCATCTCCGATTTGTCCGGGACACTTTTTAAAAACCACGCCAGGACATCTTTTAAACTAGGACAAATAGTGGACAATTCTCAAGAAGAAATTCTGTCGGAATGCAACTGTCAGTCTAGGTATTACGGAAGCAGTACCTACCTGCAAACTTGTCGTATCTTATCAAAGATAGCAAGGTAAGTTTTGTCAAAAACCAATACAGTTTTAATACTAGAAATAAACTTAAAGTAGTACCGTGTTTCAGACTTAAAAGACCGATAAAAGTTTTTTAGGTAATAGTGTTAGGTTATAGGTATATTAAGATCTCGAAGCACATTACTAATTTGCCGGACAATAAGTTCAAGGACCATGTCAAGCAAGTTTTACTGTCAAAAGGTATTATAGGGTGGATCATTATGTGAATGATAGTGAAGTCTGGAAGTGAATCGCTCTCTGTGCATTCACTAAATTATAAACATGATTATTAACTGTAGGTAAATGTTATTTGTAGAGTTGTAAAAAAAAAAGACAAAACCGATCTAGTTTCTTGCATTATCTTCTCGATCACTGGGATGTTTTCCAAAGCGGTACTTAGTAGTAATTTGACGATTTTTTTTTTATTTTGATCATAGCTTGCCTAACGTACTTATTATGATCTTCGACCAACGCTTGTAGACGACACTATCAAAAATATCAATGGTAATTTTACACAAAAAATATTGGTATCTGATAGGCATTTAGCCAAAATTTAAATCGGGTATTGTAACAATACAAAACTTTTTGTGTAGAGTTTATACTCGTACATAAAGATTGTAAAAGACTTTTTCACATGTCTAAGAAAATCACTCGTATAGGTAAAATTATAATTTTGGGTTAGTATCGTATACATTATTTTGTAATTTTCCTCATAATTTGGTTTGTAAAACTGTTGTAACTTCACAAAAAAAAAACAGTGAATATCAGACGCGATGATGGTCATACACGGAGCCCGTATGTAGTAACTATACCTAACTCAATTAAAAAAAGCAGGCAATACCTGATGTGAAACATCGAAATTTAAACATATTTTTATATTGAAATATGAATAAACAAAACGAAAAAATAAAATATCTATAGGTAGGTACAATAAGAGCGTGCCGTTCCCACAGAAAACTTTTACTCTCGTCCAAACACGTCATTATATGTTTTATAACAAAACACCCTTCTTTTGCATTCTCTAAATTCTTGTCACCGATAACTAAAAAAATTATAAATAGTGAATTAAAATAAAGGGTGTGTGTGCGATTCACACACGATAGAAGTGAAACTTCATTTTAAAATAATTTTATATTTTATTTAAACAGTGTGCAATATATATACACACCGACATTTGCTCCTCGCTCTGGCTCACACAAAGAGGAGAGACCGATAATGTGCGTTAAACGTATAACGTGTTGGAGGTCGCATAAGAAGTTTCACTTCAAAAATATTAGTTTATTATGAATCATACCTACCTGATTATTTAAATGTACCTATAAAGACTTTGTTAATAATTTTTTTTATGTTATATTTGTTACCTCTCAAATATAAAAAAAAAATGTGGAAAGAGACGACATTAAAAGCAAAGGATGAGAATGGGGGATGGACCAAGTGCCTAGCTACCTACTTGAATTCATGATCTGAAATCTAAAGCCACGTTTAATCATATATATATTAACTATGGTGATTATTTCAAATTATTATCTATTTAATTCCTAAAAATACCTACTTTCGTATACCGAATATTACCCGACAAAATGTTTGCTAAGACATATTCACATCACGTTTTTTTTTTCGACAAAAAGCAAAAGATCGGAAAGAAAATTTTATGTAATTTCTTCATAAAGTTTTCAACTAATAAAACTGTAAAGTTTTTAGCATCATAACACCCCACTTTAACAAGTTATTCTGTCCAATCGCAACACGCGATTACACGGCAGAGGCCGCGCCCATCGCTACTGCAGTACGCATGCTTCACTGCAACGAAATAACCCTATAGTCTACGTCTCGCTCTCTCGGATACATTATAGTCGTGTGCGAGCAAGATAGCAAGATATTTTCCATTATAATTACATGCAAATTTTTATGCATTTGCAAATTAATCGATGCATTAACTAATTATGTATTATTATGATATTTAATCGTTTTTTATCCATGTGCGTAACATAAGATGTTTCGGTTAAGAATAAGATAGATTTCCTGACAATAATAACTGTTTAGCAGTTTTATTCAGAAACACCTATCTTAATAAAATACTTAATACCTAAGTATTAGGTACTTAGGTAGGTAATAGTACAATGAAATATTGTAGGTTTGTACCTACAAACCTACCACACTATTTTTTTGTAAATATATACCATACCTATATAGGTAAAAAAAAACATTTAATTTGAAAGACAAAAAGATTATAGCCCAGGTTTTATAAAACAAATACCTATTAGGTAATCTTTAATGACACACATACAAAAACTGTTAACTAAATCTGGAAAATAAGCGACAATAATGCAAACAAGTAGGTTTATACTATATAGGTATAGAATAAATATTTTAATATTAACAGCTCAATAAAATGTATTTTAAAGTTTAGGTATATGTAAAGGAGAAGGCATACAACACCCTTTATCGACTTCCATGACGAATTAATCGCTTTCATGAACTAGTAGAATCTAGTAGAAGCCAACCAAACTCGGGTAAGACTACAGAGAACGTTTGTTTGACTCTTATAAGTGTTAAAGAATAAATTGCTTTATTTATAAGTCTATCTAGCCTGTACACATATCTAATTCTCGCCTGCTTACCTGCCGCCACCTTGACGTTGAAAATATTTTGTTTAGCACCTGCATTTCATAGTCGGTCAGTTCGCTTTTTAAATTAGAGTGTAGCCATTTTCAGCCTCATTGTCACTTTACATCAGGTATTGTTTTGATCAAACGCTAATAAATAAACACATGATTTGTGCTATTTTAATTTCTTATATCATAAGCAACAGAAATACGATTCGAGCTGAATAAAAGTAGATATTTATTGTACTAGATGAACATAATAACATTTAGATATATATGAGAAGAAAATATAAACAATAACTCAGTTACGAGATATGTGGTATTAAAAAAATATACTTAGCTAAGAAAATGCACAAGCAATAAATAAACCTGTCAGCTTTTATTACACTTCTATTTATTTAATGGACAATTATACAAAGCACTGGGTTAGTATATGAAATTACTTTGCGTATTCTATAGAAAAAAATATTGAATTAATAGCAAATCGTTTGAACAGCTGTTTAAATGAAACATTAACACCTTCACTTCCTGTTTACAATTTGGAGAGAATTTAGCTAATTTACGTCGATAGAGATAAAACCGAAATTTAAATAAAATGTTATCAGAACGAATGAAATAGTGAACTGGATGTAGGCGAGATCGACGCCAACGCGAGTATATATTTTCCTTTGTTTTTCTTTATGTTGAACTTTCTTTATGTTGAATTTATGTTGAACTTTTATATTTTACTGTACAACTTCTGCTATCCTAAGACTTCTGCTTCTGCTATGCCTATCTAGTATAATTTCGTACTTTCCACAACTTTATACAATCAATACAGACAGAGCTCATTTGGAATTAAAAAAAATACTACTAGGTACTACTAAAAAAAATAAACAAACACATACAAACGAATTTATATTTTTTCTAATTATTATTAAATGTATGCCTAATGCGTATGTAATTTTATTGAAGTGTTTACGTAAAATAAAAAAAAATTTTAGGAAACTAAACTAGTCAACATTATTTCCGAGACCAAACATACCTACATTGTGATTAGTCCGGATAACAACAAAACTTCGAAACCGCAAACCCTTTTCTGATATTATTAACAGGTATCTATTTATGTATCAAAATAATAAATAGCAATTTTTCTGTCTTATACTTTTCAAGTGACGTAGACGGGTACAGTTCACCCTAAAGTCGTAAATAACATTGCGTCAGTAAGGTGAGTTAGTTGAGTTATTCGCCGCAACATGTGCGTAGTACTGTCGCGTGACCGGCTGATTATTAAGTTGTAATAAATTTTATGACCCTAGAGACACGGTAAGGTGTCTTTTGGGAAACGAATACTCACAAATGTTTAAATAAACACATGTGTTTTGACAATAGATAGCTAGACGTTAGTTGATTCCATTCAGATGCTCCAGCACAACAGATTAGGTTATTTTTTCATATATTTATTCCTCTGTGCTTTGGAGTAAATAATGTATTTATTAGTATCTATACGAATAGAAGTAGAAAGTCTACGACCGCTGAAGACAAATAAGCAACTAGTCCATTCCTAGTAGAAGCTTAAGTGATTGGTCTTCCAATTCTTAACAAACGAATACCATTTACCAAATTGTAATTGACAAACATCAAAGATTTCATAAGCTGCGTCCTTATTTAAATGGAAGAACAAAAACTATCTAATAATATCTTTTAATATTAGACCAATTATTTAAAAGACACGCAATAATTTCACATATTAAAAATGCATGAAAACTGGTGGAAATTAAAAGGTTTTAAATGCCAATTATTATTAATTATCTGAGATAGTTTCTATTACGGTCGATAACAGTCATGTTGGTCAAAAAAGAAAATAAACCATAATAGGTACAAGCATCAACATAGCATCAAACACGTACCTAATAATCATATCATCATATGATAATAAACTAGATGACGCTTGTATTTTATTAACCATTTACATAATATGTACACAAATTACACGTAACAAATTGTCATAATACTAGATTGACTATAAAAATTTTTGAGTCATATATTAAAGTACAGCCGGCGATATTTTATTCTATATGGAGACGTCAGTGCGTGTCACATTTGATACATGGCGTGTGTCCGTCCATCTAGACTTGTATTAACTACCGACTTTGTATGAGGGCTAATAATACTGTTTTTAATATTTGCTAGGTACTTATAAAATATATTGTGTTTCATTGTGGTAATATGACTGTGTAGTTAGTGTGTGGTTTTAACAAATACAAGTGATTAAAACATTTTCTGTTTTACTTATTTTCTGAGGATAATATTTATGAGAAATATTATACAAAGGAAAACAAATTATTAGGTACCTTTTTAGATATTTAAATCATTATTACCTATACAATAGACAGTTCAATAAGACTCACAATGTATACATTACTAAGTGAGTTAAAATACAAGAAATTCACCTTGTTTTGGTAATAAAATCAAATCGAACAAAAACCGATTTGTAACATAAAAAAACATTGTAATTAGATAAGTCGTTTTATTACGATATACCCTAATTACGCTAATGTTAAGAGAGGTAGCGGTAGCGGGAGCGGACGCGCACACGTGGCTCAAGACTACTCTACTCAGGTGCGGCCCGCCCCCCGCGCGCGCCCCGCCCGCCCGCCTCCGCGGCTCCGGCTGCTTGACGGCGCGTCAACTCAACCGCTCACCTCATCGTCAGACGCGCGCTGCACTCGACGCTCGAAAGCCGGGAAAACACGAGCCGTTTTCCGCCGCGGCGACTATACACGCTCGCATCCGAAGTTTTATTGGATTCGGAAGTATACGAATTTTGAAAGTTATCACAAATGATAAAATTATTTTTATTGGATTTTTTTTTGTAAAATATGTTGAATGATCTTTTTTAGCAAAATTATCTATTTTGTGAAGTGTTTTGAAAAACTTGTGGGGTGTTGTGATATAAAACTTTTGCTTGTGTTTTTTTGTTTTTGCTGTCCTTTTGTTACTTAATTTTGAATTGGAGTAAGTATCAATGTTACTTAAAATACAATTTTCTATATAAATTAATGTTTTTGATGAAATTAAGTTAATTGATCTATTGATAATTCGTCCGTTGGATATAATATTATTATATACCTAATTGAAAAGGCGCGATGTCGTAAAATCAAAGCGTATCGCAGTAAATCTCTCCGGACGCAATGGATTTCAAATGTCCACTTGACAAGGTGCATTAAAAGTTATCCGGAGAGCTTTTGATATTATAAGCGACTAAAATAGATTTGATTCTATTAAGAAATTGTCGATTTTAAACTGGCACTTTAATAGATTGTTGATATTATATAAAATGTATATTTGTATTCGTTATTTCAATATTGTTTTGACATATTCTTTGTAATGAAATGAATTAATAGAGATAGATTTTTTATATAGAAGAGTAGGTGTTTTGAAGACTTATTAAAATTTGTGATTATTCAAAAATAGTAATTAGAAAAAGTCTTCAATGTGTAGTTAGGTACCTACTTAAAGGTTAAAAGTTCGCCACCGTAGCAGGAGAAAATATTAGATATATATGCTTGAGTAAATAAAAAAACACTCCGACAAAGTTTGACTAGATTTAAAATAAATTGTCTGGAGTTATCACTAAGGGCCGATTTTTCGATCAAGAGATAACTTTATTTCAGGAATAATTTATAAAATTTGACAAGTTTTCCATACATTATCCGTCAAAATTTATTCCTCAAAGTTAGGTATCTGACGATTGAAAAATCGGCCCTAACTTCGCAGTTTTCCGCTAGTCTCATAATTTTCTATAATTGTAAAATCAAACATTTGTACTTTTACACATTACAATATTTTATGTAAGTAGGGAAACTAATATCTAAATTAAGCATGAGAATTTACCTTAAGAAATGTCACATAAGGTCTTTCCTTTAAACAAACAACATCAAACACGTCGCAACAAAAACAATCACATGTCGGAATTAAAATTAAAACAGTCATCTAAAACATGTTCCCTCATCAAAGGATGCCTGGGAATAAAACTTAAGTAAAAAGAAATGAAAGCATTGAAATCGTTCGGCCCATTTAATGTGGACCGGACGGGAGTGACAAAAATTCTGAATCTGAAATAAACTCAAGACATGTGTTTAGACGTCGCTCGATGGAGGCTGAACAATTAAATAATTTTACACTATTCATACCATCTGTAATTTGTTTACTTGTAACTACACTATTTTATTTAAAACACGCAATTCTTTGTAATAATCCGTTTCTCGTAAACTTAATTGAAAACATAAGATAGAAAAGGTAGTTATAATACTAATAATCATATAGTATCATAGTATAGTATAGTAGTATAGTATAGTAGTATAGTATAGTATCATATAGTAGTTATAATAATCATATATTGAAAAGAAGCAAGTTATAATAATAAAAATAGCAATAGAAGCAATGATGGCTCAGTAGTAGTGTGTACGACTTCGCGTCGATTGACGTGAGTTCGAATCCCTGCAATGAGCTTGAGCTTTGGGTGAAAGTAAACATCGTGAGGAAACCATAGCATGGTGTTAGGGAATTTTCTAATACCCGCCTGACTAGCTATGCTCAACTTGCCCTCAACTTGAAAATCTGTCGCCAATCACAAATAGCTGTGTTTCGGCAGCTGCACTTGAGAGCCAATCTTGCACTAGGTTTAGCGTGTTATCCATCTTGGGGCACATCGTTATTTAACATCAGGTGAGATTGTGGCCACTACGCCAAACCTATAACGATAAAAAAATTGTAGTGTTATAAAAATTCATTCCAAGCTATGTGTCTAAATATGTATATGTCTAAATAATCATTAAATAAAATTTCAAAAACATATAAAAGAGGAAAATTTCAATAAATTGTCGGTAAATGTAATTGGGTACACAATATTAAATTCCATTAAATATAAGATTATAAGTACGTCAAAAAGCATAAATAATCATTTATATTTTATCTCTTTATAAAGCATCATTAGGAATTGTATTATCAAATCGAGTTAATCTTATTTTATACAGTACCTACTTACTATTTTTCATTTCTAGTTTTTCTCATTCTGTCTCTTATATTTTAATTTTATTTTATACAAATAGATACCAATTTATTATTATTAAATTTAGATATACACCTATTAGTTCAAATATTGAATTAAATTAAGAGGAAGCCTAATTTTTTTGTATTCCCTTAATACACTTTAGATTACAAACGTAAGACGTTATTCCGAATTATTACTTTTCAAAAATGTATATTATCTACCATAATATATTTATTTACAATTTAATTTAGATCCACTACAGCCTCCAGCCTACTAAGCACCTTATAATATGCCCTTATTAAGTGTATTAAAACACGAGATTGTTTTATATACTTACATAATATAAACTTACGTTTACTTAACTTACGTTGAACTTAATTGAAGTATCTGTTTGTAATGTGAAAATAACAGGTTTTAACTAAACGCATGTGAATACACGCAGAAGTATACACGACAATTAAATCAAAAAACCTGATTTTTAAAATTTTGGTTTGTCTGTCTGTTTGTTCCGTTCCGTTGAAACGTTAGGACTGATTTTAACAGAACTTTTTACTGGGAGATAGCTTATGTTATAAGAAATAACTAAGGTTACTTTAATTTTAGAAAATTAATTAAGGTTCCGTACAAAAAATTAAAAAGGTTTTTTAGTAGTCCACGCGAGCGGAGCCGCGGGCACAACTAGTTTATTATGAAGATATTTTTTATTAACTTAAAAAGTTAAGTAAGTACTAACTAAAATGATAAAAAAATAGTCTACAAAGACCCTAAAGGAATTATTATTTCTAAATGTTACAGAAGAAAACTGATTCAAAGCTTCTATAGAATTCTGAATAAATTTAAATGTCACAAGTTATTCTTAATTTTAAATTAACAAACAAGTACATTTACTTACTGTCTATCGAAGTACTTTTAAACTACCTACTTGTTTTTATTTTAATAATCAGTTAACATGTTTAGTAATACTTATTTACTAAAATTCGTATAAGTATTAGGAATATAATTTATTAAAAAACATATTTGACATTAAAATTACATTAAAACTGATTTGTGATTGATATCAAATTGACGAGTGATATGTACCTACTTATACCTATCATTAGGATTATTGTTCAGAACAAGAAACAACAGAGAAAATGTTTAAAAATTATTACGCACCCGAATCATTATTTAAAAAAGTTACAAATCCTAAACGAAAATAATTTTTAATAAGAACGAAATTTTGAAATTACTCAGAGTATTGCAAAAATTCACACATTTATCACTCGAGCCACAAACGGGACAAATAAATCGAGTGCACAATGACTGCTAATTTGCTCATAAAGATGTATGCACCGAACTCAGTTCATAAATCCGCCGGAGTCACATTCGGCCTACCGCTTACACCCATAAACCTCTGCGGACACTTTTATAGCCCTACCACGTGGCGGAGTAGGCATTTTTTCAGCACTTGACTTAACATGTGTACAACGCTTTAGGAAGTCACCGTCCCCATATTAATTTATTGTTTTAGAATAGACCCGTCTGTGTGACAACTATATTCGTTATTATTACCGATTAATTGTGCCAGTGTTCTAAATGCCGTCAGTTATAATGTTTAAAAATCATATTATAACGTAGTTTATTCAAAATGTGTCTGTGAATACATACAAACATCTTGGGCTATAATCCCAATAGTATAAAATACTAAAGTTTTTTAATAGGTAAACTAACCTATAAATTTAATGTAGGCATTATTTTCATTAATACTCTAAAATAACAATTAAGTATTAAAAACAATACAAATAAATATATCAATATTCACATATGCGTAAATACTGTTAAATGTGTCTACAATATAATTAAGTATGATTTGAAAAGAGGTATAATATAAATTTATTGAAAACACTGAAAACTTGTGAAGTACAAGTTAATTACATTTATTATAATATGCTATACATTATCTTATTTATATATTAGGTACATTATTGAAGAAATTAAATCTGTAGATTAAAATCCTATAACATTCATCATTTGTAACAAGACAACCCATTTGACCAACTAATGTGTCTCATTTTATCACAGGTCCATCAATCAAGCTCCACTCAGCGGACACAATTGAACCAGCCGGAGACCGTCAGTAGCACTTAACATGTCCAACTAGACTATTCAGTGTTCATACGAACGATGAAAAGTGTCGAGTGAACTTTATAATACAAGTACGACACTACTGTTACCGATGAACGACCTAAACTACAACGCAGGGATGAGTTCCTACCAATTCGTTAACTCCCTAGCCTCGTGCTATGGGAATCAAGCGCCTGGACGTACAGGCACGCCAGTGGATCAAGCGGGACATCCAGGTCTGCCAAACCCTGGAGCGGATTATTACAATCCGAATGCGGCGGCATCCGCTTATCCGAATACTTGTTATTCTCCTCCGCAAGTCAGTCATCATTACCCACAACACCCATACGCCACGCCTGCGTCAGGAGCACACATGCAACCGCAAACGATGATAGATTACACTCAACTACATCCACAACGGCTCGGTAGTACGGCGAGTCATATGCATCAACAACATTCAAATCCGAGCCCCGGGGCGTTGTCACCCAATTTAATGTCAACTCCGCCTAGCCAGGCGACTGCAGCTAGTTGTAAATTCGCTGACACTACATCCACAACAGGTGTTGCATCTCCGCAAGATCTTTCTACTTCGTCAGGCCCTGGGAGAACATCGCCCGGTTTCGGAAATGTTGGACAAAATACCAGTGGGTCAAGTACTAAATTAGGTCTAACTACGCCGATTGCTTCACCAGTGGAACACAAAGCAAATGTAAATCAGAATATTTCAAGCCCAGCATCTAGCACATCAAGCAATGATAGCAACGATGCTAACAATTCCAGCTCAAACAATCCCAAGAATTCTAAATCAGCTGGAGGTTCAGGAGCGAATCCACCGCAGATCTATCCTTGGATGAAACGTGTACATCTAGGACAAAGTAAGTTTTTATTTTATTTTTCATACTTTAATACTGCTGTCTGAGTATCCTCTTTTATAATGAGCTCCCATCTTCCAAAATCAACAGTATTATAAATAGGTTGATTCACGCTTTTTTGTTGGTGGCGTGAAATTATAAATAACTTTGCTTCCTCTTCGGAACTAATAACTGTAACTACGACCACACATTCGTCAAAAGCTAAAAATTTTATACAACAAAAATAAAATAATTTATCTTTTGGATGTATAGGTGTAGACAAAACAAATTATATATCTATTTATAAAGCATTAACATAAATTAATGTTGGATCGATATGGTTGTCTGATGAATGGTGATCATAATAAGGACTAATGATTTCTTTGGCAGACGCATACGGCTAAACATTCGAAGCCTTTTTTCTTCTCACATCCTAATGATCGGGAAAGTGCATCGTCATAGTGACGAGTGAATTGACGGGTGCTAACCTTCTGGTGTTGAGCGTGCATTGAGTTATTTAAAAGATAATTTGTATAAAATTGAAATTTCGGTTGACCTTTATTTGTTGTTATATTTTTTGTTGCACTTTTTTATGGTACATCTTTCCAATTAGATATTTATTCACACTCGAAAAAGATTTTTTGATTATAAAGCTTAAATAAACATAAGTTTAATAACAAAAAATATCACTGCATTGTCAGTGACAATGACCTGTCGTTTGTAGATGTCCCGAGATAAAGACAAGCACAGATGTTTGCTCATCCCGCTGTTCCGAGAAATAACACTGACTTCATATTGTCTCTACTAATACGCAAATCCCCTACGAACTGACCTTGTCAAGGCATACGTTAGCATTTTTAATTATTTGTTATTTTATTTGGAAAATGTATTTTGCAGAAATGTGTCTTCAGAAGCTTTAAACTTACTTCAGAAATCAGACTTTTGTAAATACTATCTTGACATATTATTCATACTCTCATATATTGCTTATTTAATAAAATCCTTGAGACAGACTGACAGACAATGCACAGCTTAAACTGGTGGATCTAGAAGTACAAAATTTTAGAACTACGCGTTACTTATGAATATAGACAAGGGTTCTTTGAAAACTTATCCCTTAAGGGGTTAAATAGGATAAACCTCATATGTTCAAACTCAATATAATGTTTATGTAGACAGGGATGTTTCCAAATAGAACTTTATATTAAGTGGTTTTAATAATGTATATCATATTTTGGTAATAAAACTTTTTTTAAATTAGTAAAATTATTATCGCTTGACGAATGTATTCTTAGGCAATATTATAATCACGGAATTAATCAGAGCAAAATACGGAACCACTAAGACTTCAATTATAAAAATTACCTTGAACAGGTTTGCGTTATCATAATTACAATATACTTTTGTTTTCATTATCCTGTAAATCATTGTTTCTTTTTTTAATTAAATATCCATGAATAAATAAATATCGAAATTTAGTTAAGAACACAGTTTCTTCACCGGTTCTTATACAATATGCCTTATTTATAACTTATATTCATACATAATTCTGTTATATATTCTGAATCCAAAATGAGAAATGAAGTGATATGAACATCATAACACTGTCAACTTTTATGATTACACGGGTTTAATATGAGATTTGAAGATTATTATGAATTGCTTCTCAGGTTTTACAAAATTAAATACTGTTTTATACTTATAAACATATACGTAAATATAGTCAATATAGGGTACTGTAGTAATTATTAAATTAAAAAAGTTATAATTTAAATAATTTTTAGGCCTACAAAACTTACTTATATGTTGTCGCGTATATACTTAAGTACGATCAGCCTATTCAAATTCATTTACCTATTTAAAATTGGACAGTCAAAATTTATTATAATTTTAAAATTAACAGAGATTTATTTATTCCTAATTAAAGTACATGGTTATAATGTACCTATAATTTACAACCGCTACCGGTATTTTTTTGTCTTAACTTCATATATTGAATTAGCTTACTTTTTAGTATGAACATAGGTTCTGTAAGTAGTTACGATTTAAAAAGACAATTTCAGATTAACTAAATATATCTATTACATATTTCTATATATCTATAGTTAGTTGAATCGAATGGGATGAGATTCAATTCGCGGAAATAAATGCACAGCGACAGCTCAAGCGGAGGTTTTGCCACTTTGCGTCTGTTGCGATGTCCGATGAAGCTGTAAAGGTCCTTCAAGCATACGACGATAATCAAGTGTAAAAATATGCCCATGTTTTTAATTCTTAAGTTTAAATGTTTTAACAATATTTACATAGGTTTGTATATTGTAAATCAAACGTACTAATAGGTGCGCTTAGTAAATCACGAGTTTGTTCTTTAAATTAATATTATCTATTATTGTATATTTATTGTGCTTCTAGCTTTTTGTGTCATGTATTATTTATAATTCATATCATATCACTACGAGTAACAATTCTTCTAATAAACCAATACAAATTAGTTAATTTAAGTTATGAAATAAAATCCAATAAAAAATAATAGATAATTGTAACATTACGCGGGTTTTTATTTTACATCAAACCCGAACTATATAACAGTAGAAACCTACTCCAGGACTTATCTTCAATATTCATTAACGATTAGTCAAAAACTCTACCTTGGTGGTCCCTTCAACTGTTGAAAGAAATAGTCGTTTTCAAGTGATTCCAGAAGTTTGCATCATTAGAAAAAATCACATAACTGTTTAAAGTCTATACTTAAGAGAATCTTTAAATATAAAAAAGCCACGATTATTTTAGAGGTAGTTATGTATTCATATATTTAAAAACCATAGGAATGAATGATGTATTTAAAATGTAACTTGAATACATATAGGTATAATAAATAATTCCATATTTAAATAAGTAGAAACTATGCATACGATGAAAGGCTTTACATCTATATATCTATATATAAAACTGAATATCACTCTGTCTGTCTGACCGTTTATGTCATTTTCACGCAAAAACCACTCATCTGATTTACATGATTATTTTTTAATTCATAGCTATATTATGTGGCTGGGTTATAGGATATATTTTGTTAGATAAAGTACTCGTAACATACGTGTTTCGTATACGATGATAGTGACGATAAAGGTGAATATCAATTCGGAAAAAGATGCTTTTGGGGCGCTTAAATGGCTTACGCTGAGTATAGTTTAAAACCTAAGCAGAGAAACAGACTGACAATCGCGGATAGCGACTTCATTTTGTACTATTATAGATAAATATTTCAAGAAAATACCTTAAAATATATAAGTATACAGATTTTAAACAGCACCTAATTATGTTTAGTGAATAATCTCACATGTATGACTTCTATGGTATTTTATAGCTTACATAGGTAATTAATATTCAAAAATTTTCGGTTCAGCTAAATATTCATATCAATTTTTTTTTGTTACCTAAAATATATTCTGTTTGCTTAAACCGATAGTCAAATTATATAAAAAAAAAATTGCTTCTCCCTATAACTTTTTTAAGTAAACAACAAAATTGTTTGCGAAAAAGCTAGATATGCAAATAAATTCGTCCTAACCCAGGTCACAGCCGTTACATGCTTTGCGGCAATAATTCAAGTAGAAACTGCCACCGCATGCGTGCCGCCAGACTACTTATAAGAATTCAATACAGCTATTATTTACCACTAGTTTACAGTCGGAATTAAAAGGGATTAAAAATGAACTTATCAAAGTCTGAACAAAAATATGAAAGATCACAATTAATACAGTTTCTGTTCCTGAGGAGATTAAAAAACAATAACTGCATGATATCAATTATAATTATTTCCATCGCATTCCATAGTTATTTCTCAATTTTTAAAGATTTTTGTTAAGTACCTATCAAAGTATTATGCGGAATATCAGTTAAACAAAAACAAACACCTTGAAAGCATTAATCCCCTTCTCATTAATCCTACTTATATTACCTATACAGTACCAATATTTTTGGCAAAAAAGTATCAATTGAATTTATATGAAATATTAATAGTATATACCTAATAATACTGGCTTAGTAATGTATCACTGCTTTCTTTCCGCCTTGTTCTTTCTTTCTATACATTCACGATGTATTGCTGATTTAAAAAGAATATTTTTGTATTTTCCTAATAATATATGTAGTGATAATACAAGAACATTTTATAAAGCATTCAGGTTTTCTGATGTATATAATTTTAGTAACTTTCACAAAATTAGTTCTTTGTTTTAGAAGTAAAATACTTCCTCTTCTCTGCTTTTACAGTATCGTCAAACGAGAATGGCTATTGTATAAGGTTCTCAGCGTTTAGTAGAGTGACAACCTGCACGAAGCAACGTCCAGGAGGAACGTGCTTTGACTTAGATTGTTATACTACGGCAGTTTACATGGGGACTTAATTGCACCGAAGCAGAAGTTGTTGCATATTGTGGGAACTTTGTGAGTCCCTAATATGTTGTATTACTGAGTTTATTTGATGGCCTTGATCATCTGAATGTAATCTACGGCTTTAAATAAGATATGGTTTGGATGGTGTGAAGTGCCATCAAAATATCAAAGAGATACTTTTTAATGATGCTATATTGTCAAGTTAAAAGTCTTTACGGAAATAAAATTTAGCTACGTATGAACTATGGCGAACCTGTAACCCTTTACGTGAATTTATTCTGTAATATCTGAAGTTCTTTAATTAACTTTTATGGTGCATGTAAAAGAAAGTACCGAGTATCTACAAAACAAATCTTTTTAAGGGAACAAGTCACTTGGTTGAGTTCAATGCCAAGAAACCTCAGGTATGCGCTATTCTTCAATAAAATCTCCGTTTTCTCCACTCCTCACTCTTCAGAACGTCTTACTAGCAATGCGTGACGGTCTCAATATCCTAGGTTTGGATATTCGCAGCGATCTCAACTCCTGGGAGTGCCATCTGTACTACATCTCGGAGACTCGGAAACCTGAACAGGATGCGACGGTTTTTCACTCCCGGTCAATTGTATCTTCTCTACAAGGTACAAGTTAGGACGTGTATGGAATATTGTTTGCACCTCTGGGATGGATCTGCAAAGTGCCTCCTCGATGCTTTGGACAGGTTGCAGAGACGGGCTGTTCGCATTGTTAATGATGCAGACGTTACCCAATGTTTAAACGAGTCGCTTCAGTTTCGCAGAAACATCTCCTCGCTGAGCATGTTCTACCGTCTGTATTATGGCGAGTGTTATGAAGAGCTGTTCAATCTAATTCCCTATTCTCCTTTCCACAACAGAACCACACACGCTGGGCTTCGGAGTCACAGTTTTACGGTAACCTTCATCTCGGCACGAACTAAAAATGTTCTATAAGTCTTTTATTTGTTGTACCGTGAAACTGTGGAACCAATTCCCGGCCAATGTATTCCCTCTTTCTTATGACATCGGGTCCTACAAGCGTAACATGAGGAGATCTCTCTGTGGTCGCCTTTGTATTTGGATTGTACTGTGCTTACCATCAGGGACAGTACAGTTAATGTGCCGAGAAACTGTAAAATAAATAAATACACTTCTCATAGATAAGTCACGATCACTTTGCTTTGTTTACCTATTAACGGCTACAGGTGGCCTAATACATAGGTAATTTATTTTCTTACACGTGTATAGTTGACTTTAAAATAGAAACATTTATTCAAAGACTACTCCTGAGTATTTTATGTTATCAACCAATGGGATGAGACGATTAAATCAACTGTTGGTGTTGAAATGAAGAGAAATTATCTTCAATGCACTGTTAGACAAGAATATAACAGCGGTTTCTTCCGGGTTAAACTCAATTCCCTATTTCTGAAACCTATTATTCGGCACACTCGGGTTTGCTGCGGTTTCCAGGATATCAAAGATTTTATAAGGATCTGAAGAAGTTTACAGCGTAGTATTATTTGCAAAAAGTGCTACCTCGCTACTCGGGACTCCATTTGTGTATAATGAATAAAGGAAAAGAGATGGTACGGAACCCTGAAGAACCGGTTCTGATAGGGCGAGGACAAGAATACGTGCCGTCAATGCGGTAGCGAAAGGAACGGTTTAACAAAAACCACTTAAGATGAAAAGTAAGTCTAAAAATGGGAAATCCTTGGGCCATTTTCGAATGCACATACATCTATTTCTGTCGCAAACGAGCATAGCACGCGCTGCAGTTTTACGGTTCGAAGGATGTAGTTAGCAACATACATTGGCACAAGGTGTTCCATCTAAGTCCTTAGGGCTAGTTCTAAATACAGGCTTCTAAATGACTGGCCTCAGAACTACAGGCTCTTTAAAGTTGGTTACACCTTGTAGGCTGCATTGACCGTTTAGCATAAGGTAGATTGCACGCGTGTTTGCTTCTTTATAACATTTAAAAATAATCTGGTTTATACCACCCCGACTTACGGGTACTTATGTGATATTTATAACTTTATATTATTATTATTATTATATATATATATATATACGCCTAATTAGATTGTTAAAACATTTTTTAATCAATGTGTAATTATGTAGGTACTTGAAATAAATAAGGCACCGTTTAACTATGTCCGTGTTATAACCCGACTTCAATATGCAACCCGATAAGACCGCACGCAAACTAAATACCTATACAAGACCAAGATTACCTAGTCTGATAAGTAGGAACCCTACCGTCGAACATAATTTATATGTGCAAATAATTAATCATATTGAATATAAATCAAATAAATTATTAGATTAATTTACACTTTGATATTATAATTGAATATCCGTTAGCCAGCGCTATAGATTCACATGCGATACTATGATGTGTTAGATTATCAATTATTATCTATTAATCACTGCGAAACTAACTTTTTCTCACGATTCCGTCTGCTTGAATATTATTTTAATTGTAACTTAAATATGAATTACACAAATATAACGAATATGTGAAATTATTACATTACAAATAATGAAAATAAATTCTTGCTCATATTCTTGTTCATAGTTCAGTGTTCAAAGTATTCAAAGTTTTTAAAACCGGTGATTGATTAGACTTTATTAATTGAATTGTAGAGTATGCATTTCAGTACATACATGGGTATAAGAATAACCAGACAAATATTGCAATGTATATGATTATAATGTGTAAGAATTTAAAGGCTAGGCTACATTTGGTATGCGGATCTGAGCTTTTAGCATAACAAGAAGACATTTGAATTCTTGATGATAGATTAACTTTAATATAAATAAGTGTCCAGGTTACAAATGTATGAAACTATTTAATCGCTTTGTCCGTACAGTTCGTAGTACCTGTCATATTAATATCAGAAAAAATTATCTGCTGTTTAGCGAGGACTCCTTCCCGACGGATGCTTTTCAATGAAAATAGGCTCTGTTGAGCTTAAAGAACACGTGGACTTACGAAAATTGAGAAATCTATAGTTTTGCTTTCGCAGTTGTACAGTTGTATTACTATGATAATTTATTTTTGCGTATCAAGATTGCCTTACAATTTTTTCTCACAGTGACTGTCATATGAGCCGCAAATATCGGATTCGATTTTGTTCTTGTTTCTATAATACGAAACACTACGTGTATACTTGTCAACTAAAAACAAACAGCACTTTTTCCCATTGTTTATTAATTAATTTCTAAGATAATTCCTCGAATGTGCCTAATACAAAATTGAATATATAGATGGCACTACTTTTAGCTCTAATTTTAATTAAAATATTGTTGTCACCCACTCGCTTTTTAAATATTATGTAGTTTACTTTGCTCGCATCTAGTTCCGCTTATAGCTAAGTCATAATATTTCAACCTGGACTGCGCTGTGCTTCGGAGTCACAGGTTTACTGTAACCTCCATCTCGGCACGAACTAAAAAGTTCTATATGTCTTTTCTTTGTCGTACCGTGAAACTGTGGAACCATCTCCCGGCCAATGTGTTTCCTCCTTACGACATCGGGTCCTTCAAGCGTAACGTGAAAAGATATTTATGCAGGCCGTCATGACAGCGGCAACCGCTGATGGATTTGTCGACGTCGTGTTTGTATTGTACTGTACTTACCATCAGGACTTTCTTCTTCTTCTTCTTGATTTGGCGCTGCAAAATACACTTTCCAGTCAATGAGTTTAATTATTAGTATTATTTTTAAATATTCAAAGTTGGTCCAACAAGATGGTTGCTCCCTTGTTAGAACTATCTAGTGAGTATTTGTGATATTTCAAAATGTATGTTTCCAGTTAATAACCAAACTATATTCCGCAAAATGCCATCAATATTACATAATATAGGGTCAATTAAAATAAAAACCACAACATGGCAGCTCAAGACCCTTTCAAAAACTCCACCATCAGGGACAGTACCGTCAATTTGCCAAATGACTATAATAAAAACCTAAGACGCATAAGGGAAAAAAATCAAAAGAAACTAGTTCTAACCATACGCCTTTAGATTTCTAAGAGCTTTATTTCTAATTCATAGATCAATTCTATGTTTCTGATAAAAAAAGAAGCATCCACGTGTAGGTATTCTCAAATACTTATTTCAAACTTTTGTTTTATAATAAACTAACAGTGTCCTACGGTGTCATCTGTGTTAAATTTCTAGCTTAGCGCCGTGCCGTGCCGTGTAGCCTATCGTTGTTCTCACTTGTCCCATGTTCTCCAAGCCTGTAAAAGCTGTAAAAGCCGCAAAGGCTCCAGGGCTCCTAAGGCTAACAGTATAATCAGTTCGAAAAAAAACCTATGATCTGTAGGCAACTACAGCTTGCCAGACTGCTCGACTTTCATTGTTACTGCTCCGCTTCTTAAGGTCGTAGTGTAAAGTTATAGTTACACCTTATAACCTTCTTCGATAAAATGGCTTTAAAAAGCAAAAAAGCGTTTTTCAAATCTCACTAGTACTTCCATAGATTAGCGCGTTCAAACAAACAAACAAACAATCTTTTAAGGTTTATAACATTTGTATACCTACACAGTAAATTCTCCTTTATGAAATAAAATTACTTAATATTCAAAATTAATGTAAACGCTTAACATTATAAATAAATAATGATATGTAAAAATATACATTATGTGAATAATTTCATTAAAAGATAACATACAAATTTTGAAAACATTTACATAATTTTTTCATACGAAAAATTTCCATAAAATTAAAGTAATTCGGTGGAATTTCAAACCGGGACTCCGGTACCTACCTGTTCAAAGTTACACTAACAGCGATTAGTAAATAAATAACAAATTAAATTCCAGTAAAGATTAGTGGCCGAGTGAGCGCACTCTCATAAATAAATCAAACGGTTCGGTCGCGTCGACCGCGACCGGCCGCGGCCGAGGTAAATTATGACTCAAATAATATTATGCTAAAGGCATGCCTGCACTGTAGTCGCCACTTTAAGAAACTGTTCTTGTTCTTCAAAAAAAACTCCTCGCTGTTTTGTAATTACCTTTTTTATTCTTTGCAAAAAAAAATACTTACATACAATTTATTAGTATGCATAAGCTTTTTATATTAATTTCGAAAACTGATTACGTACTGTTTTCAAAAGTTATTCTTGCCTCTGGCGTTGTAAATTAGTAATGAGACTTATCTTCTGTGATTTCTCTTCGTTTGGTTGTTTATATATAGGTAACATACTTGATTCGTTGAAATGTAATTTTAAGTTTAAAAGGTGATTTGCATGCCTAGTGGATTAGCGGTAATAATCCTCATTATCGTAGTGCTTTTATACCCACAGGAGACTGAGTTTTGTAAGATGAGTATGATTGTGCAGAATTGTCATGTACAGATACTGTAACTGTTTACAAGCTATACTTAACTATCTCTATAAATAAAATGATTGAGGTTTGCCGTTGTACTACTACTCAGATGGTTCTTACTCCTTATAAAAAATATATATCACTATAGCTTCATTCAATAAAAAGTTACACTTCTACGCGAGAGGATCCGCAGGCACAGCTAGTGTGGCATAAAATGACCATGAATTAAATTATCCCTCATATTATCAAACTTCATATTTCCCTAGTAAAACAAAGGCAAGATACCTACATATAAAGAATTTGGACAAGTATTTTGAATGATAGATCAAATATTTATGTGGATATTTCTTTTTATGTAGGTAATTAAATATTAAATCCCCACATACGTTTTGTTTTCACTTTAATTCTTTCTTATCATACAATTTACACACAAAAACTATGAAACAAATAAGTCACTAAACTTTTTATATTTATTTAGATAACAAATAAAAACTAATTTTCCACATTAACATTGCCTACCTACTTATTTTACTTCATGAAATAATTATAAATTCAAACCAAGTACCTAACCCCTTAACAAACTTAACATGTATATAGTAGGTACAATTATCATTTAACCTTATTGGATGCATTCGCAACTGGTAAATCCTGTTACGAGTCCCCGCCTAGCATCCCGACCACATCGGCCACTTAAACACTTACCTATACGCACATACAAACCAATAAGTAGGTACGAATGACTCAAGGAATAAGATTCGAAAAAGGATTACTAGCTTTAAACGCGGTTGGTTGGCTTCGAATATCAATGTCGGCCATGATTTTGCAGAATATAGGTACCAGCTAAAATACGACCCTGGCTGGAAAGATTTAATGTATAAACATGTTTATATGCATATTTGTTTCCACGTGTTTGGAGGTTATGTTCGCATATCTAGCTCAGGGTTCCTATTCAGACGATTTGACCTCGTAATATTGATTTGTGATATAAAAAAATAAGACTCCCTATTTATAGTAATTCTATACATTAAAAAATAATTATCAATTTATTATTAGATTGTAGGAATCAACAACAAAATTATGAAATAAAAAATACTACCTAAATAAAACTAAACAAAACTGTATTTATTTTTTAATGTAGATAAAAGTCAATAATCTACACTTATGATAAATAAGAACGAATGATAGAAAACTTTTTTCAAAATGAAAGTCTAGAAATAATTCTCGTTCCACTGTAAACTAATTTTCTTACTAAATCTCGTGTTACTAATGCATTGCCAATGACGAACAACTTGAAAATGAATACTTTTTCCTTCAAGCACATGCATTTGTAAGTTACATATAAATATGTAATTATTCAAATACGTATTTTTTCAAATAGGTACGTATAATCTACACTTTTAATGAAACAACATAAATAACTAATTAAAAGAAAAAGAAAAAAGAACTTAATCGATGAGAAATAAAACGTACTTCAAATTATTCAATGTTTGTTATTATCAAACATAATTATACCTATTATAAAAGGAAGTCACCTTCTATAATGTGATCCTATAACTATACCGAGCTGACGCAATTATTGACCATTTAAAGGAAAGAAAAAAACTTCACAGTCTGAAACAGTTTAACTATATATTTAAGTAAAGACGAGAAATTGATAGTAAATAGCGAGCAAGGGACGCTAGTAGATATCCTCTGGGAATATTCCAGCTTCAATTATTGATGGCAACTTTTAGCCTTTATAAAATATAAGGGTAAAAACTTCTCAATACTCCGTCTAGCTAGCTTTAAACAAGTCGAACCTCTTTAAGTTTTGTTTGTATTTTTCTCAATAATTTTGTCTTAATTTTGAAATAGAGTCTCATCCTGATTAATGCGATTTGTATGCATTTTGTAATCGGAATTTAAAGTTAAAGGTCATATTTTTAAAATAACCTACGCAATTTTTTAAACAGTCGATAATTTAAGAAATTTCATATTCGTTAATAACTAATAAAAAAAAGTAATAATGTAGAGTAATGTTTTTCCACTTGCCAGTAGTTTTATCTAATTTTAATTTTCTAAGTATGTATGTTTGTATAGAAGAATTAAGATTATGAAGTCTGATAATATAGTTTTAATTACATATTGCAATCATACAAAAAGAAGCACTGAGTAAATATATTTTTACGTTTATGATTGATTTTTACCGAATTAAAATTCACACTAATAAAAAGTGTATCTTACCTAGAACTCATGAATTTTAGACAAACTAACAAGGCAAAATAACTGTAAAATAAAAATCACAATAACAGAATGTCTACTTACTGGCACGTAGGTATTCGCAATACATATTAGGTACAATAATAGATTTTTTTCTAAAAGACTTAATTATAGATTTATATATGAAATTGGATGTACCTCAAACAAAATAATTACAATACCTACCTACATAACTTATATTTGTTATTAAACTATATTCACTCAAGAAATATATACGGAGCAGTATTATTATTTTTTTAAGTAAGAAAACGAATCACTGGTTGTAATTGAAATTCAGTGCGAGCAATTTTAATTTAAATTCAATAACTCGTGTCGCTTCAGACACTGATTAAGTTCCCTATAAGGGCTCTGTTCTCGCGTATCTTAGGTACACGTATACCAAATACTTATTACATATTCTGAATTAGCATAGGCATCCTGAGTCGTTAGTCAAGCGTCTGTGCGTACATTTGTAAAGTGCTAAAGTGCCATGTGGAATATGTAATTGTCTCGTATTCTATATAATATAATGTTTCATTAAAAAGGTCATTCTTGATTTATAAATATTAATTATAATCATAAATAATACTTCATTTACAATTAAATACGAGCTGAATTGTGAATACATATACACTACTCGTAACTACTTCGCCTGTGTCAGGTCTTGCTTGTAAATCAATGAATCAACTGTAAAATTAGACATACAAGAAACTGATAAGTCCTTAATTATGTTTCTAACAAAGACATAGTGGAGTTTATAAAAAATACTATACCTACTAAAACGTGTAATTTTTTTCAGTAAACTGTATTTTTCTACTGTTTCTTACTTTGGGAACTTTTGAAAATTACTACTGCCCTTATCATGCGGGTGAATATTTCCTTTAACAAAGTCTTCTTGTGATCATTTCAGTGATCAAAAGCCTTCCAAGGAGTTTTGTGACACCTCAAAATTCATGTTACATGTTATTACTTCCAATACACTTCACTTTTGCACAATAAACAAGCAATATAGCGCAAAACGCCACCAATATTACACATTATAGGATCAAATAAGGCAAAATCCTGCCAATAACTTAAATAAACTGTATTTATTACATGTAAATTTAAGAGGATTGGATCTATTCTCAATGTGAGAGCATTGTTATCGCAAATGATGAAATTATCATGTACGAAAAAAACCCTACCTACTGTTGGCCGCTTGTAAACCGTTTTCTAATAAACTGGTAAGCATAGGGAGTCCATCTTAGGTACTTTTGACATTTAATAACAATTTCCTATTAGAAAAATAGTCGCCTATGGCATATATAAATACCCTATCAGTGAAAAAAATTTTTAGAATCGAATCAGTAGTTCCGATGGTTACCTCCTAGAAACATCGAAACTCACAAACTTTATCTTTTTATAATAGTTATATATATATATATATATATATATATACTACAATGGTGGCAATCAAGTACACGGCCCGCCTGATGGTAAGCGGTTGTAATACCACAGGTATCACTAGCGCGTTGCCGACCTAGAACCCCTCTACCCCAAGGATATCTAGAGTTCTATAATAGTAATGTAGGTTGCGAAAACAATTTTGTATTTGATACATTGTGTAAAATATAATTAAATGAACACTGAAAATCGAAAAATAGTTAAGTAGTCGATTATTTAAAAAAAACGTAAGCATTCGCCTACTTCTATTTAAAAAAAAAAACGCCCCAATTCTATAAAAGTAGATGAATTTACTTCGCACACAATTCGAAAAAACTGTCGAATGGACAAAATGATGTGAACGTCTTCATCGAAGAGAACGCGACAAAAAACAATTATAATACAGTTACTTCTGTCAAATGTGATATAATGGTAACACTGCAATTGTTTTCTCGATCATAAATAACATTTTACAATGGATTCGCGGTTTCCTTAAAAGCTAAACGGGCTGATAAACATTTTTTTTTCAAGTCCAACTCGACTTTCCTGCGGCGGTACCATGCCTATAAATATTAATACAATCAAATGTTTTGACGTGGCCCTTTTTTAAGCTTTTATCTTGTGCCTTCGCTTATTTTTTGTGATATCGATTTCGGTTTTTATTTCGTGTTAATTTGGACAGCGAATTTAGTCTTTTAACAGATCGTAAAGTGTGGCGTGGAACGGTCTAAAGCGCAGCTCGGCGCCATGATACCAGGTGCATTTTGAAGCGTTTATAGTAAAATTTTATGGTTTTATTGAATCAAATTACAGTTCTTGAGAATCGTTAAGAATGTTTGATGTTAAAAACATATTAGAACAACTTGATGTCAATGTCAAAAACGGTTTTATTTAAGGGAAGAATGCTGATTGTTTATCAATATTATACTCAGATGTATAGAAATCATACACTTTGATTCTTATACTGCGACATTTAAAATTTGATTGTTGCTTTTACTTTTTCAAGTTAAATTAAATAATATTTGTAAATATACAATAAAAACAGTTGATGTATCATTTATAAAATATATGACATCGATATACAGAATAGATTGTCTTAATTTATTGTGTTAATTCAACATTTTTATAAAAATAACACGAGTCTGCAACAATTTGTATTAGAAATTATATTTTTAATCAAATGTCATTAAAACGCGTAAAATTAAAATAACGGCGATTACGAACACACATTAATTCTTAAATAAAAACATAAATCTTTGAACTGACTCTAAAAACTGTTGAACAAACACCCACCACCATGGTTCGATTGAAATGAATTTCAACTTTATTCCCTTCGAAATATAGTATAGAATAATAACGATTTCTTTAGAACAAGTTCGATTTCGACAAGATCTGATCAAAGTATCTAAAATGGTCACAGTTAGTGGGTTAACCACTTTAAATTGTCATCTGTCTGATTTATTTCAGTATCTTTTGCAGCCAACACATTTTTGTCGTAGTATATTCTTCGTTTCCACTCGTAAACATGATATTTTTATCAGATTATTTCCGTTAAAGAAGTCCACGGCTTTCGCTAGCTTTATAACCTTTTTTAATGAATTAGCAGAACCTCACTTCCAATGGTTCGTTGAAGAGTCCGTGGATAAAACAAATCTAATTAAAACAAACTATGACGTTTAGTTATTCAACGAAAACGGGGATTTTTGGTCTTCAGTAACTAAAGTTGTTTAGAAGGTGAGGATAACTGTTTTAAGAAAAAAAATATTTTTATTTTACAGTGGTTTATGTACCTTATTGTTTAGAAGGTTAATATTTCAATGTTAGTGTTTAGTTCAAAGAGGACCTTTCAAAGCCTTTAAGTTTCAACGAACAATTTTTTTTAATAATTTGCTAGGGGTTTGTCTACCTTATTATCTAGAAGTCTAATCTTTGGAAGTTTAGATAACAAAAAATGTTGTATCTTTAATATCTCTTATTATTATTAAAATCAGGAGCGCCTAAACTAGAAAATCCAAATTCAGGGGCTACAAGGCGCCCAGTACATGGTGAAACATCACCCACGGGAATCTTGGCACCATTTTATCAATTGTGAAACGTTTTATTTTAAAGACATTCTAAAATAAAAAAGTTGTTTAAAATGTATATGGAATATTCTAGTAAGGGTTGTCCTAGCTTTTTTTTTCGACTTAAATATACTATTCTTTGTTTTTTGAAGCAATGATGGCTCGGTGGTAGCATTTACGACTTCACGTCGATTGACGTGAGTTCGAATCCCTGCAACGAGCCTGAGCTTTCGGTGAAGGAAAACATCGTGAGGAAACCATTGCATGGTGGTAGGGTATTTTCTAATGCCCGCCTAGCTAACTACCACTCTCAAGTCATTTGTCGCCAAGCACCAATAGGTGTGTTCCGGTAGCTGCACTTGAGAGCCAGGCTTCCACTAGGTTTAGCGTGTTATCATCTTGGGCCACATCGTCACTTAATATTAGGTGAGATTGTGGCCACTATGTCAAACCTATAATGATAAAAAAAAGTCAATAATATGAATAAAAATAAAATTACGGGATGACAATGATACTGTTTTAACTGCGTATCGTTCGTTTTTAATATGAGCAGAGCGCAGTAGGTACTGGTTTACGATTTCACGCTTTGCATGCTTAAATCAGCTTTGATCTTAGTCCCGAAGTGGTAACTAGAGACGTCCTTTGCCATGGCATCTGCAATTTACTGTAAAATCGACGACTGTTCATGGGTGCTGCATCCAATCAGTCGCACTTAATCTTTATCTATATTGTTCTTACCATCAAACCGAGAATATACTAGTATTGTATACTACAATGCCTCAAAACGAACACTCAGAGCACAGAATTTCATGACAAAAATAGATAATATCTCAATCAGTTGGCATCGACACCCGAAGTGAGTCTTAATCTCCTAAACGAAATTTCACCACAGTCCATTTCCTGTACCGCGGAATCCTTAGCCAATCATAGACTTGAATCTACACAGGTGTATCTTCACGATATCACTGTATCGGTATCGTGGTCTCTCGACCGGACGTCAGCGCATCGGTCTCTATCTAAGCCTTTTTAACGTGCCGAATCATTTCTATATCATGCATTATTTAATTTTACAAATAGGAGAAATAACAAGTTTTTTTAATGACTTATTATGTAAATATTGCAATTTAAATACATCGATGTTAATTCTTTGCCTATCAATAACATATATAGGGTACTTATTAAAAAAGTTGTCTCTAAATATCACGTTATTAACGTTACGTGTTCCTACATTTACAAAAAAAATTAAAATAAATTGTATATGTAAAAACAACATAAATGTTTTCAAGTAATTCTGTGCTCTCAAAAACAATAATTATCGATAAACTTTACTGGTAAAAGATGTTTCTTTGTAGACAATTTTGATAACCCCACAGACATAGGTTAGATATTAGATATAGGTATCTACTTATTTTTATACAATACGTAATAAATATCTAATAAAATATAATAATGCCAAAATATGGAAAAAATAATGAGACTTATTTCAAAATGACACACAACTGTTTTTTACAAATCATACCTATATGAAGGGTTATGGAGCACTGCACAGCAATTTACACCAGTGCACCCGGCAATTGAATCTCAGTGGAAGTTGGTTTTCGAGTCACCACGTTTACACGAATCACATACTCGAGAAAATTTTTTGCAAATAAGCGACCAAAATACGCCTCTAGCATCGAAACTCACCGTCTCATAAACTATAATCACTTGCGGACTTCATAAATAATTACTAAGTCCGACCCTGGTTTTTGTCGATGCGCCCGCGCAGGTAATATAGTCATAAATTTCCATAACCGCCATTTGATGTTATCAAACATGATTTTAATTTGATTCCGGAGCCACACGTGTTGAGGTCGTTTAGCTCGAAAGTTACGATGGTAGGTATTCTTATATACCTAATAATACCTTGTTCGTAAACACGTTCTTAAATTAATATTATTTTTTATTTGTCAGTCAAAGAAAATCATAACAAGGAAACTTTATTATTCGTGTACTTTTTTATACGTCATCATTACAATAATTATTTAAAAAAATTAATGTCATAAAGGTACGAAAGTTTGTATGCCTTTTTTATTGTTACAATAAATGTTAAAGTTAGTTAAAGTTTTTAGTGAATAATTATGTAACCTGCATTAAAGTTTTTCATCTTGTTTGTTCTTTTCTCATATTTTTTTTATTTTCTTCATTAATAAATCAAATTATTGAAGATACCTAATATTATTGTGTATTCATAATGTTATGATTAATGGTTTATAGATAAATCGATGGCATACTTGAATTTGTCATATCTTTTGAATGAAACTTGCTATTGTGTCAGGTGCGTATTAAAATTGTAAGACAAAATAAATTTAATTTTATTTAAAAAATTTTTTGGATTCGCATAATTTTACAAGAATTCTTCATGCTAGTTGATATAATACTAAATGCAGATCTCCTGATGCACTAGATTTTGTCATTTGTTCTTTAGAAATTTGACCAAGTCATATAGAGAAATTTTAAATAAATTATCTTCATGAATTTGTTGTATTCACCCACTTCATACATCAATTTTACTGATAAATACAATAAATCTTACATAAACGTTGGTAGAGAGGCTAAATCAATATCTAATGATAGGTTTTAACAAAATGCGTCACGCCTTACGAATCAAAAGTACACTTGACAGCTAATATGTCATTAAAATCGAGTCAATGTGATATAAGACTTTGGCTGACTTTAACACCGAAACGTAAGCATATTAAATTAGCTGATGAATAGCCTATCATGTTTTGATTGTAAGACCATCAATATTATATGCCATTTGTAACAAATCTCATATAATCTTGGCATTCTTATCGATTCGCAATATTATGACAGTCTTAATGTTTGCCCTTGCCTGCTCATTTTTTCCTTGTATTAAGTATAACATAGGTATAACGTTTAATGCTGTAGTTCAATAAAATAAACCTACTTATCTACCTCAAAGAAATAAATAAAATTAATATTTAGTTTATCTCTTGTATTCTTTCAATGTTATATTGTGATCGCTAATTATAAATTATATATATTGTAAAAATAAACTTCTAGGACTAATCTATATTTTATATTATTATCAATTCTGTTTGGTATATAGATCTGTAAGAAATAAAAATCATTTTTGTGTTCATGAATGTTACGTATAAGCTTGATAATCGACCTCTGCCTATAAAAGTCTTAAAAGTGACCACCGCTTACGAAAGTACAATTTACAATCCGTGTTTCTTATTATCTAGTATCAAATACTTTAATCCATTTATCACTGCTTTTGTTTACGATCCTCGCGTATCATCGACTATTAATTATAATACGTTCTTCACTTCAAACTTTGACGTTCTCGCTGTGTGACAGAGCAAAGATAAGAATTTTAATGTTACTCTCCATTGAAAATAATTCCTATGCAAATGTAGCTTTTATTGTAATTAAGATAAGACTCAATTCAATAATTTCAAAACACTTTGCAATGGTTAATATATTTTCAACTCTATTAGAAAGTATCATTGTTGATTGTTAAAGTGAACTTGTGAAGAATGGATGCAAAGCGAAGTTTAGAATTTTGATGGATGTGGTTATAATTGTTTCTGTATCGATTATGCCATTGATAAATATTTCGACTATTGCTCATTTTATTAATGATGTGGAAGCGGAAGAACTTTCTGGGCGATATTCTAACGACAGTGTAATGTCACAATTAATAATATCGGGCTGTCAAAACATCTGTCAGCGGCCATGCTTAACGTCTGCTATTCATTTGTGACATAATTAAATTTATTAATATAGCCAGCCACACACCTATTTTATAGCTTTTGAATATTTAGTTTTGATTATTTTTATCAGTTAACTTTTATATATCTATCTTGTAACTTCTTTATAAAAAACGTTTATAAATATTCAACCTCTGACCACAAAATAGCAATGAGAAAATCTATATTAATAAGCCTATAGTTTTCTGGTTGTACATTTTTTTTTTCAAAATATCTGATTATCATCTAAGGCAAAGAACATTAATGACGAATATGTATAAAAGAAAATTTGCTTGCCTGTTTGTCTGTTCGTATGTCCGGATTTAACTCAAAAACGGTTTTAACCATTTTTATGAAATTTTGTACACGGAAAGCTTATGTCATTCCTAAATTGATAGTCTATACAATATTTATAGATATCGTAAAAATATACATATATATAAAAAAAATCTCAACCGATTTAGATAAAATATTGTATACGGAAGTTGATTCCATAACTGATAAGCTATATGAGTTGTCAATAATTTTTTTTTTTTTCGAACTGACTATACTGTTAGCCTTAGGGGCCCTGGAGCCTTTACGGCTTTTACAGCTTTACCGGGCTTGAAATTACGTGATAATGTTACGTGTATCAATAATGTGACTAAAAGTAAAATTAGCAACGAACATTTTTATTACGTAATAAACGCGTCCGTGCCACGTGGTAAATCTATTATTCTTATTGATTATCTAAACTTGCAATTTCAAACTAGCCACAATTATTCTTGCAGACATTCCTCGTGAGGTCAATGAAGGGATGTGTAAAGGTTTGCTTATATGTAGTAAACGTTGGATGTTCAAAACAACTGAGACAAACGCAGACTTTTATACTTACCACATTAAACTTATAATAAAATCAAGAAATCAATCAAAAACGTTTAGAATCTATATATTTTTCCTTTTATTTCATAAATGATTACCGTCTCATACAATAATATTTAAGTACCCAAGTACCTAAAAATATTATATTTTTTTACTTCATAGCAACATTTTAATAAGACGAAGTAAGTATTTTTTAATTGTAGACTTACTTTCACATCTTAATTTTGTATCATATTTCTTTAAGTCACTGTTGATTGTAGTACCTACTCATTATATATCAAATTATGGTATCTGCGATAAGGTAATCATAAATATTATATTGGTAATAGGAAATAACATTGGACCAAGAGCTTTTTTGTGTGTTGAAGTATGAATTCCTTATGAACGAGTGGCGCGTTTACTGGAGAAACTAAAATCAGGTTTCTGCCAATTCGGAAAGACTCGTTTGCATATTACGTCAGCAATGAACTGTGAAAGTTTTAAATATAATTTAAACAAAACCTTTGACATTATTTCTACTTACTTCGATGCGTTAATAATTATGGTATATTATCTATTAATTACAGTATAATCAAGATAAATATTATTTAAAAAGGTTTTCCAGCGTTTATTAATATCTAACTGCTGGTGCTTTAGACAATCATTATGTTTACAAAATTGTTCTAGAACTATCTGTATGGATTTCTTATACAATTAACAAGATTAATTTAAAAAAAAAAACGACGTTTACATATACAAGTTTGCAAGTACAAGTTTAAAAGTAACACTAGTTACATAGTCACGAATGAATTCTATATAATTTTTATACTCAATTCCATAATATAAACTAAAGCCAAAAAGCATCCTGCCAGTAAAAGATAAATCAATATTTACCCTGTAGTTCAATTTTCAATAAAATTAACGGCACCGTATAAACCAGAGAAGCAACGAACCGAAACGGAATTTAAATAGTCTAAAGACGCCTTCTGTGTGGCAACCGTGGGCACAAGGAATCTGTCTCTACATAAAATATACCTCAACTCTCCCTAGAAAAATGGTACTTATAATCATCACTATAAAGTTTAATTTATCTTTTCACTACTAGCTGTGAATTTTCCAATATTGTGCATCATTACAAGTTAGCGAACATTGTCTGCAGTGAAGTTATTCTTAAACTATCAGTCTGAGTCTTCTTGATTTAGGTTAATTACTGTTCTCCTTTAGGTATATAGATCCTTGTATACAGCTAATCTACGTATATTTATTTAAATATAAACACTGTATATTTCTCAAAATCTAAGGTCAATGCATTTGCAATTGCAGCCTGTATAACTTGTATTATGTCACTGTCAGATATAAATCTTAATAAACAAGCAATAATAGCTCAGTGGTCGCGTGTAGTACCACGAGTTCGTATCCCTGCAAACAGCCCGAGCTTTTGGTAAAGGCAAAAATCGTGATGAAACCATAATACGGTATAGTATAGGGCGTTTTCTGATATCTACCAGTCTCAAGTAAAAAATCTGTCCTCAAGTACCTATACGAGTAGATGTGTTCCAGCAGTTGTACTCGAGCCCCCCCCCCCCCATTAGGCTTAGCGTGTTACCATCTTGGGTCACACCGTCACTTAACGTAAGATGAGATTCTGGCAAACGCTAAAACTTACAAAAAAATAAAATAAACAAGGCAAACATTTCATTCAAGATGCATAATGTGATTTCAATTTAATAAGATTAAATTAATAAAATGTATGTATAAGGTTGTGTAAAGTTGTATTGACTTATTTTAGTTTTTTTTTTAATTTGCCCTAACGGCGTACAATCACAAAAATAATTCGAGTTAAATATTTAAGTGTATTTAAGAACGAACACAAAATTCTGGTAACTTAAAAAGACACGTAGTGTATAGACATTCCAGCAGAAGGTCGCGACATGTACAAAGCCAGGAGTTTGGCAGGACAGGGTGCCATGTCGACATGTGACAGGGGTCGACGTAGCCACTTCATTAATTCTTAAAGAACGCTGATCAATGACTTATTGGTGTAGACTGTACAATGTAGGTACATAATACACGTACATTTTTATTATAATGGGAAAATCAGTATTTGTTACCAACAAAGAACAGTTACATCAATTATCGATCAAAATTTGGGTATTTACTATTAAATATTTACCTAAACAAAATTATATTCTATGTGTTTGTTTTAAATTGGTAGAGACATTTAAATACACTAACTTAAACAAATATGTATATAAAGTAAATTCTTATGGCACTTATAATATTTTTTATAGAGAGGTAAGCCATATTAAAATACTTATATACCACCTACCTATAGATGTAGTTTTAAATTTGTAAAGTTTTAAAATTGTGAAAATATTAAATACGGAGACAATATTTGTGATTCCGTCTTAATAATAGCATAATATTTTTATGTTATAACAGTTCAATGAACATATAATTTTGTAAATTCATACTAGCACTACTAATTATTGTAATTATTACTTAAAATTTACCAAAAAATAAAATAAAACTCATAGCAATTGCGTAGCGAGGTGCAAGTAAAAGTTACAACTAGGTACCTACCCCAACCGCGCAACGCACTGTGGGCTGAACTCTGTCCGCGTAGGAAACAAAACCGACAGTTATTAATGGTTATATGGAAAAAATATTGTTACGTTTTCGTTTCCCTAGCTTTTAAAGCGCAATAAACAGTGCGCAATTAAAACGCCAATATCAGATTGATGGCTTGATTGATTGAAGTAAACCGAATTTCTTTTTATGTCAGATTTTTTTAACCACGTATTTAATCCATTACTCATCAATGCAGTTTCATCTACGTAGCATCTTGCATGTATATTTTTGAAGTGAAAACTTCTTTGGCACTGTTGTGATATGAAACTCGATGAAACGAAAAAGCGACAGTAAAATGAGACAACCATATACATCTACAGGATTTAGCCTACGAGAGAATGAGATGCAATACATTTACATTATGCACGGTTAATGAAAGTCCTGATTTTCATAATTTTGTGATCGTCGTCGGGTTGGCCTAATGGTGTGAGACGGCCAGACTTCATACGCAGTACGCACGAGTGGTCGATAGTTCGAATCCCGGATTTAGGATATTTAAAAAGATTTTTTAAAGAACACATTTTAATTTTTTTTTCTGAAAGTTTCTCTTCTGTCACGTTTGAACTGCTGCACAAATATATATTTTTAATTGAATATCTACAATTCGTGAATTTATAAATAATATAATATTTTCTTTTAATATCCACTTCAAATATAGACTACTTACATATCTATACATAGTATAATAACATTTAAGTGTCTGTTTGTAATATCAAAATAACAGGCTTTTACTAATTGCATATGAAAGCATACATGGTACCTATAAAAAACCCATTAAAAAAAATTGCTGTCTGTCTGTCTGTTTGTTCCGGGTAATCTCCGAAACGATTGGACCGATTTTAACGAGATTTTCACTGGCTGATAGCTGATGTTATAAGAAATAACTCATACTACTTTTATATTTGAAAAATAATTAGGGTTCCGCACAAAATCCTTTTTTAGAGTCAACGCGAGCGGAGTCGAGTGCACAGCTAGTCTGTGTTAAAAAGTATCAGGAAAATACACAGAAATCTATTAATAATAGCAACAACTCAAAAGTTAAAGGCTGTCAACTGATGAATAGCGAAATGGAGAACCAATTATAATTGGGGCTATAAGTTGTCATTCCGTAATTGGTTAATTATTATCAACATAACTGGGCGTGGTTAATGATCGTGTTGTGGGGTACAAACTAAGATACCGAGTACGGTAGGGCTATCTGAATACAGTAGGTGAGTAATGAAATATGTACAGATTGCAAGTTGCACTTAATTGGATTTCAGTCATCTACTTTATCGTTTTTTGTTCAGGATTAAAATGATAACAATCAACTATTATACTCGTAAATATCTAGTGTAAATTGTGTCGATAGGCGTGAGTTTTAATCTCTGAAATAAAGGAAGGAAACCTACCGGTGAACCTTTCGGTGAAGGAAAACATCGTGATGAAAGCATGTTGCTAAGGTATCTTCTAATGCTGGCCTGTCTAACTACTACCCTCACATAGAAAAGCTGTCGCCAAGCACGTATGTTGTGTGATACGGCAGCTCCACTTGAGAGCTAGTCCAACCACTAGGCTTAGCTTGATAACACCTTGAGCCACGTCGTAATTTAACATCAGATAATTGTGTCAATACTTAAATTGTATAATATAACACAATACGTGAATAATAATACCAACATATTTCGGAAAATTTTACCTCATTTAAATATAATTGATTTGGAACAAAACTAGTAAAAGGTCATAGATATATCAATAAGAGTACAAGAATATTACTCTTTATAGACAATTGATTGAGTATGTATAGATTTCAAAGTACTGATATGAATGCATGCATGTATCGAAGTCATATATACTTACCTACGATGAATTGCATTAGGTTAGACTTCGTAGCGAAAATGGCTCAGTGGGAACGCGCTCTGATGCTGCATCAAAAAAAGTGCTATAGATAGGTACGATGAGATTTAGCATTTGATGAATCAACGCGATAATAATTTATTGTAGTTATCATTTTGGTAGCTACCGCCCTCTAATTAATTATATATCATTAAACAACTTCGGATAGGTATAATTCCGTAGCAACAGTTTAAAGTAAAATCTCCTTCTAGACTTAATTACTTGCATATTTAGCCGCTTAAACCAATATGGACATACAGATTGCAACTCCTACAGCTTCAAACTCGAATCTCGAAATTATTACACAAAAATACTGTATGATATTTGTTCACTTATTCCACACTTAATAAGTTTTTAGTACTTATGTTTTATTACTGCTATTTAGAGAAAAATAACGGTATAATAAAATCAAGAGGCTCTAGTCCTAGAGAGAGCTTAAATTATTTGACCATGATTATTATGAAACTATAGTATACTGTTATCCGTAAAAACTACATTGAGCTTACCTACAGTATTTTCTGAATATAACAACATAGTTTGTTATCAACAGTCAGCAATAAAAATAAAAGACAACATTATCTAAAGATATAGGTACGTGATTTTCTATGAATAAAATATTTTGATGTAAGTATAATAATAGAATAAAACGGCTGTCACATACTTTAGTAAGTTACGACTTCGTATAGTGTGATGCCTAAACACATCATTACTTGTATGATTAATGCGTCTAGATCGCGGCCCAAGGGAGTCCGTTAGGTGGCGATGCTAATGTTCATTCAATTCATAATTATGGTCATATAATTTATTTTATAGTAAACGCTTTTTCACACTATTAATAATGTTTAATTCTAGTGTATTTACGTTTATATATGCCTACTTTGTCAAGGATCAGAATATCTTAAAATAGAAGGCAATTAAATCATTTTATAAATTCATATGAATTCTTAGCCGGTATTCACGTCGGCATTTACCAAAAAAATTTAGGTATTATTTTGCACATCTGAATTTAATTAGTAAGATTATTGGTCAAAGATGAAGTAACCTATTTGTATACGTATATACGTACGTATATATTGTAACCTATACGTGCTTGGCGACAAATAACTTGAGAGTGTTAGCTAGCCAGGCGAGCATTTGAAAATGCCCGTACATGCTACCACTGAGCCATCATAGCTTCAAACTCATAATGCACATAAGCAAGCACATAATATATTTGTTTTATCTAGACGATGGTTCATAGTTATGCTAGGATCCGATAGGTGGCGCTCCGGTCGGTTCATTAACTATCGAAAATAGCAGGACTACGCCTGCCGGATGAGTTAGTAGAAAATATAAACTTTTGATTAAACGGTGTTTAATCATGAAATTAACTCATGTCCACCCTTGAGATAAGGGGGATTTAAATTCTGGTTATTACTTAAAACAGGCCTAGACAGCGTCACAATATTTAGAACGTAGATTTATGATTTACGCTAAAATATATAATACTAAGCTCATTTATCTAACGTAATATAGAGACAGATATAATAAAAAAATTGGTTTTATGAAACCACGATGCAAGTGAAACTTTTTTTTGGTTTATAGGCATTTAACTAACAACTTTTAGAAAATTATATGATTTAGTGTATTGAAATTGTGTTTTTGATCTTAACTTAATTAATGAAAAATGAGAATGATAACGGGAAAACAAAAGTAGACAAAATATTCAAATATAAAATTTAATTTCAATTTGCGTATTAGAGTACGGAATATATATATATATGTGTGTATATATATATTATAATATATATAATCTAATCATCTGCCATGCGCATTTCACTTTATCTCCACTCCACGGCCAGCTGTAATGCAACATGCGATAGATGAACGAAACGTATTGGGATGATAGAATAAAAGTTTCACTTTAAAAGAGCTTAAAAAATTCTACCCAGATAAATTAATCTACATATTTTGTCAATTACATTGTGTTACGCATTACTTAAATGTTTTGCCGTCTTTTGTTTACGCGTAAAACTTTTTATTTCAAAAAAATGTATTTAATATGCGAAGTCGTTTATACGTCTACCCGAGCAGTCAAAATATGTACAAACAGTATCAAGATCCCGCGAGGAACACACGTCTAAATACTGACGCTCTACTCGAAGAAAGATCAGTTTGTTTTGAAATGTCGTGAGCTGAGATCGCGGGCCACTCGTTTCATGTCATGATGAATACGTTTCAGTATACGAATACCTCACAAAATTACTCGCCTATACAACGTTTGTGTAGGCGTGTGCAATTAAATTACGGAAACCAAACTGTGCAGCGAAACAAAATTACTGTATAAATAAATAATTCTAACAACGTATTTTATTCATATACATATATCCATATTAATAAATATTAGTTCTGTCTGTTTATCTAATTTCTTTCTAAATTAAAGGGCACTGATCAGAAATATGGCACTTGTTTTTATAAATATCCAAAAAATCAATTTTTATTCATTCTCATTCAATCTTGATGAAAATTTGTACACGAGAAATAAATTGATTATTCCTTAGTTGAATTGTCAATGATATAATAAAAATAAAATTACGGAACCAAAATAATTACTGGGCAATAAACGTGTGCAAAGCCGCGAGGCATTGCTAGTATACGATATATCCATATACCTTTTTTATCATAACTATTTGTTTATATCTGTTTCCTTTTATTACTGAACAAAATTTTAACATTACGTAAAATATAAGATGAAATATACTACCAACACATAATAGACATATTATTTAAATAATATATGACAAGAATTAGAAGAAGGGAATTTATTAATAGTTAATAAAACGGTTACGAAACGCAGAGCATATTTCGATGTATAAGTCAAAGTGGTTAACGTAAATATTGTCTGATATTATGAAGAGAAGCGCGCGTGCGCATTGCCTTGTCACTCTACGACAGGGCAACGCCAACGTTCTACACAGAACAAGTCTGAAATGGGAGATTAAATAAATCCACTCAATAAGATTAAAAGCCCCTTTAAGTGAACGTGGTCCAGTTATTACAGCAATTATCATTTCAATAATGTTTAAAGGTCGTTTATTAAAATTCTGTTTACAATCATATCAATGGTTCTCTCATAAATTTATATACAATTCATACTTTGACTTATTTATAGGTAGAACCACTGCGTGATAAATAAAGACCGTTCACGTTTATAGAGTTAATAAAGTTAAACAGTCTCTAGAGCATAAACAATCTCTTTCCCCGCAGTTTGCTCATCAGTCGACCAACAAATTAGTCGGTGTCACTACGATAATATACAATAAAGAGTGCACAGCGGTGCGCAGCCCGTAAGCCGTCGCATAAATCGTTCAACACAACCGAATAATGTTTTGTATGGAGATTTCTTTCGGCAATACCGTGCTCGCCGCCGTGTAGTGGCCTTTATCTATTCTTCGATTAATGTTTCAAATTGATAAAGACTAGTTCCTTCTTCTATCTTTACTAAAGCTAGCGAGCTGATGTTTTTTTTATATACAAGCAATGTAACAAAATTAAAAGTGTACACTGTTATTATAAACAGTTGTTCAATCCATACCATAGACAGGATAGTAGCCAAATTGACTTCAAGACATTATGATATCACAATCTATTTCTGGCTCGTTGTAGTGTACACATTATATATGCTAGCGTCTAAATCGTTATGCTCAATGTCTTCGTCATCTTTGTTTGTGGACATAATGCAAACTCCTTGTTCTTAATGCGCTCATTACCTCTCCCATAGTTTATTAATAACCTTAAGTTTCTTCATATTTACACTGTTACAATTCACCGCAAGTGGTCTTTTTAGCACAATATGGTTTTAAGTTTTAACATTACAACAAAGCACGCCTCTCGGTATAATAAATCACGAGTCTGTGCGAAAATTACCAAATGTTGCTAAACGGACGGCGCGGTGTACCTCGCAAGGTCAACTTGCATTCAAATTCAAAACACTTTTGGACGAATTTTTTCTACGTCTCAGATCATTGTGTTTCCAAAGAAAGTTCTGAAAGTATTTCTTTTAAACGACACTGTAATTAATCTACTAATGCATGCATTCAAACGGGCTATTATACTTTTACTTTCAATAACGACTGTGTACTTTTAAAAGGACTTTGAAAATTTGCATGGTGCGGACCCGCCGTGAGCAGGTAGGGTCTTGTAATCGCACGATTTGTCTTATTGTCGGAGATGTCGTGTGTTTGTGTGCTCTGACCGCGACTGTGCTCGAGATAAAAGTAATAAATTAAACGAAACGGAAGGTGTTTGTAATAGTCGCCGTCAGAGGTGTAGCGCATAACTTTAACAATTCAGTTTTAAAGACAAGACCAAAAATTAATTACGTATTCTAATATTTTTCCATAGTCAATCGTAATTTACGTCATAAATATGTTCTAGTTTTGAACTTCGTCTAAAAGATTAACGACAGACTAACTTCTTATTTGGGACATTCAAACTAATATACTAACACTTTGGAGAAGTTAGGTAATTTTTATTCTAAAAAACTTAATTTTACTTTTCGTTTATTCTGATCAAAGCTCTATAAAAGGGCATTGTTGCGCCAGTGCTAATAAAGGTAAATAGAATGTAAGCTAGTTAAAGCGAGAAAACACATCTATATATTTTCTGACAAAAATCCTGAAGGTTACTCAGTCAGTATACACATTTCGCAACAAATAAGAGTTTTTTTTAATATTTTGCATTATTACTGATTTGTATTACACATGATAAAAAATAGAGTTCCTTCTTGTGGTATAATTAAAATTAACTGTTAAGTGATAGTAAAAGTTAATTTGTAATGAAAGTTCAAAAGCTAATGTGGTCTTTGGACAGGAATATTTTGTATGGAACGGAGTTTTCGTATTCTGAATTACCATGAAGTTTTAAAGAAACAAAAGATATTTTTGATAACTTAATAAAGTTGTTAATGTGATATTACTTTTGAGAATAATTATTATCAGTTAGTACATATGTCAGGGACAGCAAAGTGTGCGTAATATTTGATTGACCCACTTACGTCGGTATATATTTGACTTTTGAGATTTTTTCATTCTATATACATTCTTGGAATTAGCTATCAATATTTTATTGCGGGTAATTGAGGTATCTCAAACTTTAAGAACTATATTATGAAAATATTACAAAGTAAAATAGCTTTTCAATATTAGTTATAACGTTAACAATACTACAAATGATTAAAAAAAAGGTTTCTTTTAATTACTTATTATTAAATTTAATACAGCATATATTATTCGCGAAAGTTACTTAATATATTCTAAAAACATTAATAAAATTAGCACCCACATCAACAATAATAAATCTTAAATTAATGTTGTTCTTATATCAAACGTTACTAGTTAAGTTATAAATAAAGGCGATACCTACCTAAGAGCCGTTCGACCGGATTTGTTATGAAATTAATATTCAATTAGCTTTCCGCACATGATGCCGTTTCGTTGGGCGTATATGTTATTAAATTGAATTTATGACATCATTTACTTGGCATTATTTTTTAAATTATTACTCGTACACTCCTCTGTTTTTGCGGTAGTTGTCCTCGATTTTAAGATGCGAACAAAACGGTTATGCCCTTTCATAAATAACGTTTGTTAATAAACTTTCTGATTTCATATTAATTCAGAGAAGAAATGTATGTTAGTCTTACCTTTAAGTACTAGGTACGTGTTCATATAGTGGCCCTTTAAAATCCAAACATAGTAACAATAATGTTACCTATTTTAAAAACATTCCAGAATAATTTTCAACTGTTAGGCCCAGCACGCACTGACGGCACGGCACGGCGAAGGATTTTTCAAGTAATGAATAATAATAGTCTATAAAATCATCACTTTTAAGTTGAAATTGCAATGACAATGGTTGTAGGTACAAAAACAATGCCGCGGTAAGCTTAGGCATGCTGTGTCGTTAGCCTTCAAAATGCTTCGGTAACCCTCGGGACGTTTCAGCGTTCTTCGGGATGCTGAGGCAATATAGCGCACGCGACGCGAGCGCGTAGTCAAGTGTCGTTCATAATCTAGGGACGCCTCAACATATCTAAGGGCGCCGCGGCATATACCTAAGGATACCGCAGCACAGTTACCGTTAAAGTACGCTAACATGTAGGGATGCTAAAGGATCCCCTGCTGTGCCGTCAGTGGCTGCCGGGCCTAATTCGGCTTTGACAGTCTGTCGTTACTAGATAAACTATTAATTAACTTACTATTATTACATAATTATCGAACATAAACTATAAAAAACTTTTTGACATAGTACAAACTGTCGGTACAAAGTAAGACATGGTACAAAGTTCTTTTTTAAACTAGTATCTACCTCAGTCAAAACATAGATAAGCTTACTTAGTCGAAGAAAAAACTTTTAAATTGCTGTTAAATGTACCTAAAGCCGCTTTATTCTCATCGCCAATTATTATTAAGACTAATGTCTAGCACGGATTTTGATAATAAATCAATGAATCATAAAATTTTCCAAGGTTTTATTCTTGTTTCCTATAAATAGCAAGTAACGTAGGTTGCCCGACTGCAGTGCTACCTAGTAAGCCTTGTTAGATCAACGATTAGTCATTTAGATAAGTGAACTAAGCCTAAATAATAATATATAATGTAGTCAGCTGGATATTATCGTATTCAAACTAGTACATTCCACTTTAATCAGACGACATTTTGTTCAATTTGATTTGTTTCATACAAAATGAAATGAAATTAGCGTTAGTTCTGATATATTTAGGATTGTGGAATAATATTTTAGAGATCTCAGCAAAGCATAATGCATACAGAGTCAATACATATATTAACTCTACTTAGTAGATAAGTTTAGGTAAGTCGGATGCACCATCACCGACACATACAACAAACAGGAAGGGATTAAACCTCGCACCCATAATACACTGCAATGCAGTACAGCACTCCATTAAATTTTAGTGTCCAAACTTATCAACAAAACAAGAAAGTTAAATGGTATATAAAACTACCATAAGACCCATCTTTATATACGGTCACGAGGTATGGACTCTAACAGAAAAAAAGAAGAAAGTCAGCTTTTGGCGGAGGAAAGGGAAGTGCTCTGAAAGGCCCTGGAACGTATTAAGAGAAACGATGGCACTTGGAGGATACGAAAATATGCTGAGAATAAGGACTTGGTGTTTAAGACCAACATCACCGGTGAGATAGGATCTCATAGAGTTCGCTGGCTCGGCCACCCACAAAAAATGAAGGAAGATCGAGCAGTCAAAAGAGTATATTTGGGACGACTAACTGGTCGTCGGTCTAGGGGCGTTACACAATCGAGGTGGACCTTTGTCAGCTTCCAGCCAACATTTGGCAAGAAACTATCCAGAATCGGTACAAGTGACGTATTCTAGTTTCGGAGTCCTAGACCCTTTTTGGTTCATCGACTCAAAATAGTTAGTTTGGAAAGGACGAGGTAATAACGAAAAACTCATTACTTACTAGTGTGTTAGGACATGATGTTTGATTAGATCGTTACCGCTACACACGATTCACGTATTCATCGCTTCGCAGTTCAAGGACAACTAGTATATCTATGTATATCCGGCTCTAGTGCCTTTCGTTGTTCGTGATATTGTTGTCCTGAATGATGACAACTACATATTATAATTGAATCATCATTTCTCGGTATCCACCGTTATTTTATTTTCGGTTTTTCCTGTATATATTTTCAAAAAGTTTAATTAGGTGAGATTAAAAAAAATTCATTAACCTAATGAACCAACTACAACATTTAGATACTGAAGTTCATGAAACAAAGATAAATGAATCCTTGATTTTCGGTTTATAAAATAAGCAAAAAGGTATCATTTATTTTTATAATTTGCACATAATATCAGACGTGCTTACGGTAATAAAGATAATCTTTGTGTTACTGTACCCATTCCGTATTGGAATGAACCATAACATGCAGTTATTAAGAAAAATATTATTAATAAGTTGACAAAATTGCTTTCGAATTTAATATTAATGCAGCAAATATTAACTTCCCATTATTAAAATGGGGTGTAAAGTTTCATTTATAAAAATTAAAAGCCCATTTTATAAACACCAGCAATGCGATCTGATTAATCGAAGCAATTTAAAACAATCAGATTGTCATCTAAACAAACTATCGAAAAAATCTCTAATAAGTATTTATCAACGGCGCCGTACGCAGCGATGTGCGCCCGCGCAGCGCTAGATTTATTACGCGTTATGTAAATTTGTACCAGATATTAGTCTTCTTAATATTTACACGTCGTGATTATAACTCGGTTAAACGTAAGAAATTTACTTTTAATGTACAACTTCGTGCTCATTCCAGTCAGAGAGTCTCGATACCTATCTGCTTCTGTACCATTTATACTGCGTAGTAGATGTGCCTTTGTGGTTGATTTATGTTATCCTCCATATAAGTATTAATAAGAAATATGAGAACTCTAAAAAATATATAATATTTTTGTGATTTGTTATAAATAACCACCGAGTTACATAAACATCTATTGTTTTGATGTTGAATAATTATTACAAAATGTTTTTTTTTCACTATATGAGAAGGCTATTTTATTATTAGGCTTTGCAATATAGGGATCTAACAGTGACTATAGATAATTTAAAAATCTTACAAACTAAAAAAATATATATTACAGTTTTACAACAATACAGTCGTGTAACATGAGGAAATAGTCTTGAATACATGTTAGCCAAATAATATCAGATACAAGGAACAGTGACATTTGGAGTAACAAAACACGATCTACTGCTAGCTGACGACATAATTTGAAACATACTTGTGCGCGTAGACTTCATCGCTATAATTCATTACAACTGATATAACTAATGCTTCCATGAGTTTATATATGTATATATTATTTAATGCTTGCACGCTGAGTTCAGTCTGCGTGTGCTAATAATACCGTTGCAATGAAAAATAACCAGAGCAATCTTAATTATATGTTTCCATATTCGTGCCGATAGGATCTTATTAAAATGGAATATATTACTTTCATTGCGATTAAAGCTTAAACAGATTTGTTTTTTATTACATTTACCTGTTATACGTACTATAGATAACCTTACAATATTACCTATTAGCATATTTATAACTAACTATTTACTTAATTATAAAGCTTGATTAGTAAGTTTTAACGAATTAGTGTATTAATGCGATGAACACGATTAATTTTTGTTGTTGTTAGATAATCCGTTTACTGAGAAATAAATTAGGCTATATAGCTTCACGCTAATACGACTGTAGCCTAAAAACAAAAGAATCAAATATATTTAGTCTGGGTCTGAAGCATGTTTCTTAGATAAATTACTTACCCGTATTGAAATAGAAAATACAATGAAATATCTTCTTCTATCTTCTATACATGTTATGAAACTCAAAGTCACTCTGTCTGTCTGTTCGTTTATGTTCTTTTCACCCGAAAACCACTTATCCGATATATATGTTTTAATTTGAATTTATAGTTATGTTATCTGGCCAGGTTATAGGATATATTTTGTTAGATAAAGTAACATACGAAATAAGCAGTGACGATAATTGTGAATTAATTCGGAAAAATCATACTTTTTAGGTGCTTAAAAGGCTTACGCTGAGTAAACCATACGAGATATAATATCAAATTAATGTTCTACATAATTGTAGATTAAACAAAACTACAAAAATTCAGCGATAGCATATATCTATCTTCCAAGGATTACTCACAATAAGGTTTTGCCTTCTGTCTTTTGACAAACGACATTCTGAGGTTCATTCGAGCTGAACCGCGGGCACAGCCAGTATTTATTATATATCTATATAATTATGTATAATTACTTTGACCAAAATATTTATTCGAAATTAAGCATTTTCAATAACAGTTGTCGGAACCGATCGAACGCAATACTATAAACAAATTATCGCTTTATAACTATTTAAAATATTAACAAATTGGAATTAATGTACATATTTAAAAGTTAAAATGTATGCTAGAAAAATTTATTATGAGTTATACATAAACACATTTGCATATATTGTAACAAAATAAACATTAATTTAAAAAAACTCACACAAAAAGAAGTCAATGCCTTAGGGATCCCCATTAAATAAAAAACTAAACTATAGTCAGAGGCTAAGTAAATCAAAAGTTCCGTAAAGTGGCACCACGGGACAGGCTGACACATTGCGGCGATAGCTCGGCGAAGATACTGACCAAAGGAAAAAAAATTGTATCTTGAAATAAAACTTGAAACACGAAGCGCGGGTACTGGGTAGCGCTTTAAGCAAACCCGCGATAGGTAGACGACACATTTAAATAATTACATACCTTTTCTTAACTGGAAATTACTAATGGTATTGAATAATGAACCTTATTTTAAGCTAATAAATTTTGCATTTGCAGATGCATATATTTACCTGCCATGAATTAATTCTTCGTCGCTCTTCGTAAAGCTACATACATACCTATTATATACGGTAAAACATAAGTATCTTTTAAAAATCTTACAAGTAATATAAATAGATCATTATACAACGTACAATAATTACAATCAAGAAAAAGTTAAACTTAAGTTTTTCGGTAATAAATAGATACTTTTATTTAAAAAATATATTTTTTTAGCTACCTTTATAAATTTACAAAGTTTTTACCTCAGTATCAGCACAACTATTTTACAGGGTTTGTCCAAACTCTTAAAACTGTGGTTGTTAAAGCTGTACTTAAAATAAAACTGTTAATTCAAAGTACTGAGCATATATTTGAACGTAGGTGGAGGTTACACTAACAGAAGTGAAAGTCAGACTCAATTCTTATTGCAATGGAACTAAAACTAGTATCGAATATGATCAGAAAAACATATTGATAAGCTTTTGAGCGCCAAGAAACAAAACTTAATTTTGAAAAAAAATCTTAACCAGAAACAATAAGTTTATTATCATAGTAAAAACTTTTTTGTTCTCAGTTACATTCAACCTAAAATCAAAATAATCATAAGCATTTTATCAAAAGTAAAACTATTTGAAAAACAGTTTTAAAAGACAGGTTGGTAACAAAAAAGAAGACACATTTAATATTATAACTTTAAAATTTAAAACACTAAAACTGAGTGCTAAATTTTAGAAATTCAACCGCTATTCATGATAAATGTGTCTGCTGGTATGTATTGAATATTATAAGATGACCTGTTTGACGATGCACTGACTACATCTAATAGGCAGATGTTGTTCACCAATGAATATATTTGGTATATAATATAGGAGAATAGACAAGTCACTTGAAGAATTTTTAGTAATAGCGCTAACTTGTGGACGTTTCCAAGCAAATTTATAATATATTAATACCTATCTATTTTTAGGTAGTATATATTCTTTTACGTACACTCTTAGCAGTAAACCCAATTTTTTTATTAAATAATATGATCATTTTATCGCATAAAGATATCGCGATATTTTATATCGTAATAATATTTTTTTGATAAGGATCAAGTACCTAAGGAGTAAAACCAAAAAAATATATATCAAAATCTATCCAGTAATTATTTTTTTTCGTACTGACTATACTGGTAGCCATCAGGGCCCTGAAGCCTCGAACGGCTTTTACAGCTTCACCCGGGCAACGGCAAACCTCAATATTTTTATTTATGTAGATTAAAAGGTCACAGAAAAGATAACTTTAGCAATTTCTTTAATTAATTACATACTTTGACAGCTTCATTGGATTCTAAAAAGATATAAGTTACGTATGATCATAGATTACTAATTACCTAATTTAAAATTATAATATATAGTTTAAATTAAGAAGAAATAATGTAAAAAAGAAAAAAAACACAGCGCCATATATGAAATCTTTCATATACCTCAGAGATTATACATAGTTCAATTAATAACGAATGAAAACGGTGACAGCACAAATCAGCCAATTTACATAATTTAATCGATTTATGTATCGATTTATCGACAAGCTCCTTCGACTGACTGATACACATGCTTTCAAAATACATGCCGCGCCATATTTATATGTTTTAATCACAGTTTTAATGATAGAATCGTGTTTTAGTTAATAATAATAATATGAGCCTGTAAGTGTTCCACTGTTGGGCAAAGGCCTCTTCCTAAGGGGAGTTATGGGCTTAATCACCACGCCTTCTCACGACGTATTGGCGATTTCAAACGCCGAGAAATCAAAAGTTGTATATTTTCCTACATACAGTGGTACTACAAGAACATTTCTAAAGCGTTCAAGTTCCTCACGATGCTTTCCTTCATCGTTAGCCGATAGTGTTACCAATTTGAATTAGTAAAAGTACGCGAATTCTAAAAAAATCGTTCGTACATGCCTGATTTCGAACCTGCGGACATCGAAGCGATATTCCGCCTGTCTAAACCACTAGAACACCACGACTTGTTAGTTAGATGTGTATAACAAAAATAAATAAATAATAAATCATTAGAATTATCTGTGAAATTGGTAATCCACAGTACCATATGTTGTAAGGAAATAATCAATGTAATGTGATAGATTTTATTTTATATCTACATGATTATTTTGTATTTTATTTTATTAATTAATACTTCATTCTTAATTGTTCTATAAAGTCATCGGACCTCCGATAACGCCTTGTATTTTGGTTTAATTATAATTATTGTAGTGTCATGTTATTACAAAATACATAATTTTATAGTACATCTAGGTACATGGTTCGGATTTCGAATATTCATACTCTTATAAGCGGATACTGCTCATAGAAACCGAAATCACTATAAATCTTATTCGTCCAATATTTATTTATTTAGAGGTAGGTAAATCGAAAATTCAAAGAGAATTTAACACCTGACTGAGAATAAAAAACAATTAAGTTAAATTTATTGCACAGACGCCGAATAATACAAACATTTTAACATAAATAACCGTCAAATACAAAGTGATTAAGAGTCTGCTGAAAAGTTTATAGGTTATGTTATCTTATTGGATTTATGATTTTAGATTCTGCTAACCCTGCATTTACGCAAGTAAAAGAGGAAAAGTCCGTCAGTATGATAACTTTCATCCTACGTTTATTAACCAAACCATATGTAACTCGATAGAATTATGTTCCTCGCGTCACTGTCTGCGATTCTACAAAATAAAATGAATAAGTTTTGTAAGAAAAAAATTGTTGCTGTGTTCTAGGTGCTTTATATGTTAAACTAGCCGGTGTCAGTCGAGCGAGTATTAAACAATATAATATAAAAATATAAACAAATTATTTCACATTTTTGTCTTAAAAAATAACATTTGGATGGTTTTTATAATTAATGTTTTCCTACGAATACAATCAGTTGTCAAACAAGTTAGGTCCTCGGGGTCCTTGGCATGGAGATTCTTTTATTTAGGGGTTATATGTTCACGTTTTATGTGTTTAAAATTATGTAGCTAAATAAAACACTATTATCTAACTCAATCGACATTTTTTATTTTGTACTATAATAGTAGCCAAACAGCTGATATACATACACATATATAAACACTAGCTGTGCCCACAGTTCCGCTCGCGTGGACTACAGAATGGTGTCAGTCGAGCGCACGCACAAATTGTGCTGCCCCAAAATATGCTTCTTGTGGTGATCCTTAGAAGATAGACATATGCTATAGCTGACTTTTTCGTAGGTCTTTTTAAGATCTACAATTACGTAGACCATTAATTTGATATATCTCGTATGGTTTACTCAGCGTAAGCTATTTAAGCGCCCCTAACGCCTCTTTTTTCCGAATTGATGCACCATTATCGTCACTCTGATTTCGTACGTTACACATTATCTTAGAAAATATATTCTATGTCCTGGCGAGATAACATTCTTATGAATTAAAATAAATAACATATAAATCTGATAAGTGGTTTTCGCGTGAAATTAATATAAATGGACAGACAGACAGAGATTCGTTGAGTTTTATAATATGTATAGATAACATTATATTTATTATACTCTTAGATGTTTTATAAATAATACAAGTTTTAGAAGGTAACCATTACTTAAGAAGCAAATCTTATACTGTTTGTATTGTACCTATCCATAATCATTTTTATTGTATTAATTAAGAACTATAACAGATCAATAGATAGTAAACACGCGTTCTATGCAGCTAACGATTTTACGGTCTTACCGCGTGCTCGCTGGTGAAGAGGTAAAACGGGAGAAAAGTTAGACACGACAATAAATATGACGTGAGTATCTTCTAATGTATTTCTGCTTCCATCAAAAGAATAATATCGTTAAAATATATTATAGTTTTTTATTCATATCTAAAATTAAAACCAAGATTAGAAAACGCTACATAATACCTACAGCTGGAATATAGCGTTGTATGTACTCGTATGTGAAACATGGACGTTAAAACAAAAGGACAGAGAAAGGATGCCAGTGTCTGAGATATGGTGCTGGGGGAGAATGGAGAATTTCAGTGAAGTTTTAAAAATGTTTGACGAGGAAAGACAATTTTATGGAAACATAGAGAACAGAAAAAGGAAAGATGATTGGACACTTGATACAGGACGACAATTTCTTTATTATAATTTTAGAAGGAAACATTGAAGGAAATCGAGGCCCTAGACGAAGCTTTTTCCAACAAGTGAATAAATGGGGAGGTTTGTCGTATCAAGAGGTCTGATCTTTGGCAGAGGATAGCGAACAGTGACAATTGCTCCACCGACAAGAGTTGAGCTCTTAAATTAAAGAAGTTGAAATCTATTTTAAACATTCACTTTTTTCAATCATCCGTACATTGCTTGGTTTGGCCGAATGATATGACAATTATATGATTTCCAGACGCAGTTACGCGTGTTGATTGATTTAGCATATAAAATGAAGAAAGTACAACTTTTTTACGAATAAAAAAAATGTATTAAGAACCAAGAATACCACGGATATAAAGAAAAATCACAATAACCAAAAAAAGATAAACATATCCAAATTTATAAATTTTAATGTCAATAAAAAGAATAACCCGATCGTTTACTGCGTTTATTATCATGATAACATACTTTGATATTCATTAAAAAAAACGATAAAATCAACAATTACATGGCCTATAATATGAAGCCACAAATAAAAAAATATATGTGACATTTTTATTGCATGTATTCTGTTTTCATCTAGATATCATTAGTCTTGATCTCTTTGATGTTTTATCGTTAAACATTTTTATGCTGACATATCCCGAGTCGTATGTTATTTAAGTATCTATGTTGATGCATATTATATTTAAAGGGGACTACATTGCTTATTATTTAATATTAAAAATACGTTTTTGTTTATTATTATTGTTCCTGTACCTACTTATTATATTATATTCGCGGTGGTTGAGTGGTTTACACTGGCGGAACGTCGATTCGAATGATTTTTTCGAAATTCGCTACAATTTACTTATTTATAAGCTGACGGTGTAGAAAAATATCGTGAGGAAACCTGAACGCTTGAGAAATGTTTTGTGGTACATCCATTTCTGGGGAAAAAGAACTGTAGATTTGGTTTGAAATCGTCGTGGGCTAGCGTGATGATTAAGAAAAATCAAAATAAGTAATAAGTGCTTTATTAAATTTAGGCCCTAAGAAGGCACTTATGAATGTCAAACACTACTACCGGTTCGGAAACATCCCAGTCACAAATTTATATTCTTTTTCTCAGCCATCAAACACTGCCTTATTACGTCACTACGTTATTAAATAAACTTACTCCCTTAATTTCTTATTTACCTACAGTAATGGTTCTATGATGATCGATCGTCAGTCAATACTTCAACTTCTATATGTATAATATTATATATATTCTACATATATAAAAGCGAAATACCTCTCATCACGAGATCTCCGAAACTATAGGTTTGATTGACTTGAAATTTGGCATAGTTACTTCTTTCGCGATGTAGACAGACATTCACTAAGAACAGATTTTGGGGAATTCAACCTACTTATAAGGGTGAAAAAGGGGCTTGAAAATATGTATGCGGTGCAAATATTGTGTTTTGACTTGAAATTGTGTACTTATTAGACCTTTTAATAAAAATAATGAAACACGTGTATCAGCATTCTTAAAAAAAAAACACTTAATGGTGTCAAATAAGGGTTGAAACTTTGTTTGCTGATTTTTTTTGTCTATAGAGTTGATGATAGTTATTAAACAAACATAATCCACATATACTCTCCAATAGAAAAGTCTCGTTTTTTCTTTATTCATCATCTAACCTTTGGTATCCTTGGTAACCTTTGCCATTTTAATAATAGTAGACTAAAGCCCATCTTTTTAATTCCGTGTAGTTTTGTGTTAACAAGCTGGTGCCCGCCAGCTTCGCCGGGTGTAATTTCATTTTTTAATTGAATATATCATAGCCAATAAATAGCCCTTCAGGAATCAGACCGCACATTAAAAATACAAATTTTCACCCCATCTTTGACACCCTTAGGTATTGAATTTTAGGCCGACAAAACCCCAAAGGCCTTAAAAAAAAAAGGTATTGAATTTGAAAAAGCTACAGAATATGTCTTTTTTACTTTCGAACTGAATTGCTAAATACCAATTTTCTTAAAAAACTACAGATTTTCATACACACTTTATCCCCTTTTTCACCATCTTATGGGGTTGAATTTCCGAAAATTCTTCCTTAATGCTCATCGACAGTATACTCGTATATATATACATATGTGTATGTAGATAACACATTGGCTGACGGTGTAGAAAAGCGTGAGAAAACCAGGACGATCGTAAATATTATCGTACTGTCAATATCAAGCAGAAAATTAAATAACTATTTCAAACGATGACATATGTAAGGTTTATGCATTTCTTTGGAAATATAGGTTTTTGTCCAAATTATGACACATTTTGAGAATAATGCTATATTATTTTTAAAAATACGGGTAGGTATACGATGACAATGCAAGATACTGTTTAGGAATAAAATTTGTTTATGACACTTGCTGTCGCTGTATCGAGCCTAATTTTTTACCAATTTGAAACATAATTGATAATGTGTATTAAAGTGCTTAATTTGGCAATCAAAATATTTACCACTATTTATTATTATTTATAAATATTACCACAATATTTAATACCACTTTATAATTAGTATAATAAAATATAAACACTTCATCTTGTCATTGAATGTCATGTCATATAATAAATCTTCACTTACATCTTATATGTAAGTACTAAATGACGTGAGACTTATTAAGAAGTCACGATATTGGTCGTATTAAAGTGTTTCGTTGTTTGAGTAATGTAACAATAGAAACTATTCAATCTCTGTCACTAACTCAACACTCATATTATATCAAATCGTCTTGCACTTGCAAACTAATCAATTCAATATTATATATAATCAATAAAAACAGCAGTCTGTCGAAATCTGTCTCCCAGACGTTTACTATTTTAGTTTTCAAATTTTAAGTCTCATCCATAAGTAATGCGATGTCATTCGTTTAAAATTCGACCATGCAATATGTCTAGACTCAAGCAGACGGAATATCAATGTTCTGTGACCTAGAATTACCTAGTTTAGATAAAAAAAGAAAATTACCATTTTTATGCCAGTGATGTTGCAACTGATTTGTGAACAGGTAAAAATGTCACTGTGATTTATGATTTTCTGAATATAGGTAGCTGCTGTTCTTACCAATTACTGTAGGCAACTACTTACTGTTTAATTGAATTATGCTATTACAAAGATATATATATATATATATATATATATAATTATATCTTCTTGTCTAATACATAAATATTGGAAATTTATTTCTTCATGATAAATAAAATATATGCCGGTGTATATTTGATAATATATCTTCTTAGTTAATAACAGAAACAAATCGTAGTTTTTTATTCAGTAACACCTACCTACCTACAAATAAAAAGTAGCTATACGAATAAAAAAACATATTTTTTTAGTTATTGACCTCTTTATTTTCTGAATTGGCAGGTCTTTGTAGGATTTTTGAGTCATGTTATAAATATAATTGTTTCAATTATTCGACAATGATATCCTCTTGTCTCATAAACACACGTCTCAAGTGCAGATGTTTAAGACACCAATTAAGTTTTAAATTGTAAGTTCTAATATATTATTTTTATTTTCATTTTATTACGTATGTACAAGTTTCTATTTTTGAAGTTATCCTTGTTTTGGCGCGTTTAGTAGAGGGTTAAATTAGGAGATGCGCGCGCATCATCTGACCGAAACGCGACATGTTGAAGTGAGTCATAAATGATAAGAAAATAGTTTAACCGTGTATAAATAAACGCTATTTTAATTAAATGACACGTGGAATGAAATAATTGACGTTATTTTTATTTTGTTACGCCAAAGAAGTACCTGTAACTTACTACGTGCATACATACATACCTACCTAAGTACGCACTTTTTTGTCATTAATTACTTTATTTAATATTAGTAATAGGTACATGCTTTTACCTGTAAAATTATGATGTCTTTAAGATTCTGTTGTTTTATTGACAACCATATTCTATTACCGAATTTAAACGACTGTTTAAATTTTAAAATATTTTCTTTTCTATTTGTTATCATATGTACAGGTACCTACAGTACAACTAAATTGTAGTCAAATTACAAACTTAATGTAAACGTTTAATCAATACAAACATTATCCATTTATTCATATTGAAATTCAAATTTCTTCGGTGTTCGTTTCGTCTCTCTACAAGGATTATGTTAAAATAATGCTGTCAGTCTGTTGTTTGTGCATCGGGTTGTCAATAGCATATCAAACTTCAAGGGTTTTTGTTGCGGCTATGCCTATATTTATACAAAATCGAATATTTATACTTTGTCAAACATCTCTATCGACGCGGGTCTGACATCTTAAGCAGAATAATGGAGAGATTTGAACGCTTCAACTGAATTGATTAGTTTCATAAAATAATAATATCTTTTAGGCTTAATGCATTTAAATTTATTATACTGAGGGGAATATGAATCGCAAGTACTTATAAGTATATGAATAAGTTATTGTTTCTAATAAACATCAAGTGCAGTTAATTAGTGGTCTATGCTACTTAAAGAAATGTAATAAATGACACAGTTTAATTTGGTAGACACACCCGAGACGAGCTTCGTATCTATCACGACATCACTGGCGACCGTCCAAGCCGGACCAAGTGGTTGGCCGTACCGTCGACATGCGATGACAGGTGCGGCATGTAACCTATGACTTTAAAGTCAGTGCCACACCATTCTCAAGGCGTTCCTTTCCTTTGATATGTTTTAAAAGTCACTTCATACTTCTAACGGTCAATAAACAAACCATCCTACCATGCATCATACACGTGAAATAACATAAAAATTGCACGTTACAAATGTAACTTTCAAGTTGAACATGCACCTAAATCATGATAACTGTTTCAAAAGTTTATCTTGGCTTCTTTCACGTCCGCGAAGAGGAATAGACATGTGCCAAAACAATCATTAGAAAGGGTGTCGTCGTGCGTTGGTAGACATGATAATAATAAATTAAGAAAAATGTGACAACTAGAAGAGATAAATTTAAATTAATTGCACAATAGTGTTTGTATTTCTGAATAGAAATCTCGTTCTGCTCGGAGCATGTTGCCGCGAGCTGTACATCACAATCGAGCAAGCGTAGCAAGGCACGAAGTCGATCGAGCCAACTATTCATTGGCGCTCAGACGGACATTCAGTTCTAAATATTAACGTGCCCCGCGTTTTGTTACGAGAATAATATACAGTTAAAGATCTTATAATGTATGTATGAGCTAAGTTTTATTGAGGTATTAAACTTTTATTACTAATGATTTCAGGTACAGTGAACGCGAACGGAGAGACAAAACGTCAGAGAACATCTTACACTAGATACCAGACTCTTGAGTTGGAGAAAGAGTTTCACTTCAACCGATACCTGACAAGAAGGAGACGGATTGAAATCGCGCACGCGCTCTGCCTCACCGAGAGACAAATAAAGATCTGGTTCCAGAACCGACGCATGAAGTGGAAGAAGGAGCATAAGATGGCTTCGATGAATATAGTTCCTTACCACATGAATCCGTATGGTCACCCATACCAATTCGATCTTCACCCTAGCCAGTTCGCGCATCTCTCTGCATAGGATCAGTGGAATTTTTCGAACAGCGGATAACTGATTTATTAAACTAAACAGTCGTCCTCACGCGGGGTTGCTTGTATCATTCGAATGATGTTCAAATGATACAGCAACCAGACTGGATCAGTTATTCGCTGTTCGAAAAATTACCCTTTAGTAGCCTAATTTTGTTAACATTGTTATAGTGACATTATAAAAGTGACGCTAAATATCAAGTGTTTTGTGCTTCAAGATATTTTGACCATAAGTGAAACTATTCGTGAACATAATTACAGCGGTAGCGGAGACCTACCTATATTAAACCATTGGAAGTCTACAAGGTTCCATGAGTCCATGTAAACAAAATTAACTGGAAAAAAGGACGTGTCGTAGAAATACTTTATTAATATGTAAATGATGTTAAAATTTGAGGTAGAGAAAAATTGCCTAGTCATAAGATTTAATTCAAAATACATTATCTAATGTTTGTAATATAAAATTATAAGAGAAACTACCCGAATAGAGTTCGTTGTGATGGCTTATAAGTAAGATAGACATGACTATTAGAAAAACAAGTCCACTGACTAAAAGCTACATAACATACGTATGATTTGCAATCGTGTCTGGATTTACATAGCTATCACACAAATAACAAATTCGGAATTGTACAGGGATAGAGTAATTAATTTTGGTGAATCCAAACATAACATTGTTCTAGACGATTTTGTCAAATATAGTTTACATTGCGACATTCACGACGTATCTACCTGCATATGGTTAAATTTAGAAAAGGCTTGTAACAGAGCTGTGAAGTTAAAGTTTAAGCTCAGTAATAATAGAATATGATTGTCCTATAAGTAGACATTTCTTCCTATAAATGTAAATATATGTCGTTTATTAGGTAACATACTATTATGAAAATTTTAATATATTCAATAACTTCCGAAGAACTGTTTATGTTCCTGTCTTTAGTTGTAAATAACAAAGTATTTATAGAACTAGACATTATAAGATTATTTAATACTAAGAGTATGTTAAAAAATAGTGGTTTCCAGAAGTTTCCACAAACGATATCTACCATTTCAATATTTCATGTGGCTCTATTGTGTACTTTAAAAACTATAAAGTCGTATTTTAAAAATGTACTTAAAATAATAAATAATGCTAGGCGTTTAAATAAAATTGTTTCGCTTTATTTTTTTCAAAAATTCTTCATTTGTATCGAAATTAATTTTACGATAGTGACAAATTTGTTAATCATTTTTTACGATTTTGTTATCAAGTTTTTTTAATGTCGTGGTTTACTGTGATATTTTGTTAAATTTTATTCTTAAGAGAAACATCATGTTTTTTTCTCTTACATTTGATTTCATCCAGTAAGTTTTTAACGTAGGTACAAATTAATTTCTTCGACTGGATACTTTGTTGCACTATTTATTGTTTGTAAATATTAGATATAATCTATTTGAATTGTAATAAGAAAGTTCAAATTCTTAAGAAAATTTGAAAAAGTATATAGGTAATGTAATTTCATTTTTCTGTGTGCAATAGAATGTGGCCAAATTTAAGCCTTTTTCTATCGTTTTTGTAAAATATTTCTACTTTATTGGATTACGTTACTTTTGTCATTAATAAATAATGTTTATTGTTCATTCCAATTTAAATGAGGACTCTAGAAAAGTATAACACTTGATCATTTAAATTATTGTATCGTAATAATAAAATGTAATAAATTTGAAAAATTGGTGAAGATGATAAAATAAATTATAATGATAATTATGCCATTTCATTTTTGTCGTAAGATTTCAATGCAACTTTATTAGCTAGTTAGTTACATGGACGAAATTATCACTGCAAAAATACAAATTCTCTAAAATGCCATCAATTTTTACCCTCTATGAAGTATATCTTACCGATTGTAATAAATAGTTATTATCTGTACATATATATAAAAAAAACAAATGCCGTGGATTAGCCTGGCTAAAACTCGAAGACGGCTCAACCGATTTCAACATTTTTCTGTTTTGTTCGCCTCAATACTGGGTCAGTTTAGGAAAAAAGAAAATTAGGAAAAGCCCAAAGGAACAGCGAAAAAATCGAAATTGTTAATTTTGTATGGGGATTTCTACTTCGGATTACTTTCAATAGATGTCGTTCCTTGCGGACATATCGTTTGACAGCAGGGCCAGCCGCCACGGCCCGCCATGCATACACTGTTATTCATACCTTGCAATTGTGTGAAATCTATTAGACTTACATCATTTTTTCGTAAAAAAAGGTAGTTGATTTTAGGAATATATCTGATTAAAGCGAATTTTGCAAACATATATTTTGATCAGCCATTCTATTCAGGTAAATTCACTTTGCAGGGTTAGACTTAACCAGAAATTCATTTAAATGTGTTTTGCGAGACTCGAGAACTTCGTTTGAGGATTTCGATTGCTTTATTTTGATTGCTTTTGGCGGGGTTTTGATCACAGAATGAAAATGCTCTAGCAGTGACTTCATCTGGAATAGCAGCAACATTGTTTGAAGGCGAACGAAAATTGCCACTACATATGCAAATCAAACGATACACAAAATCGACAAAAATAGCGCAATAATTAAAATTCTACAGATATTCAGATTTATCATTTGGGACAAATTCATGATGGCATTGATGGCCCACAAAGGGTTACTGAAAGCGCTGGACAGAACGTTGAAAGATCTTTGTGACAATCAAACCATTTTTGGAGGAGTCATGATTCTGTTGTCTGGTGATTTTCTTCAGACTATTTCAGTTATTCCATGATCAACTGTAGCTGACGAACTAAACGCGTGCTTAAAATAATTATATTGGTGGCGGCATGTAAAGACACTCTGATTAACGACTAACATGCGAATGTTTATACAAAAAACATCGAAATACAGGTGTGTTTTCGAAGCAACTGTTTTGGACATTGGTAATGGAAAAATTACAGTTGACACCTCGACCGCATTCAATGCATTATCAACCAGTAGTTGTTAGTTGACCAGAACGAAGGAACAGCTATTCGTCATGTTTTTCCGAACGTAGCACAATACTTCAAAAACCATAATGGGTTAAGTGATTTTTTTTTTGAACTGACTATACTGTTAGCCTTAGGGGCCCTGGAGCCTTTACGGGTTTTACAGCTTTACCAGCTTGGGGGCGAGCGCTTAAGGTACTCAGCCACGAAAGCTTTGCAACAACATCCGAGGGTGCCAAAGTGGCCGAACCTCGGCTCGAACTGTTCCGAGTTCTAATTCCCTATTATTTGATCTAAACTAACTATACATATTATATACATGTTTCTTCACCCTGGGAGGAGGGAAGGAACATGTGTATGTGTATATAGTGGTCTGAATTTTTTTGTCAAAATAACTAGGCAAAAAAAAAGAAAAAAAAGGGCCCTTACAGAACCTATGTACCTATGTGTTATGCATGTGTGTATAATGCATTGGCATGTGTGGCTGTGAAAGCTAGTGAATGTAGAGTCACTGTACCGCGCGAGTATGCTTGGCTCAAGGGAGGGAGCCGATGGATTGGACCTAGGCTTGAGTTGCCGCAGAGAAGGCCGGTCGTTGGGGCTAAGTGAACCAACGAAGTGTAGTGCAGCGAAATACAAAGATGTCTATGATTTCAATGCGACCATTCAATTTTTTTTTCATATAATTAGTTTTTTAACGTAGTTTTAATTATTTAACATAAAAGTTCTTATAAGTAAGTATATGGAGCGATTTAAATGTAAGATAGCTGTGCTGTTTAATTGTGATGACATTTGCGATTTAGTACATGTTGGCATCTGTGGTTACACCCGGTAAATGACTGAATGCTTGGTATAAGTGGATGTTGATACATGAATACCTAAAAATAAAAATATATGTTAATTATGTACAATAAATTTTTTGGTTATTTTTATGATATATTACCCCAAAATATATCAGAGCAAATAGAGCATAAACATATAATAGGAGCAATAGGAATAATATAAATATAAATAAATGTTAAAGCGCATAATGTGGACCTAAATTTTATTAAAACTTTTGAGATGGCTAAGAATGGACTTCGCTAGTTTTACGTATGATTTCAGAGTTAATTACTTTTTCATTATGCATTTTTAAGGTCGTAGGATGATACCTTAAAGTTTTTGCAAAGGATTTCATGATCCAATCGAAATATGTTAAATTGTGAATAATTTAGAAAAATGTGTTTGCATATCATGCCAATGCTTGCGTACCTGAGCACGTTATAGGCGTGTAACTGATAAGTATTTTAATGTCAGTAAGTGTAGGTAGTTGTTGTTTAGTGTCTCGCTCTGAAAACAGGACTACCATGTTTTGTCTCTTATAGTATGCTTTACGAAAGAGATAGGGTAGTGGGTGTAATCAAGAGCCCTATGCAAACCTGAAACTTTCTTTGCTGTAACGTCAACAGCTTTGTTACCCAATATCTTCACGTGGCTCCTGACCCAAACAATCTGGTTGAGTCTAGAAAGCAAATTAATGGTGTAGTGTGTTTGTGCGACCAAAGGTTGCGTATCACTGCGATTCTGGATGACTTGGATGGCAGATCTGGAATCCGTGTAAATGATGGTTTGTGTATATTTTGATGGTGAGCCCATTTAGCTCAAAAAACGCCATTGAACGCCAACATTACTATCTTCATGTTTGCTCCCGTCAGTCTATATGTGGTTGGGTAATAGATGGAAAGTTGCTTAGAACTCGATAACCTGTTTCTGATTTGTTTCTGTATTGGAGAGTTAAAATATTTGTATTTCTTCAAAGCAGTTGGTACAGTTATCAACCAGGATGAGGTAGTCAACTATGTCACAGAATTTTTTAATTCGCTGGAATTGCCTGGATTAGCTCCTCTCAATTTGCAATTGAAAGTAGGCTCTCAGTCAACATAATGTTGTGTAATATATTCAATATATACAATATATACAACTTCGACTATGCAATGGAAAATTACTGGCTTTGAAAAAGCTTATGAATAAACTCATCGAGGCGACGATTATCAAGAGAAAGTACAAAATAAAGGTCGAAAGGATACTTCGCATCTCAATGATTCCAACGAACATGAAATTCGAATTTAAATGGCTGCAATTCCCCGTGCCCCTGGCCTTCGAGATAACTATTAATAAATCACGAAACCAGCCTTTTGAAGAGTGCGAAATTTACTTGAAGTTTCCTAAGTTCGGGCATGGACAACTGTATGTCGTATGTTCGCGAAACGGAAAGCCATCATCTTCGTATATTTACTCGCCGGAAAACAAAACGTAATCGTAGTTTACCAGAAAGCTTTGTATTGAATATTAACAGCATTTAAGACATTGAATTCATTTAAGTTACAAGCAAGTTTCATATAATAACCTAACCAAAATCAAACCGTACACAATGCGACCAATATTATCGATCTCAAAGAATTGGAGTTGAAAGATTGATTAGGATTGATAATAGCTTTTGAATAGTTACAATCAAATCAATTTTAGATGGTACGAAGTTTACCGGGTCATCTAGTTCTATATTAAAGACACTGATAACGAATATACCATTAAACATTTTTTGTCTGTCTGTTTGTTTGTATCCGGATTTAACTCGAAAACGGCTTGACCGATTCTTATGATTTTTTTTACACGGGAAGCATATATAATTGGTCAATTGGTAGGCTGTACAAATTTCCAATAATGCTTTTAGGAATCGTAAAAGAAAAATATCCAATAATTAAGATTTTCTTAATTCTTAACCGATTTTGATGAAACTATACACGGGAATTATTGTCATTCTACGATTGATGGTGCTATAAGAATTTTTCAATAATACTTTTAGAAATTGTAAAATTGTAAACAAAAATAATTACTTACCCGATTTTGATGAATTTTTGTACATGAGAAGGCTATAAAAATTTACATTAGTATTAGTAAAAATAAAATATCGAGACGAAAATAGTTAATACGTAAGAAACGTGAAAGGAGCCACGGGGCACCGCTAATGTAAAATTAATAATATATATAGTACTATGTATTTACGAATGAAAGTATTCGAAAGCAACGTAAAAGCGCCAACGAGTCGCCGTTGGATTTGATGGCAGTATTGAGCGATGATAAATGATATTCCCGGCAATGACATGACAGCCGAACCTGCCGGGGAAACCGTGGCAGCGTTCACCACGTGCCTTCAACAAAGGAGTGTCGAAAAATGTGAAGGTTGCCTTAGTTTGTAGGTTGTGGGTGTTGTGTATCGGCGCCCCGGCCGAACTTATAAATCATTCTGACGGAATATTTCGATTTATTTATAATTTTTTGCGATACGTCAATTTATTATTTCATACTTAACATAAAGTAACGTTATAATTTTTTTTTATATGTAGATTAAAATATGTAAAATAAATTCAAGATTTGATCGGTTACTTAGCACCTACAAACACTATTCTATCAGTATAAAAAAGTATGATGAGTATTTTTTTTTTATTATTTACAAATGTATTCGAATGAACTAAGTACGTGTATGCAATTAATTGATCCGAAATATGAAACAAACGATAATAATTTTAAAGATCATGGAACTGGCACTCATATGAAAATAATCAATTACTTAAATGCTAACAAAACTGACAATTTGGCAGAGTTTTGAAATCTTAGAAGGTAATTAATAATTGTCACCTTCTTCAAAAAGTTCGATAGGTTTCACTATTTTTTTATACTATTAAGGTAGCAAACAAGCATTGACCCGCCTGCTGGTAAGCGGCTACCGTAGCATATGAACACTTGTAATATCATAGGTATCACTAGCTCGTTGCCGTTCTTGAACCCCCTATCCCAAGGAGCACTGGAAATCCTACTCACCGCAGGAGTACAATACAAGGTCATTTGGCATCTTCTGTAGGATGGAGGTATTCCACCATTCGTACTGCCCCAAGTAGAGAGAAATCTGCAAAGAAATTCAATAATTGTTAACTCATGAAATTGATGCATTATTTTTCTGATACCTTATAAAGTTCTTTGACACCTTCATATTCAGTTGTAGTTTTTTTACTAAATTAGTTTATGATCATGTCTAGTTAATTCTGCTGTTTCTGTAAACTAAACTAAACTTTGAAGTTTTTCTTAAGCTCATAAGTATTGGGATTTGTTAGAGCAATTTCCTGAATAATTTGTATGGAAAAGTATTTATTTTTATATTGCCGTTTCCACTACTGTTGAAGTTAACTATTTTCGCAATATGAACGAACACCTTAAACGCCAATTTAGGTATATGTTAGTACTCTTCATGTTCATATTGTTGAGGAAGTTGTTTCGGTAATTCGGTAAAGTTGTTGAATTTTCTTCTTTTCAAGTTCTGATCGCCATGTAAAATGTATTTTGAAGTGAAACTTCCTATGCGATTTCCAAGCGTTAAACGTTAAACGTTCAACGCACATTATCGGTCTCTCCTCTTTATGTGAGCCAGAGCGAGAGAGTAAATGTCGGTGTGTATGTATATTGCATACAGTTTAAATAAAATATAAAATGTCTTTTAAAATGAAGTTTCACTTCTATCGTGTGTGAATCGCACACACATCTTTTTTTGTACCTATGTATTAAGCTTTAGCGTAACAAAATAAAAATAACTCAATTTATTTTATCAGGCATGCAAACAACATGACGAAGTTGGCCAACAATGATAATTATTTAAGTGAAATTTTTCTTGAGCGACTTTATTTTGTGTAAAAATAATTTAACGTTGTATATAATGTTTATTAATATAACGTTAAATTATTTTTACAAAACTAAAACTAAAGTCAGTAAAATGAGTTTACCTACATTATTATCATTGATGGCTAATATCATTATGACGCATTTTCGTCACATGATACTGCTGTCAATTTTACCCTCTATTAAACGTGCCAGAATAAGTATAACTTCAACAATATTGAAACTGGTAAAACCGCGAGTTCCTCCGCTAGTGAGTAACATTATTAATGAGACTGTCCATCCGATTGTGGACTGCGGTTTTGATATGGTACATTAAGGTGCGTGTCTCTCGCGTATCATTTTTCATTTCAAGGTGCCCGATGTTTGTAAGGTATATTGTTCCGAATTTTTGATACGATATCAGACTTACTGTTTGCGCAGATTTAGTGCAAACAATTCCCCTAGTAAGGCTTACAGTTAGATAAGCTTTATCTCGTTTTTATGTTGTAAAACACTTTTTATAATAAAATCTCTGCCACTGAGACGTATCCCACGTGGTGTTATGTATGTGTTGGTACCTATTATACCATAATAAGGACATTAATATTCCGACGTAATTTAATTCTTCAAAATCATCGACATTAAAATTTACTACATTATGCTTATTACATACTAGCAGTGCCTCGCAGCTCCACATGCGTTTGTGAAATGTTTATGCATTATGGAATGTCATATGCTTCCAATCTACAAATTTTCATCAAAATCAGTTAAGTATTAATAATTTTATTTTATTTTTTACTATTTCTATATGTCATTGATTACATATGGTGCTGAATCGTGCTCGCTAACTATGGACCTCATAAGAAAGCTCAAGGTTACTCAAAGGGCAACGGAGAGGGCTATGCTTGGAGCTTCTCTGCGTGATCGAATCAGAAATGAGGAGATCCACAGGAGAGCCAAAGTCACAGACGTAGCCCGAAGAATAGCTAGACTTAAGTGGCAGTGGGCGGGCCACGTAGCTCGTAGAACGAATGGCTGATGGGGTCCAAGAGTTCTCGAGTGGCGGTCACGTACCGGAAGACGCAGCGTGGGCAGACCCGCCACAAGGTATTCCGACGACCTGGTAAAGGCTACGGGAAGCCGCTGGATGCGGGCAGCACAGGACCGGTCGTTGTAGCTATCTTTGGGGGAGGCCTATGTCCAGCAGTGGACGTCTTTCGGCTGAAATTATGATATGTATTATTAAATATTCTTATTGTCCATCAATTGAGCAATAACATGGGCTTCTCGTGTAGGTAAAAAAAAACAAAAATCAGTCAAGCCGTTTTTGCGTTAAAACCGAATGCACCTACAGACAGATAAACAAAAAAAGTCATATTCGTGTCATATAAGTGTCATCAAGGAAAGTAAGGCACAGAGAAATTTCTTTCGAGATTTCTCTCTACTTGACACTTCAATTATACTACATATATATATATACATATTAGTAGTGCTTTTTGCATGACATAGTATTTCCACGATAATCAAATACAACATCATATCACACAATAATTTTATTAATTTAACCCTATGTTAAAACAAGGCGTACCTAGGTAACTTTCTCCAAAACGCATTTTCCCACAAAGTAAATATTACGAAAGAAGGATTACAATATAGTCTGAAGCAGTGGACATCCATCTATCATCTGACTTCTTTACCATTAAGGAACTTATTATTATTAGCTATTATGAACTAATTATTATTAAAAAAATATTATATTATTCCATAATTATAATACCAGTCAGTAAATATCTCAACACTGGGTAAATGTAAATAAAAGAAACAGATTTAATTACCAGGTCGGTAAATTGATAAAACTATTTATTTTAGGGCAGAATAAAGTACCCTATACTAAGCAATTCTTACGTTCCTATATGTATTTAAATTTTAAGCAACTAAAAATTAAATTGCATATTGCTCATTTTATATATTATGATAGGTACGAAAATTGATTGGTAATTAAAAATGAAATAAAAAGATTCGTTTTTAGTTTAATATAGATTATTCCAATCTGGTTTCACTCATTGTTATTATTAAAATCTATTTCTCTTTCCAATCTATTAATCTTATTTGTTTATACCGTATTTATTATATATCTTATTTACTTATACCTTCTCACAGTATATGTAATTGTTTTTGTATCCATATTATTTTATTAACTAAACAATCTTATGAAACAGCCATATTACACAGTATTTTTAAATTTTACTTGTTATTTTATTCATGGAACTTTCTTCTACTCTCTGTTACCACCCAAAAACATGATCAACCCAAAGAAAGTGAGCTCATTTGAATGGGGCTTCCAAAAAGCTTTCTAAATTGCGACATCTTTACAAAACCTTAAGAAGTAACAGTAAATTCTTCAAGTATTTAATAAACACACAGTTGCCCTCTAGCAGAGAAAGTATGAACCGAATAGCTACATTGTAACGCACTGTTTGACAATCAGAATGAAATATTTTCATAGTACATTCGTTTTCCGTATACGACGCTAGTGAGCAATTTAAAACCAAAGAAATCGCTGCAGGAAAATAGGTTTAGAATTTCATAAACTTTTTATTGTAGGTAGTGTAATTACTGAAAAAATGTAGTTTTGAATAAAACGGGAAATAATAAACAAGGAAAAAAGGGCAAACGACAGAATCATGAACACTTTTTAACGTTAGCAATGAGGACATATTTTATTATAACAATTTTAATGATTTTCATTTGTTTTGTTTTCGACATAATATGGTAAGTATAAATATACGTTTATAATAAAATAAATAGTTCTAGTGTCTTGGAAGTCTTGCAGATTTCATAACATTCCAAACTTTTATAATATTGTCTGAGTCGTCCATTTGTAGAAGTGTGGTATTTCGATTGTAGTGTTTCTATTCGTTGCTAGATGGCGCTTTTGCACATGCGCGAGTATTAGGACGAAACAGTCCCGCAACAATATTGAACTTTCAAGACGCTTTACGGCGGAATGACGTACAATTCTCTTAGTAGTCTGTGATGGAAAGCTTTCGTAGCGGTGTTAAGAGAGAGACGCGTTTCATAATTCTGTATTTTCAGTTATTCATCGGCTTCTTCTAAGGCTTGAAGAACATTTGGTAAGTTTTCCTTTATTAATTAGAATTTAGATAACTGAAAAGAACATGATATATTTGTATTGTAATAAACAATAAACTGTATAAACATCTATGTATGCACGTATAATATAAATATGATGTACTCATGTAATGTTCACGAATGTATTTAATTTAATTACAATGAATCGTTTTCCCAAATAATTACACTTGCTTGTGAAATGATAAGTTATTCTTTAGTAAATAATACTTTGACAGTCAATATATAATTTATATAACACAATGTGTGTGCTGAATTTCGGATTTTATAATGAAATATTAATTTTCTTCAAAAATAAAAAAAAATGACTTTATCTTTGAATTAAATAATTTCATTTAATCTCCAATGAAATATAAATGTAGTTAGAGACATTATAATTAAATTTGTTCACAGACATTATTATTAAATGCTATAATTTCGTATAATACCTTCTTTTCTTGCTGTAATTATTATACAAATATTTTCATATAATAATATAGAAAATTCGATAGGGATTACAAAGTAAAAAGTGTTTAAAAATATTTAAATGTTATTAGAATAAAAAGTACACTATCAGCTTTAAGCCTCTATAATCCTATATATAAGGTAGCCAGCCGTTGCATCTTAAAACTGTAACACAAAAACTGTTAAACAGAAATTTATACCTGACTTCTATGAATGGTGTTATTTTCGTATAAAGGTCGTACCGAAAAAAGGGCAATAAAATATGGCCGCCACAAAGGCACCTCTGGTGCGCCTGCGCCGATATTGGACTTGCGCGTTAAGAAATGTACCGCGGTGACTTCTACTTTGCTTTCTCGAACAAATTTCAGGGATAAAAATTACAATTCGACTTTTTGGGTCAGACTTTTGTCTTTATATTTTTGGTATTTACTACAGCTACTCTTAGAGCGGATGCGTGTATGTAATTATCAATGCCTTTAAGGTTTTTAAATGTCTGTCGACTTTATTCATCTACAGTAAAGGAAGAAACTTCTACAATAACTACTATAACAAGCAAAAATGCATTCGGAAATTAATCTTGCATGTATAAAAATTTCATTATGTATTCTATTAAATGTGTACTTTGTGTTAAAATTTACAAGTATCTGCTCCGTTGAAGGATCCAGTCAATGTTTTGTACGTTTAGATGAGATTACCTAATTTCTTCGTCCTTCCGGTGTAGTTGAGTTTTATTTTAAAAGCTGCTCTCCATATGGTTTATTTATAACAGTAATTTCAATTTTTGATACTTTTCTTTGGACCTTGTTGAGCATCTCTACATCGTTCTTAAAGTATGGACATCATATTTTCAATCTGTATGTATGCATACAAAGGGCGTATGTAGGTTTTATAAATTAGTTTTTATTATTATTTTTTGTATGGGACGTGCATTGTTTTAGCAATATTAAATGCATGGCATCTATCTAGTTCCAAAGAAGTAAAATCACTAAAAGTTTTTAATGATTAGTTCAATTTTACTGAGGCTAAAAACTAATAACTAACTACACAACTACTTATTTTTTTCTTAATTAGTTTATATTAAGTGTTTTCATTTTCAAGTAATTTTAAATCTAGACACATTTCATATTATATATTAAAGAAATAATCATTTTTTTAATGTTTATACTACATAATTTGGTAACCAACAGTTGGAAAAAAACAAAAACATTTTAAAATAGGCAAGAATATTGATTAGTGAACAGTGTATGTTTTCAATTGTTCAATTCAATATCTGTTAATTGTTATTCGTAGTTGCAGTAGTGTGTTTTGGATATTCAATAATTCATTAGCAAAGTACCTAATCGTTAATATTAAGCCGTAATAAGCAGGTATTGTACCTACTTTTGTTTTTTGAAATAAATACATATTATAAAATGTTAGACCAAAGAAACCTATTTCGCGGTATAGTATACAAAAAAAGTTTTTCACTATTTTTGAACTAAGAACAGCTTATTAGCTGCCTTATCTGCCTGTACAGCTCTACCACGTTACTGAATATAACATAGGAAAAAAAACTATATGCGGTTGTTTCGAGATCTGATCGTATCGAGTTCTTATAGTAACACATCATGTTAAATAAACTCGCTCCCTGTTCCCGGTCATGAATATTTTTATATAATTTCTTGTATTTTTATTAAACTGTGAAGCAAGTAAGTACGACTCTATTGTTTTCACCAAATTTGGTATGTTAAGTATAAAAACCTATTTTGTTAACTGTGTTGATTCATAATAAGTGCATATCATATGTAGTAGTTATAATAATTATTCTATAGCCAGGTTTAATTTATTATCTCTTTTATATATTTTTTAAATTATATTTGAATAAAAAAGTGCACTACCGGACACAATCTGTCTCTGGATCTTTGACTGGAAAGCGAATTCTATAATGCGAAAAATTTCCCTAAATAGTCTGGGGATCTTCTATGCATGTGACCATACCATCGCAGCATACTCACCTGCATCTTGTCGGCGATGTCAGTAGGCATCCACGCAGGTAATCGTTAAAGATTAAGCCTGGTTATATCACACATCCACCTCAGCATCTTCATTTCGCAAACATAAATAGTTTAGCCGTTCTTTTGGATAACGGCTCACGTTTCACTGCTGTAAAATGATAAATGCTGTAGATGAGTAAAATGAGATCTTTTAATATAGTCTAAACTTTTATATATTACTAGCAACCCGCACCGGCTTCGCACAGGTAGTAAGACTATATATGTCTACATTTTATTTGCCGTAGAGGAATATTTTCGTAATACATATAAATAACCCTATTTGTTTACGTGGTGTACGCCAGTAAAGCTCCCAATCGTCATGATTTTTTCCGACATCTTCAACAGTCACCGTCATATTTCAGCCAATTTACCTTAATGAATTAAACACCTGAACCTTTTTCATGAATAACTTCGTCCATTGATGAAAACCCTATTAAAAATTAATTTGGTAGTTTTTGAGTTAATCAATAATAATGGTAATCTATGTTTTTATCTCATAAGAATAACAGGTGAAGAACAGCTAAATACTGTAGATAATAAGGTTGCTATTATATCAGTAGCATCTAGAAGAAGTGTTGCTATTTTGAATTGCAACCAATCCAAAATTCGGGAATCGGAACCTTTTAAGCATATTCTACTACAGAGGTGCGAAAACTAGCTTTGAGGTCCCCTTCTTTTAAAATTATAAAATATTGGTTTTGATTAGATATTTAGAAGCTAGATTTAGAAGCATACCCAATTTGTGCACGTTAATTGTCTTTTACACGCTGCGCCTGAGTTTATTGCACCTGTAGCATCTCCGTCCTTTAAGCACCCCCACAGTCCTAGATATAAGTCCTTTACTAACAATACTGGTTACTGGTACTAACAATACTAAATTATAAAACAAAATTGTCCTAAAGTTAGAAAAATTTAACACTGTACATTTTTATTATCTCATAAGATATTAAATGCGCTGCCCTTTACACCTACGAAGGTAATTAATTACACCATCATAGAAACAATTTTAAGAAAATTAAAATTCGTTAACAATATACGAATTAAGTGAACAGATGTTTCAGATACGATCATGATCGTTAATAAACTAGCATGAAGTATCCGATATGATGAATCACGTTCTAAATAAAAATATCTATCGTTTAGCGATCATCAATATTTAGATCTTTCTAACGGCAGTTACCGAACGACCAATCATCGTTTTAGCGGTAGGTACTGATGTAATCGGCTACAATAGAAATACATATATAATCTTACGGTATAGTGAGTGCAAATTTCTGTTTTATTCTGCAATATTATGTTGCATTGTAATAAATTGGACCCAAATTAAAAAAAAAAAATGGTGCTCATACTATGGTTTATTTTTTATGTCGTTTTTCTAAATTAAATAACAATACAATGAGATTGCTTATGAGTTGTTTCCTATTTTATATACATTCACACACCCAATAGGCTCGTTGGACATGAATTTTAAACCCTATGTCTGAGAAGCTCCAAAAGATAATGCTCATTTGCCAGTGTCATCATTCTCCTGCCATGTCTTCAATAATTTGTATTTTTTGCTTAGGAATAATACATTATATTATTCTTTTTATTATTTCTTTTATCTATCAAGGAGAGGTTCACCTTCAGGAAGTGTCAAACTGCCATTAACCAGTTTCAAATAAAGTAAAAACTGTAATTTCTTAAATTTCGATAAAGTTTCACTTGCATCGTGGTTTCATAAAACCACACAATAATTTTTCGTTATTATACCTTTAAATGTAATGTAATTTAATAATGTTAATTGTAAAATAATGTCACAATAACGCGGCATTATGGTCAGGAGACCCCGCATGACGTTATCGCTCAATAAATAAAACTAAAATTAAACTAAGTCGTGGAGAGTTATTTTGAACAAATTTTATTTATAAATTTTCTTGAATACCTATATAACACTATTTCGATACTTAATCATCATCATTTTAGGACTCACTTATCACTAGGCAACCTATTACAAATTGTTATTCTAATTATTAATAAGAGTATTCTCAAGGGGTTTATTTTTGGAACGATGACGTCACGTTCGAATTGGCATTTCCAATGACGTTACTCGCACACAAAATATTTTACTTTACTAAAAATAAATAAATGAATAATTGCGTTTTCCAGATTTGTATTGTTGTAGAATTTTTATCAATATACCAATATTATTAAATAATCAACCTTAATTTTCCAACATACTGGTAACTCGAGTACGAGTATTAAAAATCGGCTGTGTATGAGTCGGGATCATGCTAAGGATCACAAACTCAAAACCAGAAAACACATTTTTTTTGGTAAAGACAAACACAAATATTTGCCGCTGTGAAACGGACCCACCTAGCTTCGACTCTGACTTGGCCTTTTTTTCTGAAGATATTTTCTCATGGCTTATTACTTAGCTTTATAAAAAAGCATCTAAAAGTAAACATTACTCGCGATGTATAACTTTTAGTACCTACATATAAGAATTAGGTATTAATATATTTAAAGTAAAATGTGTCGTGGAAAACCCGACAGAAACGAAGCTTATTACGATTTTTAAAATCTGATTATTAATTAGGTAAGATTATTTAATTTCGATACAGTAGTAAATTTTATGCCGTCGTTTTTTGTAAATATAAAAACAAAGTGTGGGGTTAAGTTATACCACGTGGTTCTTAATACTACGCTGCAAATTACATTGTAGCAATGATGGCTCAGTAGCGTGTACGACTTCGCGACGATTAACGTGAGTTCGAATCCCTACAATGAGCCTGAGCTTTCGGTGAAGGAAAGTATCGTGCGTAAAGCACAGCATGGTAGTAGGGCTTTTTCTAATGCTACCTTGCTAGCTACCACCCTTAGGTTGAAAATCTGTCGCATCTGTCAACCAGTATGTGTGTTCCGGCAGATGCACTTGAGAACCAGTCTTCCACTAGATTTAGCGTGTTATTATGTTGGGCCACATCGTCACTTAACATCAGGTGAGATTGAAGCCATTACGCCAAACCTATAAAGATAAAAAAATAAAAATCTCTTTTCTTAGAGCAACCTGCCTGTTGAAATACTTACATTCTACAGAAGATCATAGCCAAATAATTTTTGGTTGTATTCGTGTTGTGAGTAGGGTTTTCAGAGCTCCAGGGGAAAGGGTAGGGGGGTTCAAGATCAGCAACGCGCTAGTGAAAACTCTGGTATTAGGTACAAGTGTCCATAGGCTACGGTAATCGCTAACCATCAGAAGGAACGGACCATCTTCGTTTTAAAAAAAAATGCAATTGCGTTTCCACTCTGTTGACAATTTCTGTTCATGAAGTTTAACTTTTTCTGAGTTAAATTTCCATACCAAAAGTGTCAAGCTTCACAATTTAAAGCTTTCGCCGGTAGAACATAAAGTTAGTAAAATAAACAATCTATAATAAAGGTTCAAATAGTTTCCAAGAAGGCATAATATTAATTATGAACGGATAGAATTCTGTGCTCTCCTATGATAAAAAGACAAAGAAAGGAATTCCTAAAACTTGTTGTTTGCTTTTTACAAATAATATACATACGTGAAATATATCTGTAATGTTTATAAAATAGTTTAATAATTCCTTCAAATATCTTAACTAAATAAAAATCTATCCGTTTCATAATATTTTAAAACGAGACACTAAATAATATTTGCTTTGTTCGAAAATTCAACTCGGTAAAGAGCCGGCGGCTGTCAGCTATATTGGAAGGGGAGCGGATTAAATTGAAATTCCTTTTTTAAATTCACCAATAAGGGGAGGGGTGTCTCGGGATTGGCTCTGCGTTCCCAAGCTAAATAATATGTTGCCTGATTGACGTCAGCATTGCAATTGCATTTTTTTTATCTTTAGTATATCAACTTTAAGTCTTATATGGTACGCTAACACCTACGAAAAAATATGTGTACCTATTTATAATTTAATAATTACTTAGAGCTAGGTATATTAATTTTGTATCTGTACTCTTTTATTTATAGGAAATAATAAATAAATATGTATTAAATTCTAAATATGAACCTAAGAAGTATTTTTTTTCTAATAAATTTCTTTCCTTACCAAAAGACCTACATTTGTCTTCAAACTTTCACTTTCTTCTATAACAATAGTGAAAAGAATTTAAACAATGGTTATAAATTACTTTGCTTAACCATTTGAACTGCCTGTTATTTTATACTGTAAAGTATCAGTAGTAACAAATGTAAATATAAACATAATATATTGATTTAGTAACTAAACTACAGTGAACTATTAAACAATAAAAATTACATACAAAAATGCATTGACTCATTGAGCTGTGAACATTAGGCCGCCATATGGCGTCTTGTTGGACATGAAGACCGGACGGACGTGTCTGTCGTGACGACGCAACGCAACGCGGACATCACTTAAGTCGCGTTCACACTTCAAACCATCTAGTTACGATTTGCGAGTATCTCACAAATATATTGTCGCCATAATTAATAGTCTTAGACATAAATGCTAAAAGGCCAACGGGGACATTAATTACTACAGAAATGGAACCAAACATAAAAAAATTAAGAATAACATAAATATTATTGAAACTAATAAAAAAATGGTGAAATTACGCTCAGGTAGACTTAGACGTTCTCGATTTCTTTGCCCATTCATATTTTGTGTTGTTTTGACTTTAATTCCTTTTCACCTTACACATATGTAATTATAAAACTTGATAAACGTCATTATATAATTATAAACTGTTTTCTTAATAAAGTATACCCATTTCATCTTAAGCCTTAACCGGCACATGCCCCAGTGTACCGGGGCGTATGGCAACCCTGTCTTAAAGGTCCTAAATAAATGATAGTTTATTAAAATTTAAAACTTACCTAAAAGTAACACAATTAACAGATGAACAGATTTTGCAACGTTACAACATCAATAGGTGCTTGTTTTAAAATTAATACAAGAATAGTTACGAATATATTTCATATTCACTGTATTGACAGCCGAAGAATGTTGTAAAATTTTGGCTTATTCTAACTAATATCATGTAATAAGGAAGCAATGATGGGAAATTAATCATACATTTAGATATCGTGCCAAAAGCCTAGTTTTCAGTTTAAGCCTAAATGTTCGTTAAACGAAAACACCATACGAACTAAAGATATAGGTACCATGATGGTTGACTATTTCCAATAGTATATAAGCATCGGCTTCTAAGCAAATATCCGGAGCCAAACATCTCAGATCATCAGTAGGTATATTGTTGTCAATTCTGGAAACTGCGCTTGTGGGACAGTCCCGTGGCTAGGTTAGTATGATATAATTTTCGACCACATTGTCAACATCAGGTGGTGATATACACATTTTATTTCATTTACCTTAAAATCATAAAGATAAAAGTAAGAATTAGTTTGTGCATGTTGTAGACATCATACAGTCCTGGAAAAAAGCATCTTCAAGCCTATTTGCAAGACCTAATATTGTATAAATAGCATAATATCGTAAAATGCTGAACGGAACAATTTTATTCATTTTTTAATTTAAGTTTATGTACACCGTTGATGACATTGCTAACTAAATCCTAGTTAGCAAAAGCTGATGCCGAATCTTGTTGTCACATCGTTTATTTTAAATATTATATGTTTATTTGTTTTATTTTTAATTTTATTGTTTTAGCTTATAGATTTTTTTGTAACAATAAATAATTTTCTTTTTTAAATATTTCAAATTATGTGATAAATATGTATAAACATCCCTGATGGCTATTGCTGACATCAGTCTTAGAATGTAAATGTTTCAGAAAGGAAATCAGAGATAGTAACAGTGTATCATAATATAAATAAAGAAATAAAACATAACATTTAAAATATACTATAAACTAATTAAATAATATGATATATGCTTACATATATATAATATCTTATATAATAATAAAAAATATAACTAAGTATTGATTATAGAATACATTATTGTTATTCGTAGTAACAAATAAGTAAGCTATTCTATATCTTAATAGAATATTCTATCTTCATATTTGTTCATGCTGAAATGGTTGCTACCGTTGAAACTTTAATCTGTGGTTTTGTTTACTGCCTGGCGTGATTCTTAAGTAAAACTGTTGGTTTACTCAACATAATGTTAAAAAATCTTTTAAGAAGGCACCTTTGAAAAACGTTAAAAAAAGTTAAAACACCTAACACCCTAACCAGAAATTATTTTAGCCCTAATAGCAACTATTAAACAAGTAAATAAAATTTGTTAAAAATAAAACATAAATCCTATGATCTATGTGAACACGTCTTCAGGAATTACTGGCAGGCTATTTCGGTTACGTCACCACACACACACCTAGCAATGGTAACGGTTTCACTGTCAATACGTGAACACGTATGTAAACTTTTTGATTCACGTTTGCTCACAAATTCTTAATTTGCATTGCACATTTCTCTTTAATGAAACGGTTTTCTAAAAAAGGAATCTTTTTCAGTTCCATAGCATGTTTCTATGTACGCGATTTTGTTAAGAAAATACACGGCCAATTTTTATGATTATGTTACTGGTGATGTGTGTTAAGAAGGTTTTAATTGCTATAATATTAGGTACTATTTTTATGTACAGACTTATGAATACAATAATTATGTCTATTTTTGATCTTTGCAAAATTGAATTAATAAAAATATATACATTCTGCTCAACTGTATTTCTTTATAATTTATTTAAAAAAACTGTCTTAATTAAACAATAATAGTTTAAAAGAACAGAATAATAAATAAAATAGGTAATCTCAGATCTGGCAAACGATAAATAACACAAGTGCCAAATTTTTTTTTTTTGCATTCTTGTGCTCCCATGCAAAATAAATTAAAAATATGTAATATATTTATAATAAATATATAAAAATAATAATCTTCAATTATCATAAATTTATTTTTATATTAACCCGTGCCGTTTTGCAATTTATGATTCTTTTGTGAATGAAACGGGGTTTTAGAATTCGAATCATATTGAATCTTATATATGATTTTATCCCTGAAAAAGCTAAATTTCAAAAATAATCAGTTGATACGAATTTAACAAATATTTGTATATATACACAGTGGATTTCATTTATAACGACCTTAGTTGTAACTTCTGTTTGGTTATACCGATGTAACACTTAGTCCTTTGCGACTTCGCTTTGCTTCGACGCCGATTACGGGTATAGCGACTGTTTAATATACCATTTGTAACAAGTTCCTAGAAATCCCATGAAGATATTGCGAGCGAGTTTACATATACAGTCAACAAACAAACACACACGGGTTCATTCATAGGATCATAAAGCTTTCTTATATTTTGTTTATACCCACAGATGGTTTAAACGTTAAATCTAGACGCAGATTTTTTTTAAATACATGGATATTTTATAAATGTGTATAGCGCATATATGCGTATTGCGCGGCTGTATTGTCTAGCAATAAATATTGTTTTCTTTCTTTCTATCTATGTATATAGCGACTTCCGGATATGTCGACGTCATTATAGTGGTCCCTTCGTCATCGTCGAAATCAACTGTATGATAAAATAAAATAATATGATATAATATATAAATAATATAATATATAAATAATATAATATGATAAAATAAATGATCAATCATTTATTTTTTATAAAAAATAAACCTAATATCATTTCCAAATCAAGAATCCAAAATGTTACAAAGTATTATTAAATTTTGAAATAAGCAGGATCTATTGTTTGCGAGTAACGCAATCAGCAATAATTAAGGAATTATTATGTCTACCGAACCATATTTACCCAAGTCATAGGGTGGAATAAGTGTCTGTAAGGAGCTAAGGAGGAGGGCGGGAGCTCGCCGAGCAAGCGGAAGGGGGGGGACTGACGTAGAAGCCTGCGTGTCGACGTGAGGGTCGCACTTCGCTACAAGACCTCCGTGTGTATCCTCTTCTAAGCGGTGAGTTTAAGCCTGGGTACTTTAATTTTTATTTTCCCTTATTGTCCGCTATGTATTAACATAATTTGCAACTTTAATTTATGTACGCACTTGTGTATAAATTTCTCTTTTGACATACTTCTGTTCACTAGCCTTACTTAGCATACTTTTGATAAAAGTCTGATATACGATTTCTCTAACGTATATATGCATATATTTAAAAAACAAACCTAACAAGGGACACGGGAGAAATTTTTCAGGAATACTAAAACGAAAGCTCAATGAGAGTGAAATCAAAACGTACAACAGGTTCTTATTAATACGTACTATAATTAACCTATTTTGTGTTATATCAATAGTACACTAAAGAATAAAAATGTTTATTTTATTTTACTGTTCTTCACCAACTTTGTAATTACTAATAAAGTAAAACCACCAGTAATTGATACTGCACCAATAGTTGACACTCTGACGAAGAAAATTAAATATTTGATACTAAATTGATTTGAAGTCTTGAGTTTGTTAACCGACTTTTATAACTGACTGTACCTATATGTATTTATAACATTAAAAATATATCAGTAATCAGTGATTTTGGCCATCTCGATCTTTGGCTTCCTTTTTTTTCTTAATATTTAATTTTCTTCGTCAGAGTGTCAACTATTGGTGCAGTGTCAATTACTGGTGGTTTTACCTTACTATGATTTATGATTCAGCTTCAAGTTGTTGCGAAAACTATTTCATATAACTAATAACTAGTATTATTAATGTTATTGTCAATAGCAAGGCATGTTGACCATTTCATAATCAAGCAGGGAAAGGCCTTTCCTACCTTTTGAAATGGTAACTGCGCCCTACTAAGTTTTAAAATAAGCATTGGAACATAAAAGTGCAGTCGCTAGGTTTTTTTTTCATATTGAATTTGACAAAGTAAAAATTAAATATGTTTCTTAAAAAAAAAGCGATTTTCGTAGCTAATTTTGAATTTGCACATCTGAACTGCTCGGTTAATTTTGTTTCTGTACTTCTTCCAATTCTGTTTATTTTATTGAACATTATTTATTGTCTTACAAATTCTACAGTACGATTTATAAAACGACAGTTTATAAAGCTATGATATATTAATCTACAATAGTGCCTTGATTATTTTATAACCTGTATTAATTATATATTAAACTTATCATCACTTATCAGTTCTCTGTAATAATATGTCCGCTTAAAATCCTTTTCAATGTTCTTTAAAATAATTTTAAACATTTTAGAAACTAATTACTTTTATTGAAATCTTGAACCAAATCTATTTTCTATATAAATAAAATGATTGAGGTTTGCCGTTGTGCGCGCATCACTCAAAAATTACCGGATAGATTTTGATTAATTTTATTTTAATATACTCCTTAGATTCTTTGTCCTTATAAAAAGAAAAACACGAAATATTTATAAACAATAATTCTGTAGTCCACGCTAGCGGAGCCACGGGCACAGCTAGTTATAAATGTACTCGTTTATAAATAATGCAGCCTAATAATTATTGTACGAAACATATTTGTTTTATCCTTGGTATAAAATAAGATATGAAATATACGTTAAACAAGAATGACATCGAGCATACCTACTTACATTTGTCGAAATAACATAAAACGAACGGGCACTTAAAACTTAATATATTTCATTCTCTTCATAGGTATTTGCTTCAACCCATTTCATATCGTGTCACAGTATCGATCCTTTAGAAACCATCCATTATGCCAATACCCACTTCCTGATGAAACGTGTCTTATATGCATGCAAATTAAAGTATATAAAATAGTCTAACATGTCCAACACGTAGCCCAGAATTTGTTTTAGAAGTATTGATGCTAAGGAGGTCAGCCCATCAATTATACAATGCTCGTAAAAGAATCGTATAGGAGGCAACAAAATCGCGTTGTATCCAGGGACCGGTCGTAACAGTACATCAGACGCCAACCCTACCAAAAGCAGAAGACATTCAAATCGAGTCAGATTGTATTATTTTTATTGTATTATTTACGTTATCGGGGTTGGCCGGAGTCTGCGCGGGGCGGGCGACGCCCGTCGATATTAGCCTCGGTTGTACGCATGTGCGGAACCTTCGTGTTACTCTAATAATATTTTGATTTCTGCTTTTATGCATATTAATACATGGTATATAAAAGTGTTCCTTTTCTGGCGAACCCATTTAACAAATATACATTGTATCTGCAAATCCTTTGCTTCTGGAAGACTTTGTATTTCGCAATTTTTAAATTAAATTTTTAGAGCTTAATGACATAGAATAAACAGAACAACCATTTCTGTTTAAAATCTTATAAACCATCACATATAAGATTAGTCGTTTTTTTGCGGTTTCACAAATCTGTACTATCTACTATTACACTTATAATAAAGCGGAAGAGTTTTTTTGTTCGTTTGTTTAAACACGCTAATTTTTGGAACTACCAGTCGGTTTCAAAAAATTCTTTTTGTGTATGTTAGTCAGATGCAGGAGAAAGAGTATTGGCTTGCTAACATTAGGCTACACCTCTCAGCTAGCCTTAAATATTGATTTTTGTTAAGGTAGTCGGAACAAATAAGACACCCTAACTGCTTTATCGGCGTGCGCTAGCTTAATGGTTAGTGATACGTAAATACAATGTTCTACAAAAATATTGCTCCTTAGTACATCTGAAAAATATTCTGCGATACCATATCTCTTATACATAAGTATTTTGTGACAAAGTTTTTTTGAAAATTGAAAAGTGATTTTTGAGCATTATATTGGGCATGGCATATTAATCCTTATGAACGAAAGTTACTTCATCGTCAAGATTATTTTATGTAGATAAACTTTGCCTTTTATAGCATGTTGTTTTGACGAATAGTTGGGGAAATAATGTAAAATTAAAATAATTCAACACCCGGCTCGAGTCTATAACTATAGGTGTAGTGGCTCGAACGAACCGTGTGAGTTGTAACATATAACCCTGGTCGCCCGATAGAAATATTGTTTATACCGAAGTATTATAAATCATCAATGCTCATTGATGATTTATTTTTAATTATACGCGGATGAAACCGCGGGGCACAGCATTTTGTTATAAACAAATACGTATTTTATTAGATGTGTTTATTAACTAATGTACATGTACAACATATATGTTGTAAATAGGTATACTATATTTTATAAAATATTATTTATAATCTTTGGTCATTACAACTTGTAAAAACATTTTTTGTATTAAAATTATAAGTTGTTAAAATTGTATCATATATTTCGCGAAAGCCTGAATTATTATGCAATTACAAAAAGGCGGAAGATTTACATCTCGCAAAAAAAAAACGACCAAAATTTGTTCAGGTGCTTTCGCGTTGTTACCCAAACATATTTTCCTTGGTCGTATATTTCTATATATTTGCATATTAAAGAGAATTACTCGCTAGCTAAAATAACATTTTAAGAAGGATTTTATAAAAAAGCTTGGTGTTCTTTTTTGCTTGTAAACATAGATAGAGAATTTAAATAATGTTTGTTATAAGGTATGTTCTGTTAGCTTTTAAGATTTAAAATGTTTGTCATATTTAAATTATTTATGTTAGATTACATGTGGCAAAAATGCTAATGTTAAGATTAATATGTGGTAGGTATAACTATAACGGATAAAACCAGGAAATAATATAGGTACTGATGGCTCAGTGGTAGCGTGTACGGACATCGCGTCGATTGACGTGAGTTCGAATCCCTGCAATGAGCCTGAGCTTTCGGTGAAGGAAAACATCGTGATGAAACCATAGCATGGTGGTAGGGCATACCAACTTCAAATTAAAAATCTCTTGCCAGGCACCAATTGGTGTGTTCCGGCAGCTGCACTTGAGTGCCAATCTTCCACTAGGTTTAGCGTGTTACCATCTTGGGCCACATCATTAATTAAGAACAGGTAAGATTGTGGCCAAAACGTGATATAAACTATAAAAAAAATCAGAGGAGGTATAAAAATAGTCAGAGAAATTGAGGTGTAAGTTAGCTTGATATGGACATGTCATGAGGACGATCAAGGTGGACGGGTATAGAAGTAAAGAAAGACCGAAGAAGGTATGGATGGTTAGCGTGAAGAATGATATGCTTATAAAAGTAGGGTATACTGAGTGACAGTGGATATAGTGTAGGAGGAAAACGTGTTGTGCCGACCCTACTTAAGTGGGATAAGGGGTAAGAAGAGAAGGAGAAGTCATATTTATGTTACAGTAAGAAATATTAGTGTCTAGTTAGTTTGATCTGGCCAAGGGACTAGGTAAATTAGTTTATTGAATAGCCAATAAAAATAGTTCACCCGTCAGTTAACAATAAACTCGTACGATGGATTATATAAGACCCAGTAATCTCTTTTTCTTAAATAGAAAACTTCTTTAGCACCATTGTGATTTGAAACTTGACGAAACGAAAAAGCAACAGTAAAAAGAGATAACCATATACATTTATAGGATTTAACCTACGAGTAAATGAGTTAGAATACATTTCCATTATGCACGGTTAATGCAAGTACTGATTTTCATAATTGTGATCATCATCAGATTGGCCTAGTGGTGTGAGAAGACCGACCTTCATACGCAGTACGCACCAATGGTCGATAATTCGAATCCCGCTGATTTAGGATATTTAAAAATATTTTAAAGAACATTTTTTATTCTGCAGGTTTTTCTTCTGACACTTGTGAACTGCTGCATACATATTTATTTTTTTAATAATTCAGAGGTACAAAAACATAATAAAATATATATCCTTAAACAAAGTCAGACTATAAAAAATGTGAAACTGTTTCCATTACGCGAACATATTCAATCTTTCTCATACTCGCACGAAAAGAAAGTACGTGACAAGAATTGTTTGGGGTTACATGTTGCGTCATAAAATGTGTTCGTTTTGAGGTCTCAGGTCTTGTGGACAGTGAGGTCCAGCGTCGGAAATATTTCGCATTTTTTTTAATATATATTATTACATAACTGTTTAATAGTCGTTGATTAACATAAATAGGAGTCACACCCATTTATTTAAGAATACACGTTTTTAAAATAATTTTGCAAATACTAATGCCGTTGGGTTAGTCTAAATAGGTAGGTTATATTTATCCCTTATATCTTAATACGACAAGATTTGTTGTTCCCTTAAACTTATATCAACACTAAATAGTTATACTCCACGGTTTCAACATACATACATAAATCACGCCTCTTTTCCAACGGGGTAGGCAGAGACCACGTCCTTCCACTTGCTACGTTGATGAGAAAAAATCATACCCCTTTAAGCATATCCTAAAAATCCATACGAAATTACAGCTTTCTAGTACTAAGGATCTCAGAGCTAAGCCGTGGACAGACAGACACACATGACAAAACTAAAAGGTTTCTTGTTGACTTCGGATCCCTAAAATTTATAAAATATTATCGGATTATTACTTTATCTTTATTGTATAATATAAATTATACGATTTATGTTTATAACTTTTTAAATTAAAGAAATCATAATAAAAGGTGTAAATAAAAGATTCTATAACAAGGGTGGCAAGTTTAAAGAAAGCGCCGCGGTTCGTCAAATGAAATTCGCGTGACAAAGTTGTATCAGAATTAATGTATTTTTATTACTCTAAGTTATATTCATTGTCATTAAAACTTCCGAAGTTCATAAATAGCTCCGTAAATAAATATTATGTTCTCGAGAATCGCGTGCCTCGTGGGATCGTGGGATATCCACCTTTCGACTTATCATAACCAAGTTTTACTGTTTCTAAATAATTTAGCGTTGTATTTATTTAGTAATCTCATGCAAGTTCGTACCTTTTGAGATTTATGAATATTAATATGAATTTTATTAGTAACTTGATTGAAGAGTGGAATTTTATAGATTTCAAATAGTTTTGCAAACATTTTTGCATAGTTGTTTCATATTTGGAAAAATATACCTACTTCTGCAACTTCTTTAAGTTCGTTTGTGGTCGTTTTTACTTTGTCATGAAAACGACGAACTTACTCAAGTATATTTTCTTTTTAATATGATAAAAAAATCGTATTTACAATTACTCGATCGTGTTATAAGGCGAAGTTTTGATGTTATTAATCTTAAATATCAATAAACCTTGTGGCAGAACATTTTCTATCGCTGACCTGGCCATATAGGTAGGTACCTATCTAAAAAAACTGTCGTCAAGCTAACATCATTGGATTCCACCAATAGCTCCTTATCTTGTCACATAATAACTCAATATCAGGTTATAATAGGTTGTGGTCAAACCTACCTATATTGATTTAAAAAAAAGCTTATTAAGCGCTTAGTACCTATATCGATGCAGAAACTAATAACAATAATAATAGTTATTTTTAGAATTATTTCCAAAAGTAATTAAGATTTCAATAATGAATTAACATACACTAAAACTCCGTGTAGTGTTCAAAACGAAGCAGCACCTAAAATCAAATCTTTAATATTTCATCTTTAGCAAATACCTAGAGATAAGATAGTTAGCGGTGTAACTCATTCTGTGGATGGTTTGCCCTTATCTAAGTTAAATAAAGATTTATCAGCTACCTTGCATACAGGTGACAAACAAAATACAGCCATAATCTCGCTTGATACGATATTATAAAGTAAGTGCAAACAGAGAACGGCAGCTTCCGTTACGTTAATCAGTTATCTGTTGAAATATTATTAAAGTTTTTAATATGAAACCAGGTTAACAAATTAATCTTATCATAATACGAACATGATACCAGGGTAATCTGAGATGTGTAAAAATTTACTAATTAGGTCATATTTACTTTTTACATTGGTTTTCACTTTTACATCGGTAATTAATATACTTACCTATTTGGAAAGATTTTATTATGTAAGATATTAGACATTTATTCATCTTAATCTGAATAAAAATATTTTCAATTATAATAATAAATGTTGTTTCTAAATGAATGCTAAATTTAAGTAACAGATTATATTCAACACAAACGACAGACTTTACCAAAGGTTTTTGTAAATTTAGCATTATATATAACAAAATAATAATTAAAAAACCAATCCAAATCTTGTATAAATAAAAAATGTAACAAATAGAGGCGCGACCGAATTTGATACTTAGATAATATTATATGTAAGGTAAAATTTTGTTTGTTACGCGGATTTTACTTTAGGTATTTATTATGGAACTCCGTTCTGTAGTATCAAATAAAAATAGTAATCCATATAAATGTTTAATATGGAATGGCTTTCATAAAACAAACTGTAAGAATATTTTTAATAAATTGTTAGAATTTATAACACCGCGGTTCAAAATTTAAAGTTACGGAACATTCAACATTTTTACTTTATTTTTTGGAACCCTTCATTTAATTATTAGAAATGAAACAGACGTGCATTTTGAAATACTATCAAAAAACCTTCTGATAGAATTATTACGGTATTCATAAAAATATGTAACAATGGCCTGATTTAACAGCCAAAATAATTCAACGATTCGATGACAAATGTAACTGATTCATGGAACCCTGATAACTTTTCCACGGAGCGGAATCGTATTAAATAGCTTCTTATATAGGTAAATATTAAGACTAAATCGCTACCGTAGAGTGAGAATTACATGTCTAACAAAAACAGATTTTCTAGAAAATGATAATTCAGTGATTTGTTCGATAAAAGCGGCAGTAAGTTTTACCGTACTACAAAATTTACTGTCCATGTTTTATATTTGCAACACTGATACAGTGGTTATCTCTCGAGTCTATTACTGAGACCTCGTGAGACTTTGGCTCTTTTTTATGGGAAATGTCTAAAAAAATTATCTAAGTTTTGTCTTTACTGACTTTTGAAATTTAGCTGTTATTTGCTTTATTTTTTAGTATAGTTTTGATACCAACTATACATCAGAGCAGGGTTAAGACCAAATAGAGCTTTATGCCACAGCAATAAAGTCAATTTGGATAAAAGTGTAAAATTATCTAAATCTCCCACTATGGCTTCTCTGATTTTACGGGAGCGAAATATTTAATGACATGATTAATATTAGATCATATAATGTTAATACTAATATAAATGTGGAATGAAAGCGATCTTCGTTTTATATTAATCGCAAACCAACATACACAGAAAGTTGTATACATACTTCATTGGCAGAAGACCAATTCATCAATCATAACCTTCTGACCGACTTTTTTGTTAGTGTTGTATGATCATAATTTTATCTACACAAGGGAAACTGCTTCTAGTATAACTTATAATATAGAATATTCATAGTATGCTTTATGTACGTAGATACATAGTACCTACACTAGATACATAGTTACTATAAATGTTTGTAAACTAGAATTCTCTTCAAATAAAAAACTTCAATATTAAATTTTGATGACCTCAGTACGGAAGCAATGTGTGTTGAATAGAATTATGAATGAACATAGCGTTTCATCAAATATGTAATAACTATCTATTGTACAGTAGCTCTTATTCGATTGCGTTAAGGTTCATGTTAGTCTTAGGGTCATTCGTTTGAATTATGATGTCATAGATACTTCATCCTTGATACATAGCATTCCGGGCACGGCTTTAATAGATACAATTCACATAAAAAGGAGACACAAGGATTCATGTTGTTTTGAATAATTAATAAAAACCGGAAGACAAATTTGGTCGATGAACTCGTGATTAGGAAAAATATGAAGTTTAATAAAACCACAGGAAGCTAACAATAAATTCTGAGTCGCTGACCCCGTGTGTAGCATATTACACCTAATTCTGTTATGCGAAACGTGTTATGTTACTAGCAAATTTACATTTTGTAGTAAAAAAAACAACATCTAATACAGTAGGTAGTTTTTGTGTTAAAATATAATTTATTAATTATCTCGAATTTCTATAATGCACTTCCATGAATGTCCAATATTAAATATTTTAATGTAAGAAACCGAAAATACCCTTACATTTGCAAGAATTTCTTCACTCATTTCTAACCCGAGACGGTCGGCCTCGCAGTAATGTGGGAAAAATGTCGTTCAATTTATTCCCAAATTTTAGTCTCGACTGGTCCCTTTTTGTTACCATCTGCGCGTCTCGTCGACCCGAAAGTCCAGACAGCTCCACCCTAAAAACTGTTTAGATGAGATTCTTATCCTTTCACTCGCCAGTCAAATCCCGTATCGTTATCTCATTCTAAAAGTTCGAGCGGCTAGGACCTGTCGCCTGTCTCTTTTTGCCCCATGTATGTGCTTGGATTGTTCTATCCTTTCTGACTCGTAGTAATTCGTGTATTTCCGCTTCCCACACGAGTGGCAGCCATGTTTGGCGGGACTGTCAAGTCAACGCCAGTTTGGCGCGTATCAAGCAGGATGAACAAGGTCGGTTTCCATCACTGGAAGCTTTTTATTTAATCTGCTACATTGAATTATGTTGAAGAGTGCTTTTATCTTTTGACACACGCTTTATAAATATTAATAGTTTATGTGGAAAATCATTTCAGATGGCGCCGCGCCGGCCGCAGCACTGAGCTATGAGGACAGGAATATAGATTCACAGAAACGACATGTAAGTTGTCTTTAATAATTAATACTATTCTATTAAAAATTGTGATTAAAATTGTTTCAAATATCAATTGTCACATTATTGATTTCACATATCTCCAAAATAGGGTGCACGCCCTAATAAATAATGTTAATCAATTAGCTACTTATTTATTTGTAATACTTTGATATAGTAATTTTTAATATCTACTTGACTATACTTATATGTGATAAAGGCAAAGCGATGATGGTTCAGTAGAAATGCGCTCGCACATGGCGTCGATCAACGTGGATTCGAATCCTATAATGAGCTTTTCGGTGAAGGTAAACACCGCGACGAAGCCACACTACCTACTTACCACTCTCAAGTTGAGATATATCGCCAACTAACCTATTTATATATATATATATATATATATATATATATATATATATATATATATATATATATTATTTTATTATTATTATTATAGAAAAGGTGTTTTATTTTTATACTGCTTTTTAATATACATTTTACAATACTATAGTTTTGTTATGTTGTTATTGTAACAATTCGCAGTTTGGTCATAGCCAATTTTTGTTGTCTAAATATATTTCTATTGAAAGAAAAGAAAAGATGCAAATGCAATAAAACCCATAGAAATTATTGAAACTCACAAACAATAAATTCTGAGTTTACGGAACACGTAACAAAGCGTGCCCGTTAATTGCTTAAATACGAACAAACTTTCTGGGTCGGCATTTATTAGCACTATAACTGAAGGTTCCTCCATTACTCATTGCTTCTGGTATGTCAGTAGAGTACTTTTAAAAGATTCCATAATAAAAATACTTTGTCGCGATGACGTACTTGTTTCTTATTCAGCATCTTTCAAATAATGCAATATAAATAAAATATGACGTTTTAATTATATTGCATAATATGTGATAAAAAAGTTATGATTATAATGATGTGAGTGCGTTTACACTTAGGTATATCTATCAAGTCGCAGCTGTGCAAACGATCTAACAAACTATTGTCTAGTAGTAATCAAATTCAATAACATATTCAAATGACTTCTTTATAACCGGTCACTCAGTATAACAAATACGTAAAATATTTGTGTTCCATGTCAAAAACTATTTTTATTAACATATTATTATCTAATTCATTCAGTTAAAAAATCGTATATAATTATTACGCATAATATTTTAAAAAACAAATTAAATGTTAATCCTCGATTGCCTTATATAAACTACTTCAAACATACAACTGCTTGAAGTAGGTAAGTCATTGTTAACTGAATATTATACCTTGGGGTTATATATTAATGAATAATATTAATGAATATCTACCAGTTTACCACTAACTTCTAAGTAGAGTATATCTTAAAAATTAATATATACGTTTATTAACACTTTAGAATAGTTCTGTTTTATTAATGATTCCAAAATTCTGCCCGTGGTTAGAAAATACATAGCATCTCCCATGCAAACAGGCAACAATTATGCAGTATGGACTAACGAAATGTGTAAATGGAGCAATTACCGGCGCTTATGTAGGCTAGTGTACAATTAGTGGCTTACTAATAGTTTTCATCACCGATAGTTTCAAGCGATTCACCGTGTTCTCACCTATCATACCGAGATTGTCTCTCGTTGAGTACACACCGTTTTTTGTTGGTTAAGATTCTTCTTTTCCAAACATTTTGTGGTCATTTTAATGTAAATATAATTTGTTAGTTATCTCAGTGCCCATATTACCTATCAATGATTTTGTGGTGAGTTAAATTTTCCACTTATGATTGTTTGTTTAGATTTTTAATCGCATATTTTAATATCTTGTTATTAAAGTAATATAATTATTAGTAATGTAATATATTGTTATAGTAAGCAAATTTTGGATTAAGATTAATTAGGTGCTACTAGAGCTAACACAGGATTCTGCACTGAAATCTATTACTTGTCTAATGCCCTAATAATGTAGGTACGCAATAACTTTTATTAAGATTAATTTTATTCTACTATGTTTTTATGCTTATACGCTTCCTCTGGAATGTTGGTATAATTATATTTACTGGTAGAATTTTAGAATACTTACATAGAAAGTTTTGATGTATACGAAATCCAAATTAATGTTTTAAATATGAACGAATTCGTGTCTCCGGACTATTTTATGTTTTACATAAAATTTATTTTAATTTCGGTTGAACCATTATAATTCTTACGTCGAAGAAAATAAAAGTCCACCTCTCATCATATTTTTTCTTTCATAAAATGTTTAGTACCTACCTAATGGTTTTATGTAATTTAATGTCTGGGATAAAATGGAAATTACTGTAAATAAAAGAACTGGGAAAATATTTCCATGTATTCGTAAACAAATTTTATGTTGATTAATGAATTAAACAAAGGTTTCTTGTGTTTATAGTCTTTAAATTGTAATTGGTTGAATCTTTAAAAATTATCGATTTCTTCGTACACTATGTATTCTTATAATCATAACTTATTTAACATCTTTCAGACATAAATAAGTACCACATAGTAAATTTTTTTTTTAAATCACTTCTGGTCAAGACGTATAATGCAATAAAATACATTAGGTACTTATATCTTTAAAATATTTTTTATTCAAATTTCAAATTTTTGAATTTATAGCTTCAGACATTAGAAATATTTAAATTTATATAATCGGTAAAATTATATTGTGGCCTTAAATATAAGTTAGCGATTCTTATATCATCTAATGGGAATTTATGTATCCTTTGAAAGCATTTTTCAGTCTGTCCTTGGGGAATGGGGAATAATTTTCATACATTGCTTATAATTGCCTTGTGTAAATTAGTAGCGCTTGAAAGTTCGCTCGACTTACTCCAGGGTATTCACTAATCGATATTGATTACCATTGGTTGTTTGCATTGTCTATGTACGACGGAATTGCATTAATTCTTGGTTATGGATATTAGCTTTGAATCCTTTGTTTCTTATCACTGTATACAAAAGTATTAAAAATTAGATTAATATTAGGAATACACAATTGAAGTATATTATGAAAATTAGTACAAATTAAGTAAAATTTATTCTTGCAAAGTGACGTGTAATAAAAAGATATTCCAACTTGCCTGGCAACTAGTGGGCTGATCAACAGATTTGTTAAACAGCTGCATGGAGTTCTTACAACCAAATAAGAAAGAGCTCTTTTAATGTTTAAGATCCTATGAATAAATGGTGTTTATTGTGAATAGGCAACTGGGTAGGGGAGGTCAGAGGGAACTAGTGTCGATAAGTGGGAGGTCTGAGCCATTCATTCCATCCCAGGTCGGGGGCGGCGCTCATTACCCGTGTCCGGAGTGCGCGCATGCGCGTCCTCTGACCCACTTGCCTCCGTCGCGCCGCCGCCGCCGCGCCGGGCCGGGCGGATGGCGACCTCGTTATATCAAGGTTGGCGAATCACCAACGGGACGAATTCGCGGGTAGCTCAGACTTAGTGACGCGCCGGACAGTTACTAGACTAGATAAACAGGGAACAAGAACAAAATTTATTTTGGAATCGATGCCGTTCTTTGATTTATCGGTGTCGCATATCGAGAATAGATCAGAAGATTTCACGAAAAAACACAAATTTTTTAACTATCAATAGGTACGTAACACATATATATAACACAGCGTACCTACAACGAATTTCATTAGATTTCAGGAGTCGAAGATGTGATGAAAGTAGCGATCGGTGGTGATTATTTTTACTTATATCTATTTCGAAGAACCGAATATATACTTATTCGAATAAAACAGAGTTTTTTTTATTTGAATGAATCATAAAAAAAATGAGCGCACCATTTAAAAAAGCGTTAAATATACGAAGTGTTCACGTGAGTCATGGTGATGTAAGTTTTGCGAAATAAGTACCACATTATTACGTGGTTGTACAGCAAACATTGTTTTATATTGATTAGCATATGCTGTCTAAAATGTACCTATATTTTTTGATGTGTTAACAATTTCCTTCCGCTGATACGAGTACGTAATGCTAAGGAATTTTTAACTCGACTTTCTCGACTGTGTTTTACTTTCAACCTTGTCGCCTTAATGTGATCACGACTTTACTATATTATTCATTGGCGGACATTGTTTAAGGCCGTTCAAATAAGGGGCGTCCTCACTTGTCGTCGCTGTTTATTTTACTGCGCTTCGACCATAGATAACCCGTCGCAATTACGTTGATCGATTACGGGTACCTACTACATCAGCGAAATCTGTTACACGCATTATATAGTGTAAAAATTCTTATTAAAGGGTCTATATGTCTCGTAAATATAGTTGTAAATGCTCATATTCGTTGGAATCAATTGGTTATTTGCGATGAATGTGTATACTTTTACTATTAATTTTTAATTAGAAATTACTGCGAATAGTGTTGCTGTTAGTTTTGTTTTCTGTTTTTGGTTTTGTCCGATATCGAGTTCTCTCTGTGGTAATGTTTTAAATGATACATCTCACCCCATCGCGAATAGGTTAGATAACTTAAACTATGAAAATGATTAAGATCAATAAGTCAAATTTTATTTATATATTAAATGTAATAAAAAGTATTTCTACTTGGTTACAGGAGCGGTACACTCGTCAACTTGCACTTCGCACATGAAGAATCATCTAGGAAATCATCAGAGAAGTTTCTTAAATGTTATCACTTATTTAATATGTCATATATTTCATTTATATGTCATACAATTTATACTTATATTATAAAGCTGGAGAGTTTGTATGTTTGAATGCGTTAACCTCGGGTAGCTACCCAGCATGACTTTTTTTTGCGCTAGATATTCCGTTTTTGAGGAAGGTTCTAGACTATATAACTTCATGCTATGACCTTAAAGAGTGGAGTAGAAAGAGCAAAAGAAAAAAAAAAACAATATGAAACACCAAAAAGTGTACTACTCGTATAATATTTATATATACTAACACCCTATTAAACGACCTTAATATTTCAAAATAATAATGCTATAAAGAATACAAAATATGTACCCTTCATCACTAATAAAATTATTCTCTAAATTTCCAAGAAATAGTATTACTAAAAAATATGCACTCGAATTTTAGTTGCTATATTTCAATAGCTTTTTCTTTTTCATTATCATTATTTTTTAAGTTATTTTATAATCACCTAATATAATGATCCTTAGTAAAGCTAAGGAATTGTACCTATTCCAAGGTCATGTTTAAAAATCTTTACAACAAGACACCAGTTAATAACAAAATCTCCTCCAACTTTAACTTGGCTCGCCTTTCAAATAAGGAATTATCTTTGCCATAACGCCCTATGAAATTTGTCTTAAACTCATATGTTAAGTTTAAACTGCTATAATATTTAAGTAAAACTACTTCTGAAACAGTTAGTCGTCACTATTAAAATCTCAATAAAAACTGACTTATGATAAGTCCTTATGGCTAATAACGTAGTAAGTTAAAAAAAAAGACTCGTGATATAAACAGTGATAGAATAAAGGCATAGTTCGATGTCGAAAGTTCCACCGTGATATTTGTTCTCGTCCAAAAGGCTAAAGGGTGTGGTGGCATTACGTACTGGCATTCCAATTCAATCCTCAGCAGTACAAATTAATTATATCTATCCTTAGAACCGTGGTCCTTTTTATTTTGGTTAATAATATGGTCCGCAGTCACTTACGGAGGAACCAGTATAAGTTGGCACAACAGTGCGTGGGCACATAACCTGTGTTCACTATTTAGACTTTGCCACCATGATTGACTAAAAATTGAATTAAATTCGATACGAAATTAATACACAAGAATATTTAGTTCAAATTTATAAAATTCTGAACCATACGGTTATGCAAAATGATTGCCGCTTTAGTTCCTCAAACTTCCACCGCCAACTTATACTGGTGCCTTATTGCCGAAAATAAAAAAATCACTTTTTATCTCAAAGATAAAAAAACTAACTAATTAACTCATTATGAATCGACTTAAGAACATTAGCCACGGGTTCCCATAATAAAGAAAGTTATAAGACCACTTGATAACTTCTAGACTGTATTTAATAAAAATAATCACTAAATTTCAGATAAACAACTGAAACAGTATTAGCAGTTGAGGAAGCATCGATATTAGTGCCCTACATCTACCCTGTAGATCCGAATTTGTTTGAAGTCAGGCGACAAATTCGGTTCTAGAGAGGTTTGTGTGGTGCATGCACTGCGACTCGTAAAGACCCTTATGAAGAACGAAGAGTTAATTGAAACAATAATTATTAATTATAATTTTTCAAATTTCTATACCATCAATAAAATAATTGGAACAACAGTTAAATAAATTGCTCACTTAAATTATAATTTACTCCAGTGAAGCTATTAGGTAAAGCTTGTAAAAACACTTAGATACTTATGTCTTTGAATATATGTACTTCATATTAGTATACTTCATACTACTTTGTTTTATTTAAATTTCATAAAAATGTAAATAAAACCAATATCAATCCGTTTTAATATTGCTATTACTAACTAATTAGTAGGTACTTTCCATAGAATTTAAAATATTCAGAAACTACATGACGAGCCTGACGTTTTTCTACCTTTAACAATAGTCAATAACTCGACCAGAGCGCTACTTTACCTCAATTTTTTCCTGAAAACTTTTTCAGGAGCGTGACAAACTAACCAAAATAAGAATTACGCTTACGTATCCGTCGTTCGAATCGTGAGTGATGTGCTCTTGAGTTCATACAAAACTACAACAGATAAAAGGATATTCAATTTTTTCAAGTTTTCTTTCCTTCAAAATTTTATTGGAACTATTACCAGTGTAAAAATGAATTAGCTAGTTTATTATAAATATATATAATTATTAATATATATGAATTAATGAATCAATCAATATCGAATGACAGATTTAATTATTTTTTGTTTTATCCAAACATTGCCTAACAAATTGTACAGGACAAGAATCTATCGAGCATTTGATTCACTTGGTTGTCATGATAAAATTAAAAATTCATACTTTTATCTTATTTTCTTGTATTTTGTAAACTGTATTTATTAAGTTGTTATCAGTCAACGTGAATTTAATTACATCATTAAATTGAATCAATATTTAAAGATAGTGTTTTAAAATCTTCAGTTCTTTATACATCCACATTATTACAAATGTACCGATATTATCATCATTTTTGATTCATTTGTAGATTATGTGTATGTAGTCGTTAATGACGATTGGAACTGAATTTATATTAAGCACTTATATTTATTCACTTTAACTATGTTTTATATTTTATGCGATTTTAAATGTAATGTCTTTTAAATGAAAGTGTTGTTTAAATAATTATATATTTGTGGTTCATGTTAAAGCATTGTATAATTTTAACATTTTCCTGGTGATCTATGTTTTCTATACATAATATAAATCTTAACGTCTCTCTGTCTTTTCACTCGAAAACCAGTAATCTAATTTACGTGGTACAGTAACATACGAAATAAGCAGTGACGACATCGATGAATTGATTCGGAAAAAATACGCTTTTGGGGCGATTCACATTACAATATGCACATACTGATTGGTCGGAAAATTAGTTCAAGTATCATATCAAATAAGGTTTTACTGTCAATAGGTTATTATAGGGTGAATCATTACGCGACTGATAGTGAGGTCTAGAAGTGACTCCCTCTCTAAAATAATATAGTTATTACGTAAATAGTAAACATTATTTATACAGTAAAAAAATACAATCGAGTTTCTTGCCTCTATGACTAGGATATTTGCTTTACCGGTGGTAGTCTTTTGACGTTAATAAAAGATACCATCTTAGGGTCTAAATTTGACAAATGATTTTGAATGTATATAAAAATTAACGAAGCATGTAAGTTTGATAACGGATACCTGCTTGCATTACAAAGCTTAATGAGTAACCTAATTGAATTTAAAAATCATTTGAGAAACATTGTTCCAATGGTTTGCGCTTCATCTACTTCCAAAATAATAGACGGGACTCTAAGCATAAGTAGCAAAGTCTATAAACCGTAAGCCATAATGAGTCTTATTTGTCAAATTTTTGCATCCATTGTATCCCGATATAAAAATAATAAAGAGTACAATCTATGAATACCAAGTACACCGTTAATTATAATGATTACAATTAGTAATCGTAGATTAATTCAAATTAAATAAGTTAGGTAAATATCTATATAAATAAAATGATAGAGGTTTGCCTTTGTACGGGCATCGCGCAAAAACTACTGGATAAATTTGGATTCTCTTTGTTTTACTCCTTAGATACTTGGTCTTTATCGTAAGAAAATATTATGATATCTTCATTAAATAAAAAATATTAAAGTTTTAAGGAACTATGATTTTTATAAGCACTACGTGTTCAGAGTTGTGTTTACTTGCCATGGTGTTAATATAATAAACACCTCAGACGAAGTTGCGGGTGTCAGTTAGTTTAAAATATAACATCTAGTAATTACATTTATTTTTATTTCTTGTTGTTTTATTTCCTACCAATTATTTGTGAAAAAGTATGCTTCCAGAAACCAAAGTAAAAAAAAATTGAACAGCCATTTGATTTTCCTCCGACTGTACGACGATTGTATTACGGTCAATAATTGTCTAGATAATAAATTATATTCTGCTACAAAAAAAGATATTCTTTATATATAGGAACTTAAAAATAATCAAGCAAGATTATTATTAATATTTGTAGTAAAAATTATATACCTACCTACGTATAAAGGACTAACATTTCGTAGGTATCATAAAATTAGTTAAGCGATAATATGTAGCTCTACTAATAAAGTACTACTTATAAAATGCTTACAATGCTCTTGATTCCTCATCCTATTCCACACAAAATATTTTTTGATAACTTATGTTTATCAATTAACATAAAAATGTAAGTTACATAATATAAAGTAGATAATATTTTGTAAAAAAAAAGTATTCATTCTCAATACTATGTGTTTATATAAAAAAATATATTATAAGTAGCTACATATTTCAATAAATACCTACTAACATTTTAAACATGTTGTCTTATTGTACGCAATGACTGCAAGTATTTGAAGGCAAGCAGTAATTCTCCCTTACAATAAAATAAGGTTCATGATACAGTTTAGTTCGGCTTGACAATCAGAGAATAAAATCAAATTCAAGCCAATAATATTTTATTCAAATTACCTAAGAGACCTCTTAATGTCAACCGTACCACCGGTTTGCGAAAAATCCCAATCGTGAAGAAATACGATTGGATTTATAAAATATTCTTTTCAATTGTTTTGTTTTCATTGTACTTTTTTCTAGTGACTATTCAACTTTTTTAAATCCTTCGACTTCTGCAGTACTATATTTTACTTATTTATCTAGTTTAAAGTAAGGTTCAACTCTTCGTCGTTGCATCTTATATTCCTTTATATCAATTTTAAAATTAACAATGAGTACATGAAATTGTCGAAAACGAATTCGTTTGTTCAATAATTAGTTATTTCAATAAATAAATTTCGGATCAATAGTATAGCTTGCACTTCTCATTCATAGATGGCGTGCAACTACAAAGTATTAGTTCACTATTTGCCACTAGATGACATTAGTTATTAAACAAAGTCCGACGAAAAAATATCGTAAAAAAATATGTACATATTAATTTATAACATAAATTTGCATTTTAACTTTTACGTTACCGTCACAAATAAATAGATTTGAATGGTGTTTTTTTATACTACTATGGCGGCAAACAAGCATACGGCCCGCCTGTTGGTAAGCGGCTACCGTAGCATATGGACGCTTATAATACCATAGGTATCAACTAATGCGTTGCCGACCTTGAACCCCCTACCCCAAGGAGCTCTAGAAACCCTACTCACCGCAGGAATACAACACAAGGTTATTTGGCTGCGATCTTATGTAGGGTGGAGGTATTCGTCCAGTCGGGATGCCCCAAGTAGAGTTCATCTCCAAAGAAATTTTCTCTCCTCTCCTCTCTCTCCTGTTTATTTTATTTAGGTACTATATAGTTGGTCCTACCACCGAAATATCCATCAACAGTCATAGTCGTCGTGAAAGCCATTTCAGAGTTGAAACTAAATCACAAAATTAAAAATAACAACAAACCATGCACCACAACATAAAGAACGCAAAGCGCCCCTTGGTACCAGGAATCCAGAGGTACCTACCTACAAGAAGTCGGGAAGATTAATGATGAGCGCAGGGCAGCAGACAACCGCGCGGCCGCGTTTGACAAGCGCAGGTGCGCTATTTTCATAATTGGCCCGACCCGCAGAACGCGCCCTTTCCAATTGCCACAAAATAGTTACTATTTTCTGGTAAGATATAAAATGTCAACTAGTGAAATACACTGGACCCGCAAAGAAAAAGGGTCGGTTAGAAAATCTTCAATATCTTCAAAAGTATACCTGACCTAGCTTTATGAAATAAAGACTAAATTAAAGAATATTTAATGCCACATAAAATGTATAAAACCTTTTAATTTATTTTTGATAATTGTATAAAAAACTGAAAATGTAAAATAATGGTCGTTTTTGTATTTAATACCAAAAAATTCAAATCAATTATTTCACGTTTGTTTGAATTTTGCAATAAAAAAGTTATAAATATGGTGTCTCGCCTTATATATTTTATTATTCTGAAGTCATCATTTCGTTAACCCCTGAAGAATGTACCAGGATCTGAAAATGCTTGAAGATGGGCACAGTCAGCGAAATACAGCGAGAACTGTTGGTGTGACTCTACAGTTCAGCAAGTACTCCAGCGTGTCCATGAAACTGGATCCAACCTTCCAAGACCAGGAACAGGCCGAACAAGTTGCACGACGGCGCAGGAGGATCGCTATATGGTGTCAACAATTTTGAGAAATCGCTTTCTTACTGCTGTTTAAGTAAAGAATCATCATTAACGAGCTGGAGGAAACAATTTGAGTACGGATACAGTAAGACGGCGTCTAGCTGAAGCAAATCTAAAAGCCATTAAGACCTGCAAATGGCCCAAAACTAGAAAGACAACACAGAAACTCAAGGTTGAGTTATGGTAAAGAACACGAGAATTGGACTCTGAATGACTGGTCAAGAGTTATGTTTTCAGACGAGTCTAGATTCTGTTCGCGGAGGCAACACAAAGTACTAAAATGCGTGAAAACGGCACATCTGTAACCAATTTACATTTACGTAAATACTGGAAAACTACACGTTTTTATTTATTTTACATTTATTAAAAATAAAAAGGTTAGATTCATTTTTTATTTATTTAAGTACATTAATATATTCTTTAATTTAGTCTTTATTTCATAAAGATAGATCAGGAGCTTTTGAAGTTATTGATGATTTTTTAACCAATCCATTTTTTTTTGCGGTCTAGTTTAGATTTTAAAGTTAATTAATATGCGGATTTTACATAATATCTTAAAGCTAAAGTAAATATAAATATACGACGTCGACGAAGTTGCAGCGGTATGCTGTTCAGCGGTAGAGCATTCTCGGACACTACGCCCATCGAACGTGGGCTATGAACCTTACCTACAATGATTTTTTACCTTTACGAATAAAAAATTCCCTTAAAATCTTAGCTTCCTCATTTGTAGGATGACCCTACAACGTGAATGAGCGTTTGGTAAAGAAAATATATCATAAGGGGAGAGCAGATTATTGTTCTTACCAGGGTTAGCTACTAAGTACCATCAAGTTGAAAAATTGTCACAAAAAAACACATAGGCTCGTATCGGAGTGTTCGGACAGCCGCCCTTGAGAGCGAGCTCTCGGTTCTCCGGTTATATCTTCATTTAAAATCAGGTGAAGTTGAAAGCGATAAAAAACTGTCGGGCATTAGGTCCGCTTGGCTAGCTCATCAAGTTGAAAATCTGTTGCCATATAGATAGATAAATGGCACAGGTGTGTTACGGCATTTGAACGCCAGTCCCTCTCTAGGCTTAACTTTCAACCTTCTTAGGCCACGACGTCACTTAACATTGGGGATGGTTTTTAACCTTTTTTATATATAAAACCTTTATTTAACCTATTTTTACTTTATGAAAAAGTTGTTTACCTAGTGCAAATAGCAAAATTCCGTCAATTTTGTGTTTAAATATCATGTAAAATATTAAGAATAAGAAAAAATTTGATTTCTATCAGATAAGAATATGGCTCAAACTCGATGTAGACATAATGAAAACCAGTCATGGTGTGTTTGCCATAGCAACAGTCTCGATTATGCAGCTCCATCTAGTAGAAATCGCCATGAACTACTTATAAAGACACTAACTTTACAGTTCAAAATCAACCAACATCGACTAAAGATGACCCTATACTATTGGTATGACCTATTCCTTTTTTAGAAAAACTATATTAGGCATGGAAATTATAGGTATTGTAATATTATCTATACATATAATAAAATTTAAGACACTACAAACAGATTGTTATGTGAAAAGGGTTTTTACTAAATGCATATGAAAGTATCTATACACGATACCAATAACAAATAACCCATTTTTATAATATTTATCTGTCTGTCGGTTTAGTTGGACCGATTTTCACGGGACTTTCACTGGCAGGTAGCTGGTTTTATAAGCAATAACTTTTATTTCGAAAAATAATTAGGGTTCCGCACAAAAAATAAAAAAAACTTTTTTAGTATTCCACGCGAGTTGAGCCGCGGGCACAGCTAGTTATAATAATAAAATTACCTAATATCAGCCTATAAATGTCCCATTGCTGGGTAAATGCCTTTTAACAAGGGAAGGTATGGGCTTAAATCACCACGCCAGCATACGACGTATTGGCGATTTCAAACACCATGAAATCAACAGTACTATATTTTTTCCACATACAGTGGTACTACAAGATCATTTCCCTCAAGCGTTCAGGTTTCCTCACGATGTTTTCCTTCACCGTCAGCCGGTAGCGTTACCAATTTGTCATAGCAAATGTACGCGAATTTCGAAAGATTCGTTGGTACATGCCGGGGTTTGAACCTGGGGATATCGAATGGATATTCCACTTGTCTAAGCCACCACGACTTTTTTAATAAATATTACTGTATCGCTGTTCAATTATTATTTTTATCTTGGCTATTTCACCAGCGTTAAATGAAAACCAGCTATATTCTACCTGTGACGACATGGTAGCAATAATTGTTGGCATCGGTGGATTTATTTCCGCCTGCTACATGTCTTTCCTTTTTAGTTGTTATAAAAACCATGTATGGTGACTCCCACGCAGACGAATTTTTTAACAGGCTTTTGATATTCGCTAGTATTCGACTGTTAAAAATTCAAAAATTACTTCTAATAATATCTAGTTTTTTTAGGTACATTTTTATAAAACTGTAGTTGCTAGTTTAGACTAAAGGCATAAGCTTCTTATAGCATAAATAGTTGTGCCCGCGGCTCTGCTCGCGTGGACTAGTAAAAAAGGTTTTTATTTTTTGTGCGGAACCCTAATTATTTTTCGAAATAAAAGTTATTGCTTATAAAACCAGCTACCTGCCAGTGAAACTCCCGTCAAAATCGGTCCAACTGAACAGTCAGACAGATAAATATTATAAAAATAGGTTATTTGTTATTGGTATCGTGTATACTTTCATATGCATTTAGTAAAAACCCTTTTCACATAACAATCTGTTTGTAATGTCTTAAATTTTATTATTAAACCCTAATTATTTTTCTAAAATAATAGTAGTCTAAGTAATACCTTATAAGATCAGCTATCTGCCAGTGAAAGTCCTGTCAAAATCGGTCCAACAGTTACGGAGATTACCCGGAACAAACAGACAGACAATAATTTAAAAAATGGGTTTTTGTTATAGTACCGCGTATACTTCCATATGCAATTACTAAAAAGCTGTTTTGACATTACAAATAGACACTTCATTTTTATTATATATAGACGATAACTTCATATTTTAAAATATAACTACATGTTCCTACAACATATATTTTCGCTACACATAAGATAGAACATGTTCAATAACACAGCGCTAATTCAAAACAGTCACACACGGTGTCAAGTTTAAAGGCACGAAAATCTGATAGATCCAGGGTCTCGTTTTATGTAAAGGCGTGTAATGAGTACTATTAATCATACAGGTCCTTAAACACAGCCGTTTTAACGTTCAAGAACAACTTGACACACGGTCGAGGATCTTAAGCCTTACCTACATCTGCGCCAAAACTAACGACTTGTTGGGGGTTATAAAAAATCTGAAACTAAGTCTCTATTAGTGTTTAATCGTTGCTCATTTAATTCGACATTTATCGTAAGCTAAATAAATGAATGGATAACCGTATGAGACAAATAACTAGTAATGTTGTAATGTATTATCGCATCTCAATTTGTTAGAAAAATCTTTGCAAGAAATAAAAAAAATGGATTTATTTAAAATATTATTCGAATCTGGATTATGATAGAAAAATAAAGGTTACTACCAAATTTTAAATAAAACTACAAGTGCTGGTATTGTAACTGGGACATATTACAAAATTTTAGATATTATTAATACCTATATAAATTTATATCACAATAAATAGAAACAATATTTCATCTTTGTAGACATTATATCAGCAGAATATTGCACAACATAACGAAAGACTAAAAATCAACACCTTTTAAAAATTGTGTAACTGAACGAAAGCATTGAAAGCAGGAAGGGCCGCGTCAAAAATTACTATTATACCCCCGACACATAATTAATGAACTGCTTATTCAAATACATTTAAAACTATTATTCATGCCGTTTACGTTTGAAATATTCCGACCGTTTCTTTGAAAGGTCTCCTTCGTGTTATTAATTTAAAAAAATGTTGCTAACCTTATGCGATTTTAAATAGTTCAGACATGAGGCTTATCAAATTTGGAGAGTAAATATTTTTTGACAAAGGACTGTATAAAAAAATCTTGTATATGTACTTCTTGTTCTCGTGTTCGTTATCTATACATATAATGAAATTGATGTGTCTATCTGTAATGTCAAAATAACACCTTTTTACTGAATACATATAAAGGTAATATTACCTACGCCAAAAAACAATTTTTAAAAATTGTGTCTGTGTGTCTGTTTGTTCCGGCTAATCTCTGAAACGGTTAGGCCTAATTTGACGGAACTTTCACTGGCAGATAGCTGATGTTGTAAGGAATAACTTAGACTACTGTTATTTTAGAAAAATAATTAAGATTCTGCGCAAATAAAATAAGCCTTTTCAGTAGTCCACGCGAGCGGAGCCGCGGGCACTGCTAGTTCATATCCTATGATTAACTTTTTTATAGAATAGTATTAGAGTACCTATATTTACTATGTCTTAAAACTAACATTTTAATGAATTGGCGATAGTGGTCTTAAAATGTAATTTCGATTCCTAAACTTTATTAGATAATTTAAGATGTTGAGGAATTTTTATGTCTTTAAAGTACCTATAGGATACCTAAAGTTTTGAAAAAATATCTCTGTCTGTTAATATTCTACTCACAAATTTAATTTTATGCAAAATATGTCGCATGTATTTACTATAGACTAGAATATAAGAAAATATTTTCAACGTTAGTCAGTTAATTAATATATGACAATGAAAGAGCTAAAAAATTGTATAAGTATGAATTTGTAGTAAAATACATAATAATAACACAGTTCTACAAAAAAAAACTTTTTTTGTATGTTGCCCTGGTACGTATCATCGCAAATTTTTACGTTTTCAAGTGCCCAGATTACAAATATATTCATGAAAGTTCTTAAATTGCTCGTATTTTCATGATTTTTCAAGATCTAAAAGTGATGGAGAAAAGGTATCAGTGTCGATTGGATTGTCACATGATAGCAGATTATTTATAAAAGAAAAGCTCATAAAAGGCGTTTTATGGAAATATAATATATATTCTCGACATTTTTCTCTTTATTTACTTCGATGTATCCTAATTTCTCAAAACATAACTGACATTATAAATATATCTGTTATTATTTTTCTCGTTTTTTGATTTTTGTAATTCAAAATGAAAATAAAGAATTAAAAGAAAAATAAGAGCAAATCTTACAAAATCATTGATAGTTTCATGAATTGTGTGCATAAATAGACCCAAAATCATTTTCATATCTAGGGCAACAAAACCACTGTAGGCCAGTGTAATTAAATATAATTTAATAAAAAAATATATGAAATACTATGAATAAAGCTTAGATTAACGAGTAAAGCTGTAATCATCTTGTAAGACGACGGCCAAGTTAACAAGAAAATACCAACGAAAAACAAAACTCAGCACGTTTCCGTATAAGAAAATCTTGTCTACTGAAAATGGAGTTTGGTTCATCTTACACATTTCCGTCCAATATCTCTTGACTTCAAAACATATATAATACCATCTCGAAGAATAGGAGAAGAGAAAAACCGTGAGGTCAACGAAAATTGGTGAGATAAGATTTTCGGGGATTCGTGCGCTGTTTTTTCCTGCATTTCTTTTGCTACTTTTCGCCATTCGGTTTCCCCGCCCCCGGGCGCCCGTTTTTATTATTATTTCACCAGACCTTTGAGCAAGGCGAATGGTGCTCTGTTATTCGTCGGATCATTCACGGGTTCAGTCACATTGAAATGGATAACGTTTTTCGATTAGCGAGCGTTGTTTGCGATTGTCGCCTTTTTTGATGGCACAAGACACTACTGATATTTTTTTCAAAGGGTTAAAAATACGCTTATATTAATCTATATCTACTAATAGGTAATATCGGGAACTACAGAACTAATTCCGAATATTTCATACAAAACGTAGTTCTTCTGAGTTATTATATAGGCTAATTTTGATTCCTTTTAAAGTTTATGTTACGGAACGAACGCTAGTATAACATAATGATTATTGAAAATTTATTCACATGATGGAAACGTTTTTTTTCGATTTTACTATGCATTACACTGTTAGCCATAAGGACCATGAAGCCTCAGACGGCTTTTACAGCTTCACCGGGCTTGGAGGCGTGCGCTTAGGGAACTCAGTCGCGAATGCGTGTCAACAAGCGAATGGTTCCAAGGTGACCGAACCTCGACTTATATGCAAACATCCATAAAATTTACAATACAGTTGCAAGTATACTTTACCCGATGATAATACGAGTTACAGTCCAAAAAAATAAACATTACCGTAAATAAAACATATAGAAAACATTTGTATTAGTAAGAATGTGATGCATAGTAAGTTTTTTATTAACATCATTACATACATAGTATAAAACAAAGTCGCGTCGCTCTGTCCGTCCCTATGTATGCTTAAATCTTTAAAACTACGCAACGGATTTTGAAGCGGTTTTCTTTAATAGCTAGAGTGATTCAAAAGGAAGGTTTATATTTATAATACATGCATAATATTGTAGAGAAACACTGATAAATTTAGAGGTTTCTAGTGTGATGTCGTAAATAAACACATTTTTTGCGCTTACATTGCAAACGCTGGCTGAACCCCACGAGATAAATCAAAATAATGTAATACAGTATTGTACACCTTAAAAAGGTCAACAAAAAAGTCCGCGATGGTATATGTCTATCTCTTAAGGATAACCCACAATAAACATTTTTTATCCTTTACATTTTACGGGAAAAAATGGCTTATTCCGCATTAATTCTTATCCAATTAAGTAGCTTAAATACACTGTCCATTTAATATAGATCAATATAGCCCTTTACAGCATGTAATTTAAATGTATATTCCCGAAGATATAACAGATTTAAAAAAGTAGGGAAGTGCGGCGGTACCGACCCTATATACCATGGTCAATTATATGTCGCTCTTTCAAGAGTAACCTCTAAACAAAACATGTTTGTATTGTCTAATGACAAAAAAGCTGTAAATGTTGTTTATAAGGACATTCTGTGGTAGGTACATTTAGTATCAGCATTGCACCCGTGCGAAGCCGGGGCGGGTCGCTAGTAAAATACAAAATAACAACTGTTTCCATATCGACATCCCATTGCAACGCTGCACAGCGAACTTTTAATCAAGTCCTGGAGGAACGATTTACTTTGTCCTTTGATTAAACAATACACAGAAGAGACAAATGCACACTTCTATCTTTCGACACATCCTTACCTATTATATGTAATTTTTGTTAATGTATTCATATTAACAAAAATTTGAAAACCAAAAGGATGTGTCGAAAGATAAAGTGTGCATTTGTCTCTTCTGTGTATTTTTTAATTGAAGCACAAAGTAAATTGTTTTATTGACTTTTGCATTTACTAATTTACATAATAAATTCGGTTTTATCTCAGATGTCCATGTTTTGTAGCTTCATTTTTAAGTTTTATAACAAAAGAAGTGGAAGTTTGTGTTTGTTAAAATTGTAATTTAAAAATTGCCAAGTGGATGTCGGGTCACGCGAATTATAGGATTCCGTAGTTGGCCGTCACTTAGAGAGTAACGTAAAGTAATTTTTAATAGAATTTATACGAAATTACTTCTTTCAGTACATTTTATAAGCTGGTTAACTATTACTCGTTAACTTGTAAAGCCTATATAGCTGTACTAGTTTTCCTTTTAACTTCATTATATACCCTACCGCTGTGGATTTTTTCACATAACCAAAAACATCCATTTAGCTGATGCGGGGTACTTGACTCTAACAAAAATTAACAGTTTAAAGCTTAATATTTCGCAAACGGATTCCTAAATCGAAAAATGGTTTTCATACACGCACAATATTTTTGAACGACCTAGCCAACGATAACCCACACTATGAGATAGACGAGAAAAAAAATTATCCCTACTTTACGTGTAGGATGGTAGCCTACAATTTTTTTTCAAGATTTTTTTTACATTTTTGTCGGCGTTATTAATACCAAATTACAGCTTTCTAGTACCTACTAAGAATGTCTAAGCTTAGCCGCGGACAGAGAGATGGACATGGCGAAACTATAAGGGTTCCTTGTTAACTTCGGAACCCTAAAAACTTATAATGATGTTGTACTATTGTATTTTATTGATGAATATCTTTTTACCTTAATACATTTTATACTATTTTGGCGTAGTAAAACAAAAATAACTACGAAAATGTAACCCGAGTGACGACAACATGGTAAAGTTATAGTTATATGTTAATAATAATGTAAATTCATTTTACTGACATTTACTTTTTTATTGCGAAAAAACTGTGTAAAAATAAATAAATTTTAATCAAATGTCACATTTCCGTTAGCTCTCAATTTTACACTCTACTAAATGCAACAAAATTAGAATAATTTAAAAAATTGGAGACATAACATTGTTTTAAAGGCTATCGAACTTACTTAGGTATTAACGTTGATTAAATAAAATCAATGCTTATTGTTAGCATTGATTTTTTTATAAACATGGTTTAGACAAAGAGAAAAATACTTTAATCAGTGTTTGAATGTTTGCTGATTTTTATAAGTAAAGTAGTAAATGATTCTTATGCCGCATCTGCAAAATACCTACTACTAATCTTTGAGCATACCGTGGCCATAGTCGTCGGGCGGCGCGGCGCCCGTCGCGGTCCGCACTCCATTAATCACAACATTTAGCTGCACGCTCAGTACACACCACAACTGTAGCAGCCAGTTGTACACATTCACAGGATACAGTACGCAGTTACACAAACGTGGCATATACCGTCAAGAGTATATTTCATGTTTAGGTTTGAATATGAAACGCGATCAAAACATTTATCGTGTTATCACCATTTATAACATTTCGTAATCATTAAATTGAACCTAAACATGAAATATATCTTTGCAGGTACAAATAATAATTATGTAACTGCGTACTGTACCTGTGAATGTGTACAACTTGTCTGAGTGGCTGCTACAGTTGAAATTAATGTTCTGTTGCAAACTTCCAATTATAAACTCTTTTTTATTTTTTTTATATTACAAAGGTGACAAACAAGCATACGGTCCGCCTGATGGTTAGCGGTTACTGTAGCCTATAGACGCTTGTAATAAATACCATAGGTATCACTAGCGCATTAGCGACCTTGAACACCCCTATCCCAAAGAGCTCTTGAAACCCTACTTACCGCAGGAACACATCACTAAGTTATAATAAATTATAAATAGCCGAATAATTGCGATCTTCTGTAGGGTGAAATATTTCACCAGTCGAACAGCCCCTAGAAGAGAGATATCTCCAAGGAAATTTCCCTGTGCCCTAGCTCTCTTTGAACCCCCTCCCCATCCCAAGGATCTCTGAAAACTCTACTCATCGCAGGAACACTAGGTTATTTAAATGCGATTTTCTGTATGGTGGAGATATTACACCAGTCGGACTGCCCCAAATACAGAGAAATCTTCAAAGAAATTTCTCTGTGCCCTACCTATCTAATAAACTTTTATAATAATTCCATTTAATAATATATTTGCAGTACTACACACGTACCTAGATAATCCTTATGTGTAAAACTTGTAATGAAATTAAATAAGTATGACCTTGAAAAGAAAAAAACAGAAATAAATCTTATAATTAATCATTTATCATTATTTTGTCTTAAATTGTATTATTATTAACATTAACTAACTAACCTATTAACTGTTCGATTACTGGACATACAATAACTAGAATATAGCTTCTGGCCTGTTGTTTATAATTTTTTCCACAAGTCAATAAACAGATTTTTTATAGTTATTGGTTTTGGCGTAATGGCCACAATCTCACCTGATGTTAAGTGACGATGTGGCCCAAAATGGTAACACGCTAAACCTAGTGGAAGACTGGCTCTCAAGTGCAGCTGCTGGAACACACCTATTGGTGTTTGGTGACAGATTTTCAACTTGAGGGTGGTAGCTAGCCAGGGGGGCATTAGAAAAAGCCCTACCACCATGCTATGGTTTCCTTCACGTCACTCGACGCGATTCTTAATGATCCAAAATAAACTTCATGCGTTCCATATTGTACAGCAAGTAACAAGTTTCCTACTGCTAACAAAAGACATCGATATTGTTCTAATTTGTATCCCCGACAACGCATATTATCCGCTGAGTCATAGTCCAAAGGGGGCCAAAATATATCGAACGTTAGTTAACGTAGTCGAACACTACACCATATGGGATTCAGTGATCCGTAAATTACTACTAACAATCATATGATGATGATAGGCGGTTTATAACTTACAGTGGCCTTTTATATATTCTGATAATTTCTGTTGTCTGCATGGCTAACTATCTTCCTTCAAGTTGAATATAAGCCGCTAAAGACTTATCGGGGTAATTGCCAGCTTAGAAATAATTCCACCACTAAGTTACTTAAAATCGGTAAAATTGTTACGAAACACTAGCTTGGAGCTTGGAAACACATAAAGGAGCTAAGCATAGGTATATAAAAAAAGTATTTTGTCATATCAATAAGTTTACAGGTCATCATATACCTTGCTGATTCCGTTGCCTGTTATCGAATATGCAGAAATCAAATCTTTCAAATTCAAATCAAAATCGGCCCTAATACTGAACAATGGAAAGCATATTGATGATATTAATTAATTTTTTAACAGATAAATACTAATTAAGACGCATAATGCAAAGAAAAGAGACTCCTATACTCCTGTAGTTGAAAAAGGAGAAAAAAAAAATATAAGAATTGAATCATTTACCTCCTTAAATTAGGCAGAAACCTTGACCAGTTTGTAAATATGCCACTGATGAGCAAAGGTCTTTTTTGGAAGGAAAGCACAGACTTAATCACCACACCAGCTCATGACAAAACATACCTTTACAGTCATTCATGGCAATCAATTTTGTGACATCTCTTTTTTATTACAGATTTGAAACAATTCAAATCCAAATATCTATCTAATAAGTAACCAACAAAAAAAGATCAAAATCTATCAAGTAGTTTTTGCATGATGTGTACACAACGGAAAACCTGTATCATTTTATTTATATACATAGATATAAGATATATTTAATCTTTAGCAATAGAAATATATAACACCAAGAGATTCTCACAGCTTTTTCTTCTAAATTACAGTAGCGAATGATATATTGCTTTCATAGAAACATTGTTTATTGTTATAAATATAACAATAACAACCCTTCGCCAATTTCTGCCAACTACCCTTTCCGGATTGTTACAATTTTTGTTGAAATCGCCTATAATTTATGGTAGCTTATATATACCCTTAGGTGGTCTGTACAGTAACAGTTATATTATTTTGCAAGTCATACAATTTTACTGTTTAACTATCTTTACACTGTTACTTCTGTAATATTATCGTTAAACTATGTTTGTCAAATTTATGTGTTAACCACATATTTACCTTTGCATCGCGGGTACACTAGTGTTAAATTTGGATTACCTGTTTCATAGTTTCGTTGGTCTCGCTTCGCGTACTTACCTACAGCTTACCGGATTAGTTTAGGATTACGGGTACTGCCCTCCTCCTTATGGTGTAGCATTCAGACTAGGGATGAGCTTGATGTGTTGATATTCATATCAATATAGGAAAAAATAAGTAAACATCAGTTTCGATTTTATCGGATATTTTGTTTCCTGCCTAAAGTGCTCCTTCTTGTAATATTTACATTTTGCTTACATACGAATCCACGAACTTCATTTTCAACACACAAATATGGAAACATCGACGTTCGATGATTTTGCTCATAGTATAGTTAAATGTTTTAGGGAACCTAATATCGATGTCAAAACATTGATGTTTCAAACACACTTACGCACACCTTAGCTTTATCATTTCATTATAGACGTATATATAACACAACAGTAAGTAAATATACAAAAATTAAAATAGATTTATCTGCTAAGATTAATTAACAAGTTGTTTGATTATTTTATATTTAAATATTATTTTTATTAACACTAACAGCTAAGTTAGATACTGAGAAGATCAACAAAGGTATTTGCTAGCCAGGCCACTGCGGTGATTTATCTATTATATAGCCAAGCTTCAATAAAATGCATAATATTTATTTTTATTTAGCTGAAACTATATACTATGATTATTGTATTCACTCGATTTACACTATTATATTACTATGAATTGATATTAATTAACACTCCGAGCTTTGCCTATCTCTGAAATACAAAAGACTTGAGGACGGTAAATACAACCGTTCACGTCATATCACAAATATCAATAGGTAACGCCTAGGCGCTGGCGACGAGAAAGAAAAATTTTAGAATCGCTAGCATGAACTGCGTGGCATTCCTGACAATGGCGCACTAATGATCGTCTTAACATTCAATTCGCCCACGCGCGCCTTTTGTCTCCGAAAACGCCAAGTTTTTCATTCGGCAAGACTATTTTTCAAGCAGCACGATACTAAATAAAAATTGCCGCAAAATGATTGAAAGATGTAGGTCAACGGGTTACATCTGAATGGTTCGGTTAGCTCTTGCGACACGAAAATCGTTTTAAAAAGGGAGGTTGGTCGGTTCACGGGCATAACGCCTCGTTGTTACGTTGTTGTTTGCTACTGATTGTTAATTAAACTGCTATAGTCTAACCAGTTTTGACGCAATTACATATTAATTTATTATCGTGTCATATACATACGTAGCGTCTATGTAGGTAACATATTAGAAAGGTTGACTATTATATTATGTAAGCTTTAAAAATTTTTGAGTACTAATAGGTACTGTTACTAAATGTTAACTAAACTGAATAAAATTGATAATAGTGCTATGAATCCAATAGTATATTAACAATAAATATACTAATTACAATGAGTAATTGAAGCAATGATGGCTCAGTGGTAGCAGTGTACGACTTCGCGTGGATTCACGTGAGTCTGAATCCCTGCAATGAGCCTGAGCTTTCGGTGAAGGAAAACATCGTGAAGAAACCATAGCATGGTGGTAGGGCATTTTCTAATGCCCGCCGGGCTAGCTACCACCCTCAAGCTGAAAATCTGCTGCCAAGCACCAATAGGTGTGTTCCGGCAGCTGATCTTGAGAGCCAGTCTTCAACTAGGTTTAGCGTGTTATCATCTTGGGCCACATCGTCACTTAACATCAGGTGAGATTGTAGCCACTACGTCAAACCTATAAAGAAAAAAACAACGTTGGCAAAACGTGTTTTAATATAATTTTATAGTTATAATGATAATATATATAATTAAAAAAAAATAGATAACCCTATATAAAAATGCGCATACACTGTACACGTTATGTGTGAAACTTAAAAAGGGAGATGCGAATAACCTAATTTGTATATTAGTTAGATATATAATGTACAGCTCTCTTTCTTTTTCTCTCTACGTTATATCTTTCTTCTCTTCCATGTAAAATGTGCCTAAACGTAACGCGTCCTTTAAATCTCCCTCTAAATTATCGAATCGCCGCCTAAGAACTTTATCTTTAAAAACATATACTGTTCTACATTTGTTTATAATATTGAAATTAGTGCAGTCCAAGAGAAAACAATTGAATTACTTATCTCAATGTTTGGTATATTATGTATATTTAACATGCATGGTAACACAATATATGAAGAGGAAACAGAGAGATTCCTTAGAATTTATTCACAGATCATCGAGTCGCTTCCATGTGGAATGTCTTGAAATAATAAGTTATGCGTCTGTGTGAGGGCAGAACTGCGTGACGTCACGAGCATGTGACACTACCATATCTATTAATCATGGACACAAGTCGTCTTATGTCCCGTTCTCTGAGGAGAAATTAAAATAACCTTAGTTCATAAGTAAACACGAATCACAACTTCCAAGTTCGTTTCATTAACGAAATATGTTTACGAACAATCTATAAATATATGAGTTTATTTATAAAAAGTACATATCTGCCAAGAAACGTAGGTGACTCGCGTCGTAGCGATGTATGTATATTTACATCAATTTATTTTTCACGTTTCATGAATACTTATTTTCTTTTTTTTCAGTGAACATAACAATGTAGTTAAGTTACTCGTCATTAAAAATATCATTTTTCTATACACAAACAATTATTTGAAATTATTACAAAAGCAAATAGAAATCAATTAAAACAAGAAAGTCACAAAAATCAATTAGATTCGTACCTATGAAAGATGGAATATAATCGTTTTTATTAATTTTGTATTTCTGCTAGAAATGATATAACAATTAATAAATAACAATCGTGGGAATAGAGCAAAATCATTAATAACATATACAAACCAAATGGTATTATTGTTGTGAAAATGGAAAAACCTTTCGGTGCGTTTGCACAATTCTATTCAACGAAACAATTTCACGCGTCATAAAATATCGTTGTTGCATTCGAGAATTTCAACATGAGATGAAAACGAATCTAACTGAAGGCATCCGTATCGAATAATACAAATCGATTTGTTTTCAAAAACGATGTCATTATCTTTGACAAGGGCTTGAAGGGGCTCTGATGACAGGCTTTTACGTCTTTGCCAAAAAGTAATAGGTAGATTTCGTGAAACTTTATTTTGAAATTAAACGTATTATTCTGAATACTCTTTGTAAATTTGTTACATAACTGGTAGGTATATAGAAACGTAAGGATACAAAATTGGCAAAAAAAAAAACGATAATATTAATTTCAGGAAAATAAAAACTCCTAATAGTCTAATCAAATTGAATTTAAGATCCTTTCTGTAATTAAGTAGTTATTAACACAGGCAGTGATCACGTTTACAGTTTATTATGTTTAGACTTATTATCTGCTAGCTGTTCCCGCGGCTTCACACATGTTTAGTATGTAGTAATTAAAAGTACAGACTTACACAAAATTGCGTTAAGATCGGTTGAGAAAGAATAAATAGTTAATGTTTTGAAATTATTCAGTTTTTACGATTTCTTAAAGTATTGTTGATATATTTTATAGCCTATTGTTTCCGGAATGACATTTATATTTACCTTGTACAAAATTTCATTAAAACTGCTTGTTTTTAAGTTTAATTGAAATATACAAACAGGACGACCGAAAAAATGTATTAAATAACATATTCGAGATCGGTGCCCTATACAATTGCTATTTATTACAAAATTTGATATATAATATTACATGTACGGAAACAACTACAGATTTATTAATATAGATTTGATAAATAAGTTATCAAGTTACGGTTTTTTGTTTCTTTAGGACCAATAAAAATTGTACATGAATCGTTAAAATGGTAGGTATTACTTGCTACCAGTTTATTTTTGTTAATTAAAATCCGTTGTCATATAAAACTTATCATATCGTATTGTAATATATGAGTACATATAATATTGTATAATTTTGAAATACAATAAATGTCAGCCTCATCAAACTATTAGAAATTGATTAAATTCTACAGCAATAACTAAACGTCAATTTTACTTAGAACATTTAAATATTCATATTATGCTATATTTAAATATTCATATGCTATTATGAACGTACCTATTTATTGGATATTATAGGTATTTACTCACTAAAAATAGTTCCATTGTTTAAAAGATAATTTAGATACACTAACCCATCCGATTCGTATTCATCCAACCTTTACAAGCTAATAAGTAAATTATAAACTTTTTTTTTGTTGATTTGTTAATGTTTCAGTAAAAGTTATCGATGTTTATTTCTCAATTCTCGAGAGCCGTGTGGTCATCTAGCTGCCCCTTTGTAATCCACTGGAGCTTGGCAATCAACACTCCCGTCAAAAGGGATGTGTGGCCCTTGGGGACGGAGGGATGAAATAAAAGGGGACAGGGGAACAAAGAGAGGAAATCAAAATGGACGCACGTGAATTGTGAAGAACGCGTTGGGACTTTAAGAGTAGTGTTAATAGGTATATACTTATTACATACTTGTATTAATCTTCAGGAAAAATATTTCGTTGACAATATTTTTAACTACATCTAATAATAATTATCCAAAAGATATGATCGTAATTTTTTTTATTTACTTTATCTACTCTCATATCATAAAATTCAAATTATGAAATTTAAACGAGTTTATATTAAAATACTTTATAAACACAATACCAAAAAATTAAAAATAGAATCATATTATAATAAATTTTTCTCCAACAAAATAATGTTATAATAATTTTTAACCAATACGATACAGGAAAAAATATGTACCTACTATTACAAAGAAGTTTTGATACCAATTTTTACTTGGTTGTGGCAGAACCCGCTTTAGCGCATGCGCGGTGACGTGATTAGTTTTGGCGCCACTCATACGTTTTGTTGTACTAAATTACGTAGGATTTTTTATTCTAAAAATATCTAATAGCAGTGAACATTAAGAAAATTTGAGTCCGCCCGATGATTTAGATACGGCTACGGAAATGACTTATAATCAATTAGCAGCGAAGTCGAGAAAATTATATGATAAAATCTATCACGACTTTAAGGCATGGGAAATGCAAAAAAAGACTACTTCGGAAGACGTGCTACTGTCCTATTTTTAGGAATTGTCTAACAAGTACAAGCGTACATAAATATTAAAGTAATTACTTAATGTAAAAGAGTACATTAAGCATATAATATGACCAAGTCGATATGGCTAAAAAACAAAAGTAATTGTGATTTTGAAAGAAAAAAAAACGATTTCGTAAACTATTTCTTACTCTTTTAACTTTGTTCATTTATTTAGTAGGTTCAATCCCAATGTATGAGAGTAGATAAGCTATTGTATGAAACTACACACAGGTATTAAAACACTCCTGTATCCAATACTATTAAAAACGTCGTATAAAAAAAATCTTTTAAAATGTAGTACTTATATTCCAACGACATATGTCATATTATGTTATTGAAAATCAGCGCTGAAATATTGCTCAGTTATACTGCAGCATTTGAGGTACCGTTGTTGGCGTAATAATACCAAATGTATTAAGTAGCGCTCAATTTATTTTATGTTAAGCAATAATATTGTTCCAAATATAAAATTATTTCTTCTTCCTAACCAAGCTGTAATAATGAGAAAAAAAAAATAAGCCACATAATGTATTTTTATATTATAGTACCTACTTCCATAGCTTAATGACTTACGATATGTTTGCTGTGAGTTTTAGCAGCTGAGGTAGATACCATATTTATCTTACAAAAAAGCGGGCAATTCGAGCAATCAACATGATACCTCACGATTGCGAATCACTAAAGAACTAGTTCTAGGAATTTAATTTCTTGACAGGGAACGTCAACTTAAAATCCTTGATAATTTAATGTACATTCTGTAAAAATTTTAACAAGCTAAATTTTGTCATATACCATCATAGATTTTATAATACTAGAAATATAAATAAATTAGTCATACCGTGTTTTAGACTTAGTAAGACCAACAAAAGTTTTTAGGTAATAGTGTTGTGTCTACAATAAGATCCGGAAGTACTGATTTGCTGGACAAATATGTTCAAGGACCTTTTCAAGCAGGTTTTACTGTGATAATGTTTATTATAGGGTGAATCATTATGTGAATGATAGTGATGTCGGGAAAGGACTCCCTCTCTGTACGTCCACTAAATTAACTTAATTATTAACTGTAAATATTATGTGTACTACAGTAGGAGGAAAGAAAGACAAACCCTATCGAGTTTCTTATCCGTTTTCTCGATGACTGGGATGTTTTCTGAACCGGTAGTAGTATTTCGACATTCATAAGCGCCTTCTTAGGGCCTAAATTGAATAAAGTAAGTTTTATTTTTTATTTTGAGTATCATCGCTACCATATTAAGAGTTAATTACGTGAATATAAACATATGCTCACTATCGGTTCTTTAGATCTTCGATTCTTCTATTAGCGGATATTAAGGGCACATAGTGAAAAGCAATACGTGAACACAAAGGTCTTATTTGTATACTCACAAATCTTGTGTTATTTCGATTTATTTAACTTTTCACTCGCATACTCGTTTAATTTATGTATAAAAATATTATTATGGTAAATAATTAACCCTCTTTAACAAGAATATACCTTTCTTAATGAGATTAGAAAACTGTGTTAGTTTCATGGTTAAAATATTAACTTGGCTTTTAGTCTAGCCATTATATCGAACAGGTAATGCAAACTGGCTTTGCGGACCCTTCATTGAAGGTGTTAATTAATTGTAAAAGTATCCAGAGACTAACATAGTCCATTAAGCTTAAAACCTTAGCTTAACGCTGAGCATTGTTTTTCCACGACCCTCCCGAATCCCTAAAGTCCAGCAGAGTGTTGACAAAACCAAAATATCACGGACCGTACATATTGAAGTTATCTGGGAAATGGTGGATCTAGTAAAAATGGACATTACTGACCACAACTTTTGTTTAATTCATTGGGGCTCTGTTTGGTGAGTGGTGTCTTTAATTGGATTAAGGATAATATTCATAATAAAAGCTTACTTGATTAATTATAGGTAAAAACTTATTCTGCTGATTCTTACATCTTTACTTGTATAGAAAACGAGTTTTTTTATAATATGTTTTTTTTATATAACAGGAAAATACTTAGTTTAATGATATGCGAGTGCGAATGCACTAAGCTCACGATTTGAATTCTTTGTCTTTTATTTCACTCATGGGTACGTGATTTTTTTTATTTTATTTTTTCGATCTGTCTATATTTTTTGCCATAAGGGCCCTGAAGCCTCAGAGCTTTTTACAGCTTCACCGGGCTTGAAGGTAAGTGAAGTCTTTTGATAATTGAGCTCTCAGAAATATGTGAACTTTTCAAGTTATATTTATTATACTAAAAAAAAACCGCATGTTTTGATGATTTATAAATCTACAGCCAAAATATTTCTTTTTTTTAAATGTAGTACTCGTTTTAAACTAACGAATGTAAGCATAATCATATTATTAATTACTGTTGCTACCATTAATAACTCGCCGGTTGAAATTGATCACTGGTATTTAACTGCATCCGTTTCTTTGATTAAATTCTGCTTTAAAATTAATGCGTGTTAACAAAGGTCACACCTTTCACGCTTATGTAGAACAAGTTTCTATTCACGAAACTTGGGTCCTTCAATGATGATACTTCGCAACTCGTATTAATATGTGGCTATATTTATTCTTGTTCCTGATGCCTTACACTGTGACTTTATACCATTATGAAACTACTGCTTTGAAGATCCATCGAAAGATATTTATCCCAAACTTTTGTATCTTAAAACGTTTATATTAAAATTATTAAAAATACTTTGAAAGCAGTCCTTATTACAATATTAAAGAGTATATGACCTCGAAAATAGTATTAGTAGAATAAGTAATCTTTAAGAAGGGTTTTAATATTTATTTATTTTCTATTTCATTATTATATTATGTTTTGAATATTTTTTGTATTGTGTTATCGATTTTACTTAGAGCGAGTGTATTATATTTTGACATACCATGTAACATTACCGTTATAATATGACTAATAAATAATTATGAATTATTACTGGATAAAAACAATACGTTCATAATAATTATTTATGATAATAATAATAATTAATTATTGTCTGATATAGTTAATAAATACTTTATAGTTAAAAACTAATAATTTTATCATGATAGAGATCAATAAGCTAGCACCAAAATATAATTTTTAACGAATTTTTAAGTAAAATAATACGACCAAATATATATATTCCATCTTCAACTTTTTTTTTGTGCATTCTAATACGAGTAGATATACATTGATAATTTATTATATTTCAAAAGAAAATCAAAATACTTTGACAAGTTTTTACAACTTGTCTTTACTAATATAAAACAATGATAATATATAGTTCATTAAATGAATTTAATTTTATCGGATATCTATAATATATGATACTTATAATAACAGTCTATGCATAACGTCTGTCAATCAAATTTAATAAGTTGTAGGCACGGCCTAGAAACTACAAATAAGTTGTACCTACATATTTATTAGTAATCTTTTTTCAAGCATGCATTACTTTTTTTTATCATTATAAGTTTGGGATAGTGGCCATAATCTCACCTGATGTTAAGTGACGATGTGGCCCAAGATGATAACACGCTTTAAAAAAAGCCCTACCACCATGCTATGGTTTCCTCACTATGTTTTCCTTCACCGAAAGCTCAGGTTCATTGTAGGTATTCGAACTTACATCAATCGACGCGAAGTCGTACCACTGAGCCATCATTGTTTAACACTTGTTTTGATATTAAACAGGTACCTACCCTTATTCGAAAAAATAAAATTATCATTACCGTTTTTAATTGTAAGAAGTAGCAAAGACACACGTATTTCACCAGATGTCAACTGATCACTGCTGCAGCCTATATCTATTTACAATCTACATCACAAAGAACCGCATTGCTAATTAAAACCAGTCAATAAAAGGTAGCTACCATAGAGTAATAAAGTCCTCTATAACTGTACATTCATAATTGTATGGTTGCTACTCCTGAGAACTAAGTTAGAATAACTCGTGAACTAGTTCGTGTTGCCAACGACACCATTCGAACCCGTTTCCAAGAAGCGTGATCACTGCTTTGCACTTTGAGACCGAAATAGGTGTGGTGGTAGTGCATCATAAATCGAACCTCGCACAGAATCTGTAATTCGTTTTTTACTTAAATTATTACGTTTTAATAGATCATTGAAGTAAAACTCCTTTAGGCGCGACTTTTTTGCCACACGTAATTAACGATTTTTCTAATAGAAATGACGGTAATTAAAATCTATATTCAAATATGTTTCTCTTTATCTTTATAGAACCCAATACTAATGATAATAATAATTTTATTATTAATTATTTTATTAACAAATAGCATAGGTGTTTATAAGAAATCTAACATAGTACTGTAATAATATTATGATTATAAATACTAAAAAAGAAATATAAATAATTTTAAAGTATTGTGGTATTTATTGATAAAACTAGCTTGTCCTGCGACTCCGCTCGCGTGGACTACAGAGTGCCGTGAGTGCCGTGAGCCGTACAGAATGGTGGAGCGCACGTGCGAATCTTATAATGACCTCGCACCCACTCTTTAAAAACAAAAATGCTTATTATGGGCGGTCATTAGAAGATAGACATATGCCATCGCTGACTTTTTTGAGATCTACAATAATGTAGTACATTAATTTAATATATCTCTTACGGTGCATTCAGCGTAAGCCGTTTAAGCGCCTTTTTTCCCAGTTGATTCACCATTATCGTCATTGCTAATTTCGTACGTTACCTTATATAACAAAATATATCCTATAGCCTGGTCAATAACATAGCTAGGAGTTAGAATAAAAACATGTAAATCCGATAAGTGGTTTCCGCGTGAAAAGAACATAAATGGACAGACGGACAGAGACGTTGAGTTTTATATTATGTATAAAAGATATTATTTTACAGTTATATTTACAGCAAGTATTAGGTCAAAGAAGTTTAACTTAAAGGTTACACGTACTTTTTTGTAATATCATCTTTATTCTCTGAAAATGCTTGTGTTGCATGCGAATATATTATTGTAAGTGCAACATCGCCTTATATTAATCCGTGACAACTTTTATATAAAGAAACATATAACAATACTATGTGAGTAAATAAACGCGATGCATGTCTGGCGGAAGGCATCGAGACGCGCTCGCCAGGCGGCATGTCAAACAGCAGGAGATCCCTGGTCAAATTGAAAAACAATCTCCCACCATTTTCGCTCGTCGAACGTAATAAATCTATGTACAAAAATCTTACATGCTATTTTATGAAATCTATCAGACGGACGCGTACTGGCCGATCCCATTGTTGTAGGAGCCAATGAAAAATATAAACCTTAAGAACTATTTTAATTTTATTTTATTTGTATGAATAAAAGTTTAAACAGATAAAAGACTTGCCATCGCTGGACGCATGGCTTATGTGAAAAATCAAAACTATTTTACATAGTATGTAAAATTCTACTAAAACCCTAATTTAAAAACCCCTAATTACTCCGCTTTTTACTCGATATACACCGAATGATTTCAAAACGCGACAATCCAAAAGAAAATCACTCTGAGGTGTTTATTATAATTATGATTAGGTATGTGTATGGGGGTTGCGACCCATACCACTTCACTTGACTAATGTAAATAGATGAATTTTGATCTTTGACTCTATAAAACAAACACTACACCGTGTTAGATGTTTCATACTATTATATAGCGTGGCGACGCAGGATGTGGCGACGGGTCGCCACGCCAACAATTGGTCTGACCCGCCGCATTAGATAATTCACATGAAAAGTGATAATTTATTTGATAATGTTTTACTCACACGATGTTTTAAGGCAGGTAGGGCACAGAGAAATAAATCTCTTGAAATATCTCTCTATTGGGGCCAGCCTGACTGGTGGTGAAGTACCCCTCCACCTTACGATAGATCGCAGCCTAATGACCTTGGGTCGTGTTCCTGCGGTGAGTACGATTTCCAGATATCCTCCGGGAAGGAAGGTTCAAGGCCAGCAAAGCATTAGTGATACCTCTGGTGTTAAAAGTGTCCATAGGTAACCATCAGGTGGGCCGTACGGTTGTTTTACCACCTTAGTTGTATAAAGCTTTTATATGATGTACAAATTTATATGTAAAAAAAGAGAAAGTAACTTTCCTTGGAATTTAAGTGTAAACATATATCAATATTTGATTTAATACGATGACAGTTTATAAAACACTATATAAAAGCCTAATGAAAACCGCAATTGATAGTGAAGTAATATTGAAATAAAACAGGTCTAAATTATAAATAATATTCAAATAACTTTACCAGATAGTGTACGTCGATACGATGTTTCCATTGTGGGATTAATTGCATTAATCTTGCCGAGTGACAGCTATTACATTTTTGGTGCTCGAGTTTTGGGCGGTAGGCTCACAACACGACCGAGTTTCATTTGAAACAATACAACAATATTCCATTTATTTTTCAATATACAATTACACTTGCGATTGTTTGTAGGTGTCAAAAATGTTTAAATTTTTATAGCTATTTTTACTGTTGCTTTTTAAGAATATCAGATTTATAACTGGTGTTTATTTCAAAACAGTTTTATTTTAGTTTTATATTTACATATTAATTGCAAAATCATACTGCGTAAGACTTATGCGTTGACTTGTATTCTGTAAATCTTACTGAAATATTAAACAAATTTTTTTTTATGTTTATTGGCGTTGGACCGATTTTGTAGGGATTTTCACTGGCAGATAGCTGATGTTATAAGGAATTTAACCTTAGGCTAATTTGATTTTAACAAAATAATTATGGTTCCGCACAAAAATGTAAAAAGCTTTTTTAGTAGTCCATACGAGGGGAGCCGCGAGCACAGCTAGATCTATATAGAATAATCGAAATGAATAGACTTTAAAGCCCCAGTTGATTTTAAACAACTTGAAAAATCATATCATTTTGATAATATAATTAAACTTCATTCTATTTGTTAAGTTGGTACAGAAAATATATGTACTATATCATAGTTTTTAAAGTAAAGTAAGTAATTACATATTATAAAACTCAACGTCTCTCTGTCTGTTTGTCCGTTTATGTTTTTTTTCACTTGAAAACCACTTATCCGTTTTACATGGTTCTTTTTTAATTCATAGCTATATAATATTATCTGGCCAGGTTATACGATATAGTTTGTTAGATAAAGTAACATACGTAATAAGCAATGAAAATAATGGTGAATCAATTCGATAAAAAGTTGCTTTTCTGACGCTTAAATAGCTAACGCTGAGTAAACCATACGAAATATATCAAATTAATGTAATACATAATTGTATTTCTTAAAAATACTTTCAAAAATTCAGCAATAGCACAGTTCTAACTTCTAAGGAGCATCCTCTATAAACATTTTAAGGGCAGCACAATTCGCGCGTTCTCTCGAGCGACAGCATTCTTTAATCTAAGCGAGCACAGCCGCGGGCACCGCTAGTATCATATAAAATTAAAGGATTGATTAAATTTTAAGAGCTTTTACTCATTAAGCTGTTGTATCTTAAACGTAATGGCTTCATTACCACAATTTTCGAATTTATAGCCACGAGAAGCGCTTCTGAAGATGAAAATTGATAAACATAAGTCATAATAAAACTATACACTCTGGACGTTGATAAATTTATTCTAATTTCAATAAAATTTGTGTGGAAATGAATTCTACAAAAATAAAATAAAAAAGCTACAGGCTTTATATTATTATGGAATGACGATGAACCCCGTTATATAATTTTATGTACCTATATTTATACACTCCATATTTTAATATTCTCTGTTATCTATCTTGTATGCATATTATAAAACTCAACGTCTCTGTTTGACTTTCCGTTTATGTTATTCTCACGAAAAAACCAATAAACCGATTTACATTTTTTTTATTTTAATTTATAGCTATATTATCTGGCCAGGTTATAGGATATATTTTGTAGGATAAAGTAAATTGTGAAATACTGCACAGCAATGACGATAATGGTGAATCCTTTAAAAAAAAAAATTGGGGCGCTTAAATGGCTTCCGCAGAGTAAACCATACGTGATATATAAAATTAATGTTATACATAATTATAAATCTTAAAAAGACCTACATAAAGTCATCGATAGCATATATCTATCTTCTAAGAATCATCCAAAATAAGCAATTTTGTCTTCCGTCTTATGAGCGGGGGCAGCACAATTCGCGCGTGCGCTCGACCGACCGCATTCTGCAGACTAAACGAGCGGAGCCGCGAGCACAGCTAGTTTTTTATAATAATAAATTCTAATACCAATGTACACTTTATTTTATTTGATTTGCATTTGATTGCAGTTACAAGGCATTAAATTTACCTATTTCTTTTAGTATTAAGTACATGGAAAATAATAATTTTGTATGTGATAACTAATAACTATTGCTCCGGTACGTTAGTTAGTACGGTTAGTACGGTAGGTTAGTCTGTCAAAACAAACGGATTATAATATCCCTTATTTCATTCCAAGTAGTTAAAGGATACCTTTATCATGTACTACAGTCTAAAATGACTACAACGCATATTGGCAATATTCTGGCCTCGTACCATCTCCAACGGTTGGCTAACCAAAAGCCTACCGATGAAGAGATTCTTTTAAGAAAATCGTTATGGTTTTGAAATTTCCTTTGAAGATATGATAACCAATTGTACAAAAAAGGTTTCTTATAGCAGTCTACTGACAACAGAAAGCCGGGACGCGGCCACACTACTTGGACTTGGAGGTGTTCCGTTGAAAAGGAGGTTCTCTCAACATTTTTGACTAGAAAAAGCTGGAAAATACCGTGCGCGATCGACTTAAATGGAGAGCTCTTCTGCAAGCCGTATGTCCCTGATGAGAGACTTCAGGACTACATCATCACCATCATCTTCATATTCTAATAAAGGGTTTTCAAGTTAAAAACTCATACCCAAGTTCGTATTCTAAACATGAGTAGGTAATTAAATTTAAAATATTTAAAGAAACAAGAAGTGGTACGGCGTAGCATGCATAAGAGCGGCGCGCGCGCACTTCATTGGTTTCACTATACATTGAGTTGGTACGCAATCATCAATTACGGCCGATTGTGACGGAGATCAAAGAAGCCGGTTTCTCAGCCCCAACTCGAATGTAAATTGCATGAATAAAGGTGTTAGAACGATGACAAGCTTAACTCTGAAAAATACGAATATGCTTAAATTTGAAAACTAATTCAATTAAATATTTGTTATGAAATTCGAAAAGAGTTTCTATTAATTTTACGCGACTGAAAATATTATTAAAAATGTGATTCTTGGCCTGGGTTTTACAAAAACATTTACTATATTCATAACTAGCCGTGCCCGCGGCCCCGCTCGCGTGGACGGCAGAAGAACGCGTAGTGCTTAATAATCATAGTTTCTTTAAACTTTAATAACTTTTTATTGAATAAAGATATTGTAATAATTTAAATCTGAGTAAAACAAAAAAAAAACTATCCAGAAGTTTTTGCGTGATGCGCGCACAACTGTAAACCTCAATCATTTTATATAGATAGAAGATAGAATACACATATATATATAATACACATAGATAGATAGAAGATAAACCTTATCTAGGTATACTAATATTATAAATCTCAAGAGATTGTTATTTTGTTTGTTTGTTTGAACGTGCTAACCTCTAGAACTACCAGATAGATTTGAAAAAAAAACGTTTATTTGAATGTCTATTATCGAAAACGAATTCGGAGCATTCGATGAGGTGTCCCAACGAAAAACCACTTAGTCATCTCTGATCGAACCCCACTCACTCTATTATGATACTAATAATTTGAATTTAGACTCCTCCTAACGAGATCATTTGTTATTATAATAGCAATATTTCCAGACCACTATTTCTATTTATTGCTAAATAGCCTATTTATTGAGAGAAGTTATATGCTATATAAAATCACGCTACGACCCTTAGGTGCGGAGCAGTAACGATAAACGTCAAGCAATCTGACGCCCTGTGAGCAAGTAGGGAAAATGACAACGGTGATTTGGGACTTTGTCGAATAAATTTTGTTAAAGTGAAATTGTGAGGGACGGCTGGTACCTACTAACTATATATACTAACTGACATAAAGGTGCTTAATTATGAGAACAAATTATCAATAAAATAAAGTTTTATAAGAACTAAATTCAAATTTATGGATAGCTGGATGACGACTGTCTTTTATGGTTTCCCACGATTTTGAACTAAAGCTAATATGCAAAATATTCATACAAAAATAGTAAATTCAATTAGAAATATTATGCAATGTAAGGAATCAGATAAATCAGGTTAATGAATCAAAATCCATTCTTAACATTAACAAGGCACAAGACAAAAGGTACGAGATTCGATCGTGAGGCACCAAGCTGATTTGATACATTCAGTGCTGCAGAATCGTGCGCACCAAAACGTTTACATTGATTTATTAACTGTCAATATACTCAGAGAACTGAAAATATCTCGTTTCTATCTCCAGACGTCCAGTAATAATGTAAGTAATGTAATATTTAAAGAAATTTTTAAAATATATCCAACGTAAATTGATTAAACACATCGTTATAATGACAGCTAATAAATTCCTGATATCTAATGCCTACATTATTTTTATTTGATTGATTGATAAGAGATTTAGTGTTGAATAACAGATAATATACGACTGTTACACATACGAATGTGTTATAGAATTAATAATGTTATAGAGTAATTATTTGTAATAGGATGAATTGAATACTATGTATTATAAATCGGTGTGATTAAAAACTGTATGAATGTGAAATAATACGTGAACACTAAATTACCGAATTTAAATTGTTCCTAAATATATTATATCTGCATATTCCCACAAAAATCCACATCTCCTATACTAAGAGCATGTAGGCAATTTAATGTACTTGAAAAATCTTCGACTTGTTTAATACTACCGCTTCTTACATTAAACATAAACCAGGATCTTCTTTCTTTCTTTTTTCTTGATTCTTCTGTAAGTCTAAGTCTGTAATTCAGTGTATCTACTATCGATCGATCGCAATTTCTTTGCTGAAGTATTGTCTTTTTATTTAAGAACACATTTAAATGACTTTAACTTTACTAATCATTTTATGTAGGACTAGCTGTTCGCGGGACACCGCTCGCGTGGTCAACGCTTATAAAAATCTTAATTTTTTATTGATTGAAGATACCTTGAATTTTTTTATGTTAATGGCTAATTAGCTATCTTTCTAAATAAAATGAATGAAGTTTGCAGTTGTACGCGCATCCGGTAAGTACTGGATAGATTTTTTTTTTCCTAAGATACTTGGTCCTTATCAAAACCAAAATCACGATATCTTCACAAAAAACAATTTTGTAATCCATGCGAGCGTAACCGCGGGCACAGTTAGTCTAAAGAAAAAAACAAACACATCAAAATCTATTCAGTAGTTTCAGTTTATTTATATAGATAAAACTTACTTACACTAAAAATGACTAGATAATGTATTGACAAAGGCACTACTATTCTAACGTACTCGTACATTAGAAAAACTGCAACTAAATGATATTAGGTTAACTTTTAATGTTTAATGAGAATTTATAAAATAAATAAATATAATTATTTAAGTTAAACCTGTTCGCACCATGCAACAGTTTTTGTGTTGATTTTTATATACTTAGTGTAACTTTTCCTTACTGGCGATGTTAGTCAGCATATAAAAGTAAATTAAATTTAAAAAATTCTTGTAACTTGATTGAATCTGTAGAGTAAATTTTTCCTTCAAAACTATTTACACGCTTTATTAGTGCATTAAAAAAAATGACACGGCAATGCATTTTATGAACATGTTTTTGTTAATTTGTATTCCTTTGTATTTTAGCTCTGTGTTTTTTTTTAATTTGTATCATTTTGTAATTATTTGTATTTATCACTGGTTTCTTTAATATTTTGGTTGTTATTGATTGAAATTATTTTGACAATTTTTTTTATTGATACTAGCGACTCGTATTATTTGGTTTATTGGAAGCTGATTTTTGTTTGTATTTCATGTTTGTTTTTTCATTAGTAATACGGATTTGTAACTGTTTGTTTCCCTTGTAATATATATAAATAAATTATAAATTAAAAAGAACCTGTTCAGGCTACTATCTATTACTAACTGAGTTAGGTACTACAAACGGTAATAATGGCTTACTGTACTTGCTATAGAAGGCTACTATCACTTGCGTTCAAGTTGCTTAAGCCAGTTTAGCACACCTTACTAAAAAAAAATCAATTTCAAATGTATGTAAAGGGAACATTATCTTAAATTTTAATGTTGTTAAACTGTAATTTGTCCAATTCTTATAACAAAAACGGAACGTAACTCTTGACCCAATTACACGCGAGATGATGCGTGTCAAAAAACAAATGAATGGAGGCTATGTTTACAAACATACTAACCTAGGCTAATGATGAACGACAGGGCGTGTTCAAAGGTAATCAGCGTGCCGTTGACCTCTGATAATGACTGGCCGATGACGTTGCATGTAGCTTACCACGTGCGTCTCACTAAGGCATCGCCACTTGCTGTGCTTTTAGCGGAATGTGACAAGTCGCACGTCTTACATTTTTAAGCGTTACATTTAAATAATAATGTCTCCTATTTATTAACACATATTACATCATCAACAATAATAAGTAATTCCAGTAATAGGAATTAGTGCCAGTAATTGAATAACATTAATAATTATTGCTCGTAACTAGTGCTTTCTACAGATTACCCTTCTAGAACAAATTTTGTAAATCTATCTATCTCTTAATACAAAGAGGTAATTTTTGTGAGTTTGGATGTAAGTGGTACCTGACTACTCTGACATTACCGATCTGATTCTAAAAATTATATCACTGTCAAAAAAGCTACGTTCAGGCCGATGGCTTTATTTTATTAAGTATTAGGTACTTATATATTGTAAATGACGTGTACGAGAGGCGCGTTAACTATTTTCGTTCAACAACTAAAGTTTCACGAACCTTGCCAATTACTCTGAGACAATCTGCAAATTTTTTAAATATAAAATGTTAGGTCCTTACATATAAAATTGGCGTTTTGTTGAACTGTAACCTTGATCTCAAATATCTGGCGTTTGGTTAGGAATTACAAATTCAAATTTATTTAGATTTAGGCTTGCGTGTTTGTGTTTCGATTTTAGTAATTCATTTGTTTTCGCACCATTTGATTTTTTTTGACATCGTTCTTTTCACAAAATGGAAAACATAAAATATAGCGTTATTTACGAATATGAGTTTCACCGTGGCATCAGCGCTGCTGAAACAGCTCGAAGGATTAATTATGTGTATGGGACACATAGATATATGATATTGCTGACAGTTTTGAAGGTCTTTTTAAGATCTACAATTACGTTGTACATTAATTTGATATATATCTTATGGTTTACTCTGCGTAAGTCATTTAAACACCCCAAAAGCGTCTTTTCTCCAAATTTATTCATCATTATCGACACCGCTTATTTCGTATGTTACTTTGTGTAACAAAATATATATTGTAATCGGCCGGAAAACATAGATAGATGATAAAATCGGGTGGATTACATACCTGTTTAAAACTACTTAGTATGAAAAATACGCAATACAAGCGTACAGTTTTCCATTTAACTTACCTCGGTTAAATATAATATCATTTTAAGTTGTACTTTGATCAAATTTATTAGAACCATTGTACCTATATCAAACCATTCCAAATGAGTCAATACGATAATGACAGATTTCTGCTTCGCTTCCATTCACCAATATTGAGATGTCAAACCAATTAAGACACATGTTCCATACAATGACTATGGAAAAGTAAGTACTCATACGCAAATTTAATAAACTTGGGTAAAATCTAGAGAATGATGAAACATATATATCATTTACTAATATTATAAGACTCGGGAGATTAGTTTTGAAGTGAAAACTTCTTTAACATCGTAGTGATTTGAAACTCAATGAAATGAAAAAGCGACGGTAATATGAAACAACCATATACCTATTAGGATTTAGCCTACGAAAGCATGAGATAGAATACATTTACATTATGCACGGTTAATGCAAGTCCTGATTTTCATGATTGTGTTCGTTGTCGGATTGGCCTAGTGGTGTGAGACGACTAGACTTCATACAAAGTACGCACGAGTGGTCGATATTTCGAATCTCTCGATTTAGTATATTTAAAAAGAGTTTTTAAATATCTTTTTTTTTCTGATGGTTTTTCGAAGACGTAAGAGCTGCTGTACAGGTATTTATTTTTTGTTTGCTTGTTTGAACGCGCTAATCTTTGGAACTACCAGTCAAACTTGAAAAAATATTTTCTGTATTTTATATCTTAATAATTGAAGAAGGTTATAAAATATATAACTTTACGCTACAACCCTAAGGAGCGGAACAGTAACCATGAACATCAAGCAATCTGACAAGCTATAGGAAATTGCTACAAGTAAGAACAACGATAGACTTACACAGTGTGTCGGCGGCGCGGCTTCGCGGTGCAGAGTTGGTCAAAATAAACCAAGTTTTAAATTCTATTGTATTTATATGTATAATTTACATATATCATGTTTATTAAAATGTAGGTACCTACTAGAAATTAAATAAATTATGATTTTTTTTAGTATAACTTCATTCTAAGGTAAATTATTTAATAATAAAATCTATAGATACCAATTATTAATAAAGAGGTAATTTTTGTACGTTTGTAGGAGTTATATTTTGATAGCAAAATACAATAAAATTTTATATTTTAACGAAAGTGTAACGAAATTGCGTTCGTAACGAAAAGTCGAAAGTATCAAATAAACATAAAATAATATAATAATAATATAAATAAAATTAATCATTGCTCTCAGTAAATTGTCGGTTGAATCAAAAATTTGATAAAATCAGAAATAATATGTAGTCATAAGATATTTTATATATTAATTTTAAAGATACTTTGTAATTGAACAAGTTTAACAAAGAGTTACAAAAGGATAGAATAACGTTTAACTATGTGCGTACATGGCCACGACAAATACCTACTTGTCGTTAATGGCTCAAATTGACATGTCCGTCTTCATAAAGGAAACCAGCATATTACGTTCCAATCCGCTGTTGCTGTATCATTTTTAGGGTTCCACACTTAATATAAAACAAAACGGAACCCATATAGGAATCACTTTATTGTCCGTCTGTCTGTCCATGTGTCAAAGCCCTTTTAAAAAGCTTGAAGTAGAAAGTTGAAAAGCATGTCGAATACTAAGGTCTATAGCCTCATACTGCTAATTAAAGAAATAAGGCCCTTCATACAAAAAAAATCGCTCACTAACAAATTATTAAAACCTATCTCTTCCCGCGGGCCTGCAGTCTTGATATTTGGTAATAAATTAGGTCTTATGGGAAGAGTTATGAAATAAATCCGAAAATAATTTATTTCAAACTCCGCCGGAATTAATACGGTACATAGTATTATATTTGCTGTTAATATAATAACAGTTGTACTATGCGAGCACTCACAAAATAAAAGTTTGTCTTTGAAACACGTGCCGTTATGCATCGGAGATTTTGAAGAAATTAAGGAAAATAGACAAACAATATTTATGTAATACTAGCTATGCCCACAGTTCCGCTCGCGTGTACTACCGAATGCCGTTAGGTGAGCGAACGCGCGTGTCGTGCTGCCCACGCTCAAAAGAAGGAAGCCAAATATGCTTATTGTGGGTGATCTTTAGAAGATAGATACATACTATCGCAGACTTTTTTGTAGGTCTTTTTGAGATCTACAATTTTGTAGAACATTATTTTGATAAATCTCGTATGGTTTACTAGGCGTAAGCCATTTAAACGCTCCAAATTAGTCTTTTTTTTTGAATTGATTCACCATTATCGTTATTCCTAATTTCATATGTTACTTTAACTTACAAAATATATATTACAAGCTGTGCCCGCGGCTCCGCTCGCGTGGACTACTAAAGTAGGTTTTTAACTTTTTGTGTGGAACCCAAATTATTTTTCTAAAGTCAAAGTAGCCTAAGTTATGCCATATAACATCAGCTATCTGTCAGTGAAAATCCCGTCAAAATCGGCCCAGCCGTTTTGGGATTACTCGGAACAAGAAACAGATAGACAAACAAAATTAAAAAAAGGAGTTTTCGTTATAGATGTCGTGTATACTTTTGTATGCATTTAGTAAAAATCTGTTACTATGACATTACAAAACAGACACTATAATTTTATTATATGTATAGATAACCTAGCCAGATAACATAGCTATGAATTAAAATAAAATAAACTTGTAAATCGGATAAGTGGTATTTGCGTGAAAATAAAATAACATAAACGGACACAGTTTTATAATATGTATAGATGGATAGTACGGAATCCTCAGGGCGTTGGTTCTTCTCATTACTTGTCTAATTTTATAATTAATTTTTTCATTTACAATATTTATACAAAAGTACTATAATACAAATAGTTTTCTAAAGAGGGCAAATTAATTTTCGAATAATTTTTAATAAAATATAACAAAAAAACTAAATTTTGTAATTAAAGCTTGTTTTTGTTAAACTGAAACTTTATAATTAGGTTTGTAGATTATGGATTGTAACAAAATACATAATTTTAAATATATAAACACGATGCGGTTAATTGTATCTTACTACTAAACATTCGTCATACAGATTTTGAAACCCTAGTCACAGTTACTGGTTTTGAAGCTTAGTCTTTACAAGTCAACATGACGACAGCTTCCATTGATTCATTATCGTCCCTCAACTATTATTTGGACGACGTAATATTATGCAAAAATGGAATATATGCTAAAATCTAAAAAGAAAATGCTATACTTAACAGAATTTAGTAAACTTGTAGTTAGTCCAAGAAAAGAGTTAAAACAAGTGTTATCAAGAATTTACTAGTTTTATAATAATAATATATTTGCACCCTACGATGATAATTACATAATATTCTTCAATTTTTATTCTTGATCCGTTCCTACATAACGGCATCCATTTTGAATTGTACCTACTGTTATAGAAACATTCATATTATTGTTCACGCTTCATAATTAATCTAGACGAAACAAAAATAATTACACCTGTTTAATGGCAAAGAATTGTCAAAGTTTCGATTTCTTAATAAAAATGACAAGACTCGATATAGGTAACAAACACAAAATACTTATCTACAAGTATCAAGACCTCAAAACTTTACTATATTAATGATAATTCATACTTTACATAACTTACTATCAGTTGTCATCCTAATACGACCTGATCCCATATTTCCATAATCGTATTTTCGTAGTATTAATGGCAAGATGACTAGCATCAAAGATAGACACAATCGGATATCAAGCGGCGCGACTGACATGTAAATCGTGATCGACCGGGGACTCGAACGCGCTACTACGGACTACCGGTGCCACTGCGATGACTCAACTATTTTGAGCACACCTGCCAACTTCCATACCGAAGCTTTGAACAACATGATCGGATATTTAACCGTATGACGTTGTAGTAGAAACGCTTATCATTTAAATTAAAAACTTATTATGTCTTTTTAATTTTAAGTAGATTGTAATGATAACGATAATAATTATTGTAAGTATTGTGGTTAATTACAACATAAGCTTAATAAATTAGTACTTCATAACATACAGCCGTGGAACTATCTCCCGGTTCCTCCTTCGTACAACATAGAGTCCTTCACACATATCGTGGAGATATATTTAACCAGGTCGGCATGACACCGTCTAGTTAAGTGGAAGTATTGCGCAAGCAGTTCCCGGTCCTCGACATGAAGGGTGGTGTTAGGAACACCGTGGGGATTTTAGTGAGTATTCGTGGTATTTTATGTTACCATGTGAGTCTCGCATACCCTTTCGGCCTGCCCGGGCCGTCTGTGGATGTGTAAATGCAGGTCGGCATGACAGCTGAGTCGAGTTGTAGATCCTTAGTGTTTGTTGAATTGCACTGTGCTTGCTATCAGGTATACGGTCCCGACATATTGCAGTGCTACGATACAAAAAACTATGTATATACTAGCTGTGCCCCGCGTTTCACCCGCGTATAATTTAAAAGAAATCGCTGATTGGTGATTTATAATACTTCAGTATAGTCAATATTTTTATCAGGCGGCCAGGGTTAGGCGTCATAACTCACACGGCTCGATCGCGCCACTGCACCTATATTCATAGGCCCCAGCCGAGTGTTGAATTATTTTAATTTTTCCTTATCTCCTAAACTATTCGTCCAAATAACATGCTATTAAGGGCAAAGTTTATCAACATAAAATTATCTTGATGATGAAGTAACTTTCATCCGAAAGAATTAATACGCCATGCCTAATAATAGCGCTCATAAATCACTTTTAAATTTTCAATAAAACTTTGTCACAAAATACCTTATTGTAGCTTGTGTATAAGAAATAGGCCTATGGTATCCCGTTTTTTTTTTAGATTTACTAATAAGCAATATTTTATAGAACATAGTGTTTACGTAACACTTACCATTACGCCAACGCACGCGGATAAAGCAGTTAAAGTGCGCTATGTCTTCCGACTTACTTAACAAAAATCAATATTTAAGGCTAGCTGAGAGGTGTACCCTAATGCTAGATAGCCTATACTATCCCTCGTAATTTTTTTTATCATATATAAAAATAATTTTTCGAACCCTACAGGTAGTTTCAGAGATTAGCGTGTTTAAACAAAGAAAATATACTCTTCCACTTTATTATTTTATGATAGATATTATGATGTACCAAGCAAGCTATCTGTAATTTATAGCTATTTATAACCAAACTCAGAAAGACCGAAGTCTAAGAGGCTAGTAATTAATACGTTTCTACGTATTCCCGAGGACTGAATTGGACACAGCAGCGCATTGCTATTAAGAGCGTACAAACACTTGATATATTTTATAACTGTATTACTTTATAAATTGAGAAGGCTTACAGACTAATACAGTAAACACAAGAAATAAATAATAAAGTAGATAATTATACGCCTACACCTTTACAACAAAATAAAGCCCTTAGTGTATATTAAAAAAGGAATATTAAATAAAGTTTGAGTTTCGCTAAGCGTTATAATATTATTGTGTAAACGTTCTACCGTGTGTAAACTAGAGATCTATGTAATTGTTCGAAGGCAAGTGCACTGTAGTTTCTAAAACTACTTATCATAAAAGCCGTATATAAACCCGTAGGATATTTTAAAAGTAAACAAACAAAAGTGTACTTGCTTTGCTTGTAATTTAGATACAAATTAATCCTCCGGTAATCGTTTTCACTCAGGCGGCAATTTGCAACTTAGTTAGCATGTTAATTAAATTCATAAGAAAGAAAATATTATTAGTTGTTATATAGAGTAAATAAAATTCTGTTCTACAATCATACTATCTGTCCTCCTTAAGAACGTAGCGTAAAGTTGTAACCTTACTTAATAAATAGACTATACAATGATAAAAGAATTTTTCAAATCTGTTTGGTAGTTTCAGAGATCGCGTTGAACAAACAAATAAAATAAAAACTCTTACTCTAAAACCTACTTATATATATATATATATATATATATATATATATATATATATATATATATATATATAATGTAGGAGACATACACAACAAATATAAATATACAATACATATTTACACAATATTTCCCACTGAGCGTTCGACCTTCGTCAAAACTTTATATAACGTATCCTCATAATCATACGTCTGCTTCACTTTTTATTTCACAAAAAAATAAATATAATTCCTTGATCCTCTTAATGCTAAAAAAAGTGAAGATGGTGTTTTTAATCTATAGTATTACGAAAGGATCAGTAAATGTGTGGGGGTCGTTCTGATGATTTTTCTTGACTTTGTACCTCTTAGTTATATAAAACGAATTATTATTATTATGAAGTACACATACGTGTAAATTTGTACACGATTTCGATCCCGCAGCTTAGGGAATAGCCGATAGCCGATTCTCGATAGGGAATTAACTAGATCGCGACTTCTTTGCATACGCGCAACAGGCCGAGCCGAGGTCCGGCCACTTTGACCCCCTCCGATCTTGTTGCAATGCTTTCGCGGCTGAGTGACTTAAGCGCCCCCAGCCCGGTGAAGCTGTAAAAGCCGCAAAGGCTCCAGGGCCTCTAAAGCTAACAGTATAATCAGTCCGAAAAAAAAAACCCTTAAAATTTTTATAACATAGTAGTGGACTGACGTTATCCTGTCCGAAAATTGGCTTGCCTGCAAATAAATAAAAAGTCCTGAAACTTGATCGAAGCGCCACCTACTGGGTCCAACTATGAATTTAAACCATTCATGAATCCAGCTGAACACACACACAAAAATTTCATCAAAGTCGGTTCAGTAGTTTAGGAGGAGTTCAGTTACATACACACTTACAGAACAATTATATAGGTATATAATTCCGCTTCACTCGCTTGTACTACAGAATTTTATAAATCCAGTTGTGTTGTGTCGAATCGAATTGTGTTGCCCCAATAATTCTTATTGTAGGCGATCCTTAGAAAGTAGACATATGCTATCCCTGACTATTTTGTAGGTCTTTTTAAGATCGACTGTCGATGAATCGATGTATCTTATGGTTTACTCAGCGTAATCCATTTAAGCGACCCAAAAGCGCCTTTTTCCGAATGAATTCACCATTCATTGCTTACTTTTGCTGCTTATCTGCTTATCTAATAAAATATATCCTAGAACCTGGCCAGATAATATAGCTATGAATTAAAAAAAGAACCATGTAAATCGGATAAGTAGTTTTTACGTGAAAACAAGTTAAACGAAAGACAGAGAGACGTTGAATTTTATAATATGTATAGACGATTTAAAAATGTGACCGCCATTTTAAAGATAATTTTGCTGGACTGTAGAGATGTTTTTAATCTAACATTTGAAAGATTGACAGGTAGGTTCGTACCCGCCGCCGCGCCGCACCGCTTCCCGCCGCGCTCCACCTACCCTCGGTGGCTATCAGGTAAAAACTTTGATTAAAAATATTTCAGCGAAACCTCGCTAGCAGGCGGAATTTTATTGGTCACTCTTGTTCTTTATTTACTGCTTTTATACATTCAGTCAAAAAAGTATCTGTAATAGATGATTTGTTTATGGTTCCAAATGCATTTTTTTTTGTTGTTAGATTGTCACAATTGTATTTTGGCGCGTAGTTTGAGTTGCATCTGTCAGGTTAAATACGGTTTTGTTTTTAGTTAGATCATACCTAGTATGTATTGCGAATTTTATAATGAACAAAAACATCGAACAAAGAGTTTTTCTTCAATTTTGCATCGCTAATGGAATTTCGTGTTCAGAGACACTGAAAATGTCACAGGAGACTTACGGTGAATGAAAAACACGTGCTTATGAGAGGTACAAAGCGTTCAAAAGCGGTCGAGATATGCTGGAAGATTGCGTCCGTCCGATCTTGACATATAGCTGCGCCGCGTTCGCACATATGTCCAAACATAACTTTGCCCGCATGCAAAGAGTCCAAACTCGGTTTCTCCGTCGCCTGCTTGACCCTCCAGCCTTCGTTAGGAACATGGACCTCCACAGGGAGATATCTCACCAGGAGATATTTCGATAGCGCTTCGAATCATCCCAACCTGCTCATAAAATCCACCGTGAACTACGTCCCAGACAACTCTATCCCCGTTGCCAAACGTTGTAAACGCCGTCTGCGAAATCTCTTTGACGATCCCGATGACGACATAGAGAAAGCAAACGAATTTTACGCGTCCGCTCCCGTAACACATGAGTGCTCGCGCCTACGCCCGCGAAACCACCGTTCCCTCCGCAGGGAACGTACGGTTAACTTTGCTCCCGCACACCCGCCATGACCGCCCTCCTCTGCGGCAACTCAAGCCTAGGTCCGATCCATCGGCATGGAGCAATTGAGCCAAGCAGCCGCTCGCGCGATACTGTGTCTCTACATTCACTAGCTTTCACAGCCATACATGACACTGCATTATACACACAGGTACATAGGTACTGTAAGGGACCTTTTTTTGCCTAGTTAGATTAGACAAAAAATTTCAGACCACTAAATACACATACACATGTTCCTTCCCTCCTCCCAAGGGGAAGAAACATGTATATATGTATAGTTAGTTTAGATCGAATGATAGGTATTTAGTCAGATCGCGACTTAATTGCATTCGCGCAACAGTCCGAGCCGAGGTTCGGCCACTTTGGCACCCTCGGATGTTGTTGCTTAGCTTTCGTGGCTGAGTGCCTTAAGCGCTCGCCCCCAAGCCCGGTAAAGCTGTAAAAGCCGTAAAGGCTCCAGGGCCACTAAGGCTAACAGTATAGTCAGTTCGAAAAAAAAAAAGCTGGAAGATTTGTCTCGCCCTGGTAGGCCATCAACGTCTTCAACTGAAGTTAACATCGCAAAAGTGAAGGAAATAATGACTGTGATCTTCATTTAAGTTTGAAAGAGATAGCCGCTGAACTTTCTGTGTTTCACGAGTCGATACGTATCATTTTCAATAATCACTTGGGTATGCAACGTGTTACCGCTCGGCTAGTCCCTAAAGACTTGAATTTTCTCCAAAAACTCAATCGCATAAGAGTCGCTGAGGACATGCTAGAACGAGTCAATTCCGACCCAATATTCATGAAACGCATTGTTACTGGTGACGAGACGTGCGTTTACGAGTTTGACATGCAAACTAGTCAACAAGCTTCGGAGTGACGCTTTCCAACTGAACCGAAATCGAAAAAACCACGTCAAACCGGTCAAAAGTCAAAGTCATGTTGACTGTTTTCTTTGACTATTGCGGTGTTGTGCACTCGGAATTCTTACCTGAAGGTCAAACGGTAAATAAAGTATATTATTTGAGCGTTATGCGGCGTTTAAGAGAGAACATTCTTGGATTTTGCACCACAATTATGACCAAAAACTCATGAAATACCATCGAGCACCCACCTTCTTCACCAGATATAGCTACAGCCGACTTCTTTCTTTTTCCTAAACTCAAATTACCACTTCGTCGCACCCGTTTTCATTCGGTAGAAGACATAAAGGAGAATTCGCGACGAGAACTAAACTCAAACTTAATTACTATAAGGCATTTAGTGGTTTAGTGTCTTTGGAGCAAAATTCTAACCAGACTCTAAGAAGTAGTATGCCTGTATCATAGATATACCTAATACGAGCGAATACGAGCCTGTAAACTTCCCACTACTTTTCCCAAGTGAAAGCAAGGCTTAATAAGTCAACACCACGATGTACTGGCGATTTCAAACGACATAAAATTGGTAAAATTTCCTACTAAACGATTGCACTACTTTAACATTTATCAAGCGTTCGGTTAATGAGTAAATACATATACCTACGTGAATTTCGAAGAAAATGTAGGTAAGTAAAATGTACATATTAATAATACTGCTATTAATATTTCGATAGCTTTAAGTATGCGGCTATCATGACTTATCAATCCTAGTTAAAAATAAAAATAAAATGCCTACCTATTTTTAAAGATGATTTATTTTGATTTAAATGTACAAAATTTTCTTAGTAGATATATCGCTCATAGATGTAATAGGTCTTTACCTATGAAATTGCCGTTCTGCAGTACTGGCCATTTCAAATCAAAATATTTTTTGCTTGGCTAAGAATTCTAATTTCAAATTAATTTTATTTTAAAAACATGAAATTCTTTTTCCAAAAGTAGTCATTTGTTTATTGATTAGTGTTACATTTTCATCGCATTTCAATCTTTTTTGTCATCATGGATACGTTAAAAATTCGAGTAATTATGGAATATGAGTACCGTCGTGGCAGTAACGCGGCACAAGCGGCACGCAACATCAACGCCGTTTACGGAGCTAACACTACAAACCAACGCACCACCTGTTATTGGTTTGCTCGCTTCCGTTCTGGGAATTTCGACCTAATAAATGAACCTCGCGGTCGTCCGAAGACTTTGGTCGACAATGACGAATTAAAGGCGATTGTGGAAGCTGATGATACACAGTCTACGTCTGAATTAGCAACAGCTTTCGACGTTAGCGTCAAAACAATATTGGTCCATTTGCGTCAAATTGGCAAGGTAAAAAAGCTTGACAAATGGGTGCCCCACGAACTCAATGATCGCCAGCGCGAAGTACGTGTCGAGACGTGCCTTGCACTGCTCAACAGACACACAAATGAAGGAATTTTTAACCGCATTGCTACCTGCGATGAAAAATGGATTCTGTTTGATAACCGCAAGTGCTCAGCAAGTTGGTTGGATCCTGGTTCAGTACCTAAACAATGCCCTAAACGAAAACTTACCCCTAGAAAAGTGATGGTCATTGTTTGGTGGTCTAGCGACGGTGTGATTCATCATAGCTTCTTAACAAACGGGGTGAGCATTACTGCAGATGTGTACTGTGAAGAACTGAACACAATGATGGAGAAGCTGGCACATCTCCAACCAGTATTGGTCAATCGCTCGTCTCCGCTGCTCCTGCACGACAACGCGCGATCTCATACTGCACAACAGACGGTCTCCAAGTTGCAAGAACTAGGGTTGGAAGTTCTCCGTCCTCCACCCTACTCACCAGACCTTGCGCCTACAGACTACTACTTTTTCCAGAATTTGGATAACTCCTTGGAGGGAAAAAAATTCAATACCCGAGAAGCAGTACAAAATGCCTTTGAAGAAATTGTTGCCTCCCGTCCAGCTGATTTCTTTAAGAAGGGCATCAATAAACTGCCACTGCGCTGGCAAAGATGCATTGATTGCATGGGTGATTACTTCGATTAATACAAATAAAAAATACATGAAAAAACATCGTTTAAATTTTTTCATACAAAATGGCAATTTCATAGGTAAAGACCTAATATTTTCGTAAGCATTTTTCTCGGTAACATCTTAACATGAAGAAAATGCACTCTGTGAGGCAGCCATTTCTCAAATTGAACGCGCGATTGCACCCAACAGAAGCCCGTTCGACCCTTAGAAAAAATATCGAACTACAACCATCCCCTAAAATTATTTTAGTGAAAAGAAAGGAACTTAATACACTCCCCTCTATGCCTCGAGGCGCACCCCTCGATATGGTTGCACTAGTGTGAGTTTGGGGATATACGAACGGTTATGTGTGAGTGCCCTCGGAAAGAAGCGGCTGACAGCTGAGTACGAATGAAAGTAAGTGTTATGTTTTTTTTTATATTTCGAAATGTAAGGAATTTGCGCAACGGCATGCAGATACACGTTTGTTAGATATTCAGAACAACAGCATGTAAACTAAAAGCTGCTCAATTTATAACTTTCGAAGAAAACAACAAAACATGATCTTTTCTACAGAAAATTATAAACTTTATCGAAATTTATCTAACACTAAGTTCTTTTCTCGTAGAATCATGTTTTAATTCATTAGAATCATAAAACAAAAATCAGATCGAATTTTACACCAGGCACGGAATTATTGAAAGTGAGTCTGAGTTTAATTGTAGAAAGAAAGTAGGATTTGTGAAGATACTAAGATACGAAGATACAGGGCTAGTTCTGGGACTTAAATAGGTGAGACAAGTGGATATTTCAGAATTGTACACTGTAAAATAATTTTCTGATATTTCGTAATAAAAATGAATGATTTCGTTTTTATCACCATTCATTGTTAAAAATGTCATAAACATATGAGTACAAGCAACGTTAAAGTTAAACAATTTTAACGACCGTTAATTAATTTATATTAAAAGCTAGCTGACCCCACAGATGTTCTGCCCTTTGGAGTAGATAAGGGCTAGGCCACAGCGCTACCTATCATGTCCTAATGTAGCTATAAACCATCGTCTCGGTTAAACAAATATATTAGTAAAAATTAGCTTAATCGGTCAAATTTAGAAGTTGCACAATGACAGACAAATAATGTTTATTTTCTAAATAAAATAACATTGTTCGAATAAGATTTATTACAACTATTATACTGGACGGGACGCGCATTCTGACAGTGCATATAGAGTAAAAGTGTAATAAGTTTGGATACAATTTAATCGAAGCTACTTAGTTCTGTAAAAATATAGATATTACACAGCTTGCTTTTTATTATTTACTAGCTGGCCTGGCAGATGTTTTGCCCTTTCCAGTAGTCTATAACCTAACGACAGTGCCACGAATCTCAATATTTTTTGCCTGAAGACTTTTCCAGCTATCAAACAAAACATATCCATCCTTTGAATCGTGAGCTATGGTCATGAGTTCAAACAAAAATTCGATAGAAAAAAGAATGTTCACTTTTTCCCGAGTTTGTAAATTTTTCGTCAAACTTTTCAAATTTTTCTTTTTTTTCATAAGAGCCTATTTGGGATTATTACATACATTTAAAAAGCAAAAAATAGGCAAACTGGTCCAGCCGTTCTCAAGTGATGCGCTTACTAACGAACAGCATTTCATTTATATAGATTACAGCTAAATGAAAATTAGTCACATTCATCAGCAAATACAAAAGGTTAACCAATCAGCGTTTCTATCAGTACTTTCCATCGTCCGTACAACATGAAGCCGTACGGGGCCAGCGCGGTTCGGAGCGGCGCGGCGGCTTCGGGAAATCAACACACACATCAACAGTACGAGTACCTACTACATATATATAATACATGTACCCCCATAGAAGGACACAAAAGCGTGCCCGACTGACTACTGACAGCTAGTGTGATATATGGTACAGACGTAGGGTATGCTTATATACTAACCAATCGTAGATAAGTGAGATTTAAAACATTTTACAAAACAATCTTCAAAGGGAATTTTTATATTGTTTATGATTATAAATAATAATACTAGCTTGTAAATGTCCCACTGTTGGGCAAATACCTCATCGACTACTATGGATCGATGCAATAGCTACCTTACTTAATATTTTCTGATATAGTTTACACATATATTCAAAATATTCTTACTATTATTTAGGACACATTTAGGTAGCTCTGGTCACACGCAGTTTGAGTAGTATATACGTTCACTTATTCCTACTTTCCTTGTTCGCTGACTTCGTGGTTATAACTGACTAAGTAGAGACACTTTTTCGTAGAGAAGTTTAATATTTAAGCCCAAAGATTTGATTTGTGTTAAAATCCTTTAAATTGATCATCGGCTTGCCTAATCTGGAGTTAGTCAAATTGTCTCCTATATGGTCAACAAAAGTAAATCATTGACGTATATGGAATGGAAGGCCTCCTAGACAAGCACAGTGACGCAAAATAATAATAATCACAAGAAGTTTCACGTCTATAAAACTCTACAAAATATTCAATCTTATAAAATCCAACAATAACAATGCAAGACCTCCGCAGTTCCCTCATATCCTGTCACGTACATTTCTACAGTTCTCAGATCGACTCAAGTATGGATTATAACCGTCCGACGACTTGAGGCCCCAATATCAATTTTATTAGGGAACAAGTGAAAGGAAGTAGAGTTTGCTGATTTTTCTGTATTCGGTACAAAAAAAAGGTGTGTGTGCGATTCACACACGATAGAAGTGAAACTTTCACTTCTATCATGTGTGAATCGCACACACACCTTTTTTTTACATACGGTCTTATACCGATTTTATTACGATGTAATATTTGTTTTACGGTTCTGTTTAATTACACAGTTTAATTTTTTTGCCATTAGTATTAATCAGAAAAAAATTTAGAAGCATGTACTTAAGTAGCTAAGCGCGTGAAAAGCCGTACTAGATATTATTTCATGCATAACATAGAATGTGACTGACTACATCACGTTAAAACAAGAGAGTTAGCAAGCAAATTCTTAATGTACACTTTTTCTTACAATGTAAGCGCATATCGTAAAAATGCACTCTCATTTTTTATTTCGCGGCAAAAGAATAATAATTAAAAAAAAACTTAAGTGTTCATTCCAATAATAACTTGCTTTTAATTGTCTAAGCGATAATTTACGATTTATTTAGTAACCATATGTGTCAAGACAACAACATTTTTACACCATCTAGGACATATAATTTTCACTGTCTCTAAATTTAAAATAATTCAATATTATCATAAATTTTCTATGGTTGAAAGTCTTAACTAAGATATAAAATGTAGGTGCATTATTATCAAGAAAATATCGCTTACCTTTGGTTGTTTGTACCACATCCAAATATCCGCTATATTTATATAGGGGGGAATACTCACAGCACCCCAATACAACACAAGGTCCTTAGACGTTAGTGCCTATAGAAATTTGTCGTTTCAGCGCCACGGCTTTAATATTCAGCCCTCCGCAGTGAGAGTGGAAAAGTTTTTTACCGCTGACATAAATAGAAAAGCTATTTTCATTACTTTGCCAAATACGTAACTCATACTTCACTTCAAAATACCATTCATGTCATGTTAGTTCGCTATATAACAATACTATAATTAATGTCGTGAGCTGAAAAATCATATATAATTTTTAAATGGGCTCATAATTAAGACTCCTTTAATAATAGAAGTAGGCATGCAATTAATTACTTTAATTTTTTTATTACTTAAGAACCGGTATGATTTAACTTTGTGTAAACAGAATTTTTTTTTTACATTTGTTGATAATTTATTGTATGTTACAATATTACATTAATTAAAGGTTATTTAATGGTTAAATATTATTTTTAGGTATATGTTGTAGATATATCAATGATAATAGCACTCAAATATGTGTATATGCGTGTAATCGAAGGAATTTTTGAGGTATTTATTACCATGAAATTACCAAATATCAAAAATGATGATTTTTTAAGACATTTTAAATTGAACAGATTATTTTTTATGTACTTAACTCTAAAACAATCGTATACAAAGATCTATTGAAAAGCACAGATCCGCAAGTCACCGTCACCGGGACTACGGAGGCAACTGCACTTCCTAAACAGTCCCCCGGGACGCCTCTAGAACTCGCCCGAGCCTCTCCTGCCGAATGATCTCTAGATTGAGTCGCCTTTTACTTAACCGACAAAATCTTTGTTTCGTTGCAGCGATTGTGTTTTATTAAAAGTGCTGACAAAATAATTGTAGTTCTAGGAATGAAATCAAGCTAAGTAAAACCTATAGGTACTATCTACCATTATAAAGAAGTGAATTTTGTATGTTAGTTGGAAATAATCGTTCCATAGAACTACTTATCTGATTTTAAAAATACTTTCTATATTATATATTATTTAGGTAGCTACATTATCTAGCCCTGAGTATATGTAGGCTATTTTAAAAAACAAAATTGTATATGGTGTTAAAGCGAAATTGCGGGCGTTTGCTAGTAAGTAAGTAGTTTTCGCGTGAAAAGAATATCGTGAGGAAACTATAGCATGGAGGTAGGGTATTTCCTAATGCCCGCGTGGCTAGCTACCTCTACCCTCGGTACTAACCCTCAAGTTGAAAATCGCCAAGCACCAATATGTGTGTTCCGGCAGCTGCACTTGAGAGCCAGTCTTCCACTAGATTTAGCGTGTTATCATCTTGGGCCACATCGTCACTTAACATCAGGTGAGATCGTGGTAATATATCGTATAATGCTTTAAGTCTATTGTAATTAGAATATTCCTTGTATTCTCCTGATATTGAAAAATGTACTGATAAGTTACATAGATAAAATATTTAATTATACATTTCGTTTTTATACAAAGGTTAGCTTAGAGGTAGCTTTTGTCAAATGGTTAAAAAGCAGCTATACATGGTAAACATTAACTTATAAATTTTGTGCGCATAATTTTGTTCGTCAACCAAGTTATGCGACCGTTTACTAATTCACTGTACCCGTTCTTTTCAAAGTACTAATAAAGATTTAGCTAAAAGTTCTCAGTCTACTACTGTTTAGGGGTTATCATAATTCTTATGCTTAATATTTTTTCTCAATCTAGTAAAATGTCCTTATTGTCTTCATAAATAACAGTAAATAATATGCAACTAAACTCCCATATTTAAAAGCTACCGTCTAGTATTGACAAAAGAGTCTCAAGGGAAATCAAAACTATCAAACATTTAACAATGCAACTGTCACAGAGGACGGTAGCTAAATCTTGTTATTTGCATACAAATCCTTCAACAATAACAACTTTTGTTTAGTCGTAAATAATATCTGCAAAATTTTTAACTCTTTGACGCACCCGCGCTAAAAGACTCATTGTTATATTAAAATAACGTCGCTTTGCCTTTTAAAATCTTCTTAAAATGAACAATAGTTTTACGACTAATTGATTAGTTTTTGCTTACTCATTTAAAAGGTTTTATTCTTTAATTTTTTTACGATGGCTGGTTTTTATCATTTGTTATTTAAAATAACTCACTAAATTTTTGTCATTACCCTCTATAATATTACTCATATGTTACGATCTTGAACAAAATGGACATTAAAGTTCGCAAAATTAATTTAATTCCTAAAACTACTATTTAAAACCTTGGTTTCATATGAAGTGTTATGATAAAACCGTTGTCGGCTTCAAAGCCGGTGTACAGAATAAGTTGGAGATACGTTGCGTGCCGGCCACACAATAAGCCGACGACGTTGATTGATGAACTCGCATTGAACGAATACATTACGATTTTTGCTTTCTTTCCTTCGATACTAATGTCACAAGGTTATGATATCGATGCGTTGGTTACGAATGATCGTTGTATAAGCGTGGGTGAGACGCTTTGTGAATTTATTGAACCATAAATCGAATCTGTATTGAAATATATTTTTTTAAAAACATATTTGCATTTATAGCCTGCGATTTAGATCTGAGTAGTTATAAATACTAGTTGAAAGTAATCTCTATTCTTTTATACTGATTCAGCAAATTGTCTGTATTGCACGAAAACCATAGAAAAATAACTATATCATTCAGTTTTATTTATGATATTCTTGAACTCATAAGTAAAATCTTAATGGTTTTACTATCACCTAATGATCAGTTACAAGCTTAGTCATCAGTTACAAGATTTAGTGTGTAAAGTATCCAAAGAAATACATAGACCGTAGATTTAAATCATTATGAATATTTGTAGAAGCCATTGGTTATACTTTTTACTAAAAGCTAACACAATATAATCTTTGGAATAAATTCAAATTTACTATGTCAAAAATTAAGCTAAAATAAGGCTTACGAAAGTTTCCTATTTTACCACTGATTGCCAATACCATTGGTATCTGGTATACTTGTAATGAGAAAAAGGACCAAGAAACTAGTATTGTCAATATTCCCTTATACTTATATATCTATAGCTTAGGGAGAAGTGTCTACAAAAAGATTGTGACTGATTAGTAATTTTGATTAGCAATTTATTTTTCCGAAATACGTTTCTTTCATATCTTACCAAATTTATCAGGGTGCAAAATAAAAACTTTTATAATTATTACTATGTTTATTGGGTTTGTATTCACATTTTCCTATTTTAGTTACAAAACAATTTTTCTTGTTTTAAAAATTAAAATCCTCATTTGCACCTAAACCTAAGTCATTGTCTACATCACATAAGTTTCGTTTATAGACGTGTATTATAAATAATTTTATTTATTTACACTTAGGAAACATCTACTCGATCTGTATAATGTAACTTAGTTGGACCAATGTAAAACAATATTGTAATGACTATATATTCATTTTAGAAACCAATTTAATCACATTTTATATAGCTTTTGCGGAAACAGGAATATATGAATTTAAAGTCTTGACTTCGGTTATAACTATAAAAGAATCATTGAATTCGAGACACATACATACATACACATAGTAAAGAAGGACAATAGACCAATCTTTATATCTACGCCACTTTCAAAAAATACTATTGAAATACTGAGTATTTATTGAGTAATCTATTTTAATAGCAAGGAATAACAAAAATAAAGTAAGCTTCATTTCACAGAAAATACAAATTTACCTACTGTGTTATATGTACTAAATGCGTAATTCCTTCTGTGGTTTATATGAAAATTTCATTTATTGTGTACATCAAAGATGATTTACTAATGAAAGAATAATAGTTTCTAATTTTAACAGATCAGTAGATTGCCTTAAAATCTAATTAAATGAAAATAATATGGTAACTTTAATTTTTTCTTCGTAATTTTAATTTAACAAATCATAGTTATTAAAAACAAATAATTTAAAGATGAACTAAAAATGAGTATTAGAGAGTGTATAATACATACATCAACAAGTTTTGACAATGACTTAAAATAAAATATACAAATCCAGCACTCGGAAACTGTTATATTATAGTCTTAAATAATAATTGTAATCACACTTTTGACATTGCAAAATTTCTCGCATCAGAACATCCTTTATGACTGTTTAACCTAAATTTACGTATACAACTTAAAAATATACCTTAAATTAAAAATCACTTTATTACACCTTATCGACACAAAAGGAATGGTAAGAATTACATTTCAATAAGTAATGAAAAATATAGTATCTCCTTTACACATCTAAAGATTATAAGGCGGTTAGACCGTAGTCTGATTTGATGACTGGTTGGTTAGGAATACCTGTACCACAACCGGCGGTACCTACTGGGGAGCCGTGTGCTGATAGGTTTGCGACCATACCCGGGTCTAATGCCCCGTGCATTCCCATCATGTGCAAATGATGCGGAGTCATATGACCGGGGTTGATATTACTATGATGAGACATCGGACTAATCGCCGGATCGTGCGACAGATTCTGTTGCGCTCCGACGCAGTGCAAGTCATTCATGATATTGTCCGTAACATTCTCTATACTATCAGGTCGCCCATTATTGTTTGATTTCTTTTTATCATTGTTATTTGTATTCTTATTTGATCTATTCTTTGGTGTAGCTCCCTTAGTCGTTGTCGTCGTCACTCCAGCTGGGTTCGTTTTTCTTCTGACGTTTTTGGTGTTCGGAAGTTTGTTGTCCTTCTTCCATTTCATCCGTCGGTTTTGAAACCATATTTTTATTTGCCTTTCTGATAAGACTAGAGTGTGAGCTATTTCTATCCTTCTTCTTCTAGTTAAATACCTGTTGTAATGAAATTCTTTTTCAAGCTCTAATATTTGGTGTCTTGTATAAGCTGTGCGTTGACGCTTCGGTTCCATACCGGGTTGAAAGGAGCCATTAGCTGTAAAAGTAATAATTATGTTAATACACGGATTTAAATCTCATTAAAAGCAATCAACTTCTATATTAAAGATAACACGTAGATCTATTAAGTTATTATCTATTATAGATATTGTTGACTTTTTGGACCTCGCAACAGAATCCTGTCTTCTGGATTCAGGGTTAAGACTATTTTACGAAGAATTTTTGTTAAGCTTAAACTAAAAAAACTATTTTAATACAGAAAACGAAATATATTCTAGTTTTATGTGTTAAAGATACAGTTTGGGCAGAAGTATATAATGATTATTACACCCACTTGATTTGATTGTAATAATAATTATAAATATTATTTTGTGGGGTTTCCGTGCTGTGGTAGGATGTTTGTATCTAACCGAAGCACGAACATCGTGAATTATAGATATGATGATAAACCCATCACAGTGACTCCCTTTTGAATTTTCACGATTCGGGATCCGCCAGTGTATATTCAGCTGCTAAGAGGTTTGCTTGTGGGTATGTCAGCGGCAACCGTTGATTGCTTTCCGATATGTCGACGGTCGCTGTTGTTTTTGATTGTACCGTGCTTTCCATCAAATGACGTATAGAATCGTTACTTTGCTGTGCTAATACAAAAAATACAAAACACCTACGTATTCATAATTGCCAAAATATTTACTCGTTAAAGTTAATTAACGAACTGACAGAACATTATGATAATTATTTATAATTAAAGAATAGTTTACATAACCAAGCACATAGGAGTAACGAGTACCGTGTGGCCACGTCAAGAGAGGTAGTTGCGTGTTTAGAATAAAAGCCATGGTGAATAATGTATGCGGCAACCTCATACAGTCAGGTGTGTTAATTTATGTGCATAATAAGCTACGTGCACGGGTGTGAGCTTCCTTTTTCTTTATGATTAATAGAGTCTAGTAATTTAGTTCTAAATAAAACCTCTATTTTATTTCAATAGGCTTGAAATATATGCTCCCAAATGTTTTATTTGCTCTTTTAATAGGAAACCTAACCCAATAATATTCAGTTGTAAATATAAGGGCATCTTCATAACCAGATTTTTCTCCATAAGTCACTATTGATTGTATACTTATTTTTGTTGTATACATCGACAATATTATAAACTAAAACTAAAGCTATTGATTTTACCTATTATAGCATCATAATCATATTGATGATAGCATCGGATTTTAAGAATATTAAAACTTTGAAAATATTTTATTGTGTGTGTTGTCTGCAGTCACTTCGAGTACTTTTTACAAGTCTGAAACCTGAATTATAATATTTATATAGACAGAAAAAAACTGAATTCAAATATTTTTTTTACGTTATCTGCAATTCTGATCGATTGTATATTTCCTTAATTATCGTGAAAGCTGTAGACATTTCCATTTTCTCTCATTACATGGCCACAAGCGAATAGCAGATTTAATTTTTTTTTTTCAAATATATGTAGTAGAGCCGTAGACTGTGTAGAACTCGTGTGTATCATTTATTTACGTTCTCCCACTACTTCTCTCAGAAGTCCACATCTCTACGTGGTATGGGTTAAAACCAATTATCGATAAAATAGTTACATTTTAAGAGCATGTGGCCAATTCAACTCACTTGAAAAAAGCAACGACTTGTTTCACACTATCGCTTGCAAACTTAAAAACTAAGATCTTCATTTATTTTGTAATTTGATATTCTTTCTGTGTCCTATCGTCATCGCCATAATGCTACAGCTCACAATCTACTCCTATTACCTTAATATACTGGTAGATTTTTTTGCGAATGAGTAACTGGACTGTATCTTTTCCAATAAAACAGCACATGTGTGCTCAGATCCCGGTTGCATTTAAGTCTTCACCTAACTAATTACTACCCTTAAATTGAATATCTACCACAAAAGCAAAAATAAATTTGCTCCGACAGCCACAGTAAGATCCAAGTACATGTCTAAGCATAGTATTTTGTAATATATTGGTAAAATGATAATACTGAGTGCCTTAAAAGTGCTATACGAATGTGATTATTGCAATACCTCTTCAGAAGTTCTGGCCGCATTTCCATGGTGACTTAGTTTTAGTACTTCGTTAACGTTATCGGCCACCTTCTCCAACTTTCAACCGATCTCTTCTATTATTATTATCTATTTGTGAAAACTTTTAAATGGACTCCAGTATTACCTTTATGTTATCATATTGTTTTAGTTCTAAATTTTCCTTGTAAAATAAAATAAAAACAAATACTTCATTTCATACATTAATTTTAGCATGATATATATTAATATATATTATTTGCAAATTATTCCAAAAATAAGGAAGGTTTCTACTGTGGATATTGAAATTTACAAGGACGTAGGACGCTAACTATTTCATCTATATTAATCAATGTGTAGTTCTGCCTATAAATGTAATTTAGGACAGTAATCATGAATATGCCATTAAAACATTGTTTGTCTATCTGTATGTCCGGATTAAATTGCTTGACCGATTCTTATCAAATGTTGTGTACGGGAAGCTTATGTTATTTGTCAAATAGGCTATAAGAATTTTCAATAAGAATTTTTTTTTATTAATTGTCAACCAAATTTCATGAAATTTTATACACGGGAAGAATAAGTCATATGATAGTTGATAGGTTATAACAATTGTCAATAATACTTTTAGAAATCGTTAATAAATCAATCAACAAATAATTAATTAGTATTAATTCTCAACCGATTTTGTTAAAATTTTGAACACGGGATTGCTAAAATAATAGATTACAAGAATTTTCAATAATACTTTTAGAAATATTAAATATACAACCGATTTTGATGATAATTGTACACGGGAATTACATGTCATTTCTCAATTGATAGATTATATGAATTGTCACTAATATGAGTACAAATAAAATTACGGGATGAAAATAATTACTGCGTAATAAATGCGTACGTAGCCGCGGGCACATCGCTAGTTAATTATAAAGTTATATAACTGCATATTGTAACGTTTTATTTTTCCGTTTAAATTAAATTAGTATAATTTACTGAACTTGGGAACGATACAAAAATCATCAGTAACTAGATCTATTAAGTTGTGAGTTATAAGCTCGGGCCTACACATTTAATTAATAAATCCACGTCAGTGGTAATCTAGTCAAAATTAAATTAAAATTAACTGCTGACTATATTGCCATATCTAAAGTAGTTGTGTAGTAACAAATGAACTTTAAGTTTTAACCGTTAAAACCTGTAATATAGCTGATAATTTTATTTAGTATATATAGATGTAGGTACGCTGAAGCAGTTGAATGTTTAAGACTAGTGGAAGCCCGTACGATTCCCGCTGGTTCGTGACTTGGCACAAACCAATGAATATTTCATTACTCGTGTGCACTAACTAATTTAAATGAATAAACTACACTTAGGAATCTCTGGAATATAGTTATGTTTTCCAACGTTCATATTATAACTCAATCAATTCATGTCACACTAAAGTTAGTAGTATATAATATACTATATATATATATATACTTATAGTAGTCTTGGCTGAGACCATGGAGGACCTCCGTGCGATCCTCGATGACCTCAGTAAAGCTTCCAAACGAGTTGGTCTTAGAATGAACATGGACAAAACGAAGATTATTTCGAACGTCCATGTAGCGCCAACTCCCGTAAAGATCAGAGACTATATACTTGACATTGTTGATGATTATGTTTACCTGAGACAAACTATCCAGTTAGGTAGATCCAATTTCGAGAAAGAGGTTAATCGTCGAATCCAAGACGGCTGGGCAGCGTTTGGGAAGCTACGTAACATATTCTCGTCCAAGATAACGCAGTGTCTCAAGACGAAAGTCTTTGACCAGTGTGTGTTGCCAGTGATTACATATGGTGCTGAGACGTGTTCACTAACTATGGGCCTAATAAGAAAGCTCAAGGTCACCCAAAGAGCAATGGAGAGGGCTGTGCTCGGAGTTTCTCTGCGTTATCGAATCAGAAATGAGGAGATCCGCAGGAGAACCAAAATCACCGTAATAGCCAGAAGAATAGCTAAATTTAAGTGGCAGTGGGCGGGCTACGCAGCTCGTAGAACGGATGGCCGATGGAGCCAAAGAGTTCTCGAGTGGCGGCCACGTACCGGAAAACGCAGCGTGGACAGACACGTCAAAAGGTGGTCCGACGACCTGGTAAAGGTTGCGGGAAGGGGCAGCTCAGGACTGGTTGTTGTGACGATCTTTGGGTGAGGCCTTTGTCTAGCAGTGGACATCTTTCGGCTGAAATGATGACGAATGATTGCCTATTTATAATTTATCAAAAAACTTATTAATCTGGTATTTTTAAATTATATTTAGTATGAGTAGCTTTTCATTTTTGGATTTGAATATAGTAACACTATCAGCGGTCAGTGAAAGAAAAACGCCGGGAGGAGACATGAACGCTTGAGAAATGTCTCGATATTTTGAAAATATATCAAATAAATAGATAGGTGTTTTTTAAACAATATCGTCTGTCGTATTTATTCTAATTTATTATTAAGATTTCAATTTAAACGCACAATAGACTTACAAATCAATTTCACAATAAAGCTCTATAAAAGGTAACAGTGACCTGAAAAACGGCAGTAATTCTACAATTTCCTGTCAAGGAAATTGCTATTATTCCCTGCTCATTTATCGGATTTTTTGTTACTCTTTACAAGTCAATTCATTCAATTGCTGCAGCCTTGTGTCAATAACGAAATAAAAATCGAGGTTATTCACAATATAATGAATCAAGAAATGTTATTTAAAAACTTTTCCATTTATGACAATATTCTGTTAACGTACTTATAACCAAAAAATTTGTTAATTTTACAGTTATTAAATAAACTGCTAATATAGGCTAAACACAGAATATATTCGAAACTTTGTTTATAATTATAAAACGTAACTATTATATACCACTTAAATGCTTGTCCACCTAGGTATATGGTATAGAGTATTTAGGACTATATTTAAATTTTTTACGCAATACAAACGAGTTGTGATGCCGAACTCATATACCTACATAGCAATGCAATTGCAATCTTAATTACAGGGGTTTACGTCTTATGAAAACACTTAAATCTACTTACTATCTATGTCTACCTATTATATAAATTTACGCCCTCGCTAGAGGAGGACAACAGCAAATAAAATCGTTCGCCAAGGAATTCTTTGAAGAATCTGCCCCGTTTGGGCGAGGTCGGTATGTGCGGTCGCCGGGAACGCGCCCGAGATTTTCATAGTGGTCAGACAGAGGCACATTGACGCGGGTTTAGGGATCTACCTTTATCTTTACCTATTCTATATAAATATATAAAAATAAATACTAGCTTAGTATTAAAATGAGGTTGTTTTATAAAGTAATAATTTTATTTGAGACTGCCTATGATAGCGATATAACAGCCGATAGTGTAACCAATTTAAGTTAGTAAATGTACCTATGAAAATTCTCAAATACATTATTACATGATGAGGCTCGAACCTGTAGAATTTATATTCCGCCTGAGGAAACCGTATTTGGGAAAAATATACAGCTAGGGATTTTTCGGAGTTTGAAATTGCCAATAATAGCGTGATTATTAAGCTCGTGCCTTTTTCTAAGGAGCTTTGCTCTTTTTGCATTTTTTTTTAATTATTATTATACCTATCACTAGGAGAACACAACTCATATATATTTAAACTAAAATTTCCATAATTAAAAAATGAATAATTAGTAGGTATCTTTAGTAATGCTTCTAAAGATTCCTGAAGTTTCCTGATATGTAAGAAGGTTTTCAGAAAAAAATGTCTGATACTGAAATTTCAACAACAATTTGATAGATCGCTACTAAGGCAAATAAAAATAATAGGTACGTGTAGTTTGCACATGTGATGAGTTACATACAAATAATTTGTACAAGTAGTTTCGGCTGCTCGTGGAAAAGTACCTACTGTTTTAAGTAGAAATGAAAAAGATGCAACAATAAAATCAACCGACACCAACGTAAAAAAGGATTTGCAAATATACCTAAAAGAAATATCTTAGCTTTACTTATTTGGTGGTAGCATGATATAAAATCAGCGGAATATCTATTTGATGTCCGTGGGCTCAAACAATGGCATGTATTTTTTTTTCATTATAGACACCAATTGTGTGACACGGTGAAGAGAAACACCGTGAAGAATAGTTGAATCTACTACGTTCTTATCCGTTCTATGTTAGAAAACGTATAACTGTAGATTTCTCGGCGTTGGAAATTGTCAATACGCCAAGTCGTGAGCTGGCGAGCTGAGTAAGTGCTTGCCTTCCCTCGGGAAAAAGCCTTTGAACGGCAGTGGGCTGTTTATAGGCTGTTATTAATATTTTTTAAATATTACCTAATGTTTTCATTTAAAATCTATTTTGAAACGTTTAAGGAATCTTACATTTGTCGTAATTGTGCTAACACCGATAACATCGGATAAACAATGATAAAACGACAAATCCAAAATCGTTAGTGACTGAACTCTTTACATACATAGAAGGGTGTAAGTACTTAAAATTATTATAAAATTCAAAATGGGTAGGGTAAATTAATAAGAGCAATAAAAAAATATTTTCATTTTTATTTTCAAATTTATTTACAATTTATTATTAGTTTCCACGGGTCTTGTATTTCCAAGTGAAACATATTCCTAATCCAAGATACCTCGCCACTTAAATTTTTAGTTCGTTTCGCTTTATACAAATAAATAATCAGTGTAACATGATGTAACTTTACAAACTACGTAATTGAAACAAAGGAAAACAATCCTTGTTGAAATAAATTTTAATACTTTACGTTCATAATTCTAAGCATATTTTTATTGGGATTACAATATAAAGTAAGTTGATCATTTGAAGTCAAGCGAATTGCACAAACATTATTATTCGTACGAACGTTATTTAGAACTTGTTGTTGCTTATCATCGTGTAATAAATACCGTAACGAAATTTTAATGAATGCGAACGAGAGAAACATAATATCAAAATTATCTCTGAATGCAAAACAGTTAGAGAGCTACTGGACAAGCCGTTCCATCTTCGCTTCGTTAGCCGTATCACATCATCAGGACGATGACAATCGAAGTTGAATTACGGGCTACCTGCGACGAATGTGTGGTCTCATAACCAATCTGTTAATCTCGAGTCGATCTCGCGACGCATGCGCTATCGTACCGGCACGGTGGTCCCGCCTCATTACGTCGAACTTACGACCGATCTAAAGCCTCTTTGTCCTACTATTGTGTCGCTGGTGAAAAATGTTCACCCAATGACAGGTGTCGATAAGAAAAGTCCAAATACTCTTTATGCTTTTTCGTAAAAATTTTGCACGTATTTAATACTAGCAATTTCCTCGGCGATCAATCAAGGAAACCTGTTTTAGTGTGCACAACCTAACGAACTGATACCAATGCCTGGACACTTTATCATTTTAACAAATACCTTTGCTTTAATGTGTCATCGATCTACAATATCGCTGTTATTTTTATTGTGGTCAGAATTAAAAACCTCGATTTAAAATTTCAGTCCATCGAGAGATTTGATAAAAATGTATAAACTTACGGGTTATTGACGTGGTTTTTGTAGAACTATCCTTACAACACCAGAAGCATGACATGCGCATTGCTGACCCTTTAAAAACCTATAACTCCTTTTTTAAGACCCCCAGATACCTGGTAAAACCTCAGCTCATTCCACATCCGGAGCGTTCACGAAGGAAACTTCTCTGAAACCGGACAGTCCGTGACCATTTATGTTCCAAGTTATGAGGATGAATCCTTGCCAAACAATTTCTTAGAACATAACCCATTATATGTATAACGTATATAACCATAACCCATAGGCGAGGTCTCTCCTCAAACTTAAAGATTCAATACCGTTTATGAGTTTGGAATCGTCAGCAATTCTCACAGCTTGTTTTTGAGCCGAGTCAAATGGCCCAAGCTAATTCAATTGCTCCTGTCCAGAGGTGATAGCAGTACTCCATATCTAGTTGAACTTTCTCTTTATATAACTGCCTGTTTCGCCACGGAATGAAGTACCGCTTCGCTCTATTTAGCACACTGAATATTTTAGATGTCAGCTTAACCTTGTTCTCTAAGTGACTACGGAACTGAACATCGCTGGAGCTATTGCCACCCAGGATCGACGATCGATCTTCGATCGATCCAGTGGTATAAGACCTGTTCTAGAATGGTGAGATTACAGTAAATGTTTTTTTTTTGCCGTGAACGCACAAGTTTGGGTCTCAGTAGAGTTGAATCTAACTATCGCGGCCCCAGTAGGAGGCTCTAGTTATTTTTATCGATTTCAGAGACAAATTATTTGCGATCATTTTCCACAACGGAACGAGGAATGTTTGCACGGCCCGTATAAAGCGCGTCTCCAGTAAAGTCGTATACATAGCAATGAATACCATCAATGGATAGCATAAATTGATATGCAATAGAAACAGCGTTGGAGATAGTACTCTAAGCCTTGCAGAATGTCAGCATTTATATCTAATACGGCTTTTATGCATCTACCGGATAGAAAACTAGCAACCCTTTTGCACAAACTCTTAGGCAGTCCATAAGATAGTTACTTCGATAGAAGACCACGATGCCAGACCCGATTGAATGCCTTCGTTACATCTAGGCTGACTACCAATGCCTCACCTTGAGGTAAGAATACCTAATACGTCGGTTTTCTCTTTAACGCTATAAACCAAGTTACCATCGGCATTTATTAGTGGTGGTAAGGACGACTGGCGAAAGTTTGCGTCGGCAGCTTTGGCAAGTGACCAGAAGGCACGACTCCCAGATAGGTAGCTTACTAGCCGTGCACTAATTCTACGGACGTTGCTTTGGCAATTAACCTTTTACTGGACTTGGAGGCAGCATTTAGTTTGCGATTCACACCGGGTTCGGGTCGTAGTCCAGGCCTTGTATGCGGTTTACTTTAGCATTTTAGTTTTCTTGCAAGGCCGAGTAAACCACGCTCGTTTTTTACTCCTGCAGCCGCTAATACGTTGCAAGTATAATTCTACATATCCACTAGGATTGTCTCACTGAGAGCAACTGAATAGAAGTCAGGATCTTCTGATGTGAAGCAAAGCTGCCTCCACGGGTACGATGCAAAGAAATCACGCAATCTATCCCAATCTGCTGAGTTATTCTACCATACGCGACGCAAGCCAGTTGGTCGTGGGGATCGACAAATCAAGAGGTGTGATGGAATATGCGCCCGGACGAGTGGTCAGCAGAAGGACCAGTAAAGAGCTCGAATGGTTCTCGATATCAGGTATTGTCGTTACTATGGTTGCGTCAGTTATAGCTATGTATAAATACAAACGATCACCAAATAAATATAAAATTTATTCATAAAACTACCTATAAAATATTACTTGATTCTACACTGATACTTTGTTAAAAAAGTAAGCGCCAAAAAAATCTTATATTGATAATCTCTACAACAAATGCACAACCACAGACCTCTATTTAAAAGCTATAAAAATAACGATGCTCATTAACATGAGTGTAGAGTCCCATTGTGATTTAACAAAAGTCCTTGCATCTTAACAGGACCCAGTTAATGACGTCGCATTAGTAAAATGTCAAAACACATCAAAGGACACACGCCTTGAGGATCTCGAATACTTTCAAGTATTATTGATCGCAAGTGATTTGTTAATTCTTTCATTTAACGAACCGCAAACTTGAATCTCTTTGAAACTTGTTTTGCACTTATGTTGCTACATAATGCTAAATAAAAAAAAAGTTAAATTAATGTGTTGGTATTAATCTTGTCTGTTTTTGTTAACTTTGGTCCTTCATCGTAAAATATTTAAACTATATTTGGATTTTAATTTTGTGTTTAACAATACATTTAAAATATATTATTTTAGTGAACACAAATTTTAAAAACTTAATTATTAATAATATCTATTAATCATGTAGAGGTAAGTCTTGAATTAGGGTCAAAGTTAAGTTAAGATTTCCGCGGAAAAATTAAAACAATTTCAGGCTAGTTATTATTTCCTTTTCCTATTGTTCTATAGTACCTATGTATGTATTTAAACGTTATCATTTTACGACAACTTCCTAACAACTTTTGGTATAATTTTCTTTTTTCTTATATTCGTATTATACCTTCAAGATATCATATATACAAAAATTTAGTTCTAACCAAGGAGGTTTCCAATAAGATTACTAGGTATACTACATTTTTGGAGTTCCGAAGTCAACAAGGTACCCTAATTTCACTATGTCTGTCTGCCTGTCCGCGGCTTAGCTCAGATATTCTTAGTACTAGGAAGCTGTAATTTGATATGGGTAGGGGTATACCACGTAGTATACACACCAGTAGTATACATCACGCCGACAAAGTGGTAAAATAAAATCTAGAATAATACATTTTAGGGTACTTCGCATACACGTAAAGTGGGAATGATTCTTTATCTCATCGTATGGCATGTTGAAATGTCAATGGAATTTGTATGAAATTACTTCTCGAAATACATTTTATAAATTAATTGACTACTACTCGTTAGTTTGTAAACCCTACTTACCTCCGATAGTTTTCCTTTTAACTTCATTGTATATACCTACTACTACCATTATTTTTTTCATATATCCAAAAATAACCAAAGCTTTAGCTGGCAAAAGGAACACACACTTGAATTTAACACAAATTAGTACTTTAAAGCTTAATATTTCGCAAATAGATCCCTAATATTTTTATTTCACACACCCGTAATATTTTTGGACGACCTATCCTCACATGATGGGATAGACGAGCAAAAAAAAACATTCCCACTTTACGTGTAGGGGAGGTAGGTTCCCTAAACACCCGCCACGACCGCCCTCCTCTGCGGCAACTCAAGCCTAGGTCCGATCCATCGGCATGGAGCCCTTGAGTCAAGCAGCCGCTCGCGAGATACAAGTGACTCTACAATCACTAGCTTTCACAGCCATACATGACACTGCATTATACACACATGCACAACACACAGGTACATAGGTTCTGTAAGGGACCTTTTTTTTCTTTATTTGCCTAGTTAGATTAGACAAAAAATTTCAGACCTCTAAATACACATACACATGTTCCTTCCCTCCTCCCAGGGGGCAGAAACATGTATATATGTATAGTTAGTTAGATCGAATGATAGGGATTTAGTCAGATCGCGACTTAATTGCATACGCGCAACAGTCCGAGCCGAGATTCGGCCACTTTGGCACCCTCGGATGTTGTTGCTTAGCTTTCGTGGCTGAGTGCCCTAAGCGCTCGCCCCCAAGCCCGGTAAAGCTGTAAAAGCCGTAAAGGTTCCAGGGCTCCTAAGGCTAACAGTATAGTCAGTTCGAAAAAAAAAAAAGGTTCCCTAAACTTTTTGTTAGATTTTATTTTACCCCTTTATTAGCGTGATGAATCCGTATCCACCCATACCAAATTACAGCTTTCTAGTACTAAGAATCTCTGAGCTAAGCCGCGGGCAGACAGACGGACATAGCGTAACTATAAGGGATCCGGAACCCTAAAAAGATCCTCAACAAAGCAAAGGTGTATTATACGTATGGTAGTATATGTATATAACTATTGTACAATTAATTAACTACACGTACGAATCATATCATAGATACACTCGAATTAGTACCACCTCTATCACTCACTCTGAATAGAGAACTAAAACTATTCAATTAAAAAATAGATCTAGCAAATGACATTGATGTGTTAAATCAAATAAAACATCAGTATATTTTTGTATTGACCCCTACTATGCCTATACATTGATTAGGTAGATACTATTTTGTATTCAATGTAGTACTACTGTACATAAAGAGAAATATCTAATCCTAATTTCTACGTAGAATAAGCCATTAAACTATATATATATTATATTAGAAATGTAATTATTTATGGAAATTCATGGGATAAGAAACCTACATACATAAATTACTAACATTTTGCATAATAACCATCAAAAGTGTAATTATTATACATGCTTCGTTGATTCGGAAACGTGGAACCAATGTAAAAATGAAATGCAAAAAATACAGACACCTACTTCACGAATAGAGGTCAGTGACCAAATTACCATTTTTAAATAAAGAAATGCATTCGTTCTTTGCCTAACAGCTCGTGTATCCATGTTATGTATTAATTTAATTTAAGCCCAACTACCAATATAGGTACGGCCTATTCGTAGTTCAGCAGTTAGGGATACATATTATTTTTTTTATTTAGTAAAATGTTGAAGATTTGATAACTTGTTTATTATCTGAATGGTTTCACTGGTCTAAATTCTACTCCAAAATTTACAGAAGTATCTTACCTTCACAGTGAATATTCTGGATTCCTGTGTAAAATGTGCTAATTTCAATGTTTTTTTATGTTCCATAGATATAAATTTAATTGATGAGCTTACACCAAAATTTACTATAACATTCTTTACCAAATGATGGGTTATTTTATTGATAAACCTAATCGACGTTTGCAAATAATTTTAATTTGTGGCCTCGATGATTTAAAATCAATACCATGACTACAATTATGCATTTCAAAAGGATCATAATATTCTAAACTATATATTTAGTTTGTATAATATACCTACCTACGTGAATCAAAACTAATTAAGCTAATTTTAAAAAATTTAGTTAGTAAATGAACGACATAACAGAGAATATTTGAGACAAAATTAATGATTAATAAATTTGAAATATAAACGAATAGCAACATGCTTACATTGACCGTTGTAATGTAGTTATAACCTAACCAAACCCAGCCGAACGGGCTGCTCTTTAACTACTGGGCTACTTTGTGAATTATTTAAAGAATTAAATAATTTCAATAAACTAAATGAATTGAAACATTTTGAAAGAACTAAATAATTAAAAAAAAAAAACTTATTCTAAACACTTGTATATTAAGGTGCGTGTGAATTGGGCTTATTTAAGACTTAACTGTACATACCGGATATTAACAATTACTTACATAGAAAAACAAAAATTACTCGAAACTAGTGCAGAAGCTCGAATGGATTAATTAACATGAAAGAAGTGAAAGGGATATCTAAAACATCACGCTAAAATCTCGCTAAGGCCTTCACCAGAAATGATAGTCATCATTATGCTCACATTACTCCGAGGGTTTTTAAACTTACCTAAATGAATGTTCTTATTTTACAGAATATCGACGCGGAAAGAAGAAAATTTTACGGAATAACAATACTTACACGCTCCAGCAACGTGTATCTTCTTCATCCAAGGATAGATAACCCTATCTGTGTTATCCGAACAAATTGAGGAGTCGTCGTCTTCCATTGGGGGACTATCGAGGAGGAGCCTTTCATCGTCCATTTCAGAGACGGGCGAACCCTCACGCCCTAGTGCGTGTAATTTCCTACCAGCCGGCGCTGCCTCTTCGATGTGTCTTTCCAGTCGTAAACCGAGTTCGGCCAAGCCTGGTGCCACTTCTGTGCTATGGGCAGGGCCGTAACCGTGGTCCGCGTCTGATGGATGCGACGGCTCCGGCGGTCGAGGCGGTGGAGCCACAGGTGGATGTTGAGTTAACGGATGGTAGTAGCCACCGTATCCATACCCTGTTCCGATTTGGACTGGTGCGTACTGGTGTTGGTAACCATATTGCAAGTGCTGATGTTGGTAGTACTCTCCTGGCGGTATGTAATCGGCCTGGCTGTATTCTTCCGAAGGCGGGAATTTCGGGTCCGGCTGCGGTTGGTATCCACCGTTCATGAGGAAGGAACTCATGGTGGGCGTGGTTGAGTGCAAGCATCACCTCAAACTCAAGCTTGTTAATATGGCCGCCATTTATGATCTCAACATTTAGAAGTTTTTTGTTTACTGTATAATTATTTTCTCTAATTTACAACAATGATAATCACAACATAAAAATTAGGTTTTAGCGGTAGAGTTTCAAGTAATAATTAACTTAGTAGACATGACTTTTCATTGCTGAATATTAAAGGAATCAAATTAGATTAACCTAATTTTAACATTATTAATATATATATATATAAGTAGATAAATATAGAAAAGGTATTAGAAGATATAATATGCCCACTTTTAAATATTTAGAAATAAATTAAATCGAATATGAAATGTTATTATCGATTGAATTATACTATTAAGTTCAATGAAAAAATTTGATGACAACACTTTTTAATTTAATGTTTTCATTTGTTTAATTTATAAGTAGTTTATAAGTACCTCCTCAAAAGTGGAGAAGTACCTAGATAAGTAATTATGTAGTCTGATATTTTAAGCCACTCACGTCTTCTGTATTCTCTTTGTTATGTTGTGATTATCACTTTGCATCTATAGAGATCACGTTCCTCACTTCAGTTCACTAGGATGTATTTATAATCACCAAACTCACTCAAAAAGTTAAGTCCCCAATTTGATTAAAGACCAAACATTTTATTAGTAAAATATTATTGCAAAGTCATTTGATTTATCACTTTTTGATAATAAACAATGGAACTAAAAGCGCGGTATCCTGCAACGACATTTTGAGACAATATACACTGTCCAACACGCCAGCGCACTCTGTCACTTTAAGGACTCCTATACATGTTCATCAATTTTTACATACTTACACCTTCCATTTTTAAGGAGGAGCTGCTTGCCCACAGCCTCATTAAAATCTTTACATACAAACTACGACTTTAAGTTAAAATACCAAAAGATCAAATTCACGTACACTTATATTGAAAAGCGTCAATCGCAAAAACGATTATCTCTTTTCTACGCCTTAATAAATACACGCGTGCGAATGAAACAGCTTTTTGAAATAAGCATCGACGTACCAGCTCTTTTATGTTGCTGTCTCTTTTTCCCACTAGAGGTTTTACGTTTGAGGGGATGAGAGATAAGTTTAGTGTAAGCTCATTGCTTGGTTTAAGAAGCTGCTAAGTAATAACACACAGCGTATATGGTTCCAGTTCTAAACGACACGGGTGCTTTAAATATTTAATATGCAATTTCCTTTATCAAAATAATAATATATTTCATTATCGTAATGGACGACAAGTGATATATAATTAGGCATAAATTAATAGTTTATAGAACGACCATGTCAGGACATCATACGGTAATTTGCATTAAATATTAGTTTTTATTAAACATTTAGTATCGTAATCTTAATTCCCATTTTTTTAAATAGGTACTTACGTAAATAAAATTCGTTTCGTTTTATATTAAGTATTTATTACCTAAACTAGCTGATCCCCGCAACTTCGGTCGTGTAAATATGTTTTTTATGTTCCACAGAAATTATGTAGGTACACCTACTTTATCTAGAATAAAAGTAGGCTATTTTGAAAACTAGGTACCTACATTGTAATTGGTTCTGTAGCTTACAAGTGATGAGCTTTCTAACTCGAAAATATTGCGATTTTATTAAGTACTTACGTACTTACCTAGGTGAATAAAGAAACATATAGAAAACCAGTTCTTTAATTTCCGTGTACTTAAAAAAAGACTACATATAATTAGGTAGGTAGTACTAGGTAAAATGTTTCTGCGTCTTCAAATTTTTATTTAATAAACATTTGTAACTTGATGCACCTAAGTAGTAGGTATATTTTAGATGGGTAGGTACTACCTATTTGTCACAAAAGTGATGTAATTAGTATAAACATTACTTAGTTATAGTTCCGATAAATTCCGTCATTAATCATTTTGAAGCAATGATGGCTCAGTGGTAGCGTGTGCGAGTTCGCGTCGACTGACGTGAGTTCGAATCCCTGCAATGAGCCTGAGCTTTCGGTGATGGAAAATATCGTGACGAAACCATAGCATGGTGGTAAAGCTTTTTCTAATGTCCGCCTGGCTAGCTACTACCCTCAAGTTGAAAATCTATCGCCAAGCATCAATAGGTGTGTTCAGCTGCACTTGCGAGCCAGTATTCCACTAGGTTTAGCGTGTTATCATCTTGGGCCACATCGTCACTTAACATCAGGTGAGACTGTGATCACTACGCCAACCTATAACGATATAAAAATTATTAAACAACTAACTAAAAACACAGAGAAAATCATATATATATTAAGTAGAATATATAAGTAGATACTTATTCCTTCAAATTCATAATCGAGATAAACATGACACTACCATGTAATCTCCATGACAACTTCACTATAACCCGTCCCAGCTAACTAACCAATAAAACAAAGGTACAAGTCACGCTGCCTATCATACGGAATAAGCCGCTAATACCACACTCGGTGCACCCGACAAGAGAACCGACAAATAAACAAAAATGTCCAAGGATTTTATTGAATTAGAAGCACACAATGGTACGATAGCGGTCATCCGAGATTCCGCTGAGTCACGCCGTACCGTCGGCAGCGGCTTCCAACGGCTGCGGGTACAAAAGGTGGTAACACTCGATCAATGGATGTTTGATCAATAAATAGACGTGTATCTTTTAGTATCTGGATGGATGAACGATGCGAACAGATGGAGTATTTCTCATCCGGTAACGCTGTAAGACCTCTAGCAAATAGATTATGATTAAGTATTTTCTTTAAAAAATAATAATTTTAAACTTATTCATTTTTTTATCGTTATAGGTTTAGCGTAGTGGCTACAATTTCACCTTATGTTAAGTAACGATGTGGCCCAAGACACGCTAAACAAGTGGACTGACTCTCAAGTGCAGCTAAACACAATTATTGGTACTTGGCGACAGATTTTCAACTTGAGGGTTGTAGCTAGCCAGGCGGGCATTAGAAAATGCCCTACCACCATGCTATGGTTTCCTCACGATGTTTTCCTTCACCGAAAGCTCAGGCTCATTGCAGGAATTCGAACTCGCGTCAATCGACGCGAAGTCGTACACGATACCACTGAGCCATAATTGCTTCAAATATACTGACAGGTCTGTATCGTGTTAAAGTTTTAAGATTCTTTCACAGAAGTGGAAATTACCGCCCGCAAATTTCCCAACGCGTTTCAATATCTGTTATTACTGGTAATACCGTGCATTGCTAAGAAATACCGGTCAGTTTTATCACCATTCAACGTGGGAATGAAATAACCAGCCGAAATTACGTACTTACGTGGGAAAATCGTAATAATATATAGGAAACTATGGGAAGGAACATCTACAGGTTAGTATTCCCTTCTACCTATAATGTGAGATTCTTCGAGTATATGATGAACAGCCATTAAAATAGTAACATTTTGGCAATTACCAATCGAATCTCGTCCCCTTGTGGTCACCATCGCCTCCTGCCTGTACTCAAACCTTATTTACGGATAAGTCCATTAAGCAGACATGGAACATGTTTATTGTAATTTACAATGTCATCCCATGAAGACATTTCGAACAGGCGCAAACTTTCTTCAGAAACTTACTCCCTCTTCCTATTGTATTTTTTCTTGTGACGCTAACTGCCTGGCAGCTCGTTCTACCCAGCGCAAACTTAATCCAAGTTTAATGAACAATACGACAGGCCTTTAATCAAACTTTTGGATTTCCTAACTTCTTTGCCATAGCATTTAACACTTTAAAAAGTGCAGTCGTAAGTTCATACTGTATTGTACGAGGTGTGACAGTTACGATGTTTCGGTTATCGACTTCTCAGCTGGAGAAAAACCTATTTAGCTGACTTGATCGAATTATTTGTTTCTTGTTTTACTTTTAGATACCTACTTAAACGTCGTTGGAAGCTCTTTATTTGAATATTTTATTGGTATACAACAAAATTATGTTTAAATCTCTTTTCGGTTTCATTCTGTTATATTTCGGAATATGTCGTGAATTTAATTTTACCTTTTCTTATAAATATCATACAAAAACTACAATTTTAAATTTCGCAGTAATACCAATCATGCGTTGTTGAGAAGGGGATCGTGGATCCAATTTTCTGTAATGGCGGGTTGCGTTTCCTATCTTTGTTGGGCCGAGTGCCGACGGTTTTTTGCAGTTTTGCCCCTCCCATGGTGAGCGCTGGGTAGGATTCAAAAATTTATGAGATACATTATACCATTTACCTACACATGCACGCCTACCCGTGCTTATACTTTACAGAGACTAAGTTATTTTACAAATACCTAGTGTAGAAAAATAAAATAAATTTTAAAGGAGACCTATGTTTATAAGTTTAAGTTTTGAAAATCTTTTGTTTATGTTTAAAAAAATAGTGTTTAGTCTATTTATACATTTGATGTTTATTTTATAGCATACATGTAAAGAAAAATATAAAATTAGAAGCTCTGTTTCAACAGCAAATACCTATAAAAAACAACCAAAAGTTTTCATGTAGATCAACATCTAAGCTTCGAGAAATCTTAAGCATGAACCCTTCAATATATTTTAGAGATATTCTAATGTACTTACGAAAATTTACAATGAGAGCAAAGCAAAAGCAAGTTTCTGACGCCAGTACATCATCGTACGTCAGACGGTTGACAGCCAACATCGCCTCTGTGCCTTAGATGTTTGAAGAGAGGTACTCTTTACGACATTACCATCTCGAGATATTTTATTTGACTACTTAACCTAACAAAATTGTAACGAACGCAGATTTATATTAAATACGGATATTTAAAAGTATTAAAAATATTTATTTTTAAATGTTTATCCCTTATCCCACCCTAATACAACATGTTTTTCCACTTTATCAGCTGTCATCTCAGTATTTACACCTTTTATATCCATATAATTCCTCACACAATTCTTCTAAGTATACCTTCTTAAGTCTTCTTCTACTTCTCTATCGATCTACTTTTATATTTAGCATTCTCCTAGTTATATGAATCATTCCTTCTCATGACAAGTCCATACCACGTTAATATATTAAATACAATATCTTAGTTATTAAGTGTTTTAATCATTTTAAGCGCTACGTAATAAAATTCTGCGTTACACAGAAATGAATTAACCTTATAGTTTATAGTAGATCAGTCACCAATACACATGGTTCGCTCTTTTGTCTATGTAAGCCCATGCAGCAAAGTTAGACTCAGAATTGAAAATATTACTTATTTGGCAAATATTTGTAAATTATAATGATTTTTTTTTCACAAAACTTCATATGACGCACTTCTAAAAATATAATTTACATTAATATTATATCTTGCCATTTTATGTATATTATATTCGTTTCACAAAAATGTCAAATGTTACAATGCCGAGGGGAAACGCTTGGTATTCTTGAACTATTTTCTCCAAAAGTCTCATATTCCGAACTTTCTTCATTAATTCTGAACCTTATAACTGTGGCGTAAAGATTTAGTGTTGCTTAAGAGTACTAGAGTTGTTAAGACTGTTTCCAGTTGAGTGAACAAGTCTTTCATTAATCAGCGAACAGTCGCGGCATTGCAGCGGCGCTAGCGTCGCGACGGGTCGCGAGTCGTGGCTCGGTTTTTTCCTATTTCACCCTTAGATTGGATATTGAACATGATTTCTCGGGAAGCTTGGCAGAGTAAAGAGACTGGGTGGTCGTTTCTAGTAAATAGAAAGTAGGTAGGTATATATTATTACTTAGGTATAACCAAATCAATAAAACTCAATGCAATGCTTTTTAACTTATTTTCATAAATATTTCATTTCATATTTTCATGACATAGTTTTACCATACAAAGTACAACGACAATATATTTTACATATCGCGATAAGTTCATGCTATTTACGATTATTTTAATTGCATGCAGTCAATTTTATTATGGTTTTAGGAAAAATTCATAGGTATGTTATCAACATATTTCAATAACTTCCAAAAACTAAATCTTTCCTACATAATATACCTATAATCTATGCTTCCCCCTTGCTACATTAGAAGGAAAAACATCGTGATTAAACCATAGCATGATGGTAGTGATTTTTCTAATACGCGCATGGCTAGCTACCACCCTTAAGTTGAAAATCTGTCTCCAAGCACATATAGGTGTTATCCAGCAGCTGCACTTGAGAGCCAGTCCACCCACTATGCTTAACGTGTTACCATCTTGGGCCACATCGTCACTTAACATCAAGTGAGATTGTATCCAAAAACCTTTAACGAATAAAAAAATCGTTCTTCTTTACAGTACGATTAAACAACATCGAAGCGATAAAATGTATCCTTTTATCCCTTCTTTTTTATCTGAAAGCAGAACCAATTTGCATTTCAATGCATAAATTTAACTATGTACCGTTTCACGACCTGATGCTCGGTATCTCTAAATAAATATTATTTCCAACCCCACTCTTATTCTCTCCGCACTCGATTCGTTAATTATCCCTCAGTGAGTGAGGAGTTTTCCAAACAGGGGACTTCTTTTGTTGTTCTTTTTAAATTTTACAAACATGATTTAAGCGTTGAAGCTTAAAAGAAGAGAAAATAAAATGTATCAAAGGAAAAAGGCATTGAAAATGCGTTCACTGAACATAACAATTAATGTTCAAGAAAGTAAAATTAATTTTTGCATTTAAATTGGATGACATATAAAGCCTAATTATAAATATTTTTAAAACTAAAACCATCATGTTTTTTAAAAACAAACTTAGCTTTTTTCATTTTGTTTCTATGTAGCACAAACATTTTGAGGAACAATAAAATTGTATTGGTTTGTAAAATGGTAAATTGCATTTGTAAGTTTGGTTACTTTTGATCAATGCTTTATTGATAATACTCTGTCGTTTCAAATAAAAAAAAATATTTTGGAGTTGAAAACAAACTATAAAGTTACAATTATATTCTTGGAACAATAGAAAAATGTACTCCTTAACTGTTTTATATGAACAAACTAGCTGTGCCCGCCGCTCCGTTCGCGTGAACGACAGAAGAACACGTAGCGCTTATAAAAATCGTAGTTTCTTAAAACTGTAATGAATTTTTATTGAATAAAGATATTGTGATAAATAGGACTAAGTATCTAAGGAGTGAAAAAAAAATGATAAAAATGTTTCCAGTACCTACTTTTTGCGTGATACGCGTACAACGGAAAACCTCAATCATATTTACATAGATTGATAAATTATAAGAGAGATAAATCATTTCGCTCAATCATTGATACAAATAAAACAATTTTATTTTAAAATTAGATAGCTAAGTAAATACGTTCGATGATATTTGTATTAAACATAAATAATATAAAAAGTTTATTGGCAAATATCACTTCTTCTGATCAATCATTATAAACAGTTCCATTATTCTTAAATAAACTTCAATTTCACGCTGCCAATGCATTCTACTTTCTAATACAGACAAACGGTGTGATCGATTGACCGGAAAATCGTACCGAATCACCGTAAATATTTTGACACAATCCGAGCATCGTATGACGAGACAATCGCTTTCCAATACCGAGTTCCTTTTGGAGGGGAATGATCAAAAACTTTATATCGTTCGGACGTTTGATGGATCGCTCTCGGGGGTGTTCCTGACTACACGGTAGCCGTTATGAAGTTCGTTACAATGGTTATGAGTGACAGTGTTTCAATTTGGTTTCAAATATTATAAAAAATATCGAATTAAAATTTAGCCGGACATTTTTGCTTACATAATCTTTCCTTTATTCTACATACCTACTTAATATCATTGTTCCATGGTTCAGCGTCATAATTACATATAAATAATTTAAAATACCTACATAATAAATGGTGTTTATAATCAGTGTTTATTGTACAATAATTGTAATGTTTTCCTTTAGCTATTGTTACAAATGAAAAAAAAAATTGGCATTCTTGATTTCAAAACGGATAAAATTAAGGTATACATAAAAAAATCATATAAGAAATAATAATGAGACCGTTCGTTAGAAAAAAAAAATAGAGTTAATCATTTTAATGAACAGAATTTTAACACAAATGGATTGTATAATATAACAGTACAAATAACAAAAAAAATATGTAAGCAAACTTGATTAGGCAAGCGTGTTAAACAAATTTCATCGGCAGTTGTAGATGTCATGCCGGTCCGATGAAATGTTTCTTCAAGCCTCGTTTGATAGACCCACAATCATTGAAATGAGGTAACACGTTGGTTAGGAGAACTATCCCCATCTACATGGTACGGCAAAGGAAAGAAGTTGCGAACTTCTTTATTATTTGTGCTATGATGTGCACAAAACAAAACACAAGAAGAACAAATTCCTCATTATATCAATTAAAATATACAGCTATGATTGAAAAATATAATTCCTTATATATTTTAAGCAACAATATTCTTAGAAATCATTCACAAATGCACATAGCTCCTATAGTAGCTTGGTTGCATCAGATTCGGATCCGCAAAAAGCATCGCTTCACCGCTGCCACGGTATCGGGCTACAGAATGACTAATGATCTCAGAAAGAAAAATATTTCAAAAACTATATTATCCTTACAACTATAGATAATTAAAACCATCACGCAAATGTATTTAGCTAAGAAAGCTTTTACTACAGATGTGGCTTAAGAAATATGTTTTTTAAATATTGTATTTTTTTAATTATTTGTCCAACATTTTCCATACACACAAGAAAATCCATAATGAAGAATGTATTTTTATACAACATTTGAATATATTTTGTTCAATTAATATTATTTGTATTTTTCGTATACATACAACAGTACAATTACTGAACAGAAATGGTAACTTCGTTATCATAATTAGGTTCTAAACTTCTATAAATAAACTTTTTTGGACTGTTTTAACCACTGGCCCGAGAGGCTCTAACGAGTAAGTAATCATTTAGTGCAAAACCCATCAAATTATTTAACAAAAGCGACCTCTTTTGTTTTATATTCTTATTTTTCTATATATATTTAAAAACTAAACAAAAAGTTCTAGCTACCTAACTCGATCCTTCGCACCAGCGTAGAAAATAGTCGGAAAACCATTAATATCTGTCGGTAAGGTTCCTTGTTAAATGCATACAATACTTGAAGCCTTTAAAAGAGTCACAATAGAGTCTTGGCTAAATTAAAAGTTTTTCGAAACAGCCGCGAGCGCGACATTGCACGGAACTGGAAGACGGGTAATTATTGTTCGGCAGCTGTACTATCAGCAAAAAAAATATTACTACAAAATATTAGTATTAAATTATATTTAATAATACTAATACTAAATCTAATCGTTCCAGTTTAATTAATAATAGCTAGCTAAAATCAGTAAAAACATTTATTTATATGAAATAATCAATTAACAAGTTATTTTGAATAAATACTCAATGAGCAAATAAATGAAGCTTACTTAAACTTTCTTTCATTATAGTATAAGTAGTACTTACGACAGATGTGCCTAAGTCACGAACCTAATAATGCATAATATATATTGATTACACAAATGAAAAATTTTACATAAAATAAACATATCCAGGCAGTAAGTTTAGTTAAAGATAAATGTAAACAAAGTAATTTTTAAGTGACACCCAATAAACGAAGTCAAGTTTTAATGTTTATGGTGTTTAAATTTTAACTAAAGTATAATTTTCTTCATAAAATTACATAAATAAAATGATCACTGTTTGCCGTTGTGCGCGCATCACGCAAAAAGTACTGGATACATTATGAACGATATTTTTTGTTTTACTCCTTTTTTAACCTGGTTCTTATCAAAAAAATATTATCACGACATCTTCATAAACAATAATTCTGTAGTCCACACGAGCGAGTCGCGGCTAGTGTATAATTGATTTTTTTTAACTTGATAACGAATGTAGTCATATGGTATGGTATGATAATACACCCTATTTAAATGTCCGCCTGCTTAGCTTAAATTAAAAATTTCTCACCAAATACTTTTAGGTGTGTTCCCGCAGATGCATTTGAAAGCCAGATCTTCTATGTTTAGTGCTATCTTCGGCCACATCGTCACTTAACATCAGGTGACAATGTGGTTAAATGATAAACCAGTGAAGCCTATATATATGCTGTTATCATCAAGGTATTTAATTAATTTATATATCTAAAAATAGTACAAAAATGAAAAAATCCACTTCAAATAATATCAAAAATTTATATGCAGACGGTACACAGTTCGTACGTCAACTGACACACAAGTCTGTAAAGACACATTTAAGCGGAAAAAAATCAAAATTAATGATATCAGTGGCAGCCAGTAGGGCACATGGTTGAACGCTCTTTTTCATAGTCCTAATACGCTTTGGTACGTTTTGCCATTTCCTAACTACCTTCGACTTTGTACATTCGTAACGATTGATTGCAAAAAAATTAATAAAAATCACAGCAAACTTTAATTATATAATACTGAAACTAAAATAGTATATTTAGAATTCAAATTAGGTTCTTATTAAGTAAAATAAAGGTCAATTAGTGATTGTAGCTGACGGTAAAGGCGTTGGCATTTTTGATACAGCTTATAACTAGAAGTACAGAAGCCAACGATACAGATGAGCTTTTCGTAAAATCTAGCTTCTTAATTATTTAACTTCACATTCATTTAACGAATAAGCTAAAAGCGAGGTGTTAAAACATTTTTTTTAGTAGAAAAAACGTAAATTGGCTTCTGTATGCGGCAGCGGCAACCACCAAGAGATGTACAATCCACCGACAGTCACTTTGTTATGCCGGCATGCAAGCCTAGCGATAGCTGGATATTCATTAGGAGTCATATACTCATATAAGATGGAGTCTCTGTGACTTGTTTATCACCATACATAGTGATACCGCTTAAATTTAATACACCGGTTGATCTCGGAACACGACACTACTGCCACAATCGAAGACAACTGTGGTGTCCCATCACCTAGCATATACACTTGTTATTAAAAATTTATCGCGCTCCGTATGCCTATCCCATTAGGAATACTACATGCCAAAAGAATTAAAGTGTTTGTCATTTCAACATATGATTCAATAAGATTAAATGTAGTCTTCCAAAGAATTATTTATAAACTTACGCGGACTACAGAATGCGCACGAGCGAACTGTGCTGACTCAAAAATACTTATTGTGGGTGATCCTTAGAAGATAAAGATATGCTATTGTTGACTTTATTGTAAGGCTTTTAAAAATCTACGATTATGTAGAACATTAATTTGATATAATATCTCTTATGGTTTACTCACCGTAAGCCATGTAATCGTTCCAACAGCCTTTTACCGAATCGATTCACCTTATTTACTTTTTCTTACTTATTTACTCTTACTCATTACTTATTTCGTATTATCTAACAAAATATGTCCTATAACCTGGCCAGATAATATAGCTGGGAATTAAAAAAGAATCATGTCAATTGGATAAGTGGTTTTTGTGTGAAAATAACATAAACAGACAGACAGAGAGACGTTGAGTTGTATAATATGTATAGATGATACATAAGTAACAATTACCGGCACGGCGTCGAATGGAGGATTACAATAAAGTTACCCCACATTTAAAGTTCTGAATGGCACCTTGATTGACTTATCACTAGGATCGGTTACCGTAAGTTTCACGCGGGGGCGCTTCCTCAGCTTCATCAGTCGATAACATCTTCAACTGACGAAGTGACGTGCTCCCATATAATTCTTATATCAATGATTTTTGATGTTTGCGCTCTTAAATAGTACTTTGTTTATGCGATCATGTATTAAATAAGGTTGAGCATGTTTTTAATGTACATAATGTACATAGCATGTTAACTCTTGGTCTTAATATGTGTGATCAGGGTGCCTTTCATGCTATATTATCTAAACCTGGTAGTTCTGATGTCTTTTCGGTATACAACTTCATCGTTTGTTATTTTAAATAAAACTAGTTTATTCAACTGGGCCGACATAACCCCAAGGATTAAAGGCCTTAAAAAAATGTTAATTCTCATCGGGGACGAGCCAACGGTAAGTTACGCTCGGATACAGGATATCATTTTTCGCCACAATAAACTATAGACCTAACTAATATTAATTGTCAAATTCTTCATTTCCTCAATAAATTGGATGCTTGTTCATTTTAAAATAATGCAATATTCTCAGTAATAAGTTACCTGAAAAAAGTCAGACAGGTGATATGAATAGAAATGTTTTTACCGAAATGTTTTAAACAGACTTAGACAATATTTCAAAACAATAGAAAAAAGACTTTGGTAATAGCATTTTCTACTCTGTATTCACTTGGCTCGCTTTTTCCTTTAAATATTATTATTATACTATCTGTGCCCGCGGCTCCGCTCGCGTGGACTGCTAAAAAGACTTATTATTATATTTGAGCAGAACCCTAATTAAATTATATAACAAAAGTTACTCCTTATAACATTAACTATATGCCAGTGAAAGTCCTGTCAAAATCGGTCTAACCGTTTCGGAGATTAGCTGGAACAAATAGACATTTTTTTATTATTTTTTTTATACGTAGGTACCGTACACTTTCATAAGCATTTAGTAAGAAGCTGTTATTTTGACATTACAAAAAGACAAATCAATTTAATTATATGTATAGATACGATATTATATTTCTGTAAGATTTACAAAATAGGTACAAGTCCAACCGCATTAGTCTTACGCAGTATGATTTTGCAAACAATATGCAAATATAAAAATAAAATAAAAACTATTTTGAAAGAGCCATTTTGACATTACAACAGACACTTCAATTTTATATTAATATAATTATATATTATTTGTATTAATTATATTATTTTGAAGGGTGCTGCCCGGATTTTGCACTCGTCGCATTTACAGCTTCACTTTGAAAGTGGAGGAGAATTGTATATGTTGTATAAGAACAAAACACTCCTTCCTATACGACAGTAACATGTCAAATTATAAACATTAAGTGGATGGAAATAAAATGTAACGAAGTATAGTTTACTTAAATTTAAATCTGTGTAAATAAAAATATGTTAATGTCAATTGTTAAAAATCTTAAAACTCCGAAGTGCCGAGTGCATCGTAATTTTGAAACAACGTAGCATTCGAATAATTTTTTTTCGAACTGTCTATACTGGTAGCCTTACGGGCCCTAGAGCCGTTGCGGCTTTTACAGCTTCACCGGACTTGGAAACATTCGAATACGCACGTGTTTTTATATATATACATTTTTAAACTAGGGTCAGACACAGCTATTTTTGGCCGTGTGCAACTATTAACTAGTTAATAATAATTCTTTTATTTCTATAGTAGTCTTCAGCCATTTTGATCCATAAAAATACATACTTTAACATTAAGATTAAATTTATCAAAGATAGAACGTTACACAACTTATTAAACTTGAATATTTAATTCAACTAAAAAGGTTGAAGGTTGCCCTCCAGACTCCAGAGTGTATCGATTTTCAAAATTTTAATCACTCAAACTGTGAGTGGCGAAGCAATCGTGGAGAGACCCTGTGACCCATTTTAAAAGTTTTATTCGAATCGACGATCAGAGAGAGGCACCAACGAGGGGAGTGATAAATGAACAACATCAATCAGATGAATTTAACTCTTGCAAATTTTCACCAGCATCGAAAGAGTAGGTAATCGTTATTAAAGGAATCCAGTTTGTTCTGGAATATACATTATATTTATTAAGAGTTTTATCAATTTTGTATTTTTTTTTTTATAAGTTATTTACAAGTTTATCCTTATGTCCACAATCTCGCCTGATATTAAGTTACTATGTTGCCCAAGATGATAACACGTTAAGCATAGTGGGAGAATTAGCTTTTAAGTGCAGCTGCCGAAACCAATTTATATGTACTTGGCACACGTATTACCAACTTGAGGGTGGTAATTAGTGTTAGAAAATACCCTACCACCACTAAGCTATGTTTTTTCCTTCACCAAAAGCACAAGCTCATTCAGACAGCGAATTCCGAAGTAACGTCGATCGACGCGATGCCCGTACACACGTACGCGTGTATAAAATGCGTTAATTTAAACGTGTTATCGCCTACGCCGGTTAATAATACAAGGTTTGATCAAACGTTGCTAATTTATGGGAAGTTCTAAAAAATCTCAGCTTGATTCAGGATTTTTGGCGAATGGTAGTATGTGGGAATAATTCGAGGATCCTAATATTTTACCTTTTATTAATCTATCCATAGGTGACACATCAATAGCTTAGTTTGATGGTTAATGATTAAACATCGAAAAGTATAAAATGAAATCATGACGCCTGCGCTGAAATGATTACCAGTGCTTGAAAAATTTGTGACAATTAAAAAACTGGATGACGTGTAGCAAGTTCAAGTTATTCTGGATTTTGCTCGCCATGGCCTTAATTGAGATGATGATCTCGAAATGTGTTTAGCTATATAAACGGTGGAGGCCAATATACTCGTAATTTCCCAACTTTGAAAATCTGAAATTTAATTCTCATGTTGCCATTTGCCAATGCATCAGTAGACAGAAAATTAAGATATCTTAAAAATAGAAAACCGAAATTGCTTACACACATATTACTGTACGGTACTGGTATATAGGCGATAAATTAAATAAAAGTATTATTTATCCTATGCTAATACTGTGTTAAAAAGCTAAAAAAGACAAGATATGGGTTAAAAGCTTAATAAACACCGGATAAGTATCGGTTAGAGTTTCAGTTTCAGCTGAAAATTATTTTTCGTTCGGTCACAAGTTTTTTGTCTAATATAAAAAGGAACAAGTTATGGGGTATGTGACCTGCCAAAGCTTAGAATTAATATAAATACTACATATAAAGGATTGAAAAATCATTACAGTTTGGTTAGTTAGATATCTAAATGTATTTGAAACCCCCGCACATACACAACTATCTCTTTCTGCTTGAATCATTCTAACCTTGTCATATTGCTAGATATTCTCAGATATTAGACACCATATCTTAGACTTATATTCTCTTTAAAAGGAATAGGTACATTTATCTAAATAAATACAGAGATAAAAATTATTTAACTTCATCAAAACACGAATGCCGGATGGGTTGGCATCAATTATACTTTATCAGTTCCGCCGACTACCGATCAGCTACCGTGGAGACATGCCCCAATATCCTTCTTCCTGGGATGCCTATAGAGTTGTTAATAACGCATATTACGTCAAATATTATTATGCACCTTTTACAATACTTATGTTTTTCTTTATGCAATAATCTATGGAAAGATGTAGAATATGGCACACTTTATCAGTTTCACGGTTCACTAGGCATATTTTTATAAATAAAAATATTTATTTTCATCATTAATATTATTTTAGATTAAGTACTTACCTAATTGTTATAGGTATTTATTTGTAAGGAAACATGTATTATTTAATTGACGAAACATTATTGATCCTCAAATATGTACAAGGTACCTAGCTGCTGGTTATATTTTCTTACTAATTCCGCACTCAACGCATAGGTGGCACTTTAAGCTAATATTCTCTCGTGGTTGTGTGCTGAGAATTGAAACCTTCCTACAGCTACATATTATCAATTTACTACAATACTATAAAAAGCACAAGAATTGCAGATTGTCATATCTACATTTAAAATTATGTTCATATAATCTTATTATATAGGTACAAATAAATTTGAAATAAAAGGCTTTCAGGTGCACATCATTATTTTTATTTACAAAACAAAATATAACAATAAATTAATTATTTAAAAATAAAGTGTAATTTCTCCACAACTCACATCTCAGTACAATTAACTTTTTATGACACATGTAGTCTAGATAAGAGACAGTTTTAGGTAACTATTAAAAAATAAGCCTGTCACAAGCTATTAATCAATGTTCGATAACGCAGCTCAAAATGGGCGATCTGTGTTGTAAGCCAGGTGATTTATTTTATAAGTCGAATGGCGATTGAAAGACTTTACTTACCGGTTTATCTTGAACTCTTTCTTAACGAACAAATGCTTTTGTATCGTAATAGTACTTTGAATTAAGGGAAGAGGGGGAGGTTTTGTATATTGGTCATGTTATATTGGCGATGAACGATAGCGGATGTTGTATTGACAACGTTCTCAGGACAATGGGCAATACATTTATCGTAGCATCACTAGGAATTACGCGTAGGTTCGAATGTTGATTTCGATTACAATAAATAGATATCATGCAAGGCTACTAAAGTCACATTTTATTTAATTTTATATTTAAAATACGTGTGGAATTCATTACATTCAATATAGCAAGAAAACCTATAATTTTTATTATTTCTAAAATTAAAGCAAGTTTAACCTCGGATTATTGAATTATTTAAACGTATCTTGTTACGACATAATACTCTATATAAATTACAATTACTTCACTAGATCGTCGGTGCTTTTGTGGCGGGTCTGTCCATACAGCGCCTTCCATTAGGTACGTGGCCGTCACTCGAGAACTCTAAGACCCCATCGGCCATCAGTTCTACGAGACATGTGCCTTGCCCTCTGCCATTTAAGCAATTTTGAGAGCTATTTCGGCGATTATTATTTTCGGCGATCTTTTACAGATAAATTACAATGAATAATATCAAAGTTGCATATTATAATATAATTATTATCTCTCTGAAGAATCTGAAGTCAGTAATCAGTTCTACTGACAAAATAAAAATGATGACCTATCTTAGAAACCAAATTAATAAACAAATGAGGCGTGCCTAACGTGGGGTGACGTTGGGGTTTATGTATTAAAGAAACTCCATACTTTCTTTAAACACCTTGTAAAATTAAAATTGTTTTCATACATTTCTTTCATGAAATGCCATGGCGGATATTCTCAATCATAAATTATCGCTTAAAATTTTACAGTTTCACCGGGCGAGTGCTTATGATAATCGGGCGCAAAAACTAGGCAACAAGCTCCAAGAGCGCCAAAGTGCTTGAACCTCGGCTGTTGCCGATCATGCGAAAAGTTGCGATCTGACTAATTCCCTATCCATAAAATTCGAGCTAATGGTACATTTATACATGTTTCTGCCTTCTGGGAGGAAGGAAGGAAGATGTGTATATGTATGTATTTAGTGATTTGTCAATTTTCGTCTAAAGTTACTAAACAAAAAAAGGTCCTTTAAAGAACCTACGTACCTGAGTGGTGTGCATGTGTGTATAGGGATGCAGTGTAATGACTGTATGTTGGTAGCTAGTGAATGCAGTCTCACTAAATCGCGCGAGAGAGGCTGCTTGGCTCAAGGGCTCCATGCCGATGGATCGAACCTATACAAATAAATGAAATTCCCAGAATACTTATTCTACTGAATAATCTGCCATCTACCGATGAATAGTCAATACCTATACATGGTTTTCATTTTATTAAATTTTAAAGAACTGCAATTAATTTTGTAAGATTTACATCTGAACTTTGAAAATGGCTATGATAATTTAGGTAATTTAGATGTCAAACTGAACATACCGAAAGCTATAATTCTTACAGAACCAAAAGATATTAGATACACATATTATATGTACGTATGTATGTAATTGTTAAGAAATATTAAGCAAACACGTTAACTCCCCGAGTAGAATCCGTTTAACAATGTTGGATAATTATTTTTATGAAATAGCCCACTAAGAACTTATAATGTTTATATCATTTTGGGGTTACCCATATAGATCATTGACTTAATACGTATAAAATAATGTGAAAAAAATTGACACAAAGAATAGATAATGACCAAAATCATTAAAAAAAATTATATAACCTGCTTTCAGTTTTTCAAAGTGATAAAATTAAATTAAAGAGCTAATTCAAACCACCCGAATGGCACGTATCTACTATCGCTACGCTAGATAAAATATTAAGATATTTTGTATTTCTTTAGTAAATTAGGTACAGTAATCAAATCTAAGGTTAGCAACATCCAATAATTTGTCATAAAACACGTTTCTTTTATTTATTCTAAGTTTTTAGATTCAATCAGAATTCGTTTTCACAAATAAAGGAAAATTAAAAGTTATCTCTTTATTTCATTATTATTTTTCGATCTTGATTTCGATGTCCATTCTCAGATAATGATGCTGCATCTGTAATCTGTAAACAGAATCACACTGACACAAAAATATCGTATTAAAACAAAAATAAAATTAAGTTTAATTTCACAAGTGTTTTGCATAGAAATGTTTATCGTTACAAGCGAATAGATAAATATTATAAATACTACACAGAATGGTATAAAATGGTAAAAAGTATAAACTCATATTCAATTAGTCAGTGATTATAGAGCAAATAGAATATGTTACATAAATTACAATTATAGATTTAAAAACACGTCACAAAAATAACAAAATTCATTAATTATGACAAGTATATATACAATAGATATATGTAATAGCAATAGATGAACTGGTTTTTCAAATAAAATATGTTCTAAGACTGACTACTGAGTTTGATATCGATCTTCTATGTAACTTACTAATTTCTATATAATATATTTAGGCTTTTTCGTACAATCATGGCAAAGCTATAAAAAATTTACACAATTTCAAAAAGTACCTATCTGCTATCTAACATACATTGTATATGCTTATTCTATCTCTCTTAACTGCTTCTACTAAACCATATATTGTGTTTCAACCAGCGCATTCACATAAATCTAGCGAAATCCCGTAAAAGCTTTGTAATGGCCTTGCGGTAGCAAAGTTATGAAGTAATAAACAATATGGCCCATACACTATCTTCTATCGAACTCACATTGTTGGTTTTATTTCACCTTATAATGTCACCTACTAATATCGTAATCGTTAAAACGACTATTTTTTATATATCTATTGTGGCAGACAAGCGTACGGCCCATCTGCATAAGCAGCTATCACATTATCTTTATGTTTTTGTGCAAACAAATACTTTAATATTTTTGCTATTTCAATAAATCCTATAAATTAAAGTACAAAATTTAAACATCATATCGACGGCGTAAATATTGTGTAAAGTTGTTCATATGTACATTAAGTACCACACACATTTCCACCGTTGACATAAAGAATGGAATTTCATACATCAAACTTATGACTCCGTTTTCCAATTATTGTAATAATGTATTAGTGTAAAAAAATTACGCACATTTACATGAATATTAAATGTTTCGTATATGTAAAAAATAGGCATGTACCCAAGTACTTATTTATATAATGCAGTGCAATAGGATTATACTCTACTCTTTCTAGAAATATCCTGCTAGGTAGAATTGAACTTGTAATTGTTTCCGAAATTCTATGATAGAAACATATTTTTTCCGTAACTTCATCTGCTTGTTTCCCGTACAACGTTCTTCTTAGGCTACCTCTACGCCAAGTATAATTGCGATCAGTTCAGAGGCTTAATCGTGAAAAGGCAACAAACAGATACAGAGTTTCTTTCGTTCAAACTTTTAAATTATTAATATCTACTAATCGCACTACTATAAAACCTTATTTTAAATATTTAGGGAGAAGAAGACACCTTTGAACAAATCTGGAGGCACCTTTTAATAATCGCATTTACGATGATACTTTAAGTCTATATTTAGTATAAACGAGCTGTGCCCCCGGCTGCGCTCGCATGACTACAGATTGATGTCGATCGGGCACACAAGCGAATTTTGCTACCCGCGCCCCCGGTTATTTTAAAGACAAAAATACTGATTGTGGGTCATCCTTAGAAAATAGACATATGCTCTCGCTGACTTTTTTGTAGATCTTTTTAAGATCTACAATTGTATAGAGCATTAATTTAATATATCTCTTATGGTTTACTCAGCGTAAGCCATTAAAGCGCCCCAAAATCGTCGTTTTTTATCATTTTTTTTTTTCATAATTTTTATCATTTTTAACATAACTCCTTATAACATTTTCTATTTACCAGTGAAATTCCTGTCAAAATCGGTCCAACCTTCCTGATTACGCGGAACAAACAGACAGGAAGAGAGACAAAAATTTTAAAAATTGTTTTTTGGTATTCCTTATATATTTTCATATACAATTAGTAAGAAAACTGTTAATTTGGTATTACAGACACTTAAATTTTATTTATTTGTATAAATTATTTTTATAACGTTGCAAAACCAACACTCGTACTTTTCATTAGTGGCGGTCAAGGTGCTCTCGTCAAGTTACAAGTGAGAAGCCATATTTATTTTTAACCACGCAAAATAAACAAAATCAAACATTGTTATAAGAGTTTTTTAGAAAATCAAGGAGTATTGTTAAGTGTAACTTAGCTTATTGTATAAATTATTTCATTATTAGATAATAAACGAAAGTTAACAATCAGTTACAGCTTTCCATGGAAAAACAAAAATAATAAAAAAATTCAGAATACTCATGGGACAGCTTTGATCAAAACAAAGGGAGCACGTTTGAATAACCCCAAAGGTTTGTTTTTAGCAGAGAAGTACTATGTACAATGGTTTTCGTGTTACTTATTCGTGTTCGGGATACTTTAGTTGGATTCAGGTACAGTGGCGGGAAAATACAAAAGAAAACGTGAAAATAAGGTCATCGAGGAAGATGCTTACTAAGAGAGAGAAGCTAACTGCCACTCGATAAAATCAGAAGGTAATGAAAGAGAAGCAAGCTACTACTCTATTATAACATTTGGATACTTTATACTAGTTCAAATTCAAACAGAAGACCGCAGTAGTACGTTAACTTTAGTGGTAAAAATAGAATAAGTGATTAATTTAACATAATTTAAAAAAAAATGGTTTTAATAGATATTTTTTCATAGAAAAGGAAGATTGGTCTTACGTTAGCATGAAATACATTCTAGTTGAAGTATAAGTTCTGCAGCAATGTTCAGTTTGAAATTTGATTACACTAAAGGGATGGTTGGGTACGACTTTAATGTAAATTATCTTGTTTGATAATTTTATCTGTTCTTGATTATCAAAGCTAATAAGCCAATGATTGCGAGCACCAGAATTAATAATAGTTAAAGAATAGTTAAAGAAATTAATTTTTGTTAAAATTTATTAAGTGCCCCGTGCGAGTTCAAAGATGCAGATTTGAATAGTTAGATTTAGTTATTCCACACAAAAAAAATCTGACAATCACAACCTTATGTACTTAATATACTATTTTATAATACTATTGTAATCAAATAATAGGTATAACGTGACAAGAATAGAAAAGTAAAAAAAATATATTTTACAAAATGTTCATAAGTGCCGTCTTTTAATAAATAAGATGCAAATTTTTTAATTGTAATTCCGTGGTTTTCCTTTAATCTTGATACCGCTGAAGAATTTGTTGTTGATAAAGTAGCGAGGTCTTCCAGCCGTGAGATACCTGTAGAGACGAGCTTCTGATATAAAATAAAGCTACAAAAGCCCGGATCTACAGGGTAGATCACGAATGTGCCATTATTTAGACCGTTTTTCAGTTTTCGTAGTAGTTGGACGAACACGCAGCAGTTGCATTATAGCCGACTCGAGACGTCATCTGGAACTTTAAGTATTTTGTATTAATATTTTACGGCCTCTACCTTGCATTTTGATTTCATAAAAAAAAACTATTTATTCTTGATAGTTATATTGTATTATGTTTAGCAAAGATTTATGGTTTACCTTATTGAAAACATTTTCAATTTATTGATTTATACTAATACGTACAAATTTTGTAAATATTTATATATGTAGCATTTGTATTAACCATATTTATAATATACATTTTCGCAAATTTCAATCTTATAGGTATCTACTATTTGCAAAGTCATTAATTCGTATGAATAATTAAACAAAATTGGATTTATATTTTCCTGTTAAAACAAGAGAAGAATTTATTCTGCAAAATATTATTTATTATAAAAACAGTGTTTTCTATCATTCAGTTCTGGGTCTTTAGAGCGAGCCAGAACTACACGGCCAATTTATTTATTATTTACTTTAGGTTTTGCATTATGGTCGCAAAAAGTTGGACAGAGCAAAAAAAACAGATTGGTTTGTTTGTAAATCGATTAAATAGTTATCTTTTTTTCGGAACTGTATTATAAGACTGTACTCAGTGCTGACATCTGACAGCTCTGAATTTCAATATTCCTGTGAAATTGTGCTTCACTCAATACGTAATATAATTTTTAATATCTTTGCCTATGATAGGCGGGTTTCTTAAAGCTCTCCCACTAAAAAAATATTACAAACATAACTCTATATTAAAAAAATATCAACCATACTTCAAAGATAGTTTGTTAAATTGTATTTTATTACATGACCTCACGTTTACGACATATCTTAAAACTCTGCTCTCTAAAAATTTCCAAAACCCACAGAATTTTCGGTGATTGTTTAATAATGACAAATTACACAATTTTCATTTTTTTTTCATATTTTTACATCTCTATTTTTACTCAAGCCCAAGATTGTATGATAGATTATTCGTATCCTTTACTATTTAATTAGGAGTAAGACTTATTTACCGGGACAGATTTTACAAGTAAAAATTTGGAATTGTTAATTTCATTAATACATTAATACCTGTTCCACATACTGGTGTGTTACACAACATTTAGAACATGCTCTTCTCTATTCAAGCATAAGGATGCTTACTTTGCTAGAAAGAGATACAATCAAATATGACTTAGAACGAGATCTTTACTCTTCTTTATTATAGTAATAGAAAGAGATAGAATCAAGTAACAGGCTGTTATTTTGGAATACATTTTTGGAAGTGTTATTTGCACAGGAACCTGCGGAACCGATTTCTTATTTTGCCTGTTACAGCTCACCCCTATTAATTTTTGATAGAGAAAATGTTATAAATGATAATAAGTCTATAATATTCATTTATTTATTTTAATTTCACTAATAAAAAAATACAATTATTTTAGTTAAAGGCATCCTATTAAACCTCTGGGATTTGTGTTGGCATGCCATGGCCTGAGGTATTATTCAACGCACTGTTCGTAATAGGTATATGTATGGTATAAATGAAAAGTTTAGTTAACATTAGATGGTTATTTTTTGTATTTATACTATTATCAAGTTCACGTAAGTAGTTTTTAAGTTTGTATTCCATGATTTTACTATTTGTTGAATTTCTAACATTCACTGATATTTTATTTATTGTATTAGGTGTTGTGGTATTTATTAATAAAAACAGATTAGTCCTTACTTATTATAGGTAAACTTGTGTTTTATATATTAAACTATACTATATGTAGATACTGTTTAAAATAAATATATGCATAAGTTTATGTTAATTAACATGTGCAAAGTTCGACTGAATGAGCTTCACCGCTACGCCCATTTCTGTCGCTAAGCAGCAGTACTCGCACTGCTGTAAACTAGTCCGAAAGGTGTTGTTGGCAACCGCACTGGCACACGAGTACACTCAGGAGTGGTAATCTATTAATGTTACCACAGTTAGAACTCCGGTCTTTCTAAGGTCGGTTATGAATAGATATAAGATACTTCATATCATTAAAAAAAATCAGTAGAAATGAAATCTCTCCAATCCATATGTAGCATTACATTATCACATCACGTTAGGAGTGAAAAAAAAAAATAGAATAGAAGGTCACGTCGTGTTATCTAAATTTTCGAACTCTCTATACTGTTAGCCTTAAGGCCCCTGGAGCCATTACAGGTTTTGACAGCTTTACCGGGCTCGAGGGCAAGTGCGCAAAAGCGAAACAACAAGCTCAAGGGTACCAAAGTGGCCGAATCTCGGCTTGGGTTGTTGCCGATGTTACCAAAATATAATTGGGTTTGGATACGTGGAACGAACGAATTAGAGAAGGATGAGCAAAAAGATATAATATGCGTACGAAAATGTCTGGATATAGAAGCAAGGGTAGCCGAGACTGATTTATGCGGATCAAATAGAAAAAGCTCTGATAATAAGGAACGTAAGAAGTACTCGGAACATATGCAGATGCTTAAAGGATGAAAGAAAATTGCTTGAGTTAAAAAGTGGTGTGTAGGTACCCCAATAGGATATTAGCATATTGATAGAGTTCAATTCTAGACATAAATATAAAATAGTAAATCCCATCATTAAACTAGACAAATAAAAGGTTTTTATGTAATTGTGTTAGCTTCTACAGTAAATTACGAGGTAATTACCGATTTGTCTGACAATAAGTTACAATAGTGTAAAGCGAGTTTTTTTTTGTTGAAAGGGTTATTACAGAGTGAATCATTACGTAAACGATAGCGATGTCTGGAAATGACTCCCTTTACTAAGTGAATAACTATAAATAATAATTACAGTGTAAAAATGACTAAAAAACATTATTAATACATAAGCTCGATCTATTTTCGTGCTTGCTCTTCTCGTTCCCAAAGTATTGTGCAGAATGTAGTGTTTTGAAATTCAAAAGCGCTTTCTTAGAGCTTTAAGGGCCTTAATAAAATATATCATTATTGGTTTTGTATTTTGAAATAAATAATAAAATATTCTTAAATTATTAACAATAACAACTTCAGAGCCTACTAACTTATCACTTATCAGTTAACGAAAATAATAATATTATTTATTATATGAAGATAAATGAGAATGAAAATAAAACTTATTAGCAAGTTAATAAAATGGATATATGACAAAAAAATAATGCTACAACTACTAATGCTCTAGGACTCTCAAATGATTTCTTGATATTTTATTATCTAAAGAGATTCTTGATAAAATCCTGAAAATTAATAGTACCTACCGTTAGCTAAAATCGACTAAGTTTGAACTAGAAGTTCACAATTGATCAAAGCCATTATCGGAAAAACTGGTTGCCACTTTAAAAAAACATTAAAGTATTATATAATCACAATTTATGCTTATTATATTCTATCAATCTATGACCATTTCATGAGTGTGACGAGTTTAAATAGTAATAACTATTATAATCCACAAAAAATCTTTATAAAAACGAGGTTATTCGTTTATTTTTAATAGTAGCTTACATATAATCTATAATATATAATCCATAAAAATCATAATAATTCCTATTTATATTTATATATATTCCCTGAAGAACTTAAAATACGATTTTCAGTCAAACAACGAAAAATAAAACTTCGAAATCTAATAGCATGACGTCGGATCACAAATCACTTAGATCGACATCGAACCTATCGCGGGATTCGCAAAAAAATAATCTCAGCCTATTTCCGCAAATCATTGCGACCATTGTACACCCGATAATGTAGAGGAAAGGGGGGCCTAACAAAAAGGCTCACTTAATTGCACGAGGGAAGAACGTTGAAAGGCGAGCGAGTATTGTTTCCCGCGAGGCCTTTGTACGAACTCACCCGATCGCCTGACTCATCAATTTCCTCACATTGACGATAGCGAAACGATTGAGACTTATATACGTCGTTTTGAACTCACCCCATTTTGCGGTTTTTCTACGCGAATTCTACACGAACTTAAAACTCGTATGATCACGCTTCTTATTGATCGTAAAACGAGATTGTCTAAAGGCAATTGAGATTTCTAATTAACTTTCATAACTCGTGAACAGAAATCGGTTACTATACTAAATTCTCAACTAAAACCATTATACTGCATAGGCATGGAATTGAAGTACACGTTAATTAAACTTCATTTTGAATCTAACAATGAGCTCGGAGGTATATGTCGCTTCGTCCATGTAAATATCCATAAGCAATTAACTAAACAAGACTCTCGTATGTATTACTGTGTTCTTCCGAAGGATTGAACTGAAATCCGCAGTAGGTAACATTACACCCTCCCATCCCACCAGTTTCTGTGTAGTGTCCTCCTGCCATCATTAATCTTGTACGCAGCCGAGCAAACAGCGTTCTCTCTCAACATCTTTAGAGCTGAGCCGCGTCGATAATATAAGTAAAATATCGTCGACGTAAGCGATTGTCGCCTCGGAGCTCTGGTAAATCAATCGCTGATAGCTAATTAATTAGATTCTACAAGCAACTAAACAAAGATGATAATTTGACGACAATTTGATATTAGTCTCCACGGTAAAGCAATTATGATTAGGATGCAACCAATACTGTTTACATAAATTATAACCATATCATTTATCAAATGAGTAATTGTTAATTAGTAAAAATATAAGTACAATTATGAAATACAAACGTTTTCATGAATTACTAATTTACGCAAAAATACTACAATATTTTCTAATATTTTTATATAAAGAAAAAGTTTTATCAAACTTTGAGAAAAACATTATCGATATCTTTTGTTGAAAACATGGAGCGCTGTCTACAAATATATTTGAACAGTTTAAAGGTTTTTAGGAATAGCCAGATCGTCGCGTCTAGAAATCTCCGTGATTGTCTAGACATGGGGTGCGCAAACTTAGAGCGTCGGCGATCTAGCACAACATATTTAGCTAGCAAGTGATCGACTGCAAGACTTCTTTTTCTTAAAAATAAAAAAATACATTATGAAAGTTCGGGTCAGATACTATACTTTTGAAATGTATATCGGATATTATCTATAATAATACTTCATTTTGGATATGTGGCTTGAATATAGTTTCCTGTCGTATTTACTAGCAGTACCCCACGGTTTCACCCGTTTTAAAATTATTCGACAAACTTTCCACGGCGCCCGTGTAGCCCAGCCCTATCATTGTTCCAGTTCCCGTACTTAAATACAGCTTGCCAGATTGCTTGACGTTCATGATTACTGCTCCGCTCCTTAGGATCGTAGCATGAAGTTATAAGACCAATACTATTCCTCATAAATCTACTATTCCTCATATATAAAAGGATTTTTTCGAATCCGTTTCAGAGTTTTAGAGATTAGCACGTTTAAACAATCAAACAAAAACTGTCATATTTTTTTATAGATTATTATTCAATTTACACCTAAAGTTATGACTTTAGAGTGTAAGAGTGGATCTGTGTGAGATTTCATAGTAGAAACACCACACCATAATTATTTTTTCCACAAAGTCGCAGTACTCACGCTGTAGTAATCCAGTATGAAGGGTGTTCTTGACAACATGCACACGCACACGAGGTGTTCCAGGAGTACCTACTATCATGGACTGAGCTCAGTTATGACTGCGGTCCTGTTTGATTATTATAGATAGATAAAAACTACGGTGTACACTAAGCGCTGATGGCTCAGTGGTAGCGTGTACGGACTTCGCGTCGATTGACGTGAGTTCAAATCCCTGCAATGAGCCCGATCTTTCGGTGAAGGAAAACATCGTAAGGAAACCATAGCATGGTGGTAGAGTATTTTCTAATGCCCGCCTGGTTAGCTACCACCCTCAAGTTGAAAATCCTGTCGCCAAGCACCTATAGGTGTGTTCCGGCAGCTACACTCGTGAGCCAGTTTTCCACTAGACTTAGTGTGCTTACCATCTTGGGCCACATCATCACTTAAGATCAGGTGAGATTGTGGCCACAAAGCTAAACCTATCCAAAAACCTATAGGTGTGTTCCGGCAGCTACACTCGAGAGCCAGTCTTCCACTAGGCTTAGCGTGTTTACCACTTAGCGTATTTACCAGCATATTGGACAACACCATCACTTAAGATTAGGTAAGATTGTGGTCATAAAGCTAAACCTATAAAAAACATCAAGTGTATATACTATACGCACGTTAGATGCTATACTATTTTGAATAATCCACACTCGATGATATGTTATGTTAATAAAACAACTTCATAGACGTGTAGACATTTTGTGCAAAAAATTTACTCGCATCATTTTTTCATTACACCTACCTCATGAAGTAAGTACGTATGTATAACTTCAAAAAAATCAACATTAATAGTTAATAGGCCTATTTGTATAATAAATATTTTTTATTATAAAAAAATTGTTTATTAAAACTATACTTTTTTTCGTACGTAACGTAATGATTAATTTTACAAATTTATTTGAACGTACCTTAATTCGATTGTTTGTGTACCGCTCACCGGTCGATTTCTCATATCAGCTTGTTTTCCCCCCGAGACCTCGATCCTGCAACGTTTCGTCCCAAATGTTACGTTTCAATAAGCTGACTAAACGTAACTTTTACTCTACTACGTGCCATATTTTACGTGAGAGTAATATTTATTTATACGCCCTGTTCTACGGAATGTAATATCTTTGTGAACAAACGTACTTTTGTTCTTAAATATATTATCTGAGATGTGCTTGTGGTATATTTATTAAACCAAACGCTATATTATGTCTAGACAACGCCTCATTCTACTTGTACGTTTTCTTTATTAAATCTACAATACTGATTTATTTTATCTTTCTCATATTTACCAAATATCGTCAAATATGTATACCCTTCTTAAATATATTATTATTAATATGGGTATTATATGTGATATAGGGCGATGTTTTGAACTATTTTCTATAATAAACTTTTAATTTGTGAATAAAGTAAACTTATGAAAGCAAATCAAATTTATAAATATACTTTAATTATTTCCAGTGACAATACCTAGACTTCACTTAACAATACAAATACGTAACAATCTTGAAATACCGTATCTTTCATAATCGGTATTAATATAAATGTTTCTTAATTTTAGCTAGGATTAATAATTCGTAATTATTAAAAGTTGCGTCCAACACGAGAGCAACTATTCCTTAGTTTCAAAAGTTTCTTAGAAAGAATAAGGTTCTACATTATGTGTTATACCGGGTAAAATAATTTTAACCTTAGTTGATCCTATGTATATGTAAGCTTTATTATAAATATTATACACTTAGAATAATATACAGATAAAAGGAATAATATAAGGTCGCATTGTACCTAGAATATACAGACTTCAAATTGTGACTACATTAAACTTGATACCATTAAGCAAAAACTTTGTTTTTAATATTTCTACTAACGACTTAACTTTGATATACACGGTCCTAAGAGACTACTTTTTAAAGAGAGTGAACGACGGTCTTTGTAGCCAAGCATACTCCACCGTTTTAGAACACGAGAAATAATTTATCTATATATTATTTTACATATTCTCACCATATTATTTAATATTAAACTCTTTTGTAACTATTATGATACAATAGGTATGTAAATTTAAATATATTTATTTTTGAACACATATTTCTTTTGGCGCATTTAGTACAGAGGAAAATTGAGAGCTGGCGAGGATCATAAATGACGGAATTGGGACATGGTGAAGTTAGCCATCAATGATAATAATGTGAATTCAGTTAGTTATCAATGATAGTAATGTGAATTCAGTTAGCTATCAATGATAATAATGTGAATTCAGGTAGCCATCCATGATAATAAAGTGAATTCAGTTATCTATCAATGATAATAATGTGAATTCAGTTAGCTATCAATGATAATAATGTGAACTCAGCTATCAATGACAATAATGTGAATTCAGGTAGCCATCCATGATAATAAAGTGAATTCAGTTAGCCATCAATGATAATCATGTGAATTCAGTTAGCTATCAATGATAGTAATGTGAATTCAGGTAGCCTCAAGGTAGATTCAATCCTTAAAAAAGATACGGAAAGATAATTAATTAATTGAATGTTTTCGTAAAAATGTTTTTTGTATTAATGTACTATTTCTTCCCTTACAACAAAAAAATGCAGCACACATAGCTTTAATTACACTGAAACCACACGATAGTCGTTTGGCCATGAGCCAGCCATTCCAACTGGTATTATATTTTACAAACTATTTGCTTTTGTTCTACTCTGTCAAAATATCATAATGTAACATATGCGATCGTAGCTTCTGAACCATTGTTGTTTAATATTTAAGATAAATATATCCAACCATATCAACCGACTGCTTGATTTAAATAATACCTAATTAAGAATATATTATATTCTCGGATATGCTTATGGTACTTATATTTATAACACTAAAAGCAATATTCTGTCTAGAAAACGCCTCATTCCATTTGTATTATTTCTTTATTACATCTAGAATATGTTAATGTTTTTAATATCTCTGTCATATTTCCAAAATATAGTATAATATACTCTTCTTATATTATTATTATGAATATAAATTACCTTTTATTAACTATTTTTTCGAAATTCAGACTACAGATTATATAGAATTCATATTGCAAACATAATTCTAAGATTATACTTATACTGTACACGATTAGTAGTTTACTCATTAACTTTATCATTATGAGTGACTTCCTAACTATCTAGTACGTGATAGTATATAGAATATATAATTTAATTCGCACCATAATCACATTCTATGACAAAAGATAGGTAAAAAATTTCTTTGAACAAAACTTAATTCAACTTCTACTTTAAAAAACTGTCATCTCGTATTTACGAATTCTGCCATTATTGACAATGACATGACAGTCATGTGAAAATCACAAGAAGAAGTTAAAACGTTTCCTGTTATAATACAGGTATGTTAACGGCAGAAATTTAGAAATAAGAGTAAAGTATTCTGTTTTTGTTACTAATGTAAATATATAATTAAATAATTAATTAAGAGGGGTCTACCAACTTTAATTAACAATAGAGTGTCAGTGAGCCCGCGCATTACCCGATTGCCCTCAGGCCCGACAACAACACAAGATTTATACTTTCATACATATTTCCATATTCGAGGACCGATCAATATCCCTCTATCATGGGATGAGGCGACCTCTGTACGCCTGACACGTGTATTTAAATATTTTATGGGTGAAGGCCGAAACATTTTCTATATATGTGTGAGTGAGTTCGTTATTATATTTGCGTGAAACTGTAGGGAAAAAATACAAACACAATGAGTATGTTTATTTCTGGACCTGAAATCAAACCAAATAATTGCAAAGTCCTAGATTTTCCCACTATTGTGTTTACTTAATTCTGACGAAGATATATTTACCAGAGTAAATTAAAAGTGAAATTAAAGTCCACTGAAGCGCCTACGCCAACGCTGAAAACTTTCGAAATTGTTTTTCTTTAACCTAAAAACAAAGTTTGAAGTCACTGAGAGAATTTTACATGGATTTAATAAAACAAAATTAAAGTCGCAGAGTCGCATTTTTGTTATTAGGCATATTAAGTTGCGAAAATTTTCTTATACACTCGGTACTGCAGAAGCGTATAAACTATACACGTATATCAATTTAATAACTTTAATAATAGTAATTAACACTTCTTATAATATATAGGTATAAATATATTGGTGTCATTTTTAAACAGCCTCTTTTCTCTCAATCCAGGAATAGCACAGAAAGTATCGCACTGTTTGACTTCACTACATAAAGTGTGTAGTTCTAACGACATAATAACACTCCGTCATATAACAATTTTGAAAATATTTTTTTATTAATATATTAAGTAAACTTGCAATTAGGTGTTTGATATAAATATATTCAGAATCTTTAGGCATGGTTTAAGAACAATAACTATAGTGGATGAACGGCATCCACAAATTGTAGTATTAATTATTTTTTTTGAATTTTCAATCGTTTTATTTTCTCTTTCAATTAACTCTATTCTACAAAATAATCACAATAAAAGTGATAACATTATCAATACATAATTAAAAACTAATAATTATATTTCCAAAGCGAAAGGTTTATCTTCATCCACGAAATAAAGCAGTAATATTTAAGTCTCTGTGTATAAAACAAATTTCAATAACAAAATATCTAACAAGATTTAGCAACCAAAACTACCAAAAGAACAGAGAATATATGAAAACTATTCAAAACTAAGACTTGCTGCGAGCCACCCATTAGATCCTACGTTCTAGTAATTTCAAGTACACCAACATGCACACGAGGCAATTAACAAAAGTTAATTTAGTTCCAAGCTGCAATTCCTTTGTCTGCATAATGGAACTAACCAAGTTAAGCTTGCACATTCGCAGAACTATAAACTTGGGTGGATGTGCGAGTTACATGTTCTCAACAAGTGATGCGGAATCAGGAAGATTATCAAAATTTATTATTGTCATTTCATTCACTATCAAATTAATGTAAATATATATAAAACGCCAAGTATTGTAATTAATTTTTATGGTAGGTGCCTATTTCGTATCTAATCACAAACTGGCACTTTTACTTATTTAATGGCAACATGTGTTTATACACAATTATGCCAGTGTCACGTGGATATAATATTTTTTCTATTTATTCTTGTAATCTTCTAACAAGATAGCGGCTCTCTTGTTAAATCTGTCCAGCGAGGTTGTGTGGCAACTCAAAAATGCATATTCCGTAGTTGCCCGTCACAATATGCAGACTTGACACGGCAAAATATTTATTGTATACTTTTGTGTGAAGTTAATCATAATTTATGTTACACCGGGCCGGCGCGGCGTTGGGTTGGGTCCAGGCTAGACTCTAACAAAAATTAACGCCTTAAAACTTAATACCTATTTCACAAACGGATCCCTGAATCGAAAAATAGTTTTCACAGAGCAGCAATATCTTTTAACGACCTGTCCACTGAAACTACAAAGGATGGGATAGACGAGTAAAAAAATTCCCACATAACGTGTAGGAGTACCCAGAACAATGTACCCTTAACAAATTTTTTTTCAAGATTTTATTTTACCACTTTGCCGGCGTTATTAATATGTATAACCATACGAAATTACTGCTTTAAAAAAAAATATCGTAGTAACTCATATTCAAAAAACTAAAAGCTTAAAAATAAAAGAATTCAAACCCCAAAGAAACTACGTAAAGACGCGTTTATAATGCGCTACTCAAAACTTATTGCATATAAACTATATACATACATACATACATATGGAATATAATTCAATTTGAATAAATAATACCGAAATGAACAGTAATGAAAATACTGGCTTTATGAAAAAAAAAACGAATTTCTAGAACAATGCTTCTGTTTATTTGAAGAACATGTAAATGAAATGTGTATACCTATAGGTAGGTATGTATTCTAGAAACTGCTAGACAATTCAGATTGCAACGCTGTGTTGGCTTTAGACTAAGCTCACTAGAGCTGTGTTAGGTTAAATTACATTTGCACAACGGCACAGTAACAAATAGAACAGAACATTTTATTTATTTAATTATTTGTTTTAATATGTTAATTTTATATTATCTAAATATGTATAAATTTAAACAAACTGAAGAAAACTCGTATATTAAATTATACCAGTATTGTTTCGAATAAAATATGACCACTGTTTCCTTAAAGCGCCACACATTTGTGATTGTCGTGTTGTAAGACTTAAGACAGTTTTGTTGAAGAAAGGCGGACTACTTAGATAAATGTTTTATCATTATTTATGGAAACGTTATGAGGAAAATAAATTTATCATCTCTATATTTTTAAGAATATAACGATATGTGAAACAATCGTAACAGAATAAGTACGATTAGGTACAATTCGTTGAATTATAATTAGAAAGACCTTTGCAAGTTTCGAAATTTGAATTCTAGTAATTACAAGAATCATGATAAATGCAGTTCGAACCAACAGCTGATAATATTTATAAAGCTGTAATTATGAAGAATAATTGCGATAGTAATATTTTTTGTTACAGCATTTGAGTTATACAATTCATTTCTTTCTTTTTAAATTAAGCTATTGATGTATGATGCCTTAAATAACGAGAAAAGTTAAATAAAGAAACAGAAAATCTTCCACTAAGCATTTACCTATAAGTTCCGAATACTAAGTATATTTGGGAATTGTTGCTTTGTTTTGGATTAGCGCGTTACCGTTTAGTGCCATTTTCTAATATAAGGTTTGAACATAGACCGACTACAGCTTTTCATTCGGATAAAAAATAGTGTCCGGCTTTTACGAACATAAAAATCAAAGTAATCAAATAAAAGAAAAACAAAGAAGTAAGGATTTCAAATAAAGCTAAAAAACACAAAGAAATACATAAAGCCGCTATAAAACAAATGGTGGTGCTAACCACAAAAAGAACATTAACTCTAGTGTAGTTGGCTTACTGCATTTTAATTGTGCTCCAGCGTCGAATCAAATACCAAGATGGCGGCGAATGGAAACAGCGAAGGGGGAATGAGGGTCGTATTTCGCGCTTGGGGCGACATCTATAATTCTAGAGAGCTATCATAAATTAGCATACGTATTAGAGAGCGCGGTCCGCGAGCGAGGACAAATTCCGTGCACGATTATACACAGACAGAACTCGGGTGATTCGGGAAATTAAAGTATAATCAGAAGAGAGTAGTATTTTATTTTGAAGCGTTTAGAAGTCGGAGTTACGAGAAGATAGTAGATAATATGTATATATAATTTATCCTTTAAATCAGTTTTTGTATTATGTACCTACTTATGACTTGTTATAATTAGGTTTAATAAAAGAAAGACAAGTCCAAATCTGTGCCTTAAAGATATTTGTTAAAAAAACTAGGTATGTGGGGGTTTAGTACTAAGAATCATGGACAGAAAACATTTCGACAGGTTTTGACATTTTTGTCTGTCTGTCTGTGCGTATTTACGCTAATCACACGGAAACTAATAGACCGAATTTATTAAAATTTGGTATGATTGTGGCTTATAGTCTTTAGTAACATATAGGATTTTTATACATATGGACATTTGTAGCGTATATAAATTACGTTTAAGTTATGTATATGTTATAAAATAGAATTATAAGCTAAGGGCCTAAGAGTACCCGGCAATGTATGAAATAAAGAAAATTATTTCATACTTTGCCTAGGCATTACAAAGAATTCCTAGGCATTTTATACAATGCCAAATGCTATTTAGGCAAAGTATGAAATACATGTCCGATTCGTTTCGAACAACACGTGGTAGTATTTGGAGGGATCTCAAAGTGTCATGTGATTGAGACAAACAGAAACTGAAGGAGTTAGCTGCGAGAGAATGAGATAGAATATACATGGTTAATGCAAGTCCTGATTTTCACAACTATGTTCGTTATCGAATTGCCCTAGCGGTGTGTCGACCACACTTATACGAACTGTTGCATTAATACTAATGTATTAATACGTTATGTATAAATAATTATGCTAATAATTAATAGCAATTTATACATAAGTATGTATAAATTACTGTTGTATTAATTTCTAAATAATAAATAATTACTCATAGTAAATTTGAACGCGGTCATAAATAGTAATATGTTTTACTGAAAATGACTTCATCAGCTTTCAATCGACTAATCTGACTTGAAGAGCTTTCGGATCACATTTTGAAAGGTGATTTATCCTACCTAGCACATATTGAAAATATACATACGTCCGTACTGAATTATGGTACGAAAACGAAGACCTTCATTAGCTATCTCCCAAGGTATCTATGATAGCATGCTACGAAGCGCAGTGAACTAGGAGTCAAAAACATCGCACTAAAAACAGCGTTCGCTTCAAAAATTAAATCGTTGATGTAATCTAGAAAACGTCTGAGTTAAAGTGAGACTAGACTGTCCAATTCTGTCGCATGTACCTATAATAATAATTAGAAACAAAATTATAAACAGCATCACATCAGATCAAGGCGGAAAACAAAAAGTCCGGCTTCTTATGTGAAAGACATGCACGTAGGTACTTGCCATAAATGTATAGAAAAAGAAAATAAAGAAGGTTTTCCATCTATAATGGAATAGTCTAAATACAATACAAAAAGATATTACAGAGGCAATTTATCAGCGGCATTAGTTTTTTTCAAACAAATCGAGTACAAGTAACGTGACGTGTTAATCACGCAATCAATCTTTATGCGATTAGGAAGGAAGCGTACACAAAATAAAGCTCTGGTCCTAGAAAACTGATCGTAATTTATCTCATCGAGTGGATGGAGCATAAGGGTCGATCGATGAGGGTTGCAAAGAGGAGATTAACCGGAAAACGGACTCACGCGACCCGGAACAACGTTAAATGCTTAGAAGGATAAACCAACGCGCCGTGTATGCGGGCTTTAGATAGGGAAATTTAATTATGTTTTAATATCTTTTACAAAATTACGGTCCTAGAAATGTTGCTAATAATTTTTTATTTTATTATTTAAGTTAGATTAGTTGACGCGAATATTGAAGGTATTATTTCAACTGCTTGAAAATTTCACACAGAATTATGTATAACTATTAGTGTACCATGAATGATTATGTTTTAAAAAGGAATTCGAATTATTTAGTTGAAAACTATCACCTAAATAATATACGTAATAATAATTTAAAAAACTTATTATGTGTAAAAAAAAGCAGAATAAAAATTAAATGATGCCCAAGATATGATGTATGTATGTATTTATTTCTATTTTATTTATTTTGTGTACTAGGTACCATTTATGTTTTCATTTTTTATTTTTCTTACTTATTATTATTAATAACTGGCTTTGTTTTTTCTTTTTTCCTGTACTCGATCACAGCACCAACTATCCTGTTTTTTAAATCTCGGAATCTTTTCCAAGACATACTAAACAAAATAAAATAATAATTACGCATAAAAAATCAATAGAAAAAGGTAAAACTATTTTTTCCAAAATTCTCAATTTTTTTGTGTAACTATTTAAAAAAATCATTCCTTTATAATCTCATACGAACCATTTCCAACACTTCAAAAAAGAATTAGAAAAATCGGCCCCTTCGTTCTCAAGTGACCAACGAACGGGATCATTTTTATTTACAAAGATTTTTTAGTCACGCTACAAACAATAATATTTTTTCCCACAATGCCGCTTTTTAGCTGGAAGAACATGCTGTGATGGCATTAAACTCGCTTGTGTAAAAACTAAAAAAAAAGTGTAATAAAGTATTCATACATTCATCAAACTTACAATTATGACAGTAATAGAAGAAATAGATATGTTTAATTTGATTTCTTACAAGAATATGAAAAAAAAAACGTAAGTTATCAGGAGTCGGATGAGGACGAGATAAAACAAATTTACATCCGTATAGTAATAAAAGATTCCATTTTAAGACTTGTTGAGCCCATTCATTATTTATTCATTTTCATTTTCGTTGTTATAGCTTTAATTTTATACGATCACGTCTCACGACGGCGCGAGCTGTTAAACTTTAGTATAATGGTGGAAACGAACTGACAGAGAGCAGCTGATCTTCATTGCACAAGATGACGTCGTATAAGATTCCATAAAACAAGTTGAGTACCTTATTTACGCTTTACGCGTGTTGGTGATTGCGATAGGAAATTTTATTAGTTTAGATAAGTAGCACTTACGTTGAAAAGTAAAAATTATCTTTGAAACATTAAAATTAATGGATAGTTTAATTTCAATATCATTTAAACAAGACTTTGTCTCGATTGTTTAAAATTCTCTTGGTATATTATTTATCTTAACCCTTTCACCATACATATGTTCTGGTTGAGGGTTTTTATATTGAGAAGATTTTTGAAATGCCCCACAAAGCTAATCAAGTCTGTCCATATTTTATATAAAAACGTATATACTTACTTATGTATTTAATTAAATATTGAGGTATTGCGGTACCTATATAACAGGAAGGTTTGAAGAATACGTACATCGGTCAGCAAAAGTATAAAATGTAGGTAAGTCATTTAATTAAAACTATCAGATACTTGACAGTTACTTCAACAATAGTATTTAAAATGCGAAAGTAGCTTTATCTGCATGTTTGTCTTTTTTCACCTTATCACAACTAAACCTCTGAACCGACAGCAATGAATTTTGGCATAAAGGTAGTCTGAATCCTGGAGAAGGACATACTATAAAAATACGCACACGAAGACGCGGAAAAGCTAGTAGTCTAAATAAAACTCATCGTTAATAGAAGCTAAAGTTGTGTTCAAGCAAAATACCGATTGAGACAAAGAACCGCTTAGAATGGAATCATGCTCGCGTATACCAAGAACACAACAAAATATAGATCCAAAAAGTAAAGTAACAGTCACCATTTAATTAGTATCATTATATACTTAATTAACGAAAGATAACACAGTGACATAAGTGAATGCGATATTTAAGACACCTCGGATCATCCTAATTTGCCTCAGGTGTGTAAAACTTAATAAATTCTTATTCTTTTCTACAACGATTCTCTCAGGAGATTATAAGTGAAACGTATACTAATTTGTTTGAAACACATAAGTGGCCTTAAGAGAATTAATTCTTTTGTGGAACAGTGGTATGAGGTGGTTAGGTATATACGCCACATGGTATTAATCCCGATCTCATCCCGACGGGGTAATATAACGAATAGCGGGGCAATCGTGTCCAAACATCCTCTTTGTAATGCGAAGTATTTGTTACATGTGCTGACGACCGCAGCTCACAAAGTTTCGACGTGTAGGGGAAACTTCGTAATTGGAATCATCACACGAAATAAACGGGTTGGGTAAATTGTGCGAATTTTTATCGTGTTTTTTTGAAAATAAATAACCGACAGTATGTCCGCAAAAAGTTCGCTTTTGAACTTATGTACGTAATTTCTTATATACACGGTGTTTCTTTCTAAAGAAAACGTCCTGAATAAACACATCCATCTTATTATAAGACATATGACATATCCGCTTCCTTAATAATATAAGCACAAAAATAGTTACGATTTTTTTTTGTGAAATCGAAGGAGGGTCAAATCAAATAGAAGCTGATATCCTTACAGTTTGTCTTATTAGAACTTCACAACTTTCTTAGTTTTGATTATCAATCGCGTGACGCCGCCCTATTAATCTACTGCAGGGAAAATCTTTAGGTATCTCCGAAGGACTCCGAAGCATGTCATGGAAATCTCATATAAATTTTCAAACCCCTCCATGCTCGTAAAAATTGACCTTACAAAACCCTTATCTTTAGCACATGCTTACACCGTCACTAAAGGAATGTCCAAATTTCATATTTGTAATATTAATAGTCTGGTATCTACGTTGATTTCTTGTCAAATCAGTGTGTGTATAACTATGTGTACACACAAAAAAAATATTCGCAGTTTATGTCTTCATTATTTTTTAGGTTTGTAAAGATTAGACTTTGTAATGAATAATAAGGTATTAGGGGAAACGTACACTGATGAGGCGGTTAGTCTGTTAAAATCAATTGCATCTTATTATTAAATACATAAACATTATTTATAAATATATTTAGATTATGCAGCGATGAGGCTGCATAACCTAAAACCTGAAACCTCTAATTCTAAATCTAACTAACTGTAAAATCTAGAAATGTTGTATTACTTTTTTTTTGCATCAAACAATGACAGATGGTATGTCATTATAATTGAGCGCAAAATGTTTATAATTGTGACTAGGCAAAATGATTGCCGACTAAATCCGAAGGTATGACTGAAAAACAGCGTCTTCTGATGATCTTCGTCACAAACGACAAAAGCTGATGCCAAAATCTTGTTGTCACATCGTTTCTTTTTTCTGTTTTTGTTATAAAACTATAAAATAAAACTGGTAATTAAAGAACGTACTTTTATCTATTTATCGAAACATCTATACATATATGTATGTACATTGTACATTACCCATCTACTAAAATGTAGAGTTATAAATTGCGAGCCTATGCCTGGTTTAAGATAAAAACAACAAAAAATTACGGGAACTGTGTAAAATCCTTATTTGTTTTTTGTATCACCTTGTTGCGACTCCTCCATAAATATGGATCTCGAGGGCTTGTACGTTACACATTGCAATATAAAACGAAATAAAAAATTGTTTCCGTAAATTCGACACAGCCTTCGACTTGTTTCGAATTCGTTTAACGATCGAAGACAAAATTAAGTATCTAAATAATGTTATAATTATTCTAATTATAAATTTCTATGTTTTACTTTGTGATTTTAATTCAAGTTGTATTCTTTATTTGTGCTAATCTGAGTAATCGACCTTGCTGATTTCAGCTAAAGCGCATATTTGTACTATTTCAACTGAAATTTGGAGATTTGGTGTTTAGCTGTAACGCAGCTAATGTATCCTATTTTAGCGATTTTCGCGTTCGTATATAAAAAAAATGTATATATATACATTAGTTTATTATAATAGGTAGACACAGATAAGCTAAGTAAGTATTATTGGTAAATTATTATATATGATTCTTCTACGTTAGAAATCCTTTATCATGTGTTTTCGATACAACCAGTTACAAACTAGCCTGAACTTAACAAAATAAATTAATTGTAATGTAATGTAATGAATCCATTACATTCTGCTATAATGTTAATGATTGTTATTTAAAGACGCATTTTTCATGGTCGTTATTTTTAGAATGTTCCAGTTTATGTTCTAATTAATTTATATCATGAATATATCCAGAGGCGTCGTCTATTTTATTCGAGGTAGTTTTAGCTGGAGTTATCTACTATATTTTCGAATTGTTCTTCAAATTTATTTATTTATCGACTTAGAACAATTGCTTTTTGCTTTTTGTTTAAATTATCATTTCGAAGCAAAATTTATGGAGAGACAAGACAAACTGTGATTCTTAGGATTTGAATATTTGTAACTGTGTTTTGCGTATATCAGTAAGCCTCATGGCACATAAATATATTATTATAGACTAGCAGTGAACGCGGCTCCTCTCGCGTAGCCGTGTAACTTTTTATTGAATGAAGATGTACATTTTTATAAGGGCCAAGAATGTGATGAGTTAAACGAAAGAGAAACGATCAAAATCTATCAAGTAGTTTTTGCGTGATACACGCACAATGGGAAACCTAAATCATTATATTAATATAGATTATTACTGAGAGGAAGAGGAAGGCCTAGACGAACGTTCCACGATCAAATCGGGGATATTTTGAAGAAAGGTCAGGTCAAGAGTACTCAAAACTGACGAGCATGCATGAAAAGATTGATGAATGTTGAGGAAGCGAAAGTTGTATGTCAGGATCGTAGCAAGTGGAAGGACGTGGTCTCTGCCTACCCCGTTGGGAAAGAGGCGTGATTTATGTATGTATGTATTACTGCGAATCATATTGTTTAGCTATTGGCTATTTGGTATTGGTATGGCTATTGTATAACATAGGTTTATGTTTTTGTGTTTAAAATTAAGTACATCTGTACAAACAGATGCTATATTTCAAAATTGTTTTATATTAGCGTAGTTCGCATTTACAGGCCGCAATTTTTCGCGTTTACTCTGTATTTTTTACTACGTATGTCAGCATAGATTATTCAAAATTAAAAGTGATCATGTAACTGTCAAAAGTATTAATCATTAAATGAAATATTGAACATTAGACAAAAACTGTACAAATTTAATTATCGTGGGAATGCTAACTGAATTTCTATAGAACACTGTCGGTCAGTGTTACTTTCGAATAAAGCATTTAAGTTAAACGATAAATTCCATAAGTATTTTAGAATATAAATCAGTGACCGGAGACAAAATGCTTTGGAAAGAAAGTGAAAACAAAGAAAAATAAACATTAAAGACAATTTTTATGTTTTTCTAACAAAGTAACGACGGTTAGTATTCTAACCTGTTGTCGATGGAATTATGATTTATGTTGTTTTTACTCATATTAGGAAAATATTTATCAAAAATCAATGGATCAATTCGGTAAATGATAAAGTTCGTTGGCTTACACCCGGTAATAGGATGAAAGTAAATATCATATAAATTTAGAACAAAAGTGAATATAAAGTATATTTTCTTTAATTAAAAATCTTAAACAAAAGTGTGATTGAATTTTAACTACAAAAAATAATAATTAAACTAAACGGTATATTATTGTATTAAAATAGTTAAGAGAAAAGTATTATAAATATATGTATATATATAACCATAAAAATATTTGAGACATATTGAATTTAGACAGTCATCATATTTTAATCAAAATGAAATATAATAAATAAGAAAACCAAACAAAATAAAGCATACGTTACCTTTGTCCCAGGTTTTATATTAACAAGATTGACCATGTACGCCACCTGCAAGTTAAACACAGAACTAAAACACATGGCTATAAACTTTTTAATATATGATAAAAAAATCATATCAGAAAAATATCAACAAAAAATAGAACATATTTGTGCGCGTCACTTTACATGGGTTGAAGACTTGGGCGATACTACTGTAGTGATATGACTGTGGACTAAATTATATTTAAAGTCGATTTTATCAAATTACATCAAAATATTTTATTATAACGTACTAACGTGGTAATTAAATGGAAAAAATCGAAACATACCTGTTCAATGTTCATATACGGCTTCTTAGACGACTTTCAGAAATGATTCTTTTGAATTCTTCTATTTAATTAACATGAAGTGTCGTTATCGGCAAGAGCTGAGTTGCGTCTAACTTTGCGGCGAGCCGCGCCCCTACACGCTACTTGTACTGAATCTCTACCCCTATTCCGGGCTTCGGGAGGTAAAGCTTTCGACGCTCTTTAAAGCTTAACAACAAAACTATTTTACAGACAAATATAGACGGTAAGTTATTTAGATAAGGTTAAAATTCACGTGAAGTGTATTGCAACAAAGACGTTACGAAGTCTGCGCGCGGCATTTTGGTACCCGGGGATGCTGCGCAAAATATCAACGAGACTGCGAGGCGCTGGCGGTTGCGGAGGGGTGTGAACAGACAAGGGATATTTGAATAGACCTAGACATCCCTTTCCCTCAGATAGGGGGGGTGAAGGCGGTGGGTAGTAAGGAGGGTTGGAGCTGTTGTGTCGGAAGCACGCTCCACGGTACAAATCGGCAGAGTACAGTTAACAAAAATGTGCACTTTCCATCACTGTTTTTATTATATCAAGGCCTTGAGAAAAAAAAAAAACAAAAGGGAGTCTGTAATTGAATTTACCCTCATTACATTATCTGTGAAGCAAGATGTTTTGCAAAAGAAAATTTATTCAAGCCTTTTCTTCTCGGCTATGAATACTTGAGTAGGCTTTTACTCGGATCCTGTACCTGAAATACGTATCTTTGTATTATATCGGCTAACAAATTAACATGTCAAAATTTAGGAAATAAATCTAAATTTTTTTTTTAATTTATTTCTTAAATATATATATAATTCAATATACTCGTATATTCCTCGATGTCATACCGGCCTGCTGAAATACCTCGTTCACACCTAATTTTGTTATTACTGGCCTTAGTTAGGAAACTGGTCTTAGTTTCTGGTCTTTCTTGACTGCATGCATATTTGTTGCATCATAATCCTTATTATTACATATTATAAAAGGCAACCTATCTGTCTTCATCTGTCTGTCCGTTAGTGTGCTTATAACTCGCAATTCACAGAACCGATTATATGTTTCTTTTTTTTAATCATAGGTGTATTATCTGGCCAGGTCTTAGTCATTATATGTTTTGTTACACTAGTTAACATATAGAACAAGTTATGAGGAGAATGGTGAATTAAAACACAAAAAATTACTACCGTTGGTTTCAAAAATTTTACCTAAACCATTATATATTAACTGAAATAATACAAAAGACAGTGGATTATTGGCAGTACAATAAATCTAACATTAAAATTTAAAAAGAAAACTAAATGTTATATTTAAAAGGTAATTAATATCCCTCTATTTATCCTCAGGGTGCTAATCGTTTTTGTAATTCAGAAGTCTCATCTTTCGAATGTTGATTAAAAATAGCTATAGGCTGCAGTGACCACTTAAAATCGGATGGGCTGCATGGCTGTTTGTTACTACATAATATAAAATACCCATCAATGTAAACTTTTGATATAAAATGAAATATGAATAGGTATTTAAAACAAACCGCTAATTTATAATTGAACGCTGTATTAAAATGTACGTTAAACTAAATATAACTAAAGCTAACTCTTACGGGAAACTAAAAGAAAACGTATATCTGCGTCTCAGATTGGAAATACCAAAATGTTGTTTCACAGCCACTCGTGCGGAATGCAGAGATACGAGTAGCTCTCACAACACCTTGAGCCCAGGATCTACGTAAATCACCTTACCTACATGCAAACTAAATGGATGCCAGGCAAATTACTTTTACAATATAATCTAATAAATAATACAATAACTTTTTTAGAATATTTACCTATATACTAACAACTAATTTACTTATATTCCTAATATGTCGTTCAAAATAAACATTCTTTTTTTGTTTGTACATTTGTTGAAACTCGCCAAAATTATTTGAATTTACTATAAAGGTGGACTTTCGAGAAAAGCGTTACTAACGTGGCGTCTGTAGCGTCACTGACGCTTCGTGATTGACGCGGCGTCAAAGACGCTTTGGTTACTTTGGATATCCTCAACAGATGTACAGTCGTACCTCCTTCTTCACACTGATCTGATTTCCCAATGGCTCTTGTGATTTTTTTTATAGACCTAATTAAAAGTTCATCTTCTTCTGCAGTAAATTACTCAATAGATACCGTTTTTAAATTAATTGTGAAATTAACCCCATAATATAAGTGAGCATTAGCACCAGTGCAAGCACGAGCACGTCTCTGACGCTAACGTCCGACGACATAGACGCAACGACACTGATGCGGCGTCAGTGACGCTGCACTCCAATGGCGTTCTCTATATTTGCATAATACAATAATCTACCGCTTTGTCGCAGTGACACTGACGCTATAGACGCTTTGCTCGGAAGTCTACCTTAAATTGACGATCTGTCATACATAAATATATATACATAATCTTCACAAAGTTATTTTTTAAAGTTATTCACATCTATGTCTGAACGATTAGAAAATGATGGCCCAGTTGTAGCCTTTATGGATACGGCATGGACCAAGCTGAGGTCAAATCCCTACAATTAGTCCAGTCTAATAAGGTCCGAAATCAAAATTTGGAACTCTGCTTTGCATTTTTAAGGAGAAAGGGATATATATATATTTTTTAAGTTATTTTTCGCAATTATTCTGAAACGGTAAAAGTTAGACAAAAAGTTCTAAGCAAAATATATAGAGCTTAAATTTTTTATAAATAGGTTCTATGACTTTTTCCCTACGGTCAAAATTAACTGAGTTAGGTAGGTTTCAAGTTCAAGGGATGAACGCCATTTTTTTTAATAGCTTAAATTATTGAAATCTTTTATTTTAGGGATACATATATGTTTTTAATTGTTTAAAAATATATACCAATTTAAAAGGTTCCCTATAGCACCTATAGGTGTGTTCCGGCAGCTGCACATCAACACTTAACATCAGGTGAGATTGTAGCCAAACACTTTAGTCATTAATAATTAAATATAAATAATAGATGAATAGTAAATGTACTTGAGTTGTTTAGTTAAAATAGTATTAAAATTACATCCGTTCCTTATTAATATGGCTAAATATATTTAAAAAATACAGCCGTCTTTTGGTTGTTGGCAATACAGGCAACAAATAAGCTGCATTTCAAACACGGCTCCGGCCCGTAAAACACTATTAATTGAACACAAACGCGATCCCGGTTGGGCTTTGGCCAATTTAATATATTGCCTGGCACGACTGCGCTTTGTAATCCAATGTTGGATAGAAATTATGCAACGTACTGATAGTTACGACGTATTGGATATTTGATTTATCCGCATGATATCGAACATCACACACACACACACGATACATCGTAGGTATTATTATATTTCTTCATATATCTAAATATACTAGATACTGTATTCTAAAGCATTCAGTTTCTCGATTTACAATAGAAATGTGAAATAAAGAAATTATGTTAATGTATTTTTAATATGAATTAATTCGATACTACCTACTGTTTTTTTTTTCCTTTTCATAAGATTAAGAGACGTCAGTAATAAGTAATCGATGTTTTCTTGAAATATACATAGTCCAGAAATAAATTTAGGTATTATTATTTTTTATAAATGTATAGCTATTTTTGTTTATGGTGACATTTGAAATTTCTTACAACCAAACTTTTTACTAGTTTAAGTACTAAAGACAAATTTAAATGTTTTTTAATTATTTATATTATTATAAAAGTATATATATGATTTAGAATACTGCTTGTTCAAGGTATAAAATGTAATACCCATACGTCATCAAATAAAACGCTGTTTCCACAGTCTCTAATATACAGCAAAAAATATTGTAAATAACCATGTAAAGCTAACAGTATTATTATTTTTGTGTTCAACTACTTATACAAAATCCTCAACAAAATAATACACATTAATAAATTAAATAGATGAGCTTAATATATACATATATATATATATATATGTGTGTGTGTGTGTGTGTGTGTGTGTGTAATAAAAACATTAAACTTCAAAGTAAATTAATGAAATTATTAAATTGCATCTATTACAAAATACCTTTTCATTTTGTTTACTGATTGTTCTTGTTGGGCAAATATGAAGAGGTACGAGTAGAACAATAAATTTAGTCTAAACTTTATTCGTATATTATTCTTCTGATTGTCGACCATAAAACACGACCAGCTGAAACATTCAATGATGTAATATCGTGAATAGCTTAATAAATTGAGTACATACTAAATTCTATTTCACTTGGGATTTGCTCCAATACTTGAATGGTTTATGTGTATTTTGAAAGTAAGTGAGTGCATTTTGCTTAAGTGCTAATATTTCACTCAAATATTTATATAATATACTATACATATATAGATATTGAATTATTTAATAGTTTATTTCGATAAGTATAATATACTATGAAGCTCATGTAATTCTGCGATTTGTTAAAATTAATAGGTGAAAAATTCTAGTTAAAAACATAAATTGAAATGAATAATAAAAATTCATAATTGGCTGTTTATATTTGACAATATTGTAGCTCTGCATTTCATTAAATAATTAAATAAAGGAGATTATTTAATTAATAGTAGGTAGGTACCAGATGTAGATATGTTTTGTATTGAACATCAATAAAAAAACATAACTATTTTGACATTGACGACTTTGTTTTTGTTATAATTACATACACAGGAATCATACCTGTGCTTTGGAAATAAAACTACACAATGTACCTAAAGATAAAAAGCAAAGTGTAAAAAGAGAGGTAGCCGTTAGTTTTATTATCAACATGTTAATTGGACCCGAAGGCACTCGGTTGGTGCCTGTCCAAATGGGAATTCAACGGCCCTATTCTGTAAGGTTGTGAAAATAAAAATTAAAGTGAATTCATCTAAAAAATCGAAGTTGTAATTATGATCAAAGAAAAATGCTCAATATACCAATGAGAAATTTTAAAGATGACTTAGGTAAGCAACTCCTTGAATTTGAATTGAATTTATTTTAATAGTTTTTCTCTTCTATATTCATTTTATTATAAAGTCTTATGGGTGACTTGGAAAATCGCGTTTTATTAAACAGGCCACCTTGATATAAAATATCTGGTGTTTAGTTTAGATTTCAAATTTATTTCTAATTTAGTCTTGTGTATTCGTGTTTCTAATTCAGTAATTCATTTGTTTTCGCATCATTTGACATCGTTCTTTTCACAAAAGTGGACAAAACTGAACATGGAAAACTTAAAATATAACGTTATTTACGAATATGAGTTTCACCATGGCATCAGCGCTGCAGAAACAGCTCGAAGGATTAATTATGTATATAGGAAGCTACTGTAAAAGAAAGCACGGTACGTTTTTGGTTCAAACGTTATCGTTCTGGAAATATTCACCTACGAAGCAAACCCCGTAGACGGCCGGAGACCGTAGTTGATAATGAAGAATTAAAGGTGATCGTGTAAACGGATCCATCGTAAACTAGGTCAAAGTTAGCGGCAGGTGATAAAACAAGAGTGATAAAACAATTTTAATTCACTTGAAACAAATTGGAAAAGTGAAAAATCTCGAGAAATGAGTATCGTATTAATGGACTGAAGCACACAGTTGACACAGCTGACAATTTCTTGCAAGGTAGAAAATTCAATTCCGATGAGGCTGTCGCGGTTTGGACAGATTTTATTGATTCTCGCTCCCACAATTTTTTCAGCAATAGAATCAATCAACTACCTATAAAATGGCAAAGGCGCATAGATAATAATCGTATAGTAACATAATATTTTTTCGTTTTACTTTTTCAATATGAAACGCTAATTTCAATATGTAAGGACCTATTATTTCTATAAAAATATTATATACATAGGTATCATAGTTTATACCAAATTTAAATAATTTAGTATTCTTATATAAATTATTATTGTACCTATGAATTCTATAATTTATGTTAAGATTTCAAATCTTAAAACTTACAGACGCACAGAATAAGGCAGCTTATCCTAGTGAATGGGGTCAGCACTGTCGATGTGCCAGAAGCGGTGAACGGCAGTTTTATGCTTTAATTTTACATAGACTATATTCTTACTGTAGGTGGAATATTTAAACTACGTATTTTTGAAGCGGTAATCAAAATGATTACTTTAAACTATCTTAGATGTTCGTAAGTTCGATGTCTATTTAAAATGTTTAACGATTTCTTTAAAATACTTGATTTTTACATACTTAATTAATAATGATAAAATGGAACCTTCATAGGATCACTCGGTTTTCGTCCTTCTGACCCTGTGTCAAGGTCCTTTTTCCCGGTAATGGTTTGTTGTAAGTCGTGTAAAGTTGAAATTAATTAATAAATCTATGAGCTCATACTGCTGTCAAAATCAAGTTTCTAGGTTAACACGATAAAGAAATACCGAACTTGATATTAAAAATCCCGCATACTCATCAAAACCTATAGGAATTTCCCGGGGACCTAATACAATCTTGAAATTTGGTACGAAATCACTTTTGGCATAAGTTATTGAATAAGTTCGAAAATAATAAACTTGAAATTCAGTCTGCAATAAATTTGCGACAAAGTTATATTTGTTTTTAAATTCATCACACTGTGCGGGCGATAGTGTTAGTTTGTCACTTTTAGATGCATTTACTGCATGCACTTTCCTTCCGTGCATTAGAAATTATGAATAATGTCAGCATCAAAGCCCGGTGAAGCTGTAAAAGCCACTTGAGGCTTCAGGGCCCTTATGGCTAAAACTATAAACCGATCAACAAAAAAAAAAAGAATGCCAGGATAACATATAAATATTAGTTATATAAAACATGTTTTGTTTGGAACCCTCAGGGTTCGAATTATAGGTACTCGCTACTTGTCCATTTTTTTAATATGATATAATTAAAGAACTGTTATGATTATGATGTAAAACTTATTTAGGCGCGACTAGGAGGTAACTGGACGAAAATGCAATGGAAGTCCGGTGGTGACCGTCGGGGTGTTGGTGACCATCGGGATGGTGGTGACCATCACGATGGTGGTGACCGTTAGAACGGTGGTGGCAGTAGGAATAGTATATAAATAGTCTAGTAAACAAGTTCAAAAACGTGTTAATTATTGTTACTGCGAATTCTTGAAGCTGCTATGCAAAATTTCTCATATGAAGTATTTATTTATAACTTAATCGCCATCTCTTATTCTATTTAAATATATATCTTTGCAGGATCTTTGCAAGATCTTCCAGGATCTTCATCTTTCATGTTTTGGTTTAATTCATGAATTTACGTTATTTAGTTTTATGTCATGTAATTTGGTTATTGTGTACAAGTGAAGTTTATAAATAATAATTAGAAACATGCATTTTGAATTGCCACAAAAATTTCGCAATTAGTTCTAAAAAGCGAGTCGAAGTATTGTTAAAGCATTGTTTGTACGTTTAAACCCAAGCCCGGTGAAGCTGTAAAATCCGTAAAGGCTCCAGGGCCTCTAAGGCTTAATAGTCAGATCGAAAAAAAAGTACTTTTAAATTTAGAAAAAATCTTCTATTCACGTGACATTGGTAGAATTGTATATAAACACATGTTCCTAATAATAAAAACAATAACTGTTTTATTTAATTCAGTTGAAGAGATTTCATAACCATTATTGTCTTCATAAATTTACCCAATAAATTATAATGTAGATCAAATCCTAACTAGTAATATTATAAAGACGAAAGTAAGTTCGATCGTTTGTTACTCAATCCCGGAAAAACAGCTAAACGGATTCGGATGAAATTTGGCACACAAATAGTTTGTAACCTGGATTAACACATAGTTACGATATTTTTTATTCCGGTAACAACATTTTTGTAGTACAGCTATTTATAAATTAAATATTTTATTAGCATGTACATAAAAAAAGTTAGATAACTTTTAAATATCTTTGTTAAAACTTCAGAAAAAAAGACATCGCAAAACTTTAAATTATACAGTAACTTTCCGTTGCGCTCAGGCACGAACTTTCGAACAAAGAGTTTTTGCTACGTTATAAGTTAACCTACAGATAGGTTCCATTTAACAACCAAACTTAGATGATACAGCTCGGACGCTTTGCCGGGTTTGTTGAAGACTCATCAAATTTTACGCCTTATTTAATTTTATTAACCAGAACAAGTTAAAGCCATAAAGACGCTGTTATTAATTTTAAGATACAAGAAATTTTTATTTAAGATGTTTTATAACGGTAATTGAATAGGATTGATATACTTTTTTGCATGTCTCTTATCAAAATATTTGAAGATACTGTTATAATTTGTCACGTTCATGAAAAGATTAAAATTTAATGGTTTATTTCTCCACGATTATTACATGGATTAAAATAAACTTAATAGGTATCTAACGTAGCGTAGGTAGCGTCATAAATAAATATTTTAATGCACACACAAAAATAAAATTGATTAGTATTGTAATAGATATGAACATTGATGTGAATTATACATTCAATTTTGTTGGTTTCTGCGTGATTGGCATATAGACTAATAGACAGACAGACAGACAGACTAAATTTTCAGAAACTGTTCAAATGGTTTCAGTCCATGATTTTAAGCCTTCCCCTTACCCTATTATTTTTTCTCGAATATGCTTAATGTACAGATTGCTCCTATTTACTGTTTCATTATAAGTGCAGATACAATGAGCAGTGTTTTAAAATTTAGTTTAATTAATATTATAGTACATAATCAAAACTGACACAAAAAGGTACCTATTTATAAAATTATAAACACATTATAACCCTTGTAATTTTTTGAAAGTACATAGCTTGTACTCATCTTTTCTAAATTTATACTAGGTATCTCTATTTTATTTTATTTATCTAAGATGTATTTTGATGGTTTTATTCACATCCGATTAATGCTAAACAAAGATAAAAAATCAATAATATAAAATAAAAAAAATAACTAACATTCAATTATTATTGTTCAATTATTATACAAAAGCTTTTAGCACGTTCTTTTATTATTCGTTTCTTCATAATTCCTTTCTAAAACGAACAATAAATATTTATAACTTAGGCGACAATATTATAACATGTAAGCATATAGATAAATGTAAACTAATTAATCTATGCGATATTAAATAAGATATCAGGTAATAAATCATTTGTATGTACCTAACAATGATTCGGTTAATTAGTTTCATGTTGTTATAAATATCCATATAGTATTTATTATACAACGACTTATATCTAGCTGCGTGCAGGCTGAATTTAATTGGAAATTTATGACGTCATTAAATTGATGCAGAAATAGTGCAGCGGCAAACATTACGGAGTGTCAACAAAATAATTTACAGCTAGAATGAACAAAGTGAAATTAACTTTGTCTTTGTGAACATGATTTTTCAACAATTATAAATAACATTTAAAATATTTTGTTGTTTGCTCTACGGTAATTTTAAAACCAATATATTTTAACCTGACATTTGCTTTCCATTAGCTAATATTGAGGAGGTAATAATATAATTATAATTACATAACAATTGCTTATAAACTTCCCATTTGTGGGCAAGGGACTATCTCTGTGAAAGCAAGATCTTAATAAACTATCTAAGCTAGAATATAAAAACTTTTTCAAAAACCACGTTATCGACAGTTTTATACTTTCCTCACGAAATGGTAGCATTAGGAGAACATTTCTCAAGCGCTCAGCTCACTATATGAGAATGTCGCGACTATTACATAATGCTCACTATTATCTATATTTATATACTATTACTAAAATAATAAAGCTGAAGATTTTTGTGTTTGATTGATTGTTTGTTTGTTTAAACATAGCAATCTCTGGATCTAACAGACAGATTCGAAAAATTATTGTTCTATATGTAAGCCAGATTAATGAGAAATAGTATAGGCTACACCTCTTAGCTAGCTTTAAATACTGATTTTGTTAAGTAAGTCAGAAGAAACAGCGCTCTCAAACTGTTTTATCCGCGTGTGTTGGAGTATTTGTTAGTGATACGTAAATACAATATTCAACAAAAATATTGCCTCTTTAGTACATCTAAAAAAGCATCGAATATCATATGCTTATCTCATATACATATGCCACAATAAGGTGTTTTGTTATAAAAAAATATTGAAAATTAAAAAGTGATTTATGAGTATTATTAATCCTTACGAATGAAAATTACTTCGTCATCAAGACAATTTTATGCAGACAAACTGTGCCCTTTTTGGCATTTTATTTAGAAGCTTAGTTTGGGCATGGGAGATAATGTAAAATCAAAATAATTCAACACTCGGCTCGGGTCTATGACTATAGGTGTAGTAGAGCCAACGAGCCGTGTGACTTGTGATAATCCTGGCCACCCGATAAAAATAGTATCCATATTGAAGTATTAAAATCATCAATCAGCGATAATTACAATGTCATATCATTACTCTCTATCACCTGTAATTATTATTATATGAGCGTAATAATTCAGGAGCTAATATCGCAACCGTTTACATTCTGCTAACGGTACTATCGCTATAAATCAGTGTGATAATAATTACAGAGCGACCATTTGTAGCCCATAAGGGTCAACAGACAGGGGTCTCTGATAACACTGAACTATTGTGAGTTAATTCAGAGAAGAACTAATATGAAAAAGCAAACAATGAGGAAGTACTATTTAACAATAGTCAAATTAAAATAAGTATAATTCATTTAAATTATTTTTATATCGCGTCTCAAACTTATAACCTCTTTATCTATAATTAAGCCCTATTATGAAGCAATGATGGCTCATTTGTATTAGCGTATACGGACATCGCGTCGATAGAAACGAGTTCGAATCCCTGCAATGAGCCTGAACTTTCGATGAAGGAAAACATCGTGATAAAACCATAGCAAGCGGGAGGGCTTTTCTTTCGCCTGGCTAGCAACCACCCTCAATTTGAAATTCTGTCGCCAGGTACATATTATATTCTACAGGTATGATCAGGCAGCTTACTTGAGAACCAGTTCTATCACTATGACTTTTATATCTTGCAACAAATCATCAGTTAAAATCAGGTGACATTGTAGGCAAAGGCTAAAACCTATATATAATTTACAAAAAATGTTATCTAAGAAGAAAGAAACACACTCCTCTCTTTTGCACCACCAGTTCTGACTAATTCTTTTAAATTTCCTATGGTCAGTACTTTATTAATTTGTGTAGGTGAATCTTAATCAGCCTTGGCTTCTACTTATACTTTTATTTTTGTCACTATTTCATCTTTCGTAGTTCCAACAAAACATAAATAAATATTATTAAAAGTCCTTGACTCGTTCATTTCAATAGCTTTAAAATTAAAGAAATTACTATTTGCCTATATTCTTGAACTATACTTGAATAATTATATCAACTTAATATTTAAAAGGAGATCTAATTTAACATTAAAATCAGCCATCACAAGAAAACTAAAACACGATGTAATCTCAGGACCCTCTTCCAAGAGATTACGCATATCACGAGGCAACGAAGGTAAGTCGGCCGTCTTTAGTATCCTCCTTATATTTGAATACCCATGTAAATAACATTGGGATCGTGAATTCTGTCCTTTCACATTTCGAAAACGGCTTTTACGTAAATAAATATTTCAACGGAATGTTACTGAAATAAATAACTATTTATATAAATATATGATAGAATTTTTGCATTATTCTGTTACTAAAAACGTTGAACATATCAAACATTATTTTCTTTAACTATAAGGTGAGTAAACGTGAAAAAAATATATTTCTTATATTTGATATTATCAACGTTCTTAGTAACAGAATAATGCAAAAATTCTAAAGCTCTCTATACGACATCTTAAGGCAATTAATAAAATCTTAGTACTACTATAAGCGTCTTATACATTTAAATAATGTATATTTTTAGCTCTGCTTACTACAGACCATATTTATTAATATATATATATATATATAATATATTTTATATACTCCGCTCGCGTGGACTACTAAAAAGTTGTTTTATTTATCTAAAATAAAAGTAGCCTAAGTTATTCCTAACATCAGCTATCTGCCAATGATAGTCTACTTAAAATCGGGCCAACCGTTCCGTAGATTAACCGGAACAAACAGACAGACAAAAATATATAACTACTATTATTTTATACTAAAACTATATAATGTAAAGAAAAATAGCTTTTAAATGTAACAACATAAAAATTAACTAAAAATCGAAAAATAAATTGAAATTTAATAAACTAGAGCTTGTAGTTAATTATAAATTTATATAGAAATTTAATAATTATCAATAATTTAGTTCACATGTTCTAAAAAAAAATTGTAGGAAAATATACGTCTGTCACCGTATTCCGTTCTATTGGCACACATAACGCACCCTTTTTATCTGGACCCTTCGAACCCTCACAAAGTTTCTCAGGAATCATCGCTCCGAGCCCACCCTTTGATATTATTATATAATATTTCAAAGATAACACGACACTAACACCGATTTATGGCTATACAAACCAATACCGCGTGAGATGAAGCGTAAAGTATATAAACAATTGGTAATCTTAAATTAACGCAACATTTTTAAGAATAATTAAGATTACTAGCTATGCTCTACGGTTTCTCCCGTGTTAAATTTATTCTCACTTCCAGTAATTGCCTACTGCTTGCAAGATTGCTAATCCACTCCTTAGGATCGTAGCGTGAAGTTATAAACATGTTTTTTTTTAGTTCATAGCTTTGTTATCTTGCCAGGTTATAGGATATATTTTGTTAGACAGAGTAACATTCGAAATAAGCAGTGAAGATAATAGTGGAAAAATTCCGGAAAAATACTCTTTTTTGTCAATTAAATGGTTTACGCTGGGTAAACCATAAGATATATATCAAATGAATGTACTAATGAATTGTAGATCTTAAAAAGACCTACAAAAAGTCTGTAAAAGCATATGTCTATCTTCTAAGGATCACCCACAATAATCATTTGTGTCTTTAAAATAACTAGGGGGTGAATGCTGTGTGTGGTAGCGAGGGCAGCACGATTCGCGCGTGTGCTCAACCGACGGCATTCTGTAGTTCACGCGAGCGGATTCGCGGGCACAGTTAGTAAGAAATCAAATGCAAAAAATTTATCTAATCTGATTGGTAGTTCCAGAGCTAAGCGTGTTCAATCCAACAATCTCTTCAGCTATATATTATTAGTATATACCTAATGTAGTTTATACCTTAGTATATATACCTAACTTACCTAAAGACGAGAATTAAAGAAAACTATCTATAATAGAGTCAACTTTTGAGATGTTTGAGATGATTCACAATTACAATATGCCCAGCAATTTAAAAAAAAACCTAATACTTAATAACAAATTATTACTAAAGACCAGCATTACTATGCTACCTAAGTACCTATATGTTTTTCTTACAGTACATTTTGTTTATCCCACTGCTGGGTGTGGACTTTCTTGTATCAAAAATAATATAATTATACTTAAGTCCAGATTGCAGAATAACTAATTTATAATAATAAATATATCAACCCTTAAGTATCCCATTGCTGGAAAAAGGCCTCTTCCCAAGGGAAGGTACGAGCTTAATCACCACGCCAGCCCACGACGTATTGGCGATTTCAAACGCCGAGAATTCAACAATTTTATAATTTTCCCACATACAGTAGTACTAGTTACAAGAACATTTCTTAAGTGTTCAGATTATTCCGCTGGTTTAAACCACTCGACCACCACTATTTTAAGACTTATATAAATTATCCACGTTTTTTATTTATAAGTTTATTTTTCTAGATAATATAATGTTATTTACAAGTACATAAAGATAATAAGTAAGTATGAGAGATCGTATACGTAATGCAATTTACACACCCATATTTCCGCAACCGCGTATTCGTTGTGGCAAATAGCATATTTGATAGCTATGCCTGTCGCTTCAACCAAATAGGAAATTGTTGCCGATCCCAAGACGCAACCCTGTCACGTGATATGGACGGGAATTATTCAGTTTTTCACCTCGTCTCGGGATGGTCCTTTCTCAGACGTCGATACACGTTGTCATTATATTTGAACTCAATTACGATGGTATAAAGCTGCAAATCATTTGATGATTAGCCAGAAAATAATAGAAGCTAGTGTAGATTTTGTATTTTCACACTTGAGATTCAATTTGATAAACTATTGATAAGTGGTGGTTTTTCGTAACATAGTAGGTATTTTTTTTTATTAAGGTTTTACTTCTCTTATCGTCTTTAATAGTTTCGACGGATGTGTGACGTGATGAAGTTAGCCAACAATGATAGTAATGTGAATTCATTTTCTTACTTATATTTTTAATTGTTACAATAATTTATCGTTTTGTAAACAAACATCATTTTAATTTGACTAAAGTTTAATTATACATTATATAATATTAATGTTTATTTATACAACGTTAAAGTGTATTTACAGATTTCAAAAAAGTGAAAAAATGAATTCACATTTTTCATGTTACTGGCAAGCAACATAAAATATTTGTAGTTATTTTTGTTTTGTTACGCCAAAGAAAAAAAAAGGTGTGTGTGCGATTCACACACGATAGAAGTGAAACTTCATTTTAAAACGCATTTTTTATTTTATTTAAACAGTGTGCAATATATATACACACCGACATTTTCTCTCTCGCTCTGGCTCACACAAAGAGGAGAGACCGATAATGTGCGTTAAACGTTTACTGTTTAACATTTAACGTTTAACGCTTGGAAGTCGCATAAGAAGTTTCACTTCAATAACTTCTGACGTGTTTACACTGTACCTACATGTATGCACGTATATATATACCAATTGTTTGATAATGTTATATTCTATTACGTATGTATATTTCGGGTGCATTCCTATGAATTTATAAAAGATTAAGTTTACAAAGCAAAAATAAAATGTTTATAAAATTCGTTCTACAGCAACGTACCAACGTATAAAACTAACATCGGAATGGATAGAACCCGGCCGTAAATCAGGCAGCGCCGCATCCGCACTCTAATTTTTCAATTACAATTGACCCGTGAATACAACCTAAGTGCAAGCATTAGTGAAGATATAAATTTCTATAGAACAATATATAATTATATAACTCAATACAAACTATTAATACATTATTTGTTATTGGTATAGTATACTTAACAGACATAAATTTAATAAATAAAAATATTTCGATCTTTTTCACTGCCAGGGAGGTAAATTCTCATAGTGGTGGGTTGTATTTTTTAATATTAGTTACAAAAGTAATAATTTTATTTCATACGTCATCATTCAATAACGTAAACATATTAACAAAAAACATATTAAATATATAAAAATAAAGAATTTTATGTCAGCTTTATCGTTACATTGATGCTTACTCCATTTAATCGTTTAACAAAAAGATTTTCCTCCCCCAAGCCTTATACATTAGTAAGATATAATAAGACTGGTATTCATTTTTAATATTATGATTTTATTCCAGCATAAGCAGTAACGATCTGCCTTTACGATTGGATACTGGAGTATATTCAGATATTAAGAAAATCCAGTTGAAAAAGATTATTTTTCTTCTTGTTTATTTGTTACACTAACTTTTCTCACATTCTGGAGAATGACCTCAGTATCTTTCGACTAAGCCTATGAAATTTTGGTTTAGCCTGGACTAATTTAGGGAACGCAAACCATAATTCTAATAGATTAGCTGCTTATTTTATCTACTAGTGTAGAGTTTCTAATTGTAATAAGAACTGAGTTTTTATAACAACATGTATTAATTAAACTGTATGTTTCAGAAAGAACGGAAAACTATTTATAATTTATAGTTATTTATAGATAATTCATAAATTTATAGGTAAGATATATTAAGTAGGTATTTAATAAATTTATGGGTAGCCTTCATAACAAATCATTACTAGGTTGGTTATCTTCAAAAGGTTAATTATATATTTCGATATGAAAATATGGATTTCCCTGTGAGTGTGTATCACATATTTTCCAGAAAGATTGCTTACTGCCTATATAAAAGGTTTGGCTACCTCCTTGTAGATAAAAGTAATCTTCAAAATTAACACCATTTTAACAATAAAATACAGAAGGATCTACCATTTAGAAAAAAAGAACACAACAGACTTTCGCTTTTAATTGCATAAAAAAATTATTAAGGAAAATCTTATTGATTTTCAAGTCACAATCCATAAGATAAAAATATCAGTAGTGGACCACTTAAGGGCGTTTAAATTACTTTTTTTAATGCTTATTCTTTATTTTTATCGGAATTAAATGGCTGAATATTTTCTACAATTTGCTGATCAAAGTTAATTAAATACGAATACTTTTATTGCTTAAATATTTATTGATTAAAGTAAAAATACAATTGAACACTTTCAAGATTTTCATTTATTAGTCGACCATAATGTACATCAGTAGTTGACTATCCTAATTAGTTAAGTTTGAATAAGATTATGTCGTTAAGTAAAGGTAAAGTAAAGATTACTGTAGTTAACTTAATAGACAAATAATTTTGACTTTTATTTGGAATATAGAATACCATAGATTGTCAGAAACTAAGACTTAAGTGAAGGAATGTAACTCTGTAACAATAAATACGTTCATCGTTGAGCTTTTTGGCTTCGCTGTATGAGAATTACTGCTTCTCTTGGGTCTATACGTTATTTTTAGAGTTTTTTTTTTGTGGCAATGTCATATCTTCCTTAATTCTTAATAAATATTAATAATTAAAATAACAATTTAAAGGTTATATTTCTCATTATTGAACAAAATTGGAGGAATAGTATAACATGAATATGTTCGCTAAAATATTACAAACTTTTTATAAAAGCGTATTTTCACTAGAGATGTACTGTTGATGGACGATGTTTAACTAACATGACAGTTGTTGGATTATTTACATTCTATGTAGACAATGTGTAATATATTCGCACGGGTCAGCACTAGCTGATATAATATACTCATATTAGTATATATTACGGCCATTTCTACAATCGATAATTCGCTTTCATGGATGAGATTTCAGTTGTTTCCACGTCGCTTTTAACACATTCCCTGAGTTAAATTTGCTTTCGTAAAAATACGAAAAATTTACTAAGTAAAAGATCATACCTGACACTACAGGAAGTCAACTACTATATAAAAGTGAGTTAAATATATAAAATTTAGTCTGTATAACTATAATTTGATCAAAAATTGCCTGCCCCGTTCGATTGCTAAAAAATCAAAGATCAATTTGAGTTAGTAGTGGACACCACGATATCGGCTCAACATTATAAATTTTTTTTTTATAACATGGTACCTAAACGAATTATAAACAAATAAGTAAACAAAACAATTTATCATCAACATGGTTACAAGCCAGTATTAATCAATTTCAAATATATTGCCACCGTTACGAAATTTTGTAAGGAAAAACCAAATAATCGGTTTTCGGCGCGTCACTCTACAAACAACTGACAACCCTGTTGTATATTAAAAAGTGGCGGATCCATAATTTACACAAGTAGATGACTACATGCCAGTACTGACTAATTAATATTTACCAATATGCCCAAAACTCTTATTTCATCGTCTTAAGTACGCTAGTGGTCAACTACTGTTACCAGGTCAACTACTGGTGTTCTTCCCTTAATATGTTTTAATATAAAATAAGAAGAATATATGTACGCCTTAATTAATATTAATAAAGTAACAAAGTCTGGACCACATGATTAGTGTTATGAGAAAATCCGAACTAAAATCAGCTCTTTCATACGACATATTGAAATCGTGACACGGCGTCGCGTCAGAATGAGACAGACTCGTCAATGAAAGAAGTGTAAAAGAGATAGCCTCACCTTTTGGTAGGTCATATTGATCTTTCACCCGCCATTTTATGCTGTGCCCTTTTTGCTTCAGGCGCCACATGTATACCGAGACTCTGTGAAAAAAGGAGAAAAACCTTTTATTCGCCTGTCATTTTATGTTTTAATGAAATGTAGCACAAAACCGGGTATAAAGGCTTTTTAACCCTTTGATTTACTTAAATTAACATTTTTGATCCCGTGAAAACGGAGTTCGACGGAGCGCAGCGACCGGAAAAGTCATAAATTAATCATTGTTTTTAACGTTTCAGCCCCGCTCTTGTTTGAAATTATCCGCGTTCATTATAATACATATATAATTCATGAGAATAAAAAATAATTATTACATAAGCGTAAATAATATACATTATTATAATATGTACCTATTCTGACCTAAAATATCATAGTATCATTTTAACCTTAAAGAAATGTGTGTAGGTATATATTTGTACAGAATCTTACAGCGGTTTATCTAAGAAGACGATTACCTTAACCACATTTTCTAACATAACTTACCTACTTTTTTATTTTTACGCTACGTCAGAAACACAAGGAAACTCCGAATAATTTATCTCTGCACGATAGAGGGTTATTAAGCAGCTTTTCATCGCCACTTAAATCATTTCCAAAGAACTAACGAGCACTTCATAATATTTATAGATTAGTTTTTACATACTAAATAGTTTTTGTTTACTTTAGACGTTTGAAAATGATAATTTAAATTATTTTCTGTAACTACCATTAAATAAAATTATACTTTTAAAACCAAAAAAAGAACGTCTTTATAGCATATTTTTTTAGGATTTTGAAGTCATAAGGTAAACTTATAGTTTCGATATATCCGTCTGTCTATCCGCAGCTTAGCTCCGAGATTCATGCTAGGTACTAGAAAGTTGTAATTTGGTATTGGTATAATACATATTAATCACGCCGACAAAGTGGCAAAATAAAATCATGAAAAAAAAATGCTTAGAGTAACTTCCCTGTACGTAAAGTGGGAATGATTTCTTCTCTCCTCTATCACATCGTGTGAGCTGTCGTTGGATAGGTCGTTAAAAAAAATTGTGGCTCTAAAAAAACATTTTTCGATTCATGGATCCGTTTGCGAAATATTAAATTTTAAAATGCTATTTTTTTTAGAGTCAAGTTTATCTTTCTGCCAGTAAGTAAATGGTTGTTATTAGATATGTGAAAAAAAAATTATGGTAGTAGTATATATAAAAAAGTTAAAAGGAAAACTATCAGAGGTAAGTAGGCTTTATAAGTTAAGCAGTAATATTCAATCAACATGCAAAATTTCTTTGAAAAAGTAATTTCGTACAAATTCTATTGAAAACTACTTAAACTGAAAACTCTTTAAAGGAAGATACATGTTACATCAAGACTTGCGCGAGCCGGAATACGGTAAAACATCTATAGTATACTTTTGTATGAAGTACCTAATTCATGCTACGCCGGTCCAGTGGGTCCAGCATACTTAAGTCTGCATATTATAACGGGCAACTACGAAACCCTACAACTACGTGTGGCCCGAAACGCACTTGGCAATTTTTTTTTGTATAAATATTTTATTTAACGGCGATAAGAATCCATCAGCTCTCGGTATAAATTTACTATTTGAGATCAGATTAAAAAATATTGACAAAAAACATTGCAAAAGAACGTGGAGTGTTTGATATCAATTATCAATATTTTAGTATTGTTAACTATTCATACAATTACTGTGATTATAAAAACGTAAGTAGCACGTTTTTTACAGTATTTTTAAGTAAATTATTTAGCGGGTGCAATAAGAAACTTTCAGCTATTTACTCTTCTAGACCAATTTATATTTTATACTCAAAGTTTTTCAATTCAGTTCAGTATTAATACTTGCAAATACAGGGCTTAATTTCACGCTAGCTGTCATGTTGCCTCACTAAGTATATTTCACATGCGTACATCTCATAATAATATTATACCCCAATATATTTTTTCTAATTTGACAGAACATATTTTACAAGAAAACTAGCACCAGGGCTAAATTAAAAATTATTTCTTTTGCCTTACATTGCTATGGACTCGTGAGAATTACGCTTGATTTAAGTGTGCTAATAAATATAACACCGATAGGCCACTACGTGCCAGAAATAGAAAATGCTACCTCCAGTTCCTTGTGTATTACGGAAACGTTCACCTATAATTTTACTAAATTAAATATATATTGTGTATTTCGTTAATAATTGTTATCTTCTACGAAGTATTGTTTGTAATATTAGAACGAAGGTAAATTAAACTGTATTTTTTTCGCTATAGTAAATTAAACCTATATTTAAAAAAATATAGATACTATTCATACGGTAGTTATTTAGATTGTCTAGCTCAAGAATAAGTTCCTAGGATTATCGTGAGACAGGAGCAATGACCTGAAAACGTTTCACCTAACATTGTATTTGAGTTTACAATCCCTGTTCGTTATCTTTATTTCTCTAACAGGTATAATTGAAAAAGATCATTACAAGCCGTTTTTATAGTCTTTTAAGATTCTACAAATACTTAAGTACCAACTCATATAATTACTTCATATTTAAGGATTATAAATAACTAGCAGTTCGCTCTCGGCTCTATGCGCGTTTATTACGCAGTGGTTATTTTCATCCCGTAATTTTATTTTTACTCGTCGTCAATTCATATATAAGGCTATTAATTGAAAAATGGCACTTAGGTACTACCCGTGTACAAAATATATCAAAATTGGTTAAGAAATATCTTTTATGATTCCTAAATGTATTATTAACAATTCTTATAGCATATCAATTATGGAATTACTTATGTTTCCCGTCTACAAAATTTACTTATAGCCTTTCATTTGACCAATGACGTAAGCTTACCTTGTACTTAATTACATAAGAATCGGTCAAGACATTTTGAATTAAATCTGAATATACTTTTAAGGGCATATCGTGTCCTTCGTATAAAGTCTGTTTCTAGGGCAGGCGGAAAAAGAGATCTTTATGTTAGCCACAGGGGTAATCAATATTTTTTTAAGTGGTTCTATAAAACTCAAATATTATCAATTGTATGAATGTGTAAAAAAAATCATTCTTAACCATTTTATTTATTATAATTACAAACATCAGGAAGAATTTAAAAAGAAGTAATAAAAAGTATTTAGTGCATCCCCAAGACCAATTTATATTTAATTACATTAAATATATCATATATATTTAATGAATAATCAATGTCAACCTTTTGACAGCAAAACGTGAAAATTTATTAATTAATTATTTTATATGGATTTTTACAATAAATCGCTCAAAGTAGAAGGTTTTATTTTCCCGAAATAACAGTAACGGGAAATAAGTCGAAGTATACTATATAAATTATACACAGGAACAGATTGCAGTTTAATAGTAACAGTCAACAGGAAATAAGTCGAAGTACATGTAAATTATAGACCAAATTTTATTGAAGTGAGATTATTCGACAACAATATACTTGTGGACATACCAGTAAAAACAAAAGGAATAAAACGTGACGATTGATGAACAAGATGATGAACGAGATTCTTGCTGCCCTAAGGTTATGTCATAATTTGCACGATGTAACAATTTAAGTTCTATGGACATGTCATGTAAGCCTTTGTAATTCGTATGATGAACAAGGAAATAACTCGAAGTACATATAAATTATACACCGGAACTTATTGAAGTGAAATCATTCGACATCGATACTTGTGGACATACCAGTAAAAATAACAAAAAAGGATTGAAAAACGTGACGATTGATGGACAAGACGATGAACGAGATTCTTGCCGCCCTAAGTTTTTCCATCCGAAGACCGATGATAGTGTTTATTTTTCCTATTAGTATTAATTTTATATTTTAGTTTTGTCTGCTTTGTTTTTAAATAGGTTTATTTTTAAGGGATTTAGTTTGTAGGATTTTAGTAAGTTTTTAACAGATTTTTTTTCTCGTGGGAACGCAATGATTTCAGAAACATTATGTAATCAAAATGACGGCGGTGTGGTTCGCAACCCATCACGTCTCGTTTCCGGCGGGGGCGGAAAGTGGGCTGCGGAAAGCCGCTTTGCTACTTTGAATGTTAGAGGAGGATTGAATGCAAAAATAGATGAAGTATATCAAACGATGGATGAGAGGAGGATTGATGTTCTATGTGTGAATGAGACGAAGAGAAAGGGTTGTGACACCACTAAGAATGGATCTTACATGGCCTATTGGTCTGGTGTACCCAGTACCAAAAGAGGCTGCCAGGGTGTCGGTGTCATTTTGTCTGCGCGAATGAATGATTGTATGATTGAGTATGAATGTGTAAATCCTAGACTCCTCTGGATAAGGCTAAAAGTCGGGATTACCCGTATTTTTGTCCTAGGTGTGTATGCACCTACAGATGTGGGTGTGAATGGGTCCACAGCAGCCAAAAAGGAAAGGGAGGAGTTCTGGGATAACATGAGAGAAGTTCTTATGAAGTGTAAAGGTAATGAAAGGATTATCATGTTAGGTGACTTTAATGGATGGGTAGGTGTGAAGCGTGATGGGTATGAAAAAGTTTTAGGCACTTTTGGTGATGAGAGGGTTAATGAAAATGGTAAAAGTTTGCTTGAGGTATGTTTGGAATGGAATCTTTTAGTAGCGAACACAATGTTTGCTCATAAGAGAATTCATATGTATACAAGGGATGAATGTGGTTTAAGAAGTATGATTGATTTTGTGATCGTAGATGAAAGACTGAAAGGACAAGTTCTAGATTCTCGGGCGTACCGCGGTGTCGGTATTGATACAGACCACTTCCTTGTGATGTCACGGATAAGTGGTCTTTTCAAACGATGGCGACATAGGAATGTTGAACAACTAACTAATCTGGAACGTGTAAAAGTAGAAAGATTACAAGAGGATAAAGTGAAAGGTGAATATGTTAAAAGGTTGAGAGAACGATTTGTTGATGTGGATGAGGAATGTGAGATAGAGAGTTTTTGGAAGTCTTTTAAGGAAGGTTTAGTTAATGTTGCAAGTGACGTATGTGGTATTACTAAAAGAAGAAAAGGAAGAGTGCAGAAAAATGACTGGGTGGATAAACAGGTGCAACAAGTTGTGGCTGAAAAGAAGAAAGCGTGGCTGGATTGGTTAGCAACAAAGGCCAATAAAAGAGTGCAAAAGGCGACATTAGAGGATGTGGATAAGGCAAGAATGGTTTACAAAGCAATGAAAGGGTTAGTAAAAAATGTGGTCAATATGAAGAAAGAAGAACGAAAGGATGAGCTTGACAGAAGGCTTTCTGATGATTTCCAAGCTAATATTAAAGTATTTTGGAAATCGATTAGATTGGCCCGAGGAAAAACAGCGAACTTGGAGCTATCTAAAATCAGAAGCAAAGATGGGAGTATTATAAAAGACGAAGAATGTGCGTTGAAAAGATGGAAGGAGTATTTTGAAAGTCTGTTTGAAAGAGAAGAGGTACTAGCACAAATGCAAGCACCTCTTGATGTGAACGTAAGTGAACCTGAAAGCGATATTAGTTTGGAAGAAATTATGAAAGCATTGAAAAGTATAAAATCAGGTAAAGCTGCGGGATATGACAGGGTGACTGTCGAAATGCTGAAGGCTGGACAGGGTGTGGTAGCAAGTCAGTTGTACCACCTTTTCAACTTGTGTTGGAAAAACGGTCGGGTACGGGAGACTGGTGCAAGGCTGTGATAGTTCCATTGTACAAGGGAAAAGGGTCACAACAAGACTGTAAAAATTACCGCGGAATTAGCCTTCTCAGTGTTGTCGGCAAACTGTATGCAAAAGTAATAATTGAAAGAGTTATGTTAGAAACAGATGAAAGAATATGGGATGTACAAGCGGGATTTAGAAAGGGAATGGGATGTATGGATCAGATCTTTTCCTTACGGTGCATTACTAGAAAATTTTTGGTCACAAACCAAAAAGTCTATTGTGCATTCGTAGATTTAGAAAAGGCCTATGACAAAGTGGTGAGGAATGAGTTGTGGTCAGCATTATCTTTGCATGGGGTGAGCAGTATTCTGATACAGGCATTGAAATCCCTCTATAGGGATTCCAGTGCTTGTGTCAGAATAAACGGAGCATACACCGAATGGTTTAATCTCCAAAAGGGTGTTAGACAGGGATGTGTAGCGTCTCCATGGCTGTTCAACCTATTCATGGATAATTGTCTGACAGATTTGAAAGAGAGTGATTGTGGACTGAGAGTGAATGAGTTAGTTTTCAAATGTCTTCTTTACGCCGATGATCAAGTATTACTTGCATCGTCGGCTAAAGATTTACAAGCGATGGTGACTATTATGAATGATGCCTTGGAAAGAAAGGGAATGAAAGTGAACGCAAAAAAGACTAAAGTTATGGTATTTGAAAAGGAAGAGAGCATGACAGAAGTATGTATCCGGATTGGTAGTGATAAACTAGAGCAAGTGAATGAATTTGTTTATTTGGGATCAATGTTTACTAGTGATGGAAAGTGTGAAAGTGATATTGAAAGGAGAGTTAATGCTGGTAATAAGATGAATGGGGCGTTGCACGCCTTTATGAACAGCCAGAAAATTTCTAGAAAAGCTCATCTGGCTGTACATAGAGCAGTGTTAGTTCCAACACTCATGTACGGAAGTGAAAGCTGGGTATGGCAGAAAAAACATGAAAGTAGAATAAATGCAGTAGAAATGAGAGCGCTAAGAAGTATGATAGGAGTGAAATTGAGTGACAGGATAAGAAATAGTGTAATAAGAGAACGTTGTGGTGTGAAAGAAGATGTAGTGACACGGATTGAGAAAGGGATGCTTAGATGGTTTGGGCATGTAGAAAGGATGAATGAAAGAAGATTGACTAGACAGATTTATAAGATGAGTGTAATTGGGAACGTTGGAAGAGGAAGGCCTAGACCTAGTTCCACGATCAAATCGGGGACGTTTTGAAGAAAGGTCAGGTCCAGAGTACTCTAAACCGACGAGCATGCATGAAAAGATTGATGAATGTTGAGGAAGCGAAAGTTGTATGTCAGGATCGTAGCAAGTGGAAGGACGTGGTCTCTGCCTACCCCGTTGGGAAAGAGGCGTGATTTATGTATGTATGTAAATATATCAGTTTCACAGTTCTCTGATGAAGAACATTAATTATTCACTATTTATGTAGGTAGTATTCTTAAGCGACATTTTTAAACAGGTTTGTTATCTCTGAATTACCGCGTCCCTCACTCCACCCCGTACCACTAAACGCGTTGCCAAGCGTTAGGCGTAGAGAAATGTGTAGAAAGCGATAGGTATTCTATGGACGCAAACATAAAACAATGTGTCATTGTACGTTTTTCCACCAGCCTTAGAAACGAACTTTAGTATGTGTATCAGGAAATTAGAAAAAAAAAATATGCACAGATAAAGATTTAATTCGAAATTAAAATGCCAGCAATAAAAACGTTTAAATAGTAAATAAATTTATTAATGAATGTCTTAAACAAAGTATGATAATAATGATTAGGAAAAGTAAAACAATAATAATAAATACTTAAAACAATACTAAAAAAAGTACGAATAAAAAAAACACAAAATTTTATAAATACTGAGAACACTTTAAAATAACTAAAAAATACGAAGTTTTTTTTTGCTGATGAGTCATGAAACGACCACAGACGATGACACGTGTTTCCCCTCTCAGTGACGCAACTTCAGATCGATGTAGGGTTGCCAACATTTTTTGAGGAAATATATTATTATTCAAAAATAAGCTATAAAAATATAGTATTTTATGGAAAAAGCAAAAAATATACAAAGATATTATTTGTCATTTATTTACGGACGGAAATAGATTCCTGATTTATTTAAAGATAAATTAAATTAATATTTGTAAAGCCTGGTGAAATTATATTATCAATAACTCCCTCTCAATTCTAAATTGACTTATTTATTACATATTTATTATTATCACAATATCTGCTACATGGTCAAAGAAGCATTAAACTCGTGAAAAGGTTTATAGGTACGCTAAAATTTTGTATTAAAAAGTTTAACTTGAGATACTTTGTATAGACTCTCTTTACACAATCATTAAAAGAATTACTCTTCGTTTTAGGATCAGATTAAATACAAACAGACACTGAGACACATTTTAGTAGGCAGTAATATTGTCTGCAACACCTATATCCAAAACATCCCGACAGTAATTGGATAGCAAATTTTACGACGGTCATAAAATTACTGCGGAACAATTCAAATAGGTTTTGAAATCAAATTTTGCATGCAAAGTTTGTTAAATCAGTATGGGCGGGACGTACTATAACCGGCTATTGTAATAAAAGTCAATATGGCAGTTTGCCTCGTATCAAGTTCTGGCATCAGTTCAGAACTGGGGCGTTAACAGGAACATTTGCAGCATCTGTCTGTACGCGAACTCCCCAAACCGTTTTTAATATAAAGCCTTCATATCGTCCACCGAGCATAGACATATAGATCGAATATTATTGAAACCTTCCTAAAAGTTTAAAATGTCTGCGAACTTCGGTGTGACACATATGTCCCAAACGTTTGAACTGTTAGGTATATCGTTTATTAAGTTTAAAATATTATACCAAAATTTTCCAAAATATTTCAAAAAACCTGATGGCGAATCATTGTTTATTATTTAATATAAATGATAATATAAAGCACTTTTCACCAGCTTTAATAAGTAATGTAGATATACTTATTAATAAATCATAAATACTATTAATAGTTTAATACTAGCAATAATATTAACAGAATAACTTGAACTCGTAAATTCCTAAGAACAAAATTAATTCAAGCGCCCGCCAGCGGTTTCGTTCTTAACACTTCCAAGTTTCTCTTGAAATTAATGTTCCAAGCCTTACTTGCACCACCGCGCTGCGCTGCGCCGCAATAAATTCTATACTATTACGTAACTTGCCGACGAAGAACAGATAAATATGAACGACCCTACGTATATTTTTAAACTTATCTTAGAGAACTAACTTTTTGAATCAAGGATGGCTTAGCGGTACCTTGTATAACTTCGCGTCGATTGACGTGAGTTCGAATCCCAGCAATGAGCCTGAGCTTTCGGTGAATGAAAACATCGTGAGGAAATCACAGCATGGTGGTAGGGCTAATTCTAATGCCCGCCTGGCTAACTACCTCAAGTTGAAAATCTGGAAGCTGGTGCTTGGCGATCAATAGGTGTGCTCCGCCAACTGCACCTGAGAGCCAGTCTTGCTAAATCTTAGCATATTATAATCTCAGGCCACATCCTCACTTAACATCTAGTGAGATTGTGGCCACTACGCCAAACCTATAACGATAACAAAAATAACTTCTAGACTCGCTGTACCGATTTAAGTACTTAAAATTACATATTATATCTAATACCAACATGTCACATTTATATGTTAAGAGATATTACTATTTCTGACTTCATATACCATTTCGGTATGCGTTGAAATAATAGAATTTAAATTATTTTTTGTATAATTTTAATGTTTTGTTCTTTGTAAAAACGTAATATTTCAGAAACTTTATTTAACTCTTTAGCTGTAAAATACATAAATATATTAAAAGTTACAAAACCAAAAATAACCACCAACATAGAATCCTAAATTCGTTTTGTCGAACCGATTAGTAAGCAGTTCAAACAAATTAAAGTATAGGACAACATAAGTGACATGATAAAACCCTACTTGTTTTTAACTTACCTTTAAATAAAAGAATATCAGAAGTAGGTATTGTCAAATGAAAAAAAATCTGGTTTTTTAGAGTCTAATCAAAGTAACCGCTATAAATAAATTACAAGAGCCTTCTATAGCAACACAAAACTAACCAGAAAACAAATTTCCATGAAAAAACGAAATACAATTTTCTCTCCACAGATGGCAGTATATTAATAATTACCAAAATAAAACTATAAATTACATGAGTTTCTTTCTATATTAGTAACTATTCTGTCAGTAACTATATTCTCTGATTAAAAGTAATTTTCCATAGTGAAATACATTTTAATCATATTTATCTAGTATTTCATAAAATTCATATGCAATGCGCCATCTGTTGAGAAAAAAATGATGTATTTGTTCCTTGAACAGTGTTCATGAAAGCTTCAACTTTTCAGGACATAATAATACTATGTACCTTCCTTTGTCATGTACCTAAACCTTACCTACGTTCAAATTACAGAGATGGCACCATTTAAAACCTTTATAATATTTAAAATTTTGGTACAATAAAAATATCTAAGAACTTGGTATATCTAATATGTATTCATCAAAATACACAACGATACGATCATGATTTTTTATCTGTTTAATACAGCTACGGGAAAATACTTAATGGTTTATGACAGACGCCGTTTCCATTTTGACATTATGGACTATCTTTTACTACTAACTGACTGACTACTAACTAACTTTGACTACTAAGTGTATAAAAAAGTATTTATATTATCAAACTTGTTGTTATAGTTATTGGCCATAAATATAACTAAGCAGTTCATTACAAATTAATAAAACGAGTTTAAAACAGGCTCCAACTTTCCAACTACTTATTAAACTAGTTATTTTCATTAAAATAACACTCAGAATTTATAATATACAAGAAATAAACACTTTACAACTATCTATCTACTTGTAATAAAGAAATTGCAGTATTTTGTAGAAACCGACATTTATAGGTACTGTATAGGGGTTTCGAAGTTTTAACTATTTGAGTAATAACTACTTATGAAAAACAGATATTTTAAAAACCAACACATCATGCAAACCAGATTAGCCATTAAACTGTTTAATACAAAATTTATATGTTTATATACTCACATAAAAATATGTTAGTAGTATGATAAAGTTCAACTCTCTGTTACTGAATACACAATCGAAGCAATTTACTTCCTTTCTAGTAAAAACTTTATACAAAACTCCAGGACACCAAACACCATCAGCAGCTCAGAACAAACTGTTGATAACAAAACTCCAGTTCATCGGTTGAATCACTCTTCTCTGATGGCGGGAACAGGCAATCGTATTTCCCATCTCACTTACTCAACAATAACTTACATCTTTTATCTCGTTCCGCTGTCGATTAAAATAAAACCATTACGGTGAGAACAAAAAAGGGTCCCCTTTGAGCAAATCGTAATATATCATCGTTTTGACGTTATAAGCTTGGGGTCCACAAACTGCAGTCCTCTTTTGTCCAGGAACAGTAAAATTTATTGGACTAACGGTTGTGATGCACAACGAAAGAATTTTAAAACCAACAGACATCACGAGAAATTTCCGGAATTTAAACAAAAATAAATCTCGGAAGCCGGTTTTCCATTAACAACAATTCTTTTAATATTATTAAAAGAATGTCGAACATCATAATCATTTTAGTTACATTACATATTATATGTATTTTGTAGTAACGATCGTAGATGGTAAATATACTCCTTATAAGCCCTATTCTACCTTATGCCTATAATTCAAATTTGCACTACTTAATAGTAAAAATTAGCTTTTTTGACGCAGTGACTAACGCAGATACCATTCCGGGTTAAATATTTTTTTGTGTCTGATTACTTATTTGTATTCCCTTGTTGATTACTGACAACTATTGCCAAAGAAATATTCTAGCGTGTGGCTACATGTATAACAGTTTATAAAGAACTAATATTTTTTGGTTGTTTAATATTTTATCAGGACCTTATCAGTGGTATACAAAATCTTTATCATAAGTCATAATATGGAATTAATATCATCCCTAATAAGTTATATGGTCATAAGAAATTCCTTCACTTTTACTAACTTAACTATATGTACCCACGATTTCACTTGTTTTAAATTAATACGATCAGCTCTCCACCGCGCTACTGCCAGCGCACTCGTGTAGTCCACCTATAATTGTTCTCACTTCCCATCCCCGTACTTGCTTACAGCATACCAATTGCTCGACATGCATGGTTACTACTCTGCTACTTAGAGTCATAGCGTGAAGTAATAAGTTTACAAGCTACCTCAATGTAAAGTCTATTAAAAATAAATATAATTGGTAGTTAGCTAGGTATTTACGCGTACAAACAAACAAAAAAAATATTTTAAAATTTATAAGCATACTGCATACATAACCTACATTTTCAAAAATAGCCTATTTTCAAAATAAGCTAGTATCATCAAACCCGACATTTGTTTTGTAAGCTAAGTAGATATATATTTTAGATAATTTATGGTTAAACATTGTGTTTATAAACCTTTGTTATAATAAAGAACTGGTAGATGAAGTTAGACTAACAAACAAAATATTCAATTGTCTACCTTTACCTACCTACTAACGATTACATTTTAAACAAACCTACTAACAATTTTATGATTTACCTACATCCAAAAACATAATAACTGCTATTTGAATGATGACTAATATTATTATGTAAAATAAGCAGTTATACCTACTTTAACAGGGTCACTCGACTGAGTATTATACATACATTTTGTGTACAATAACTTAAACTATAATTCGTTACAGATACAAAATTTGAAGCCGAGCATGAGGCTAGTAAGCTGCAAAATGTTGAAGCTCTCACGGATAGAATCCATCTATCACAGGACGACAATGGACTACATCTCTAGGGTCGTCAATTCAATGTAAGAGTGGGTGACTTTGTATTAGGTTCCATAATAAATTATGATTATTATGGTATTATTTATTTTAGATTAGTGGTGCCCGCGACTCCACTCGCGTGGATTACAGAATGCCCTCGGTTGAACACACGCGCGAATCGTACTACCCCCCACCACACACAATAGTTACCCGCCAGTTATTATAAAGACAAATATGATTATTGTGGGTGATCCTCAGAAGATAGGCATATGTTATTACTGACTTTTTGTAGGTCTTTTTAAGATCTACAATTCAGTAGTACATTCATTCGATATATATGTTATGGTTTACTCAGCGTAAGCCATTTAAGCGCTCCAAATGCGTCTTTATTTTTCGTATTTATTCACCATTATCGTCACTGCTTATTACCTATGTTACTTTATCTTACAAAATATATCCTATAACCCGACCAGATAACATAGCTACAAATTAAAATAAAAAACATGTAAATCAGATAAGTTGTTTTCGCGCGAAATGAACATAAACGAACAGACAGACCGAGACGTTGAGTTTTATAATATGTATAGACAATCACGGTAAACTTGAAATCTTTTTTTAAACATAATCTAATTAATTTGAATGAATATTGTTTTTTTTTCATATAATTTTGTTCAAAATATGAATGTAAATAGGTCCTTAATATATAAATGTGTTTTGAAAAAAGGCTAACAAATATTTTCCATATGTTCTTGCAAAATTATTCTTGTTCAAAAGAATGTAAGAAAATAACACAATGACTCATTTCCACCCCTAGAATGTTTCGAAATCAGCCAATGTCTATATATATAGAAGCTATCTGTCAACGGCCACCAGCGATCATTTTATGTTAGACGTCACCACTTTTCTAACTCTGCACTGTAATTATTAGATAAACTACTTCACTTTGCTAAACCAATACATAAGATGACATTTCTTAGATCTAAATACGAGCGTATTATCAAAAATAAAGAATTCAATCATTGAGTTTTTCCCCATACATTCATGATTCATAGTGTCGAAAAGTCTGAATTATGAATAGCTGTTTCATTAAAGTCAAATTATTTCTAACAAGCAAAGTGCAGTCACACTTTAGCACGCGCTAACTAAAGTGTTTAGCACTTAGGAATACGATCCTCAATCGGTTTCTAATATTGTCACAGTAAACGATTTTTACTATATTGCTTAGCGCGTTATAATAATTGGCATGAACATTACACCTACTTCAATTTAATTTTTAATCCGTCGATGGTTCTTGCCTTAAGTAATAGTCTTTGGGAAATAAAAATGTCATCAGAAACTGATCTCATAAAACTAATAATATCCCCAGAAATCGATCAATAGAAAATATAAGACACTTGCAAAGTATTTAAACTATCTGATATCTCTTCTTACATCTACCTACATTGTATTCCACATAACCACCACATGTGAAATAAAATTATCTACGAATATTTAATATTAAGTATAAATTAAAATACACTGAATAAAAATATAAACTATTCATATTAAAATTACAAATATCACTTCTATATTCTTCTTAAAATAACAAAAATAAAACTGTTAAGAGTCGTATAGCTTTTCTAAAATATGTACAAGTTTCATATGCAAAAATAATTTAGGGCATTCATTTTACAAGCAAAGTTAGGTATGTCCGTAGAATTTGTTTCTATCTTAATGAGTCGAGTAACTATACAAGTAGCTAGAGAGACCTACATTGCCTAAATACGTAAAAAATTGTGGTTTTACGCATCAGTCATCTCACATACCTACCTTAACAAGATAAAAACATAAGTCATATTCATAAGTAATTGAGGTCGTGGAAGAATTTTGATTGATTTCATTTAAATATTTGAATAAGAAATAGTAGCCTACGATATAAATGTAATAAGAAATAATAGTATATTAAAATGTTGTTTCCCATAAAACTAAAAATAATAATAAAATAACACATCGATGCAAACTTTATATATACTTTAATTGTTCTTAATGTTAAGTTTCTAAATTTGTTTATCGAGTAATGACTGACGATAAATATTTAAGTTCACGTATTCATGTCCAAAGAAATATATGTGACGAGCAGTCTAGCTACCGTAACCGATTTTAAACGTTATTATCTGCTGTCCACTATCGGAGACCCGGTATGTCCGTCTTATCAGAGTCACACAGCCAAAAAAACCCAAGTAAAATAATGCACACAACTATACAATGTCATTAGTAAATTAACGACATACAGGTGAAGAAAAAGCATTGTGTAAACAATTTTCAATCCGTACGGTCGTTTAGACTTTCTACTAATTCTAATAAAAAGTGAGGTACAAAATAGTACACCCCGGCAAGTGTTAAAGTGTGTGTTTACTATATGTGCAAAAAAAATGTCATCACCTACACCTTCACCGCCAAGTTTACATTCAGGACAAGACGAATCACGAGATTCAAGTTCTTCTCAATTTTCGAATGCAGTGATAGTAAAATATGATATACATAATACACTGAGTTCGCTCCAAAAAGAGACAATATCACATGGTGTCGAAAATATTTTGTCCGATGGTGTCATTTATCCTGGTAATGAAAACACTTTCATCGATTGTAAAGCTGATGTTCTATCAACGATATCAAATTCTTTCGTACAAGATTACAATTCAAGAGATTCAGTTGGTTTTACCATCCATGATATACTTGGCCTTCATCAGTCATATAATCCTGCAAGCACTCAAGAAGATTTAGAACAACGATACGATTACCAAATACCAAATTACGATAATATAAGTAACAGTAGCAACAATTACGGATCTGGTACTGAAGAAGTAATCACCGAAGCTTGCATGAATAAAAATGATATTTTTAATAGCACCACAACGCAAGTAGTTAATCAAACAATTTACAACAGACTTTATGAAATCAATGAACCTGTTCACTATCATGAAAGAGGTGGTTTAACTGACGTAAAAGATCCTGTTGAAATCAACGATTTACATGAATCTAGTTTTCCCAGTCAGGTAAATACACTACACAGAAAATAAGACTTTATTACATTACACATGTGGACGATTCTTCTATATTCATTATCGGTTCAAATATCAATTACTATTGTCGTTTTACCGCAGAGTAACCGGATCTATAATGACAAATTAATTTTTTTATAGATAGTAGCAATTAACAAATAGGTCGAATTCACATTATTTTAAAACGAAACATAACTACAGAACGACGTGCAGGCGAACATTAATACAACAAATTTTAATATTTACTTTTCAGAATTCTTCATGGGACAAATCTTCACCGAACACTATTGTTAGAGCGTCTCCTTCTTTATCTGGAACAGGTACGTTAGCTTCAAGGTACTTGAAGTATTTTCTAATTCGTAACTAATTTTTAATTTATCAAGCTCTTCGATTTTTTTTCAATTATTTTATAATTCGTACTATCGTTTTAATTGACATTAAGTTGAATTTTTTTTTTAATATTTGCGTTTTGGTTTGGCGTAATAGCCACAATTTCACCTGATTTTAAGTGACGATGTGGCACAAGATGATAACACACTAAACCTAGTGCAAAACTGGCTCTCAAGTGCAGCTGCCGGAATACACCTATTGGTGCTTGGCGACAGATTTTCAACTTGAGGTTGGTAGCTAGCCAGGCGGGCATTAGAAAGAGACCTACCACCATGCTATGGTTTCCTCACGATGTTTTCCTTCACTGAAAGCTCAAGCTCATTGCAGGGATTCGAACTCACGTCAATCGACGCGAAGTTGTACACGCTACCACTGAGTCACCATTGCTATGGTTTTGCGTAATTATAAAGATAGCATTAATTTCCTATATTATTTCAGAAATGTCATCAACTTTGCCTTCTTATCAAAAGGGATTCACAAAACGTGCAAGGACTGCGTACACGAGTTCACAGTTAGTCGAACTGGAAAACGAATTCCATCAAAACCGTTACCTCTGTCGACCGCGACGTATAGAACTCGCTAATTACCTGCAACTATCGGAGAGGCAAATAAAAATATGGTTCCAGAATAGAAGAATGAAGTATAAGAAAGATAACAAACATAATAAGCCTTCCTCATCTGTGGACGACAGTAGTCCATCTAGTTCAAAAGATTTATCACCAAGCCAAGATCATAAACTGAGTCACGGAAGAAGTTGTGGAGGCCACGACAGACATAGACGTCTCTTGACTGATAGTCATGCATCTCATCACAAAATTTATCTTAATACTGATAACTTATCAAGACCGCCAGAATACACCGCTATGAATTCGTTGAAGTCCGTCATAAAAGGCCCTCAAAGTACAATAGAACTCCCGTCCTATACACCAAATTTATCTTATTCATCGTACTATACCACAGGGACAAGTAGGGCCGCTTACTCATCGATGTCGGAGGTTTATCGATACTCTAACGATGAGTCAATGCCGTCGAATTCTACTTTGCCTACGTTAACAGGAGATAGTTACGTGCCCAATGGAGTAAATTTTAAGTTGAACGATGATATTGGAAGGTTCGCTAGTTCTTCATACTACAGTCCGATATCTGGTGGAGTTGTTATGCATACTCCGACAACAGATGCATATGGATTTACCACATGTATGTCATCGTTACCTACGACTTCTTATGAAGATGGTAATTTACATACCAGAACGACCAGCATCCCACTATCACAAGATACGTCCTACCTCTCGTATATAGCTACTTCGGATAACGTCGCAACACAGAATACTTCTACGCCAGGCAGCAAATATTCGTCGTCTTACATTTCTTTATAATATTCAATAGTTTCTTAATTTTTATCTTTGCATATTTTTAATTGTAAATACAAAGATTTTTATATACTTTATGAACTAAGCGTGTCTATAATAGCTTTTATGTATAATTTTCAATTACATGTATAATTATATATTGAGTTTTAATTAGTAGGTAATAATCAATTTAAATACTTAAAACACAAGAGAATTATTGAAATAAATGTATACGTTTCTCATTTTGTTATAATTTCTTAGACCTGATTTATCAAAACCGCATGAATATGTTTGTATAACTGTAATGTGTGTGTATATAGGTAATTCTAAAGTAAGTAACTTAAATTTAACTTAATAAACATTGCTGTTGATCACGCATTATGTATGTATGTACTGTCGAGGGTAATACAAATCACCTTGCAAAAGCAATCATATATTTGTTTAATTATTTCTGTAAGCACTCCATTGTATAAAGCAGTATAAATGTAAATTATATTATTTACTCTCAAATAAAACCAATCATAGAACAGGGTACTTTCGATTATTATTTATTGTTCTAAATTATTTGAATAAATGCAAACTTTGTTTTCTATCGATGAAGACATTGAACTAAAACAACGGATATAACGGATGTGTATAAAATTTATATTTTTTTTATTTATGTTAATTTATTTGTGTATTAATGTATTTATTTATTTCTTGAAATATAGACAATTTTGAAATATACAGTGTAGTGTATCCGCATGGTTAGAGTTGCCATACAAGCTTAGGCTCTCGTCAGAGCGCAAAGTAGAAAAACAAATAAATTTATTGACAATATATAACAATATATTGACAATTTTTAATATATGCAGTGTTAGACGTAGCTAACATATTTTGCTATAGAATTAACTTTTTTAACTGTTTCTTTCTACGCTTTTACATGTTCATAAAACTCCGTGCACGTCATATTGACTCCACAGTCTCGTGCAGCAGGTAATGTCTTACAAAGATGTCGACATAAGCACCACTGGCTCCACTAACTCGATATTAATGAAAATAGTATTTTAATTTGAGCATATTGCATTTATAAATGATTTTGTGTTTCATTTGAAAAGTTAAACTACATCTCTAGCATAGAATTTTTCCCTTCCACTTGTTCGAGTCAACTTTGTCCTCCAAATGTTTTTGTTTAAAGCAACCGTTTCTCAAAATCTCCACTCGATCTTCTTCCTTCCAGCGCGTTGAAGTAAATTGGCGCGATTTTTTGAAATGCCGTGACCGTGTGGAAAAATGGAACGTAATAGTGCTGTGTCGGGAAGTTGGGACAGACTAAAGATTGCAATGACGATAACAGTCCCGATATAATAGGACAAATGGCAACTCTAGGCATGGTGGATTATGGCTCGCATTAATAATTGCAAATTTCGCAATAACATTAATATAATTAGACAAATGCCCTTTGTAATAACAAAGTCTTAATGAAAAAACGAACAAAGGTTTTTTAAACAAACCTGTTATAAGAATAATTTAACAAAATACCATTTTGATATTACACAATAGGCAAATATCCGTAAAACTTTTGCGATGCAGTAAACATGTTTATTTATTTATATAACTCAAGGTTGATAACTAATTAAAGGATTACAAACATGATGTTTACAACCCGTTTTGCAATGACAAGTGGTAAATAGATTAGAAATAGGAATGGGTAAGTTGATTAGTGTTTAGCGAAATTGCTCGCGTATAAAGCTAATGGTTTTCTAAGCTACAGTATCATTTTTTCCCAGTACATTGAATTAACATGATCTCTTACGGTCTTAAATCTTCTTCTGTCAACCGCATGAATGGTATATCTTTTATGGCTAACGAACCTAGTGATTATGAAAATGAAGTTAAACAAAATCAATATTATACAATAGCAGAAAACTCGGATTCAACTCATTCAGAAGTAAAAATCTGATAATAAATTTAACATGTGATATTATTAAAATATTACTATGTAAATCTATATGTATCTTTAATGTTATAATATGTTGTTTCAGACATTTCTTAAACATCACAATAATGAAGAAGGCACTTGGCTTCAGGATACTGCGTATTGTTCTGAGTCAAATCACGACACCCAGATGTCAACAGATCAGGTAATAAATAGTGTCAAAAACTTCGTAAAGCAAAATTGCTATATTAATATATCCACATTAAAAATCTTACACTCAATAAAAAAATTTAATATTTAAAAAAAGGGAGGAGGTTTTCAATTCGATTTTTTTATGGATAAGCCATAACTTGTTTGTTTACGAACCGATTTAGATGATTCTTTTTTGGTTAGAAAGGGGATTCCTCAAATATGGTGATATTTTAATTTCATTAGTATTTGGTCTTCGTCTTCGAAGATACACGAGGGAACTCCTAAAACTAATTGAAGTTGGTTTTCTTTTTTGTTAAAAAATATCTTGTGTAAGAAAATATGCCACCCATCTCCCTATCTTTATCCACAATAATAATTGCAGATACTTCATGAGATACAACTAAATACACAGCCGACATATTATCATGAAAGATCAGAACCTCATCGAATAAACAGAGGCATAGGAAAATTTCATCGGGCTAGTATATTTGGTAAGTTGTATTTTACATAGCTATTTCTTTAAAAAAAAGCAGCATTTTAAGTACCTACTTCTGTCAGTAGTTTCACTAGTGTTGTAAAAATGGACATATTTTTTGTTATTAACTTTTATCGATGACCAGATACATAAACATGGGCCTAGCCAGAATTTTTGCCAGGGGGATAGGCAAGGGAAAGCTTATGTTGTGTTTTTTCTTTAATACTAACTTGGTAATATGACTCTGCCTCACCTGATGGTGAGTATGATAGAGTCCATAAACAATGGTGACCATCGGTGACAGGTCCCATCATCAGTCGACACCGTTATGCCTGCCTTCTGAAATACCTTTTGACGCCTCATTTCACGTTGACAGGAAGGCTGTTCCACATCCGGTCCATTCCTGACTACGCTCATGTACCTACATAAAAACTTCAGAGTTCATTAGATTATTTAGTAATATTATAGATAAAATAATATAATTTGCAATTGATTTTATTAAGTCACAGACACTACGAGATATTGCTTTCTGTTGAACAATATATTATTACTTTAAGTATCACTTTGCATTATAACTTCTTATTGTTACAGTTACACGGACACCAGAAGGCAACTTCAAAGCTACTGTGAGACGAAAACGCACTGTATTTACAGAAAAACAGCTCAAAGCGTTGGAAGAATATTTCTGTCGGAAACAATACGTTACTCGTCAAGAACGACAAAAATTAGTGGATAAGCTAAAATTGGACGATAAAGCAGTAAAAATTTGGTTCCAAAACCGTAGACTAAAGGCCAAAAGAGATCAAGAACTGCAAGAAACTACAGACAGCGAAACATTAGAACCGTATCTTGATTACATCGAATCACAAATAAACGAAAAAACCAATGAATTAGGATACGTCACTCTTGACGACACACTTACAGGAAATCTAGTCAATATTATTGACATAGTGTTAGCAAACAGAAATCTTATAGATTTATCATCTGATGAATCTACAACAGAAACTGAGAACAAACCTATTTACGAGCCTGTGTCGCCTCCAGAAGAGTTATGGCCTGACTAGAAATTATCTGAAACCAAAAAATGTTTTGGCACTTTAAGATTTACATAGGGTACTTTCTATATGATAATATTGTCTACATTAAAAATATATACTCATTTACATTTTTATATAAGATACATAATAGGGAGAATATATTTAATATACCTAACATAGATAAGATTTAATTTGCATAACGAAAAATATACACTTGTGTGTAGGTATAGATTCTATATTACACAGCAAAATGAATAAAAAATACCTTGAATTTGTTTGTGTTATATTTTAAGTATTTATAATATTTGTAATGTTGTATGTGTTCCTATATATGAAATCTTAATAAAAAAATAATTAAGAAGAACATCTTTCATTCTATACTAATATAATAAAGCGGACGAGGCTTATGGATCCACGAAAAATAGTATAGGCTATCTAGCATTACACTATACCTCTTGGATAGTCTTAAATATTCATTTTTCTTAAGTCGGAAGAAATAGGGCACCCTAACTGCTTAAACCGCGTGCGCTGGCGTAATGGTTAAGTGATATGTAAATACAATGTTTTCTACAAAAATATTGCTCCTTAGTATGTCTAAAAAAAGTTGACGATATCATATGCCTATCTCTTATACATAAGCCACAATAAGGTATTTTGTGGCAAAGTTTCATTGAAAAGTGATTTATGAACAATATTATTACGCATGGCATGTTAATCCTTACGAACGAAAGGTACTTCATCATCAAGACAATTTTATGTAGATAAACTTTGCCTTTTATAGTAAGTTATTTGAACGAATAGTTTGAAAGATAATTGTAAAATTAAAATAATTCAACACTCGGCTCGGGTCTATGGCTATAGGTGTAGTCGCGCAAACGAGCCGTGCGAGTTGTGATGCATAACCCTGGCCGCCCGATAAAAATATTATCTATACTGAAGTATTATAAATCATCAATCAACGCTTTTTTTTTAATTATACGCGGGTAAACCGCGGGCATAGCTAGTATTATTATAAAACAAACCTAACATTAAATTAATAAATAAGAACGTTGAACTAATGTTTCTGAACGAAACAAATAAGTTTCGTCTACTTCGATAGATTTATAAAAATAGGAGGGTACAGTAAAATTCTTTTCGATTTTTTTAATCTAATATTCACTCTGCCCTACGTACTCGGAATTAATTCATTTAAAACGTTGTTGGTCATATTATCAGTTCATAAAATTAAATTCTTTGTTGAAATAATAATGATTAACCATACTTCTGTTCCGGAGATAACTCCACTATACAAAACAGACGAGGTAATTTTAATTTTTTAATAAAACATACATTCAAAAATATTGAATTTGTTCTGGAAAAAAGTGTCAGCAAAAGTACATACTGAAAGTCAAAGAGAAAGGATTTTCGAAGTTATTTCTCGCAAATGCAACCGAATTGAGTGGTAAAATTACTTCCTGTTTATTTTTTAAATATTATTTCAGATACGCTGTTGGGAGAACCGGCCATTCATCAGCATTTGGCCTGAGCCTCAGCGGAGGAAATTGAAAGGTAAAACATGTAATGTATTTAGTAATTACCTTAACAAATTCACTGAATATGTTAAAGTATAATACATAAAACCAGCTGAGTAATATATTTTATATAATCTATGTATATAAATAAAATGATTAAGATTTACCGTTGTGCTCGCTTCATTCAAGTACTATTGGATAGATTTTGATCAATTTTTTTAAATTGTTTTCTATACGTAGATACTTGGCCCTTATGTAAAAACATACTACGATATCTTCATAAACAACAATTCTGTAGTAATCGCTGTAGTAAATGATTAAATATTAGTCACAGCTAGTACGAGTATTTAATCATTAAATTAACAAGCTAATGTCAAGTTAAACTGGCTGTTGTATTTTATACGTTATAGATTTTTAGCCTTTGACCACAATCTTACCTGATGTTAAGTGGATTATGTGGGATAAGATGTTAACACCCTAAGCGTAGAGGGACTAGTTCTCAAGTACAGCTATCAGAACTCATCTAACGGTGATTGATGATTATTACTTGAGCGTCGTAATTAGATAGGCGAATTCAAAAAAATATATCTTTAAAATTACATCACGATATTTTCCTTCACCGAAAACTTAGTCTCATTGTAAGTTTCAAACCCACAGCGATCGAAGCGGTGTCTAAACACCACCACTGACCCATTATCGCTACTTTTGAACATTTTCTGCCCTCGCTTACCTGTGCAGCTGTACCTCAAAATGGTGTGTTCTTATTTTGTCTTCCGAAGTAATAATCCAGGAAGAGACATACACCTGCTGTATTTTAACGGTTTATTGATTGCCACCTCTTTAAAATCTGAACATCTTCTATATATTTTTTTTAATTTCATGTAAAAAATCTTATTTTCTGTTTTACAGGTGTAAAGAGAACGATCAGGAAGAAACACAGAAAAGCACGTACTACATTCACAACACAACAATTACAAGTTTTGGAAAATAATTACATCAGAAATAAATACGTCGACGCGGAACTACGTCAAGACTTGTCCAAATCGTTAAACATAGAAGAAAATTGTATTAAAGTCTGGTTCCAGAACAGAAGGATGAAAGAAAAAAGAGAGTCTTCTGAAGCGAGTAGCGACTCTTCGAACGGCAATCTAAATGCTAGGAAATCACAACAGGCAATTCAGTATGATTTAAACCAACACATTTACAATTCACAATACATTCCGCCGGATCATTATACACTTGGTATAAGCAACAATTACATGCAAACAGATAATATCCTTTCGACGCAACCTGTACCTGAAAATAATACCACTTTCTTCTATGACGTAAATGTATATCCAACACAATATTATCCTAACCACTGTGTAGAATGTACGCCAGCAGATGAATGTTATCATCAAAGTAGCGAAATCCAAAATTATTGGTCACAGAGTTACGTTGAAATCTAAATATTACATAATAAAGTATTTTTTTTAAGTTACAGTAAGTATTTTCAAATGTTGTTTATGATAAGTCACTCGGAATGCAAACTCGTACATTTATAGTTTGAGGCTTTGTTAATTATAATATTGTTTAATTGATACCATTATGTATTAATATTGTTGTTATTTCAGATTATTTATTTAAAAGAAATTTACAACGTAGGTAACCAATAAACGAAATAACCTAAATATAATTACTACTATGTTATCGTTTATAGAAAAAAAAAACATATATTTATCTTAAGTCTTTCGTATTTCTTATACTTCTTTACTCGATTATGAAGATTTGTTTCATCTACATAATATTTTGAACTATCTAATATTTCAATTCCTCATTACTACGCTATATGTTTTACAATTTTATACAACTTTAGCATATTGGAGATACATTTATCCTACTTCTTTTTTTGCATAGATATAAGATTAAATTTGTTTCGTATATAATGTAGATATTTTTGTAAAGATTATTTGTTTTAAATAAATAAAAGACACTTATTAATAAATTATTTTTGTATTTCATAAATTTAATATATTACAGGCTTAAATTATTTAACAATAACTAATCACATATTAACGTTAAAACTGGGATTTTGATAATTGCTGCTTATCTAAAGGCATCGTCGTTAATATAAAGTGAGGACTTGTTGAATTTTGTTGAAGAACCATTGGAACAGGAACCATCTTCATATGACAATCACAATTGCATTTCACATTGCATTTTAGTAAATTACTTGAATTATTAACAGACAGGGGCACAGATGAACCAGTAGAAACTACTGGTAATATGTTTATGGGATTCCACAGAACACCACCATCCGTTATATACGTGTTTGGACAAAAATTTGACATTAAATGAGTTAATTTAAGTTCCGCGCTTTGAGTCTGTGAGGATTTTTTCTTTTTTAACGATAAATCTTGAGGCATATCTTGGTGACACTTAGGATGGAGGTCGTTTATCAATGATTGCTCCTGTTGCATATTATCAATTTTCTTATTATCTTTACACAAGTTGATAGAATGTGTATTACAGTTTAACAGTATCTTACTATTCTCAACCAGCAATGAATCGTAAGCTTGAATTTTGTAATCCTTCACTTCTGAGTTTGTTTTCACGGTTTCTTTAATATTTATAGTATTGTTATATGTCTTAGAATCATGAATTGAATTTATTACATTATTGACGCGAGTTACCTCTAATGGCATAGAGCATGATGCTTCTTCATTAGTTGATTGTACATCAGTTAAATCAATAAATTGCTCTTTAGGACATTTCAACATTTTTCGATTAGTGTGCTCTTCAAATTCTTTGACACAAGTTTCTTTCTTTTCTTTCATACGTCGATTTTGGAACCATATTTTTACAGCACTTTCTGGAATGCTTAATGCATCAGCAATTACTTTACGTTGAGTGCTACCAATATATTGTATTTTTTTAAACTCCCTTTCCAAATAACTAGTCTGTTCTGTAGTGAAGGCACTTCTGAATCTTTTAATTTTCTTTGATGGGCTGTTGTCTTCTGTTCTATACTCTCTCTATAAGAAGAACATTTAACTCATTTAATAGTTCTTAAAGTATTGAGAACGTAAGTAGTAAATTTATACAAAATATATGTTAATAGTTTAGATAGAAATAGAACTATAATAATAAGCTACTTAAATCATTTTTGCTAAACATACATACATACTATACATACCAAGGTTTGATAAAAAAATATCATAATAATACATTATACTATTTTCATCATAAGAAGGGTGGCATGACACGTCCTAAGAACGTAAATAGTTAGGTCGTGCAAATTTCGACATAACCTAAAATTATGAATTTTGACTATCAATTATAATTATAAAAAAAGTATATGATGATATGAAATATCAAAATATGGCTTTTGATAATTCGTTTTTTTTTCATACTGCGTGCAGCATTACTTTCTGTGATACTTAGAACTAGAGTAGACCAAAATTATTAAATCGTACTAATCGAAAATTAATCAAACGTTGTTCTACATTTAAGGTATTAGTTTCTTTTTTAATTCCGAATAAAAATATATATTGACTATAAGAAATTATCTTGTTGATTGGCATCAAGCATTCAATAATTAAAGCGTTCCGGATTGTAATTTTATAATTATATTGTAAATTTTATAATTGTTTTTTGTAGTTTATTTTTGTTATTTCATTTCCACAGCTTACAAAACCCTCAATTGCTTTAAAGCATAATCACATTATCGATTATATTTAGTTTAAAAAAAAAACTGTACTCATAAAAACAATTTCCATTTTAAGATATGCTACATCTCTAAAATAAACATTTGTCATGAAGCCGTTCTTATGATGAACATAGTATAATAAAAAAACATGTTATTTGTACAATCCTATATAAACTGAAGCAATCAACTGTAAAAAGGCGAAGAATAATATTTTATCTATACTACTATCTATAATAAAGTTAAAGTTTGTGTGTATAATTGTAGGCGGTAATATCTGGAACGACTGATCCGATTAAAACAATTATTTCATCAATAGGAAGCTGGACTTGTACTGAGTGATATGTTTTATTAATATTAAATATCATATAATAATTAACACGAATGATGTCGTGGACGGTTGCTAGCTCATAAAAAGTGTATTATACTAACTTGTTTATTTTGTGGCGACACTTTTTGTTTTCTTATAGATAGATCAGCTGGAATGCCATAACCATTATTTCCAATAATCCGATTAATTGATGTTAATTCAGATTCCTTAAGTTGTGCTTGACGTTGTTTTGCGTTATCTTCATTGATATTTTTATTACTATGTTTTCCAGAATCGAACGAAAATTGCGCCGATAATACTTTATGACTCTCATTATTTTGACATAAAGTTAATGCTGGTGTTGCAATAACTTTAGATATATTGATACAGTTATTGCAGAAGGCTTTGGAAGCTCTATCTCTCGAAGCAGTCACTTTAATGTCATTCACGTCTCTTAATTTTTGAATGTTACAATTTGTATTTTTACTGCCATATACATTATTTATTATTAAAGGCAGTGAATCCATTTGGGTTCCAATCGTTGGCTGGACAGAACCTGCAATGTTGAATTCTTCTTCAGTAGGTTCATGAATCTTTTCACCAGATTTTCCATCATGGGGTTCTCTCAAATTTATTTCTTTTTTCTCTTTCATCCTTCGATTTTGGAACCATATCTTCACGGCCCTTTCTGGAATTTTTAATGCTGCTGATACTTCTTTGCGTTGAATGGTACCTATATATGGAAATTTTCTAAATTCCGTCTCCAAATAACTGATTTGATAAGTTGTAAATGCACTTCGAAATCTTTTCATTTTCTTTATTAGTCTACTATGTTCATGTATCTGTAACAATACAAACAAAATAAGAATTAATAACATTACAACAACGGTAAATCTGACTAGAGAAATGTATTTGTGAATGTTTCCATTACTTTAACTATATCGGGATGGAAATAGTTAAATATCAAGAAAAAAGTCAATGATATTATCAAAAAAATTGTAATGAAATACTTTTTCGTATTTGTTTAATCTGTCTTAATAATTTTGGACAGAATCACAGATACAATCTTATTTTATTAAAAGCATACATATTATGTGTACATATATTCTATACTTTAGACCTGCCAAAGTGCCACACCTACGTTCGTCGCGTTGCGGGACTAGCCGGTGTATCTTTAAAATCAAGCGTAGTGGTAAATATTTGTGCCCGAATGTATCGCGACTACCATGTATATGGTTATAAACTGTTCCATTGACTCTCTTCATAATCCAGCTGTTGTGACGGCCGGTGATAGATTATCGTTCCTTCGGTTGCCGCCGTTGTGTTTTGTTGTACTGTGCTTACCTAACATCACGCACTGTGCCGTAAACGGAACGGAACGGTATGTTCCTTTATAACAATAAAAAAAAACACTTACATTTTTTTTAATGCTCGTATCCAACATAACCTCACTACTGTTTTGAAAATGTCTTGCACTTTGTGTTCTGTTTTGATTCAACCACACATATTTCATTTTCATTGTTATATCGAAACCATATATCGCTCATTACTAAGAATTTGTGCACATTATAGTTCCTATATATACTTGCGATTCTTAAAACATTATTTAATTATGCTATAAACTAATCGTCTTCAGTTAACTAATTATTGTTAGCAATAGTCTAAAATCAATTATAGTAATCTCATATTAATTGTCGAATTACTTAACGCACGCATCGCTTGGTAATTTTATTAAAAGTCATTATATTTTTATATTACATTATATTTTAATTATATAGCGTATAATTAAGTATATACATATTTTAAAGACAAGAATGCTTATTATATGTAATCCTTAGAAGATAGACATATGCTATTTCAGATATTTTTGTAGGTCTATATACTTTTTAAGCTCTATAATTGTGTAGAACATTAATTTGATATATCTCTTGTGGCTTACTTAGCGTAAGCTATTTAAGCGTCTCAGCTGCGTCTTTTTTCCGAATCGATACACCATTATAGTACCTGATTATTTCCTATGTTACTTTATCTTACAAAATATATTCTATAATTTGGCCAAATAACATTGTTATGAATTAAATTATAAAACATAAACGGACAGACAGAGGAAGAGACTTTGACTTTTGTAATATTTATAGATAAGTTATTAATCACTTCTAAAACACTAGTTATCCTTATTCGGTAAATTGTGGTTGATAATTTATAGTTCGTTTTTCTATTTTCTCAGTTGTATATTATAAACGCGTCATAAATTGTTTCAATAACATTAAATATTTTGTGCGTCAGTGGGTATTTTCGCCATCGAGCGCGGTACTACGATAGTATTTCGCGATCGTTTGTGTCTCCTCAAAATGTTTTTATTGACCTCATTCAACATATCATGATCTCGTTGAGTGTAAATTCGTAAATACATTTCAATTAAAAACATTATTGGTACAAATCCTTTTAAGTCTGTTTATTAAAATTCAAGAATATATTAATTACAAACCGGTGTCAGCTACATCGTTTATGTTAAAATGTTTTTGATACCTATTCCACGGGAATTACATAACCTTATTCAACTAAATTATTACGTTTTTTAATGTATTTTTTATTATTACTGCTTAGACCATATTTTACATGCTCTATTAATATGAAATCTACATTCAAATTAGTTACATATTTTTCATAGATTTGCGTACTAGCATTGAAAATTTGTAATTTTATTTATTATACAAGCGGTACACCCGTGGCTTCGCACGCGTTAATTACGCAATAATTATTTTCACCGCGTAATTTTATTTGTTCTCGTATTATTGACTACATATACAGTCTATCAGATAAGAAACTTATTTATAATATTATAACATTATACTATAACATTTGTACAAAATTTCATCAAAAACTATATCACATTATCTAAACTAAAATATAAATATATACCCATATCACGAATTCATAAACTTAAACAATTTTAAATTAAAATATACGTACATGAGCATGAATTTGTAATATAAGTACGTTGAAAAGATCAGAAAGTTTTAATTCATGAATAATCAACAAATATATGAACTTACAATCAATATAAGAACTTTTGAAACAAAATATTTAAATGACATAATACTTAGGCCTCGTGGAGCACAGTGGTAGAAAGCTCCATTTTTGATTCAAGAGGTTCCAAGTGCGATCCCCACATATAATCTATTTTTATTTAATAACCTTGTTTATCAGATTTGTGTCTGATGTTTTAATATTTATATACCTATGTGTGTGTATATCAGCTGTTTGGTTAAATTAGAGTACAAAATAAAATTTATTGTCATAAATTTTTGTCGATCGAATTTGTTACTAATATTTAATTTTCCTACAAAGTTTTTAACACATTAAATGTGAAATATATAACCCTCATATAATATAATATACACGCCAAAAACAAAACTTATTTGACTACTAACTGTATTCGTAGGAAAATATGAATTATAAAGATCATCCAATCCAATTTACAAAAAATAATACGCAAAAATTAATTCAAAACATGTGAAATAATCTTCTATATCTATATCTTCTTCTATACACATTATAAAACTCAACATCTCTCTGTTTGTCTGTCTGTTTATGTTCTTTTCACGCGAAAACCACTAATCCTTAATTCATAGATATGTTCTGGCCAATTTATAGAATATATTTTCTTACATAAGTAATATAGGAAATAAGCAGTGACGATAACGATGAATTAATTCGGATAGAAGACGCTTTTGGGGCTATTAATTGGCTTACGCTGAGTAAACTATAAGATATTTATCAAATTAATGTTCTACGTAATTGTAGATCTTAAAAAGACCTACATAAAAGTCAGCGATAGCATATGTCTATCTTCTAAGGATCACCCACAATAAGCATATTTTCGGGCAGCACAATTTGTGCGTGCGCTCGACCGACACCATTCTGTAGTCCACGCGAGCGGAACTGTGGGCACAGCTAGTGTTTATATATGTGTATGTATATCAGCTGTCTGGCTACTATTATAGTACAAAATAAAAAAAGTCGATTGAATTAGATAATAGTGTTTTATTTAGCTGCATAATTTTAAACACATAAAACGTGAACATATAACCCCTAAATAAAAGAATCTCCATGCCAAGGAACTAATTGTATTCGTAGGAAAACATTAATTATAAAAATCATCCAAATGTTATTTTTTAAGACAAAAATGTGAAATAATTTGTTTATATTTTTATATTATATTGTTTAATACTAGGTGAAAATTTTAAATATCAACTCTAATCTTTTTGAAGTGAAAAGTGCTTAGTTTCTACTACTTATGTACTTACTAACTACTCACTTATAAGATAATAAAACTATAATAAAAAATATATATATATATTTATACATAATTTTATATTATTCTACCGTATTTTGATGGCTATTTGTATATTTACAATAAGTTAATTTACATAAAATGACACATATTAATATTCTTCATCAGCGTTTATACTCTTAATCCATGATAAATCCCAACTCTTTTCAACGATGTCGCTTGGAGCATTTCTTGGTGATTCTTCAGATATTGTCACTGACTGTGGAGATAACTCTTCTACCTCAATACTGTAAGGTGAACGATAATGTTGTAGCTGAAGATGTAATTGTTGGTATTGCGACTGAGAAATCTCCTGAGGTGTGTATGTTGGGCAGCCATTCTCATTTAGATTCACGGTCGTTTGGGTAAGTAACTGCGATGGCAGTATTTGATTTGTCACTGGTGCTGATGCAGGTGTAGACACAACTGGATATTGTTCTATGTAAACTCCTCCACGATTGTAAATATTATTACCAACTGGCGCTGAATACTGTTCGTGTATGAGCATCGGTGTCGAGCTGATTTCAGGGGATGACACGACCATATTAGATTGTTCCAAATCTTCTAGGCTCTCAGCTTTATCTTTCTTTTCCTTCATACGACGATTTTGAAACCATATCTTTATTGTGCGTTCGTTAAGGCGAAGTAATTCAGCGAGTTCCAATCTTCTTGCGCGGTCTAGATAACGAGTTCTGCTGTACTCTTGTTCTAGTTCCATCATTTGGTTACTTGTAAAAGCTGTTCTTATACGTTTTTGCTTACGCACACCACCAGTTGTTATTTTGTGAGTGTTGGTCCATCCAGCGGATTGAGTGTTAAGCCTTCCAATGTTTGTTTGATTGGGCCAAACAGTTGATTCATGCAGTAATGGAGTACCATTTAATGTGTCCCTTACTAAAACGCGGGATCCATTAACATTATGAGTCTGTCCCCGTTGAGCGTTGAAAGGTATGTAACCATTTGGCCCATTCACGAATCCATTTCTCTGATAAGAAAAATTAAGATAGTTTGAAGATTGGGTTCCGTTGATTCCACTGGCGATATGGTTAGACGTTGTGAAGTCAGCTGTAACACCATTGATATTAGGAACAGGGACTATTCCAGTGCCAGACGAAGGAATTCCATTCCATTCCACAGGCTGTGAACAATAAAAAAGATTGATTAAAAAAAACAACAAACAAATAATAAGCTGCTATTAACTTATCCACTAACTATGAAAATTCAAATAATACATAGATAAAGTTAAATTGTTAAGTTACACTGACCTAAATCTTATGAACAAAATAAAAACATTACGTATACTTAAAAAATAAGGTACAAAAATGAACATAATTTATCACAATAAAAATAAACTACCGTTGGATTCTGGATGACATTGCTATTAGGTTTAATATCTTGACTCCACTGATTGTTATCACTAGAGTTATATTGTGGTAATGATGCCATTGACTGATCATTTGTATCTGACATTTTGACATTCGGAAATGAAACGTTCATTGCGAAAGCTCAAATGCGATTAACGTATTTACGAATATCGCCTTCGATTTTATACGTCACGGGATATTTATTCCCTAACTCGTCGGTAATTAGCAAACTAGTGAATGCTCGATCCCTAATTTGATGATTAAAGCCATTGTTATTTTACTTTCTTGAGAAATTAATTTTTAAATTAGGTATTTATTGCAGAAATTGATTAACATCGTATGTATTTAGAATATTTATGAATCATGCTATAATTGACCAGTACGATAATATGTATACATACCTACGTTATTTCTGACTTTTAAGTGTATTCCATGAACTAGCAAATATAAGCTAAAGAACAAAAATATTGTTTCTAATTGTTATTTTATATTGTTTTATGAATGTGAAAGATGCATAAGAGGTTTGCCATCATAGAGAGAATTGGCGCGCCATTCTTTCAATCAACCTCTGTAGGAATAGTCTATTATAATTATAAACGTGATAGACTAATCTGTACTAATATAATAAAGCTACAGTTTTTTATTTGATGATTTTTGGTTTTTAGTTTAAACGCGCTAAACTCTGGAACTGCCATTCGGATTCGCCGTTGTAGAGAGTTTGCCGAATAAATTTAATACGGGTGAAATCGTGGGGCACACCATTATAATGTGCCAAGCTATGTATTATTAGAAAGAGAAACGGAAGATATCGCTGCAATAAAAGCCTTGCATTTATTAAATAATCATTAGTACCTATACAAAACAGTTTATTTAAAAATAACAAAACTTACAGGATTGTCATTATTTAACCTGGCGATCGAAGAGAAGATTTGAAAATGAACTGAGAATCGTGTAACAGAAATTTTTATACATACTATAATCACTAATGTAATGAATAATTAAATGTAATAAGTTTATTTGTGGGAACACTAACTACGCTGTACCTAATAATGTCTCATTTACTAATTTTGATGAAATAAAATCTAATTTGTGGTCTAAAAATAATTTTGCAACTTAAAGGTTTTGAAGTAATGATAGCTCAGTGGTAGCGTATACGGATATCTCGTCGATCGACATGAGTTCGAATGCCTGCAATGAGTCTGAGCTTTCGGTAAAAGAAAACATAGTAATGAGACCATACCATGGTTGCAGGGCATTTTCTAACGCTCGCCTGGCTAGCAACCACCCTCAAGTTGGGTATGTTCCAGCAGATGTACTTGAGAGCAAATATTCACTAGGCTTAGCGTGTTACCATCTTGGACTATACATCGTCAGTTAACATCAGGTGATATTGTTGCTAAACGCGAACACCTAAGAAGATTAAATGAATTTGCCAATTGCGTATAGGGGCAACGCTTTAAGTAATTTATCAATGGAATTTGTACGAAATTACTTCGCTAAGTACATTTTATAAGTTGGTGGACTATTACTCGGTAACTTTTTAAATTAGCATTTTAAAGCTTAATATTTCACACACGGATCTCTTAATCAAAAAATAGTATTTATACATTTTTAAACGACCTATCCAACGACATTCTACGATTATAATTTTATTTTACCTTTTTGTTGGCGTGATTAATATGTATACCCATACCAAATTACAGCTTTCTGTGAGCTAAGCCACGGACAGACAGACAGACATGGTGAAACTACAAGGATTCCTTGTTGACTTGAGAACTCTAAAAAGGTGTAACCAAAGAAATATAAATTTGTTATAAATAACAAATATAACAGGCATCTAAGTATTTGACAATCATAGATTCTATTTTACTATAATATGAAGATGTTTCCTGTTAGTACTAAAATAATTTGCAGGCAGATTTGGGATAATATTTCGTACTAAGCTCCCAATCTAATACTGAGGTTGACTGACAAAATAACAGAAATCACAGATTCAACCCCGGGTCTATTTAAATATTTGCATATTTTTTTAATACATGCCCGATGATAAATAGACCATCCACCAGTGGGCCTGATGGTCGATCATAGTTTTTACACTTTTCAGCCAAATAATCAGGTATCAAAAGGGCTAAGAAAAAGAAACACATAATATAAACGCTATAACTTATCTTCTATCTATACATATTAAAAAGTCCCCTACCACCTCTGTCTATCTGTCTGAACGCGATAAAATCAAAAACTACCCAATGGATTTTCATACGTACGTACATTCATCAATGGACGAAATGATTCATGAGGAAAGTTTAGGTGTATAATTTATTACAGTTTTGTGTAAGTTGACCGAAATATGACTATGATTGTTGAAAATGTCGGGAAAAATTATGCCGACTGGGAGCTTTACCGGCGGGCAACGTGTAAACCAATAGTACCAACCAATGTATTTTACTGTTATCCGTGAAAAGCCGGAGCGGGTTGCTAGTTTAAAATAATTAAAAACGAAAATGTTATTTAGATGAGATATAAATATAAAAAATAACATTTATGATAAACTGCGCATCTTAAAGTCTGTTTATTTAAAAACTAATTAAATAACAAACAGTAACGGTATGTGAGATTAAACATCTAAGTAAATGTTTACTTTTGAGAAACAAACATTCTTGTTGATTACCCTTTTGTTTAATCTTTCCTATATCTATGCATCATATTACCTACTTACTACATTTACTATTTTTTTAAAGGAATATACATTTTGTTAAGCGTTGTAATGAGCATCAATCTACGAGCTAGATAATATTTTTATTCAAAGTTGTTTGTGAAGAAGTTAATTGTACATATTTTATTGGACATGAATTAATAAACATGAATTTATTGGAAATTATACAATATTTATAGTCAAATGGAGGCCCTATTTTAAATATATATATAGCGCCATCTAGTATTTTATTAAAGAAACAAATGTATGGCGTAGGAGGCTTACAGTACAGTTGTTAAGTTGCTTTAGTTTGAAACCCGTTGAGCTCTTTTGTTAACTAAAGTATATTATTATCGGGATTTTATTTATATGACGTTTAAAAATGTACTGACTTGATTTACATTGTGCTATAATGATTTTATTAAATTTTTATCAAACCTATTTAGTATAAAAATAATCTCTTTCAGAAATGTCGTAACATTACAACAGCCTAAAGATGGCGCGATTAGTTGAGTAGAAGTATATTATAATAAACTGTATTAATAATTCATATCAAAATTTATAACGACAGTTAAATTATACCTAATTTATTAGTATAAATAAAGAAGAATACAATGCATCATAATCTTCTTCCTGGGCTTAAATATTAACTATTTGGTATTTTTTTAAATATACAGTAGTGTATATTATAACTGCGTAGCGTTATACGCATACGTTTAATACATACCTACTTACTTTTTCGCAGTTACTCCATACAATAATATTAAAATCGCAATAATACAGTTGACGAATGTAGAATATTATACCAAAGTACTTTTACTACGCCCGATGTCTGAGTTTGCTTATATTGAATAAACGTGAGTTGAATAGAAGAATAGGGTTGTCGCATATGATTGTATATAACCACTTAACTGTCATGTCAGTTGTAATTATATAAATAAATGTATACTAGAATCCTGTGTTAGTGTTTTTAATTGTTTCCAAAACTACTATGCAGTAAAACCTTATTAAAAATCTTTCCAATTTAGTAAAATTATAAAGACAAATTAACAAAATAAATAAACATTTAAAAATACATAATTATTTATAGTAACATCTAAAGTAATTACAAACAAGATTACACATTTGAATAGTATTTAAAACAGAATACTAAAAACATAACAGTTAAGAGGCGGAGCTTGTATTTCGATAAATGAAAGAAAGTCATACAACTGTCAATCACTTTCCAAAGAGGAGGGGATAATCCGTGCAGCGAATAAAGGGAGCCTGGCTTATCTACCTAAACATACCAAAACACCATTGTGTATTATTATTTTGCAGTTATAAGTTGTATGATTACTGCTAATCACTTTGTTTACGGCTTACTGATAACAATAGTTGTTTACAAACATGTTATGAAATTAATAAAAAAAAATGTAGCATTCAAACATTATTGAGAAGCAAATATTTTGCAATTTTATTATTGTTTAAATAGTTTTTATGTATCTTTGTAGAACATGATTCGTAAATGGTTACAATTTAGATATTTAGTCTTAGGGATATTTTGCTTGAGAATCAATTAACTCGACCATAATGCGGGAGATCTATTACTGTTTGTGTGCATAAAATATTTCAAAATTTAAAGCTATCCGTGGTCAATTATCATAAACATAGTAAGCAGATTTATCCTTATTTTTGTTGATTCTTAGGCAATGCAAACTGTGTTTAAGTAATCAATATTAACGCTTTGTTAAACCTATAGGGTAAAGGAATTTACTACACAGGGATTTTTAGACTTTTAAATGCTTATGCATGCGTAAAAATAAAGTTTCAGTATACTTCTTACTTATAGTGAGCTATTACCAATGTTAAAGTGTAAATTAAAATTAAAAAAGACGTGTAAAAACTTTGTAAGTGAAAATAGGAAATAATATTTAAAGAAATACATTAATAAAAAACTGATATGTGTGATTATAGAAAACTAAATGTTAAATATAAAGAGAAACTGAATTGTAGATAAGTTTGCAGCAACCCTAGTATCCAACCACCGCGGAAGATCATCAATCATCGCGGCAAGACAATCACAACCGGTGGCACATCTGCCGCGTTCGTCGCCGCGTCACACCGCCGCGCGCTGTGACCGGCCTAGCATAAGCACCACTGCGGCGTTTATACTGCTAACCTTACACACAAGTTATTTTTATTTATTCAAGTGGTAATATGCTGACTCGAAGCCTATTCGATGCTCTTACATGCCATTAACAACAGGATATACAACTATACGAAATGTTTAGTTTTTAATTTTGCTTTTTTTTTTAATTTTTATTAAGCCTATTTTACTTTCAACTATTTATGTTTCAGACAAACATCTTTCTTTCTTAATATAAGAATAGTAAGATTACAGGAAATTAAATCTCGTAAATATCCTACTCGCAACGTATTGGCGATTTCAAAAGCTAAGAAATCTACAGTTTTTTATTTTTCCCAATACATTAAAGTACTTCCTCAAGGCGTTTTCCTTTACCGTCAGCCGTTGGTGTCACTAATTATATCTAAATTTTAAAAAGTTGTGAATTCTGAAAAAAAAATTGTTTCACGCTGGGGCTTCGAATCTTCGGACACGTTCCATTGGCCAACCCTTAGGACAATACAAATAATAGCTGTAATTGTGTATAAATACCTAAACATTGCAGTAAGAGAAGTATCAGCTTTACAAATCGCCAACTGATGCTATAAAAACAATACCAATACATTTTAATTGTATAAAAAAGCTAGCTCGTTTTATTTGATCACGTGAATATTATTAATAATAATTATAAATAAAAATGAAGTGAATGCTAGGTGTGGCAGAAAAAAAAACTTGGTAGTAGAATAAATGCAGTAGAAATGAGAGCGCTAAGAAGTATTTTAGAAGTGAAATTGAGTGACAGGATAGGAAATAGTGTGCTAAGAGAACGCTTAGATGGTTTGGGCGTGTAGAGAGGATGAATGATAGAGGAATGACTAGATAGATTTATGAGTGTGAATGGAAACGTTGGAAGAGGAAGGCCTAGACAAAAGTTCCTCTATCAAATCGGGGACGTTCTGAAGAAAGGTCAGGTCAAGAGTAGTCAAAGCCGACAAGCACGCATAAAAGATTGATGAATGTTGCAAAAGCGAAAGATGTATTTCAGGATCGTAGCGAGTGGAAGAACGTAGTCTCTGCCTACCTCGTTGGGAAAGAGGCGTGAATTATGAATGTATGTATAAATCAAAATATCTAACTAGATAAGCTATCGTCAAATAACTTCAAAAAGGTATTTTTTTACACGTAATACATGTTTATAGGATCAGGTTTTTTATTTGTGAATGTATAAAAAAATTGTGTTAGTGATCGTGTTGTTTATGGACGATCGGACCGATTGAGTTCATATTTACATAATATAGTTGATTTAACAAGACGATGGTTTATAACTATATTATGATCCGATCAATGGCACTGTGGTCGAGCCATAATCTACCGGAAAGGACATAATAACGTCTGCCAGAAAACTAGTGTACATATAAATGTTTATACAACCAATTTTTTACATCGTATGATAAAGTGATATAAAAATGAATAACGATTGTACCCATGCTAGTCCGCTTGAGAGATAGCATAGAGCTCGCTGAATTCCTTCCAGGACACGCACAAAGTACTTTAGTGTTTCTTTTGTTCTTTTGTCGTAATGATGACTTTACGTTTATAAAGATGTTCCATATTACAATATCTACTGTCATGAAAAACTAATATATATACTATAAGCACAAAGTAAGTACATGCATATAGATTTACCTACATGCCATCCTTCAAATTTGTTTACTATATGCTGTTACTGTTACTGTTACTGTTACTTTCATCAAATTCTGAGCTTATTTCAGCGATACTGTACCGTCCAGGAAGTGACTACCAGTCACCGTACTTATACCGGCTTGTAAACGGGGTATACAATCCGGACTTTCGCTACGTATATGGTAGTCGTAATATGATGAAGTGGGAAGTGAATATTAATTTACTTTATTAAGCAGTACTTTTATTTTCGTTAATCACTTTGATTTAAATTCTTTAAACGTTAGTATAATTATGTAGAAGGCCACAACGAGAAGGCGAAGGTGTGAACTAACAGAAAAAACATTAATATATAATTGTACATCAAGACCTTGCTTAGGTATAAGTGCTTAGTAGTAAACTGCTATCTTGCTTTTAGTACGTGAAGCATAATATATATATACGTCTTTTTATCTATTCTGTCTATACATGTAATTTTATTGCCAAATTTCCTGATAGAAATCGTTTATTAATAAATTACCTAGAAAGATATAAAATATTCATAGAAATAGAAACACTTTCATGTCTCATTTTCAAAATATGTATAAATTAACAATTCTCAAAAATAAGGAAGTGCGTACGAGGCCCGTAAGAATCTTTATGTACTGCGATAATCGCATTCTAAACATACCTAATACACATCCAAGGTAAATAGAACACGTTTAAATTATTATTATCAATATATCCTTTTTTCAATAATTTTGTCATTAAGCGTTAATTAAGTCTAATTTGATCACGGATTTGCCATAACAGGTTTATTAGAAGCATATTTTAGAAAATCAATTAAAGAGATTTAGTCTGACATAGAAATATATTATTATCCAACCCTATCGTATAAATTTTAATCTAAAGTTACAAGGTACCTTGTTATATTCTCGTAAAAAATCACTTTCCATATTTCACTAGTGGGAAATTGTAATATCGCGGCGTGCGCAGCTCGTCTTAATAAACATTTTTTTCGTCGCATGAAAATGACATTTTGGCGTCACGTGTGACATTGATGAAAAAATATAAAAGAAATGACGGGATCGACGTTCATACGGGGACCCACGCGATCCACTGTGTACCTCTATCATACTGCTGGTTTAATACTGTTCGTATGTTTGTCAAACTTAAACGCGTAAAGGGTTTTTTATATCAAAAAGTTATAATAGAGTGTAATGTAAATAATTGTAATTGTAAATAATAATAAACTTAAATAAATAAAAAACATTACAACAGTAACAAATACTTATACTAACGAATAAAAAAATTAAAGAAACCGTCAAAGGAAAAATAATTACCATTTATGTGTAATACCTAGGTAATTTCTTAATTTCTTGTGTAGAATCTAATGTATGTTTCGACCAATGATTTTTGGTGAAACATACATCGATTATATATTATTATAGGAGCGTGCTTGGCAGATCATAAAACAAATAAAATCATCCATATTATACCAGACACTCATCCCTCATGATATCAATAAGGGTGGGTGAGTTTAATAAAACAAAGGACAACAATATGTCGACAGAGCGCGGTGCGACGTCACCAGCGCGGCTCGATCGCGCGTCTGTCAAATAATGATGCTCATTTGTCAAACGCAATCGAGCCCTGAGGTTTACGAGATGTGATAGGCTTTATTACGGGACACAAATGTACTGAAATGTAGTCTATTATGTTTTCTTTTTATCCTTCGCACAGTTTTACATGAATATTTTTAAACATTACACTAATATATCTCTTGATATACAAAGAAACTATATACACTTAGATCACTAATAACTACCTACTAAAGCCTATAGGGTACTTCCAAGCTACATACAGTTTTGCCTCCTTATTGGGACTACAATTGATAACCTTTGTATTTTACGTAAACTTTACGTTAAGTTTTTACACTTCTGTGAACATATTAAACATATTCATAACATAACACATTTACATATTAGCCTAGCAGATGATCCTGTAAAGGTTGATAGCGATCGGACAACAAAAAAAAAATTCTGGCCCACAGCAACGCGTGGTTGGGTTACTTATACGTTATACAAGAATATTTCTTCATCAGCTATTTGTATTGTTTTTCTATTATCTTATATTTAAAGATTTTGGCAGCGTATTCCAAAAAAGCGTGCTGACAGTAACTTTTTCTCGAGTTGATTTTCTATTATCATCATTGCAATTTGTTACATAATAATAAATACTGTCTAAAACATTTTTGGAAAATACATCAATAAAATTAAAAAAAAACTACCTAAGTTGGATAAGTGTTTCTTGAGTTATAAGTGCACTAACAGGCAAACAGATGGATAAACAGGGATTGGGGCATATAAGGAAAAACGGTACAATAATGTACGCTATGTAATGTAATCAGTACTGAACTCTCAGGACGCGAATTCTACTAGCTACTTGTCTGATTTTAATAGTTAAATCAATTTAAACTAAATACATTCTTATATAATACTTTTAATTTTTGATATCTAGGTATGTCTTTTAATGAAACGTTTCTACAGACTCAAATATAATTCTCCACACGAGTCGAATTCATTATGGAATCGAATCGTAAGTCTAGTATTACCGATCGAAGAGATACCACAAAGCCGGATCGAGCGACAAAAGGAAACAGGAGCCCGAGGCGAAATCTCGCACGCCATAAATCATATACCGTCGCGGAAACAACCCTGCCGCGAATCTCAAACGTTCAAGGGGATAATTTTAAAGTTTGTTTTGTTGCATTAGGCTTTGCTGTTTATGAACATACTTTCGCCCCTTAGTAGATTACCCCTATTATAGCTTTTTATGGTTTTCGAAAGGAAAATAGTCCGGAATCTTTCTATAATGTCCAGCTGATGTAAAATTTTAACATCTTTTGCCCATCAAATAGAAAATGTACTAAACCTAAATAAAGTAACAAACACTCGGAAACAACGATGTTTAATTAATCTGAGAGAATTTACAAAAATTTCAAAGAATACAGAAAAGAGTTGCTTATTCAGAATACAACGTAATGATAAATAGATAGTTCATATCAAATGATACAAAGAACAAAATTTAAATTACAGCTTGTTTAAAGGAAATGTTTGTAAAAACCATTATATAAAACCCTGTAAATAAATATTTCATAAAATTAGTTAATTTGCATTACAATGCACAATATAGGTATAAAAAACTGATTTCGATCAATTACATTTATTAATTATCAATTATATTTAAGTGATATAATTAATCACCACTGATTTTAAAGAAATGTAATCATAGGATATTTAATTATTATAGAATGCAAATTGTGATTATATAATTATACAATTTACGAGAAATTGGAATATTAGTGTAATTACGAGTAAAACGATTACTCAAATGTTGTAAAATTTTGTGTGTCAATTACATTCAATATAACATAGACACTTATTAATATAATTATAATAATTAAGAATGACCAGTAAATTAAAATTCAGTATTTATACACATTCATAATATTTTTCCATATGTTAATAAGCAAAGAAGTTCTTTTTTATCGTTATAGGTTTCTGGCGTAGTGGCCACAATCTCACCTGATGTTAAGTGACGTTGTGGCCCAAGATGATAACACGCTAAACCTAGTGGAAGACTGGCTCTCAAGTGCAGCTGTCGGAACACACCTATTGGTGCTTGGCGACAGATTTTCAATTTGAGGGTGATAGCTGGCAAGGCGGGCATTAGAAAAAGCCCTACCACCATACTATGGTTTCCTTCACCGAAAGCTCAGGCTCATTGCAGGGATTTGAACATACGTCTATATAACTTGCGCCAAGCTTTATAGCCGGTCTGCACACTGACGAGTCCGAACTTTTAAGTCAAATAAATAATAATACTAAGAATGCCATGTGTTATCTTGTTTTTAGATAATCCTTACCTTTTATAATTGATATTAAATATAAATCATTAAAACATCTGTAATAATTGTACATAATTGTATATATATTTTTTTGTTTTTGGGCAGCCTAACGCGCTTGTGTTCACAGCGGTCATGTAATTTGGAGCGAGGTGTAGGTACCTACAATAACGTCCATGTTAATTAATATGTAACATGCATTATATAGTAAAGAATTAAAAACAATTTACATCCTAACAGAACTTCAGTCCGTATTAGCCTATTCTTGTATTCATTTTACAGCCATTGATTTAGTACCATGTTAAAGTTATACCGCTATAACAAACCGATAAAATTTACTGCATCATTTATACTATAAAGAGATGATAAAACCCATATTTGGTTTACAATTTTACCGCATTATTAGTTTAATTTTATAATATTACATTAAGCATTATATATACTATATTGAAGCAATGATGTTTCAGTGGTATCGTGTACGGACATCACGTCAATTGACGTGAGTTCGAATCCCTGCAATGAGCCTGAACTTTCGGTGGAGAAAAACATCGCGAGGAAGCCATAGCATGGTGGTAGGGTTTTTCTAATGCCCGCCAAACTGCACTTGAGAGCCAGTCTTAGCGTGTTATCATCTTGAGCTACATCGTCACTTAACATGAGGCCACTACGCCAAAAATACATTTTTTTTAGTATAACGGCAAAGTGACGTTACTGTGCCTGATGGTGAGCGTAATACAATTCAAACACAACGGCGATCAACGAGAAATCGAAATCCATCGACGGTCGCCGCTGACATTTTTTTATATCACAAAGGTAACCAAGCATACGACCCGCCTGATGGTAAGCAGCTACCGTAGCCTATGGACGCTTGAATGCCTTGAACCCTCCTATCTCAAAGATCTCTAAAAACCCTACTCACCGCAGGAATACAACACAAGGTTCTCTTCAAGGTATCTTCTGTAGGGTGGACATCACAGGGTCGTTGAAAACTCCAAAGAATTTTTTTTTATCCTTGTAGGTTTGGGATAGTAGCCACAATCTCCCCTGATCTTAAGTTACGAGCGGCCCAAGATAGGCACGCTAAACCAAGTGGAAGACTGGCTCTCAAGTGCAGCTGCCGGAACACACCTAAAGGTGCTTGGCGGCAGATTTTCAACTTGAGGGTGGTAGCTAGCCAGGCGGGCATTAGAAAATGCCCTACCACTATGCTATGGTTTCCTCACGATGTTTTCCTTCACCGAAAGCTCAGGCTCATTGTAGGGATTCGAACTCACGTTAGTTGACGCGATGTCCGTACACGATACCACTGAGACATCATTGCTAATTGTCAAATTTCTCGGTACCCTACCTCTCCTTAGATTCCTTAAAGATGTTTAAAGTATTACATTATAATTTAAATAGTACATATATTTTTAAACTAAGTAAATAATTAATTAAACAGCAAAATGTTAAATTTTAAGTCAATATAGCAACGGTTATAGTTAGATAAACAGAAAAATGACAGTGCGTAAATATATATTGTGCACTTGGAAGCTACCAATATGAAGTTTTAAATCTATTTTCGCGTAATGATTTCCAGTATATTACTGCAAATGCGGTTGAAAATCCCGTTTCTAGGCTTGGCGTTTCCCCATCGTGAACATATTATCTTCTTATTTTTTTTTAAGTTTTTGACGGATTTGTGAAGAAGCAGGTACCCTGTATATTATTATTGATTAAGTACACATTACATCATGTAAAACTATGACTGACAGAAACTTACCATTATTTATCAATGAAACTCTCGTATAATATTCATCAAGCAATTGCTAAGTGTAACACACTATAAAAACATCTCTCTAGATATCTGATGTCGATGATTAGTATCCTTGTAAACCGTCGGGCGTTGAGAGCTCTTTGATAAATAGTCAAACGTTGGCGATAGGCCAACCTCGCGGAATAATCAAATTTTGTACTCCACGGTGGCTCTGAAACTCTCATGCAGCTACTACCGTGTCTTTTATGGATTTCATTCCCCCTAACAAGATGCTCGAGGGTTACGTTGCGGTTGCTTGAATTAAATTGTCGTTGATAAAGTTCCTTGCCATTTTTTCTTTATTGAACTATCGTATATGGGAAAACAAAGTATTATTATTAAACTGCTTATGCGATTAAAATATAACGCCAGTAGATACTCGCGTGATTGCATTTTCAATTGAAATCAATCTTATAAGTATTTTTTTAAGATCCCTTGCTTTTTCACATAATATTCCGATAACATGTCACATTTTTTGTATTGTACTACTTAAGAAATTTATTTTAATATTAATTTTTTTATTTGTACAATATACCTCGGCTATGAAAAAAAGTAGACATTCCATTTAGAATAATTATTTATTGGATACAATCTATTTTGAACGCAAGAGCATTAGTCCGTGTCAAAAGTAAACTTATTAGACATACATGTCAATAGTGACGATGTGTTTATTCCCACACAGAAGTTCACTGAGCCGGTGTTCAGGGCTAACAATCTTTATAAATAAAGCAAGCCCATTGCCTATTCATGACCGGGCAGAATTCGACCCCCCTCCCCGCTGTCAGTTCACCCCCGTATCAAACAAGCCCCTTCATGTCAAATACTCCGAGCCCCGCGTCTGTCAAACTCTTCGCCAGCGTTTGACAGGGATCCTCCCTCGCCAGCGGGGAGGTGAGTGCCTCCTTTTGCTGTTATAAATCAATCAATATGCATGCTTATTCGTAAATGAATAAAGTTGTGAATCGCATGCTGAAACCTGTTCCACCCGCGCTAGCACGAGTCTAGGTGCAGGCGCCACGTCGAATGATGGATGACGTCAGGGAAGGTCGGCAGCATCACGCGTCATTCATGTGTACACAGGCGTAAGGGATACGTTTTTCGCGTGACGATATAATATCGGTGATATGCAAATTTGCTGTCGCTCTCTCGTCTAATTTTACAATATCAAGACAATACTTTAGTGCAACTTAAAATACTGCAAACAAATAAACTTTATCTGTTTATCAACTTTTAACTAGTTTTAAATTCTTTTTAGTGTCATTTGAATAAAGTTTTCTTTATATTAATAAATTTTATTACGTATCTACAAGTGTACGCAATTTTTTATTTGTCCCACATTTGTAGCTGTCATTTTAATATGTAGTTTAGAATAGGACAAGACTGACTTTATATGACATCAAACTCTTACATAAAATAAAGATTTAAAAAAACTTTTATTACAATACAATGCTGATCTATAAACTAAGGGTGCAATTACTCGACGTTTAAAATAATGTGTTAATATTTACACTTCACACTTTTACATTTGAAACTAAAATATTGAAAATTTCACTAAAACAATCTGATAATCATTATTTTTAATACATTTTATATAATGATAACGTCAAATCTGAACAGAATTATTTTTCGACGTGTCGAGTTTCCCCTACACAAGACTGCTTGTTTCTCTAATGTATACTTTATGAAAATTAAATATTTCACTCGCAGAAGCTTTGAGATGTTCCACGGAGCGGGGATTACAACAAATTTGCATTATTTAATGGATACTCGGCGTGAGGATTTGTCACGAACTCTACTTGTTTAGATCATGCCGCATCTCGGTTCTATTTTGATTGATTGTGGAGCAAAACCTCGATAATATTATTCTAAAAACATTTTAATAAAAGTTATAAAAAACATTTTACTTTTTGTTTAAAGGTTTTAATAGTTATTTTATATGTTGAGAAGTTTAATATTTTGTATTTAAATTGCTAGACCAACTTTTAGAGTGTAAACAGTTCGGCATACCACATTTTTCCCTTCTTTATTTTATCATGAATAAAACAACAGATTTCTACTTCCGCCGGGTAACTTCTCCCTCCCACCTTCGATTTATTCGTCGGATAAAGAAAACTTCTTTTAAAAATGTAGGTAAATTTCCGTTTAATATTTTCCGTCTGTTAGCTATCTCGCGGTATTGTGTTCAAATTATGTGCATCCAAAATTTTGTTCTTGTTTCTCTAAAAGTGACGTACAAGTAAAGTGAACAAATTAACCTTTTTTTTCCAGTAAAAGTATGAAACCGTTAACAAAAGGTCTTCTAAATATGTAGTCATAAGCCTTAATAGAGCTTGCGTCTGTTAGAAGATATTAAAACTGAAAGCGATATCATAGAAACACATTTTAGAGCTCATTTGATATTCGGTTCCAGGTACTTTGTATCTAAAACCATCACTAAAGTTTATAATGTAATAGTTATTACATTAGAACAACCCAGACGTTTGTAAACTATTCCTTAATTTACTCCCCTTTTTTCTAGTATTGTTATCCGAATTGTTACCGAGGTCCATTTTATAAAATACGATCTATATTTATTTACTTTCTACTCTTTTATTGGCTTAACCCAGAATATGCTAAAATATTCTCAACTCTACAATGCCTTCTCAATTTGTCTTAGCATCTTCTAGGTTATCAATATTGACCATCTTATTAATTTCAGACAAATTAATATCGAGATAACATTATTTAGAAAAACAATCACGTATAGACTTTATTCATTATAAAATAAATAGTTACGATAATAATAAGAATATATATTTTATGATTCTATTTAGATATGGTGTTGCAAATACTGAATCGTCATGGTATGATTCGCGGAGTAACGTTACATTTACAATTCTAATGTCTGTCAAACTCGTAGCTATATCTATAAAATATCCATAGAAAATAATAAGATAAATTTTCTCGACAAAATATGTTATATTATTATGCAATCAACCATACATAATAGAAAAATTTAGTTAGATAAATTGTTCAATAGAGTGGTATACTCTATGAAATACATTAGATAATTATTTTATATACTTACAATTGAAAAGGTTATCTAAATGTATATATTTAAAAATTGTAATTTATTTATATATTTTAATTACTTTAGAATAACAAGTGAATACATAAATTTTAATCCAGAAAGATAACGACGAAAATAAAGAGAAACGATTCATTAATATACAAGGATTTGAAATGTAGAGGTTTTCCATTTCAAGTAATCTGTCTTTAGTATCTATTATGTATACAAAGCAATATATCTTGCGTATATCAAATAATGTGAACGACACATTTTGTTATATAGAGATCGGACAATTTAAATTTAAATCTTAGAGAAACCGCTCCCCAATTTCCATTCCACTCCGTGATACTTTTATGTCCCGATATTTTAGGGTGAAGCAGTTCAACGAGTTACACTAACATTGTTTAACTGCAAACACATTTTTTTTTATTTTCTATAAATTTTATTAATCGTTGAAACAAAAAAAAAAGGTAAAGTTGAAACACTTATTGAATTTGTTAGTTCATTTGTCTTAGTTACATCAAGTTTATAAAAAATCATTCCATGTTTAAAATACATATTCATATAATCGATTTAAACCAAACCCACCACAATACATTAACCACGAAGAGCACAAAAGTAGAGTTTTTTATTTTATTTTTGCTTTTTTCTCTTTAGGGGATCATTTATATAAATATTCATGTTCGATATTAGCATGCGGGGCGGCAGATCGCGGTTAAGCCCTAGCAACTCTGAGCGGCATACGTCTGTCATTATTTCGTCATTTGGACGCAAAAACGGTGCGCACCTTCGCGCGGCCGTGTCTGATTCGCACACATGTAACGTTAAAAACACTAACGTGTATAGTTCTATGAATGTGTATTGGAAATTGAGTCTTATTATCGATCACCCCTATAAGGTATAGTATACGTAGTTGGTATTAACTGTAAACTATTTTCAGAATTTGTGAAGTTTGTGAATCCAATTGTTTAGTTATTTTAACCTAAATATACTATACAATACATGAGTATATTTTCATTTAGATGCCTAGTAAATGATCATAGAACATTGTATTAATCTTTATCTATATTTCTATATAAAAATTGCTAAGTGTGTGTCGCCAAGCGCATAGTTCTGTAGTTGCCCGTGACAATATGCAGACATAGAGAGAGGCTTTAAGTAATTTATCAATGGAATTTGTATTTTACTTCACCAAGTACATTTTATAAGTTGATTGTCAATTACTCCTTAACTTGTGAATTCTACTTACCTCTGATAGTTTTCCTTTTAACTTCATTATACTCTTATACCATTTTTCACATATCCAGAAACAACCATTTAAAAGCAGGGGGCACTTGACTCTAACAAAAATTAGCACTTTAAATCTTAATATTTCGCAAAGGAATCCCTGTATCGAAAAATAGTTATCGCAAACCCGTAATAATTTTAAACAACGATGACGATAATTGGTTTTAGATGGACGAGAACAAAAAGCATTCCCACTTTACGTGTAGGGGAAGTATCCTTAACAATTTTTTCCAGGATTTTATTTTACCACTTTGTCGGCGTGATTAATATGTATACCCATACCAAATTACAGCTTTCTAGTACTAAGAATCTCTGAGCTAAACCGCGGACAGACAGTTGTCCGAACTGACTATACTGTTAGCCTTAAGGGCCCTGGAGCCATTAGAGGCTTTGATAGGTCCACCGGGCTTGGCGGACAGACAGACGAATATTTTAGTATAACTTTAGTGAACAACGAAACTATAAGGGGTTCTTTTGAATTCGGAACCCTAAAAATGTATTTTAATATATATGGGATTGATAAACTTCGATATTGTTTGACCGATCATCATAAAAGTTGGTAGATTTAAGTGTTTTTTCGTGGAGATTGTTTTTATACTTCACGATAGGTGGCGTTGAGGTCGACTTATTGACTACTTGATGGGTCAGAACAACGTTATTAAATACTTTAAGAACAAAATTATTTAAATTCAATCTCTAAAGAGCAATTTCATTTTAATTTGAGAAACTAACAATATCGGTCCTGAAATGCCTATGTATATATTTTCAAATATAATAGAAATACAATATATTTTTCATACATTTTTAATAAGCTAAAATATAAAACATGTACGTAGGTACTTATACAAAAAGCAAGATGGTATAATAACTAAATAAAATATTATTAATATGAAACACCGAAAAATCTTATAGAATCTGAGTTATAAAAAAAACTCCACCGACGGAAAAAAGGGAAAGGAAATTATAATCCTTTCTTTAAAATGCAATGAGGTGGTTGTTAAAAACGTTTGCGGGGAAATTTAAAATGCGCTTGCCCTGGCAATTAGTGATTCTAGTGAAATTAAAACAATGAGGAGGCTGGGGCATTGTGGGTTAGGCACGCAACTCATTGTGGGGGATCGCAATGAATAGACCAGTAGGCTTTTAAATTTTAAACGCAGAAGAAAATGTGTTATAGACTCGTTTATTGCTATTGTGTTTTAATAAGGCGCTAGAGGCTTATGTTTGACTTATGTTAAATGTTTGAGGCAGAAAATAGGTTATTTAACCATATTGTTACAAATTTCATTAAAATCAAATAATATTATGAAGCATTTTATTTTCGATGATTTTCTCGTAGATGATTTTGTCTAAATTAAAGCACGGACCTGCGTATTCCACTTACCCTAGGCTTCAAATTAAACTGCTTATTTAATGATGATTTATAAAAGTTTATAATTAATTTGTTAGTTATAGTTTGTTTTGATCCTTCTGTTAGTTATTATCATTATAGAATTGTAAATTTTCTGTTATTATTAATATATTTTTTGTTTTTATTGTGCTACCCGAAGAGCTGTGTAAAGTGTGTACTACTATTAGTAACATACGCATCGAGTGGAAACACTACTTATCTAGAATTATAACACTTAATATTGTTTATGAATATTGATGTGTAACGTTGTTGGGGTATCAAATAAAATAAACTAATTATGTCTTAGCAAATTGATCTCCCGTATGTATAGTAAATTATGTAAACTCTTTCAGTAAATGTAAAAAGTCCATGCATAGAAATATATAAAGTGTGTAGAATAATATATTAGATTAGTTGTGGCCCCGGCTCTATTCACGTGGATTACACAATCTAAAATGAAAATTAACCTAAGTTATGTACTTTTTATAATATCAGCTATCTGCCAGTGAAAATCTTGTCATAATCAGTCCAACCATTTCGAAGATTAGCCGGAACAAACAGGCAGCTAACAATAAAAAAGTAGTTTTTTGTTATAAGTACCACATATACTTTCATATGCATTTAGTACAAAGCTGTTATTTTGACATTAAAACCAGATACTTCAATTTTATTATATGTATAGATAGATAAATATGTCCGGTTCACATTCCAATCGATACACCCTGCTAAATAACAAACAAGGAAATGGAGAAAGCATCGTCATCATAGATTTTGGCAGTGATAACTACCTGCAGGCATTCTTAACACGGCGGATGCTGCTGTTTCTTATATTGCAATGTACTTACTATCAGGCACTAATAACTTAAGTCATATAATTAATTTTATAACTATATGTGTCGACGCGACAAAAATGGACGACCTTCTCAAAAATATAAAATAGCGTATATTTTAGGGTGTCTGTTCAGTTCGAGCGTTATCAAAGCCAGCAACGTGTTTACGACCAATCAACGCGGAAGATAGCGTTTGTGATGTCACTTCCGATGCTTCACGTAGTTCGTCCAATACCGGAGTCTCTTTTAGCTTTATACGATAAATCGTACCGATTTTGAAGTGAATACGTCTTTAAATATTCTTCCACAGTGGTAGACAATTTAAAAAAATGATGAGAACACAATCGGGCATACAGTTTTGCATTGCAAATACATATATATCATCTACATCCAAAATTTAATTACATCACTCAATAGTTAGAGGATCAAACAGTTAATTACGCAGAATGAGGACTGTGACGCATGGCGCGCAGTGTAGGGGGAACCGAGACCATTTTTAGGTAGTTTCGCCGCGTTTTAGTTCAATCGGCAACTATTATCAAGATTGCGTATACAAAACGTTAGTAGGGAATTGTTAAAAATTAAGAAAACTTAATGTAATGTCAGCCTATACTCTTCGAAAAGCCTAATCAAAACATCTAAATCGTATACATTTGGAATGGGTTTCTCAATAGCAATCCAAAGGTACCAATAATACACCATAATAATTATGATAGAGTAAACTGAGTAAAGTGATTCTGGGAACGTAAAAAAATTTAAACGTCCACGCGGGTATGCATTCACGTAAAATACACGACCGTGTATCGCCGACACAGCCACACGCCGATTTTTTTTTATCGGGTTTACAACATCGACTACAGTAATCAATAAATATCTAGTGTACACCAAACATATTTACAACTTTCGTCACATACTATTTGAGGATAGACTAATTCACTCATAGAAAAAAAATTGGCCATATTAGCGAATCACTTACCAAACCAACGAAAACATTACTTAACAGAAGCAAAAATTCAACGATACAAAAAACTATAATTTGCCACGACATTTCGTAAATTGTAAATAGGTTTTAAGAAGGGTCTGTCGTCTTGTCCTCCAGTGTGTGATCAAGAGTATTCAAACTTTGTAAAGACTTCCTTTGACTAAAGTATTCATTATGTAGGTTACCAGCAAAATTTGCTTTCAGGTCTAAATAGTTACATAGACCAAATCAGTAAATGTAAAATAGATTAAGATCTACTACATTGTGGGTCTGTTGTAATCAATACTATAATTGTTGTTAGTGCAAATTTTGTTGGACTAAAAATACTTAAATACTTTTACTTGGTACCAAAAATCATCGAGCAAATCAATTGATTTAAAAAGAGAAGATACGGTCGTTCGAAGGTTCACCTGACACGTTTACAGTATAAAAAACCTAGCGTCATCTCTTAAAACTACTCTTAACTACGATGTGATCGGTGTGAGTTGACAAACCGACGTAACCCTACATGAGCGTGATATTTTTAGAAAGAAAAACTTTTATATTCCAGAAGTTAAATTTATTGTAATACATATAAATTAAAAATGCAATAAATAAAAACATAAACATCCATTGGATATAAAATATATTTCAGCACGTTGCTGTCTTATAACACGACTTCATGCTTGATTTCGAACGGGTAATCTTTAATTTAAATACGTATTTTTACTGCACTTATAGATTTCCTAACAAGTAAGTTAAAACATTTTAATTTGCTTTTAATAAACAATTAAAATTTTGTGTGTAATTTTTTGAAGTTATACTTCTTTTGGCGCATTTAGTTGAGGGTTAAATTGATAGCTGAATTGATAAAGAATGATAATAATGTGAATTCATTGTGTTCACATTTTTTAATTGTTTAAAAATAATTTAAGATTGTTATAATTAAACATTATTTTAATTTGGTTACGGATAAATTCATCACGTTGTTAGTTTGGATGGTATTTTTATAACAATTGTTATATCCTACCACCTTGAAAGTTTATAGTAAACCTTGAGGCCCGATGACTATGACCTAATGAAACACCTATGGGAGAGAGAGCCTTGATGTTTTTCATAAAACATTAATTTCTCTTAGAATATAATCAAATTCAAATGATAATGAAACAGACAGAAATACTACATGGATCCTAAATTAATACAACAAAATTTTCGAATTCAATATAGAATTCCAGATTATAATTTCGCACAATCATTACTTCAGCGTGTAATATTTCACGCGCGATACTCATAAATTTCTCATGCACAAATCGAGAGCTCGTTATCTTTGTCTCGGGTACACAGGGGCGAAGACAGCCCGCAGAGTGACGTTCAGTAACGTCATCATCTCACAGTCATCTCAATTGTCAAGAATTATTATGTTTTACCGTACAGTGAGGAAAATTTGTATTACCACGTAAATATCGGCTAAATACGTTATTGGTATGTGTTGATAGAATTTATTTCAGTTCAACCTTTTATCACAAGGACCGGCTTCCTCTACCAATACGTATTATTAAATAAAATAGTATTTAATACATGTCAGAAAATCGTATCGATGTGATCCGTACTAATTACTTAGCGTTCATACTATTGACTTTACTATTGACCCGCACTATTGACGGGGTGCGATAACAACAGGTATGCTCTGTGTTCGCTCATAGCAGAAAACGACCAACTTGAAGACATTCTCGCTCGAGCGGTTTGATAGTTAATAAGTCGATCACAATAAACACTGTTCTGAAGACCCGTCTCGCCGCCCATGTCGCTTAGTATTACACTTTAAAATTACTTCAATACGTAATCATTATGAACATTAAGGTCACTGCGTGCCTACGCACTACTTTTCGTATTTGAATATTATTTACATAGGTTATTTATATAGTTGTTGGTATTTTTAAACGTTAGGTTTTGTCGTCCTTCGGGCATCTGCCGTAACATATTACATACCTCTGTATTTTCCTGCAGGGAGAACATTTCTAATAGATATACGCTGTGCCCCACGGTTTCACCAGTGTTACTAGACAAACTCTCTACAGTGGCGCGCTGCCTTCGCGCCCGTGTAGCCCAGCCCTATCGTTGGTCCACTTCCTGTACTTGACTGCAGCTTGCCAGATTGCTTGACTTTCATAGTTTCTGCTCCGCTCCTTGGGGTTGCAACGTGCAGTTATATAGTCTGTAGTATTCCTGATGAATCTGGCTATCATATACAAAAAGAACTTTTGGAATCCTACTGTTAGTTCCCGAGATTAGTCCTTTTAAACAAACGATCAAACAAAAAAACTCCGATTTATTATATTATTATAGATATAAATAGATACATACTTACTATGAGATAAAAGTTTTTAATTTGTTTGGGTATGTATAGAAATTTACTTTTTTCTTTTCTATACTTAGTCTAATGTTATTTTCCTAAGCATATTACAGATCTGTCGGACAATAAGTTCAAGGTGTTCAATAACCTTAATGATAGTGATGTATGGAAATTTTTCCCTGTCAGTAAACCCCTAATATTATATAATAATTAACTGTAAACATTATTTACACAATTCTTTTTTTTTATCGACATGTTTTTCTCTATAACTGGTTTATATTCTAAATCAGTGGTTAGTATTTTAAAGTATAAAAGTGCCTTCGTAGGGTCTAAACTTTAATAAAGTACCCATTTTAGATTGTTTATATTATTTAATGGTTCTTTATATAACGGCCTTGTCAATTTATTTATGCACTTTAACATATAAAACATATCAATTATACAGATGAAACGTATCAAATGTTATCTCTGTCACATATCACTGTTTACATATGAAGTTATTATAGAAATCGGGTAATTTTGGGTAATGTTTTCACGGCTGAAATCACAACATGAAAACGAGTGCTCTTATTATAATAAAGACATTAAGATGATTGTTTTGATGGCAGACTATTACATAAATTATTCTGATATATATCTCCTTTTATTTAAACTAAAATTATAGCGAACGTTAGTTTATACAAGATTTTTATCGATAAAACCACTGTATCATTGTGAGATAATAATGGCGGATGACAACGTATTATTTGAGGTTATTCATTCTGTTCGATTCAAGCAATCTCAGCGGGATTCAGAATTTTCCCGAAAGGGATCCGTCCACAATTGGATTTTTGGTTACAAAACCGGAATAATACAATGGGGCATCGTGGTGAAAATCTCTGATTTGAATCATTTCGGCGAGGCTTAGGTGTGAATTGGGGCTGGAAGGTGTTATTCGACGTGTTTCGCCGACTCACGACCGGGCCCCGGGTCGGACTACGCTAGCTTGCCTCGGTTTATCCTGAGAACAAGACGTCCGTATTTTAATAGAACTCAGGTTTCTAAATATAACCACCAATGCGGACTGGTTAATATATTTTTTGAAATGTTTATCATAATTGTTATGATTTTTTTTTATAATAACACAAAATATAATACAAAATAAAAAAGATGATGAATGATGTATGTCAGGATCGTAGCAAGTGGAAGGACATGATCTCTGCCTACCCTGTTGGCAAAGAGGCGTGATTTAGGGATGTATGTATAATATAAACTAGCACCAGTATTTTGGATACTCGCATATTTTATTTTGACTTATCTCGTCATTGCTAATGATTACTTTTAAAAACATTGTTAAATACATTTATCATGTATAATTATTGTTTACAGTAAGTAGTACGGTAAAGATGTGACACTATGGTAAGCACAATACATTCCAAAATCAACGGTGATCACCGACAGATCTGCCATCCATTATGATCAGGCACAGTGCATGTTTGCCTTGCTACTATAAAAAGAAAAAGCATAACGCCCTGGATCTTTAGTTAGATCGAGACTTATTTGCAATTGCTGCAACAGTCCAGCTGCACTTTGGCACCCTTGGAAGTTCTTGCATTTCTTTCGTGGCTGAGTGCCTTAAGCGCTCGCCCCCAAGCACGGGTGAAGCTGCAAAAGCCGTTTGAGGCTTCAGGGCCCTTATGGCTAACTGTATAGTCAGTTCGAAAAAAAAAAGTCCTGGATCTTAAAAAATTACATTCCAGGTAACATTTTTGTTTAATTTCTTTTTTTAAATTTTTTTCCTTATACGAACGTTTAGGACTTTAAATTTATTTCAAGTTTGTATTATGCATAGTAGTAGGAAATTTTCTTATGCTTGTTTAGCTAGTAGCTCCAACTCTCAAATTATGAATCAATGGTCAATTTCCGGAGGCAGCACTTGAGAGTCAGTTCCATTTCTGAGCTTAACATATTACCATCATCGACTACATGATTACTTAACATTAAAGTTCAGTGGTAGTCTGTACGGACACTATGTTCATCGACGTGAGTTCGAATTCCTACAATGATCCTGAACTTTTAATGAAAGAAAATATCTTGATGAAATCATTGCATGGTGGTTGGGTCTAACGCCCGTTTGATTAGTTACATTGCTGAAGTTATGCACATATGATCCGGCAGATGCTCTTGGGAGCAATTTCCCCGACTAAAATTCAACTTCAAATTACCATTTTGGGCTAATACAAGGTTACTTAACATCTGGGATTGTGGCCATAACGCTAAAACCTATTAAGATTACATAAAAAACATCAACTAAAATTGTGGACAAACGTTAATCCATGAATAATCAAAAACATTGTATAAAATAAAATAAAGATTATGGGAATAACAAGTTTAAAACTAACTTAAGAAGGAAAGAGAACGTCTGATATAAGACAGTTTTCACTAACATTAGGTTTATCTTTTTCATACAAAAGCAGCTCTCAAGCGGCTTAATGTCGGCTTTATGGAGTAAAATACATCATTTTGATATGTCCATGTACCATATATTTATGTGTTTATTTATAAATTTAGTAAAATTTTTGTAGATACTGGATTTTTTTCCTATGTTATCACTTGTGAATACGGTAAAACGCAAAATCTATAAAATATCAATTAAAAACTTAAAAGTTTGTCTTATTTTATAGTCCTACTAATATTATAAACTATCTGTGCCCGTGGCTCCGCTCGCGTGGACTACGTAATGCCGTCGGTCGATGGCAAGCGGCCATCGCGCTGCCCCCGCTCAAAATAGGGAAGAAAGATATATATTATACATATAATATCGCCGACATTATTGTAGGTCTTTTTTAGATCTACAATTATGTAATACATCAATTGACTATATCTCTTATGGTTTACTTAGCGTATGCCATTTAAGTACCCCCAATGCATATTTTTTTCCGAAATGATTCACCATTTTCGCCTCTGCTTATTTTGTTCGTAACTTTATGTAACAAAATATATCCTATAACCTGGCCAGATATCATCATAACTATGAATTAAAATAAAAAAAACATGTGAATCTGATAAGTAGTTTTCGCGGAATAGAACATCAACGAACAGACAAAAAGAGAGACGTTGAGTTTAATACTATGTATAGATGGTACCTATATAGAATATAGATATCGATGTGAAAGTTTCTATGCGTGATTGTTTGTTACTTTCACACGCAAAAACAACGGAACAGATAACAGATAGTTTAGACATAACCTGGATTAAAGCAGGATACTTTTTATCCCGGTAAAAACCTTAAGGTAAAGGTAAAGTAAGGTAAAGTACCTGCATACGAAGTCGCAGGCAGAAGCTAGTATATACAATATATGAAATACAAAAAACATTAAATAAATCTTTGAACTCATAGATACCTACACCATTATTGTTCCAATCTGACTTGGTATAGTGTAATACTGAGGCGGCGATGGTCAAAGCAAGGCGTGACCTCAAAGGCGTGGGAGAGTGCCATAGTACCGCCCGTGTGAGATTCTCACCCCTCCCGCACCTCAGCTGACCTCAAGTCCCCCCCCTTAAATTCCCTACTACTGAGCATCTGAATGTATTTCACAACTCACAATTTGAAAAGACATAACTAAGGTATTTGCAATTATTCACTTTTCAAAATTTTGTGATAGGTACAATAGGTACATGTGGCTGCTGTTTTGGAATTTATTCCAACTATATCTCAATATCCACGAAAACTGTTAACCTATATAAGTCCACTTATTGCTACTAATTATTTATTATCAAAACTATTTAAAAATAAATGAAAAAGTACATTACATCGGAGATGTTATGTAAATACGGTCCATGGAAAATCAAATAGAAGTATAAATTTAACTACAATAATTCAAGAGATCGAAAGATCATCTCAAGTTAAGAAAAAATCCCTACTGAAATTATTATGTTCTTGGAAATTGATGTCACATAATATGAGATTCCCAATCTGTAATACCTTTTAACCGATCAACATGAAAGTTGTTATATCTAAGGCCTCTAACAGACTAGCATCTGTCCAGCGTGCGCGTTCGTACAACCTTTGATCAGCGCTGACGCAGCATGCGCGCGGCGTTCGCGTCGTTCGTGTCGCGTTATTTTCCCTAACAATAAGTCACGTCGATTTGCGTTGCGCGTCTGCATAATGTAGCGCTCGCGTCTCGTACACGGTACAGGCCGCGTGCGCGTCACCGTTTTACAAAGGTTGGACGAACGAGCACGCTCGACAGACACTAGTGCTATAGCGGCCTAAGTGGTTTTTCGTGGATAAGTATTTTATGCTATTCCTGAATTAAATTGATGGAGCTGTGGTGAAGTTATTTACTAGGTACTGGAAAGGGCAAACACAGTTTGCGAGGCGAGCTAGTACGTTATAAAGTAATAAAAATTAAAAACAAACAAACACGTCTTAAAATACAGAATATTTATGGATTATAATTCTGTTATAAATGGTTATGTTAATGTGAACAGCGTGCTTTACCAATTTTACCTAAGGTCAGGTGATGCAATCACATTTCATTTTTTATTTACATAAATCTTTCTTGTCTGCCATACCCACTAATATAACTTCTAATAAACGACTTTGTCATAATGAGGCAGGCCTGGGACCAATAAAAGTTAACATTAACAAACTTACCTAAACTAACGCCTTTATATTGTTTTAACTTTAAACCGAATTAGTTTTAAATAATTAAATAAAACTTTAAAAATATTAGTGACATTATTATTAAGCTAATAAACTCATATGTTTATGTTAAGTAATAACATATATTCTTATAGGTACCTAATTATAATGCAAACTAGTAAATATCTCACTTCTGTGAAAAACTCTCTTGTCGAAGGAAGGCAAGCACCAATACTGCCATGTCAAAACCCAAAAAACCTATGCCTACAATCTTTTCCTTCAACGTAACCTACATGTAGTTAAATATTAACGAATGCCGAACAATTTGTTGTTACCTATTATCAAGTTCGAACTAAAGGCTATTCAAACAATATTGCACAGACTTAAGTATTCGACCAGTACTATTTCATTTCGCTTATATTATTATTACTTATATTATTACTTAACGGCTTATATTATTCTACTAGCTGTGCCCGTGGCTCCGCTCGCGTGGACTACACAATACCCTCGGTTGAGCATACGCGCGAATCGCGTAAATAACACGGCAATCGCCCATACTTATTTTAAAGGCAAAAATGATTATTGTCGGTGATCCTTAGAAGATAGACATATAATATGTGTGACTTTTTTGTACGTCTTTTTATGATCTAAAATTATACATACATACATAAATCACGCCTCTTTCCCAACGGGGTAGGCAGAGACCACGTCCTTCCACTTGCTACGATCCTGACATACAACTATCGCTTCCTCAACATTCATCAATCTTTTCATGCATGCTCGTCGGTTTAGAGTACTCTGGACCTGACCTTTCTTCAAAACGTCCCCGATTTGATCGTGGAACGTTCGTCTAGGCCTTCCTCTTCCAACGTTCTCAATTACACTCATCTTATAAATCTGTCTAGTCAATCTTCTTTCATTCATCCTCTCTACATGCCCTTTAAGCATCCCTTTCTCGATCCGTGTCACTACATCTTCTTTCACACCACAACTTCTCTTATTACACTATTTCTTATCCTGTCACTCAATTTCACTCCTATCATACTTCTTAGCGCTCTCATTTCTACTGCATTTATTCTACTTTCATGTTTTTTCTGCCACACCCAGCTTTCAATTCCGTACATGAGTGTTGGAACTAACGCTGCTCCATGTACAGCCAGATAAGCTTTTCTAGAAATTTATTGGTTGTTCATAAAGGCGTGCAACGCCCCATTCATCTTGTTACCAGCATTAACTCTCCTTTCAATATCACTTTCACACTTTCCATCATTAGTAAACATTGATCCCAAATAAACAAATTCATTTACTTGCTCTAGTTTATCGCCACCAATCCGGATACATACTTCTATCATGCTCTCTTCCTTTTCAAATACCATAACTTTAGTCTTCTTTGCGTTCACTTTCATTCCCTTTCTTTCCAAAGCCTAATGCATAATAGTCACCATCGATGCAAGTAATACTTGATCATCGGCGTAAAGAAGACATTTGAAAAGTAACTCATTCACTCTCAGTCCAAAGTCACTCTCTTTCAAATCTGTCAAATCCATGAATAGGTTGAACAGCCATGGAGACGCTACACATCCCTGTCTAACACCCTTTTGGATATTAAACCATTCGGTGTATGCTCCGTTTATTCTGACACAAGCACTGGAATCCCTATAGAGGGATTTCAATGCCTGTATCAGACTACTGCTCACCCCATGCAAAGATAATGCTGACCACAACTCATTCCACACCACTTTGTCATAGGCCTTTTCTAAATCTACGAATGTACAATAGACTTTTTGGTTTGTGGGCAAAAATTTTCTAGTAATGCACCGTAAGTAAAAAGATCTGATCCATACATTCCATTCCCTTTCTAAATCCCGCTTGTACATCCCATATTCTTTCATCTGTTTCTAACATAACTCTTTCAATGATATCTTTTGCATACAGTTTGCCAACAGCACTGAGAAGGCTAATTCCGCGGTAATTTTTACAGTCTTGTTGTGACCCTTTTCCCTTATATAATGGCACTATCACAGCCTTGCACCAGTCTCCCGGTACCCGACCGTTTTTCCAACACAAGTTGAAAAGGTGGTACAACTGACTTGCTACCACACCCTGTCCAGCCTTCAGCATTTCGACAGACACCCTGTCATATCCCGCAGCTTTACCTGATTTCATACTTTTCAATGCTTTCATAATCTGTTCCAAACTAATATCGCTTTCAGGTTCACTTACGTTCACATCAAAAGGGATTTTAAAATTATTTTTAAAATTAATTATATTATTAATTTATCTAAAATTATATGTACATTAATTTGATATTTCTCTTATGGTTTAGTCAGCGTAAGCCATTTAAGCGCCCCAAGAACATCTTTTTTCTTCATTGATTTACTATTATCTTCACTGTTTATATTGTATGTTACTTTATCTTACAAAATATATCCTAAGACCTGGCCAGATAATATTATCTGAAAGCTATGATAATGATGATGATGATGTTAGCTATATACAATGTAGCTATGAACTAAAAAGAAAAAAAAACATTTTAATCTGGTAAACGGTCTGGTAATATAATAATAATAATAAAACCCTTTTATTCCCTTACATATGTATAAATAATTGACATTAGAATGTACATTTACATAGTTATTAATTTAAGACCCCTTGCATAGGCCTCCTACAACAGTGTCCAGGTTCTCCTTGTCTTCGCTTTCTTTATCCAGTCTTCTTTAGATATTTTTTTTAATTTCATCCACTCAACGTTTTCTAATGCGTCCTCTGGTTCTTTTGCTTTTTGGACCTGACCAGCCCACTTCCACTTCCGTCGTTTCATATGCTGGAGAGCAGAAATACTTTACACATAATCTCATTCAATAAAAACATATTATTGGAAATTCTTAAAATTACACAAATATGGGGCTAATCACTTTGGCCACGTATCGGAAAACGCAGCGTGGGCAGACCCGTCACAAGGTGGTCCGATGAACTGATAAAGGTTACGGGAAGCTGCTGGATGCGAGCAGAACAGGACCGGTCATTGTGGCGATCTTAGGGGGAGGCCTATGTCTAGCAGTGGACGTCTTTCGGCTGAAATGATGATGATCATGACACAAAGTAACTGACATTGATTCTATAAATTCTTTTAAGTACCTACTAAACGATTAACATAGGAAATTATAAAATACCGCTTGACAATTGAATTGGTGGTTATTTAATATATGCTTATATTAATTGTAATACACTTGATGACTTCCACTGAATGAAATGTGTTAGTCTAGATGCATGTACCTATGTATATATGTATAACTATGGTATTTTACTTGCAACGGAACAACAAAACATCCACATACGTGATATTAAATCGTGTTAGTGCCGGTCTCTAGACAAATGCCTCGCTTGACAGCGTTTTTATTATATTAATACATCATTTAATTCGTGTTTTTATGACCCGTAAGCGAACATACCGACCGACCGGCCGTGGCCGTGTCAATATTTTGTCACGAATCTCATTTTCAGTGCGACGTATATTAATGACGGCATTAATTTGTTTCTAACAAAATTAACTAACCGGTGAACGCTTTGATGTCCTTTAATAACAGTTGCGGACATTAACTGCAAGGTACCTACGTGTTAAAACAATAATATTGCTGTTAACGCGTGAACCGGAACGAGATCATAATTCATTCTCACCTTTTATCATTTAAATTTGTATTTGACAAGCGTTTAAGTACCAACTCACGTCGAAGCAATATGTTTTAGGTGAGGTAAGAAAATTTAGGAGGTACCTAGCACGGGTTTGGTAAAATAATTATAAATTTTACTTTATGACCGGGAGCCCCTTTTGTGAGGTTATCTAACTGAGCATTGTCTCTTATACTTAACTAGTTGTGCGCGCGGCACCGCTCGCGTGGATTACAGTGTGCCGTTGGTATTGTGGTGAACCGCTCCCACCCACGGCGGTCGCCCTCCGGTTATTTTAATGATAAAAAAGACGAACACAAATTCTTTTTCTAAAATAAAATTAACATCAGCTATCTGCCAGGTAAAGTTCCGGCATAAGCGGTCCAACCGTTTCGGAGATTAGACGGAACAAATATATAGACAAAAATTTAAAAATAGTTTTTTTCCTAGATATTTATATACTTTCATAGGAATTTAGGAAAATGATGTTAATTTCACATTACAAACAGACACAATTTTATTTATTTATTTAGATATAAAAATCTTGTACATCTGTTCTTCTCAACGAATTGAACGATTGAGCTCATATTCACATAATAAACTTATTTGTTTTCTAGAGACGATGGTTCATAGCTATATTAGGATCCGATAGGTGTCGCTGTACGGAATAAAGAGCTGTCAGTCACCCTGAACGTAGGTACAATGTAGTCCAAATATGAGATATGGGTATATATTTTAAATATGAGTATAAGAAGAATTAACTACCAAGCCGTTGGTATCTACTAACTAAAGACAGAATGAAGGTAAAATAGAAAATACTAAATAGTAAAAAAAATACACCTGAATAGTTTTCCAAATATTATTACCTAATGTTAAATAAGTTTCAGACACGAACAATAATTGTAGGTACGATCGAATTTCGGATAGGCCCGTTTTCTTTGGAACGAACATGTTTTAATTGTAATACAACGCCACCCCCAGTCACGCGAGATCGCGTTTCGCAGTACCAAATACACCCTAAAAATTGTTCAGTTATCGTGATAAAACCAGTCCCTAAAAAGTTACCACCGAATAGAACACAACAAGAAAATAATTCCAATAATTAAAGTTATCGATCTACGTTCTGATTGGACAAAAATGAACCAATCATGGCTATGGATCGAAAATATTAAATCAATATCTCAATTACTAACCACCTATAAATCTAATTTTATAAAAAAAAGCTATAATTCACCTGTATGGGATATACTAAAAAGTTTATTAAGGCTTTGTAGAAAAACCGAAATAAAAAATGTATACGACCACGTCCACTGGGGGCGGATCACCGCGGCCTATTTACAACTTGAACCTGTTTTGTTTTAAATGTTACAGATATAAATATCGTGTCTCTTGTAACACACCTTGCCTATTAATATTATTATATAAGTATATGAAACTTCTTTTGATTGCCTTGGATGAAATTTGTAGATAACTTGCACGATTTCAACTTTTTTTAATAGTCACAATAGGTATATGTATGGACAATTGGATATACTCGTATATGTTATATATTGTTATAGGCAATGTATAGAATGCCTGAAGCTAGCAGGCAATGTATGAAATAATTCATATTTCATACATAGCTTAGGCATTCTATATAATACTGGCATTTCATACATTGCCTATAACATATATATTTCGTTTAATGTACCAAACAGCTTGTTACTAAATGCATATGCATTCTTATACAGTAATTATATCTATAAAAAATATATATATATATATATTTTTTGTCTCTTTGTCTGTCTGTTTCTTCCGAGTAATCTCCGAAACTATTTTTACAAGACTTTCACTGGCAGATAGCTGATGTTATAAGGAGTTACTTAAGCTCCTTTTATTTCAGAAAAAGAATTACGGTTCTGCGTAAATAAATGCGGTTTAAATAAAATAAAAAATGTCTTTTAAAATGAAGTTTCACTTCTATCGTGTGTGAATCGCACACACACCTTTTTTTTAATATAATTGTAAAAATATTTTCTAATTTATCTAGACGTTAATGTTTAAACTGATGAATTTTATAATATTAACTTATTTAAACCAACTAATTTCACTGACAAAAATGTTGATTCTGATATAAAATTATATTTAAAGGTAATTAAATAAAATCCATTTAAATTGACGAACAGACTAAAAATTACCACTAGGGCTGTCTGAAATCTAGCCAGCATCGGGTAAAGACTGATGGTACAAAATTATACATAATTGACCGATTACAGGGGTGCCCGAAGGCGGCACGATGGGCTCCGAGCCCGGAACGTAATGTACTTATTATAAATGGGACCAGACATGTAATAGCATCGATTTCGATTCAGCGATGCTTATTATATTAAGTGGGGACCGAAGACTGGTGACGGCGTAATCGTCTGTAATCACAGTGTTGAACGGAATCGCTCCATGTATACTGGGAGTTGCTTCCCAACGCGCCCATCTTGTCCTAAACCGTCCTTCACTCGAACTAAGGTATAAAGTATCTCACACTATCTGCTTTATATTATAATACGTGAAAAGAAAACTTTGTACTCCTTTGTAAGCAAAATGCGCAAACGGAGGAGTAGGATTTGGTATAGGGTAAGTTTATATATAGGAGTGCAGAAAGCTAAAATTTGTATATAATATGAATTACATAAAATAAAACAAAACATTAATTGATACGTTAACACCGCAAATGTCAAACGCATTTTAAAAAAATGCAATGATTACTGGGGGTATACTTTTTGCCAAAAGAACATCAATAACGTGCAAACTGTTTTCACTACTTTACATAAAACTGTTAAGATTATAATAATTATTGTGTTTTTAATTCATTATTATATAGAAATATCAGTAATATAGAAATACTAGCGGGCGCCCGCGGCTCCGCACGCGTTTGTTACGCAGTAGTTATTTTTATCCCGTAATTTTACTTTTACTCATATTATTGGTATATCATATAGCGTATCTATTGAGAAATTACATATACTTTATGTGTACAAAATTTCATCAAAATCGGTTAAGAATTAATTAAAAACATTTAAAAAATCTAAATATATTATTGAAAATTCTTATAGCCTATCAGTTGACCAATGATATAAGCATCCCGAGTACAAAATTTCATAAGATTTTTTTTGAGTTAAATCCGAAAAAAAAAGCTACACAGAATTAAAAAGCCGGATTTTAGTATACTATTATTAAATGGCAACGGTTATCATGGCAACGCTTACCATAGCAAAAGTTAACATAACAACATTTACCATATAGATAAAATAATAATAATAATATATGTAGATTATTAAAAATCATGGTTACTTAGACTACCTATATAATCATTCAACACAATTTTCATTCATCACTTAATTGAATTTAAGTGATGTATTTAAAAAAGATGGAAGTTTCAATTTCAGAGTATATGAAGTTGATGTGTGGTTGATAATAAAATTATCGCGAAAAATGTCACCAATATTAAATAATATAGGGTCAATTAACGAAAGTTTATGAGGGAAAATAAAAACCAAAACATGACGGATCAAGATCTCGCCAAAACTCGTGCTGTCTTTTTATATATTTGTATGTATGAACATAAAAATAATAATGCGAGTATCCCTATATCCAAGTGACATCAAATGATAGAATCCAAAGACTGGATGATATGAAGAAGGAACAAGGAAAACTTTAGTAGGAGCTGGTATCTATATAGAAGAAAAAGAAATTAAAAGGGTGTGCATGTATTACAAAATTTCCTCACTAGAAATATTCTATAATCACTGCTTCTAGAAAATGAGCAGAGAGATGATCATACCTATCATATTAAATATTTTTAAGAGTGTAGAACGTGATTATACAAACACGTTATTTTTTGGGCTGTAAGGAGGGACAAATAACGTCTTAACATTTAAGACACTTCACCTACACGTAGTGCACCCTGCTGAACAACGAACTAAGCAATGGCGATAGCGGGGTGGTAAGGCTGTACAAACCGACTGAGAAATTGAATCAAAATGAAGCAATGATGGATCAGTGGTAGCTTGTACAGATATCACGTTGATCGACGTGGGTTCGAATCCCTGCAATGAGCCTGCTCTTTCGGTGAAGGAAAACATCGTGATAAAATCATAGCATGGTGGTAGGGCTTTTTCTAATGCCCTAAGCTACCACCCTCAAATTCCTCTGTCGTCAAGCACTTGTAGCTGTGTTCTGGCATCCGCATTTGAGAGCAACTTTTCCCCACTAGGCTTAGAGTGTCACAATCTTGGGCCACATCGTCACTGAAAATCAGTTGAGATTGTGGCTATAACGAACCTAAACCTACAAACTATAAAAAAATATGGTGAAAAGTTCATCACAGGGATTCGCTTATGTGCGTCCCGTTGCGGGATCAACAAATCATATTTACGCATGCCATGACGACAGCGGCGACTGGCGCTAAATTATTAAATTATCGGTGGTTGCCACTGTTTTTGAATTGTACCGTGCTTATTATCATATACAGTTCCGTCATTTCACCGTCCTATAAGAAAAGTATATCTGAGTCTACTTAACTTAAGCCATTTTAGCTAAGTAATTCATAGTGTCCGTGGAACTAAATATTAAACTATAATGTAACGCTGCAATTAAAAGACGCTCAACTGCCTCTCCTTGGCGATGATGCCACTATCGAATGTCACGCGACATCATACGATCGCTATCCAGCGCCAGCGTAGCAGCGGTGCGGCGGCGGTGTTCCTATAAAGCACAAGGAGCTGAGAGAATAGGGGTGATTCGCGGCTGAGTATCATAAGCGCTCGCTTTCAAGACCGGTTAAACTGTAAAAGCCGTCTGAGGATGTTCAGAGCTCTCTTATAGTTAACAATGTAGTCAGTTAAAAGAAAAATGAATTGGGCATTCTAGTTTTGTAGTCATAGAGGAACGTTACTCTGCTAATGTGTTTATTATGAAAAGTGCTTATGGCCAATAAATAGTTTCTTAGTTTGTAATTTATAATCATTTCCGTCTATGCCAAGGACATAATTTACAGTTAATTAAAAACACATAGTATTGAAAACTGTAAGATAGTGATCAAAAGATGCAAATAACACAATGTCGAGTAGACATAAGCAAAAGATTTAATATATTAAAAAAAAACAGAGTTGCTTTTACATATCAAATTAATTGATAAACATAAAATTATTAGGGATACAATTAAAATGAATATGAAAGTTAATTTGATTGTACCTGTAACAGATTATTTTATTAAAGCTCTTATAATTTCTGGATGGAGTTGGTTTACTAGTCATGTGTTGTATCAAACTAGCGGTGGGTAATAGCGGCTTTTTTGGGAAACGAAACGAAACTATCTATTGAACTATCTAGATATCTATCGTTATCAGTGATAACGATTTCCAGAACTATCTATTTTAGTAGCTGTTTTTTTAAGTTTTTATTATATTTAACTCTATTGCAGGAAGTAGCTGATTTGTCGGCATGAGGTTATTATTGCTGCCATGTGTTTATAGAATTTTATATATACGTTACGAAACAATATAAAATTATTTTCTGAAATTATTATTTCTTCGGATTTGTATACTTTTTGAGAATACTGCTGCTGACCATGGCCAGTCTGATATAAATAACCGTCAATATGTAACCGTCATGCGTTACACTAAAAAAACATAATTGTTCATAACCTATAGATACTATACACTATACCTACCTACTTTGTCAACTAATAGTTATTATTTTAAATTTACCCCTAATTAAAGTGTCACGAAAGATTTAAAGATCACTATTAAATACTATTTGATTAAATAGTTTCTATTTTATATTCAAATTCACAATTAAAATCTTAAAACAACACGAACTCATGATCTATATATGTAAAAGGCAAATAACACTCATCACGAGATTTCCGAAACTATCGGTCTGATTGACTTCAAATTTAGCACAGTTTCACTAAGAACGGCTTTTGGGAAATTCAACTTCTAAAGCTAAAAAAGGGGGTTGAAAGTTTGCAAGCGGTGCAATTGTCTTTTGACTTGAAATTGTGTACCTTATAATAAAAATAATGAAACTGAAACTGAATGAATAATGAAAATTAATGTATCAGCATTTATCAAAATTCATCTGTAAAGGGTGAAAATAGAGGTTGAAAGTTTGTTTGGTAAAAGGAATTTATTTCTACTTATTTTCTTATAATTATGCACATACATGCACATGCACATACTCTTCAATTTATGAAAATTTAAAAGGGTGTAAAATAAGGATTGAAAATTTGATGGTGGAAATTTTTTTTGTTTATAGTTTTTATGATAATTTTATCATATATTTTTTTATGACATTTTTCGCGATAGAGTTTGTTTACAGTGGACAAATGAAGTGGAATACAAATAAAAACTAGAAGCATGAATTTTCAGTTGTCACAAAAATTCCCTGGAAAGTTTTTAAAGACACCATTATAAAAGCGTTGCTTAAACTCTGTAGATTAGAAAAATATTATATCCATTGGAATAATTGTATATGAAAAAACATACGTTGCCATTAAATAAGATGAAGACTCAACACACAAAATCAGAACCGGAGAGATGAAATAGATTCTTATATTTCATTATATATAAACAAACATACGTTACAATTAAATAAGATGAAGAAGCCTCAACACACAAAATCAGAACTGCAGAGATGAAAGGAATTCTTATATTTAATTTACTCGACGAGTACAGTAAGTAGTAACACAAAAACATTAATTATTTTGATACAAAAAGTAATTCCACGTTAATAATAACATATTCGACGTAATAAACTTCGATATTCAACGTTATAAACTTCGAACTACGAAAATATTAGAGTAAAATCGTTGCCCCTAAAAATATCCTCTGATATAGTTAAGTAGGTAACCTGACAGGCCTGCGTCCCCGAAGGGTCATCCCTTTATTTCAGCAACAATCGCTAGGAAATTGATATTGATGTAGAAAGGGCAGGTTTTCCATAAAAATAGGGTTTATTTGAATAAAGGATTGCCGGTCCGAGCGGGATCTGACGTGTGATAGTCAGGGTACTTTATAAGATTGTTCAGTATCGTCCGTCTAGGCTCAATTGATGCATTAGAACGACCGCTTTTTATAAATTTTATCCGAAGGTAAGTCTACTTCGCAGAAAAGAATAGTAAAAAAGTGAATACAAAAAATGTAGATTCATTTTCACAAAAATACTTCTTTTGAGCAGTGAGTAAAACATAACGACGATTTCTTGAATATAAACTTAAGCTAAATCACAATTACAACTGTGTTTTGTTCAATAAATATATGTGCGGTAACAATCTCAGACATGTCTATTTGATTCCAAATTAAGCATAGTAAGTAGGTACTATGTTAATCGAACAGTTAACATACAAACATATAAAGAATCATAAAAAATTGGCTGTTCATTCACCCAAGTGTTAATAATGCTCATCCTGTATGGATATATACTTTATTTATGGAGTTTAAATCCATTACGTATAATCTGTCATAGTAGAAAATACTTAAAATTGGAAGTTCATTATATGAATAATTAGCGATAGATAAATTTTGATATCATTCAATAGAAGAAGGTACAATATCATGAAAATAGAATAATTCGTTGATTAATCATTAATTAATATAAGTATAATTGCTAGTAAAGAAATATAAGATCCTAAAATTGACATTAAATTTCATGAAAGATAAGAATCTGAATAATCTAAGTAACGACGAAGTATTTCTGCTAATCCTGTATGGGGATTGAACCTGCGACCACTCAGCGCAATAGTACAGTGCTTACTACCGGTGAGCCTGTATCGAGTTTATATTATAATATTTTTAACGTTTAACAATTCTCATTAGAATATCTTTTAAACCAATACGTAATTTGTCTAAATAATATGGGGTTCCTCTCCTTTCAGCATTTTTAGAAGACGAAATACTTTTTTTTTCATGTTCAGTGAGATGTCTGTTTTCTAGTAGTTTATCGTGTTTCCATTTGGTTATAATGGAATCACTTATAACCGATGAATCACTTAAAATTGTTTTTATATAAATTAATAATATCTAATATGTGATATTATTGTTCTATGAACAGTCAAGGATTATAAGCCTATATTTCTACAATATTTTCGTCCAACCAACAACATAATAAATTTTATAACTTTATTTTTCCGCGAACAGACTGCTGAAACGAAAGCGTATCACGCAAACATTGTATTAAATCTAAAACTAACAAGCACACAAAATCATCAATCAATGTTTGTAAATGAAACTTATTAAGAGTCAGATAAATAAAGCTCATCGAACAAACGGTCAGAAAGGGTCCTAATGAACCTCCAAATGGAACGAAATCCACGAAAATAAAAATATTGACGTGAACGGAAGATATATTGGCGAATGATAGGCGTGTCATTGGACGGTAGGATGTGATCCCAGAGGACATGGAACTAGAATAACACATGGTGAGCATACTGTGTCCCGGAACAAAATTACTTTTGCAAGTAATAAGAAATTGCTAACTGTAGGTTATGTTTATATTTGAAATTGTATTTATACTCTTAATTAAAAAAAACATTGAACATACGTTTACTAAATTTTTATTTACATAATGAAACAAACACAAATTACAAAGCCTTTTTGAATCATAAATTACAATCCGTAACAAATTGAAATAACTAACATAGGGTATTATCTGTATATTATACACAAATAAAAAACCCACTATAAAAAGCTTCTGAATACTCCGCTAATATCCTTTTCATCCAGTTATCACGCACATATTGAAAACTGAATGAACCATAATGGGCTCGCTAAACAATTTTCATATAAATACCGACTGAATTTAGAATAAAAGCTTTGGTCATGAAAAGGACGTGTACGTCACCGTAGTGTTTGACAGTACGAGCGCCGCGAGGCGACGCGACGCGACACGCCGAGCGGGAAGCAAACAAAACGCGTGTTTACAAGGGACAGCGATGATCGCTCCATTTGAGAACGCTCATTAGTGTGTGGGAAGGGGCTGAAAAAATAAAAATATTAAAGCGAGGTGATTTACATTTCGATATGAGTGAGTTGAGAGTTTTTTCTTCTATTATTAATAAGATTATCAATAGTAAATTTGTTTTTTTTTTGATATTTTAAAAATGATGTATTCTACATATATATTTCTTCCCATTAAAGATACTTATTTATAGCTCAGTAAATAATATTTCTGTTTCCATTAATGGTATTTCGTAATTAATTATAGGTCCTTTAAAAAGTGTAGGCTTTAACTTTTTTGTTGATAAATATTATAAATTTAAAAAAAAAACACGAATATATAGTAACTTTAAATTTAAAAAGCTTAAAAAGACGAATAATGTTGTATCGTCAAGATTTTATATAACAGTGTGGGTTTACACGTCATTAAATCTATTCTTAATATTATAAAGAGGTAAAGTACCTGTATGAATATGATAATGGGCGGTACGAGTAATTTCTGGAACTACCGATCTATTCTTTCAGTGACAGAAAACTACGTTCTGGCTGATGGATATAGGTTATTCTTACCACATATTTCTGTAGGTACATATTACATCAATAAGTACACAAATTCATAAGTATATCTACTCTATAAAATTTTCTTATAACATGTGTATTTAAATCTTTAACCTCCGAACCATGACCTACTGTAAAAACAACAAAAACCATCCCCATACTTTTTATGCCGCTGGAGTCAATAAAGTTTTTATTAGTCTGCTCAGACTAAGTAGCTTTTTCAAAATAAAAGTAAACCTACAATTTCAAGTTATAGTACACCGGAGTCAGTATTACGAACCAACTCAATAAAAAGACATAACACTAACTGGTTTCGAAGTTTTCCTATAATCAACAGTAGAATGTATGCTTTTGTTTTTCTTTGCTTAACAACATATCATTTCAAAACACTCCAGAAAACGTATTTATTGATTATAATGTGTCAATTCGATTATTTATGTACATTTCAGACAATGTAAAAGTAATTTCATGAACCAATAATTTCACAAGCAATAAGACACTTTCAACATATGCAAAACGGAACAAAGTGTGCTCATATCATTAACATCGTTTGGTAAGTTCAAACAAAAGGATACGTTGTAAATAATACTTAATACAAAATACTTACGGTTTAAAATGCAGTGAATACTTATGAGCGTAATACTAAAGAATTGACATGTACACCGCAGTTCAATTAGGCTAATGGGGTACCGCTCAAAGGGATTAAATTAATTAGTAAGAAAGTTTTGCTCCATTTCGTAACGCCACGCCGCGCCGCCTTTGTTTGAGTCTATTTCTTGGATTTTTGTTTTTTCTACTAAGCAAATTGGATACAACGTCCAGTTTCCAATTAGAATAATGGTTGCATGTGTATTAAGTTCTTTACTAAGTAAAAAAAATTGAAAATGCAATATTTTAAAACAACTTTACACTACTTCTTTTAAGTTTTACCTACATATAGATTAATATCTATCTATATCTTTTTCTATACGTATTATAAAACTTAACGTCTCTCTATCTGTCCGTCCGTTTATGTTATTTTCATGCGCAAACCACATCAAATTTAAATGTTATTAGGTCTTTACCTATATGAAATTGCCGTTTTCTATGAAAAAAATTAAACGATGTTTTTTCATGTACTTTTTATTTGTATTAATCGAAGTAATCACCAATGCAATCAATGCATCTTTGCCAGCGCAGTGGCAGTTTATTGATGCCCTTCTTAAAGAAATCAGCTTGACAGGAGACAACAAATTCTTCAAAGGCATTTTGTACTGCCTCTCGGGTATTCAATTTTTTTCCCGCCAAGGAATTATCCAAATTCTGGAAAAGTAGTAGTCTGTAGGCGCAAGGTCTGGTGAGTAGGGCGGATGACGGAGAACTTCCAACCCCAGTTCTTGCAACTTGGAGACCGTTTGTTGTGCAGTATGAAGTCGCGCGTTGTCGTGCAGGAGCAGCGGAGACGAGCGATTGACCAATGCTGGTTGGAGATGTGCCAGCTTCTCCATCATTGTGTTCAGTTCGTCACAGTACACATCTGCAGTACTGCTCACCCCGTTTGTTAAGAAGCTGTGATGAATCACACCGGCGCTAGACCACCAAACAGTGTCAGTGTCAAAACCCATTTGTCAAGCTCTTTTACCTTGCCAATTTGACGCAAATGGACCAATATTGTTTTGACGCTAATGTCGAAAGCTGCTGCTAATTCAGCCGTAGATTGTGTATCATCAGCTTCCACAATTGCCTTTAATTCGTCATTGTCGACCAAAGTCTTCGGACGACCGCGAGGTTCATTTTTCAGGTCGAAATTCCCAGAACGGAAGCGAGCAAACCAATAACAGGTGGTGCGTTGGTTTGTAGTGTTAGCTCCGTAAACGTCGTTGATGTTGCGTGCCGCTTGTGCCGCGTTACTGCCACGACGGTACTCATATTCCATAATTACTCGAATTTTTAACGTATCCATGATGACAAAAAAGATTGAAATGCGATGAAAATGTAACACTAATCAATAAACAAATGACTACTTTTGGAAAAAGAATTCCATGTTTTTAAAATAAAATTAATTTGAAATTAGAATTCTTAGCCAAACAAAAATTATTTTGATTTGAAATGGCCAGTACTGCAGAACGGCAATTTCATAGGTAAAGACCTATTATTTATTTTAATTCATAACTATGTTAACTGGCCATGTTATCGGATATATTATGTAAGATAAAGCAGCATACGAAATAAGCAATGACGATAATAGTGAATCAATTCGGAAAAAAGACGCATTTATGACATTTAAATGGCTTACGCTGAGTAAACTATATGAAATATATCAGATTAATAATCTACATAATTGTATATTTTGTAAGGATCTATCTTGTAAGGATCGCCCACAATAAGCATTTTTGAGGCAGCACAATTCGCGCGTGCGCTCGACCGACAGCATTCTGTAGTCCAAGCGAGCGGAGCCGCGGACACAGCTAGTGTTATATAAACATGATTATTTTTTTTTCCTTTATACGTATCTTAACAATTCATTCGATTTCGGTGAGTTGTTTATGTTTTGTATTAGTACAACCTCTTTACAACTGACGTTGCGTGAGTTATTTCATTAAAAAAGGTAAAAAGTCTCGCGCAAAAACTAGTATTTAAAAAAATCGCAATCTTTCGCATTTGGATATAAACTGTAAACTTATACCAAGATAATTCAGATCCTAATTTTGTATCACTTGAACAAAGTTTTTTCAAGTGAAAACTTCTTTAGCGCCCATGTGATTTGAAACTCGATGAAACAAAAAAGGGACGGTGAAAAGAGACAACCATACATATCTATAGGATTTAGCCTACGAGAGAATGAGATAGAATACATTTCATTATGCACGGTTAATGCAAGTCCTGTTGGGAGTTTTTGGCGGGATCTCGACTGTCATGTAGTGGTTTTTGTTTTTAATTCATAAATTTGTGTTTTTAGACCCTATATTGTGTAAAACAAGTGGCATTTTGCGTAATAAAGCTTGGTTATTGTGCACAAGTGAAGTGAATTGAAAATAATAACATAGAACATGAATTCTGATATGCCACAAAAACTCCCTGGAAGGTTCTAACAAGGGAGCCGCCATCTTGTTAGGGCCCTGAATTCGACATAAGACTGGAAAATTTCCCTCGCTTTGGTTACAAATATAAAATACTTGACACTGGCCCAATGCACGAATAGTGCGAAGCCATAATTGAGAAGGAGAAGAAGAAGTCCTGTTTTTCATTATTGTAATCGTCGTCGGATTGGCCTAGTAGTGTGAGACGACTAGACTTCATACGAGTGGTCGATAGTTCAAATCCCGCTGATTAAGGATATTGAAAAAGAGTTTTTAAAGAAAATATATATTTTTTTACTGCAGGTTTCATTTCTGGCACGTGAACTGCTGCACACATTTTTTTTTACTACGATATTAAGTAGATTAGGAATACAGGTTCAGGAAAGTTCCACATTATGATCAGTCGGTATGCTTCATGTTGCTATCCTGAAAAACAGTGTACAGCAGACAATGAGATGAGTTTACTTCAGAGCTTGGCAAAAAATGCAAAAAACTAATCAATTGCATTTAAAAAAAATTGATCACAGAAGTGTATTGAGTGTAGATATTATTATGAAAGCGTAAAACAAATAAAAAGTATTTAAACCACTTGGTTACAATTTATTTCACAACAAATTGTAACCAAAATTTATACAAACATTAGACAAAAACACGAAACATTAAAACGAGCAACAAATAGGTACGACATAAAAGCTCGCAACACCTAATTAACGATATTAAAATACGTCGTCTACCGCAAAGGAGCGTCACAAACATTGCATTCGCACACTGTAAGCCATAAAACGCAAACGCTACCCCTCCTTATTTATACGAATGAGAATTTTAAATTAACTGTGTAAAGCATCCCTGGAGGAGAGTGGACTCGACCCAGCACCCGCGGCGCCGCGCGCCTTACCGTACCGTGCGCTTATCCGAGCTGCTTTGTTGTGTTTCACTTTTAACTTTTGTATTAGATAAATTGTATTAAAAAAGTACGTCATCGACGTTATTAAACTATAGTTACAAGCTATATATAATACCTGGGCTTCGCTCGATGTCTCACAAACAATAATTGTGTACTTATGAACGCATGTAAGAAGTTATATACTTTTTTGGCATAACGAAACCAAAATAACTCCAAAAAATTTATTCCGCTTTCTAAGATCATGGTGAATTTAGCCATGAAGGATAATAATGTAAATTCATTTTACTGACTCTTTATACGATTTTCAATATAATTTTACAGTTTATAAATATTGTGTTAATTTGATTAAAATAATGTTTATTTAAACACCATTAAATTATTATCACACAATTAAAACAAAGTGAGTAAAATGATTTTAAATAATCTTTTCTTTGAAGATTTTTTCTACTTGGGGCAGTCCGACTGACAGAATACATCCACCCTTCCGAAGATCGCAGCCACATAACCTAGTGTTGTGTTCCTACGGTGAGTAAGGTTTCCAGAGATTTTGGTGTCTAGAGGTTCAAGGTCGGCAACGCGCTAGTGATACTACAAGTGATATTACAAGCGTCCATAGGCTACGGTAGCCACTTAAAATCAGGCGGGCCGTAAGCTTGTTTGACACCTTTGTTGTATGTTAAAAAAACTATTAGATAAAATCCTTCGAAGTATCTAGACTAAGAACCTACAGATACCTACATACTAGTATAGTAAATATTGTTTGTACTTTACAAAATAATGAAACTTGAAAATTTGAGATAAGGCATCTGTATTTAGACCAACAATACATCTACTGTTACATTGGTTACAGATTTCATTTATAATATTATGAAACTTCATGTGTTGGTCGTATCTTTTGAGATGTACCATAATTCTGTTATATGCTGCAGATACTATGCGATTGTATTATAAATGTTCTCATATATTACAAGTACCTTGTAAGCTGCAAGTGAAAGGACTGTCAGCTAAAACCCATTCTTCTTTACCGTGTCGACAAGAGTCGTATTTTTTATTTTTAGAAAAATTAGCCAGCCTGTCGGTGAAGTTGTAATCGGAGCTGACTGGCCAGGGTGCGCCGGACTTACTTAGGTATCTTCATCCACGGCGGCTCTTGCTCATGCATCCCAAGTGAAACCATTAAAATCGTACATTTAATTTAATCTACGGTCATAAAAATTTATAGTAAGTTAACTCGTCTTGTTCAAAGTACAGACATTTATCTGCTCCGTAGTCGATAAAATAAGACATACACAATTACGTAGTACATTAGCCTAAATTGTGGGACTTATTATAAAAACTCTGATGTAGAGTGTTGGAAAATCTGCAAAAATCTATTATGCAACTACCATTAAAAATATACACAATGACAAAATGGAGCAAGTATGACGGCTCAGTACGGAATAAAACAATATTTTATAGAAAGCTATTATGTGGTGTTCTTGTAAACAAGTGGTGGGCACTTGTCGCTGATATATCTTAACGCGGTCAGAGCACCCATTGGACCTTCCCGTTGTTTCCACCCGGTAGGGGCCTTTATTAATGTTCTTGTCATTAAATTTATTAACTGACGATTATCACACCTGAACTTTTAATGTTATTCAAAGCATGATAAGAAAACCTATGGAATTAAAGCAAATTATTTATCAACCGTATTTTTGTCCAATTTATAGTTTTGATAATACCGTCAATGACTCATAATCGAACTCGCAACCTCTCGGCACAATAGTAAAACTAACGCTACTGCGCCTTAACGATTCCAAAATATTATTATTATCATTTGCTTATTAACTACATTGAAACTTTAATTAAAGTGATATAAGTTTGGTGCATCGGTTTTCCCTTCGCTTCAGTTGAGCCGATAGAACGCGGATTCGAAGCTGTGTGTGTGTGTGATTTTCTATGATGAACATGTTTGTTATTTATGTGGCTGGGTGATAATTTATATATACATACGATTGTATATTTACCTACTATTTGGTTACCATAGTAAAAAGCAATGGAATCAAATAGTCGTGTGTGAAATTGTCGCCACATATTATTATTATTTCTTATACTCAAAAACTAAGTGACTCGCGCCGCGACATTTGCAAGTCAGCATGCATCATGAAGGCGACAATCGTTTCTCTACGGACATCTTACAATTAACATTTACAATAGTGTTCTAAACGAAAGGAATAAAAATCTAAAATTATATTGTTTATATATTATATACACAAATCTATCCTTATGCAGATACCTTTACAAAACCTACACTTAGACTTTATTCATACGCTCTACCAGTAAACACAAGGTAAAATTTACAATCACTTAATAATGACGTCACAGTAAAACGCTTCAGTAGGTACGTCATGTTACAGGATTATCTAATGGATATTCTAGTTGCAGCTTTTGTAAGAAGCTTTTGCTATGGTATTTCCAATCCTGCATGACGATGTTACTGTAGAGTGAACTTAGTTTAAAGGAAGGCGCATTGCTTTCAATCTGTAAATTTTAACTTGAATCAAAAAGTTTAAACTTGAAGATAAAGTGTTTAAATATTGTTGTTGATAGTTAATAATACTATTATTTGTTTTCTTATTAAACGTCGTGAACTCATCGTGTCGAATCAATGATCCATTTTATTGAGTAATAAGACTTAAAGAGAGTTATGCAGTTAGACGACGCGAGAGGGCGCGCTCCTATCAATCATTGAAGGCTTTTTTGAATTTAATAAAATAAAATTTGTATTTTGTCATCGTGGCTCCCTCGCGTTTTATCACAGAGATGTACTAGACGCTGTTATTTAATAATAAGAAAACGTCTAATTTCCTCATTTGAATCGCATAATGTGAATTTCTCATATTTATTTTTAATAAACACATTATCGTAACTAAAAGGGGTTTTCTTTTCTTTAAAAATTTAAGTAACGTAAAGTAGTATATACCTTTGTGTAACTACTGTCTAAAATTAGACAAAACAGAATTAAAGATGAATACCACAATAAAATAATATCATAGATAATATTATATTTACAATTAAATCGAATTATTTAAACACCTATTTTGTTCAATTCCTTGTACTGCATATAACATTTTTTTTAATTGTAGCTAAACAAGGTGACGGCAATGTACCTGACGCTAAGCACAGAAAGAAAAAAGGCGACCAAAAAGGGATTAACAGTCGTTGCAGACATGCCAACCTGTTCAAATGTCTCTTCACGCTCTAAGCATAGTTATGAAATGGCGTTCACTTAATTTATTAACTCTTAATTTAGAAAAAAACTAAATTTATTGAACTCACAACTTCTCATATGATCAATAACTTGCCAGAATCCAAAGTTATCAAAGCCCACACTTGTATACAGTCACACCCTTCTACCATATGCAACTGCCTTTCCGCAGTAGGGTTGAAAGTATAAAATATCTTTGTGTTTATATAGACAACGAGCTTAACATCACATCAACATGGCTAAAGCTGATATAGTCTTTAAAACCCTGCGATACTCATCAGATCTAGAAACTCTATATTTGGTGTACTTTACAGTACGGCAAAGATATGACGTAACGAAATTCTTTGTACCTACCGAGATGGAGATATGAAGCCGTGACCTTTTAAAAATAAATTACGTAGAAGAAATATAAAAAACTGGTCTACTGTAAAGGTAAGAGAGATCAACATTAAGAATTAAAAATATATAAAATAATTCCAAAAATGAATATATAATTTCAAAGAAAACTTCAAATACGTCCCTGGCAGCCGGCAGGAGCCGGTGTGGTGGCAATGCAGCGCATCTGTTACCGCCCCGCGCCCCTGCCCCCGCGGAGCACTGCCGCATCACAGACATACACTGGCTTGCAATACCGTGCATTCCACTCGAAAATGAAACTTAGTTTTACGACACCTTATAAAGAAAGCTATCTGAAACCCATATAAATCTCTACCGAAATTTAAATCTCTACAAAACTTAACTGATTTTAGGTTTTTCCTTTTGAGATATACAAAAAAAGATCGACGTGAGTTCGAATCTCTACAATGAACCTGAACTTTCTGTGAAGGAAAACATCGTGATGTAACATTTACAAGGTAATAAGACGTTGCAAGATAATAAGGCATTTTCTAATATCTATACCTATAGCTATCTGTCAAGTTGAAAACCTGTGGTCAAGCACCCAATATTAAGATGTACAAATATGGTGTAGAAGTAACAATCATTGGCGAAACGAAATCTCATAGACTATTCTGTCTCGGCCACCAAGAGTGAAAATGGAGAGGGTTGAGCAGTCAAAAGAGTATACTTGGAATGGCTAATTGTTAATCGTGCAGTAGGTCGGGCGTGACATAGTAAAGGCGGATCTGCATTAGCTTCTAGCTGACAATTGGCAAGAAACTGCGTAGGATCGAGACAAGTGGCTTGCTCTCGTTTTGGAAGCCTTTTCGGATCACTGAGCCAAAATAGTTTCTTTGATTAAACGCGCTAATTTTTGGAAATACAAATCAGATTAGAAAAAAACTCTTATATGCATTTTATGGCCTTTATATTGAGGATGGTCATAAGCTAAATAACTTCATGCTACGCTAGTAAAGAGCGGAGCAGTAACCATGAACTTCAAACAATCCAACGAGCTGTAGGTAAGTAAGAGAAGTGAGAATAACGATAGGGTACACGGGTGCGTAGGCGGCGACGTGACGCGATGGCTCAGTGGTAGCGTGTACATCGCATCGATTCACATGAGCTCGAATCCCTGCAATGAGTCTGAGCATTCGGTGAAGGAAAACAGCGCGAGGAAACAATTGCATAGTGGTAGGGCTGTTCTAATATCCGCATGGGACATTACTACCTACCTACCACCCTCAAGTTGAAAATCTGTCGCCAAGCAATAGGTGTATTCCGGCAGCTGCACTTGAAAACCAGTCCCACCACTAGGCTTAGCGTGCTATCATCATGGGCCACATCGTCATTTAAAATGAGATTGTGACCACAAAGCTAAACCTATACCGATTAATAAAAAATTTACACGGGTGATACCGTGAGGCATAAGTAGCTACGTTATACAACGTCATAAAACTGGAACATAAAACATGGCTGTTAAAATACCTATACAACAAATTACTTGTATCCACATTCCACAATCAGATCCACTTTAAACATACTTATTCCCGATACTTTTGCAATTTTAATCGTAAACCATCCACAGACATCGCCGATGCTGTGTATCGTATTGTATTATATAAATACGCATATCAAGATGTGTATTTATTCTAACACAAAAAAAACGGATATTTTATAAAATAGTGAGGCACACACCAGTCCAGTACTGGACCGAAATAATGATTAATGATGGCAAATAAGCGGGTGTGAGCGTCGACTTGAATCGGCATAAAAAGCGAGCGGCCGAGTGCATCTACGGTGCAGTGAACTGAATACCAAGTTAAAACCACTGTAAGCACTAATTAAATTTTATTTGTCGATAAAATTTATAGAGCTGTTTATTTATATTTACCTGTCTATTTGTTATATATGGTTTTTATTTTTTTATTATTAATCTTTATCCCTTGTAGATTGTAGTGACTATATATTTTATCTTTATAATAATCTATAATTCACCTGCAAATTCTTAATACAAAGTTTTCTCCATTTCATTTCACAGTTCGTTAAAAACTAACATACATTTTATCTTTGACTCGATTATTTCGTTATAAGTATAAGTGTTTGATATATATTTTGATTATACTAATTATTCTGCGTGAAAAGGCATAATTTGAAACCAATTGAAGAAGTACGTTTTTTTTTTCATATACTAAATTGTTTATCATTAATATTAGGTACGTATACTCAAGTGGCATATTTCAATATACTATAGATTTACTTGCATGTGTTAGGTTAAAAAAATTGTAGAAACAAAAAGCAGGCAAAATAATTCAAAAGCATAATTAAGTTTTGGCAAGATCACTGACGAGTATTAATCAATTCGCTTAATTAATTTTTGTTCCGAAGCGGCGTTTGGTGCGTCAGACGCAGGTATCGCTAGCTAGACAGGTGGGCGCAAATCTACAGGAAACGACACCTAATTACAGGAGACTATCCGCGCGATACGAGAAAAATCATTAAAAAGTTACTCAATCGCATTTACCGTGAATGTTTATTGGAAACTGAGCTCGCCTAATTAACGAGACGAAGCATTAAACTTCCACATACCTACATCATTCCAAATTTCATTATGAACTGGTAAAAGGCTTAGTCGGGAAATGGTGAAGTGAGGTAGGGAACAGAGAGATCTCTTTATCCGACTGGTGGAATACAACTTATACGTGACTGGTGGCTACGGTACCACTTACAATCAGGCGAGCCGTATGCTTGTTTGCCAGTGTAGTTGTATATAAAAAACAGGCAAACAGAGTTAATTTCGCATTTATGATATTAATGTAGATGAAGTCTCGCTTGTGGTAGCTCGTCATAGACGACTTGTTGGTTCGTATTGTTGACGGACAATAGAGCAAAGACGAGACATGAGGCTACGTCGCGCCGAGAGTATCTGATATTAATAAATGCAACCCATCGCTGCACATGTCGCGTAATATGTAGCTAAATTATACCTAAATTATATATAGGCTATGCCTTTATAAATTTTTATAATTATTATTATTGAGGGAGTTGCTTAAAATGTTTTGTAGTACCTACCTATATTTTAAGCGAAAATACTGAATCTTGTAACTTTTAATTAATCGGAGTTTTTATTATGTATAGGTTTAGCGTTAGGCCACAATCTCATCTGAAGTTAAGTGACGTTGTGGCTAACCCTAGTGAGGGGATTAACTCTCAAATGCAGCTGCCGGAACACCTATAGGATACTTAGAAGATTAGAAGATCTTGGCGATAGGTTTTCAACTTTAAGATGGTAGCTAGACAGGCGAGTGTTAGAAAGTCCTACCAATGCTATGGTTTCATCGTAAAATGTTCTTTCACCGATGCTCAGGCTTACTGCAGGGGATTCGAACCCACGTCGATCGACGCTATCCGTACACACTATAGATGTTTTATTAAACACTAGTTTCTGCTATCGTTTTCCATCTATATTAAATAATCTGTAGTCCTGTCTTCAAACGTTTTTTTTTTTTTCAAATGTCTTGGTAGATATCTGAATTATTGCTCATCATCCAGTATCAAGATATGCCATTAAAAAAATTGTCTTTCTGTCTGTTTGTATGTCCAGATTTAACCTAAAAACGGCCTGACCGATTCTTATTAAATTTTGGACACGGGAAACATATACTCGTACTATCGGTCAAATGATAGGCCATAAGAAATTTCAATAATACTTTTGAGAAACTATAAAATAGAAAAAAAAATGTATTCATTCTCAACAGATTTTGATGAAATTTTGGAGATGGGAAGCATATACCATATAATTAATATGCTATAAAAATGGTCTAATACCTTTAGAAGTCATTAATTTTTTAACTGTATTTTGTACACGGGAAGTATATGTCATTTCTGAATTGATGAGCTATATGAATTTTCATTAATATGAAAAACTAAAATTTAGTAGACAAAATAATTACTACGTAACAAACGCGTACGTGTGGTATTTCCACTGTCGAAGCTTACTTATAACCTTCAAAGGCACTTCAAATGAAAATTATTTGGATAAACCTCAAAAGGATGATGGTTAAGATCAATTATCACACTCTGATACGTACAGCAATACACAGAGCACACTTGAGAACTTTTCTTTAGGTACCGAGATATTTAGATTTGACCCTGTCTTATTTATGACTTGGTTTTCATTAGAAAGAAAAATCTTCTTAAATATTTTTTTTTTGGGGTAAATATACAATTATTTCAAAATATTGGGCAACTATCCCACATTTACCCTACTTAAGTATTAGGTGATCCCTTCCCTGTCTAAACATATGGATCACAAATATGGACATACACAAAACAGGTAAAAGAATGAATTACAATACTTATGTCAAACACATATTATGGAAAAATCTATACTCGGAAACCGAAAAAAAAAGTACGTTGCACCAAGATAAGAAAAAACATATAGATTTCATACTTCACTCTTTGAAAATGAACTGAACCGAATGAACAGGGCAGGACATCTAGCTAGAATAGAGGACGCCCGGTGGTATGGAGAAACCTATGGAAAAAAACGAGGAAGACCATCACCAAGACGGGGTCAATGATATTAAAGATGTAACAGGAGTCAAATGACAAATAAAAGCGAGAGACAGAAAGCAATAGAAAAAAACTATCTAAACTAAAAATATCTATATCATATTATATAGATAACTACTAAAAACGGTTTAAAATGTAGAAATAATGATAAAATACAAAATACTTTTTTTTTTATTATAATCCAAGTTTAAACTCTACCACAAAATTTTTATTTAAACCTACTCATATTCGTTGTCAGCTTAAGTAAGGAAGAATTTTAATATAAAAGTAAATTCGTAATAATGTAACTTCGCAGCGCACAATTTCTCAGTAATTGCACAGTATTACCGGTAAAATAGGCTTTACTAATTAATAGTTATAACCACTTCGCGATACAAACATCAATCATTGCCACAAGCCACACAAATAACAAACTTTACCACGCAATTAAAGTAAATGTTTTACCAAATGAGTGCTTTATTCAATCATTTGTTAAAGTTATATTTTTTAACTAGCTGTGCCCGCGGTTCCGCTCGCGTGGATGACAGAAGAACGTGTAATGCTTATAAAAATCTTACTATCTTAAAACTTTAATAACTTTTCATCGAATAATTTGTTTGATAAGGACCAAATATCTAAGGAGTAAAGCACAAAAAATTATCAAAATCTATCTAGTAGTGTTTGCGTGATGCACGCACAATGGCAGATCTCAATCATACTATTTGTATAAATAGATACACATTTATAAAAGTGGAGATATTTTGATTATAATTGCTTATTGTAGAATTTCTATAAAAAAAGTCTAACACATTTATTTCCAAGAAGTAATTAATCCTGAACGGTAATTTCAATGTCCATTTTCCATACATTAGGTATTGGTAATAAAACAACAAGAATATATCATTAATCGATGTCACAACTCTGTCATAAGTCGCAGTAGATGACACAACATGAACTAGATCCAAGAAGCGTTACTTTAAGGCAAATAAAATTATCCTGCTTCAAACCTGCCAAATTCCTATACATCGCAAATACAAAATAGAAAAAAGAATTTCTCCTAAGTAAATGATATGGTCGTGTTTTTTTATCAAAACCAAAAACAAATAATAATTTATTCAGTTTAGGCCCCAAGAAGGCACTTATGAACGTCTAAACACTACTACCAGTTCGGGAAACATCCCAGTCGTTGAGAACAGCCAGCAAGAAATTCGATCGGGCTTATCTTTTTTTTTGAAGTGAATAATTCTTTAGCACCGTTGCGATTTGAAATTCGATGAAACGAAAAAGCGACAATAAAAACAGACGACCATATAAATCTACGAGAGAATGAGATAGAATCATAAATAATTAAAACAAGGTAATTATCTATGGATAGAATACATTTACATTATGCACGGTTAATGCAAGTCCTGATTTTCATGCTTGTGATCGTCGTCCGATTGGCCTAGTGGTGTGATACGACCAGACTTCACGCGCAATACGCACGATTGGTCGATAGTTCGAATCCCGCTGGTTTAGGGTAATTTAAAAATAATCTATAAAGAACATTTTTAAGGTTTCCCGTCTAACTTGTGCACGAGTGGTGGATAGTTCGAATTCCGCTGATTTAGGATATTTAAAAAGAATCTCTAAAGAACATTTTTTTCGTAGGTTTCCCTTCTAACACTTGTAAACTGGTGCATACATTTTTTTTCAAGTGTATAAATAATATTTACAAGTATTAATCATATTAATAATTTAGTGGATGTACAAAGAGGGAGTCGCTTTCAAACATCAATATCATTCACGCTATCATTATACTAGCAAAGACCACAATGGTAATCACAGTGCAATTCTTAAATGAAGAAACAATGTAGTTAAATTTAAGTACATAGTAACACCTTAACTATAAAATCTTGTATAAATTTATGATTAAGAGTTAAGGTGAGTGTAATATTTTTAATGTTTTTTTTAATAAGCGGATAATTAGTTTATTATTATTTTATTTATTCAAAAACGACTGCGATAACCGATTGTAATCCATCGCCAGTCGTCGCTGTCATGCCGGCCTGCAAGCCTTTTGGCAACTGGCTATACACTGGCAGATCCCTAATGCAACAAACCAAAAGTGATACTTGGTCGGGTTTATGACTATGTGCAAGATGGTCGCGATCCAGTCAGGTGCAATCACCTCGCTACATCTCCGCACTGTAACTACCTAAGCAATAGATGATGGCACTTTACACATAAATATGCAGACTTATATTGATACGATAAGCATCATTGTGTTTTTAGAATCAGAAACTATCACAATTTTTCATATTCGTTTATAATAAAATACTATTTTAACGAATTTCTAACAAAAAGTTAATTGAAAATTTAAGAGACCCCGATACTAGTCATCTGTTTATTGAGACCATTCCAATGAGCCCATACACGATATATCTGATGATGCAGCAGATTCCAGATGATGCTGTACCATCAGCTTAATGTCTCCATGTTCTTCTAATACAATTATATCATTAAAGTAAGAGAACTAAATTTCGACTCGGTAAACCCTTCAGTAGATGCTCACATCCATTTATCAACAAAAAAAGATCTAATAATCCAAATAGCTGAACAAATTTTCTTGAATTATAATTAAGAACATTGTCATGTCACTTTTCAAACAAAAAAAACTAGATCGAAATCTGTTCAGCCATTTGGGAGCTACGATGCCACAGACAGACACGTACACACGTTAATTTTATAGCTTCTCTATTTTTGCGTCAGTAGTTAATATGATTAAGCATACTTCAACACATACATAATTCATATTCAATTTTAATACATCGGTCTGTACAAAAGTATAGTAACTTACCATTTGAATAACAAATGACTATTCAACTTGTCAGCTATCTAAACAACTTGTTTCACAGGCTACAGACTAACAACTTTAGATGAAAGATCTAATGGGTGACAACGCTTTTGAGTACCAAACTAATGAATATATTATCGCTACGTAGAATATGTAAAGAAGCTTTTAATCTCATTTAATTATTCCCATCAATAAGTCTCTTCTTGAATATTTAAATTACTAAACTTGATGACTTTATAATTATACAATTTATTGAGAAAAATGAAGTCACCAAGGATAATAAACATTTTTTTAAATATAACACTTAGGTAACATATCGATGCATAAAAATGAACATGTGATTTTAAGTATTATGTGACTCTCAAAAAGTGTGTAATTTCGGCTGGATCAACTGACAGCCGCCATATACTGATGAATTTCTTTGATCGTTACCATCTTGGGCCACATTTACTTAGCATCAGGTGAGATTGTGGTCAAACACTACCCCTATATAGCTGAAAAAAAACCTTATTATGTGCAAGCCGTGATGCTCTAGTGGTTTACCGGCGTAATATAATTTTCTATGTCCACAAATTCGAGTCGCGGAACGTACCTATCTACCAACGAATTTTTCAGATTTCGCTTACTAAATTTAATTGGTAACACTATCGGCTAACGATAAAAAAAAACATTTAGAGGAAACAAGAACGCTTGAGAATTGTTCTTGCAGTACCACCGTATGTGAGAAAAATATAGAACTTCTGATTACTTGGCGTTTGAAATCGGTGACAGCTCGTGGATTCACATGGTGATTAAGTCCGAGCTTTCGCTTGGAAAGAAGCGTCGTTGCCCAACAGTGGGACACATACAGGCTGGTATTATTATTATTTAAGTATGGACGCTGTAATAAACAACACGTACAGAATACAAATGTCACATTGACATTGTGACGCATTGTGTTAATTCCAGCCAGTATTTAACGTTTGTTTTGAAATCGTTATTTATTCAACATACCTAGGTATTCATTGACAAAAAACTTAATATTATATTCTTGTTTTTTTTTCGAACTGATTATACTGTTAGCCTTAGGAGTCCTGGAGTCTTTACGGCTTTTACAGCTTTACCGGGCTTGAATTGATAGTTCAAAAGCTTCATCTCTCTCGCTCTCTCTCTTGTTGTTCTTAACATGTACTAACCTACGAAATAGATACAATACCAGTTACAAAAACACAAACAGTTTTTTAATGGAACTCACAGTGCCTACCTACAGTACGACCTACAGTAGAGTCCTTTACTGCTTTCATTTTAAAATAAAGATAAGAAATGTAAATAATAATATTGTGTGGTTTTATGAAACCACGATGCGATAATAATAAAATAAAATAATAATTAAATCATTGAATAGTTGTCAACTTTAATTATTCTATCAATAACTTCATCTTCGCCTCGAGTCTCACAGTTCCCTACTCCACAGCCAACAGTAATGCGACATGCGATAGATAAACGAACGAAAATTTTTGGGGCGATAGAATAAAAGTTTCACTTTAATAGCCTTATGTAGTCTTTAGAATGTCAACGAAAGAGTTAATAAAACGATGTGTATGCATACGATTCTCGAGACAAGTAAGACTTAAATCGGCGTACGGTGTAATTAAGGCGACCACCCACCGCAGCGACCTCGAGGCCTTGACCGAGAGCCATAATGAGTTCACCCAACGAGATGTGATGCGCCCGCTTGAGAACGTCCTTGCATCACTTCTATGACATTTATCCAACTAATGCAAATATTTACCTGCATGATATATATTTATGGACAACAGTTAAAGGTATCTAGAATTAAGGATAATGGGCTATATGTGCTATAGTCCTACAGAATAGTACATTTTGGGTTCCTACTGATTTGTTACGTAGTCACAGGCTTGTGGAGAATTTTGTGGGCAACTAGCATTTCATTTGAGTTTAAGGTGAAGAATATCATGTTTATATTTATATTTAAATTTATGTTACTTAACTATGAGTTTATAATTTTATATAATATGTAGAGTTCTTGAAAAGATGAATACGACGTTATATTGTTGCATTTCTCATGCCATAACCCGATTCAAAAAAAAAACAAAATCAAACGACCAAAGGAAAATACCGACAAGCCGGTTACTAAACTTTTTTATTTTATTTCCAGCTCGAAACGCGCGTCACGACGCAAAAGGTCCTATGTCCGATCTAACGCGCAACTTAAAACTTCCATATATAAAAGGCTTAAGTTTCTCGAAACAGGTTTTCGCTAAAGACATTCTGTTTTTCACTATTATAAAGCTCAGACACAAGAACTCCGCCTACACTTGATTTAAAATTAGAACTCTTGCGTGACAAACGCCGGTAAATTCAAATTAAATACGAAAAAGTTAAACTTTATTCAAAAGAGATAGAGCACAATATTGAGCGCTAGTTTATATGCAGTAAGGTGGGTTGCTCCATAGATGCTATTGGTCCTATCGTGAAACATGAAACAAACAAGAAATACGTGAGCAAATGAGATAGCGCTACTCGGACTATAAAGCGAAACTCTAAAGAAATTATTTTAAGCTAAGATTTTCTCTTAAAATATTTCAATATTCAGTAACATTACATCAACGTACACGCTTCATATATTTAATATTTTTATCGCTATTATCTAAATTATTCATTGTTTCAAAATTATAGATAGGAAAACCAAGAGAACGAGACAAAACATCTGTTAGTACTGATGTAAGAAGAATATGAAAGATACATTTTGTAGCTACGTCGCTCTTCCAGAAAGTCGTAAATGACCAAATGTAACTACACAGAATTTCAACTGTATGTCGAAGGTTCAAGATCTAATTTTGTTCCATAAATTAGGCTTATATTCTTATGAACTGTAGATTTGTATGAAAGTGGGCATGGCGGCAAACGAACAGTGACGATTCGTTTAGTAGACAGTTGACAGTCGCCACGCCACACTGACATTCCGATAGTAGAACTGATAACAAATTCTATTGATGATCTTTTTTTTTTGTTGATCCAACCCGCCTTCTCTTAGTGCTCGTTCTAATGAATAAACAATAAGGATTGCGTTGAATATAAAACTAAGTTTAGTTGAAGTGGTGCTGGTGAAGTGTTGTGAGTTTGTATTGACTGATTTTTTTGTGTAAAACGTTTGTATATAAATAAGGATGCTGATGTGACAAGATTTATGTGTAAGTTTGTCTTTATTGTTCTTTATATATCAAAACATAAGTATCTATATCCATTACACTATACTTTTGGATACCTGCCACATATTGTTTGTACCCACACTTGTCACATACAAATACCGGTATAAATATGTATATAAGACACGTGAGATACTAATTTCAAAGTCTATTAATAAATGTAATATTTTAATTTTACGTCATTACAATTTAATACTATAATATCAGTATATTATATAAAAACAATCCTTTATGTTTGAGATATACCTAAGAGTAGAGTCATTCAAAAGTTTTTATATTCAGAGACTGCTAGAATTTTATTAAGCTTGCAATTAATATTTATTGACATCTAATCATTAAATTAAATCATAGGATAAAAACTACCGATAAAAATTTTCAAATGAATCATGTAGGTATAAGTTTTTATCAACATTGCATAGTTTAAGGCCTCAGAATTATATAATATGAACAGGTTAAAATGTATGATGTTAAATTTTAAAATTCTCTCCTCAGTAATAGAGTTTAAACAAATGTATGTGTAATGTAATGTTGATTTACTTAACCCAGTACAATAGTAGGTACTATTATTTTTCTTGTAAGTGTAGTCTTGTTTAAATTAAAGCCCGAACACAATTATTACTTTGATTTTACAATGAAACACTTAGGTATATGAAAAATTAGATACGTATCTCTGTTATAAATTACTACTTCAAGAAAGGCGATATTATACAAGATTTTATTTAATAAACTAAATAAATATATATTCGGCATTAAAAAAAACATTGCATAAAAATATCTAAATAATAAATTTCCTTATTTCAATATCTTTTCATAGAAAATTTGAAATTTGCATCTTCTTCGTAAACATATTCTTTTAATGTAAACTTGTTAAATAAATAAACAAATTGCGTTTCAAGTTAAACGAACGTCAATTGTCTGGGATGCCACATTTTATAAGATATTATAGATTATAGGTGTATACTGAAAAATAACCAACTCTATCATAATATGTAACAATTCAAGTTAACTTTAGGAGAATCCTATATCTACCTAATAGTTTACATTGACATGAGTAATAAGAATAACCATTTCTAGATTAAAATTTAAATATTCCACTATCTATTATAATAAAATATTAGAAAGGCCAGCGGGGCGGGCCCGTCGCTGGGCGGTAGCTGTGAAGAGGACACGCCCAACCGTCGCACGTCCCACGCTCACACACCTCGCAACCTTATAACCACCATAATATACAAAACATGCCTCGTGAACTATGTGTAAATGTATTTAGGGAGTCTGTTATGAAGTAAATAACGGGTTTGTTTCGTGATCTGAATGCTGACAGAACAGTTAGGCACCGCGAAGCTGAATTTACATAAACAAGTCGTAATATAAAGTAAATATGTGATTCGTCAGTGTGTATATATATATCTTGAAATATTTATCGTTATCCTTACAAAATGATACGCACTATACCTGTATACATTTCTAGGTAAGTCTCAGTTTAATTATTGTACCTAGTATTTTGTAGTACCTATTCGTAATTTATTAATACGTCACATTATTTTCACTTTTTATGACTTTTGAATCCTTTTTACATGATGCTAATCATATAATTTATAGAAAAATATAAGAAATGTCAGGACAAATATAAAATTTCAATAATATCTGTAGTTTTACGAGACACTTTTATAAGTCATGTTAGTAATAGGTATTTCCCTAGGTTCCTTAATAAAGTTTAACGTAGCAACCTATAATCGTTACCGTGATACCTAACTACACTTATATATCTCAGCAACAGGTTTATGACTGTAACGTATGATATTACCAATAAATAATCATAAGAACTTATCAAGACTTACTGTTGGTATGAGTAATTCACAGTGTGTATACAGAATTTCTTATATACAAATGATCATACAATTGTATAGTATCAACTGCCTTTGTAAAAATGTGGAACAAAAATTTATTTTACTCTACATGTTATAAGCCTATATAATTGAATTTTGACTGGAATTTTCTATGGCCGGTAAATTCAGAGACTCTATTCATCGCTGTCTCTAGCACATGTAGGTATATAGAAACCGGGTATAAGCAAAACCCATCCTTGTAGGGAGTGCCGAAAGTAGGGCCGAGTTAGCTATATAGCAGAAGAGATATACAGACTCCGTATTTCTATAAGGGTCCTGCGCCTGAAGCAGAAAAGTAAAATGCACTTATCAGGTGGGCGACCTTTTTTAAGTGTACTCTCCTAAATACCTATCTAACCAAATACTATGAGCTCTTCGTTTCTGGAAGCCCTGCGCTTAGAGCATAAAATTAAAATATACGCGGGCCTCCCAAGTGGCCGACCTTTTATACTTAAGTGTTTTCTACTAAATATACAAACACATGTTACGGGCCCCACTTTTCTAGGAGCCCTGCGCCTAGAGCAGAAAAGTAAAATATCCGTGGGATTCCTATTAATATTTAAGATAGGTAGCTTCGTTGGTTTAATTCGCCTCTAACCAAATGTCGATCGTCCTACACAGATGTACTGCACTTATTGGTATTGCACTCTTGGTAGAGGCAGCTTTGTCTTTAAAACTAGGTAGGTCGTATACACACCTACTTATCCGCAAATAAATAAAATTAAAATCGGATTTGCACTAGTTTTATTGAATTTTTTTGAATAAAGATTTATGTTGCCTTCCAAATAACTTCATCATTACTGCTTTGAGTTTTCGTTAACAAAAACTCATCACGACTTTAATCTTTTATCGTCTTTTCATCAGCAAGTTTCTCAACAGAAATATTTTCAACATTTTTCCTGCAATTCAAAATAATTAAAACAAGGCAAAGGTAATTTAATTATGGTAATAATAAAAATAACGCTTTAAATAATATAATTTTCATATAATTACATTATTAGATATCGAAACTAGAAAACAATGTTTTTCTCTTAAGTAATGAATCAATGGATGTAAGCAGTCGAACGAAAAACACCCCTTTTGTGATCCATCACTGACTTTAATCTGCTATACGAGTTTCTTGGGATGCCACTCTTCATTATCTCGCGTACATCGTGTGCTCGTAGATACTCCACATAAATGAATTATTTCTCAAGTCACAAAAACTTCCCAGATTGTATTACTAAACTTACTAATTAATATATTGAAATACGATTTTACTCCTGCTAAAGAATGCACAATACAATTATTAAAAAAAAATATAGAATCTTTTTGGAATTTGAATAATATTAAAAATGATTATTATAAAAAGACAGAGTATAATGAAATAAAAATTATATAATATTTATCAAATTCATTCTTTGATTCAGCTCAAATTTATCCACTGACTAAGTATAAAATTAAAAATATATTTATTGAATTTGTGCCCTAAGAAAGCATCCAAGAACGTTAAAATATCTACCTACCTTCTACTACCGGTTCGAAAAACATCCTAGTCGTCGAGAAGGGCTGATAAGAAAATCGATCAGGTTTATCATTTATTTCTTTTCATTGCTCACAATCTTGTACGGCTTTAACCAAGAAATTACCAATCACCTTCGCTATATCGTTAGACCATCGCGCTGATGGTCTGCACGGTGGTTGGTTTCCATCTGTGGGCTTTTGCAATTTTTTTTGCCTGTCTGTTGTTTATCTGACTTTTTTATGTTTAGATTTAACTCAATACCGGTTTGACTAATTTTTATGACATTTTGTACACAGGTAGTTTATGTCGTACTCAATTGATAGACTATAATAATATGAATCATAAATAATACTGGTCAGAAGTCGTAAAAAGGATATTCAAAAATTTATTTATTAAATTTTGTACTCGGAAAGTATAAGTATGTCATTTGTTAATAGATAGGCTATGAAAATATCAATAATACTTTTAGAAATGTTAAAAAAAATTGAATACTTATCAATTACGGAATAACATACGCTTTCGGTTAAGCCGTTTTTGAGTTAAATCCCGACACACAAACAGACAAACAAAGAATGCCGTATGCCGTATTCGTGATCAGTTTCCTTTATAATAGATTTCTATCTGAATTTTAGGAATAAAAACTACATGTACCTACAGATTTATTAATATATACAGAATTCTCTACAAGTGATGTTCTTGTAAAAATAATGTTTTACATCTACGCATCTAGTCGATAACCATTCTAAACTACTTATTTTGTTAACAATGTATATTGTCATAAGGGTCACAAGTCACAACTAGCAAAATCTTTTTCATTATAGAAGAGGAGCCAGGATAGATCTGTAGAAATGTCTTACATCGTGAATACAATGAGCGTCCCATGTATTTATTTATTTAGTATCGCCTGGATTTTATTCAAAAGATTCTCAATGTCTGATTTGTCAACAAAATGTTTAATTGTTTTTTATTAAAACATCGATTACTTCAATTGACAGGTAATCATCAGTTTTCTCTATTCTAAAGCTCAAGGGACTGCTTTTTGTTTGTTTGAACTCGCTTACCTCTGGAACTACGAGTTAGATTTGAAAAAATATTTTCGCGTTTTATTACTTATTTATTGTAATAGCTTATTGGCTGTATATCTTCACGCTAAAACTCTAACGAGCGGGGCAGTAACCATAAACATTAAACAATCTGGAAACCCGTAATTAAGTGGGGGAAGTGACAACAATAGGTTATATAATACGGCTTAGTGAAGCGCGGAACAGAATTGTTCGAATAAATTTAACACGGATGAAACCATGGAGCACTGCTAGTGTATTTTATTCTAATAAAATATTTACAGTTATTATGGGTAATGATAAATATGGAATATCAATCGGCACAGTAGTAGCAACGTACCAATATCCTGCAAACGCACCCTCAGCGATCCATCACGAATCTCAGCACACCATCGCACCGGGCCGGTGATGTACCCCAGACGTTTATGGCCTGAATTATGACGTATATTTTCCGTTACACACGACCTCACGGCACTTTGTCACAATCCGTGCTCGTATTTGGCTTGTAAACTTTATTTATCGTTACCAATCTCTATTTTAATATAGCGCCACTGAAAAAGGATACGATGAATACCGACTTTATACTTCAATATCGTGCAGTTTATCTTATCAAAGCCACCGGTTTCAAACTAGATGGATTATGAAAGATGTAAATAATATCTAAGAGTATTGGTGTTATTACCGACCTATATAATTTATATTTAACTAAAAATATGCATAAATCGCATTTACATTATAAGTAGATATAGCTTATTATTCCAGCAAATTGATTTTATGGACCAAAAACTGTTGAATATTTACCATACGGTAGATATTTTAATTAAATAGGTACATTAATTTATTATGCGATATACTTTAAACATACCAGCTAATAGTAGAAAAAACTAATAAACTTTTGATTTGGGTAGTATCATATTTTTATTTTTAGTTATTATTTTGAGTTTGTTTTTTCATAAATACACCGTTGTCTTATAATTTTGTATGTATAACAATCTAAGCTGTGTCAGCATGAAGAAGGGTTAACATTTTTTAAATTAAGATTGAAGCTCTTTGATTATTAATGAATTCTTAGAATGAATCCAGTTTTGTAGACCAAATAAAAAGCAAAATATCTAGTATTAGTATATTTAATACATAATAAAAAAGTTAAATTTACAACGAACGCGAATACCTATTCCATTCGATTTTCTCACATCCAATTTCATTTCAGGTTGATCGCATTTAATTTATAATAATCTTTATAGTTTAAATAACACCATATCATAAACTAAATACACGTAATCAAAATCGAAAAATTAATATTTAGATGAATTTAAAATTAAAATAAATATAAAATTTGAGTAGGTAGTATATTATATTATATATATTATTATATTACAGTAGTAGTTAATTGTAAGTTCCTTAAAGAAGTTCAAAGAAAAGATTTTTTAAATCAACTCTTATGGTTTTGAAAATTTGTCTAGGCGTCAACCGCAGCGTTTACCACAAGTGAAGCCTCTAGACTCTAGAGGGAATATAAAAATATTAGATATGTACCTATCTATCTATTCTAAGATGTTACAATAAAGTTTTTATGTTGTATTTATCTCGTAAGTTTAATTATGTATGTTTGAGCCACAGTAAACCTAATTAGCACACTAATCACTCGGCTGGTTCTTGTCTAACGTCAGTCGTACCTTGTCATAATAGAGCTTCCGTTTGCAAATTGCATTTTTTACAAGGACCATTCAAATGTAATAACTTATTTTATTCTTTTGTATATTATCTATGAAGCTACTTTTTTATATTATATCACTCTTGATTAATTTCAAACTTTACTTTTAGTTTTTATCTATATAAAATATATAAATAAATCTATATATTTTTTTAATTTAATATATTCTTAAAGTAATTTTTAGTTATTATTTTGAAACTTTATAATAATACCAGTCACTAAATGTCTATCTGTCAACCACTGTAGAATCAAAGCTTTCAAACTTCAAACGCTATACCACGTTAAAACTGCTACCAAACACAATAATTTAGCTTAATAGAATTTCCTGCAAACAGATAGAAGGATTATTCAAGATACTTTGCCTGCCACATTTACATACACACAGGTACATTTCTAGCACACAGAGATTCACTTACACACAACACTAACACACATACACTAATATACAAACAAACGCATTCGTATTATTTTTAACATGCGCTACCAATTTTTTTCTATTTCAAATTGAATTGTAATATAGAGGATATTACACGCATAGCCTATTTTGGGACCCTGGTTAAAGCTAAAAACTGTTAAATATTTGTATTTGTATAAAAACAAATTGAAACTTTAATCGTGTAACACATTATCGTAGTACTTATGTCTATCATGTAGCACATTACCGGTTTGCTAAATAACATTAGTTCAAGAATAATTTTAAGGAAGTTTTATTGTCGAAAGAGTTTTATTATGGGATTCATCATTACGTGAATGACGGTGATGTCTGAATGTGATAACCTGTTTATACATTCACTGAATATGATAATAATTTTAAACAATTTAATTACTATACCTAAAACAATAAAAAAATATATAACTGGGATATTTTCCGAACCGGTAGTCTATTGGCTCTAATAAGTGCATCCTTGTTGCCTATATTGAATAAAGTATTTTTCATTTTGATTTCAAACTAAATGTAAATATTTTAACTATAAACAAAATAGGTATATTTACAACATCTGTTATTTTATAACACCACTACCCGTGTGCCCTATGAGATTTCTCATATCCGACTTTCTATATATTCAAGCCCATTAGGAGACGAATTAAAAAAAGTGGTATAATAGTGTGTTCAGAATATCATACTTACAAACCTGCCGGTTTAAGCCGTACGTTGTCCGTTAGTAAGTCTTAAGAATATTATGAAATAGATTTTTCCTACCCGTTTTAGCTTTCATATGGGCAAGCGGCTTCTTTGTAAGCATTCCCTATCCTCTTCTTAAATATAAATATCTTACAGATAATAAACAAGAATCAATCGGACACTTAAGTAATAAATTATAACTTTAAAAAATGGGTTGGCTCTGTTGATATCAACTATTATGTACACTTATGTGCGATTGTTTCTTTTAAGCGTACATCATACGCAGTGTTGCCAGGTACACGGTATTTATGACCAATACACGGTCTACGGTATTGCCTCACTACCGTGTAATTTTAAATATTCACTACTGTGTTAAACTGTAACTAATAATGAAGGCCAGTATAAATTTTAAGTCAAAAAATATAGGTAGGGGAGAAACGGGTAATGGGGGTCAGCGGGCAATGGTAGTCAGTACAATAATAAGAAAACTAAAAGACGTTGACAAGTGAATATCGAGCGAAATGATCGGACATACTACACCCGGTACCCAGATCTAATCACCGTTTTAATTGTAACGTGACGTTTGGACGAAAAAGGTATATTATTGTCCGCCGCGATTTCATTATAATTTTTCCTGTGTATAACATAAGAGATGAGATATTTATTTAAATATTTTTTAAATTATAACTTTTCTTTTTATTTTAGTAAATTACTAAATAATCTTTTTGTGAGAAATGTCTCACTAAATGTCTCATTAAAAATGTTTAATGAAATATTTAACGATTTATTTTCATTTAGATTTTTTTAATTTCATTTCTATTTTGGGTTAATGGGAGTCAGTTGAACCCCACGGAATAGAAAAAACGCAGCAAAGCAAAAAACCTTTAGGCAAGGCCAAGGGACGTGTTCTTCAAGATAAACACTCCTCCTTGAAATGTTTAACGAAATGAAACGATGGCAGATATTACGAGACTGATTTATTATATTTAGTAGGGTATGTATAAAACTAAATATTTAGAACCGCCTTATCTCTGACTATACATTACATTCCTCTCCTCAAAAAGACACATAGGAGTTACAAGAGAACGGAAAAAAATATATGTATATTTATGAATGTATTACGAATATAAATGCCTAATGTACTTTCAACCTTTTTATACAAATAATTTTAACACGACAATTTTGAATTTCAAATTTGCTCTTAATTTCGCTTCTCTGATAATCTTATAAGTAAAAAAAAAAAATTTATAATAGAAATTTCACAAAGTAATACACAACTTTTATCTTGGCACCACACTTTAGACTGCATAAAGAACATGCTATTTGTTACATTTATTACGATTTACAATAATAATTAAAAAAAACACACATTTATAATGCCAAGTATATTATGTATATTTTTAATAGTAAGTAGGCTTATTTTTACGTTCGCGTAAGTTATACCGGCGAGTGGGTGGGATATGCGCACTTTGCCCGTTGACCGATCCGGATTCGATCTTATTGCTTTCAGATTCTGGGGAAGATATTATTTGCGGTGTCGCGGTCGGCATTTCTACTCGAACGGGACTGCTATCTGATTTCGACTTGTTGCATTCCCTGACTTCTACAACCTGCGTTTCTTGACTTGATCTTACCACAAAAGAGCTCGATTCGGTTTTATTCGGAGATTGTTCCGACGGCATCTGATTTGCATTTTCCGTTTCACCTACTCGCCAAGTAAATCTTTTTATTTTATTCGAAACTAATTGATCGATATGCTTATGGACCCTTTGACCGTCGGCGGTGTTTACGTTGTAGGTAACAGAGCCCATGCGCTCTGTTACTACACCTTCCTTCCATTTGGAGCCAGATTTCGAGTAATTTCTTACTAAAATTGTATCTCAAGGAGACAGATTACGCTCTGTTCCATGCACAGCGCTGAGCTCGGCCCGCGCAGTAAGTCTAACCGCGTACGCAGCCGTCTCCCGAACATGGCCACTGCCGGCTCACGTTGTGTACTGGGAGTGGTACTTGTTAATGGGAGTCGGGATAAGCAATCTGCATTACTGTTTTTCTCTGTAGTAACAAACACTATATCAAACTCATACGCTGCTAAACGCACCGCATACCTCTGTAACCTACTGGCGGCCGTCTGGGGAATGCCGTGTTTTGGACCAAATATATAAGTGAGCGCTTTATGATCGCTACGAAGGATAAATTTTCGACCGAATAAATAAGAATGGTGTTTATTTACACCATACACAATTGCAAGAGCCTCTTTATCTATTTGACTATATCCGCGTTCTGTTTCAGTCAATGTTCGTGAAGCAAACAGCAAACAGCAAACTATACGCTCCGAATTATCTGTATAAATGTGTGACAACACCGCCCCTAAGCCATACGCGCTACTGTCGACTGCCAGCACGAGCAGAAGATCTGGATCGTAGTGCGCCAGCGCCGGCCCATTCACCAATTTATCTTTAATAATTTGAAAAACATTTTCGCACTTATCTGTGCACTGCTAAGGTGTACTATTAGAAAGCAACGTATGCAATGGATGTAAAATTGTACTCATATTAGGCAAGAATCGAGCATAATAATTAATTAATCCTAACGCCGCTCTCAAGCGTCACATTTTGTGGACTAGGCAAGTTTACAATCGCAGCTACTTTATTCTGTTCCGTATGTAATCCGTTACGGTTTATTCTATAACCTAAATAACAAACATCCGTTTTGAAAAACTCACATTTTTGGAATTTAATTCGTAGGCCCGCCTCTTGTAATCTAGATAAAACCATTTTTATATTGTGAATATGTTCTGATCTACGTTTTCCTGTAATACAAATGTCATCAATAAAGCACACTACACCTTTTAATCCACTTAAAATTTCTTCAATAATCTTTTGAAAGTTTTCAGGCAAACATTTTAAACCGAATGGTGCCCTGCGATATACATATGTACCCACGTGAGTAGTGATCGCCGTAAGAGGTTGCGAACTTTCATCTAAAACGAGCTGTAAATACGCTGTTTTTAAGTCTAATTTCGTAAAGTATTCACCACCACTAAGCGCCGCGAATAATTGTTCTATGCGCGGTAATGGATAATGATAATCTTTTAACTGCTTATTTACTGTTATTTTGTAATCACCACATAATCGTAATGAGCCGTCGCGTTTTATGATCGGTACAATAGGAGTGCCGTAGTCAGATCTCTCTACTTTATATATAACTCCTTCGGCCTCTAACCGTTGTAATTCGCGTTCTACTGGAATTTGCAAAGCCAATGGTAATGGACGTGCTTTAAAAAATATAGGCTGTTCATTATCTTTTAAGTATAATTTAATTTTAGTTTTACAAGTACCTAATCCATGTTTAAAAACTTCTGGAAACTCGTTCTTTAAATTTAAAATTAGACAATCAGTGGCATCCTCTATTTTATACAAATTAATGGGATTTAATTTTAATTTTCTTAACCAAGACCGTCCTAGTAAAGGTGGACCGCCGTTACTAATTACGTATAGCGCTAACTCGATAGTTTCGCATCCTCTCATGACCTTTACATTTATGTATCCGAGCGGAATAATAACATCACCCGTGTATGAATGAAATCTATTATTTACTTTGTTAATGATTAAGTGTGACAAATGTTTATCATAGAAAACCTTAGAGATCGCCGATATTCTACTGCCTGTGTCGATTTCAAATATAATATTAATTTTATCTACCTTAAGCTCGCAGTAATAAGGATCGTCCGCGCGGCCGTTCCTTTTTAACTTTATATTATATAATCCATCGCTTGCGTCGTCCTCGTCACTGCTTTCTGACTCACGATTCATTATGTAATTTTGATATTTGTATTTATTAACACTGCCACTTTTGGCATCTTTAGAACACATTTGAGCTAGATGCCCCTTTTCACTACACTTATTGCACGAATATGTTTTAAAACTACACTTGTTTGGTGCGTGGTTGTCTTTCCCACACCTCCAGCAAGCAGACCGCCGCATCCGGGTATCGTTCCTGACCACCCGATGCAGGCCGGACGTGCCCTGCCCGAGTCCCGCTGAGCCCGGTGCCCTGCCAACCGCGCTGCTGGCCGCCTTCTCGGCGTACCGTTCAGCTGCCTCCAATGCAAGCGCCAGCTCCACTGCCTTTTTATAATCCAACGTGGGTTCAGCGAACAAGCGAGATCGCATCTCTTCACTTCGTAAGCCCGAGACAAATTGATCTCGAATATTTTCTTCTAACGTTGTGCCACAATTACAATATGTGGCGAGATGTTTTAAATTTTGAAGAAAGGTATTGATGTTCTCAGCTTCCTCTTGTCGCCGTTGTCGAAAAACATGCCTTTCAGCAATTTCGGATCTCTTCGGCTCGAGATGGTTGCGCACCAAGGTTACAAGTTGCTCGAACGTTTTATGTTCAGGATGATCAGGAGCACAAAGGTCACACATTAGGTCATACGTGACCGCACCGACGTGAGTCACCAACGTGGCCACTCGTAATTCATTACTGATATTATTCAGCAAAATAAACTGTTCCACGAGTCGTACATACCCGTTCCAGTTTCCCTGGCCGTGTAGTTCGAATTTATGCAACTTCCCGAAAGGCATGATTATTCTTTTCCCTTTAAAAATCCCAAGTTCGTCGCCAGTGAAATGTTTAACGAAATGAAACGATGGCAGATATTACGAGACTGATTTATTATATTTAGTAGGGTATGTATAAAACTAAATATTTAGAACCGCCTTATCTCTGACTATACATTACACTCCTGAGAGTCAGATACAAGTTTCTGTAATATATGTGATGTCGATAAAAATGACGATCCAAAGTAGGTCCTTGATTTGTGATGAGTTTAGTTGCAAGAATGAGTTATGGTAACGCACTGGTACACTTCGTGTGGTTTATGGGCACACGCTAACTGCTTCCGATGGATTCAGCAAAAGGTTATGCGTACGACAAGTGCTGAAGATGTGTTGACTCTCATTGTCTAATATGATGACTACCATTACCCGCATGTCAGGGCAATGGTGATCAAAATCGTTATTTTTATAAAGTGTAATTATAGGTATATTACTATCCAAAAATTTAAAAAACTGCTTTAAATTGATAAATTATTAGTTATAGTAATAAAATATGTTTTTTTAATTAACCCGAAACAAATAACTTCAGATTTATATCGATTTTTGCTTAAGTGACTCCCATTACCCCATTTTCCCCTACCTACGTAAAATGAAACGCATTTTTAGTTTTCGTCTTTGTCAATTGGCAATACTTAGCCGCTCGAGGGAATTTCCAAATATATTTTACGAGTCAGGTGATCTTAATACGACTAAATGCATAAATGTTTCTTTTAGTAGTTTGTCCGTTTGTTTAATAATTAATGCATAAATACTTGTTAAAGATCTTCATTTTAAATGGTTACAACATTGGTTAATTATAATGACAAATAAAAATATTAAATATTTATGGTATTTTCTATTGATTTTTACATCATAATTTACACGGTATTTTGCATATGTGTCCACGTTATTTTGAGTCTGAAACAGGGTATTTTTAATTCATGAACATGGTAGTTTTTTTTTTTAATCTGGTAACACTGATTATACGAAAGAAAAAATACTTATCGATGCTACGTATACATATGGTATGTATACCTGTACCGTAGTGGGCGGTATCCGGACTCACGCCATTCGATTCCCCGAAGAGGAAATCGTTACGGTCGCCAAATTGGACCCTAACCACTAGTTTGGCCCGAGTCCCGGCACGCAGGTGTTATTTACCCGGTACATGCTTAAGTAAAAAAAATTGACATAATACCTACTTTATACAATTTTGACCACATATATTAACTAGCTTAGAAGCATAGTTCCTTGTTAAATTTATAAATAATACCAAACTGTATTTTTAACAGTAATTCAAAACAAAATAGCCTAGATAATAACAAGTACAGGTAACCATAATATTGAAATACTAATTATAGCCAATCACAACATGCGTAAAAACAAATAAATTAATGGTTATAATTAAAATATATCTAGAATATTATATTTAGGAATAATAATATATATATATATATATATATATATATTAATAATATATAATTAGGAAAAAAATTGCAAACATATAATTTAAGATTAACGATAAAACACAAACTTCATTCAAATCGTAATATTAAAGAAACAATATATACATGGTTAAAATAGAGTTATTTTCAATTAATGAAAAGATAAAATGAAAATTAATATAAGGTAAAGACATGAAATATATATGTACCTACATAGCGTTAAATAAGGATTATAATTGAATTACAAAATTTAAAAAATAAAAAACTGTTAAATGTCCACATACTGGTCAAAAACTCTTAAAATCGTGATAAAAAAATCAATTGATCAATAAAAATATTCAATTTATTTTATCTCAAACGTTTACCCTAATGATCCGGACAGCACGAGGAACGATAAAATAAAATATGTTTTCTAACAAATAATATTAAAGTCAATTATTATTTTACAAGACATAAAAGTATAAAATATACCTTGAAAAGAAAAAAAACCTATCTAGGTAAACTTGAAAAGTAAAACATTATATAAATATAACATTTCATCCAAATCGTCACAGCTGTTTCGGAGAAACTAATTACATATATATATACCTAATACGTATAATCATACATATAACTAGTAGAAATATTATTATTGGCGCCCTTTTTGTAGAAGAGTACCACAACACTGTTGTTCCATGCCTGCGGCGTTTTACCTTCGTGGATCACGTAATTATACAAGGTCTGAAGGGCCCTAAGTCTCAGTTTACCACCCGCATTCAATAGTTCAGTTGTGATTCCGTCATCTCCGGGAGCTTTGTTGTTATTAAGCTGTTTGAGAGCCATACTAATCTCATACAAGCTGACGTCCGGGATGTCTTCTGTATAGTGTCGGGTCAATCTAGCTCTTGGGTCTTCAGCTAGATTCGTAACGGATTTCTGTGTTGATGTGTATAGCTGTCCATAGAACTTCTCTTGAGAGAGCTCAAGAGCTCAGTGTCTCAGGACGACCAGTATTGACCAGTCAGACCAGTATGTGTGGCCAGTGATTACATATAGTGCTGAGACGTGGTTGCTAACTATGGGCCTCATAAGAAAGCTCAAGGTCACTCAAAGGGGATCCATTGCCCTATGAAGGGCTATGCTTGGAGTTTCTCTGCGTGATCGAATCAGAAATCAGGAGATTATATAATCAGGAGGACCACAGGAGAACCAAAGTCACCCACATAGCTCTAAGAATAGCTAGACTTAAGTGGCAATGAGTGTGCCTCATAGAACGAATGACCGATGGGGTCAAAGAGTTGCGGTCACGTACTGGAAGACGAAGCGTGGGCAGACCCGCCACAAGGTGGTAAAGGTTGTGGGAAGCCGCGGGATGCGGGCAGCACAGGGCCAGTCGTTGTGTCGACCTTTGGGGAAGGCCTATATGTACATCAGTGAACGTCTTTGGCTGAAATGATGAGGATGTTGATGATTATTATATGTATAAAGATAACTACAAAGATGTAAAGTTTGTTTGTTTCTATAATGTAATCTCTGAAACTGTTCAGTCGATTCTGAAAATTGTTTCACTCATACAAAACTACGTTCTCCCCTTTTCTCCCCTTACGTTCTCTCGGGTGATTTTTTACGATTTTTAATTGAATTATTGACACTTCTTATTATTTATCAATTACGGAATGGAATGCACTTCCAGTGTTCAACATTTTATCAAAATCAGTGAAGCCGTTTTTGAGTTAAATCTGGACATAAATGCAGATACAAGAATTAACACTTACTATTATTAGATAGGTTTTAATGACGGCTGATAGCGTCACTGGACGCTCACTCATATCGCTTACACCTATTGAGATAATTTTGTCAATAACCACTGAAATGGCTTCGAAGTGCATAAAATAAAGAATATTATTATTTCCAAAGCTAAGAGATTTGAAAGTTGACGTCGTCTAAAATGGGGCCATAAACAAATTCATAAGTAGGCTGTGTTTCCATTTTTATGTGTTTTTAAGGGGTTTCTCCCTTCAGGGAGCAGGAGAAAAGTGAAACGCTGCGTAAAACCTACGATACCCTGCTGGGATACAAAAGGGAAAGGGCTTGAAGAAATTTCACTTGAATAAAAACTGTTTTCTCAGGAATTTGCGGACACAAATATCACCTTTGATATAAATAGCAATGAAGCGGTGTTAACATTGTAGTAGGGAGCTTCGAAGGCATACATCCATTAATTTCTATTTCTATCGTGTCAAAGTTTGTCGTTATGAAAGGATATGTATTTGAAAATCGCGTTTTTGTTACAAGGACTAGCGTCTTCTACCAACATGTCGCATTCAATAAGATACTATTTAGTTTAAGTCGGAGAATCAAGTCGATGTAATTATGGAATCCTTACTAATGACTTAGTATTCGCACTATTGACTATACTGTTAGCCTTATGGGCCCTGGTGCCTCTGACGGCTTTTACAGCTTTACCGTGCATGGGGACGACCGCTTAAGGCACTCAGCCACAAAAGCAAAGCAACAAGTTCCGAGTGTGCCAAAGTGGCCAAACCTCGGCTCAGACTGTTGTGAGTATGCAATAAAGTCACGATCTAATTCCCTATCCGTAAATTCGATCTAAACTAATCTGTAAATTTTTGTCTAAACTAACAACTCAAAGAAAAAGAAAAAAAAGGTCCCTTGCAGAACCTAATGTACCTGAGTGGCGTGCATGTGCGTATGACGCAGTGTAATGAGTGTGTGGATAACTAGTGAATGTAGATTCACTGTCGCAGCGAGCGGCTCCTTGGCTCAAGGGCGCCTTGCCGATGGATCGGACCTAGGCTTGAGTTGCCGCAGGAGACAAGGGCTGTCGTGGCGAAGGTCGTGGTCTGGGCATGTCATGAGGAGGGATATAACTAGAAGAATGTTACGTATGAAGGTGGCCGAGTAGAGGAAGACCAAAATAGGTAGAGACGAATTGTGTGACAAATCATTTGCGTATAAAATATTGGGCATGAGTTGATACAGTTAAAGTGGAAGAGAAGAAAACGTTTTGCCGACCCTACTTAGCTTTGGGATAAGGCTTAGAAAAAGAAGACTAGCATTATAATAAGCTTAGATTTTTACGCACTCAATTGATAAGTTTTTATAAACATTAAAAATTATATACCTATATTAAGAACAACATTCCCTCACTTTATAAAAATAACACGAAGTAAACGGAAATTAGATTCCGTTTTCTGTCCGTACATGAGAATGGACAGCGAAAATCATTTTAATTCAAAACACACAGTTACCCATACGCATTAAAATAGGTTTAACCGCCAGCCGTACCATTTAAAAAAAAAGTAAAACAAAAAGGCGCGCTCCCGCCATTTCTCCCAGGCACGCCACGAATTCCAGTGGAAAAAATCGTATTTCGAACGCGGTTTGAATTTTAATTGACATTCAACCGGCGCTTTTCTGCGCCGTGTAACTACGATATCGGGAACATTTTCGGATTTACATCTCGCCGACGCGAGGGTGTATGTGTAGTTACAATCCCATTCGTCCACCAGTTGCAAACTATAAAATGACGTCGCACGTTTATAAACTACGACCTAGGGTGAAAGTTTACTTTATACAAATGCTTAGAAATTACCATTTAAAGTTCTACAAAAAACAAATATTACTTAGGCCGAAATTATATATATTTTCCAGGTTATTTTACAATGGTACTGTAGTAAGAATAAAAAAAAATTGAGCTCTTTACAAACAAAACTTATAGTATTAATAATACCAGCCTGAAACACTTACATGCTTATACGAGTAGTACGCGCCGGCCTACGATATAAGTATTGGCTATTTCAAACGCCGAAAATCCACAGTTCTATATTTATCGCAAGTACAATTGTATTACAGAAACATTTCTCAGTTCAGATTGCCTTATTTTTTTTTCCTGATAATCAGCCAATTGCTAAATCTAAATTGTAAATGTACGCGAGTTCCGAAAAATTCGATGGTACACACCGGGTCTCGAAACTACGGACAACAAATCGATATTCCGCTGGTTTGAACCACACATCCACCACGACATAAAAAAACAACAGTACAATCTAATAAAAGCAAGTAAAGTGAGATGAAAATAATTAATTCCGATGCCTAATTCAACATTCATTTCGTTTTTAATATCTCTATTATCAGGCGCAAAGAGCTTTATGACGAACCCAAAATTACAACAAACAAGTTGATGCGTTCATTATGATGGAATTGATGAGGTCACGGCGACGTTAAGCAAAAATTATTCGTCACAAAACCGTGATAATGTCCAACTCCCGCGAATAATTACGAAATAACCACAGGACAACTTCTCCCGTTACATTTAATTTAGCGTCTCTCAATTTGCCTCTAAATTGTAGATGATTAGACAAAGCTTTGTTCTATTCTGTGACGTAGAATGCTTTTGAAATCCTTTGGCATTATTTATATATATACGTTTTACAGAATTTAGATTTGAAGACAATCTAACCTAATATTAAATGACGATGTGGCCTAAGTAATAGAGGGGCTGGCTTTTCGTGCAGCCGCTGGTAGCTACCCAGAGGGGCATTAGAAAATGCGGAATAATTCGAATTATTATTGACATATTAAAACAAAACAAAGTCAAATTTGTCCGGGTGTTCTAATTTGACGCGCTTACTAACGAACAGCATTTCATTCTTATTTATATAGATTATATAACATTATACATATGTAATATGGCTAGCGACCACGTCTCAGCACCATATGTAATTAAGCACGTACCGAAAGACGCAGCGTAGGCAGACCAGCACCAAGGTGAACCGACGACCTGGTGAAGGTTGTGGAAACCCGCAGGATGCGAGAAGCGCTGTACGGGTTGTTGTAGCGATGGTTTTCTGAGAGACCTTTCTCAAGCAGTAGCTGAAATGATGATGATGATATGTAATATTTTATTACATTTTATCCATATCAGAAAAATACATAAAACTCCACAAGAACAATTAAACACAAAGTGGCTTAAATTATGAATAATTTTTATTGTTATTGATAGCATCCTTGAGGATTTTTTTTTACTTTTTTACTTTCATATATTATGAACTTTAATTTTATTTCCAGGTATAATGTCGCGACATTCAGGAACCAGGAAATACTGTCGCATCAAATGAATGAAAGTTGTATAAAATGTTGACGCATGTTACAAAAAAGAAAAGTTTTCCCTCAAGTGAATGATTCCATATTGCCGTTTGGCGGCGCAAACTTGCAGCCATGCAAGAGATATGTAATACCGCCGCCCTGCCACTAGATTCCAACCCTCTAGTGCGCAAAATAAAATGCGAAGAGTTTCCCGCCATCAGAGGGAAGCAATCAGCAAGGATTGGCATGGGGGTTCGAGATGAAATGGAAGAGGAATTTAACGTGAAAACGAGGAATACGCCGCCAATGGGCCCGGCACCGGGGCAGGAACACCGTATCGAACATGGAGGAAACGGTTTTTGGTTAGCCGCCGTAACGGCCGCCGGAGCTTCCCATCCCATGCTTGAAACTTGTAACGAAACAGGCTTCATCAACAGTCAACCTTCGATGGCTGAATTCATGACCGCTCTCCCCCAATTAGGAGCGGGAGAATTAAGTCCACAGCACACACCACCGGGGTACCCACCCGACTTACCGTCTCCGGGTGGCGGCCTCAACGTTCCCGAATACCCTTGGATGAAAGAGAAAAAAACTACCAGAAAGAGCAGTCAACAAGGTGAGTTCTATTACTACATATTTTAATGCTTAGTTATACGATTTATCAACTCGAAGGCGTTTGACATTATTAATAGCGAAGTTGAACACTTATCAGAGCACGTCATCGAGGTCACCAATAGAAAATTAGCCACTCCATCACAAAAAACGTCGACATTTTCGTTTCGTAAGTGAGGTTAACTGCCGCGTGAGTAACTTCTTCAGAACTATTATTGTTCCTTTCAACGGCAACAACAAATGGCCATTCAACCATTGTGTTTCGGTTCACGGTCTCAGAGTTTCTTTAATGAACATCAAATTACTCCGAAATATATTGAATTGTGTCCGGCGATGACGCGACGCGACGAGCCGACACGATGCTTCATGTTTATAACTGTTGTCATATCGTTGTAGGAGTGATATTACATGTTTGTGGTACATGCATTATTTGAGCCACCGACCCGCTACCAACATGGCGTGTAACGGAACAGACTCGACATGCACCATAACCACAAATTATAAGTGAGAATATATTTTTAGAGCGCCATTTTATATGCTGACAAGACTACTAAGTACTTACATATTAGAAGGTTCTGGAACAATAAGTAAATTCAATCTTGACTAAACATTGACAATACTGTATTATTTTTTATCAAATAGAATAATACAGTTGTTTAAGAGACACAATGACCCTAAATTTGTCGTAGGGACAAAACGGGAGATGTTGGAACAATGAGCGTACTAGATGATCCATCATCATCCGTCGGCCGCGCCTATGGGAACGTGACCTCACCTGGTGTGTCGATACATCACTCTCCAGATAGATACAAATTGCCGCTATGTGCTTTAATTTCTTCAGAATTAATTTTCGCGAGAACTCAAATAAAATTAATGTGATCGATTAATTTTAAGAAAGAATCATACTAATAAATAAGAAATATTTGGAAAAAGTTACTACTTATTTATGAAAAAATATTGTTAGTTAGTGTTCATGTAAATCGTGGTTATAATTGTTGTATTAATATATTTTAGTTTTAGTATTTATTTGGTAAACGAATAGTATTGTAATAATAAAAATATGATATGAACAGAGATATTGATAATAAATAAAATGAAAAATAATCCGTAAACATATTTGATATTTTTTATTTATTTAGGACGGCTAGTGATCAATGCGATAATACATAGATTTTTAATATGTAAAAGCTACCGCATGCAACTGTATGGTATTATTTAAGATCTGACTATACTGTTAGCCTTGAGGGCCCTGAAACCTCAGAAGGCTTTTACAGCTTCAACCGGCTTGGAACTATATGGTAGACAGTTCTACAAGAAAACAAAAAATAAATATACATACTAAAAGAGAAAAATAAAACACAAATAACAGTTTTCGACTGACTAAACAGAATCAGAATAAGTAATGTATTTAAGACAGCAATTTAAGTACTTGAAGCGTAACATAGATAATATTTTCATATTTGAACACGATTAACGTTTGGTAGCGAACAGGAGCGATCTCCCGCCGGGCGCTGCAGGGGTCAAATCCGACGAAACACGTATTATCACAATGTTACGACTACCTATCGACCTTAATTCTTTCAAACTTACGACAAATTTTTACTAGAACTGAAATATAAAGCTCTGGTCACTATACATAAATATGTATATATATATGTGTGTGTAATATGTATATGAAGTAAATGATTATTTTGTAATTAAAATTAGGAAGGATAAATAAAGTAAAACTATGTTATTATTTCCTTACTAGTTAATCTATAAAGGTCATCAGACTAGCGACAGAGCGTATCAGGCCACCAATATACAGGTAACTTGCAAAGCTTACAACTTATTTTAAAACGTATGTGAAATACTGTTACAAAAATTTATAGAATCTTGGAAATACATTTATAAGTAAATAAAATAGGATTAATTTCATTCATGTTCACTTATAATAATTATATAAAAAATACATCCGAGAATCAATATTTTAAACACATAACTCATTTTCTTAACTAGTACCGAACTTAATACCGAAATTATTTTTAAGTATAAGCATACTTTATATTAAATATTTAAAGTAAACTTATTTGTAGATACTCAGATCACATCATCCGATGCGATGTGGGTTTGCACAGATGTAGGGTTGCCTCGAATTTGAATTCACAGTAAATTCATTAATATAAAGTTAAAGTAGTATCGTAAACTTTATCTGTAACAAAAATTGTTAACCAGTCCGCGATCTCATTCGGCATATATGTCGAATTTAGAGGCAAAATTAATTTTTATAGCGTCATCATTCGGGACGGATTAATCTAATATTAAAATATTGACATGGAATTACCATTATACCCTAGACGGCTCACAGCCTAGGCATACAGTGACATCTATCGCAGACCCAAAAAGTGAGATATTAATGAAAACTGGTCAAAAATTTTCTTGTCTTAAATACATTTTATTCCACAAAACTGTAATTTCAATATTAATCTCTGCTATCGATTATTTCTTGAGTTTGTTAGTTACACAATTTTTATTTTGCGTACAATATTAAATTCACAGCATTGATACAATTATGTCTAATAAATCAAACTATATACGTAAAATTAGTTGTGCCGCATGGTTTCACTCTTGTTAAATCAATCATTTGACCAACTATCCGCCAACGCACCCAGTGTAGTCTACTCTTTCTCATTTTCCGTACTTGTCTACATATTGCCAGATTGTTTTACGTTCATGATTACTGTTCTGCTCCTTAGGGTCGTAGTGTGAAGTTATATAACCTTTCTCAATATATAGGCTATAAAATGCATTACATATTTTTTAATCTGACTAGTTCCAGAGAGACGCATTCCAACATAGAAACAATCTCTTGGGTTTTATAATATTGTTATAGATAATTTCAAAGTTAAAATGCTTAAATTATTTGTGAGAAAAAGTCTTTATACCGTCACCTTGAATTTTTATAATACTGTCGTGGCATCCTTTACTGTCTGAGCTGCGGATCCGGCCGTGAACCGGCGCTACCGAGGTAATCCGTCACTGTCACCGCTATCGAGCGATGCACGCCTGCCGCGCCGCGCCGTACCATTCCAACCGCGGCGTCCGTGCCCTCTCTATGCAACTCCTCTCACAGTTTTATGTCCGCAAGCTAAACTTAGATATTGCCTTTAACAACATTGACTGATTTCTTAAGTAACAAAATATAGATTTTCGAATGTTGATGTCGAAGTTCGGACACTATTCAAAAAGACTTTTAAATTGTTGATTGGTTGTTCATGAAATAATCACTTTTTATCATGCAAAAAAATACATCTATAGATTAAATATAAATAATGTGAACGCCTATAGTGAAAACTTTGATATGTTTACTATATAATATTTTACAGCAAATTGATATTGATAATAAAAAATCAAATTACTTACATTAATCTGCTTTCTTTCGTTTGTAACATATAATAACTCCGACTCCAATAATATATACAGCTTAAATGTGTATTTATAATTTGGGCAACTAAATTGAAAACTTAGATTTCTTTACTATGATATTTAGCAACAAATAATGATGTAAATCCTAAAAAATCAAACTAACATTAATACGCTTTCTTCCGTTAGTAACATAAAAACTCCGACTCTAATAGAATATACAGCTAAAATATATAATTTGTGTAACTAAAATGAAAACTTCAATTTCTTTACTATGATGTTTTGCAACAATTAATTATTCAATAAAATAAATCAATGAAATAAATAATTTAAAAAAAACTACATTAACCAGTTACCTCTGAAAAATATCTTCACAATCGAATCCTTATTTTTATCCTATTGAAAAGTACATTCATAGACAAACTATAATGTACATAGATATTACAAATCAACAATATATTCAATAAGATCTTATCTTTTTTACGCTCACTATACCTTGCGTAAAGTAGAAATACATCACAGACATAGGCATACCTATTAGGGACATGAAACAAATTGTTCTACGAACCACGCCTCCGAGCCGTATCTCCAGAGATCGAAATTAAAATGAACGCCCTGACACGATCGATCATTCCGATTCCTCTTTAATATCAGACCGTATTATTTTTGCACAGTCTCAATTTATTGTGACCCTGGTTGAGTGTCGTGTGATATGCGCACCCAATATTTTTTATTTGTCGATCAAAATTACATTCACCGTCACTTAAAGCAGATGTATCACGATTTAATTAACATTGGGTCCGTTCCCTTTAAAATGAATCGTGTGAAAATCTAATTAATTCCATAGTGAAGTTGAAGGAGTATTGAATAATCAATACTAAAGATCAAAGTCGTGGTGATCGCCGTTGTATTTGGATTGTACTGTGCTTACCATCAGGGACAGTACGGTCAATGTGCCAAGCTGCTATTAAAAAAGAAGCTTGAAATACTCAAGCAAGACTCATAACAACATTACAACACAACAGTATCAGTAACATTACAAATACGACAGTCCACCAAACACAAAGTGAAATACCCATAGTAAAATTCACTTTCGGGTCTTTTCATTATAAAACAAACCTCATATTATATCCAGCTACATAATGTATCTTACAGTCGTAAGTTTGGGTTACACTGCCATGACTCATTATATTCTGACATCTTCATCTCTCGGCAGATTCAGATGCAGAGCTGTAATTAAACAAAGTATGGATTTAAAAAAACATGTATGCAATTCACATACAACGCGCGCGTATTAGTGAAACCTTTAAAAAATTAAAGTAATATGAAACACTGTATCATGTATTCTATCTCATTCTCTCGCAGGCTAAATCCTATAGATGTATGTTTTTATCTCTCTTTAGCGTCGCTTTTTCGTTTCATCGAGTTTTAAATCAGAACGGTACTTATGACGTTTTCACTTCAAAATTATTCATAATTATTTTAAATTGTATTGTACAATTTTTCATTAAATTTCAACAGCAAAAACACTGCATATTGTTTTCTAATCAACAATAGGAAACACTGTATGATGTATTCTATCTCATTCTCTCCTCGCAAACTAAATGCTATAGATGTATATTGTACGTGTTTGTCTCTTTTTAGTGACGCTTTTTCGTTTCATCGAGTTTCAAATCTCAACGGTACTAAAGAAATTTTCACTTTAAAAACATAAGCTAAACTATTACATAATGATGACACAAACCTACTTTATAGTTTAAATAACAGAAAAATTCTTGACTTTAGTTAAAGCCTCTTTAATAATTACGAATTTGCGGACTTCATAATGTTTTTTGATAAGTAATTTGTCTGCTCCATTCGCCCTGATATTATTCTAGTGAAAAGTAAGATAGATATCTAACGTGTCTCTGTAGGTACTTGTATTTACATTAAATGCGTATGACGAATTTTGTAAGAAAAAAATATATAAAAAAAATGCCAAGTGCGTGATGGGTCACGCGCAGTGTAGGGTTCCGTAGTTCCCGTTACAATATGCAGACTTAGGAAAAGAGGGAGCTTTAAGTAATTTTCAATGGAATTTGTACGAAATTGCTTTTCCGAGTACATTTTATAAGTTGATTGACTATTACTTGGTAACTTGTTAAGCCTACTTACCTGTGATAGTTTTCTTTTTAACTTCATTATATATAATACTACCATGAACTTTTTTAAACACCTAAAAACATCCATTTAGCTGGCAAGGGGGGAACACTATAAGGGGAGTCTAATAAAAAATAGCACTTTAAATCTTAATATTTCGCAAACGGATTCCTAAATTGAAAAAAAATATTCTTTGAACGACCTATTCAACGACACAACACACAATGGGGCAGACGAGAAAAAAATCATTCCCATTTTACATGTAGGGAAGTTACCCTAAACATGTTTGATTTTCAAGATTTTTTTTTTACCTCTTTGTCGGCGTGATTAATATGTATACCCATACCAAATTATAGCTTTCTAGTATTATGAAACTCTGAGCTAAGCTGCGGACAGACAGACGGACATAGCGAAACTATAAGGGTTCTTTGTTGACTTCGAAACCCTAAAAATTGTGTTTCTTTGTCCCTTATGCGTTCCTAAACCATTCATCCGATTGTTATTTAACTTTGATGAGCTATTTTGCGCAAACTCGCTAAATTTCATCATTAATACAATACTTTACATTAGTTGGCGCGCGAGTCGTTTCGCTTCGAAAATAACTGTTAGGAAACTCAGAAAAAAGATGTAGTATGAGGTATAATTAAACTTTTTAGCTATCTAAAATACAGCTTAAATAATGAAAACAAAATATATTTTTAGCGTATTAACAGTTTTATCAAATGAAATGAAATGAAAAGTATTTTCTTGGTTAAGGCTTTACAATTGTCATAGCATAAGCAATATGACGTGTTGCGTACGTGCTAGTTATTTTGTGGAGTTAAATTTAAGGCTGTATGTTAGTTACTTAGTGAGTAGGTAGGTACTGTATAAGCGCGGAACTACAGTTATGACTCATTCAATTCATTTTTGTTTTATGTCTTCACGGCTATATTTAATACACCACTGAATTTCAAGGTTACATTTTCATTAACGTCAATCAACAAGGATTTTTGTCAATAATATTTATCACCATTCGTTTTTATTATTTTTAGCCGGATGCAGTTGACCTCCCTTCTTACATTGCTATTAAAGATAGAAATACTAATATTCTAATTCCGAATTTGAATTCCAGATCAATGTATATTGTATACCAATCAAACTTAACCCTAAACAGATTGCACTAAATTCAAATTTAGTACAATATCCATTTTTTTTTTCTTTTACCGTGATATTCTTGACATTTTAATGAAGTCATATTTCATCCTAACTGGACAAACTAACTGCATAAAATTTGACAATAAATACTATGCAATTTAAAAACAGTTTAAGAGATAATAAATAGGTACTCCTTACAGAGTATGATGAAGATCGTGTTGAGAAAAAGCGGATTCTCTATGAATAAAAAAAAACAATGAGTAATAGAAAAGGAGGCGTTCCTATATATAAAAAATAGTAACTAATATGACATAGAAACGGTAGTTAGTAGATATAATGGCAACGGAATCGCGTGCTGTAAATAAACAGCTGAAATATTCACTGCAATACAAACCTATTACACGTAATGATGATGGCGTGGGAACTTTGTCATTCTGCGTTCGTCTTACTAGTAACGCTGGTTTTTGTACGACGATTTGGATTTTTATCAGTTGAATCATTAAAGAGGCTACTTGGTTGTTTTATTATGCCATACCTATTTATGTAATTAAATTTTAAATATTAGAAAAGTTGTTTCTAATAATGTGACATATTACTGTGTGATTTGTTTAAGTATTTTTTATCTATTAAAATTTTTGCCTCTAAAATATTAGGTCCTTACATATAAAATTGGCGTTTTGTTGAACTGACCACCTTGATCTAAAATATCTGGCGTTTGGTTAGGTTATTCAAATTTATTTCAAATTTAGGCTTTTGTTTCGAATTTAGTGATTCATTTGTTTTCGCACCATTTGATTTTTATTTGACATCGCTCTTTTCACAAAATAAAAAACTTAAAATATCGCGTTATTTACGAATATGAGTTCCACCGTGGCATCAGCGCTGCAGAAACAGCTCGAAGGATTAATTATGTGTATGGAGCTGTTCTATTCAATTTCGCTGGATGCGGACTGCACAGGGCCGTCGTGGCGATCTTTGGGGTAAGCCTATGTCCAGCAGTGGACATTTTTCGGCTGAAATTATGATGGTGAAGCTACTGTAAAAGAAAGCACGGTACGTTTATGGTTCCAACGTTTTCGTTTTGATAATTTTGACCTACGAAACAAACCCCGTAGACGGCCGGAAACCCTAGTTGATAATGAAGAATTAAAGATGATCGTGGAAGCGGATCCATCGCAAACCACGTTAGAGTTAGTGGTAGGTGTGAGTGATAAAACAATATTAATTCACTTTAAACTAATTGGAAAAGTAAAAAAGCTCGAGAAATGAATAACGCATGAATTGACTGAAGCACACCAACAAACACGCATTGAGTGCTGCGTTACGTTACTCAACCGTCACAATAACGAGGGAATTTAGAATCGGATTGTTACTTGTGACGAAAAATGGATCCTTTACGACAATCGGAATTGCTCATCACACTGGTTGAATCCAGGAGAACCGGCCAAATCCTGTACCAAGCAAAAATTGATTCAGAAAAAGGTACTCGTGAATGTTTGGGGTCCAGTGCTGGTGTCATAATATACTATAGCTCCCTAAGATCTGGCCAGACAGTAATGGCAGATCTGTATTGTCAACAATTGCAAACTATGATGGGAAAAGCTAGCTGTTAATCAACCGAGACTGGTCAATCTCTCTAGCCCACTGCTGCTTCAGGACAACGCTAGACCCTATACTTCACGACAGACGGTCGCTAAATTAGAGGGACTGCGGTTGAAATGTCTCCGACAACCACTATGCTCCCCGGACCTTGCCCCAACAGATTACCATTTATTTCGGAATTTGGACAATTTTAGGCAAGGATTTTTTTAAAATTCCGATGAGGCTATTCAAACCGCCTTCAAAGATTTTATTGATTCTTGCTCCCACAATTTTTTCAGCAATAGGATCAATGAAGTACCTATAAAATGGCTAATGTGATAATAATGATACATATTTCGATTAATTAAATGTATAATTACATAATATATTTCGTTTTAATTGTTCCATATAAAACGCTAATTTCATATGTAAGGATCTATTATATTATTTCTCATCATCATTATTTTTCTTGACAACATCATATCTCCGTTAATTCTTTATCGAAATTAATGGTTCAAACAACTATTTAAAGCTTATATTCTCCGTTACTGATAGAGCATAATATACAAATGATTTTAATTTTTGTTTTGTAATTTACATAAATTCCAAGAAAAAGGGGTCAAGTTCGATAGAAACGACGTTCGGGGTAATCGCTGTCAACGATAAAAGAGTTGAGATCTAACGAGTACCAAGGTCCATAGCTGTTCTTTTAAGTATAGCAAATCAGTTTGTAATTTATTTGATATGGGATTTCTAACTTGGCAAGTCTTAGTTGTCAATAAATATTTGTTTTTCCTGCGATATCATTACTTTTTGAAAAGCTGCACAACGCCATCTATTGGTGCGCGGATAAATACATGCTAATTATGAGTGTAAATTAAGTTGAAATCCAATCATTAATTGTTCGTACTTGGCCTTGTTTATTTAATTTGTATTAAAGCTTCCATATTCCAAAGCCTATATAAATCGGGAAAACTCAAAGTTAGTGCAGCGCGTCTATCTTAGCATAACACCACCTAGCCACCTACAAGTGCATACATATCTCACACTATTAAATATCAAAGGTGTTTAAAAAAATTAAACATAGTTGGCCACTACTAATGGAAATATTATATTCAACTAACATGTATGAGGTGCTATCTATTAACAATGAGCCAAACACACCATCAGTTATTAAATTGTTTACATTTTATAATGTGCTAAATATTCGTACTAGTTAGATAGTTTATTTTAAAAGTCAACATATATAATAATAAAAAGTCTCTAAATTTAAATACTGTCCATTTTCGATCTGACTACGCTGTTAACCGAAAGAACCCTGAAGCCTTAGACGGCTTTGACAGCTTCACCGGGCTGCCACTTCAGACGCGAAAGTGTGGCAACAAGCTCCAAGGATGTCCAAGTAGCCGAGCCTCGGCTTGGACTGTTGCAGTAGTTGCAAATAAGTCGCGAATTCCCGATCCATAATTCGATCTAAACTAACTATACATGTTACTTTCCTTTGGTGAAGGTGAAAAAGTCGTATGAGGCTTCAGGGCCCTTATGGTTAACAATATAATCAGATATAAAAAAAACTTTCCTTTGGGAGTAGGGAAAAACATGCGTATATGTATTTCATTATAATATTATCAACGTAATATGTATAACAATTAAAAGTTTGTAAGTAGAATAAATTCCGAAACGTCTCAGGTAGGCTTTTGTCTATTGCGAATGTGAAGTGGCCACAGACATCCGCAAATATAGCCATAAATCTTTAGGTCGGGGTTCTTTGATTTATGTGAAAAATGACCGTAAATTAAAGGTTACTATGACGTGAAAAAGATTGGTTAGTGGTTCCGATAGGTCAACGCTCACAAACTTTTTCACCTAACCTGCTATTAAATAGAGAAAGGTTTCAAAATTATTTCACATTTTGTCGAATACTTTTATATTATACTAAATTACAATATAAGTACCTACTACTTATAACTAGGTGTAGGTAAGTGACAAAAAATTCGTCGCATATGTAGAAAACGTGTAAAATATCTCTAAATCTTTAATTTCTTGAATATCTTCGAAACATGCTCTGTAATATATTTACAGCATACGTTTTAACATTTTCCACATTTGCATTGTTCTTTAATTAATTTACTATCAGGATTATACTTTAATTGTTATACTTTTAACATTTATTTAAAAGTACAACTACATGGCTAGAATAGTACCTATATAAGCTTCAATTCAGCACCTATCATACAAATTACTAAAAAAACTGACATCAATAAAATAAATGCAATATAGTTCGAAAATATAGATAGGAAAATATCATAATTTCCTAATATAAGTAAAAAAAAACAAGATTTGTATATGATGATACATAGAAAACCTTTAAATTATACTAAAACCATAATATTTCTCAATAATAATGTGGTTATAATAACAGTATTCATTAGCTGTCAATACATAGTCAGTTATGATTTACGCGCAGACCCAAGCCACGGTAGGTAACACTTTCACTGAGGCTACACCATTCGACTGACATAAATCAATCCGGACCAGGCGACAACAGCGGCCCTTTGTGGCAGTTTTATGGTATCCGAATAACACGGTACTTTGAAAGCTAAACATTTCTAATACAATGTTTCAGTGATTACGATTGTTAATTATAATGATCATTTTACCATTTTGCTTAATATTTACAATTACCCGTTTAATATGTGTTTTATGTGTGTACAGATTTAGATCGAAAATTACTTTTCATACAAACTATTGTTTGTTATAACGAAATATTATGTAAGTTTATACACCAATTTTTTACTTTAAACTCATGATATATAAAATTATGAATGCTACATACAAAAAAATTCAGTCGAATCAAAACTGTAAATGCCACCACAAAGTAACATATACAAATGTTTTATTTTATTTTAAATATATATATATATATATATATATATATATATATATATATATATTGTAATTCTGTTATACTGTTCCCAAGTTGAGTAACAAAATAACAGCCACTGTTTGCTACAAACAAATAAACGAACAAATATAATCCGCCGCCTAAGCCGACACAAAGAACGCGCCAATCAATAAATCACTTTCGCTAAGGGCCTACGCACACGGCGCCGGCCATTGTTCCTCTATACATTGTCGGCACCGATTTTTACAGCAATTAGAGACACTTACCTGCCGCGCTCTGCGGTAATCCTATTAAAAAATCAAGAAAAGAGACAGTGGTGCAGTGTGGGCGGTCGAGGATGTGAGACAGCGAATTTGTTCAGTTCCTTAATTGTGTAATCCTTGAATAGTTTCTATCAACGTTAAGGTGTGATCTAGTTGTATTCAAACCTGTCTCTGAGTATTTTTTGTTGAGTTTTAGACTTTATTCATAAGAAGTACAGTTAGCGTAATCATTTTTTACATAAATTTTTCAAATGTATTTATATATATTGTTAACGTTTAATGTGTAATTACCGTTTACGTCATCATGATAATAAATTCGTGGCTTCACAAAATTACATACTGAAAATTTAAAAACAGAAGGTCCTTCGTACCTCTGTTGGTTTAAGTAAAACTATAATTCATTATTGAAGTTCTGTCTTAAAAATAAAATATTAGGTAAAACTTATCGGACATATTTTTAACTAACACTTCATATATCTTACAAACGTAGGAAATAATTAGCTTAATTCTATTTTATTATAATTATAAAATTGAGACCAAACTAAAGGATGATTCAAGTCACACCGGGCTGGGCCCAGCCTGGGACACGGTCAAAAGTTTTGTCGGAGCATATGAACTGATCAAAGCATATTTTTTAAATATAACATTAAAAATGGGATTGTACAGTATATACTCCGACAAAACTTAGAAAAATGGACAAAAGACATTTTAGATTGGATAGTATACTTTGTATGAAGTAATTCATGCTACACGGTGGCACGGATCCGACCCGGTATAGCATAATTTTCTTCATACAAATGTATACTATAAACGTTTGACCGTTTCTCGGCCGGGGCTTAGCCCGGTGTATCATGAATCATACTTTAACCAAATCAAGACCATTCAATTAATAGTGATAAAAACAATTTGATGAAAAAATTAAAATTACTCTGTCTTTCGATTTCCTTGAGCTTATTAAAGCACGCACAATATTCCCGGCCATAATAACCACACCAACGCTTAATAAACAAAGACATAAAAAACAAGATATGGTAATCATAAATCACGGACACAACCAAACCGTAAACTGTAAATATCAATCTGCTTATTTAACGGTAGATTGTTTAACATTTCTCACCCCTCATACGGGTCTCGAGTGTGCTCTTTGGTGGCTGTAAACTGATTTATCATATCACAGGGAGTTCCCAAACAAGCATCATCTTACACGCATAAACCTCCGTATCGCGAACCACAATTATTGTCTATACTCACAAAACATTCTCGACAATATGTTCTAAAACTTGAAGTGCATATTTGAGTATCTCATTTAGATCGTATATTTGTGATATGAACTGTGAAGCGACAACCGCTGAGAAATTCGCAAGCGTTTATGTACCTTAAGTTGAGGTATAAAAGTTGAAGATAACATAGTTCTTAGCAACAAAACAAGCTGAGGAGAGTATCGCCGACAAGGGTGCGACGCCCGACGTATCGTGTTGTCCGGCTTCCGGACACAAGTCTCGTCAGTTAGTTACTAATTAACTAAGTTTCTGAACACTACACATTAATTAATGCTTTAAATTAAAATAAGCTGTATAATGTGGGTATTTATTATTATAACTATAATAATATAACAATTGCAGAAATTATGACCAACAAATGGTTTTTTATACTTATTAAAGTCAGAAAGTAGTACATTGTGTAGGTGTACATTGTTTTAACAGATTAGATAACTACATAGAGAGGTTGTTCTATTACTTCAACTCTTATATTAATCTATATATCAAATGATAAATATATTTTCATTATTTTTATTATTATTACTATTCATAATTATAAATATATATCTCATTTACTAAGTAGACAAAAAAAGTCGTAATAAATCTGAAAATATGAAAATTTAATGAATAATAGATCTAAAATGTTAATGATTATTTACTTCATGTAAGACTTTTTTTATACAATTTTTCATCTAGGTAAGCCATAGGTATCACCTATTTTGAAGAAATTCCTAAATTTGGTTGGTTGGTATAAGGTTATTTGGCTGCGATCTTCTGTAGGACGGACATATTCCATCAGTCGGACTGCCCCAAGTAGAGAGAAAGAACGTTGTATGTCTACAAAGTAGAAAGTCTACAAAGAACGTTGTATGTACCCTGCTTCTCTTTAAAGCACCTAAGCAGACAGATTGAGAGACATCGCACACCTTAAACTGGTGGCATGAAATTTTGAGTCCTTTACATAACCTAGGTGATGACTAAAGAAGGATTTTTGAAAATTGATCCCCTTAATATCAACCTGAGATGTTCGGAATGGAAATTCCAATCGGGTGCACGGCTAGTACTTTTTATCACTCTAGGTATACAAAAATGTAACAATTGATTGTCAAATATAAACATGCATTAGATACTAAGTACTTATTACATTTATGCACGAATATTCGCTCTTCATTTTTTTATTTTTTAAGAATGTTTTGTAATAAAATTATATTTAGTAAATATTTCAAGGTACTAGTTACTTAAGAATATTGCATTACGACATTAAAGATTAACAACGCACTCCCCAAAAGAGCCTCAACACCGCATATTAAGCTATAACATTATAAATCAAAGACGTACATCTTAAAGCTAAACCGCGAAATCCGTTTAATCATCTCGCACGTTATTAATAACGCCTTTGAAATTAAACAATAAATTTAGCGAGGCTAATCGCGCGAGGAGACCGCAACACAACCGCTCGCTGAGTCAACATTTATAGAGACAAATTGTTGCGCCACTAAACACTGCCTCTACGATGTATTAATCTTAAGGCTGACTCGTAGACGGCGCGCGGTGCTACGGACGCAGCGCGGGCTTAATCAAGGGCTTTCCCTACGCTACTCGCTCGCTCTACGACACTTAACATTGCTCTCGTCCACAGTATAAACATTTTTATTTATTTATATTTAATCCAAAGGAAAGAACCCGTTACAATTCCGCATTACTAATAAAAAGCATGAAACACAAACCAAAATCAGTCTCAACTAAATCTAGCAATAAAAAATAAAATAACAGTCTAGATCGTTTTAATTATTTCCAAAATAGTAAAGAGAATAATTGAAAATAACAATAATAGCAAAATTATTGATGTATAAAAAAAGAAATACATCTGTAGCACAGAACTAAGAATGCCCTTCACTTACTAAGCTTTTCTAATAAAATTATCTTACTTTACTAAAACCCTTTTATAGAGTACGTCTACACAATAACTTCAATTTACGGCAATGCCGATATAACCACAGACTTATTTAAACACAAATTTAATTTATTTTTCCTGTCATTATTTTAAATTAGGTATTAATATTAACAGATTTGTTTACAGTAGTAACATGAGCATATTTTTGAAAAAAAAACGAGATTAAGAAATTGTACTTTTCTATAAAGTTCTAGAGGTATATAACATATATGAGTAGATAAATATAGATTAACAAATGAACCGATTTCATTACTATAATTCTAAACATTGAAATTTCTAACAAAAGAACAATTCTACTTAAATGAATAATATTCCATTCTACTGCACCCGCCACGACCGCCCTCCTCTGCGGCAACTCAAGCCTAGGTCCGATCCATCGGCATGGAGCCCTTGAGCCAAGCAGCCGCTCGCGCGATACAAGTGACTCTACAATCACTAGCTTTCACAGCCATACATGACACTGCATTATACACACATGCACAACACACATAGGTACATAGGTTCTGTAAGGGACCTTTTTTTTTCTTTTTTTGCCTAGTTAGATTAGACAAAAATTTTCAGACCACTAAATACACATACACATGTTCCTTCCCTCCTCCCAGGGGGCAGAAACATGTATATATGTATAGTTAGTTTAGATCGAATTACGGATAGGGAATTAGTCAGATCGCGACTTAATTGCATACGCGCAACAGTCCGAGCCGAGGTTCGGCCACTTTGGCACCCTCGGATGTTGTTGCTTAGCTTTCGTGGCTGAGTGCCCTAAGCGCTCGCCCCCAAGCCCGGTAAAGCTGTAAAAGCCGTAAAGGCTCCAGGGCCCCTAAGGCTAACAGTACAGTCAGTTCAAAAAAAAAAAAAACAAAAAAAACAAAAAAAAAAAAAAAAAACATTCTACTGCAGTACCTATTGCGATAGTTATATACTCTAAGTTATTTATGCTTGTTTTTTTTTCAGTATCACCTTCCCTTTACGTAAAATTTTAAAAACAGTCTTCTTAGTAATTTATAATCACTTTTATTCAATAACCAGCTATGCCAGCGGCTCAGACGCGTGGACTACTAAAAAGGCTTATTTTATTTGCGCGGAACCCTAATTATTTTTCTAAAATAATAGTAGCCTAAGTTACTCCTTATAACATGATCTATCTGCTAGTGAAAGTCCCGTCAAAATCGGTCCAACCGTTTCGACAATTGGTCGGAACAAACAGACAGAGATTTTTTTTTAATTGTTCCTTTGTTATATGTAATCTATATATGATGCATATGCATTTAGTAAAAAGGTGTTATTTTAACATTACAGACAGACACTTCAATTTTATTTATTCGTATAGATAAACAAGTCATATCGTCTAAATATGCATAAGAAATTTTTCGACATAAATAATTTAAAGTTAAGAGACCGAATTGGATTTATATTCGGAAATAACACAATTGTGACAGACTGTCCAAACGATTCTTGACCTTATCACACACGAGGGTGATAGTGCCGTTTTCTCCCCATTACCCTCGCATGATATATGGTATCGAGCGATGGTACAGCGGTGGCGAATGCGACACGACTATTAGTGCATCCGTCATTAGTCACCGTCAGGACAACGTTTAGCCACGGCCCCGTCACTGCATAAACAACTACATCTCCTATGAGAATAATATAATCTTAGACATGTCAAAAAATCTATCTATACTATATATACATGTACTATATGAAGATGGTACCAAAAATAAATTTATTTATTTTTTAATTATTTATTTAAAGAAATCTACTGCTCTTAAGTTCATATACCATACATACTAAATTAACACCTAGTATCCACCTTTCTTAGGGAACGGGAGATAGACGTATTTCTAGTACAAGAAACACTTCTAAAACCCAGTAGGCGCGACCCTAAGATAGCAAATTACAATATAGTCAGAAATGACCGTGCCACCCGAGGAGGCGGCACGCTTATCTACTACAAGCGTTCCCTCTATTGCATGCCAATAGACCCTCCCGCACTTACCAATATGGAAGTGTCCATCTGTAGAATAGGCATGACTGGCCATCCGTCAATCACGCTTGTCTCTGCATATCTCTCCCCGAGTAAAAGACTCCTTCAGTCCGATCTGGAGGCGCTACTTTCACTCGGTCAATCCGTAATAATAGCAGGCGACCTCAATAGCGGTCACACCCATTTCAACAACTCGCGTAACACCCCTAACGGGGTTATTCTCGACCTACTATGCGATGTGCTCGGCTTTGACGTCATAGCACCGCTAGAGCCCACGCACTTTCAAGATAACTGTCAACCGACAGTACTTGACATAGCCCTCCTCAAAGGTGTCTCACTTCGGTTACGACTTATAGAAGTCGTACACGAACTGGACTCCGATCACCGCCCGGTTATCTTACAACTCGGGCAACCGTTCGACCCCAGTCCGCCAAAAGTCAAAGTAGTTGACTACGCGATATTAAATCGTTACCTAACCGATAACGCTACCCCGTCCAGCTTAGCTAGGATCCCCGACGTATTAGAGTCAACAGCAGACGCCGACTTAGCGATCGATTCCCTGGTCGACTACCTCCAAACCGGTGTAAGGGAGGCCTCGAGAGAGGTGCAAGCGGCAAACGAACGCCGTTTTATACTCCCCCCCGGCTTACGAGCGTTAATCACTGAAAAGAACGCCGCGACACGTGCACACGATTCTTATCCGACGAGGGATAACACCTGTAGGTTACGGCGACTTCAGAGAGAGGTTAGAACTCGCATCGGCGAGTACAGAGGTCACCGGTGGGATAACCTCCTAGAGGGTCTCAAGCCGTCCCATCTGGCTTACTGGAACCTCGCCCGCTCTCTGAAGTTAGAAGCTTCCGCCCTGATGCCGCCCCTCGAAAGGGGCCCCGATCTCCCACCCGCGTTCGATAGTGACGATAAGGCAGAATGCCTTGCCGCAAGCTTGGAGAGCCAGTGCTCTCCAAACTGCGACAACGTAGACACTGCCCACATCGAAACCATCGAGACCGCCGTTCAGGAACTAACGACGATTCCCCCCGCGGAAACGTTAAACCCGGTCACGCATGACGAGATTTGTTCTGTTATTAAAGGCCTTAAGCCTAGAAAGTCCCCAGGCCCCGACGGTATCAGGAATGAAGTACTTAAACTTCTTCCCGATCACCTCATAGCTCTTTTGGTCTGCATCTTCAATGTAGCCATAGCCCACTGCTATTTTCCAGCCGTCTGGAAAAAAGCTATAGTTATAGGTATTCACAAGCCCGGCAAAAAAGCTTCGCTTCCCGATAGCTATCGCCCGATCAGCCTTTTAAACACACTAGGGAAACTTTACGAGCGGCTCCTTCTGAACCGTCTCAAAACCGTTATAGATATTAAAAATCTATACCCTCCCGAACAGTTCGGTTTTCGCGCCCGACACTCGTGTACACATCAAGTGCACCGCCTCACGGAGCACATCACGAGCAACTTTGCCAAAAGTAGTATCGCCCCCGCCCGTACGCTTGCGGTCTTTTTCGACGTAGCTAAGGCCTTCGATAAGGTCTGGCATGCCGGACTAGTCCACAAGCTACATCAATTAGAAGTCCCGGATAGGTTAGTTCATCTAGTTCAAGATTTTCTACGCGACCGCACCTTCCACTACCGAGTGGAAGGAGTACTATCTACCGCCCACCCTATACGCTCAGGCGTCCCGCAAGGTTCCATTCTGGCGCCTTGCCTTTTCAATCTGTACGTCAGCGACCTCCCGAAGCCCCCCGGGGTCGAGGTAGGGCTCTACGCTGACGACACAGTCATATATGCGTCAAACAGACACAGAAAAAATCTCGCCTGCGCAGTCCAACGTGCCGTAACCACTCTCGGGGAGTGGTTTCGAACGTGGCGAATAGCTATTAATCCGGTAAAGAGCGCCGCGATTATGTTCGAACCGCATACATGCAAACTACCACGCACGGTAGGACCCCTCTCATTATTCGGTACGAATATCCCTTGGGCCACCAAGACTAAATATCTGGGTGTCACCCTCGACTCGAAGCTTAACTTCAACGCACACGTTACTATAGTCAGGAATAGGGCCATCTGGATCCTTTCCCGCTTGCGACCCTTGCTCAGTTCGGTAAGCAAAATGTCCTTAAGACATAAGCTCACACTGTACAAGATGTGCGTCCGTCCGATCTTGACATATAGCTGCGCCGCGTTCGCACATATGTCCAAACATAACTTTGCCCGCATGCAAAGAGTCCAAAATCGGTTTCTCCGTCGCCTGCTTGACCCTCCAGCCTTCGTTAGGAACATGGACCTGCACAGGGACATGAGGCTTCCCTCGATAGAAGCCTATGTGAAATATCTCACCAGGAGATACTTCGATAGCGCTTCGAATCATCCCAACCCACTCGTAAAATCCACCGTGAACTACGTCCCAGACAACTCGATCCCCGTTGCCAAACGTTATAAACGCCGTCCGCGAAATCTCTTTGTCGATCCCGATGACGACATCGAGAACGCTAACAATTTCTACGCGTCCGCTCCCGCAACATATGCGTGCTCGCGCCCACGCCCGCGAAACCACCGTTCCCTCCGCAGGGGACGTACGGTTAACTTCGCTCCCGCACACCCGCCACGACCGCCCTCCTCTGCGGCAACTCAAGCCTAGGTCCGATCCATCGGCATGGAGCCCTTGAGCCAAGCAGCCGCTCGCGCGATACAAGTGACTCTACAATCACTAGCTTTCACAGCCATACATGACACTGCATTATACACACATGCACAACACACATAGGTACATAGGTTCTGTAAGGGACCTTTTTTTTTTCTTTTTTTGCCTAGTTAGATTAGACAAAAATTTTCAGACCACTAAATACACATACACATGTTCCTTCCCTCCTCCCAGGGGGCAGAAACATGTATATATGTATAGTTAGTTTAGATCGAATTACGGATAGGGAATTAGTCAGATCGCGACTTAATTGCATACGCGCAACAGTCCGAGCCGAGGTTCGGCCACTTTGGCACCCTCGGATGTTGTTGCTTAGCTTTCGTGGCTGAGTGCCCTAAGCGCTCGCCCCCAAGCCCGGTAAAGCTGTAAAAGCCGTAAAGGCTCCAGGGCCCCTAAGGCTAACAGTATAGTCAGTTCGAAAAAAAAAAAAAAAAAAAAAAAAAAAAAAAAATGCATAAACAACTACATCTCCTATGAGAATAATATAATCTTAGACATGTCAAAAAATCTATCTATACTATATATACATGTACTATATGAAGATGGTACCAAAAATAAATTTATTTATTTTTTAATTATTTATTTAAAGAAATCTACTGCTCTTAAGTTCATATACCATACATACTAAATTAACATATTGGTTTAGCCAAGATGATTTCAGTTTTTTTACATATAAAATAATAATAATCTTATACCTTAACGAAACTATTAATTATTAATTGCATCAATTTAATAATGGTATTTTGTACGAGTGGGTGTGCATGTGTGAGTGGGTGTGCATGTGTGAGTGCATGTGTGCGCGCGTGCGTACGGGTCTTTATTGAAGACCTAAGACTAATACGTTCTAACAACAACAACAGTCGATTTTATTATTAAACAAATTATATAAGAACATCAGATTAGCTACCAAACGTCTTTGTTCCAGGGTTAAGATACCCAAATTACCGTATACCCGTAGGTTCCGAAATGATCCGATACGCTACAACTCTTTAAGAGTAACTAAATCAACCATGGCAGTAACTGTTATTTCTATATATATCTATAATATATAATATTATAAAGCTCAATAGATTGTTTGTTTATTTGAACGCACTAATCCCTAGAACTACCATTCAGATTTGAAATTACTTTTTGCATTTTGTAACCTGTTTCTCAGGATGATTAATAGCTATAACTTCTCGCTTCGACTCTAAGGAACGGCGCAATACAACACAAGTAACCATTCCGATGAGCCCAAACACGATATCTCTGCTGTAATTCGTCGAAGAGTTAGGAATCATGCAGATTCCATATGATGCTACAGCATCAGCTCAATGTTAACATTTTCTTCTAATATCATTAAAGTAACAATATACCAAATTTCGACGAAATCAAACCTGTGAAAGATGATTACATCCAGTTCTAAACTAGAAAAGAGCTGATAACCTTCAAATGGCTGTACAAATTGTCTTAAATCATAGCTAGAAACACTCTCGATCAAGTCACCTTTCAAACAAAACAAACTAGATCAAAATCGGTTCAGCCGCTTAAGAGTTACGGTGTCACAGACTGACACACAGATACACATGTTAAACTTATAACACCCCAGTTTTTGCGTCGGGGGTTAATAATAATACTCTAGATTTAAACGGGAATAAATATATAAAAATCGATAATTTTAAAAATGTAGTGCAGGAACTTAGTTTATAAAAAAAGTAAATGTTATTGGAATATATAGAAAAATTAATACCCTATAGATATTTGTTGAATAGGTAAATATTAATCTTATACATTATAAGACACTAGCAACAACTTCTCCCACGTTATTTACCATTAAAAAAATTGTTTACAGCACTTTGAGATAAAGTAGCTTTCTAACATTGGAAGTTATTTAAAATCGGATCAGCATTAGTTCTAGTTCTAACGTATGTGACGTTACCTTTTATAAATATTAGTATAGGTGAGATATTTTTTTGTTTACCTACTTATGTAAAAATACCTTTGTATAATAATATTTTGTAATGGGTATAACGTGAATTATTAATATAAATATATCCTATAAAAAGAAATGTATACATGTAATAATTTTGTGAAACAGTCCTTGAGAAGTAGTCATTAATAACGTCGATAATGTAGGTAAGGGCTGTCCGCAACGGGTACCAACATGTTCATAGGTATAGGCATCGAGTCTCGTTCGTCTCGTCACGAGGGTGTTAATTTGCTAAGACCCCGACGTACTAATGAAACCCGCGACTTACCGCTGACGTCTCGCCCGATCCCCGCCACGATAAACGCGCACAAGAATCCCGCAGGAAATTGACGCTTTGAAACTCTAACTTGTTCGACAACTGCTATAATATAATATACGCTATTATAATGGTACCTCTTAAATAGTTACTCCTCTTATTCCATATTTGAATGGTAGAAACATTTGATGTTTGACTTTACAAAAATCGCAGTGTTTGTGTAATAGATTTGAATTTGGTAACACAATCGGCTGACGCTGAAGGAGAACATCGTGACGAAAACTCAACGCTTGAGAATTGTTCTTGTAGTACCAGCGCATGTGAGAAAAATATTACTTTGGATTTCTCGGCGTTTGAAATTACCAATACCTACTTTGTGGGCTAGCTTCGTGATTATTACTTATACACTAAGTACAAATAAGTTTGTAGTTAAGTTTGTTTTCTAGTTTATAGAAGTGAATTAATCTAGTCAATGCTCAGGACAAATAATAATCTTTACGAATTTGCAGTTGATTATTAATTATAAACATACTTCTATTTGTTATGTATCCTTCTTAATATTAATTACAGGCTTTTGTTTAGTTTCACCTGTCCCGGTGTCTATCTGTAATCAAATCTTGCAAGTTACATTTGACCCACTCCCTCTTATTCTACGGAGTTGAATTTTTAGACGTTGATTCAGTTCCGATGAGAATGGATTTTTATGGTAAGCGTGATCTGATTTCACAATGAGTGTTGGTCCCAGGCAAAAGAACGGTCATCAGCTTATGGACAAGAAATGTTGTCTACACGTTTAATTTTGATTGTCCGCTTTAAATTGCATAATAGCCTGGCTGCTGCACCCAGGATTAGCATTAGGCGAGGGAACTCATCAACGATCACCAGCACAGACAAGAAATTTTGAGTGCGTATTTTATTATTTTAGCCCGATTTAATGATCAAAGCGTGTTTCGAAAAATCATTTTTCAAATTAATACTTGTTTATTATTATAAAACTAGGTATTATGATTTAAGGAATAAATATCGTTCTTATTGGAATTCGTTTACTTCTGAATTACTTAGGTACTTAGTAAAGTAAAAAGTAACGTGTAAGATTTTGGTTAACTTATTATGTGGTTAAAAGAGATAGACCACAGAAAAAATGTCTTTGGAGATTTCTCACTACTTGGGGCAGTCCGACTGGTGGAATACCTCCATCCTACAGAAGATCACAGCCAAATAATCGTGTGTTGTGTCCGAGTTGGGTTTCCAGAGCTCCTTGGATTTGGGGGTTCATGGTCGGCAACAAGCTAGTAGTAGTACTACAAGCGTCCATAGGCTACGGTAGCCGCTTATCAGCAGTCGAGCCGTATGCTTATTTGCCACCTAAATTGTAAAAAAATAATTAATACAATTTAGCTATATCTTTGGTCACAGCGAATTCGAGTTCATAATATAGAGTTATTATTACGAAAATAATTTAAAAATATCGATGAGTTCTTCAATTTTTTTTTCATCAATTTTATTCCCACTCATTTGTATGAAAAGTACCTATTATTAAAAGATATTTGTAGAGAAGTACTGTTAAAGACACTTTCGCCAAATTACCCAACTTCAAGTAAAATTCTATATACCCGTATTTTATTGTATTTTTTTTTACTTGTTGTATTGTTAAAATATTAATTATAAGTAACCGTTTATTTTTCGAAAAACCAACCTCAATTTTAAGAAAATTTCTTAAATATATTTGGGACTAGGATTGAACAAAAAAGTTAATTGACTGTATAATAAATAAACAATGCTAAGAGAAAAAATGAAAGCACCCTCAACGCAACATGTAGCGATCGATCGATGAGAATCACTCCGCTTTGGAACTAATTTGATTTTAGCATATTAAAGGGGGTGTACCATCTAGATATAAGGAGCTCGTCTTGTGGTCCCACCCCGCATAGCGGCGCGGTGGGGCCACGTAATAACGCAAATGATGTAAGGTGTGCCCTTAATATCCATCACACGCGTCCCCGTGTTCGCTTATCTGTGGAAACACGGAAGTGTAAAAGTCGTCGTGAAAAAGCTGCAGGGGTTTCGAATGTTACATGTTAAAGAAAACACTTAAGATTATTAAATCTGAAAACGGTTGATTTACTTATGCAAACGGTAGAAACTTTAATTCTTACTGTAAAATATGATTTCAAATAATGGAATTTTAATAGAATTTTGTTAATAAATTAAATTAGATACACATTTTATTTTATTCTTTGTTATTTTAGTATTTGGTCACTATCTCACTTGATGTTAAATATGATGATAACTCCGCTAAACCTAGTCATGGATCTGGCTCTCCAGTGCAGTTGCCGGAAAACACCTATGTATAGAGGTACTTGGCGACAGATTTTGAACTTGAGACTAGTACTGTCAGGCTGGTATTAGAAAATGCCCAACCACCGTGTTATGGTTTCATCAAGCTGAGAGCCATCGCATGAATTCAAATTCACGTGAATCGACACGATGTCTGTATACGTTACCACTGAGCCATCATTGCTTCGTCTATGGTAAAAATAATAATAAAAAATACGTAATTTCTTCACTTTATAAATATTTCTAATAACAGTGAACACAAGAACAAATATGAAAAATGCATTACATAGGCAAGCGGTGGTAATTAATTTAGAACTTCACAAAAGAAAAAAAGTTACGGTCAGCTATTTAAAATCCGGAAATTTATTTATCATTTCTTGTTTTATTTAACTTCAACATTAAGCTTATTCAAAGTTTCAATATCTGATCGAGTATCGAAACAAAATCCCGATTACTCGGTGGCAACAAACTCATTTAACTTCACGAATCTCCCTGCTCAAAAATTTCCTCTTTAAATATTCCCCCCTCCGATTTCGATTGGGTCGATTTTACTAAGTATCCATTTTTACTGATACATTTATTTTATTTTGAAATAGACGAGGTTTTACTTAAGTTCCACAGATCTTAAACTAATAAAAAAATACCTTAAAAATAATAAAGAACAAACGTAACAAATCTTTAATATACTTAAAGTTGTGGATTAAAATTGTTAACTTAAAACAGTTCATTAATACAAGTACGTAACTAGAATATAACTTCAAAAATAGAATGGGAAGAATCAGCATTTTATTTGTATAGCGAATGTATTAGGTATTGATAGAAACTATATAAAAAAATATATTAATTTATACTAATCTTACCATCTTATGAAAAAGACTGATTTGCTAATTACGCTCTTTTATTATTTACTACGTTATTGATTTGACTAAAGTAATTTTATAATCTTGAAATGGAGTACTTTAATTTCAAATAGTATTCAAATGTGATACTTTTTTTTAAGGATAACTCTATGAAGGTATATTTTTGTTGCTATAATATGGCAAGAAAGTTGTGCACAGTTGTTTGAAAGTTTAGCGGAAATAAATGTATGCTTGGTAGGGTAGATAAGTGTAAATGTGTCGGTCTCACTCGTCGTTACTCTCAATCGGATGGCAAGCAACATAAATAGGACTGGATGAAGGTCTCCCGTCTTATCTAAGCGTTTGTCGCCTACTTCTTACTTTTGTATGCGGTTCTTCAGGTGAATACACTGAAAAAGCTACCCTAGCTTATCATCCATCGCTAGAATGTATTTAGTATAAATATATTGACTTTAGATCAAAAAAATAAGAACTGCTTCAGGACTTTGTCATATATAAGTATTATCACATTCACGAATTTTCAGCCATTTACATTAATTTATAATTGGTATCATGATGGTGTATTTTGTAGGGAAATGTTTAAATGTTATTTTTACGATATCAATTTATACAGTTTATTGCTTAGGTATATCCCGTAACATTATACAGATTAAATACATATTATGTTTAAATACAAGCACAAACCGGTCTTATGTAATAACTTTAAAAAACCCTAAATATTATCCGCAAAGTTAATTCATCTAAAACGTTCGCTTTCTCCGTTGCCTTGTTTATTGAACCGCGAAGCATTTGTAATCGTTTAATACCCTCAATTCTTTATCAGTCCTGTGGGGGTATCTTACATTCGCCCGGATTCATTTCCAAAGCCGAAGCACTCCGCTAACGATTTAACTAGACAAAATAATTATTTTTGTATAGCACGTTCCTTTTTTTTTCTTTATTATTTCGATTTCAAAGTATCGTTATATGTTTGAGCTGAGTAAATTTGAAAATACATTAATCAAAATATTATAGTCCAATAATTCATTTTCATTCCATTTTCAACCAGCAAGTTCTGTAAATATAGTAATAATTTTCATGAAAATGTAATAAAATGCAAACGATACAAACTAAGGCGAACTCGATAATGACATCATTTGCTTATCAACTGACCATTACCGAAAATCGAATGCTACATTAGGCACGCACAGTCCGAAAACTGTGCCCGAATCAAATAAAAACTCCTTATCAATCGTCCCGCTATTGTAAACTGCCTTCGATTGCAGTATTTTCCTTTTAAAGCGGACATAAATTCTTTCCATTTATAAAAATAAAAACATTTCGACCCTTATCGTGTTCGATTTTTAAATAACGTTACGCCATTGGTAGATAGGTGAGTTGAGGACAAGGTTTTGTTCCCAATTCCCTTTTTTTGGGGAGGAATTTCTTTTCGGCAATTTAGAGACGCGTAGATAATAAAAGGGCTCTAACTGCTTCGATCACCCTCTAATGAAAATTCGAAAGTCTTCATATCTTTATCAATAACTTTTCTATTTAGACATACACGCGACGACTAATCGACAATTTACTAATAGATCTATTTGTTAGTCAAACAAAACATAGTTTGTCTTATTGATTACTATTTTCATTTGAAACACAAAAATTGTTAGCATTTTATAATTAAGCTTGAATATTTATAAAGAACTTTTGATCTAAAATATATGGTACAATATTAGAAAAAAAAAATCTTTAACGTTTGGCCAGAGTCTCACCTAATGTTAAGTGACAATGGCTAAGCCTAGTGGGAGGACTGGCTCTCTCAAGCGCAGCTCCCGGATAGCAATTATAGGTGCTAGGCGAAAGATTTTCAACTTGAGGGTTGTAGCTAATCAGGCGGGCATTAGAAAATAGCCTACCACCATGCCATGGTTTTTGCAGGAATTCAAACTCACGTCGATCAACCTGAAGTCCATACACGCTACACCACAAGCTAAACGACTCCATTTTTGCTTAATTCTGTTGAAAATATTAACACTTAATATGTAATATAAAATTTAATCACGTAAACAAATCGTTAATAGGATGATCGGTCTCGAGTAGGCCAGTACTTGACCCATTTCAACTGCACTAGGAGCAAATCGAAAATCGATGAGTCAGTGACCCTTCGTAACCGTGACGCTGCGCCAACTCCCGCGCTCGCTTCTATCTCCTCTTCACATGTATGCATATTGGGACAACGTGCTCTAACCTGTGCCAATATATCTCCTCTATGATTTGTTAGTTCTAACTTCATCCTGACGTGATAATACATAGGCCTCTTAGACAGAATTCCTATAAGAACTGATAACGTTGAATAACGTACGTCTGAACTGATGGACTCCTTTTTTCTTTGGTAGTTTATATGAGTGACTCCTAGTATTTGTCCTCTTCGTGATATACATAAATAAAAAAACTTTCGTGCTGTTCGTTGGTAAGCGAATCACTTGAAACCGGCTTGACCAATTTGGCTAATTTTATAAATTTATAGATAATTTAAATAATAATCATCATAATTATATCAGCTTACAGTTAGTGTCCCACTGCTGGACAAAGACTTCATTCTCAAGGAGAGGTACTGACTTGATCACCACATCAGCACACGTCGTACCTACTGGCGATTTCAAACGCCGAGAAATCATCAGTTCTATTTCTGCTCACATGCACACGGGTACTACAAGAACATTTCCCTCAAGCGTTCAGGGTTCCTCACGATGTTTCTTCTTTCACCGTCAGTCGATATGTAAGCAATTTGAATCAGAAAATATACGCGAATTCTGAAAAATTCGTTGTTATGCCGGGTTTCAAACCTGCGGACATCGAATCGATATTCCGCCGGTCTTAACCCCTCGACCGACACGACTTTATCGACGACCAATAAAATTATGTAGTAACTATTCTTAACGCAGGAACACGATACTACGTTTACATAAACATCAAACCTGAATATATTTGTATACATAGGTATACTTATAAAAACCATAAACTATAATATACAAAAAACTATATATACCTATGTATATGTATATAAAGCAAATTGTACCGCCTACGTGGATAAAATAGCTTGCTTCTTACAATAATTTTCGTGAACACGAAAGCACGTTTTTTTGTACACGGTTATTCTCCCCGACCACGTGGTGGCAACTAATTGCTCAGCTGGGACACCCTATGCCCCCAAATGTGATATGAGTTTTCCACTTCAAAATATTTATCCACTAAATAAATATTATTGTACCTACCTATGTTAACCTTTATTTCTGGTACACCTTAAATTTTATAATAGCAACTTATTCTGTGAGTCGTCGAGGACAATTTATGTTTGAGTTAATGTGTAAATTATCTTTATATGGATTTTTTCATTCATTAATTTCGTACTCACAAATTTATAGTATGATGCTTATATAGAGACTAAACTATCATTTATCTATATAAATAAAATGATTGAGATTTACCGTAGTACGCTCGTCATGCAAAAACATCAATTTTCAATTCAATCAGATCAATTTTGATCATTTTTTTTGTTTTACGCCTTAGATTCTTGGTCCTTATAAAAAACAACACTTCCTTCAAAAAAGTGCACGCGAGCGGATCTAGCCATAAATAAATATATTTAAAAAACGACAATCTTTCCATATTTATCTTCAACTGTAAATCCTATTAAAAAGTGAGCAATTCTATTATAAATGTACACATATGTAATGTAATTGCATGGTATATCGGAAACTGTTCTACTTTGATGAATTTTTGTATTTAGACAATGGTTTACTTCCCCAGTTTATCTAGATAGGTGTTTTTTTACACTGAGCTTTACTCTGTCACTCAGGCTATAGAATATACTGTAAATATAATACACACTTCTTCACGTTTGTATATCGATCAAGATATAACAAAACTGAAGACAATTTTGCCATATGTATAGAACAGTTTAAACTCGAGAACGATGTAGGAGTAACCGGCACGCCACATGTCCTTTCTCGGAACCCGGGAACTTCTCCGCGCCTATTCGAATTCCTGTATGGAGTAGAAATACGGCTTTATAGGAGTAAAATCATACTTTCTCCTCGGGCGTACGGCGCGGCGCGGCGCCCGGCCCGGGGTACTAATGACCGCGCGGGGAGTGGGATCTACCTATATCTACATCTACACATGCCATGACAACCACACTTTATATTGCGTTTAGCAGGCAGCCTACCCACACTCCTGCAACACCACGGTTTGTTTTTTTTTAGTTATTATTTCAACGTGCACTATTTTCTTTTTGACGGTCGACGTTACTTACAATACGACGGAGTTTCACACAATGTGTAACGAAATGTACAAATGTTTTATAATTACAGTAATTTATGTTTTTGAACATACTTTATCGAGATATTCGTCTATTTTTATTAGCCTGCAGGATGTTTTTAATTGAAGTGTTTTAAATAATAATACATGTAGATTGTAGATACATCACAACAATAGGCTTTGTAATGTACTTTGATTTTAAACAAAGAACTAAATATTTTCTTTAATGAAGATGTAACCGGAAATCTACACTACTGTCTATAAATAGGTAATGATTGTGGGGATATGTTTGTAGGCGGTAATCTTTACAACAAGATTCGATTATAAGAATTCTTTAACTGATAGGAAAGTAAATTCATTGTAATTGTTATAGGTTAGGTATTTTATTGTTAACTTTATCACGGGTGGTTGCTAGTAATAAACAAAATATTAATACCTAATGTGTTAGTCTAAAGTTACATTAAAAAAAAAGGGATATTTCTATTGTCATGGGTTCTAATCGGGTTTCTTCTATATCTATACATAGGTATAATAAAACTCAACGTCTCTCTGTCTATCTGTTTATGTTCTTTTCACGTGAAAACCACTAATTCAGTGTACATGGTTTTCCCTTTAATTCCTAGATATGTTTATCTGGCAAGGTTATAGGATATACTTTGCTACATAAAGTAACATACGAAATGAGTAGTGACGATAATGATGAATCGATTCGGAAAAAGTACGCTTTTGTGGTGATTAAATGGCTTACGCTGAGCAAACCATAGGAGATATATCCAATTAATGTACTACATAACAGTAGATCTTAAAAAACCTAAGGCTTACAGTACTAATAGTCAGCCATAGCATATGTCAATCTTCTAAGAATCACCCACAATAAGCATTTTTGGGGTAAACAAATCGCGCTTGCGCTCGATTGCACGGCTAGTGTAAAATAATTTTTAAACTGCTTACCTATCTATATAACTTTTTTTTGAGGTTTGCTGTTGTGCGCGCATCACGCGAAAACTACTGGATTGATTTAGATCAATTTTTGTTTTGTTTTACTTCTTAGATACTTGGTCCGTATCAAAATTAATATCCTGATATCTTCATTCAATAAAAAGTTAATAAAGTTTTAAGAAATTCCGATTTGTTCTATCGTCCACACGAGCGAAGCCGTGGGCACAGCTAGTAACAATTAAGTTAACTTTGTGAGTAGATGAACCGTATAATTATAGTTTATAAGCAATCGGTTCTTTATGTCTATTCCTTTTGCTCCCATAGCTTCTATAATATAATATATACTTTAGTATTTGTAGTTCGAATTTATACTTAATTCTCTTTGGCCCGTCCATTGTATTCAACACTTCTATGACATAATTGAATTAACACGTTACGTAATTTATTTATTATACGTTAATTATTATTAGAAGTACTTACTTATATAGATAATTAGATATATATAATATTAAAATTTTCATACCGCTGTAAATAAAATTTCGAATACCACTAATCGGATAAGACAATATTCCCGTACAAGTTAGAACAGATTAGGCTCATATATTATTGGATTAACTTGTCGAAAGATATATTGAATTGTCTAAGCTTAGGAGCAATTAAAAAACGCCCGTCACACTTTCCTGCAAGTCATGCTTGGGCGTGCATATGTTACGGGTTCCTAAGGGCAAAAGTCGGTGTTCGAGCGAAATTGCTGACTCACTGAACCTGTGTCAAATCTCGATGGACAGAAGTCGGGATGCTGTTTAGCACGTGTGTTAAATTTACAGAACCCAACTATATTTTCACATTTATTTAAAACAAGTTGTTGCCCGCCCGCTTCGTTGTGCTATTGAAAGAGTGATCTGTGAAATCTGTAGCTATTTTTTTCACAGAATGATCTGTGAATAAATTAGCTATTCTATTCTATGACATAATCGACTTCTATGCATCATTTCATTAGAAACCGTCTAGCCGGTTAAGCGTAATTGATGATCAAGCTTTGAAATAAACATCCTTTAGTACTTATAATATACTAGCTGTGCCCGCGGCTCCGCTCGCGTGGACTACTGAGTGCCGTCGGTCGAGCACACGCGCGATACATGCTGCCCCAGCTCAAAAAAAGTGAAGACAAAAATGCTTATAAAATGCTTATCGTGTGTGATCATTAGCAGATAGATATATGCCATCGCTGACTTTTTTATAGGTCTTCTTAAGGTCTACAATTATGTACAGCATTAATTTGATATATCTCGTATGGTTTAATCAGCGTAAGCCAAATGACTTATATACTGTGACAAGTGCATGTTTTTCCGAACTAATTCACCATTATCGTCACTGCTTATTTCTTATGTTACTTTATGTAACAAAACATTTCGTATAACCTGGCCAGATAACATAGCTATGAATTAAAATAAAAAACATGTTTATAGGATAAGTGGTTTTCGATCATGGATTCGGTCATGATATAGTTATCTGCACAAAGATATATTGATATTATCAGTCGATATAATCTAGTCAGTTCAGGGCAGCCGGTATCCTGAAAGCTCAATAAAATATAGTCGCCACTTTATTTAGTATATAAAAGAGCCAAGAAAAAATAGATTTGCTGAAAGGAATACTAGGAAAGATTTATAATCTTTGAATTGTGGCCCTAGATAAACTTTGAAAACTCACTGACTCATAACAAATTTTCCAAAAGATGTAGCTGTATGAAAGATAATAATCTGTTAAACAATTACCGCATTAGTAGTTCATAAAAAATACGTTTTTGTAGAACTCATATACATATTATTATGACATTAACATATTATTAGTGTTTTCGGCGGGATCTCAATCTGAAAAGTAGTGTTTTTTTTTAATTCATACGTTTGTGTTGTTTAACCGTATATTGCGTATATTGCGTAATACAGGTGCATTATAAAGCTTGGTTATTGTGCACAAGTGAACTGGATTGGAAATACTAAAAATTGACTATGAATTTTTAGATACCACAAAACTCCCTAGGAAGTTCTAAAAAGGTAGCCACCATCTTGTTAGGAAACTGAAATCATCATATGACAGAACACTCTCTATTCACTCGATAATGGCAGTAATGGTCTTCAATAAAGAGGACTAGTTGCCAAGTTAGGAAGAAGAAGAAGAGCATATTATTACATTTAAACAATTAAAAGTTCAGAACTTCTTAAATACTCGTAAATAGTATAAATACTTATCTTGGCTATACAATTGTAATATAAGACATTTTTTAACAAAAAAGAAGACCAACTTCAGTTATTTTGATGAGTTTCTTGGTGTATCTTCGAATTCGAAGATCTAATGCCAATAAAATTAAAACTGAACACCCTTGAGGTATTTCTTTTTCAAAAAAAAAAAAAGAATCACCTAAGTCGGTTCAAAAACAAAAAAGTTATGGCTGAACATCCATAAAACAAATAATGTGAAATTTTCTATTTATATCTTCAGTTAGTGCCATTATTTAGGTAATGATGTTGTTAAATTATTTACTTCATTATTTAATACCGATAACGAGAATACACTGTACGCATTTCGTTTATTTTTTTTTTTTTTTTTTTTTTTCGATAAAAAAATATGGTTCCCCTTTTGTAGTATGACCTACCAAACAAAAATGAATCATTAAAATCAGTTCATAATTGACGGAGTAATCGCGTAACAAACATGCATTCGAATTGATAACCTCCTCCTTTTTTAAGCCGGTTAAAAAAATAACTGAAGCTACTACTAAATACTTGTCATGATGTAGATAGATGCAAAAGAAACATAAATATTATGATAAATTGATAAATATATAATAAACCAAAATAAATTATATTGTTTTAAAAAAGAAGTTTCATGATTTACCATACCCTATTCAGGTTCCATGTAGATTGTACTTGTATAAGGATAATTAGCGAATTAGCAATAAGTTGAGTTACCTTCTTTCTTTGAACTCCAAACAACACAAATATAATAAACATTATTATCGAAATAGAATAAAAATAGAACATTAACCAGTATTACATAAATGTACATAAATATAATAACTGATGTTGTAAATGACAAACATTAACAACGTTGAAACGTTTATCTACGCAGTGATTAGTAAAAAAAAATTGTACATTCATGACCAATGCACCTATTCAAATCATAGAGCTACTATCGTCTTGAATACTACATTAACAGTAAATATTATAATTTATATATGAGACCAACATATACCAAGTACAATATTACCTTTACTTCTCTTATGTTTTCGAAACATAGTTATGTTTCCCTAATTACATGGAATTGAAATAAATAAAAGCAACAGCTGCTTTGTTCTTCTTACCGTACGTTACGTAAGTCTTACAGTATACTCCGTTAAACTGTATATCAATAACGAAAGCCCCGACTTTCAAATATTCAACATACGATATCCAAATTGTTATTGGAATAACGCACCATCCATCAGACATTACCGTCATAGGGGTGTGCAGAAAATCGCATCAGAAAGAGACGGATGGTTATGTTATGCTATGAACAGAAGAGAGACAAAGATTAAATTTTAAGAATTTGCATAATCTGCTCGGGTACTTTATCATAGAACCACGTGGCAGTGACTAGTGCAGTTACGGATTACTCGGCCCGGATTATATCGTCTGTTCAATGATAAAATCGTTCTATTCGTGCATGTATTGAAATATTTTCAACCTGAAGTAGAATTATATTTTATTAAAAGAAAATTATAATTTAACTCTATATAAATATCATCCGGTAAAATTTAAATATCATTGATATTTCTTAGGTATATGAAGAACTAATTTAACTAATACTCTAAATGTTGCTACAAAACATATATCTTAAGAGTAGTCTTATTTTTTTTGGTATTTTTATGTCCTTTTGTATAAAATATAACGAAGCCAACACCAAAATATACAATTTAATTTAACTGACCGAAATCAAAGTGAGAACACAATTGGACATCCAACTTTTGTATGAAATGATAAATATCACACAGCCAGCCAGACCGTCGAAAAAACGCTTAACTTGTCCCGCTACAAAAGGAAAAAGCCAGCGTCTTCCGTTCGGCCGGATCCAAAGAAAAAATCTTCGCGAGGGATCCGAGCCTTCCATTTATCATATTCCATATTCATTTATTCGTCAAGTTCTGGATTCATTTATTCGTCATGTCTTGATTTCGTCTCATTTATTATTAAAAATGAACTGTCCTGAGCAGAACGCGAACACGACATCGGTCCGAGGCACTGTTTCAATCTTTATGTAATTTCATGGCGAATTAGGTCAATACGGAAACAATGGAGTTTAGTAAAATACAATATAGAACAAGAGAAAAAACTACAGTTCTAACGCATGGATCTAGTGACCTAGCTCGAAGGTGAATACGGACTTTTTAGGAATATTACTTGACCCGTTGAAAGGGTTGACCCATTGAAAAATGGTTAACTTAAACAAATCATATACTATACTAATTATGATATACCGAGAGATAATGTCTGTATGTTTGAAGGAGGATCTCTGAAACTGTTGTTCCCATTCTAAAAATATTTCACTAATGGAAATATATATTATCCCTAAGTGATTGTTTCCTATTTTTTAATCTCATTACATTTTATATTGTAATTAAAGAGAAATTGAAGTAGCGAACGATTACTTAAATCTAATATCATATTTATGTTTCATAATCATATTGATTAAATGTTTTTATTTATATTATTGTCTTCATTTAATTATAAAATCTATTCGTATTTAAGAAGACAAAAATATTATATACCTATTAGTATAAATAGGATAAAAATGTATACAAAAATATTGTCTATTATTAAAATATCTCATTCCGGTACAAAAAAATCTAATAAAATAATGTAACAAATTATAACATGTATATAAACCTATATCTTCGGTAAACTATTTCAACCTGATTTGACATGTAGATAAAATATGTAGCTTAATGATTACTTGTTTCTAAAAAGACAATAAAAAAATGTTGTTCGAATACCGTCTCTTTTGAATTTTGAACTTCGCATAATTGAAAATTATATCTAAAAACCTTTTATTTTAATTTTTACACCTTCGCCTTCGTTTCTTGCTCCATAATATTTGCAGACACAAAACAGAAATTCATCTCTACACCCTCTTTGAAATCGTACACGGTGATCATGAGGTCAGTTGGTCGTAACCCACGGGCGAAATATCTCTGAATCTCGGTCACCGCTGACCCGGGACTCCAAGGATGATGGATAGCGGGACATGAGCACTGCTATCACGGATGCAGTAATTTATTTGAGTGTGGTAAATACATTTGTAACTTACTGCATGTTGGAAAGGGATCTAAATGGTTTTTGCTTAGTAATTTTTCGATTAGAAAACTCAAGAGATTGTTTGTTTGTTTAAACACACTAATCTCTGGAACTACCAGTCAGATTTGTAAAATCCTTTATTACACGCTACGACTCTAAAGATCGGGGTAATCATTAACATCAAGAATTCTGGCAAGTTATAAGTAAGAACGGAAAGTGAGAATAACAACACGGGTTTTTTTTTCGAACTGATTATAGTGTTAGCCTTAGGGGCCCTGGAGCCTTTGCGGCTTTTACAGCTTCACCGGGTTTGGGGGCGAGCGCTTAAGGTACTCACTCAGCCGCCAAAGCGTTGCAACAATTCCGAGAGTGCCAATGTGGCCGGACCTCGGCGCGGACTGTTGCGTGTATGCAAAGAAGTCGCGATTTGGCTGATTCCCTATCATTCGAACTAAACTAAAACTATACATGGGAGGAGGGAAGGAACATGTATTGTGTATTTAGTAATCTGAAATTTTTTGTCCAAACTAACTAGGCAAAAAAAAAGGTCTCTTACAAAACCTATGTACTTATGTGGCGTGCATGTGTGTATAATGCAGTGTCATGTGTGTCTGTAATAGCTAGTAAATGTAGAGTCACTGTATCGCACGAGACAACACGGGTGTGCATTGGCAGCGTCCTGGTGCTACAACACAGCTAGTTGTTGTTTTATATGAAGAAATATATAATTTAGTCTGAAAAGATTTATGCAAAAGTGCCAGTAGCCTTACTTACTATTGAACCGGGAGGTAACAGGTTCGATTCTCGTGTCGTAATTTTGATTGATTGAACATGATTATTTAATTTGAGTCTGAATGCACAATGCCATTAATACTGAATAACTGTATAGCGGTAAGATTAATAATACTTGTACACTAGGATGATAAACTTTTTAGAAAACCATTTTTGTATGACCTCGTGCGTGAACTAGAGAAAATAAGAAAATATATTTTTTAACAAGTGCTGTTAACCGTTTAGAAGTCAATAAAAAAGCCTAAGAAAACACTAAGTGACCACCGTGACCGGTCAGGAATAATCTCATCTTCAGTGTCTCACTCCCTGGGTGATGGATTATATTTCGGCATGTGACCAGATATTCTGACACCTCGCTTGTACGAATTGTGACTTATAAACATGCAGTATTATTTAGTTAATTTTATTAATATATAATAGATACTTTGATTTTTTCTAATTATGAACTTTTATGATAATAATAATGTTTACTAAATATTATTTTTGAAGTTATGTTTCTTTTGGCGTGTTTAGTAGAGGGTAAAATTGACGAAAATGCGTCAAGATGAAGTTAGTCATCAATGATAATAATTGTAAATTCATTTTTCTGCCTTTTTTGTTAGTGTAATAATAATTGAACATTGTAAAAACAAACATCTTTTTAATCAATTACAATAACAAATTAAAAAAAAAACAATGGAAAATAAATATTTTTATTCATCAATTAATTATGTCTATACTATTAAAAAAGCAATAAAATAAATTTACAATTATTATCATTGATGACTAACTACATTATGGCGTTGGCACGCGAAATAAAAAATTTGAGTTATTTTTGTTTTGTTGTATTCGAGCTTGTAAAAAGCCCAATATATTATAATCAAAGTTTATACTAAGTAAAGATGTCTATTTGGCTTCCTATCACTTTCTCCCATTTAGTTCTTGTTAACATATTTTCAACTCAAGAGATACGTTATTAAAAATCATGTCATGGTTTTATCATGATGTTTTTCATTACTTATAGCAGAGGTATACTGTATAATTCATATCCACGTTGGATGAAATTTCTGACTAAGCTACCATGCCGGCTACAAATGAAAAAACACTTTCATGAAGTTTAAAAAAAACAACTAAAGAAATTCGTATGTCACTTTTTTGTTATGAAATCAGCGTTATGTCACTAAACATAAAAATAGGCATTGTTTTTCGTTAAATCCCTCTACCACAAAAAAAAATACATTGAAATAATTCAAAAACATCGAATTCTAAATCTATCAAGGTCAATCTCTTCGTAAAAGAATATCTACAAAGTTTCGAAACAGGACCGCAACGTAACGGCCCATACGAGAAATACATCCACGCGATCCATTTGTACGCAATAAAACGCTGTCAGTCTTTGTGTCGACTGTCGGCGGGCTTATAATACGACCATTTTGCAAACGTAACAAATGAGGGCACATTACCAGTGGCCTCCCATCCCGCACTACATACGTCATTTTCCATCTCGCATAGATTCTATACGAAAAATATGTATAGTAATGTGACTTTATCTGTTGTAGTAGGCTGTGTGGCTTTCTTTTGATAGTAGCACGGATAGTGACGTCACTGTACCTGATAGTACCTCATGGTCCTACCACCACGCATTAACACTTTCTCGAATATAAAGCTTGAAACGTAATAATATGGAGCCAGATCAAAATCCTCAATAGATGAGTCGATTACGTCACACAAACAAAATGTCTCAAAGGCACGATGTTCCTTTAAAATATGGAATCGATGTTCAGCTGATGGGCATTCCGTGCCGTGCCGGTGCAGCCCGCGGACCCGCCCCGGGCGCCGTAGCGACAATAACAAATGACCCCAACGCATCATAATAAATAAAACAATTTCTTCTTAATTAGATTTCGTGAATTTAATTTTCATGCCAGTAATTGGTCGGTGGCCATAAAGAGTCGGGTCTCTATCGGTGATGGATGATCGAACGGCGCCTCCGTACTATTTGCCTTCGTTCGTTCCACAGTAATTAGAGGGTTCGGAAGTTTACTTTCATTATTGCTTATGAACCTATTACTGTTTTTAATATAGATTTCAATTGGTGTCGTTATTTTGTTTCGTTACAAGCGTGAGAACAGAACATTCTCTAAAGACTTCGACTCCAAAGTCGTTTTATATCAACATATTATATTCTTAATAAGAACTTTTATGGACAACCCTGAGCCCGTGTTTTTTATGACTAACTCTTCCACTGTGCTACTAGTAGCCAACACTCACGTGTAACCTATCGTTGTTCACACTTCCCAAATTTGCCTATAATTGGTCAGATTGCTCGACGTTAATGGTTACTGTTCCGCTTCTTAAAGTCGTAGCGTGATGTTACATATACTGTAACTTTTCTAAATAATTAGACTATAAAATACACAAATTAAAGGTTTCAAATATGATTGGTATTTCCAGAGATAAACGCGTTCAAACAAACAAATAATCTCTTAAGCTTTATAATAAAAGTACAATTAGTTGTAGACTTGAGAAAATAAACCTATAACTAAAAAATAAAAACCTTTTAAGATAAATATTCTTATCCTCTTTTGATATAAAACTTTAAAGTACTATATCGAAGCCGCTTTAAGTAAAAATAAAACAAAATAAACAAAAGAGGAAAACAAAAGAGAAATCTGAAAACGCTTGCTTTTATATACTCACTACAGAAGGCAAGGCGGCGGGGCGCGGAGTGGCGTCGAGCGTAAAGTTTAAAAAATAAACGCCGAAAAAATCTTGAAAAGTCACGGACGCTTAACTTTCTTCCCCTGTTTTATTTTCCCTATTCTACACTTCGCCGTCCTCTTTCTGGCGCAGTTATTTATATATGTTTCCTCTCGCTCTATTTAACTGATAAGTTACTTTTTTAAACTGCAGGAAAATCGAAGTCGTTCACTGAACGAAATTAAAACCTGGCACTCAGAGGCATAAGTCATAAAATGGAAATATGGTGAACATTACTAACATAAATCTCTAAATACGACAATAAAGTGTAACGTTGAAACTTCTATTGTTTTCGTGTAATAAGATTTTTTCATCATATTAAAACTTATTTGTTTACAAAATATTAGACATATTTTAAATAACATATCTTTTTTCCGAATTGACTTATCATTATCATCACTGCTTATTTCGTTTGTTACTTTATCTAATAAAATATAGACTATAACCTGACCAGATAATATAGCTATAAATAAAAATAAAAATCATGTAAATAAGTTGTTTTTGTGTGAACGGAAACGTACAGAGAACAGACAGACAGACGTTGACTATTATAATATGTATAGAAGTTGCATATAATAATGAGTTGTTACGCAACGGACTGAGTAAGCCAAAAATAATAGAAGGTATTTACATACCCCGTTTACTTGAAAATCAAATAAATTATTTCTTATGAAATGACTTCATATTTGACCTGATTCTATTATATCGACGGTGGAAAGGCTAATTGACTAACGTGTAAAGTATGTCAAATGTACGTTAGTCAATTGGCCTTCTCACAGTTGATATATTAATCGATTTTGATTAAAGCAATGATGGCTCAGGGGTAGCGTGTAGCGAAATCGCGTCGATGAACGTGAGTTCGAATCCCTGCAATGAGCCTGAGCTTTCGCTGAAGGAAAACATCGTGATGAAGCCATATTATGGTGGTAGGGCTTTTTCTAATACCTGCCTCGCAACTACCACAAATTTAATGGCATATTTGTAATCAATGTCCTTCATGTAGGATGTCTGTCGGGAAATTTGGTAAAAAAATGTATGTACAGACAGGTCTACAGATTTATTAATATAGATAGGGGCAATTGATTGTTCACGAATATTACTGTACACACCAAACAATAATATGAATATCAGTATAAGTTATATGTGTTTACTACAAGTATGTATTACGTACCTACAATTGATTACAAAATCATAAGATAAGGAAGTGACAATACTCTTTTGATGTCGCAAAAAATGCAGACTCCTGCATCTAACCCATTTTAAATACTAGATGACTTATTAATCAGAAAAGTTTTATCATTAACAAATAAAATTCATATTTAATAGATCTCAAGTGTACCACTGAATAATTGCGACAGATTAATCATTGAATCATCATTAATAAATAGATAAAATTCTGCTATTTAAATATTTATATTATAATATTATAAATGTTAATTTATTAATTTTTAATTTAAATTTACAAAGAGTGAGCACATACAATAAAACCTTTTTTTATTATTTTAATTATACAGCACTTTAAGTCCCCAAATTAATTATCTAAATAGATTGACACAAGCCTCTATTTTCATTAATTTGGTCTTACTTGTATCTGCACGAATAATTTAAATTTATGTTTGAATGCATGTTTCTTCATTTTAAACATAGATAATTCAAAATTACTGATAAATAATATCACTTCAAATGCGAATACGTGTATTTCTTTGATAACAGCCGATTGTTGTCAATTTCACGAAATAATAAATTCTAGTAAATAAATGTCATTACATGGGTACCTAATATATTTTTAACATCATAATATGTTTATACAATAAACAGCGGGTTTTAAAAGTAGGCATTACGAGTTATAAAGATAATAATATCGCCAAATACAGTAATTTTATACAATACAAAGTATATTTTTAATGTCTGTTATTAAATTCATTCGAATCCAATATTCATTGATAATAAAAATATTACAGATTTTTACGATTTCTAAAAGTAATTGACGATTCTTATATCCTATCAAATATAGGGTAACAAAATTTCACAAAACTTCATCAGAATAGATTGAGATTTTCTTTTATTTTATTCTTTCTCAAATTGTTATTGACAATTCTTATAGCCCATCAGCTATGGTTAGCTTATACTTCTCGTGTACAAAATTTCATCAAAATCAGAAAAGAATTCATAAAACAATGGAAATTTTATAGCCTATCAATTTACCAATTTTATTACATAAGCTTCCCGTGTACAAAAAAACGTCATATGAATCGGTCATGCAGTTTTTAATTTAAATCCTGACGTACAGACAAAATTAAATTTATTTACGTATTACATATCGTATATACATATACGTACTATACATGATCAGTATCCTTTATACTAATGATGTCAGGAAAGGAAAAACAATGTACAGACAGAAGTATAAATTTATTAATATATATAAATTATTAAAGCTATAGATCGACAAAGAGGAGTTAAAACAATAAATTTAGATATGTAGCAAGTTTAAAGTTGTCGATGGAGGTTACGCAAAAACTGATGAAACAAAACGAAACGATACCCCGGGGGCAGGGATCCCGGTCTGATATTGATATGAGTGACTTGCACTTACCTCCCTTTGCTTGAGTACAATGTTATGGACAACTAGCGCCCCTAAACCTTATATAGGGATGCCAAGAATACAAACACTACTGAGATTTACTTTAATTTATTAGTACTTCAATAAAAATATACATCGATAAAAAAATTCAATAAAAACTTGAAAGTTAACACCTTTTCAATTAATTAATTTTTATTTATTACAAATCATTTTACATATTATTTTAATTAGATCGTAAAATCAAAAAAAAATGTTTATTGTATTTAAAAGTAGTAAGTACCTACATTAATTTTAAATGAATAATAGGAATTATATCTTACATACTTCCATCACAATTTTAAACATACCACTGAAGGTTAATAAGCATCAGACTTTTCTCATATAGAGACATATCCTATGATCATTTGAAAGAAATACACATTAATATATTGGACTACAACAATACTGCTTCTTTTATATTCTACAATGGTAACCAATCCTTGCTATTGAAGAATATTACTGACATTAACAAATGGGTTGTTATATTCACACCTTGTTAACACTGTGAAGATAGCTAATAGAGTAGAGTGGAAGAGAAAACAGACCGACCATACGATATGGGTAAGAAGAAAAATATCAAGTGGGTAAATATTTCGTTCAACAAAGTATCTCCGTGATGATTTCAGAGATTCAAGAAAATTGTGGTTCCCGAATGTTCTCGGAATTCACGTTTCATGTTATTGTTTCCAATCTACTTCACTTGTGCACAATAACCAAACTATGTTACGCAAAAAGCCGCAAATATTACTGAGTATAGGGTCAAATACGCAAGTTTTTGAATAAAAATAAAACATTTCGGAGCAAGTCTTTTCTAACCTGGCAACTCCGATGCAAAACTCACCCTCTAAACCGAGCACTGTTTGCCCAGCAAATATTGCCATCGCAAACATCATGTTCACGTCGTAATCTTATTTAAGTGTGGGAATAATGCTCTTAATATGATTCGCCCGTTAACAGCTTATTGAATATCATAATTTCTTTAAACAATAAAAGAAATTGTTAATGTAGTTTAAAAAAATAACGAATATTTTTATTAAATAGATATTAGTCTTTCTCTGTCCAAATATTTTTTGCTTGTTGTATAAAATATTGCCTTTCATAAATATTCTTCGTCAAAGCCAAACTTAGACCATCTGTTTACTAAAAGAATTACATATATCTATATGTCTAATCATTTTAAAGTTCACTCCATGTTACTCATATACTTATTATGGAAAGAGGTAAATAGTATGAAAGAAGAAGTACTCCCTCCAACCTAGTAAACAAGGCTTGGAATCTTCACTATACTGTTACATATTGGAAAATTTATTATTAACAATTTCGAGCCACGGCAGTGTGTCAGCCAAGTTCGGAAATGAAAAAGAAGACACATCAGACAATTTACACGAACCATTTCGAGATACTTTCGACCTCTCTATAAGTCAAAATCTATTCAACCTATTCAACTAATACCTAAACCTCCCTTGAACACTTAGAATCCTAAATTTCACGAATAAATCAATTATAGTTCTTGAGTCATTTTGGTCGGAAAAGTAGCATTTTTATCACTGACTCACATAAAAAACTACTTGTAGGTGATTCAGAAACTTGAAGGTACATTAAGCATATACAAAAAAAGCAGTTAGAAATTCCATTTCTAAGAAAGTAACAATTTACTTTGTAAATGAATTAAAGAAAATACATTCTTACAATTATAATTAAAGGGACTGATATGGAACTTGACACCTGTTAATATCTCAGCTATTTTATCGGTGACCCTGAATGGCCCGAACATTGTTTCTACAGAACTTAGCCACTTTTCACATTTATGTTTAGGTCCGATCCATCGGTATGGAGCCCTTGAGCCAAGCAGCCGCTCGCGCGATACAGTGACTCTACATTACTAGCTTTCACAGCCACACATGACACTGCATTATACACACATGCATAACACATCGGTACATAGGTTCTGTAAGGGGTTTTTTTTTCTTTTTTTGCCTAGTTAGACAAAAATTTTCAGACCACTGAATACACATACACATGTTCCTTCCCTCCTCCTAGGGGGAAGAAACATGTATATATGTATAGTTAGTTTAGATCGAATGATAGGGAAGTCAGTTCGCGACTTAATTGCATACGCGCAACAGTCCGAGCCGAGGTTCGGCCACTTTTGCACCCTCGGATGTTGTTGAAAAGCTTTCGTGGCTGAGTGCCTTAAGCCCTCACCCCCAAGCCCGGTAAAGCTGTAAAAGCCGTTCGAGACTCCAGGGCCCCTAAGGCTAACAATATAGTCAGTTCGAAAAAAAAAACATTTGTGTTTGTTAGTATAATATTCTTTCAAGATTATGTAACGAGTGTATGGTAAAGGGCAGTGGAGAGAGTTATGCTCGAGTTTCTCTACTTGATTGAATCAGAAATGAAGAGATCCGCAAGAAAACCAAAGTCACCTACATATCCCAAAGAATAACTAGACTTAAGTGGCAGTGGGCGGGCCACGTAGCTCGTAGAACGGATGGCCAATGGGGCCCAAGAGTTCTCGAGTGACGGCCACGTACCGGAACACGCAGCTTGGGCAGACCCGCTACCGACGACCACGTAAAGGTTGCGGCAAGCCGCTGGATGCGGACAGCACAAAACCGGTCGTTGGGGCAATCTTTGGGGGAGGCCTATGTCAAACAGTGGACGTCTTTCGGCTGAAATAATAATGATCATGATAGGCGATTAAACGTAAATGTATAATAGGATTTATTTACTGCATTTTTACAAAAAGATTTGCATTGAAATGTATTAGGAGTGAAAAAAAAACATTGCGTACACAGTCGAACTTCAAATTTAAATATAAACTCTATATACATGACTATACATTCGCACAAAATTTACAAAACCGCATAATAGGGGGCTAAAATTGCCGAGGTGTCGACTGCGTTGTCCATAAACAAGTTTAGAGGCGCACAAGGAATATTCAAGAGGAAAGTTAGCCCAGTCGGTTCCAGTCCACTCAATGTAGCGGTAACACTTGTTTCTAACGGGCCGAGTTTGGACACTGTACATCACGCCACGTATTGTATGTACCCTTAATGAAGCCTGACCCTTTATAAGTTTGCGATATAACTTATTGCGATCTAAGCGCATTTTGATAGCCACTTAAATGTTGTGACTCTACTTAATAGTTTGATAAGTTTTATAAGTACTTATTACGAGTTTAGAATAGTGACAGCGGTTGATTTTAGCACCTTTTTTTTGCCTTAGCGTACTCGTTAAATGTACATTGCCTACTGTGTAAAGTCGATCAATTAACTGCACATACAACGGGTGCAATGAAAACACAAACACCATAATATACCAAGAATATCGTGCAAACTTCCATCCTGACATATTACATAAACATTGGAATTTACTAGTGTAAATGTAAGTGTTAGTGTAAATTAATCTTATTCATAATACAATTATTACTAAAAAAATTGTGTGTGCCTACTTATGTACGCATAAAAACTACCTACATATTTGACGTAACAAAACAAACATAACTACAAAAATGTAACCCCACGCGCCAACAACACGATGTGTAATGATTTATTTAATACTAGCTGTGCCCGCGGCTTCGCTCGCGTGGACTACTAAAACAGCTTTTATTTTCGTGTGCGGAACCCGATTCTTTTTGTTATATTAAAGTAGCAGTAGTAGTAGTAGTAGTATATTAAAGTAAGTAAAGTACATTATAACCATTGATGCGATTATAATGATTGATTGAAGATGCGCGCTCAGCTCTCAACTTTAGCCTCTACAAGACGCGAAACAAAAATATCACAAAATTCGCCAAAATTAATTCTAGGTTTGTTCAACTTAAAAGGAAAAAATGTCATTGTTAAATTTATCTTTATCTTTTGCCTTATCGACTTTTTTAATACAATATAACAATCGAACAAAATATTCAAAAATGTTATCTACAATAGATACCGCCAGATTAAAGAGAAGCACGCAAAATATTCAGAGATAGAGCTAAACTTTACCAGTTCCAACAAAATGTTGGCAAACTTTTCTATCGTATCTCACGACGCGACGTGAGCCCACGCGAACAAACTTCACGGAAATCGTCCAACTAAGAACATGAATGCTATTATTTGCTACAATAAAAAGTTTCCATCGTAACACATTGAAACTAAAATCTCTTTCCTTACGTACTCAATATCTACGTAACACTTACACAATTCTATTGATAAATTATAAGCACTGAACATATACGTACATAAATAGTTACAAAGACTTGTTAAATTTGTGAAGTATGCTTTTTGTGACTTTATCCTGTTTAATTAAATATTTACCAAATCGACATACACAAAAGCCTGTATCTTTGTCTTTGTCATGACTGACCTTAGTCTGTCTGTGTGTTAAATATATATGTATAGTATATCAGTTGTTTAGTTACCATAATACAAGCTATGCTTAGTATGGAATTAAGTGGCCGTGTGTGAAATTGTTTTCTTTTTTTCGAACTGACTATACTGTTAGCCTTAGGGGCTCTGGAGCCTTTGCGGCTTTTACAGCTTCACCGGACTTGGGGGCGAGCGCGGAAGGCACTCAGCCGCGAAAGCTAGGCAACAAGCTCCAAGGGTGCCAAAGTGGCCGAACCTCGGCTTGGGCTGTTGCCGATCATGACAAAAGTATTTTATTGTTGGTAAAAATTATATCAAATATCTATACTTATCATACAGGTCAAGACTTTATTTGCCCAAGTCAGGTGAACATATAAAAGCCGCAAAGGCTTCAGGGCCCCTAAGGCGAATAGTATAGTCAGTTGGAAAAAAAAAGGTTTTTATTTGTTTGTTTAAACGCGCTAAATTCTGGAACTACCAGTCTGATTTAAAAAAAAAACTTTTTGTATTATAGAGGCCTTTCATTTAGGTTGTAGGGCACAGATATATTTCTTTGGAGATTTCTCTTTAGGTACCAGGGTCAGTGACAGGTGGAATACCTCCACCTAACAGGAGATCGCAAGCCAAATGACCTAGTATTGTGTTCCTGGGGTGAGTAGGGTGTCCAGAGCTCCTTCAGAATGAGGGGATTTAGAGATTAGGCACAGAATTATTTTTTTGGCATTTCGCTCTGTTTGCGATAGCCCAACTGGTGGAATACCTCCACCCTATCTGGTGGCCGATATGATTGTTTGCCAAAAAAAATGCTGTAGGCAAGTACGGGAAGTTACAACAATGGTAGGCTACACGAGTGCGTTGACGGCGAAGCGGTGGAGAGTTGGTAGAATTAATTTAACACGGGTGAAACCTTGAGGCACAGCTAAACTAAAGGCTAGTTCACAAGAGATTTTACGTCTCGTGTCTACTATAAAGTCGCGATTGCAAGCCGGTCGCGTCTGTCAACGATACGTCCGACACGAGGCGACTACGTTAACGGATGTGTTTGCTAACACCTCGTCCTATATGACACGATACGGTGATACTATTATTTCTTTGTTTCATTTGAATCGACCGTGTCATAACATCGTTCTGTAGTCGAAAAAAATTGAAGATAACAAGCACAGCAGGAGTGGAATTGAAGGGTAACAACTTCCATCATTCTCCCATTACGATATAAAAAAGACTGTCGATTGACAACGTCGATGGTACTATACACATGTGAACATGTGTGATTTTAAAAGTGTTGACAAAATATTGTTGCTATGTATTGAAAACAGCGTGACTGTTTAGTTAATACCGAACAAAAAAAAATCTAAGAACTAATGATATTGACGATTTCAAAGAATTTTATAATCGAGAGGCTTAACATTCATTGACATCCTTCTTCTTGTTTAATAGCAACATGTGTTATGCCAATGTCACGTGGATAGAATATTTTATTAATCATCGAAGTTCAATAACGTTTTAACATCTCTCATCGCTTTTTAATTCAATCTGTCCAGGGAATTTTTGTGGCACCATCAAAATCTTGCTCCTAATTATTAATTATAATTCACTTCAGTTGAACACGATAACAAAACTAAATTACGTAAAATACCACCAATATTACATAATATGGGGCCAATAACAAGAACCATAGACCAAGATCCTGCCAAAAACTCCATTTTATACTATAATTAGCTTTAAATTGATATAAATAGATAAATAACAATAGCACAACTGTGATAATTGTGAAATCATCCTATCTAATACAAGCGCAACTGACAATTTGTATGAATTAATGACAAGTATCAAATATTTCAAATATACTTTTGAAGGGAACGCTAGATAATTTAATACGTAAGTATACGCAATGGCGACGTCCTCAAAGTCCTCAGTGACATATCCGTCAGCACCTCAACTATATTGTCACACCAAAATAGAATCCACTGCGATGCGAAACAAAACATCGGATATAGTTCACTTTACAGTGGACAAATGTCTAACGTTTAAAATAAACGTCATTGTTTCATTGTCTGACTCTATTGTATTCAAAAAATAAATATAATTTATGAAATTATGATTTATAAATTGCAATGGTGACGTTTTCAAATCTGACTTAGTTCATAATAGATAGAATTTCATAGATAGATACTAAGTATTATGTATCTACACACATATAAATCAGTATCTTCATGTTAAACTAAACATTCATCTATCGAATTAGAAGATAATTTAATTTTAATTAATATATTTAATTATATCATTTAATTAAGTTTTTTCTTCCTACCCATATCCCACCTAAGTAAGGGCGGTACAACATGTTCATGGACATGGACGTCCACTTTCCTCTATCAATAGTCATAGTATTTACCATCTTTCATATACGCATATAATTTCTCACACATTCCATCCATATCTTATTCGATCTTTCTTTAATTCTATATTCTACATACCTAACATTCTTTTAGTTATATTAGTTTCCTCTCTCCTCATAACAGGCACATACCATGATAACCTATAAACGCCCAACCAAAATCAAATTAAAAAATATTTTATTCAATTTAGGCCCCAAGAAGCCACTTATGAACGTCGAACACTACCACCGGTTCGGAAAACATCCCAGTCATCGAGAAGAACCGATAAGAAACTTGATCGGGCTTATATTTTATCTTTTTTTTTTTAATTCAAAATGTAGAAATAATATTTACATTTAATAATAATATTAATAATTTAATGTATACACAGAGAGGGATTCGCTTCCAGATGTCACTATCATTCAATAATCAAAACTTTCAGCATAGTAGGTACATCATAATTCAATATTTTTTTTGTAATTATTTTTTATTATTTTTGTTCTCTATTTTTATATTCTTTCTGATATATTTTTCCGTACCTTATCCAGGGATCGTAGATAGCAGCCCAATAATCCTGGTGCTAAAAATAAGTGTTTGTGAAAAAAAGTTGGTACCGTCAAGTAAATAGCAAATACCAGGGGCTTAGTACCGTCATCGGTCCCCTGGAGAACCTTTTTTAGCTCGTTGGTAAATAAAATTGGTAAACGCGAGGGGAAATATTCCGTCTTCTGTCCCGTACGAAACCCTTTTTTTAGCTCCTCGGTCAACAAAACACCTGGGCTCTTGATCACTATTGAAATTTGATATTATTGCGTACCAGCTTAATGTTTACCTGGTACACGGTACCAGACTCTGAAACCTGATACTTGTACCAGAAACCTGATACGTCCAGTGGCGGATTTCCCTTAAGGCCAACTAGGCCCATGCCTAGGGCGGCCAGATATTAAGGGCGGCTAATCGTGACAAAATATATACTACTTAATGCGAACATGTGTCGACAATAAATAATAGTAGACTAAAGTATAATACATATAGTGTTAAAACTCCAGACACGGAAAAAATTCCAGTTTATATTACAATGTTGACATCGTAAAACTGCAGTACTTTATTACCATCAAATTAGAAATGTTTTATTTAAGTAAATTTATATAATATATACGTCACAGTAAACTTTGAGCTGAGAAGGGGGCGGCTGGTACCTACTACAGGGCCTAGGGCGGCCAACACTGCTAGTCCGCCTCTAGCTACGTCTACCGTCCCTGATCTTATCCATTCTAGTTCACAACACATCCATCTTAATATTCGCATATCTACCAAATGTAATTTTATTTCATGCGTCTCGCATTGCATTCATGCTTTTCGCCTAAGTTTCTATATGTTTAGTTTTCCCTGTCCAGCACTCGGATCCATACATACAAAATTCCAACATACAATACAGCTCTTATAATGGTTTTTATTGTTAAGTACTAATTTAAATATTTCATTTAAGAAAAAATAGCAACTTATCCCGAAAAATTAAAATATATTCGGACACCGCAATTAGGAACAATTTAATAATATTGATATTATTAATTTACTTTATACCGTTAACGTTTATGAGTCGGCATGAATTTACCGTTTTATGAGCAATTTTTGTCTTAGAAACATTGAGGAAGAAAAGATAAAAGCGTTCACACCGCCACTTGTATAGACTTCCGTTGTGTTGTCTCACCAGTACGGACGGATTGTTTCTTTTTATCTCCTCTCGTGAATGGAGCTAATGACGACTGCCGACCGGTACAGCGCGGCAAGCCGGCATGACGGTGCACCACACACACATATATATATATAACAGTCTCAGTCATTCATCAGTACTGTCAGCGACATCTATTGACAGGTTGACTTCTGTGTCACGCTTAAAACGAAAATATTATTTGTTAAATTTACTTCTATTTTTAAAATCGACTTTCTCCGTGTTATTTTAAATTCCGAAGTGAAATCTAACATTATAAGAATAAAGTTTATTGTAAATCGATAACAATGGAAATCATACTTCAACACTTGAGTTAGACTTATTGAGTAGATGTTTCATAAGATAAATATAATTATTATATAACCATCCACTTACTACGAAGAACTTTTTTTATTTTCTTTTTTAATTCTTAAATTTTGGAGGCTTTTATGCAATTTGCATTTAAGCACCAACGTCATCGTAACATAACCCTAGTATCCTCGCAGGATAGCATAAATAACTGTCATTATATACTAGCTGTGCCCGTGGACCCGCTCGCGTGGATTACTAAAAAAGATTTTTAATTTTTTGTTCGGAACCCTAATTATTTTTCTAAAATCAAAGTAGCCTAAGTTACGCCTTATTTGAAAAGTGAAAGTCTGTCCAACCGTTTCGGAGATTACCCGGAACAAACAGACAGACAGACAAAAATTTTAAAATGGGTTTTTTGCTATAGGTACCTTGTATACACTTTCATATTCATTTATTAAAAAACTGTTATTTTGAAATTACAGACACTTCAATTTTCTTATTTAATTTTATAGATAATAATAAGATGCAAGTTTGAACAGACTAGCCACCTTATAAGTGGACGCATCACCTAATACTTTTCTAAATATGTTAACCGTTTATTTTTTAAATATTATGTCGTTTATATTTTGATGCGCATTAAAAAAAGGATTAAAATAATTGTTCTCCGATTCAAAAGCTGATACATTACGTATTACTTGATAACCAAAAACTACAAAACTTAATAATAGGAATGTTAAAGAAAAATAAAGCATTAAAATATCATCAGTCATGAGCGACCCCCGCGGTGGGCAGGTCAGCGGCTGTCCAAGAAAAAAACCTTACAATCCAACCGAATTCAAATGACGAATGATTCATTTATGAAAATGAAATGACAGATTGAGTGAATGCCGAGATCGGTACAAAGGAAACTGTGGCTACTGGCCACCGCATTTTGTCCTTTATGACACGTGCTCTTCCACCCGGGATTTGTATACCAAAACCAAGGCGTGAGAATCTAGTTTTATTAAAAACTAACTGTGCCCGCGACTCCGCTCGTGTGGACTACAGAATGTTGTCGGTCGAGCGCATGCGCGAATTGTGCTGCCACAAAAATGCCCATTGTGGGTGATCCTTAGCAGATAGACATATGCTATCGCAGACTTTCTTTTAATTTTTTTAGGTCTACAATTATGTAGTACATTAATTTGATATATATCATATTCAGCGTAAGTCCCAAAAGTGTATTTTTTCCGAATTGATTCACCATTATCGTCACAGCTTATTTCGTATGTTACTTTATGTAACAAAGTATATCTATGAATTCTATCTATGAATTGAAGGAAAAACCATTTAATTCGAATTAGTGGTTTTCGCGTGAAAAGAACATAAACGGACAGACAGACAGAAAGACGTTGAGTTTTATAATATGTATAGACAATTCTGCTAGCCGATTTCGACTACGACTAGACGCTATTTATTGACAGGGATAGTTAACCCGTAAATGTATAATGTAGGTACCCTGCTATTTTAGCAGTAAATTTCAGATTGCTAAAAACGCACATTAAAGAAGCCACGCTTATAATATAGAAGGTACCTTCCCCGATTTTCGAAAGCATTTATTTTAATCAATAAGCAATAAAATAAGCAACGATGGCTCAATGGTAGCGTGTACAGACATCGTGTCGATCGACGTGAGTTATAATTCTTGCAATGTGTCTGAGCTTTCGGTGAAAGAAATCATCATGATTAAACCATGGCATGGTGGTAAGGCTTTTTTGATGCTGGCTAGCTATCACCCTCAAGTTGAAAATCAGTTGCCAAGCACCTACAAATGTGTTCTGGCAGCTGCACTTGAGAGCCAGCCCCTCACTAGGCTTAGTGTGTTGCCATCTTGTACCACATAGTCACATAACATCAGGTCAAATTGTGGTCAATCGCTAAATCCTATAGAGAATATTTAGATAAATAATCATATCTCTTATTAGTAAAAGACTCTGAGTGGACCGGTTCAATGCTATATGACTTCAAGAGTCTTTTTAACTTCTCTAAAACATAATTATTAATACTCATCAGCTTCTTCAAGAATCTGCAAATGGCGTGTACATTTCGCTCGCTTGTTCGCTCGATAATATAAAAGTTTAGAAAGTTTTATAAGGTAAATGATATATTTTAGAAAAAATCTCAGGATTAAACAAAGGTTATTATTTTATAATATATATTTATGACGTTGTATTAGTCACATCAATTGCAGCAGAAATATTATTTAGAGTAATTTGCTAAAGTTATAATGAAACAAATTCACGTATCGTACGTAGGGTACCTACTTCATAAAGATTTCGAACACTCCCTTGTCAAACCAAACACGCTGATACTACTGATACGTATTATTAGATGTTTGTAACTAGAAAATGTAGTAATTAACAAAATTAGTTACACATGTTATCAACATATTATATTTAATAACCTCATAGGCTTGGCAGCCTACAAAGAATGAGGAAGGATCGTGCGTTGAAAAGAACAACTTGAGACGTCTAACTGGTTGATGAAAACTGTAATTTAAACTGTGGTATAATTTTAATGATTTCCAAAAGTACGCCTTGTTTCGTCTTTTCGAGTTCATTAGATTAATCGCCAAAATAATTAAATATACCCGTACTTGTATGTAACTATAAATTAATAAAACAAAAAATTGTGCTGAAAATACTACTTACAATAACAGGGTTGAAAGTACTTTTGGTAATATTTAGTATTCAACTATTCATGCAATTTAATTGTCAAATCAGAAATTGTTGATACTTTTTTTTTACTTTAATAAACATTTAAACCACCCTAAACGAACCATAAAATATGTTTGACATTCAAAAGTTGTGACCTTATCTCGTAAAAATGGCAATTACTCGGCTACCCTTGCAATCGGACTGGGACCACGAGTTAGTGAACTCCGACAAACACTAAGAAAGAAGGAATGGGCAATGAAATTAAAAATATGTCTTAAGGGCAATTAGCTTTAACTTTTACAGTAAGTGCCCTATCTGCACACAGAGTTCCCCCGCGCTTTTCAATTGTGGGGAAAGCTGGCCGCTTTTCGGTTCGAGTGAATTTTATGAACTCGAAAAGAATTTCGACTTTTGAACAAGTTCACTTACCCCTTGAATTAAGTGCTTTAACAAACTTTAGACATTATAATGTATGTCAGTTGCAAGCAACTATGTAGGTACTTAATAAAAGCAAATTCATTATCGTTTTACGACGGTTTTTAATAAATATATGAATTTAATTATTCAGTTTTAAATCGCTTACTCAATCTAAAGCTAATATTTCGAAACCTTTCTAATATTTTATAATCTGAAAATAAATATATTTTAATTTAATTACATATTATCAAATTATATGTAATTTATACAAATTATACATAATTTAATTATATAGCTATATGTAATTATATTTAATTTAGTTATACCTATATATTGGATAATTAGATGATACTGAAATTTTAAAAAAATCCTTTCACTAACACTAATTGTTCGGTGACGCTTTAAAGGACGGAAAGGACAACAAATGATATTAATTCAAACAAAATCAATCATATTTAACTATTAACTAATTAAATAGAAATGGCGTATGCTTCTCGTCTACAAAATTCATCAAATTCGGTTAAGAATTAATAAAAAACTAAATCATTTTTTTACGATTTCTGTACGTGCCTAATATTGACATTTTTTATAACCTATCATTTGACCAATGATATAAGCTTCCCGTGTACAAAATTTCCTAAGATCGGTTCTAAAACCGTTATTGAATTAAATTTGGGCATACAAACAGATAGTAAGACAAAAAACTTTTAACGTCATGATCGTGATTGGTGTCCTTTACATAGGATGCCTAGCAGGAAATTAGAAAAAATATATTGTATATCCAGACAGGACTACTGATTTATTAATATGGATTAAACTAAAGTAGTATATAAATGGCAACACACATAACTGTATTTACATAAATACCAAGACAACAATTTGGTGACTAACAAAAATAGGTAAAAGTTTTAAAAGCACTGCTTCGTTGCTTTGACGAAGTGTTTAACGATAAATTTCCATTTAAAAAGCCACAAGCGGGAGGTCTGGGGTGCGGGGGCCACAGCTTCCGCCGCTTTTTTCCTTCATTTCCTTGAGGCCGCGTGGCTAGGGCGCGCCGCCCTACCTACAGACAGAATTAAAACGTTTCTGTTTTTTTTTTCTCTTTTATAATTATGGACATGCAATAAGGTTCTTAATAAAATGACTTTATACTTTATAACATAACAACATATTTATGAAAATTACACAAGATGTTATTTAAAGAATTAGTATTATCTTAAGATTTCTGTTTAGTTTATGTAAGAATATAGAATTTTTGTTGTTCTGTGTCGTATTGTGTTTTCTTTTATTCTGTTATTAATACCAGGATACATAAATATGTAAAATTAATTTTAATTATTGCATAGAAAGTTGTCGTATGTAACAACTATTATGCTATGTATATAAATTAATCATTTTTTATTGCATTTTTTAATATTTAATAAACACTGGCGAGCTTAATGCTAGTACCAAGCCCGGGTGAAGCTGTAAAAGCCGTTCGAGGCTCCAGAGCCCTTATGGCTAACAGGATAGTCAGTACGAAAAAAAAAGCTTAATGCTATAAATGATTTTATTTCAGCTAACCAGCGGTATTGTAGAAAAAAAAAAGGTTTTTGGCAGTACAAATAGAAAAAATAGTGAAAGTAAAATATATTAACAAAAAAAAAGAAATTCTAAAAAAGTAAATATTTATATATATATATATATATATATATAGTGGTTACCTAGTGTTCGAAATTCAAAGATGATTTAAAAAAAGTTTGAACGTTATTGGCGTACTTTTATCAAAGAGTATTTTACCTCTATAATTATTTCTTTTTTTATGTGTCACATTGGTACTATGAAGGTAGATAATGACTGTTTTATTTAATTTAATGTATTTGTAACACATATAATATTAAAATTTTAGCTATACTGTTTCTATATAAGTAAGTATAAATTTTAACGAAGTATGCCAAATCTTAAACTTCTTCAAGCACACAATATGCTTAAAAAGGGGTCCAAAGTTTTCTTTTCACGTATTAATGTATAGAAGAGTTAAAATTATTCTATTATAATCACATCATATATACCTATCACGTAAATATAACTGATTGGTAATCGAACTCTTTTAACAAACATATACAGTTATATCACTAAATCACAATAGTATATACAGATAGGCTTAAAGTAAGGCATAGTGAACAGCGCATAAATATCGGAGGGATAATAATTAAAAGAAGCGATAATGTCCCTGGTGCGGTGAAAAACGACCGAGCCATCCTTTTTATTTGATAAATAAAATTTATTCCCCGACGCAATGCCTTCCCTTATTCTTTGCAGGTTTAGCTTTCAACAAATTCTTAACAACATATAGGTATATGCACTGTTTATAATATGACAACTTTGTTTAAGGGCTACTCACTTTATTGGATTTTAGTGGAATTTCCATCTATTGAAGTTTTTTTTTACATTAGAACTCAAATAAAACAGTTCTTTAGTCATTCCTCCTCCTCCGTCTATTTCACGTACAAGAATTCATAGACAACATAGACTTTTAGCATCTATTCATAGTAAAATACTAATAAGATTATAACTGATTATAATCTCAACATTATCCACTTGAAAGTGTCCCTTTAAAATATGCTGTTACTGGCGTTTCTTATTATTGAAACAATATTCATATAAGTGTAAAAAACAACTAAATATAATAGTCATTGTTGTATTTTGTCATAAAGAATATTATTACTACATGTACTTGGTTTACAGTAAACACTTGTGAATTGTGAACTTATGAATATTAAACATAATATTTTACTTTATCAAAATTTTATTAACAACATAAGTTTCATTTCATTGCTGTAACTTACTACTTAATATTATTAGTATATCCCTAAATCTGCAACCTACCTACTATTTGAATATACAACATAAAAAAGATTTCGTATTTTTACATTGTACTTAGTCTGGCCATAAGTTCTGCTACAAGTGGAAATGCATTTATTTTTCTATTAAGTAATGTAATCTTAACATATTAATGCAATAATTAAAAAATATATATTGGAAATCCTTGGCTTTCATACGGACCTTGAATCTGTCTGGCGATGAATCACGCCACATTTCTCACGGTTTCATGAGAAACTTAGACACTGCTTGCACTAGACATTTCTTAAGTGACTCAATGTCGGCGTGTCGTTTACAGAAGGCGATATCTTTTAAAAGTAACCATAGTTTGCAGTCCAAGGGGTTCAGATCTGGGCAAGACGAGGGTCAGTCTTCAGCTATTATAAAGACCGGAACGTTGACTTCGAGCCACGCTTGGGTAGTTCGTGCCTTCTGACCAGGTGCAGTCTTGTTGGAAACTCCACGAAACATTAAAAAAAGTGTATTGCTGAAAGGTTCCACAATACTATCTAATACGGTCTCTTGATACACTTTGGCTGAAGTCTTCACTCCTTTTTAAAAACTGTAGCTTTGTAACTTCTGGATAAGACACCTCCTACCAAACCATGACTAACATAGGTTGATGACCACGTTACACCTTTCCGACCATTTGCGAAACTCATTTAAAGCTATGAGCATTCACTTTGTCATTTTACTTGTTGTAGTGCTCTTCAATCGTAAAAATTTTGTCATCAGGATATTTCTGAGCCTTTCACCCGCGTATAATCAGAACCGTAAGCGTTTTAATCGATCCACTATCTTTGTCATAGCATGTCCTGTACATCGACAATAAGCACAAAGCCTCAGGTTTTGTTTGATGATACGCGGCATTGTCCTTCATTTTCGCGCTTTTTTTGTTTCTTTATGGGGTTTCAACGAATTCTGGCATTAACAGCATTAGCTTTTAGTTCTAATAGAACGTGGCAGGCCAAAATGTTTATGGTTTTTGGACAGAGGAAGTGTCGGTGTATCAGTCGATAGTACTTTATACATTACAGCTGATATAAATTATATATACATATACAAATATTTAACGGGACGGGCGGTTAACTTCGCTACCGCACACTCGCCACGTCCACCTTCTCCTATTGCAACTCAAGCCTAAGTCCGTTCCTCCGGCATGGAGCCCTTGAGACAGCAGCCGCTCGCGCGATACAGTGACATTGCATTCACTAGCTACCAACGTACACTCATTACACTGCATTTGTACATACATGCACTTCACACAGGTACATAGGTTCATTAAGGGACCCTTTTTCTTTTTTTGGCTAGTTAGTGTAGACCAAAATTGACAGATTACTATTGATTAATCGAATTACGGATAGGGAATTAGCCAGTTCGCGACTTATTTGCAACTACGGCATCAGTCCAAGCCGAGTTTCGGCAACTTTGGCTTGTTTCCTCGCTATCACGGCTGAGTGCCTTAAACGCTCGCCCTCAAGCCCGGTGAAGCTGTAAAAGCCGTCTAAAACTTCAGGGCGCTTTCGACTAACATTGAAGTCGGATCGAAAAAAAAAATTAACACCCATCACAACTAATTATACTCATCACACAAAAGTCAGTCATGTAAGGGGATCAAACCCGCGACTTCTCGGTTCAATATTAGGGCTTACAGTAACCATACTATGTCACGAGGCCTGTTATAATTAGATTACTTGTGAAAGGAGCCAATAAAGAAATGCATCTCCTCAAACAATCAATTCGTAAGGTTTCCTCGTTGCAACGCACCCCTCAACTATTAACCTTCCCCCGACTTCCTCAACCCCCCCGGGATGGCAATCGGGACGCTTTTACTGCGCACTAAATATTCTCCCGGCGACAATTGCGATTATGAAAAGTGCACCGTTATTTATATCCCACCACAGTTTATTTTTTGTCGCCCCTTTCAAGGGCAATTAAATACCGAGTCTTAAAGCGCTTTGCATATTCCTCGTACCTACCTTCTGTATTTATCAAGACGCTAATAAAGATACTAAAGGTCGCAAACGGAATATGGTGCGAAAGAGATGTACCTAAAATTTTGAGAAAATGCAAATTCACAAAAACTATGTATACAGTAGGTATAAATAATATATTCACAGGCTCAAATCAGGCACGGATCTAGGAGGGGGAGTCACAGTGTCATGACTCCTCCAACTAAAAATTATCGTAGAAAATCTATCTATTTATTATCTGTATATTTTATATTTTTTTATAAAGTTATCGAAAGCGAATCTTCGAAAAACTTCAATCTATGACTCCGCTAAACTAAAACTCTAGATCCACGCCTTTCCCAAATCATTTTTTAAAATGTAAATTGGTCAAAATTTAAAATAACATCTGTCAAGTTTATATTTTTATAGAAGTTTTGTTCTTAAGTATCATTGAATAATTTAACGTATCAATAATGGTTAAACACTTTCAAAAGACACATACCCCAACAATTTTAATGAATGCTTCCAATAATCTATTGATTATTGATTGACGACAAGTTGATTTTATACATTAGAGAAAAACAATACACCTATCTGTAGAAAAGCTCACATGAAGGATCATAGCCTATCTACTTTTAAATATTTAGAAACAAACAACAAGAAAAACTAGCCATTTAAAGTATAATAAATTCATATTATTATCACTAAGCAATTAAGAAAATAACTAAGAGATTAACGATTCGCTTGCTGACGAAATCGAACCGAGACGAGAGAGGCCTAACTGTCAAACTGTTCAAAACTCTAGCCAACTGTCTGAGGGACAACTTTTAATAATACTGTTACGGAGAAATGGAATTAATGCTGTAATTATGTACCTACTACGTAGATACATTTCTGCAAAAGTTAAGGTGTTATTTATACCTAAACCTGTGTATATTTTACAAAGTATCTACCTTAACACAATCTATACAAAAAAATCTCCATGTCTTATCTTTGTCGTACCATGAAACTGTGGAACCATCTCCCGGCCAATGTGTTCCCTCCTTCTTATGACATCGGGTCCTTCAAGCGTAACGTGAAGAGATATTGATGCAGGCCGGCATGACAGCGGCGACCGCCGGTAGATTTCGATCTCTCGGTGATCGCCGTTGTATTTAAATTGTACTGTGCTTACCATCAGGGAAAGTACAATCAATGTGCCGAGATTTATAAAAAAAAAAAATGAAGAAGTTATGAAAGTGTATTTATTATACGAGACTTAAAACAAAAAACCCATTTTTAAAATTTTTTTCCGGTTTGTTCCAGCAAATCTCCGAAACAGTTGATGGGACTTTAATTGGCAGATAGCTGATGTAAGAAGGAGTAACTTAGAAAAATAATTAGGGTTTCGCGCAAATAATATTAATAACCTTTTTAGTAGCCCACGCGAGCTGAACCGCGAGCAAAGCTAGTGTGAAAATAAAATATGTTAAACAAATAACCACAAAATTAATTGTTTTATTATACATTTTATTATATTTAATGCTACGACCAAATCAATTATAATGTATGATAAGTAGTATCAATTTTAAAAACTAAACACAAAAAGGTGGATTATGATAAGTAAAATTATGTCCTGACAATTAATATATTTTTGGGTACATATTATGTACAATATAAATTGATGAGTTAATGAAAAATTAATTAAATAAACGTACGAAAAACAAGTCTAAAATAACAGTAACATTAAAAAAAACTACTAGGTATACGAGTACAAAGTTTTTCAACATTGTAAATAAGATTTTAAAATAAGGACATGTACACTGACGGTTTTTCAACCCTGCATAATGGGAAATAAGCCTTCATCAAGTAGCGATAAGGCGATCTCAAGCCACTTCCTGATACGTCGCCCCTCCGTACCACGTATCTCCCAGGAGTGGGACGAAATTGAACCGTCTTAGATCTGTCTCGTCGTAATCCACGTTTATAATTGATGCGACTACGTCAACCACGCTCAGATATAGCTAATCGGAAAAACACAAATCCGCAACATGATGGATCGATTGCTATGCTACACCCAAAAAATTGGTAAAAGTCAATTTACCTTTGATTTGTTTGACATATGAAATTTATTTTATTTTATAGGAACAAAGATGGTGTCTTATAAGTTTTTGCAAGTTCATTTAATAATCAACCGGTACAGATATATTGGGGACATATATGGAAACATATATTCTACTTCTGGGCAAAATACTCTACTCTTCTCGAAGTATTTAAACGACTACGTTAGCTTAAAACGTATTAGAAATTTCATACAACCTATTATAATTAATTACATATAGGGTCATAATGATTTTCCTCCAGTAGCTGTCTGTAAACTTGAACACGAATACGGAAAAAGAATTGATTCACACTTTTTTTTTTAATATGATTATAAATTTAACACATACTATTACATATAAGATGAAATAAATGATATAAATAAAATGAATGATGTTTGTCGTTGTGCACGCATCATGCAAAAACTATCTACTGGATAGATTTCATTTATCTTCTTTTTTTTTGTTTTACTACGTATATACATGGTCCCTATACAAAAAAAAAAACATCACGACATCTTCATTCAATTAAAAGTTATAAAAGTTTTAAGAAACTACGATTTTGATAATCAGTACGCGTTCTTCTGTCGTTCACGCATGCGGAGCCGCGTACACAGCTAGTGTTATATAAAGACATAGAAAGAAATTGCTTACATTATTGTTCATAATTTTAAATCAGATGATAAATTTATTTTACAAGTTTCAGTAGGAAAAAAATTCCCGAACATAAACAGACGCACATATTGAAACGGTTCTCTTAAAAGACAACAAAATTGCCTAAAGTATACTTTAGTTATCAAAAATGTTATACATTTGTCACATTGATGCTTTCTGACAGCTCATAACGTAATATTTTTTACTGGAAACACCCCCTTGTGATAATTTTTCCGTTGCAGTGACGACATTGAAAAAGTTTGGTATTTTATCATAGTGAAAAAAATCTAATACGGAACAGCTAGATAGTAACAATATTTGAAATGAGCCATCTCATTTCCATTTACTTTGTCGTAACAGTTATTCATATTCGAATAATACTTAACTATTCCTGTAAAACTGAGTATAGGTATAGATATTACACGCAAGGTAAATTAAAAATTTAAGAAACCTTCGACACAAGTAGGGTCATTCCAATGAGCCCAAACACGAGATCTCTGCTGTAAGTTGATGAAGAGTTAGATATCCTGCAGATTCTAGATGATGCTGCAACATCACCTCAATGTTGCAATGTTCTGGTATCATTGAAGTAAGAGAATACCAAATTACGACTTGGTCAGACCTGTGAAAGATGCTCACATCCATTTATCAACTAGAAAATAACTAAAAGACTTCAAATGGCTGAACAAATTTTCTTGAATCATAGTTAAAAACACTCTCTATCAAGTCACCTTTCAAACAAAAGAAACTAGATCAAAATCGGCTCAGCCGTTTCGAAGCTACAATGCCACAGATACACTGACACACAGATACATACAAACTTATAACTCCCCTCTTTTTGTGTCGAGGGTTAAAAATATTAAAATATTTCTCGGTTCTATATATGATGCATGCTACATGATAAATCATTAAAAGTTATTTATATAAAGCAGTAAATATAAATACCTACTTACACTGTTTTATTTTCAAAATGTATATTGTTATATGTATATATACTGAAATAACTCCATTACCTCTGATGGTAAATATAATATTACAAGAAGAATGAAATGCCCAATAATGCCCAATAAAAAAACGTTTACGGCAGCCGTCATCGATATGCTAGCCTATGAATTTCATACAATAGAATTCAAGAGTTCTTCGCGTATTTATATTTATATATCTCTAAATAAATTAATGAAGAAAATCAATTAAAGAATTTTGTAAACACCCTTCCACCATATGTTACGACCCGACACAAATAATGAGACCACGGCATTTAGTTGGAGTCTCAGAGGGGCATCGAACGATCTCTAATGGCATCCAACCGCCAACTGGCCACCGCATTAATCCTTTACCGGCTCTTGATTAATTATTTAAACTTGCCTTAGGGGCTTACCTCTCCACATACATCCCCTGGAAATTGTTTACAACTTGTAACTTCAACCGTGCTGTTATTTTGCAATCGGTTATGTCTAAATAACCCTTAAACATGTTTTATTCAGTTATAAAATTACCTTCAAGGTAATAAGTAGTATATAATAGGACTTTCAAAAGTGGAGTGTGTGCGTGTATTATTTATCTTTGAAAACAGTTTAACAGAGAGATTGTTTAATTCTGGAATTGTTTCTATTTTATTAAAATTATGTAAATGGAACAGACCTTGATATCGAACATCTAGACAAGCATCAAATTAACTTGAAACAATAAAAAAGAATATTACCTCATTGTAAAATTCAATAAGGCTACTGTAACAGATACCTACTATCAAATTAAGAGCGGACATAGCGACTCTTGAGCGACGTAAGTGACCCCTAATCCGCAGTAAATCTTCGAACTAACCTGCCCTGAGCCTGTCCGCGACCGGGACGCAAGAGGGTTAAACAACCTACTTCGCAATCATTTATTACATGTAGAACAAGACAAGGGATTTAAGCTGACTACATACATACTTTAGACCCATTTTATAACCGAGGCAAAACTTTAGCTAATATTTAATGATTCAATCAATTTATTTATTTATTTTCAGTTTATTTTACATTGTTAATTATAGATTTAGTTGAACATTTTAAATATGTGATTAGTACAAAGGGTGGCTTTAATGCTGACAGCAATCTTTACCAGTTAGCCTTTTGATAGCTGTGTTCCAGAGAGGAATTTATCCTAACTATAATAATATAAAGGCAAAAGTTAGTTTGATTGTTTGTTGAAAAACGGCTAAAAGATTTGGATGAAATTAGGCACACATATAGTTTATAACCTGTATTAATACATAAATATACTTTTTATCCCGGTAACAAGATATTTTGTAGTTCACAGCTAGTAATAAATAATTATGTACCTACCTAACAGATATTTTAAATAGGAAAGAAATGGTTCAAGAGAATGTGTACCTAGTCAAGGCGAAGGGCGTTTTACTAACATTGTCTAAATCATGTTTTCAAATAATTGATTTTTCATATTTCATCAACATATCGGGTTTTTCAACGATTTCATTGTTCTAAGTGTGGTAAAAAGGTCTTAACGCAGATCTGTATTATATTAGGTAGGTAAATAAAGAAAAGGTATTGATAACAGTTATATCATTACATAATTATATACTTGAATTTTAACATATATCACCAAGAAAAACATTTTAAATTAGAAGCATGTGATAAAAATGATATTCAACAAGATATAAAATTAATAATATAGATAAAAAAACTACAACATAAGTAATTTCTTTTTGAGCTCAACGTAGTAACACAATTTCACGATATGCAGAAAAGTTATGCATTGTCATGGAGAAGTGTTCAGTGGGTTGGAAGTGTACATCGCGATAATGTGAACATTATACACGCCGGCGACGCCTCTTCGGCTCGCATAATCACGTCTGTTATACCACACAAAAACTTACCAACTTGCATCTTTGGAACATTCGTCCTGGGTAAAAGTATATTCATAAAGAAAATACTGAAATAAAATTATTTTTATAAATCACTCACAAGTTAATAGTGTGACTTCTTTCATTGTTTGTATTATGAGTAGGTACTTACCTCTGTATTTGCATGTAAAGTATACTTTGGAGTATCATAGTACCATTAATTCTTAAATTGATGTACTTATTTTGATTAACAATGCACAGTATATAACTGTAAATACCGCGGCAAATGTAGCAGGTTGGATGACAAAGCTGAAGTTGGTATGAACCATTTAACAAAATATAGTATGACATAACATGACTTTATACTGAAAATAAACTGTACCGATATATATATGGATCTTTTTAAATTAAATATTATAAAAACAAGTCTTTCTAGAAAAAAATATAGGTAATTTTATTTAGATAGGTACTCAAAGAGACTTATTAAAAATAAAAGTAAACACTTCTGTGTTTAGTTATACCCAACCCACTGTGACCACATCGTATAATTCTAGTGGATGACCAAAGGCTATCGAGTTTCGGGTTGAATAAGCTGATAATTTACTTGTTGTTTCAAGTGTTTAACATAGCCATATAATACGTATATCTATCTATAAGTAAATGCATATTGCTAATGCTATCAATACATTATTTATGCAAAATACTTAATATTACCTAAAATAACATCTGACTTGGCTACATGGTCTTTGATACCTTTGCCTTTTTCTTTCACGAATAAAGGGAAGAACTAAATGAAAAGAAAAAGCAATATTACCTAACGACTGCTGACTCAAATAAATTACCCACTTAAGATAGTTTGAAAACAAACGTCATGTTAATAAAATTAATTTCATGAATATAATGTTTTATTACACTTCATTACATTATTTTTATATAATAAAAAATATATTCACTTTATTATCATTGTTGGCTAACTTCATCATGTCGAATTTCTGCCATAATAACTTATGACACTTTTTAAAATGATATTCATCAACACAGTTGCTCTTACAATAAGTCAAGTAATGAATTAAGAAATGATCACAATTCACAACTGTCTTTAATTAAACCGAAAGTTGCCAATACATTTTAATATTGCTGCTATTTTTAAAAACTTTATACGAACACCACAAAGTTTGGTACAAAAAATCTGTATATAGTTATAAATATTAATATGTAGGACTAGAATATAATTGCTGTTCTTGTTATAATAGTACATTTACTATCTGCCTACAATTTGAATAATACTCCCTATTTACCCCTTTCCGCTAAATATGCTATGGTAAGCCGTACAAGTCCATCGAAGCGGAAACCGAGGGACGCTTCTCATTGATTGACAGCTGCCCTTGTCCAATGGCAAAAGCGAGGAGTGACGAGCCACGTCAATTATATAATAACAAACACAAAACATGCAACGCGTACCGTAATCAACTTTATTACAAGCACAATAAGCGTTATTACTCGCAGATGAGTTATTCGACCCCGCGTACGCATCACGCGAACACGATCGCCCCATGGCCTTTATAATTTGAATTTCGAATACCAATTCGCATTTTGTGGTAAAATAAAAAGACCAATGTTTCGATACAATGGCGTCAAGGGCGGTACTCTTTTTTTTTTTTTTTTTTTTTTATCGTTATAGGTTTGGCTTAGTGGCCACAATCTCACCTGATGTTAAGTGACGATATGGCCCAGGATGGTAAACGCTAAACCTAGTGGAAGACTGGCTCTCAAGTGCAGCTGCCGGAACACACCTATTGGTGCTTGGCGACAGATTTTCAACTTGAGGGTGGTAGCTAGCCAGGCGGGCATCAGAAAAAGCCCTACCACCATGCTATGGTTTCCTCACGATGTTTTCCTTCACCGAAAGCTCAGGCTCATTGTAGGGATTCGAACTCACGTCTCATTCGACGCGAAGTCGTACACGCTACCACTGCGCCATCATCGCTTCAAATCACTCTGACATGCGATCAAGTTATTACATTAAAGGAAAGCGCGTGCGAGCCCTCCTTCTGAAGTCGTCATTGAAAGCTTACTAGAAAGAACCTTCTATAATATTAATTACCTATATATATGTAGTGTTTTATACGATAGTACACATATTTAACTTTATATTAAAAGAGTGATATAATGTTTAGATAAAATTTAAAAAAATCTCATGAGCATGGATCAGTCACGGAGGGTTGAATATTTTTAAAGGGGAAAGCGATTCAATAAATGTTACTAAAAAGCTCACTCACTCGGAATCTTTTTCTCACGAGTCCTTATCAGTTCGTTCAAATTCTATTTTTTGACTTGATATATAAGTACGTGCGATTATTTCTCACATTATAAAATGTAAGCAATATAATAGCTGTGATGTTAGTTAATCAGATTGTAATAGATGGCGCCTCTTACATGTTAGTTGGATATATTTTCATTAGGAATTCGTAATGATAATTTTTTTATGATTTTTAAACGAAATCATTTTTCATCAATAGCGGTAAACATAAGCTTTATAATGATGTTTGAATCATTAATTTTGATAAATAATTAAAAGAGACATGGCGTTACCACATTTTTTTTAAATAATATATAGAGATTCGTTTTTGATCTTGTCAACCTTTACAACATCTACAATGTTTATATATTAAAACATAGAAGTTTTGCTTTGTACACAATATAGGAGAGGTTATATGATAATACGTCTTATGATAATAAAAATTTTAAACACCATCCAACACAACGTTTCGTTTTCAGTATTTACAGTTTTAATTCCTTCACGTATTCACTACGAACGCTACTGGAAGTATGGTTTAAAAAACGGAACGTACAATCGTTCGAGAAGTATCAAAATATGTTGTATTCGATTTTCTCAATAGTCACCGACACGCAACACGTTGAACACTACGTGTTCTACATTAGTTCCTTCCAGAATACATTATTTCTATCTTTGTTGTTATTGAATCATCCGTAACTAGAATTGTTTGCAATTTACATATCTATAACTATCTATATATATGTACAGATTGCTGTCAGTCGAGCGCACACGCGAATTTTGTTGCCCCAAAAATGCTTATTGTGGATGATCCTTAGAAGATAGACAAAATTATCACGGACATTATTGTAGGTATTTTTAAGATCTAGAATTATGTAGTGCATTAATTTGATATATCTCTTATGGTTTACTCAGCGTAAGTTATTTAAGCGCTCCAAAAGCGTCTTTTTTTCGGATTGATTCCCCATCATCGTCACTGCTTATTTCGTATGTTACGTTATCTAACAAAATATACCTATCCTTATAACCTGGTCAGATAATATACTTAGCTATGAATTAAAAAAAGGAATCAAGTAAATCGGATAAGTGGTTTTCGCGTGAATAGAACATAAACAGACAGAGAGACTTAAAGTTTTATAATATGTATAGATAGATAGGTAGGTACAGAAGCAGTAAATTTCTCATCTCTCTTTGTTTCAGAGAATGGGCTGCCACGGCGGTTAAGAACAGCATATACAAACACCCAGCTACTCGAACTTGAAAAAGAATTTCACTTCAACAAATATCTCTGTCGTCCTAGAAGAATTGAAATCGCTGCGTCACTGGATCTTACCGAACGACAAGTAAGAAATCTTTTTTAAAAATGTTTTATAGATTTAGCGTTTGGCCACAATCTCAGCTGATGTTAAGTGACAATGTGGCCCAAGATGGTAACACGCTAAACCTAATGGGGGGACAGTCTCTTTAAAGACTCGCGCACAATCGCGGGCGGGCCGCGCTGCAACGCGTTGCATAACAAATATTCTCCTGCATTATTTTCGTATATTTTAAATGAACCATCGCTCACTATTTTTGCGGATTCTGTTAATCGTTGCGATGCAGCCCACTTCAGTGTGCGTTGGAAGGCGCAATGAATAAACGAAATTCTGGTAGGTTCTGGTGGAAGGACATTTTCTAATACCCGCCTAGCTAGCTACCACCCTCAAGTTGAAAATCTGCCGCCAAGCACCAATTGGTGTGTTCCGGGAGCTGCACTTGAGAGCCAGTCTTCCACTAGGTTTAGCGTGTTACCATCTTGGGCCACATCGTCACTTAACATCAGGTGAGATTGTGGCCACTACGCCAAACCTATAACGATAAAAAATAATAATAATAAATGTTTAAAAAGAGCGTAAAATTCACCAAACACCTTTTTTTTGTAAATTTCTTGACACCATATACTGTTTCCCTTTTCTTTTTTGTTTAAAAGCAATGATGGCTCTGTGGTAGTTTGTACAGACGTCGCGTTAATCGACGCGAGTTCAAACCTTTACAATGAGCCTTTCGGTGGAGGAAAACACATCGTGATGAAACCATAGCATGGTGTTTAGGACATTTTCTAAACGCGTAAAAACTACAGAGAATAAAAAATAAATCTCTTTGTCAAACAGAACATTGATTAAATAGAGCTCTTCGTCGGAACTATCCATTGCATTGGATTGGATACACTCGATGCCAAGAGCTGACTGACTAAATTATTGCGTTGCGCCGTGGCCCGACTTGTCTCCTTGAGTGCTTTGGTACAATTTTGCAATAAGACGCGCTGCGGCCCGCCGCGGCCGTAGTGTGCGCGAGCTTTTATTGCAGCTGCCGGAACACACCTACAGATGCTTGGCGACAGATTTTTAATGAGGGTAGTAGCTAGTCAGGCGGGTATTCCAAAATGCCCTAACACTATGCTATACCTTCATCGCGATATATTCCGTCACCGAAAGCTCAGGCTCATTTTAGGGATTCGATACCCACGTCGATCGACGCAGTGTCCATGCATCCGCGTTCCAACTGTTACTAGTATACCAAAATATAGTAACTAGTACCTACCTAGGCAGAACGATTCTCCAGAAATTAAAAAATAAACTTGGCGACCATCTTTATTTTCTTTAGAAATTCAGAGAGGGTTATAAGAAGATAAAAGATTTTTATCAGTATAACATAACCCAGAACATAATATAGAAAAGAAGAGTTTGAACGCTCTGTCATTAATCTTCTTGGCCATACTAGTGAAGTCGTGACGTTTGCAGAAACTATGTATAATACCGCCGATTATGTAAAATTACAATGTAATTTTTTTTTCATATGAGTACACACATCTACAATGCCTAGGGATATTCAACGTTTTGTTGATTTTCAAAAAACTACAGTTAATTTATGCGTTACACTAGTTTTGATAAGAATTCTTATTTTATGCTCGGTAATAATAAAGTACAACTTGTCAAATTTATTTTTATATAAAAATTAAGTTAACGAAAACTCATAATACCACTAAATTTACAAGTATTAAATGTTGCCATGACGTAAAAAAGATCAAAAAGATATACGCACTGGTTATTCATAATTAAAATTAATGTGCCAAAGTTATTGTGTCAAATGCCAAAAAAGTTTACTTTCTGTTCGAATTTGACGGGAAATTGCTAAAACTCTTCGCTGCAACATGACCCAAGCGTGTTCAATGGGTTTAGGTGACAGTGCATGCCAGTCCAAAACCGTGACGTCATGTTCACGAAGGGCAGCTGATACCAGTCACACCGTATATGGAAAGGCATTAACATGTTGTCCTCGATGAGAGATGATCACAGAAACTACGACCTCTTTCCGGCATTTTAATGCAGTCATGCAGCCTCCTATTCGAATTAGCTCGGTTTGTGCGCCAATACCAATTCCTGCCCAAACCATAATTGTCCGTTTGATAGGAAAGGACATCTCGGTGATGCTAGAGTCGGCGGATTATAAGCAATTACTTACCAAAAATTATGATAAAAATAATAATTATATAAATTAGCTGTGAAGATATACAGTTAAAAAACACACGAACCAGTGTTTCTTTTAAATATATTATGATAAATGGTGCTCTTGAAATAAAATTATATTTACTCTTTTCAGGTGAAAGTTTGGTTTCAAAATAGACGCATGAAGCACAAGAGACAAACACTAAGTAAAAGTGAAGATGGCGACGATAAAGATTCAACAACATCAGAAGGTGGAAAAAGTTCCAAAACAAGACTTGATAAATTTCTAGACGATGAGGGACCATTATCGGGCAAAAAGAGTTGTCAAGGATGTGAGCTTCCACCAGGCGCCCTGCTATCGCCAGCTGATGATCTACCAGAACTTACTTCGCGTACTCGTAACAATAATACTCCCAGCGCTACAAACAATAATAGTTTTGGAAGCGAAGGGCCTTCTAGCGTGACATCTTCTTCGTCACTTGACAAACTAGCTGAAGAGGATTCACGAGACGACCAACCGCCTGTTGCTGCAGTGGCTACTACTCCTAGAAGTTTTGCAAAAAGAGTGAAACAAGAATCCAGAAAGCGATCACCCTCATTAGATGGCGCTGTGTGTAAAGTATCACCGTCTTCTTCGAAAGCTGGAATCGGGACTGTTGCTGGCCTCCCAGACGGCGCTAAATTTTCATCAGCCAGTTTGACTCCATCGTCGACACCAGGAACTCCGTCAAATATGCATCCAAGTCCTTTGGGCCACTATCCGCGTCCTTCTCCACCTAATGTTCCACCAGGCCCACCTCATCCCCAAGTCGTGTCTAACACTGCACACCCCTACGTAATAAGAGGTAACGCGCCACCTGGACAATTCGTACCTCATCCCGATTTCCGCATGGATTCAAAACAATTTGTAGGAAAGTTATCACAATATCCCCAGAGTAGTAGGAACTATGAAAGTTACGGACCTACATTACAAGGAACCGAGCAAAACGCGTACACACGAAATCAACAACACGCGAGACAGGACGGATCCCCTACTACGAGACCAGCAAATGGCATCGGTTCTAGACAGACTTATCCTCACGAAATGTATCAGAATTACGGATACAACTACGGGAAAGATCAGTCAAATTATGGCCACCCTGGATACGACCAGGCGCAAGGATATTCAGAACATATGGCATACGCAAATAATCATTACGGGTATCATTATCATGAGGGTGCACAGCACGAGCACGCACACGGCTACTACGCGACGGAAGCCCAAAAGAATGCCCATGTTAATGAATACGCAAAGAATTCTTACTATGATACCACGTATGGAACGCAACAGGCCAACTCGACAGCTACTGCATATGGTTCTAGTAGTGCTCAGGGAAACACGTCAGCAGAGCCATATGGTGCTGAATGCGGAGATGGATACAGCTCTTTTCAGCAGTTCTACGAGGCAACGCACGCTACTCCCGCCGGTGACAACTCTAATTCTTCCTCTGATTTCCACTTTCTCAGCAACCTGGCCAACGACTTCGCTCCTGAATATTACACCATTTGAGATAAGGACTTCACCGAACAGACAAGTGATCTGTTCGTGTAACAATATTATGATCGATTCGTATATACATAAAAAGAAAATTAAAGTTTCAAAGTATGGTGTTACAGCCGTTTTTCACCCAAGGCGATGCGATACGTACCTATTACTAATCCTAAATACAATACCGATGTAAGTTAATTTTACACGATAAGTAACTCCTACAATACCTGTAGTACCTACCTACTAAACACTGTATGTAATAATGTAAATAATTATTTTAGGTTTATTAACACGTAAATAATTTTTATTGTTTTTATTAATAAATAATTAATTGAAGAATGTAAATAAATTGATAGCTGATTATTTCAATGTAACGCTGAAAACTTTTGTTCGATGATTCTTATATTTTAAGAAAAATTGCATAATAAAATTGTTAAATGAATACTATCCCAGCCAGCAATCACATTACATATTAATTAATTACTACCTGTAATTTCTTACTGAAAATTTGAAACCTATTACAATTTCAATGTTATAATTAATGAAGTATACACTATAGAAAAAATCGTTTTCACTGTAAAAATATTTCTATATAATTAATTTCATTTACGACATTTATTATTAGAAAATCGTTTACAATTTAAGTAATAGTCGTTGCCTTATTTAGTTAATATATGTTACGTTATGACCTACATAAGATAAATTACAATAAGTCATTATTATTGTAGATACCAATGCTATCATTTTGGCCTATTAAAAAAAATAAACCTTTTGTTGTTATACTTATTTTATGTTGTACCTATTTTATATCACGCTGTTGTGTGGAGCGGCTGGGCTTAGAACGATAGATAGGGTTCACAACCTACGATAATTATCGTATTTTTACGACAATTTTATGCCTTCGTACGATGTACGATAGCAAATTATGAAAAGTGCGATAATACTATGTGGCTGGTACGACAGCTATCGCGCTTGAAGTTGTGAACAATGATGATGTACCTATTGAAAATCTCATAATATCGACAAAACGCAATCTATATTTACATCAATATGATAAAAACGAAGATTCGATAATAAGGTTCTTAACTTACCTTATCCTAATTAGTAACCTGTGAGAAATCTACCTATCGTAGTTAGATTGGTGCTTGCATAGGAGTAGCCAGGATTTTAGCCGAGGAGGTAGGCAAGGGAAATCTAACATCATGTTTTTATATACTAACTTGGCCATACGACTGACGTAAGGTACACTCTAAAAAGAACGGCGACCGTCGGTAAAAGATTCTATCGATCGTCGCTGCCGTGATACCGGCCCGCTGAAATGCCTCTCCACGCCTCATTTTTGGGACCTAATATCATAGGAAAGAGCTAAAATGTTGACTGGAAGACCGCTCCCCATCCGCAAGGTCACCACGTGTTTCCAACAACTTGCTTAACCTGTATCCATTCCTAAAAATCTTCTCCAGTTTGCAACCAATTATACCGATGATAGAATTAAGGAGGAAATATTACCTTACCACTAATTTTCAAGTAGTGAAGATCTTAAAAAAAGGATTTTGAAATAGTGTTACATAATTAATTTATTATAAAACTCAAAGTAAAACTAAACTTCACAGTAATTTTGTTAACATCTATATTTGGTATTTCAGACCAATTAATACAAGCATTAGCAGAATGCAATATATATTATGAAATTTTCACAAATCCCTTTTTAATTTGATAAATATTTTAGACAATTCACGAACTTTTCTTAACAGTAACCTTATTTGTGATGTTGGTACCTAATATTAAAGTTAGATACAGCTTGAAATAAGAAATTCATTAATTAATAAAAAATAAAATTTTATTTTGGTGAATTATATGGATTAGGTTAATAAAGCACTTTGAAAGGATTTAGCAAACTCTAGCCAAACTTAAATCTAAGTTTTACAAACAGCGCCGGCTTTAATCTCACAATTACAATGCCCTGAGTGAAATATTTTGTAGCACTCTAAGCTTTCTGATTCCTAGTATTCTTTCCGCTACTCACAGGCATAATTTTATTACTTTTCTCAAGTAAGAGGCTTTTCCGCTAAAGGTGAGCAATTAGTATTTTCATTTCACAATATTATGATCTAGTCATTTCATTCTTGTCTCATATTTCCTACACAAATCACTTCTTTTTCTTTATATAGGGCAGAACATGGCAATCATCTTGCAACATTAAAATCTGAATGTATATTTTAATAGTGGCTTCACATTTCACTAGATAAACATTTTAATAACGTATTTTCATACAAAATTTCATCCCCTTTTTCACCATTTAAGGGGTTGAATTTCCAAAATCCTTCCTTAGTGCTCACAGTGTAAATGGAACCCGCATGGAAATTTTCACGGTCCTAGCCATAGTTGTTTAGGCTGTGCAATGATCGATCAGTCAGTCAGTCAATCAGTCAGCCAGTGAGTCTCTTACTTATAAATATAGATAGAAGATAAGCGAAAAATTCACCTAGGCCAGGTTTTGAAAGAGAAGAGTAGTTGAAATCAGCTACATACACATTTGTTCAATGATTGTCCAATTATTTTTGAGCAAAGATATGATTTCTAACCGATTTGTCTATTCGCCTTGGCACTCGAGGCAAATAAAGCCAGCACTGATTACAGAGTTCCAAAGTTCTTTACAATTCAAATGAAATGTTAAACAAACCTAATAGTAAACAGAACAAGAAATAAAATTTCGTAATTGAGTAAACAGGTGTTATGAAGCAGAAGCAGGTGCTTTCTGTGCTTGCATCTCTGATTGAACCTTCATATCCATTATCATTCCAACAGCTTGGCGTAATTTAGTTTTTTCCGTTCCCAGCACATTAATCTTTTCTATTTGATCACTTACAAACTGCACTCGTCGTTTGAAGTAATCTTTAGCATCTGGAATACCCTGAGCAAATATATTCATTAAATTAGACATATAACTACAGTAAAATTGGATACAAAATATGTTTTTTTTATTTTTATCTGATCCATAAAGATTAAACTGGCAACACAATGAAACTATTTTCCCTGTCATATGAGTTGTATAAAATCAAAGGCGGCCAATTAGGCCTGACCGATAATCTACACTAATATACTAAACCTGACGAGTTTCTTTATTTGATTGTTTGTTTGTTCAAAAACAAAAATAACTTTATTCAATTTAGGCCCTAAGAAGGCACTTATGAACGTCAAACACTACTACCGGTTCGGAAAACATCCCAGTTAACAAGAAGACCCAGCAAGAAACTCGATCAGGCTTATCTTTTTTAATAATTTTTTTCTCAACTGTATAAATAATATTTAGTCAATAATCATATTAATAATTTAGTGCATGCACTGAGAGGGCGTCACTTCCAGACATCACTATCATTCACATAATGATCCACCCTATAATAACAACCTTTTGACAGTAAAACCGGCTTGATATGGTCCTTGAATACATTGTCCAGCAAATCAGTAATGTGCGTCGGGATCTTATTATAGAACCTAACACTATTACCTAAAAGACTTTTATTAGTCCTACTGTCTAAAACATGGTACAACTAATTTATGCGATGAAAAGCTCAATGCGATCAAACGCAAAGTAGCTGTCAGATACGAAAAAATATTTTTGTATATGATAGCCAGAATCATGAGCAACGTTGACGACCCTAAGGAGTGGAGCAGTAACTATGAACGTCAAGTACTCTGGCAAGATATAGGCAAGTACGGGAAGTGGAACAACCTCAGGGCTACATACACACGTTGGTGGCGCGCCTCTGTACAGAGTTTGTCAAATAAATTTAACGCGGATGAAACTGTGGGGCACAGCTAGTTTGGTAATAAAAATAAAACTAATCAATTTTAATTGTATCCACCATTTTTGTATATTTTACTATTAGCTTTGGGTGAACTTAACAGTAAAATATTCACCATCGATACAATTAAAATTTATTAGTTTTATTTATATTACCAATTTATTAGTCAGACCTACTTTTGCCACCTTTGATTTAATAAGACTCATGACATTTTTTTTAATTGGTTTTAAATAAGGAAAATGCTTGTGTAGTAGTGTTTGTGTTTTTTAAGAAATTTGAAGGGTGTGTCAAATTCGCATAGCACAAAAAGGCACCTTGTGGCTGGTAGCATGTACGGACTTCGCGTCGATGGACGTGATTTCGAATCCCTGCAATGAGCCTGAGCTTTCGGTGAAGGAAAACATAGTGATGAAACCATAGCATGGTTGAAAATCTGTCGCCAAACACCATTACGCGTGTTCCGGCAGCTGCTCTGGTTCTCATGAACCAGTGTCCCACTAGACTTAGCATGTTACCATCTTAGGCCACATCGTCACTTAAGATCAGGTGAGATTGTGGTCACAACGCTAAACCTATAATGATAAAAAAACATCCTACATCTTATTATTATTTTTTTATATTGACATATTAACATTTTCATGTCAAGCACAGATGGAAATTTACTGACGCTGTAGAGACATATAAATCCACTAGCAAATGTTAGTTTGAACCTGGTTAGAAAATCAGAAAAACCTTCATATAGTTTATTTACGAATTGAAGATACATGTTTGTAATATTTCTTTACATCATGGCTATCATATAGTTTACAAAATTTTAATTTGTTCAAGTCTTTACGTTAATCGAACCCATGGAATTTTTTAAATTTAATAATACTTACTTTTTGTACATAATATCCAGTCCCAATATCAATAACAACATTATCAACATCAGCAATTGTACCCGGTACATACATTGAACTAGTTAGAGGTACAAGTATGGTGTTTCCCTTAACTTCTGATGTTATTTTATCTACACACTCTCCAGATTCTGCAAATTTGGTTTTGGCCATTTGCAATGTCTGCATAGATTCTTGAAAAACACCTAATTCCTAGGAACAAAATTAAATATGGCAACATTATTTTTAAATAGGCTTTCTATATTAAATTTAACTAAATATTAAATTAAAGGTTTAGGTATCACAAAGAAGAATTAGAAGCCATATGTATACTTTTTGTAGTCTAGTACATTTTTTTGCTCACTTTATAGGGGGAATTCAATGTTATTCAAAATTTATGTTTTGCTATGAACATTAATCATTGCAACAAAACTCTAATAGACTGAATTTACTTAAATACAACTAAATAATTATCCAAAATTTCTTTGCTACTTCCGCTTGCAATAGTAGTTTAAGCTACCTACAACATAATGTGTTTGAATTTAAATAAATGTGTAAATGAATGCCTTAAATAAATTAAAATAATAATAATAAAGATGATGATAATATGTTTATATTCAATATTTTCAATGACTCTAGAGCCGATTCGGAAGACACTGTCCTTTAGGAAAGTACCGTCATGAAACTCTAAGGTTGCTGTTTTTAAACCTATCTCTTTACAATGATAATCTACATTAATGAATATAAAAATATTTTAAAATAACTAGTTTTCAACCCCACTTTTAATAGAGGCTGAATATTCTATTTATTTGTTCATTCAGCAATGTATATGACATATTATTGTGTTTTTTTATTTCTAATTGTTCCAATACAATTAATCGGAAACCTTTCTGGCATATGTGTAAAATTTCATATGTATGATTTTCTGATAGTAGTGTATGACCCGAATCAATGAGGTGTTTAGCGTAATGAGACTTCTCTAGGTGTTCATTTCGTGATGCTAATGTATGTTCTTTGTAAGTGTTGAAATTTCATCCCATTTGGCCTATGTATACAGAGTTACACTCATCACATGTTAAGTTTATATACCCCTAATTTTTTTGATGGGTCAGTTTTGTCTTTTCCATTTCGTAATCTCTGTGGACTATTGTTCGTTTTAAATGCTACGTGAATTTTATTTTTCCTCAGCATCTTAGCTATTTAGTAGTTTAAACACACTATCAGCAAACACATAGGTGATGGAAAGTAACTTTTCTACTTGAAAAAGTTAAGAATCAACCTTGTATAATTTGATTTTCAAACATTGAAATTATTAAGCAAAGTACGCTTTAAAGCATTAAAAAAAACATAATTTAATTTTAAACACAATAATATAAAAGTGTTACATTAGGTAAATAAATTGTTAATTAATACAGAAACTTTTGTTTTGATACCTTTCTATTATGTATGCTATAAAAACTTATACCAGCACTTATTCTTGAAAATGCTCTAAATTAACTTCTAAATTTTTGTCTACTTTGTGGTACTTTTAGATTTGACTAACATATTGGGTTGGACTTTAGATTACATACCACTGAAATTGATTATGTGAAGGGGTGGGGGAGGTGAGGGAGGAGAAGAGGTAATTCCCTGTGAATGAAAAGTGTGGTAACAGTTATTGATATTTTTTTTTTTTTATATCAATGATTATTCTATGTAGAACTTGTATATGAATTTTCATTGGATAATTATTTGTTTCTGATTATGATCATAGTTCAAACCTAACCTCATTATTCAAGAGATAGATAACCTCATTCAAGACAGAAATGAAAATATGTCAGTCGAAACCATACAATATGTTGATGTAGATTATATTTCTCATAAACCAAATAATTATCACTCAAAAACTAACAAAAAAGAAAAGACAAGAGTTAATGAAATTCATAAGATACATTCTGAAATTTGAGAGAATTAGCTATGTGGTTGAAGAATCTTTACATTACTTGCAAAAGTGAACTTTATGACAACTACTTATTTGTTTCTGCAGTGTGAAAAAAATTGATGTCTCATTTGTAATCTAAAGTTGAGACTCAATCTGTTCAGTCATATTACATTGGTGGTAAGTACACCTGAATGCATTCTAATGTATGTAATGCACATGTGTAATGTATGTAATAAACTGAATAAATTCGCAACCGTCGCGTTTAACATTTAAGAGAACCCTTTGTCGCGGGAAAAGTAACGACTTCGATTAAGGAATAGGTGAGTTTTAAAACGTACACATTTAAATCGTAGCTTTTAGTTATCAAGCCGGTATACGAAGACAAGTTTAGTTAACCGTACTGCATACAGCAAAGTTGTTATGAAGCTTTTGGACGCCATAAAATATGACTAACATAAAAAAATATATATATATATATAATGAGAAAAGTGTTAAAATAAAACATTATGAAGATACCTTTGAAGAGTCATCTATAAAAATAAATATTTCAACACACCTGGTCCAACTGTTCCTTTAATTGAGCCAAGTGAGGAAGACTTAGCTTACTTAAATCAACCTGCTGTCCCGTTGAAGATGATGCCATTTTGTACAACTATAACAGTAAAATTTAACTTAATTATACTTGTATATCCTTAAATGTTTTCAAATACAAATTAATATAACCTCAAGAATCAAAGTTACCGAAAGGGAAAATAAATGTCAACGTCAATTAACTCAATTTGACATAATACATAGCCAATAGCAAAAAAAGGCAAAAGTATCTAGACCATGCAGCCAAACCAGATTTCAGTTGTGGCTAAAGCCATGTCTTAACGTGAAACAAAATAGGGATGGCGATCTGATCGACTAATCGAAGAGTTGAAGTATGATGGATAATCACTGCAGTTTATTTTGTACATGGTAAAGACTACGGTATTACCAAAAAGAATCGATATTTTGTTGTGTATTGATATTAAATTAAAATTATTGATATATCGTTAAAAATTTGTAAGAATACTGGTAGTCAGTGGTACGTTTAAGTAATTAATAGTGTCAAAAAAAATACTACTCTTGTCTATTTTAGTTAGCATAACTCAGTCCAAGTTACAGAACAATATACTTGGTCCCTGGTCCCAGTATTCCTAACGCTCGGTAGAAAGTAGTATATTATTTTATTATTAAGTAAATGCTACACTAAAGAACATTTCTGATAATCTAATCTAAATAAAAAATTCACTTACCGCAAATCTGTGATCTTATTAGTATTTATAAGAAAGAGATGAAAGAAAAAGTCAAAATTTTGGAAATAAGGGGATGTAAAGTAAATATTTTAATTCTCGTAAAAGTAACTTTGCGTTTGAATTCTCATTTTCTTGTTGAACAAATCGTTTGTGCATTTTGTTTTCTAGAAAGAATAAAAACAAATAATATAAAAATTATCCAAAGTCTTTATTGCAATAAATTAGATTTATAACATAAAAAGCCAAAATTTAAGCCTTGAGTGTATCCTCTAACTCGCCATTAGCTTGTAATTCCTTTATAATATCTAGTCCCCCAATTAATTCTCCTTTGACATACAATTGCGGGTATGTTGGCCAGTCCGAGTATACTTTCAGGCCTTGACGTACTTCTTCATCAGTCAGTATATCAAATGTGTTATATTCAACTCTGAAAAAAAAAATCATCTATATAAATAAAATGATTAAAGTTTGCCATTGTGCACACATCACATAAAAACTACTGGATAGTTGTTAATTTTATTTTGTTTTATTCTTCAGATTCTTTTTTGTTTTTCATCCTTATAAAAAAACCTGATATATCCATATAGATAGTTATATGTCCACGTCCACAAGATTAAATTATATAGCCACTGCTTTACAACTATACTTTTGTAAAGAAAATTTGATATTTTAACAAATCTTGAAACAGATGGAGTTGAAACAAAAAGTAAATCATACTCTAAATGAAAACCATTTTTTTTAATAGTAGCATGGCAAAATGATAAAACTGTGTGATGGTAAGCACAGTACAATCCAAAAACAGTGGCAACCACTGAGATTTTACCAATTCATCACCCGTTGCCATTGTCATGCCACCTGAGTAAATAAATACTAGAAATACACTGGCTGATCCCATAACAAAACAAGCATAAGCAAATCACTATGTAGAGCTTTTCATTACATGCATGGTGATTTTGACCAAATTGGTATATACATCACTATCATCAGCCCACTCAGCTTTATATAAAATGCCTTACCCTGTCTCATTAAGGATTTGTATTAAAGTCCTGCTAAATCCACATCTTGGAGTGTTTCTGTTGCCCTTCATAAAGACCATAACATTGTGTCTATTGATAAGTGCTTTTAGTTTATCTTCCAGACTACCGGTAGTTGTCTCCACTGGTGCTGACTTTAGACTGTGTGACTTAATTTTAGAGGAGATTTGAGAAGCATCTGCTCCATCAATTCTATCTACTTGAATTCCATTTCTAAATATAATTACTGTTGGAACAGAATCAACCTACAAATATATTCATTCAGAAACATTAATTAACAAGGCAATAAAAATGATGTTTATGCAATTATTATATAGTTTTTATCATGTTTGGGTAATAATACCATATTTATACATCATTCAGTGATGCTTCAACATAAGCTTAAACATTGTAATTACATAAATGATTCTTAATTATGTAGCATTAAGTATGTTATCACATGTTTAAGTAACCAAAAGAACAATGATCATTACCTTGTATTGCAGTGAAATCTCAGAAAGTTCTTCAGCATCACATAAAGCAAATTTGGTACCACTACTTTGGACATCAGGAAGTTTAAACAACTCTTCAAGGACCTCTGTCACTTGCTTACATTGTTCTGCCCAATCAGCAAAAAAATGCACAACTGTCAGAGATGGTAACCTGTAAATTGAAATGTTATTGTTTCGAGATTTTTGTTTGTACTGTGATATAAATCAAGTTAAAAAAATTTATGTTTAAAGTTTCAAATAAGATATAACATGTACCTTGAGAGGAATTAATGAAAATTCAATCAACAACTGTAATATTTTATAAATACTTTACGTTTTAAAAGCTTGTTACAAAAAATATATATTTCATTGTAACAATGAATTCAGTCTCAATGTCATTACAGTCCATAACACAAAATATATTTACTTAATAAATTTTATGGGTTTGTTTATTTCTCATCTGTTCACAAAAGATCACAAGGTCAAATGTGGCTATGCAGATAATATTATATAATAAATTTAAAAACATGTTCAATTATATAAAATATTTTACTGATAATTTTTTTATCAATTTTACTTATGTTTCAGGCATAGAAGAAATATATTTCAAATCATACTAGGACAACCAAAATTAGCACCCTTCTTTTATGTTTCTTATATATTTTAGTTTCAGCATATCTTTCTCCATCATAACTAATGAGTTTAATAGGCACTTGCAATTTCCCAAGAATCTGTGTATGTGTTAATTACAATATTAAGTATAATACTTATTATCTAAATTAATAAGATGGCATAAGACTTATATTGGTCCCCGCCCCTTTAAATGAGTTTTGGTGAGATTTTGCCACACACTTCCTCTGCTTTATATATTATGCTCACATAATAATGGACTCTCCCAAACAAATCAACCTTAATGTAGCTTTTTATCAGTTTAATTGGATTAATAGTTACATCTCTGGACCTACTGATACAATAATAAAAACTACTGTAAACATATTTACAAACTTCACTTCTTTTAAAAATTGATTAACTAATTAGCATCTTCTGAAGTTCTCCTTTTTTAAACTAAGGCTAATACTTCTTTTATCAGTAGAATCTTGTTTGTACATCCAGTTTGTCATAATAATCACAAGCCCGGTAAAGCTGTAAAAGCCGTCAAGGCTCCAGGGCCCCTAAGGCCAACACAGTATAGTCAGTTCAAAAAAAAATGATAATCACAAGAAATTCTTTAAATATATCATTGTATCAGGCTATAAGCATGTTTTTCAAATAATAATAGCTTGACTAAGAATGTATAAAACTACAACTGTATACTGTGACGATAGGAAAATGTAGCTTATGAGATCCAGGAACGGGAGAGAGAAACAGCCGATCATGCTGTGCAAAAGGTGTTAGCTGTTTCAATTGAAGTCTTAATAAAGAATGAAATAATATTATTTTACAAGTCAGTAGGTAGAGCAAGAGCAAGTTCTATATTGTCATCTCAATTCATCAGAGTTCCTTATACTGGTAATAAAATTATGATGTAAATTATTAAATTGTCTTGTAGATCGTAAATTCTCAATATACTTATCAAGTTTATTCAGCGATTACACTAAAAAAGGTTACATCTCATCTCATGATAATTGAAAAAGATAGTAGTACCTATATGTATAGTACCTAATATGTATGTAGTAAAATGAAATCTGCTTATAAGTAGTTAACTCCCGACAATAATTAACAGTGATCTGAAATGTATTCAAATGTACATAGTTAATTAAAGACAATAAACATTATGTATTAATTACCTTATAAAATTATTGAAATTTTCATTATTTTCCAATTTATTGACAGACATTGCGAAAAGGGTTGTTATATTTACTATTATAGATCGGTAATATTTAAATACAATTTTTACAAGTTACACTGTCACTTCTACTTACAAATGTACTCTGTGAATGTCACAAAAGCATTTAGTAATTCACGAAACTATAATAAGATTATAGGCAAGTAATCTATGTTGAAATGAAACCTAAGAAACACAGACGTACCACAGATCTAAGAAATAAGTCCCTCTACGAACTCTGTGGAAATAAGAAATAAATTCAGGGTTACCAACTCCTAATAAAAAATAGCTATAAGATCAAAATAAAATAGCCCAAAAAAACCCTAAATGCAATATTCGAAAGCCCAAAAAAAACCCTGTATTGTGTATCTTCTCAAAAGTATTGTTTAAATGAATTACCCGTTTTATCAAGGTAATAAAACTTATAAATATAGAGGTATAAAGGTAACAGGGAAACTCTTCTATTCCTAACTTGACCTCAGACTAACAGTACTATTGCTTCTTTTACTCGTTTTGGTCAAACTACTGATGCATGAAATCGAGTTATTATGCTAAGAGTGATAGTTTCATACAACGTGCCGCTCAAAGTTGAAGCCAAAACTAAATACATGTGTACGTAAGTGACACGTAATTACACTTGCCAACACAAACGCACGAAGAATGATATTGCAAGGAATTGAAATTTGTGAGTGAAAAGTGAATGTTGGTCTCATTCATCCTATCGTCATTTAGATTAAATAATAAAGGCAATAACTGACATAGGTAATTATTGATATTGATAAACCAAAATAAAATAATGGTGATAACTATGTATATGGTGGTCGTGATCACTACCACCACGCTTTATTACTCCATATACACAAATTGATCCCATAACGCGACAAAAAATCAGTGATGGTTTATCACTATATGCAGGGTTGGGCAGTATTTGAATTACTTGTAATTAAAATACGTAATTGAAATACAAATATGTACATATTTTGTATTTGTATTTTAAATACTTCTTAAAAAAATATTTTGTAATTGGTATTTCAAATACTTCTGGCTTGAAAATACATTTTAACAAAAATACATTTAGCGATCTTATTAATGGGTACGTTCTTTTTTTATTATTTAAGTGACGATGTGGCCCGAGATAGTAACACGCTAAACCCATTGGAAGACTGGCTCTTAAGTGCAGCTGCCGGAACACACTTATTGTTGCTTGGCGACAGATTTACAAGTTGAGGGTGGTAGCTAGCCAGGCGGGCTTTAGAAAATGCCCTACCACCATGCTATGGTTTCTTCACGATGTTTTCCTTCACCGAAAGCTCAGGCTCATTGCAGGGATTCGAACTTACGTCACTCGACGCGAAGTCGTTCACGCTATCACTGAGCCATCATCGCTTCCATCGCATGGTTCTGCAGAAAATAACACTCGATAGCTTTCGTAAGCAAAATGGAACCGCTAAATATGTCAATCTTTAAAGTTGTCAATACTGCACCTGTACTTACTGTAGAGTTTCTGAACGCTTACTAAAAAGCGCCCTCCAGAGAGAAAAATAATAAGTATAGATATCTGTCTGTCATGGCTGTTGTAGAAGTTATGTATAAGATGTTATAAAAATAAATACATTTTGGGAACAGATTAAATTGTTGTTCATTGTGAAGAACCGTACACCTGCTGTACATCAAATTGTGAAATATCTTTTCAATAGTCATTTTCATTCTTAAACGGTCAGTTTCACAAAACTGTTATGTATTAATTAAGTTTGTTAGTACGAATGTTGGATGTTTGGTGGGAGCTGTCATGTTGTGGTTTTTATTTTAAATACATTAACTTAGGTTTTTGACCCTATATTATGTAATATTGGGGGCATTTTGCATAATATAGTTTGGTTATTATGCATTCGTGAAGTGGATTACAAATATAACTGAAAACATGGATTTTGATATGTCACAAAAACTCCCTAGATAGTTCTAACAAGGAAGCCACCATCTTCATGGACCGATTTTGAATGTTTGAAAAATACTACGAAGATTTAAACACATTGGCACTGGCAAATGCTTTTTGCGGCGCGATATCAAGAAGAAGAAGTAGTACGAACGTCACGATAGATGATCAAATTCATTCTTATTTTTTTCGGACAAATTTGACAGCTTCACCGAGCTTAGGAGTAAGCGCGGAAGGCACTCGGCCGCGAAAGCTAGGCAACAAGCTCCAAGGGTGCCAAAGTGGCCGAACCTCGGCTCGGACCTGACTAAATAACTATCTATAGAAATTCGAGCTAACTAACTATACAAATATAAATTTTCCTGCCTTCTGGGAGGAAGGATTTGGCAATTATTGTCTAAACTATAAAAAAAAGAAAAGGAGGTCCCTTACAGAATCTATGTACCTGAGTGGTGTGCATGTGTGAAGTGCAGTGTCGTATGTGTGTGGATAGCTAGTGAATGCAGTGTCACTGTATCGCACGAGCGACTGCTGGCTCAAGGGTTCCATACCGGAGGACCAAACCGGCTTGAGTTCCCGCTGGAGAGAGTGGTCGTGGCGGGTGTGCGGGAGCGAAGTTAACCGCCTGTCCCCTATGGAAGGAACGGTTGTTTCGCGGGCGTAGTCGCAAACATGCTCGACTTGAAGAGACGGACGGTTATGACGCGTTAGCTACCGTGATTTCGTCATCGGGATCGGTAAATATGTTCCACAGCCTACGTTTTGCTTTCGGGGCGTCTGGGACTGGGTAAATGTTGCGGCGTATGCTACTAATGAATTCGGAAGATTTGATCCAAGGAAGTTCCATATCTAGTTCTACTGCGCAGTAAGTCATATTTTCTCAAAAGTGCGGGAACTGTTTACAATATGACTTAATTTTTAAAACTGTCGCACCAAGAGGTAGGTAGGTAGCCTTTAAAGGCACACTTGCAATGGCGTCACTCTGCGTGCATTTAATGCTGTTCTGAGTATTTTAATTCTATGCATGAAATACTATTTATGCCTCTAAAAATAGCCCTAAATTTTTTAGGCCCTAAAAAAGCCCAAAATGCGTATTTCAGCCCTAAATTTGGGGCTAAAAGCCCTAAGCTGAAAAGCCTGAATAAATTACAGTGTAGGGATGATCGATAAGTAGATACATACGTACTCTGTGGATATAACCGTATATTCATAATAATCTATGGATATAACGTATTAATAGTTAGGAAAACGATTATTTTACGCTACGTAACGTATAAATAGTTATACGAGAATAAAATTACTACCTATTTCCATAACGGGCAACGTCAAGCGTCGCCTCGTTGCCTTGCAACGAAATAGCGTTCGGCGACATTGTACTACTGTAACGAAGTAACGAGTAACGATGACAAGCTAGCAGATTGTTGATGTCCTATTATTTACGTAATGCATACGATTTCAACCATTACATTATTGGAGTTTAATTCTTAGAAACAATATAATAAGGTGCACGGTATCAAAAAGTATGAGGAGTGAAATTGAAAGCGCAACATCACGGAACATCGTATATATACATTGTATAAAAGCTTGTGTGCAGTGTTAAAATATTATTCAACCGTTGGGATGGTGGTGACCATTTAAGTTTTACTTCAATCGCGTGTGACGGTTACACACTTTTAAATTTTAATATTTTTAGCTATAAGTTCATCTTAACCATTACATATTTATTTCATGTATATTATTCATCATCAAGATCAATTTATACCATCCATACACAGTCATTTACCGGATGTAACCACAGATGACAAAATGTATCAAATAGCAAATGTTATCACGGTCGAATATCACAGCTAACTTACATTTCCATCGTTCCATATACATATTTTCGTCAAGCTAGCTCAGTCAGATGAATAATTTTACTCGACAAATAAAGTTTTAGGTTTATTAAAACAGAACACTGTGTTACACATTCAAAAGATACGATTAGTTGTGAAATAATTAGAAACAACGACAGACATTTATAAAATAGTACAAACGACGCGATAGCTAGAGCTCTTCCTATTATCCCTGTCAAAATCAAGAAAAGAACATCAAAACACGCTTAAACCACCAGATTCAAATATTAGCTATATACAACCTACATCGCGTATTCGCAGTAACGAAGTGGGAGACGTATTTCACGACGTCCGGAAATACTAGGCCCAGGTTGTCTTGCTATAATATAAGAATCTTTATGTTAAGTAATTAAAACAACGTGAATAAACTTATGACACGGAATAAAACACTAGCAGATCGCGACTTAATGCAACTACGACAACAGTCCAAGCCGAACCACTGTGTTATTGATGTTAGCAATGTCAGGCTGACATTGTCAGCATCAGACACAGATGACAATTGACACTTGACACTTGACAGAGTTATATTAACCCTTAGCATATCAGCAAAAGTACTATTATTGTGTGCAAATCCTAAATTATATGGTGAAGAGCATTGAATATAAGGCTCAAAAGTTTGCGTGCCGTCTAATTTACTTACATAAATACACTATACCGATTTTTAAAACAACAATTGGTAACAAAATATGGATAAAATGTCTCCATTCCATCCGAGTAAGTGTTTATTAGTTCGGTAAGCCAAACAATTCGTTTGTTGTTCTTATAATTTCCATGCATTTGTTTTGTTACAGAAATATTAAGTAAAACAAGGACGGCTGGGGATGGTATGGAATCCGATGAAGGCTCTTCAGAAACTGCACCGTATCAGTCTAAATTTGTAGAAAATCAGAAGGAATCATCTATTCCTTGTCGCTTAATTCAAGTTTATCCATCTAATGTTATTAAGATGGAAAAAAGAAATTCTATGCAGGCAAAGACTCCAAAGTTTGTACCTTATGAACCTTATCCTGGTGCTGTTAAACCTATATCTGCTCAAGTAACATCTAAATCCAAAAAATCAAGAAATAATATGGACATAAATATATTAATATCTCAAATGTCTCAGATGAACACAAATCTGAATGAATTTAAACCAAGACCAAAGCTAAACTCTATTGATGACAAAGAATCCGTTAGCACAGATAAGCCATGCCCAGAAAAAGAAGAGCTACAGAAAAAAATTTATAGCTTATTAAAAGAGAATGAATCATTGAAGGAACAGCTTAAACAACAAGTTCAAGTAACTTAAATTTTATGATTAATCCCATTTATAAAAAATATTTTTAAACTTTTTCACTAGATAAACTTCTGCTTCTCATGCTGACCAGAATGTATGTATGTAATTAAATATGTGGTTGATAAACGTGGCTTTTTAAACTATTGCATTTTATACACATTACAATATTATATCTGAAATTCATAGTTAATTATTTTGTATACTAGGATGACCCAAAAAATGTCTTTTAACTAAAGTTAAATCAAAAATGCTTACCAAAAATCAACTCAATTAAATAAGTTTAAACAGTCGCTTAAGATTTTTTTAACTGGATTTAAGATATCCACTATATAAAAGTTGTGTAGTATTTACATTTACCAAGTATTTATATTAAAATACTAACTAACAACAGTGTCTGGAATTTATTTAGCATAAGTTGAGCACTCAACCAGCCAAGAGACAGTGAAGTAGGGATGGTCGTTAGTGAGTGTTCTCATCTTTAAAAAGTTGGTGTGCTGGTGTACTCTTTTTGAAGTGAAACTTCTTATGCGACTTCCAACATGTTAAACTTTTAACGCACATTATCGGTCTCTCCTCTTTGTGTGAGCCAGAGCGAGAGAGCAATATATTATCGGTCTCTCCTCTTTGTGTGAGCCAGAGCGAGAGAGCAAATCTTGGTGTGTATGTATATTGCACACTGTTCAAATAAAATATAAAATATCTTTTAAAATAAAGTTTCACTTCTATCGTGTGTGAATCGCACACCTTTTTTTTCTTTGATGATCCTGTCATAGATGCTGTTTTAGGCCAATAGCTGTGCTCGCGGCTCCGTGTGCGTGGACTACAGAATTGTGCTGCCTTAAATATGCTTATTGTGGGTGATCTTTTGAAGATAGACATATGCTATCACTGAATTTTTTGTAGGTATTTTCAAGATCTACAATTTTGTACAATATTATTTTTTTACTTTATGTAAAATAATATATCCTTTAACCTTGCCAGATAACATTAATGAATTAAAGGAAAAACTATGTGAATCAGATTTAGTGGTTTTAGCATGAAAATAACAAAAACGGACAGACAAACAGAGAGATGTTGAGATTTATAATATGTATACATGATGCAATTGTTTTTATGTCTAACTTATATTACTTAGGTAAACAAAGAACTGAAAACAATGTTAGTGGCTTCAATGGGTGAAGATCTGGAAATCCAAGTACAATCACTAAATGAGGATAAAAAGCACTTGGCCAATGCTTTGCTCAGTTCTGCTCAGCATTTATCAACACATCAGGTATGTTCTAAAGTACAGGCATATTTTTACAATTTAATGTAATCAATTGTTTACAATTGATACATTGTTTACATTTTCCCATTGGTTTGAGTATGTTTTTTTTTACTGAGGTTATCAATAAAAATGTGAAAATTAATTACATTATTAATGGATTCACTTTTAGTGTTTTTAATGTTTGACATATTAATGAAAGTGTTTATATTGAAATTAAACTGATATCTTTATGCTAATTGAAAAAGTACTTCCCACATGACTTGGCATGTATTTCATAAAAATTAAAAACTGACAAAAACAATGTTAACTGTATGTTACAATGTTAATAATTTTTATAGGAACAAACAGAATGGTTGGCTGGTCAGTGTGAAGTATGGAGAAGTAAATTTCTTGCAAGCAGGTATATATTTATTTTTAAGTAAGTAATAAGCATGAATATGTTGACAAATCGAAAATGCATACTATATGGAGACCATTTTAAAAATTACATTGGTATGGTATGTAAGTCATTCTTTAAAGAAATTCACAACTGCAGTGTACCAAAAATAAGTAAGCTTATCTATAGACTTACTCATTAAATTCATCATGTAAATTACACAACCCACGTGACAATTTTGAATAATTTTGTACAACATATCAACGTATTAACGCCATATATCTCCGATTTGATTATCACATATTTCATAATCTCTTGATACTTATACAAGCAAAAATAGCTACTCTTGAATGAATTAAAAAATCTTAATTTGTAATCATCTTTAAATTAACATTTATTTAAATGTTCAAAATTAGAAGTATTGTACCTATTTGATCTAACATTTGGATTCTTTCAGTCTAATGGTAGAAGAGTTAGCCAACTGTAAGAAGTCATTGAATGAAAAGACTGATAGCTTACATCAAGCTATAAAGCAGTTGTTGGATGAAAAGTGCAGAGTGAGAGATATGTTGCTATGTACTTACAAAAATTTATATAGTCTTCATGAGAAATGGCTTGAGAATATTACTATCTCGGAGTATACTGGAAGCAGAAATCTTTATAATCGTCCAATTGGAAATCTCAATTTCAATGCTACAATGCCTCATTCTACAAATATAATCGATATGGCTTCTGTTAATTTGAAGCTATCAGAAAATATAAGTAGTTCTGTTGAAAAACAAGATATAAGTCATTTGAATAGTTTGCCCATAATGACTGACGGTGAAAAGAATGCTGAACATGTAAGTCGACCATTTGTTTAAAGTTTGTTTCTAGGGCAGGCGAAAAAGCAGACAATGACCTTTAATGCTAGACACAGGGGAAACCAAAATTTTATGATGTGGTTCTATAAAATTCAAAGTCTAACAAATGTATCATTGTGGAACATTTTTATTTTTTATAATTATTTACATACATATAAATAATATTATGAGTATTAATTTTCTGTGTCCTGAGTTTTAAGAAGTTCTTAATAATTGAAAAAGAAATAGGAAAATATGTTTAGTGCATCCCTAAAACCAATTAGATTTAACTAATTAGATTTAATTCAATTCAATCAATCAGTTTCATAGTCTACTCTGATGACGAACACTATTCACTATTATATTACGTTATGTAAGTAGATTCGTTTATTAAACAGGTTAACATTAGCTGTAGAGAAATGTATGGAGAGCGATATATATCGTTTTCTGTCGACGCAAACATAATACGAGGTGTCATTGTTCCCGCTTTTCCGCCTGCCTGCGAAAAAAAAAATCTATTTATATCATGGATCATAAAGTGGCCTGCCAAAACATTTAAATTTGCCCGCCAACTATTATTAAACTATCTTTAACGCAAAACATTATTCATTTTAAATATACTGGTGAATTTTTCAAGTGAAAGTGGAGGTTAAAATCCGAAACTATAAGAAATAGCGAAAAATACACTAAGGAGTCTCGAGGCCGATTTTGATGAAAATTAAAATTAGATTTTTGATAGAACAATTTCGCTAGCCAAAAATGAATCCCTTTATTTTGCAAATAAAATACAGACTGTGTTACTACATACACCGTTCGATATCAAAGGATTAAATTTTGGGAAGTAATAACATATGGCAAACTTAAGGAAGGAGCTCATTTAAAAAACAAACCTTTTTCGTTTTTTGTTCATTACCTACCTATTAAACCTCTTAACTAATTACTTGTTCAAAATAATGGTCATTGTTTTCAATAAATATCTGGATTTGACGTCTCAAGCATTACAATATTATTGATTCCGTTTAGAATATTCTCCAAAGATCGTTTCAAGTCATCATTTGCATTATAGGTATCTTAGTAGATTTCGTTTTTTACATAGCCTTAGAGAAAATAATCTAAGAAAAATGACTACGCTGGCAACGGCACAGGACCATGTGCTGCAATAAAATTTTCGCTAAACTGCTGAATCAACATCTCTTTTACTATAGGTACTGCTATAATGAGCTGGAGCTCCATCTTGTTATCCAGCCCTTCAAACAGTTTAACAAAATCTAAATTATTGGCGCCCATTCACTTTTCGTTCTAATTTCAAGTGTTTACATTTTTGCCTCTTTTACTTGTGATCTTTAACCGCAAACTGATAATAAAAATTTGAAATTAGAATATAATGTTGTGAAGATGACTGGGCTGCGCGCGCATGTTAAAAAATATTAAAATTTAGCTTAATTTCGAACAAGGTATAGGTAATATATGAATCAAAGACATTGCTTTAAAATATGAATCAGTTTATTAAAATCCAACATTTTCCTTAAGTTTGTCGTATGTCTCCCAGAATTTGATCCTTATTAGCGACACTATTGAATGGTGTAATAATATAGTTAACGGGTAAATCAGGTAATCAACGGGTTCGATTTCTGGCTAGGAATATTGATTATTCAGAATTCCAATGATGCCGTTTTAGTTGTCGTCAAAATCAGGTCGAGATTCCTTTAAGCATGTTTCGCTATTTCTCATAGTTTCTGATTTGGCCACAATCTCACCTGATTTTGCTAAGCTTATTGGGATGACTATCTCTCAAGTGAAGCTGCCAGAACACACCTATAGGTGCTTGGGGACAGATTTTCAACTTGAGGCTGGTACCAAGATAGACGGGTCTTAGAATATGTCCTACGATGTTATGGTTTCATCACGATGTTTCCCTTCACCGAAGGCTCCGGTTTATTGGAAGGATTTCAACTCGCGTCGATCTACGCGATTTCCGTACACGCTAACACTGAGCTATCATTGCTTCGCGTGGTTTTTCCTTTGCATTTGTCTCTCGGCGATCGGCGTTGTAAAAATTATCAGCCACAATGCAGCAATATCTTTGAGCCAGTATGTGAAAAACACTTTAGTATAAACTTTTTTAGTCATAAAAGATTAAAGAGAAACAAGTTGACCAGCAATCAATACTGTTATATATAAATTTTTCATTTCTACATAATATTCTAAATGGGACCCGGTTGGCTTTTCAATATTTTATGGATTAAATTAAGAAAAAAATCTAGATGATGTTGGTATTCACAGTATTGTGTATTTATGATAAATAAACAAGTCTAGATAAGATTTTAGCTACTAATTCTTATCACATAATTATAACTTTACCTTATATTTAGCTGATAATAATTTATCGTCATGTACAATCACTGCTATTTTGCTCATAATCTTTGGATTATCAGTTTTGAAACCTTTGTTTATTTATCTATATTACGAAAAAAAGGAACATGAAAAAAATCTACGAAAAGTCTTATGAATTTTATTTTTTTATGGCATGATGTAGTACATGAAAATGGAGTTCATCTGATGTTAAGTTGCCACTGCAACCTATAGCTAGGTATTTACAATCATAATTTCAATGCATTTTCAGGTAATTTCAATGCCTTTAGAAGTACAGAGGGGTAGTGAAGTACCAGTTAACGCATTAGTTCACCACGCTTACAGTAACAGCGGCAACACGACTCTACCTGTTGCATCTTGCGCTCATTGTAATGGAAAAGTGCAGTTATTATAATTTCAAATTTAATTACTATTACACTAAGGTTGTGTTTATTAACTGCCGAATATTTTGGTTTGCTTATTTATGGTATATGTATTTGAAAGAAAGCTTTAAACAAATTTAAACGCACATTAAATATTGTTTCCTTCATTATTTCGTTAACATGTCATCATCAATGACAATTATATACTCATAATGTGCACACGCATTAAAACCACGCAAGCACGTTGAAATGTTTAGAAAAATAAGGTTGTGTTTAAACTTTAAAGGTTGGGAATTTTATATAAATGAACTATTAATATGTTTCGAAATGATTTAAAAAAGTGCTTCGTTAGTGTGAATTTTTAGTTTGTAAAAACGGGTGTTCCATATTATGAATTATTTTCTCGTGCAGGAGCCCCGCGGCTGAAGTTTCTGTTGCCTCGTCTATATCCGGCCTTGTAATGTGGTTATGTAGACAGCCCAAAGTAAAAGTAACAGTAATAAGTCCCGGTGTATGTTTTGAATAATTTTTTTTTTCTGTTGAAATGGCAATCGCTAAACGCTCAAACGCCGTATTATCGGTCTTTAATACGAATTCCACAGAGCTTGAGCATTCGGTAAAAGAAAACATAATACCGCAAATAAAACGTTGAGGTGGGACAATTTCTAGTGCTCGTCGGTTTAGTTTTTTTTTTAAATATATATTCCGGTATGTTCCGAGAGCTGAAATTCTGAGCCATGCGTCTTGTTTATCGTCTTAGTCCTAATCATGACCTAACACGTGATTAAGTAATGCTTAATGCCAATATAACAGTAAATAATAATTATTTTTATTGTTTTACTTCACTATGAAAAAGTGTTTTGTTTAATTTCTAACAAATAATACTAAAATAGACATGTTTCAAACTTAATTGCCGCGTTATTGTGTATAAAAGTTTTTTATATAAATTAAACTGATTTCGACTTCAATAAAAACCCAACCCAAACCCCAACACTTTTCAATCAGTACTTAGATTACCACAGTAAAAAGAGAATAAAAATCGGCCTTAAAAATGGCCCGATACAAACATACTAGAAAAACAGAAAACCTTTCTTTTTTGAAGTCTGTTACAGTCAGTAGTGAATCAGTTATATTTTAATTTCTAAATTATTTCACAGGTATTCCTTATACCCTAATTTATTGAGATCTGTTGAAGTAGTTTATTGATTTATTGAAGTTGGTGGTTGTTGATGAAGCAACACTATTTAACGTTACCATTTAACTTGAGCTTACAATAAAACATGTTTTAATTGTGGACAAAAACATTAAAATACTCTGTTTTACAAATATCCTTTACATTAATATATTTAGACTAGTAAAGAAATGTAACTTGTCCTATATTGTTATCTAATCAGGTTTATTTATCTAAAGAATCCCGTAATTCACTTTAAAATCTAAATCCAATGATGCTAATTATAATTTTTTTGTACTGTATTTAATCAGTGGGTTAGACTATTTAAAATGGGCATAATGAAATAAAACTAAGAAAATATTTTATATGAGAAATCTTTAATTGGGTATGTACTAATATTAACATTAAACATTTCTTGTTTGAGTTCTTTATTAATCAAATTATAATCCATTTGTAATTTGTATAGTCATAAGTAACATCAAAAGGTCTAAATGTTCATTTAGAACCATTCCAAATATTTTAATCGGTATGTAAATATTTTTAAATAAATGAAATATACTTATTTATTTTTAAATTGTGTATAATTTTAAAACGAACATATCCATTAAATTACAATGAATTCCAAATATTAAAAAGAATATTAAATTCAATATCATAAAATATACATTCCTTACATAATCTTTAAATGTATTTTATTTGTTATACATGTAATATTTTAAATGAGTTATCGAATCAGCAACCCTTCCCATAATTAAATATATATATATATAAATTTTCTTCGTTATTGAGCTTTTGAGTATATTTAGCGATTTCTGCTATTGCTTTGCTTTTTTAGGAATACGGTATTAGAGGCGGTTTCCCTTTAGACCGTAACATACATATTGAACAGTTTATTATAATTATTTAAACATGTGGGTGCTTTTTAAATACATCGTTGTGGTATTGAAGCATTTCAGTTCCTGTGTAATTATAAGCGAGATAGTCTCGCACAGGGATATACTTTGCACCTCCGAACCAGTCGACCATTGCTATTTGCGCAATCTTCAGCTTCGCTATGAACCAGTCGTGATCTGAAACAACATGGAATAACTCCTATTACGCTTATAATGTACTAAGAAACGATGATGGCTCAGTGGTAGCGTGTACGACTTTGTGTCGAGTGACGCGAGTTCGAATCCCTGAAATGAGCCTGAGCTTTCGGTGAAGGAAAACATCGTGAGGGAACCATAGCACGGTGATAGGGCTTTTTCTAATGCCCGCCTGGCTAGCTACCACTCTCAAGTTGAAAATCTGTCGCCAAGCACCAATTGGTATGTTCCGGCAGCTGCACTTGAGAGCCAGTCTTCCACTAGGTTTAGTGTGTTATCATCTTGGGCCACATCGTCACTTAACATCAGGTGAGATTGTGGCCACTACGCCAAAACCTACAACGATAAAAAAAACCTGTACGCCTTGGTTTCACCCATGTTTGATTTATTCGACAACGCACACATGTTATCGGCTATCACTATCATTGTTCTTACTTTCCATGGTTTGACCAATGGAATATCGATTCGAAGTACGCAGGTTCGAACCTCAGCAAGTATCAACGAATTCTTCAGAATTCGTGTACATAAATTTACTTATTTGATTTAGTGATACAATTGGCTGACGGTGAAGGAAAACATTGTGAGGAAACCGGAATTTGTCTTGTAATACCACTATGTATAGGGAAAAACAAGAACTGAAGATTTCACGGGGTTTGAAATTGCCAATACGTTGTGATTATGCCCGTGCCGTCTCTCGAGAAGAGGTTTTGCTCATCAACGGGACGCATTCAGGCTGGTATAATTATTATTATATATATATGAAAGTTTTTGAATTTTTGATTATTTCAAATTTTTTTTAGATTAATAAATGTAGGTTATTTCGTATGTGTTCCAAAAATGTTAAATTCTACAAACCTGTAGGCCATTCGGCCATCGCGGGATGCCGTTCAAACAAAGCAGCCTTCGCAAATGTGTATTCTGGAGTACCGTCCTTTATCTGGTGGAGAATAAAGACGTCATAAATAGGTTAAAGTAACTTACAGAGCCGACTTTAGGAGTGTGCGACCAGAGTGCCAAGTTCAAATGAGCGCCTGTGAGTGATATCTCTACATTTCTTCACATTAAATTGAAAAAAGTTTCACTCCGTGTTCCAAAGTGGACGAATTTTTTTAGTGTTAGGTACCTACTCCTGAAAAGCAATGGTCGATGGAGCTACAACCGAATAAGAGTGCTACAAAATATTTCGCCTGAGGAGCTTAGAATAGCCTAAGCCGACGGTGGTAACATACCTACTTATTTAACACCTTAATCTTTTGTTTTAATTAATCCTGTTTATCTATCTTATACGTATTTATTACTTATAAACATATATAACAACTAATATTATATTATTATTTAATTATGTTACACAATACTTAAATACATATTTTACTTTTTCGCCTGCAGTTTAAATATTTTACTTCTTCTATAAATCCACTTGGTTTCAACTGAAATTCAGCGCTGGGGTCACTCAGAACAGTGGCATCCAGCTTATGCTGAGTTGTGCTCTCTTTGCAGTGGTACTGCGGCACATGGGTTTATATGATTACATTATTGACTTTTTTAATTTTTCTTATTCAGTGATTAACTTTTATGTGATATTAATTTTGTCTTTAAAAACTGTGTGGTCGTATGTTCGCTGCAATAAATGTATTTCCTTTCTTATACTTTGGTTTAATTATAATTGAAATCAGTTGAAAAATGAACGGTTGTATTAAAAAAGAAATGAATCTGAAGGAACCAAACCGTTTTGAGTTAGAGAAATGTGGAAATTAATTATTTCTGATTACCCACATAGAGGCATGTCGTGATGATAGTAAAGATAAAAACAAGTACTAACAAGTTACTTGTATAGTAGAACAGAAATGTATTTTTTTAATATCAATTTGTAAGTGTGTGTTAGGGTATGGGCTGTAACTTTAGGCGACACTCTTCTCCACCACTGCATTCTACTGATTTATTTACTAATTAACTTCACGCCATGTCTCTCACGGGAAAGGTAGAAAGAATAGAGCACCACCGCAATCTACTTTTGCATACCTCTTTAAAAGTAGTACATATGTTTTTATTGCCCATTTTTTCTTTTTGGTGCGATATTTCAAGAGTTATTTGAAGACCCTAATAAAATTGTGCCAACTTTATGATAAGTTTTAAAAATATATGTTTCACCACTAGAAAAAACAGGTTTTGAAAAATTATAGAAAGTTTAGCGACATGATTTTTACAAGATTTGTCTGAAACTGTCTTTATTATAAAAACAAGATAATATTTTTTTATTTATGTGCGGTATTTTTAGTTCTGAACACGATAATTTCAAGCTACAAACACGGTAGTTTTTAATTTTCATATGGAAACACTGGTACAGTGTTAAAATTAAATTATTCTTCTCCTTCTTTCCGTCGACGGCAGTTGCTGAATTACCTACACTGCTTTGTTGTTATGAAAAGTATTCTTTATGCGTTTTCAAGTGCCTCTGTTTTAATATTCATGGTGTATGTTAAATTACTTTCAAAAACGAAACACCGACGACTTTCTTACATGGAGAAGCCAGTCGATCCCATGGCCGATGAGTTACTATCAATTTGTAAGTGTGTGTTAGGGTATCGCTATGAAGAACTTTTGCGACAAAAAGGATATCAATTAAAAATACAGTATGTTTCTTGTAAACAAAATTGATTAATAAAGATACAGTAAAAAGTGGATAGCTGGTTGTTCTTAATTCTTATTTATAAAATGGTCTGTGTCACAGTCTCTCCTATAGATACTAGAAAATAAACAAAAGATCGTAAAAGTTAATTTATTCCAACACTACTAAAAAGCAAATTAGTCTACCAATTAAAAAGTCGCTTACCTTTTTCATCTTCCCTGACAGCATCAATCTGGTGCAACGAGGATCCTCGGCGTCATATTTCATTTTTTCGCAATACCTTGTTTCTTCAAGAGACACAAGCACTGTAGCCCGAGTGTTTTTCTAAAAATATAAAACAATGTTAGTAATGGATCCTTGAAGGAATGCGAAGGAGAAAAGTTTGTGATTTAAGAGTAAATTATCAACGTAACACGAGGATAAAATGACACCACTATTCGTGATTGAAAATCGAGTGTTCGAGTATACTTAGGTATTTAATACCAATGGAATATCGATTTGATCCCAGGTTCGACTAGATGATAACAAAATATTTTTTTAGGAAATCGCATACATACATTTAGTTATTTTAATTCAATCAAATTAACTTATAAATAAAATAAATTTGTGGAGTTATCACTGGTGATAGGAGAGATAGCACTATGAGGTACGAGTACAAATTGTTTTTTTTTTTTTAAATAATTGAATACATACTGCTAAATCACGTGCACTGAAGTCCAATGGCGACATGTAAAAGTATGGAACACCAGTAGAGTTAGCAAGAGATCCATCCACGACTGATTTTACATTAGAGAATGGGAATCCTTCGATGGCGGGTAGGACAGATATCGTTGCCAACGAAGCCCAGTCTGCAAAGGAAGCAAACATAAAGTACCTAAATATTTTCCTTTATAATAATTTCAAATGATTTTGAAGATGGAAATATAGGTACCTATTGTAATTCTAGTTTCCACTGTAATCGATATCAATATTTTTATGTATATAGGTATATATACATATAGCTATATTATACTTTTTCGCTTTGGCTATCAAACTGATAGGTATTTGCTTGAGCATTACCTATACAAATGGAAATATTAAAAAAAAAACAATTTGATATCCGCCCCTTAATTTCGTATGTCAATTAACTTTCAATCTACTTAGGTATAATAATTAATTTGTACTTCTGTCCCTAAATTTAATGTATTTTTATTTCTAATTTCCCGATTGACATAAAGGACACTGATCACGAATATGTAATAAAAATTTTGTTGTCTGTCTGAATGTCCGGATTTAACTAAAAATGGTTTGACAGATTGTTATGGAATTTTATACACGGGAAACTATGTACCTATGTATTCATTCTTACTGATTTTGAAAAAATGTTGTGCCCGAGGAATGTACTTCCATAGAATAACTTTATATCATAATTGATGGGCTATAAGAATTGTTAATTTTTTTTTTTTATATCGCAAAAATACTTTATATCTCAACCGACTCTGACGAAATTTTTTACGTGATGAAATTTCAAAATTTTGATGAAAATTGTACACGGGGAATACATGTATTTCTCAAGTGATAGATAGATAGATTTTTTCTAGATCTAGAGTCTCTAGATTGAGAGTTGCGAATAAGATGAGTAGGTAAAAATAAAATTATGGGATGAAAGTAATTATTAAAGAATAAACGAGTGCGGAGCAACGGAGAACCACCGCTAGTATATTTACGAGTATATTGAAAGTAATTACGATTTCTAATCAACGACAGCTGTTAATCTCTGGAAACAACACTGTGACAAAATACATACTTAAAATTGTAATGGAATGCCAATATTGTCCATGATTTTTAAATTAACCACCTAGGTACATATTTAAGTTTTAAATGTCTGATTAAAAACAAAACTGTACCTATAAATTTATAATAATGACTTATTTCTGTATTTAAACACAGTGTAATATAAAACTCGAAGACTTGAACCCAAAAAATTATCTAAGTTTAGGTCATACCAACCATACATGTGATAAAAACCTAATTATCTAAAAATACTATCTGAAAGTCATAAGTCAATTTTGCTAAAAACTTCACGGTCATTGCGGTCCGCAATAACCTACTATGAACAACGGACTGAAGGTAAACATACGAGGTAACACCAGCTCATGCCCTGAATGTAGGTACCTATTCATACGATATTCGATCAGAACACTGGTATAATGTGAACAAACATCAAGTAAAACAATGTGCTATTGATAAAAAACTACAATATGTGCAAAACAAATGCACTACGATATTCGTATTAATTTTCCTTTTGTTTTATCCAGTTGTACCATATCACCAGTTGTACCATATGTTAATGGTCTTCCAAAGTTAATTCATTATAAACAACATAAACCTATTTCTTATTAGACTTCTTACTGGCGAGATGGCTATTCAATCTTCGATCTTAATAATGACCGAAGCCAAAGCCAAACCTCTTTTTTATACATTTGTGTTTATATATTCACTTTTCGCATATTTTTTCCGATTGTACCTACCTAATGTAATGCCTACTTAATTTAGGCCCATTAGAGAAATTTTAAAATTCGTTCCATTAAATTATATACGAAGTATTTTGTTCACAAGACAATTAATTATTTTGATTACATATTATAATATCGTTCTTCGATATAGGAGAATATTATTTTTGCCGTTGCGAATCTAAACTCGATATAAATATAATCCTTCAATAGGCTCCACTTTTACAGTCAAATTAACGGATTAATCTAAAAATAAAATAATATAGGTACCATAAAAGCGAAATTAATATTATTGTTATGAGAAAGATAAATATAAGAAGTAACTTAACAAAAATAACTTGTAACAACGGAGACTTTACAGTGCGTAACCTTTTCAAAAGTCAACTAGTTTTCAAGGACTTCGTCATAGCAAAATTGAATAAGTATTTTTTTTCGTAGTTAAGTAATTTAAAAGATACATTTTTGAATAAAATTACTAAGTTTCTGCATGTTTGTCCGCTAGTTCTTACGTTAATATCACCGCCGAATACAATACAATTACGTATATATAGTTCTTTTTTAATTTAACCTACCTACATACCTATATACAACGCATCATAACTACAAACTTCGGATAAATAGTATAATCTAATTATAATAGGTTAGTTACAATTATTACAACCTAGAACGATCTCCACACTACGGCTCTACCAGATTCTTGCATTTGGCAGACTTCATAGAATATATAGGCATAGGAATAATGAACCTAAACTTTGAAATGCTGTTTTTCTATCAATCTTTAGGTATAATTGGTAAGGTATATTTTATAAATAATTTCTTAGCATTACATATTGAAAATCAAAATAAAATTATTCATGAGTATCTACACCTACTAAATAGTAATAAATAAATTTACGATTACAAATACTTCACGTACGAAAGTAATAAAACTTGCTAGATGTCTTAGATTTGAAGTAGGTATTTAGAACTTACGACGAACCATTTACAGGATTATTTTCGATGTACAACTATCTACGTGATTCACAACTGCTTTAAGTTAATTAGATATGGAATATGGGGGGTTAGGTTGATTATATTGCTTCTTTTGGCTACGTCTCTATAATTATCTAGATTTACATACGTTTAGAAGTGCCTAAACAACACAAAATTTAATGTAAAGTTACAATTAGCATTTAGGTAATGAATGTTTTATAATTACATAAACATACCTGAATTGTGTAGAACATATCTTGCCATTGCAACCAATTTATTGTGGTCCGGAGGGTCAGCCAGATGCTTTCGACGTGGGGTGGATATATCATTAGCCGTGGATCGATGAGACAATTCCCTGTGTTTGTCATAGCGATCTCTTTTCCATTTGCCGTCAGCATAGACGTTAAGCGCGCACAAGGAAATAAATAATATTCCCAAATTCATTGTCGTTAAAACCTATAATGAAAAATGTATTTGATAAAAAAATACCCACGTCCTACATGATTATAAAAAAAAACAGACAAATGTACATCTTATCCTACTTATGAACAAAGATAAGTAAGTTTGAGTACTACATATAAGTACAATAATGGACTATATTTAGTTTCGTAGCAATAATAGCTCGATTGTAACAAGAAAGTGACCTTCAATCCTACAATGATCTTGAACTTTGGCAAAGGAAAATATTGTGATAAAACTATACATAGCTATACGTGTTACCATCTTCGGCGTGCACATTCACTAAACATCAGGTGGAATTATTGTCAAACCTTTGCCTATAAAACAACTTTACAACAATTATATTTTCACAAACATGAGTATGCTCCGATGGGGCTGGCATACACCTGATAAAAAAAACCACATGAAATAAAGAAAAAAAAAACAAAATTACACAACTAAGACTATTACAGTGGCAATTTCGAAGAATATGTAATTAACTACAAAACTAATATCTAATCAATATGCAAAGTAATGTCATACAAAGTATGTTGAATGTATATAATGATTTGCTTATTAATACGCAAGTTATCTGTAGTACAAGCACCCAGTTTGGAAGCAATTATAATTTGCAATAAATGTTATTAAGATTATAAGCACATGTATGCTTATTAGCCTAAATAGTATTATAATGTAATTCGATTAGGTATATTTCGCAAAGTAGCGTAGTTATACTAAAATAATTTTATAATATTCCACATGAAATATAATTTCTTTAAAGATTCCTTCAATGTGAGTTTTACTTAAAAATTTCCTTTACTTTTCCTATGCGACGGATATTGTAAATTTACTATACACTAATTAGTATACTAGTGTGTGTAGTTGTGTGTGTGTTAGATGATATACCATTATGCTTAACCCTATGAAGATAAGCAACAGAGGTAGATGAATAGTGTAAAAAAAAGTTACGTTTTCTAGTTTCAGACTGATTCCAACTGCAACTGACATTTTTGACTTAAGCTACATATATTAGATATTTTCGTTTAAAATGTGTTTATTACTACAGAAGAGGAAGCTTTACCAATAAAAAATAAAGACCGTTGGAAAGTTAAAAAGCGGACGGACACTGAAGGATTAGCGAAATAAATGAAATAAAAGAGATTTGCAAGAATAGAGAAATATGGTACCTACTCCACTCTGTCAACATCAATGAAGACATGGCGTTATGATATAATAATAATTAATAATACCTATACACGTGGGTAATTAAGTGTCCACATAGCTTTTACTAAGATGCTGATTTGCTATATCTATATTTTTTAAACAAAACAAAAGCTCAAAAGAACGCCAATAAACAAACACTAATAAGAATAAACAAACGAACTTACGCCGAATCAACACACGTCCGCCAGCAAAAATTATCTGCACGCGAATGAAAATCAAAACAAACTGCGTTGTCTGTCCAATTAATCACTTGATGTTATGTTAATACATATTATTTTCTGTAAAGTGTGAACAGCAAAGAGCAAATTTGCTGAGCACGTTGGCTACACGCCGAGTTATTCAACTTTTTAATATATCTACTTATAATTTTGTTCAAAACAATGCTATACAATGGCAATGATTAAACAATTTTTATTTCAAACAAAAATCAACTTTTCTTTAACGGGTTAAGGATAAAATTACTTTACTACTGTTAGATTTACCGACCAAGCCGACAACTTGATTTTGAGTTTAGATTTGACGAGACGGAGACGGAACGTAACAAGTAAGTCAAACAGTTTCACAGCAATCGATAAATATACCTTATTGCCAACATTAATTATTGATATAATACTATCTTCTTTGGATGTTGTCTTTATGTAAAATTACACCTAATGTATATTATAAATGTGAAAGTATGTTTGTTTGAATATTTGTATTTTTTTTTATACAACTAAGGTGGCAAACAATTGTGAGGATCTTCTGATGGTAGGCAGATACCGTAACATATGGACGCTTGTAATACCATAAATATCACTAGCACGTTGCAGACCTTCCTATCCCAAAGAGCTCTGGAAACCCTACTCACCGCAGAAACACAACACAAGATTATTTGGCTACGATCTTCTGTAGGATGGTGGTATTCCAAAAGTCGGACTACCCCAATAGAGAAAATCTCCAATCAAATTTCTTTGCGCCCTATCTCTCTTAACCTACATCGATCATGGTTATACGGCTGGACGGGTTTTATTGAAAAATGGCATAGATGTAGATTTTGAAGTAAACATTGGATTTATAATGAAAAAAAAAATACATCCAGCAAAGCGGCCCATCCAACTAGTAGGTAAAAAATAAACTTAGTATATTTTAGAAATAAAAATTGGCGATCAGAAAATCTAGTTAACGTCGATGAGTAAAATTTTTCAGGCATATTTTATAACGATAACGGCGTCACGTACACGATAAAGTATTTAATTTTGACCCCTAAATTTGCAATCTGTTATAGATAACGTTATCTTGTTACGATATGCCAGACGTCATAATCAATTATACTTAGAATGTACGAGTACATTTAGGAAACTGTCATCATATAATTAATTTCATATATATCTAAAAGTTTTTGATTCATTAGTCTACCGGTTTTTACGTAATCAATGTAGCAAATAGGTGTGTACCACGCTTGATGTTAAGTGGTCACTATGGCCTACTATACAAACCACAAATGTCACAATAGTGACCTGGGCCTATAGCACTCGAGGTCAATTACCGTGTCATCATCATCATTTCAGCCGAAAGACGTTCACTGCTGGACATAGGCCTCTCCCAAAGATCGCCACAACGACCGGTCTTGTGCTGCAACCTTTACCAGGTCGTCGGACCACCTTGTGGCGGGTCTGCCCACGCTGCGTCTTCCGGTACGTGGCCGCCACTCGAGAACTCTTTGACCCCATCGGCCATCCGCTCTACGAGCTACATGGCCCGCCCACTGCCACTTAAGTGTAGCTATTCTTCGGGCTATGTCGGTGACTTTGGTTCTCCTGCGGATCTCTTCATTTCTGATTCGATCACGCAGAGAAACTCCGAGCATAGCCCGTTCCATTGCCCTTTGAGTGACTTTGAGCTTTCTTATGAGGCCCATAGTTAGCGACCACGTCTCATTACCGTGTGCTTAATATATTTATGAATATCTTATATACTATTTGTAATAAATTTATACTCAGACTGCTTAGTGCTTACCTATATGCATACCTATATACATTACGTGAAGTTGCATATACTATGCGCAAACTTGGTCCAACCTTCTACAAGTTTTACCTGTATACGATTTCGAATATTTTCATTCTAAAGTTTCGGTTATTGCGAGAATGCATGTAATCTGTATTTATACATATTATAAAACTCAACGACTCTCTTTCTGTCTGTCCGTTTATGTTCTTTTCACGCGGAAAACCACTTATACTATTAATTTTTTTTTTTATACGTTACTTTATCTGCCTAGTTTATGTAGTATATTTTATTAGATAAAGTAACATACAAAATAAGCGGTGATATAATGGTGAATCAATTTAGAAAATAGACTCTTTTGAGACGTTTAAATGGCTTACGATGAATAAACCGTAAAACATATGACAAATGGATGTACTACATAATTATAGATTTAAAAAAGACCTACAAAAAAGTCTGTGATATTAGATGTATATCTTGTAAGGATCACCTACACAAAGCATTTTTGGGGCAGCACAATACCCGCGTGCGCTCAATCGACAGCATGCTGTAGTCCACGCGAGCCGAGCCACAGGCACAGCTAGTCAATAAACAAGTACAAACTTAATTATCTTAGACTCTTAACTAGTTATAAAGAATTATTTTAAATATTGGTAAACTTCTTGCAAGGAAATAAATTCAATTCCGATGAGGCTGTCCAAACCGCCTCCAAAGATTTTATTGACTCTCGCTCCCGCAATTTTTGCAGCAATGAACTATTTATAAAATGGCGAAATTGCATAGATAATAATGGTACATACTTAGATTGATTATATGTATAATTACATAATATTTTATTCGTTTTAATTTTTCCATATAAAACTCTAATGTCATATGTAAGGACCTAATATTTTAATAAAATGATTATTAGGAACTTTTCTAGGTTATCTAGCCTTTAATTAATTTGTTAACTTTACACAGGACTGTCATTTGAATAATTTTTTTCCTAGATACAATATTCCATTTTTACCTTTTCTTTTTATGAAAGGGAGATAAGGGAATTAGGTTGAACCGCTCTTCAAAGGCGAGGCAATGTCCCTGCGCAGCTGAAGCGGCTCAATGAACTTAGTAACGTCTGGATCATTTACAACGAGGACAGCCCGTCTCTGCAACCTGTCCAGAGCTTCGAGAAGGTATTTAGCGGATCCGTCCCAAAGGTGCGAACAGAATTCCATACAAGGTCGAACTTGTGCTTTGTAAAGCAGATAGTGCTGTCAAGGCTTGAAAAACGTGGCGTGGGGTAGGTGGGGAAAGCTATATAACATCACGCTACGCCCCTAGGGAGCGGAGTAGTAACTATGAACGTTAAGCAACCTGGAAAGCTGTAGGTAAGCACGGGAAGTGAGGACAAAGATAGGCTGGTAAAACGTGGGATACAGCTAGTAAATTATAAAAAGGATAATGTCGTACACATGGGAGTAATTTTTTTTTTTCGAACTGACTATACTGTTAGCTTTAGGGGCCCTGGAGCCTTTACGGCTTTTACAGCTTTACCGGGTGGGTGTAAATAGTATGTACACATATTTGAGGCATTTTTTAAACGCTAGGCTTTCAGATGTTTCATTAGAAGGATATTTCAAGGATAGAGTAATTGCTAACCGCCAAATACGTCACGGTTATTTTGTCTGGGCTATTAAAGCTCTGTGTTAATCATTATCACACACCAGGTATCTTTTTATGTATCTTGGAATATTTGACAAATAAAGTTTCTATAACTTTTATGCATATTCATAAAAGTACTCGAGTTTGATTTAGGTGGCGTCCATTAATTATGTGGGGCGATTTAGACAATTTTTCGACATCCCCCTCCCCCTTGATGAGATTTTGTGAGATCGGGCTCGATTTGGCATTCGCATATTACCGCGATAAATGTTGTCGTATAGGATTTAGCCTTATTTAAGTGGAGAAACATATTGTTCTTAATTTACCCAGTTTACTCTCAATTTCCCATGTTTCTAGTAAAAAAGTTACGTGTTATTTGCCGAGACCCCTCCCTCCCCACGTGAAATTCGCCTCGACCCCCCCCCCCCCCTAAATGTTTTACGTAATTATTGGATTCCCCCCCAGCGTTTAAAATTAAATTTATTAATTGGTCCATATAAAAAACATTTTTCAACGATTGCTCTATGGTAGCGGGTACGGACAAGACGGACTTGAGTTCGAATCCCTGCAAGGAGCCGAAAGTTTCGGTAAAGGAAAAAATCGTAATGAAACCATAGCATAGTGGAAGACCATTTTCTAATGCCCGCCTGGCCAACTACCACACTCAAGTTGAAAATCTGTCACCAAGCACCAATAGTGGCACTAGACTAGTGTGTTACCATCTTAGGCCATATCGTCGCTTAACAAAAGGTCAGATTTTAGACGAAGAATAAAATAAAAAGTTTTTTTTTTTAAGTATTTATTAGAGATGAAAATTAACGTTGCTGAGTACTCTTGGCGATTTGCTCCTTCAGCATGAGGATACTGGCTCGTTGTTCTGGCGGCAACAGCGCGATTTGTTCGTCCGACAACTGCAGCACTTGCATTATCAATGCAGCCTGTGGGTGTGACGATATTAAATATTGTTACGATCTGTATAAGAATTCACTTTTAAAGCATTAAACAATTATCTGGGAAAGTTTAGAAATCACTATAAACATACGAGTATACATTCGTAGGTAAGAAAAGCGTCGCGGAACACGCACACATTACAACTTTATTTGTCCGATTACGTTAGTAAATAAACAATTTCTAAAAATAGCACAATTCCCCCTTCATTTAAACGTCAAAATCACTCTAGAAATTTCGAACCCTCGTTATTAGCGGATATATAAGCGAGCTAAATACCGACAGAGTATACTTTTGTTTTGAACAACCTATCGAATACAAGAAACTACAAAAGGAAGAAATCTACAAGAGACCTACAACCCCGTAGTGTAAACCACACATACTGTTAGTACGAGCACAGAGTACTGTACAGACGTTTTCTTTGAATTAACACTGCGACCGAGAACAACTGAATAGTGGGATTACTGAGTTTGTTCTACTTGTGTCTTTCTTTTATTCTGTATGAATAAATCCTTTATTGCAAAGAAAAATGGCATGTTGGTTACTCACGGGTCTAACAAAATATTAGTTACGTTTAAGAGTTTCAATGTCATTATATTAATAAGCAACACGTTTTGGAGTAGTAGAAAACTGGTATCCTACGAAATCGCAACCACTATACACATAATTAAAAAAATGTTATATTAGCCCCTAAAATTCTAATTTTGGTAAATTTTAAAAAATCTGTATTAATAACAAACCATAACTATTACCGTTACATAACCAAAAATAACCCAAATTCTTACCTTTTCTTGATCGGAGGCTCCTGAAGGAATACCCTGAATGGTTCGAGCCTGAGCAGCACTCGGCATGCCGGGCGGCATTGCTTCTGTAAATTACATATTTCTATTATATACCGCTTCTCTGTAAAATATCTCTATACTTAACTATACTATACTCTACCTCTATACTTATCTCTTATACTTACATACAAATGAATAGGGAATTCTTATAAACTCCATTTGCTGTCTGTCCGTAAACAAAGTCAATTAGCGACAGCATTAACGTATTCTAGAACGTTCTCGATTGTTGTCACGGATATTAGTAGTATAGTATGGGCTTCTCAGCTCTGTTTTTAAAGAGAGTTCCTTTCCACACGGGGCTCTGGAAACCCTACTCATCGCTGGATACACAAAACAAGGTTGCAATTTTTTGTAGGGTGGAGATATTTCACCAGTCGGGATGCCTCAAGTAGAGAGAAATTTCCATAGACATTTCTCTGCGCCGTACTTTTTTTTTAAATTTACTCCGAGACTTTAAAAACGAGAGTAGTAATCTATACATATCATAAAATTGAAGTGTTTGTAATGTCAAAATAATATGTTTTTATTAAATGCATATGAACGTATACACGGTACAAATAACATAAAATTGATATTTAAAATTTTTCTCTGTTAAAATTATTGTTCCGGGTAATCTACGAAACGGTTGGACCGATTTTGACATGACTTTCTCTGGCGGATAGCCGATGTTATAAGGAATACCAAACAATTACGGTTCCGCACAAAAAATATATATTTTAGTAGTCGACGCGAGCGGAGCCGCGGGCACAGCTAGTATATAAATATAAACGAACTTACGTTGAGCCGGCGGTTTGGGCTGCGTGCGCGGGTCGTTGGATCGCATGCGAGGGTCCACATTAAACGGCGGTCCACCCGCGAGGCGGGGATCTCGAGGGAATGCACTGTCACAATAAAAAAAAACGACATTTCTATTTATATATTTACTAACTGCTGGGTGGTAGGAGATGACATTTGTATGCTGAGTGAATCACGGCCACCATACACCGGGTGTAACACCCGCTTTAGTGGCACGCTTAGGCACAGAGGTAAAATGTCTGTGCGAAACAACAAACTAAGTAAAAATATTGGTTTGAATTGATTGTTGCAAGTTATCAGGCATAGTGCAACGACTTTGCCGTGATACTAACATTTAAAAAAAACTTAACTTAAAGGAAATAAGTTAATAGTAAAAAAAAAACTGATTAATTTAGAATCAGATAATATATCTATTTCTATACATATTATAAAACTGAACTCTCTGACCGTTTATGATCTTTTCACGTGAGAACCTCTAATCCGATTTACATGGTTTTTCCTTTAATTCATGGATATGTTATCTGGCCAGGTTATAGAGTAAATTTTGTAAGATAAAGTAACATACGAAATAAGCAGTTACGATAATGATTAATCAATTCGGAAAAAAGTTGTTTTCGGAGCGCTGAAATGGCTCACGTTGGGTAAACCATAAGAGATATATCAAATTAATGTATGACATAATAGTAGATCTACAAAAAAGTCAGCAATAGCATATGTCTGACTTCTAAGGATCACCACCAGTAAGCATTTTTAAGGCAACACAACTCGCGCGTGCACTAGACAGATAGCATTCTGTAGTCCGCGCGAGCGGAGCGGAGTTGTCTAGCAGAATCCATGGCTCGTCGTACTAATGATTATTTTTTTGATTTTCAAACACATTAAATATGTGATGTCTATGCCGGGGGAATTCCCGTTGTATCTATAATGCTGGAAGAAAAGGGCGCGAAAGCTAAATTTTAATGGAAAGAAAGGAAAAATGGTATATCCAGGGCTGCTCAATATTCATTAAATTTATCCAATTTTTTATTTACAAGATGGTTAATAACTTAGTTATAATTGAAATTATAAACAAGGATTGATATAAAAAGAAAAATTTAATGATAAATTGCTATTTATTTGTTAACTTACATTTCGTGCGCCTCCTTAGAGAATGTTTGACTTGACAAAAACAACAGAATTTCAGTTGCATATAAAGTCAATGTCACTATGCATGTAGATATTTATAAAAACGAAATAGTTCACAGAATAGAAATAGAAAGCTGGCTCCATACAACGAGCGATCATAAACGCGCATTTACGAGGATCTGAGGCACTGTCAGGTAAACGCCAATCGAGAATTACCTAAGAATTATAGTTTTGTTTGTGAATCTAGGTTGATAATTAATAAAGGATAAAATTAAAATTTGATTGTTTAAATAAACCGAAATTTATAAACATTTCTCAAATTAACCTATCAACGTAGAAAAATAGGAATTAAAATTATTTCTTAATTGTTGCAGGTATGTAATTAATTTAGGTTCTGTTATCGGTTATCGGTATAGGTGGACTTTACCATAAACAAAGGTAAGTACCTACCTGATTACAAATTTGTAATATGAAACTTACCTACCAACCTACAATAAAAAAGGGTATTTTATTAAAAAATATATATTTATGTATAATAAACTTTAGCATATTTTCATCAACCCTAGCGCTACATTCGGGCGTAAAGTAACTAAATTCAAGGTCGGCAGGAGCCGCCTTTCTGTTACCTATTCTGTGGAGTTATGTGCCAACTTAACTATGATAAATATCCAGTAGGTAATGAATAGGGGAGAAACGGGCAATGGTAGTCAGTACAATAATAAGAAAACTAAAAGACGTTGACAAGTGAATACGAGCGAAATGATCGGACATACTACACCCGGTACCCAGATCTAATCACCGTTTTAATTGTAACGTGACGATTGGACGAAAAAGGTATATTATTGTCCGCCGCGATTTCATTATAATTTTTCCTGTGTATAACATAAGAGATGAGATATTTTTTTAATTATAACTTTTCTTTTTATTTTAGTAAATTACTAAATAATCTTTTTGTGAGACATTTTTAATGAAATATTTAACGATTTATTTTCATTTAGATTTTTTTTTATTTCATTTCTATTTTGGGGTAATGGGAGTCAGTTGACCCCCACGGAATAGAAAAAACCGCAGCAAAGCAAAAAACCTTTAGGCAAGGCCAAGGGACCTATTCTTCCAGATAAACACTCCTCCTGAGAGTCAGATACAAGTTTCTGTAATATATGTGATGTCGATAAAAATGACGATCCAAAGTAGGTCCTTGATTTGTGATGAGTTTAGTTGCAAGAATGAGTTATGGTAACGCGCTGGTACACTTCGTGTGGTTTATGGGCACACGCTAACTGTTTCCGATGGATTCAGCAAAAGGTTATGCGTACGACAAGTGCTGAAGATGTGTTGACTCTCATTGTCTAATATGATGACTACCATTACCCGCATGTCAGGGCAATGGTGATCAAAATCGTTATTTTTATAAAGTGTAATTATAAGTATATTACTATCCAAAAATTTAAAAAACTGCTTTAAATTGATAAATTATTAGTTATAGTAATAAAATATGTTTTTTTAATTAACCCGAAACAAATAACTTCAGATTTATATCGATTTTTGCTTAAGTGACTCCCATTACCCCATTTTCCCCTATTGTTATATAGATTTTATAAGCTCATTAGGTAAAAATGAAATTTCCATAATAAAGACTTGTCAATTAAATATCTACTTAATAAAATTCTTAACAAGGAAGTCTCTTATATAACGTAGGTGAGAACTAAGAAAGGAATTTTGAATATTAACCCTTAGGAGGTTTAAACAGAAGGTTAAATATATGATGATTCCTTACATATTGCCTATGGGAAAACTTCAAGGCAAACAACTACTACTTATTCCTTTTTTTTTATTTGTTTGAATTCAACGGTTAAAAAATCTTAAATGGCTAAGTAATAGCGTTTATGGACACCGCATCGATCAACATGAGTTCGAATCCCTGCAATGAGTCTGAGTTTTCCGTGAAGGAAAACATCGAACCATAGCATAGTTGTAGGCCATATGGCTATTTACCGCTCTCAAGTTGAAAATCTGTCGCCAAGCACCTATAAAGTGGCACTGGACATCTTAGGCCACATCGTCATTTAACATCAGGTGAGAATGTATCCAAATAAAAACCTTTAAAAAAAAAAAAAAAAAAACTTAAAACACAGATTACGAGTATATTGTATCTAATTATTAATAAGATTTCCTTAAGAATCATTTAATTTGGTAAAGAATTGTTTTTTTTTTTTATCGTGGTATATACGCGTAATGCTACTTACGGATCCTGCTGGTGATGCACTGGTGGCGGAGGCACAGGATGAGGCACCGCGGGCGGCAGGCTGCGCATGTCCTGGTCCAGCAGGGGAGGCAACGGGTTCACTGGGCCCACCGCTGGGCCGGGCACAGGGCCGCGACCTCCACCGCGCAAATCCACGTCCATAGACGGACGAGTTGCTGGAAGTAATTTTGTAGGAATCCAGTACTTATTATGCTGGTAATATGTTTTAGAGACACTATGAGAATTATGGTACCAGATTTTTTATTTAAAGGCTTCAAAGTTTATGCAAATACTTCTCTATATATATTTTCTATACTAATATAATAAAGCGGAAGTTTTTTGTTTGTTTGTTTAAACACGCTAATCTTTGAAACTACCAGTCGGATTCGAAAAATTATTTTATATATTATAGCCAGATTCACGAGGAATAGTATAGCCTATCTGGCATTAGGCTACACCTCTCATTTAGCCTTAAATGTTAAGTAAGTCGGAAGACCCTAACTGCTTTATCTTCGTGTGCTGGCGTAATGTTAAATAATACGTAAATACAATGTTCTACAAAAATATTGCTCCTTAGTACGTGGACTTTTTATTAGATAATAAAAAGTCCACGACACCATATGCCTATCTATTATACATAAGCCACAATAAGGTATTTTGTGACAAAATTTATAAATGATTTATGAGCATTATTATTAGGCATGGCATATTAATCCTTACTAACAAAAGTCTTTTCACCATCAAGACAATTTTATGTATATAAACTTTGCCCTCAATAGCATATTATTTGGACGAATAGTTTAAGAGACAATGAAAAATTAAAATAATTCAACACTCGGCTCGGGTCTATGACTATAGGTGTAGTGGCGCGAACGAGCCGTGAAGTTGAGTTTGTGACGCATAATCCTGGCCGCCCGATAGAAATATTGTCTATAGTGAAGTATTATAAATCATCAATCAGCGATTTCTTTTAAATTATACGCGGGTGAAACCGCGGTTCACAGCTGGTGTATTATAAATCTCAACGTCTAACTAGTTAACAATATGATGGCTCTCTTGGTAAAAAAATTATCAAGGAATTTTTGAGGTAACTTATTCACTTAACTTCAAAACAATTAACAGTACTATATCACACAAAATGCTAACAATATTACATAATATAGAGCCAAATAACGTAAGTTTATGAATTAAAATGAGCGCCACATAACAAATCAAGATCTCGCCGAGAACTCCGGTACCAATTTTAAGGATGCTGTAGCCCGTACAGAGAGCATAACGTCTGATTTGCTACTTGGATCTATATATATATATAATGACCAAATAGTAGAAATGTAGTTTAGATAATAATAAATATAGTAAACAAATCAAGATCTCGCCGAGAACTCCGGTACCAATTTTAAGGATGCTGTAGCCCGTACAGAGAGCATAACGTCTGATTTGCTACTTGGATCTATATATATATATAATGACCAAATAGTAGAAATGTAGTTTAGATAATAATAAATATAGTAAACAAATCAAGATCTCGCCGAGAACTCCGGTACCAATTTTAAGGATGCTGTAGCCCGTACAGAGAGCATAACGTCTGATTTGCTACTTGGATCTATATATATATAATGACCAAATAGTAGAAATGTAGTTTAGATAATAATAAATATAGTAAACAAATCAAGATCTCGCCGAGAACTCCGGTACCAATTTTAAGGATGCTGTAGCCCGTACAGAGAGCATAACGTCTGATTTGCTACTTGGATCTATATATATATATAATGACCAAATAGTAGAAATGTAGTTTAGATAATAATAAATATAGTAAACAAATCAAGATCTCGCCGAGAACTCCGGTACCAATTTTAAGGATGCTGTAGCCCGTACAGAGAGCATAACGTCTGATTTGCTACTTGGATCTATATATATATAATGACCAAATAGTAGAAATGTAGTTTAGATAATAATAAATATAGTAATTACATCTTCCTGTAATGGTTACTAACCGTAACTAATGTAACTTATTGTCTCCTTGTTATTGCCATTTAATTCATATTAGTATAACCTGCGGTTAAATTACTCTGCTCCATAGGACTGTTGCGTGAAGTTATATAGCTTAGAACCTAACTCAATAAATAGGCTATTTAATACAAAAAGTACTTTTTTAATCGTATTGATTTTATTTTTTATTCGTAGTTTTGTGTTATTTGACCCCATATCTATCTATACATATAATAAAAATGAAGTGTCTGTTTGTAATGTCTAAATAACACATATTTACTAAATGCATATGAAATTATATACGCTACCTATATAAGAAAAACCAATTTGGACCGATTTTGACGGGACTTCCACTGGCAGATAGCTGATGTTATAAGGAATAACTTAGGCTACTTTTATTTTTGAAAAAATTATTGTATTTAAAGATTTAAAAACTTTTTTAATAGCGGTGCCGCGGGTACAGCTAGTTGTTTAATATAGATTGCATTTCGCATAATATAACTTGGTTATTGCGTACAAGTGACGTGAATTAGAAATGACATGGATCATGAATTCTGAGATTGAAGCAATGATAGCTCAGTGGTAGTGTGTACGACATCGCGTCGATTGGCGTGAGTTCGAATCCCTGCAATGAGCCTGAGCTTTCGGTGAAGGACAACATCGTGAGGAAACCATAGTATGGTGGTAGGGCATTTTCTAATGCCCGGCTGGCTAGCTACCACCCTCAAGTTGAAAATCTGTCGCCAAGCACCAATAGGTGTGTTCGCAGCTGCACTTGAGAACCAGTATTCCACTAGGTTTAGCGTGTTAACATCTTGGGCCGCAACGTCACTTAACATCAGGTGAGATTGTGGCCACTACGCCAAAACATGTCACAAAAACTCCCTAGAAAGTTCTACAACACTATTTTGTTAGAACACTGAAATCATCACAAGATATTCTGTAAAACGAAATATGTACGCAATTGATAATGACAGTAATAATCTTCTGTAGCGAGTATTGGTTGCCAAGTTACGAAAAAGAAGAAGACGAAGAACCAGAAAATTTAAATATACTAACGAGCATACTGACTCGGAGGTGGAACTGGATTAGGGAGCAGTGCTGGTGACGGTTGTGCTGTGAAACAGATAAAAATTGTGATTATAAAGAATCAAAACATTTATACTTATTATAAAATTCAATGTCTCTCTATCTTTCTTTTTCACTCGTTAAATGACAGAGGCGTAGGTATTACCCTCGTACAGCCAAGTGGGGAAAATAATACCAAATTGGATAACTTGGGCTGTCCTATGATTAATGTTGTATTAATTAATTTTGAAAGGTTGAAATGTTATTTATTTATGGTTTATTTATCGTAATAAAATTAATAATTAACGGCACTTGTTTTGCAGCATATAATAAAATTAAAGTGTCTGTAATGTCGAAATAGCAGGTTTTTACTAAATGCATATGAAAGTATACACGCTACCTATAATTAAAAAAAAAACTTTTTTTTTTTCAAATTTTTGGCGGATAGCTCATGTTATAATGAATAACTTGGGCTACTTGTATTTTAGAAAAATAATTAGGGTTCCACACCACGCGAGCGGAGCCACGGACACAGCTAGTAAGTTATATACTGCTTATTTCGCACGTTACTCTTTTTATAACAAAATATGTCCTATAACCTGGCCAGATAGAGATAACATAGCCATGGATTAAAAAAAATGTAATTCGGATAAGTGGTTTTCGCGTGAAAAGAACATAAACAGACAGACAGACAGACGGAGAGACGTTGAGTTTTAATAATATGTATAGAAGAAGAAGATGAAAATGTGTCGAGTTTTCCGACAAGATGTCTTCCGAACCCGTAGTAGTGTTTTGACAGTGCCTTCTTAGGGCCTAAATTGAATATTTTTTTTAATATTAGTGGTCAGTAATTTCGGATGTGGCGTTTTCCATTGCAGGTATACTTACAGATTATGAATTATATAAATGTTAGACATAAATAAAGTCAAGCAATTTTTAACTAAAATCACTACAGAAAAATCGTAAGAAGACTAATTTACTATTTATAAAAATATGCATATAAATATTTAACATTCATTAATCAAAATATACGACTGGCAAACATATTTATACGGAATTGTAAATACTTACATTGTTGTGGTTGTTGATTAGATGGAATGTATGAGCTGGGCGTTGGTTTGTCGCCCGGCTGTAAGACTGGTGGCACAGGATTGGATGGATGAAGCATACTCTGAAAATTATTGTATTTTCATATATATATTAGCTGTGCCCGCGGCTCCGCTCGCGTGGTCTACAGAATACCATCAGTCGAGCGTACTCGTGAATCGTGCAGCTCACGCTCAAAAGACGGAAGACAAAAATACTTATTGTAGGTGATCCTTAAAAGATAGATATATACTATAGCTGACTTTTTAAAGGTCTGTTTAAGATCTACAATTATGTACTATATTAATTTGAAATATCTCGTATAGTTTACTCGGCGTAAGCCATTTAAGCGCCCCAAATGCAGCTTCTTCCGATTTGACTCAGCTTTATCCTCACTGCTTATTTTTTATATTACTTTATCTCGCAACATATATCCTATAACCTGGCCAAATAACATAGCTAAGAACTAAAATAAAAACATATAAAACGCATAAGTGGTTTTCGTGTGAAAATAACATAAACAGATAAACAGACAGACATATTATATATAGAGATATCATTAATGTAAAATCATCACGAAATCATGTACTACGAAACCAAACATTAAAATGGTTCTACATTGTTGTTAAAATTAAAACAACTTACCACAGCAGTAGCTGGATCTACAATTCTCATTATCACTTGAGCCTGTAGCAAGGCATAGGCTAGTTGGGGGTTCTGTAAAAGCATGTTCCTAGCCTCATTTGGATTATTCTGTGAATGAGAAAGAATTATTTATTTATATTTAATAACGGGAGTCTTATACTTATTTTAGACTAGCAACCGCCCAACACTTTTTTCTCATTAATATAAAATAAATAAATATAAAATTAAATAACAATTAAAAAAACCTATACAGCTAAAAGCTCCTTATTCACGGAGGATACGTTCCATAATTATGCCACGAATTCAGAAACCATGAGTCTTGTCATTAAGGTAATTTGACCCCACCGACCCATCAAACAGCTGTTTACTACATATCTGTGACACATTTGAAGTAATCGATTTTTATAAAATAAAAAAGAAAAAAACAGAATTTGCTATTCAAAGATATTTTTTTTAAATTAATGTTTTGTTGTATATTTTCTTAAACTATCACTCTACCCTATAAAAGCAATTCCTACCTGGTAATTAACTGACAAGCTTATATAGTACTTTATATAGCATGCTATATCTTTGAGAATATACCTGTATACACAGTTTCATTTGTTTCATTAACTCGAACATCTGTTCCGGTGGTAACGTAGCAACTGCTTTGCTGATTGCCTCGGGAGCTTTCTCTGGTTCAACTGGATCACCATATGGATTTTCTACCTACAAATAGAAATTTATTGTATGAAGATTAAATTATAATATCTAACATTGTAATAAGGTGTTATGAAAATGGAATACAACTTACATTATATACTAGCACAAAAATCTAAACCAAAACTAATTAATACAACAGAATTAAAAAGAATCTGTTAGTAAATAGATGCCCAAAAGTTGTTCTATAATGCCACAATAATGAATGCCTATGTGTACAATTGATTATAATAAATTAGTAAAAATATTCTTTATTCCACCTCTGCTTGTAACAATTTCCGGAAGTATGATTGACATTGTGACTTCATTGTTGTTATAACCGATATCTACTGTAGTTTAATGGGAGAATATTTTGAGTGAGAAGAAAAAATGCTTTACCTGTCAGATGACATTATTTGATTTTATTAAGATTTCATGTCAATATAACTTCTGAGTTCATTTTCATAATACATAATAATGTAATTTATAATAATTTTTCTTTAAAATTATTATTATCTTTAGTTTTTAACTCCAGTAAAACATATTTTTTATATATTTTGACATCACTCTCACATGGTATGTGTAAAATTTATATATATATATATATATGACGACACATATGATGTAAATGTGATGTCAAACAAAAGTAACGTGTTCACTAGGTATTGCTCAGTCCCACCTATTTCAGATAAGCATTACTGTATATACAATCTAAATGCATTCCTAAGCATCTTTTATTATGTTTATAACAGTCAACATGCAAATAACTATGTCCATATATATGGAACTCTCAAAATTTTGAATTGTTTTGTGTTGCCCTGCAATTCCCATTGAGTGCTATGTACTCGAAATGAGAAAATATTGTTTAAGCCTAAAGCATCTTGTTAATCATAAAACACTTTAGCTATGCGAAATATTAATGTATTTCACTATTAGTAAAGGCACCAGTTACCTGAGGACCTTGCATCAATGCCTGCATTTCCATACGTGACTTTTCAGTACAAGCATTATCCACTCTAAGCGATCGTCCACCAATTTCGTACCCGTTGAGATTTCTCATTGCGCTTAATGCTGTTTCTTGATCCTTGTATTCACAGAATCCATAACCCTTAGGTTTACCAGTTTCCCGGTCGAATACAAGTTTAAACGTCAACACCGGCCCAACTTCACTGAATATATCCTTCAGTTTCTCTTCAGTAGCTTCGTAGGGTATATTACCAACTGAGAATGAATAAACAGGTGTAATTCTTCAATTATATACACATCTATATACCACATCACCTTGAAATCAATGTCATTTTTGTGACACAGCTTTTCTAGCCTAGTGTGCGTAAATGCTTTGTTACACTTTATTTGTGTGCTGTTTAGGGGATACCAAGTAAAAACATTTTACTTTAAAAACAGGAGAAATTAGGCACATAAATTGAATGGTTTTATAATCTATGATGTCAATAAAAAATAAGGAGAGATTGAGAGAGAACAGTAGCGGTGGATAATAGTGGTTTTTTTGGGGAACAGAACGAAACTATCTATGAACACCAATAACAGTTTCTAAAACTATCTATTGTAGTAGCTGGTTTTTCAGTATAACTTTATAGTCACTGTCGGGTTTTGATAGGTTATGTTGACACTATATTTCTATTTTTTGGAGTTATATCGGATACCCCTAGTGTGATTAGTGCTGTGTTTAATGATAGTTGAGATAGTAAATGTCAATATGTTGACTGTCAAGACAATTAAAGTCTTGATGGTGACAGACAGGATGGTCTCAACCGACTACTCATCAAGAAGAATATAACAAGGATATACTCAAAGGTTTTACATTAGGACATAGTGTAATTCATGTGATCACTTTCCGTCTCCATGATCAGGGCGATCAGCTACATCATATACAGTACTACCTATACAGTCCAATAGTTTATTTTACATGATGATTATTTATTATGATAATAAATTTTAAACAACCATTAGAGGGAAATCTAATGCAATTATAATAGCAACACTTACAAAAAATCATATCATTATGAAATAATTATATTTGTAAAAATGAATTTAAGTAACTTATATATATAGAATCACAATACTTACTGATGGAATGTAACTTTCTTATCCTAATTTCTTTTAAGACGTGGTTTTTGCAAAATGTCATTATACAAAACCCCATTTTATAAGATTATTGTGAGAGCAAATATACGTCTATACTTTATGGCACGCTAAATTTACTGAAAGGTAGACATGGGTAACACTGCCGTATGCTATGTAATTGTTCCAACTTAGTTCAATGCACCAGATGTGTTGACTCACTTATTGCAAATGTATTAGTGAATAACACACTTCAGCTCTGCTTTTCAAAATATGATTATGTGAAAAATTTTCATGGTGTTGCAGTTGCACAAATCTTTAACTATAATTAATTTTTCAATATATCCCTTTACATTATCTGATCAAGTATAGAAATATAATTAATAGATAATTGTAATCCTTTATAAATTTTACTGGCAATTTAATTTCATATGTAGCCGCACAGTACCTTCAAGAACTCCAATATTACCTCGATAACACAAACACGCCGTGCCAGTCAGCTGACTCATGAATTTCTCTCACTCACTGAGCTGGTTGAGCAACCGCAGAATCAAAGTGCGCTAAAAGACAGCAGGTGCAGGTAGCGCGCGTTTAGCGACTCACTTGGCGCTACCATTTCGCTACGCCATGGCGTTTATTTAACTTAATGCGCCTGCGCAGTAAGCTGCGCCTGAGTTATTGAGTTGTCGCAAGGTATTTTGCCGAGTTAGCCATGTCTACTGAAAGCGGTTCGGAGTCAAATAGTTACTCTTAAATAGTTTAAAACGTATCGCTTTGACAAGCCGGACTAGCAATCTAGACGTGTAAATAATCAAAGTGTTAATTAGTTTTAAATTTAAAGTATAAAAAACTATAACCCACCAAAGACTGATCGCATAGATTTATCCATAATACTCTGCTCCTCTTTTTCTTTACTTTTATCCATTGTGGAAATATTTTATTAGACTTCTTGAAGAAAACACAAATTTCGTAACCTAAACAGAAACACAAACACAGAACACGATTAATGACAACAAATGACAGCAGTAACAGTTATAGAGGACAGAAAATAAATCAGAGATAAAAATGTACTCTGTGAAATGTGAATCATAGAACAACAGCGACAGAATAGGGATAATCATTGTTATCGCAATATTGATCATTGATGTTTCGTCAACAATATTAAGTTCCCTAAAACATCAGTACATCAAAGTTATGATAAAAACATCGAACATAAATTTTTCCACGTTTTGTGTTGTAATTGGAATGAAACCTGAAGTTTCAAAAAAAAAAAATATCAAGCTACAGGTACCATCAACTTTTTGTAAAAAAAAAACTTTTTTACTGTTTAATTTTGACGGGAATATTATTATTATGTGATTCGGTAATATGATGAAAATAAGTAAAATAGTTCAATTTTTTTAATCAGGCTGTAGAAGTAAAAAATCTCCGTTTTCTCCTCTCCCTGCTCTTCATAACGTCTTCCTTGCCTCAACAGCCTCAATATCGTAGTTGTGGATATTTGAAGTGACCTCAACTTTAGGGATTACATCGGGAGTTTCATCTTCAGTACATCTCGGACATTTGGAATCCTGAACAAGGTGCGACGGTTTTTCATGCCCGGTTAACTGTACCTTCTTTACAAGGCAGAAGTTCGGCCGTGTACGGAATACTGTTCGCACCTCTAGGATGGATCCGCAAAATACAGGACAGGTTACGGAAACGAGCTAACCGCATTATTAATGATGCAGATGCTACCAAATACATCAAGCCGCTTCAACTGCGCAGAAACATTACTTCACTGAACGTGTTCTACCGTCTGTATCATTGTGAGAGTTCTGAAGAGCTGTTCAATCTAATTCCTTCCTCTCCCTTCCACAACAGAACCACACGTGCTGGGCTTCGGAATCACAGTTTTACGGTAACCTCCATCTCAGCACGAACTAAAAAGTTCTCTATGTCTTATCTTTGTCGTACCGTGAAACTGTGGGTTCACCTCCCGGCCAATGTGCTCATTCCTTCTTATGACATCGGGTACTTCAAACGTAATGTGAAGTGATATGCATGCAGACCGGCATGACAGCAGTGACCGCCGATGGATATCGATATCTCGGTGGTCGCCGTTGTGTTTGGATTAGACTTTGCTCATCATCGGGGACAGTACCGTCAATTTGGCGAAACAATTTTGTTATAACAAAACCATCTTTGTAATTCCTTCGATTAATAAGATTTTATTTTTTCGATTAAGAAAATTACACTTAAGCAGCTAATAGAGTATTTTAATAAATACAAGATATTGGATGGTCGGCAGTTTAGTTTTACGAAACCGAAATCCACTATTGACGCTGGTGTAACGTTACTAAGTCATATATTTGGGGCACGGAAAGAGTTGCAGGATACAATCGGTGTATTCTGTGATCTCTCAAAAGCCTTGGACTGCAATGATCACACCACACTGATACTTAATTTAAAACATTATGGTGTTTGTGGACTTTCGACTTTCTAGTCTTTTATTTAACAGACCGCTGTCATCATCGTTAATACTACTCAACAGTTCTTACAAGGACGCCACCATTTAAAGATTAGAAAAATTGTATTTACAAGTTAGGCTCTAAGGAGATGTATCCAGTGGCCTTAACATAATTATTTAAAAAATGTCCATTTTAGAAGTCGGAGGATTTTCTAATTTTCCTATTTGTGTAAACCTATTCCTTCACGATTTCGATTGATCATCTTTAAATATTTCGTGTTGGACTACTGTGAAATACTTTATTTTATCACACAGTTCTTGTCAGCGACTAAAAGAAACAGTCACTTTACACTGGCTTTGAATAGGTATAGATATTGATTTGTGTTTTTAATGTGATGAGATGACAAAACTATGTCAAGTGCGTTTTAGATAAATAATTCAATAATATAATAAATTAAAAAAAACGTAGATAATTACTGTTCAGAGAAATCGGAATGAATCTCGATAACTCGTCGAGAGAAAATTCCGAAACATTGGATTGCGTCGGTACCGTAAGCCCCAGAGAGAAATATCACAGCATGAGAGAAAAGAAGCTATCTACAGCCTCATTAACAACCAGCGAGGGAGCGCGTCCTAAGGTTGTAACAGTCAAACATCCGGAGTCTAACAAACCCAAACCGACTGCCAAGAAAAACAAACCAATACAAGCTGATTTAGATGTCATAAAAGAATTTATGAGGTGTCGCGAAGAAGGTGTTAAAAGACTTGATTTGAGTAAGTCTTCAATTACATCTCTTCCACCTAATGTTAGGGATTTAACTCATTTAGTGGAGTTTTATCTGTATGGAAACAAGTTAGTGGCACTACCACCTGAATTTGGATGCTTGACAAATTTGCAGACTCTTGCGCTTAATGAAAATTCACTAACGAGTCTACCAGATTCACTTGCTAACTTGAGATGCTTGAAAGTGTTAGATTTGCGACACAACAAATTGACTGAGGTTCCAGAAGTAGTGTGCAGGCTAACATCCTTGACAACACTATTCCTCAGGTTCAATAGAATTAAATTTGTTGGTGATGGTATAGCAAACCTCACTAACCTTACAATGTTAAGTTTGAGGGAGAATAAAATAAAAGAACTGTCATCTGGTATTGGTAATTTAGTCAATCTGGTGACATTTGATGTTTCACACAACCATTTAGAGCATTTACCTCATGAAATTGGAAACTGTGTTAATTTATCAACATTAGATCTACAACATAATGAGCTTTTAGATATACCAAGTAGTATTGGAAACCTTCAGGCATTAACGCGCTTAGGTCTGAGATACAATAGGCTCACTGCTATACCATCAACATTAAGCAATTGCAAACATATGGATGAGTTTAATGTTGAAGGGAACTCAATATCACAACTTCCTGATGGTCTCTTAGCAAGTTTGAATGAACTCACAAGCATCACATTGTCACGTAACTCATTTATGAGTTATCCTTCAGGGGGTCCTGCTCAGTTTACAAATGTGTTTTCTATCAATTTGGAACATAATCAAATTGATAAAATTCCATATGGAATATTCTCAAGGGCAAAAAATTTAACCAAATTAATAATGAAAGAAAATTTACTTACATCTTTACCGCTAGATATTGGCACTTGGAGAAATATGGTTGAACTCAACTTGGGTACAAACCAACTGACCAAACTCCCAGATGATATACAGTGTTTACAAAATCTTGAGGTGTTGATACTATCTAATAATCTTTTAAAAAGAATTCCACCTAATATAGGGAGTTTGAGGAAACTGAGAGTTTTAGATTTAGAAGAAAATAAACTCGAAGTTCTGCCAAATGAAATAGGTTTTTTGCATGATCTACAGAAATTGATTGTGCAGTCAAATCAATTGACAACAATGCCTCGATCTATTGGTCACTTGACTAATCTCACATTTTTGAGTGTTGGTGAAAATAACTTGCAATATCTTCCAGAAGAAATAGGAACATTAGAAAACCTAGAGTCTTTGTATTTAAATGATAATCCAAATTTATGCAATTTACCATTTGAATTAGCTTTGTGTGTTAGCTTACAAATAATGAGCATTGAAAATTGCCCTCTGACTGCAATTCCACCAGAAGTTGTTTCTTCTGGTCCCTCGCTGGTGATTCAGTATTTAAAATCTCAGGGTCCATATAGGGCTATGTGATATCAGGAAGATGATTACTTACCTGGCAGTGATGGCACATAAGTTAAAATGCTTTTAACTGTAAGCTTTGTCAGAAATTGTATACTCAAAAAATTGTTGTGAATCAAAAAATATATCCATGTTTGCTAAAACTATTATAAAAATAATTAATTGTATCTTGAATGAAAATTAATTTTTGTAAGACCTCAAATACTATAACATTTTTGACTTGTTTTATAAACAAATTATTATATATTTTATATTATGTTCAAATTTTATAAAAATTATGATAACATGATTTTATGAATGATGTTCTTGGCATCATGTGAATAAAGTTACATATGTGTGGCACTTGATAATTAAGTACTAGGAACTTTATGGTTTATGTGCTAAGGACTACATTATGTAGAAGTTATTATTATTTTGAGAATAAACTATAAAAAGTAAATACAAAAACAAAATTAGTGTTTAGTAAATAAAGTTAAATTGTTTATGTAATGCTGTATTATAATAGAGTCTTTCTAATGAAAGCAGATTAGTAAAAATAGGTTGTGTATACCCAGATTAAGCAAGAATAAACATAACAATATTCAAATTTGTTTAATCTGAGTAAACTTGGAAACACGTTGTGTATTTTCAAAGTTATTTTCATTTCCATATTTTACATAGATTTCATTAGATGGACTCTATCATGTATGTACATGCACAGTTTACAACCATTTTTAAATATGGTAAAATTGTAATTGCATTCAGTAAGAATCAAATGTTTTTTCATAGAATTGATCAAAATCATGTATCACAAGTGATCTTCAATTTTGTATAAGGCTACTTATGTATATCTATGCAATTCCAACTAAGAAATCCAAATTAGAGACAGAATAACAGCTTATCCTTTTTGTTTGACTTTGAACTTGGGAAGTCCTGTTTGTAATTATACTCACTAATATTGCATATAATTCAATAACATTTTAAGTGTTGTCATATCATATTACTTGTAAAAAATATTTTAAATTCATATTTTGATTTGAGAAATGTTTTTATTTTAATAAGAAATCTAAAAATAAAATATGTCGGTTTTTATACTATAAAAATGTTTGAATCTACAAGATCTCAAACAATAGTTCTACAGTATTGAATTTAGTAATTCTGAAAAGTTTATTTTTAATAATTGTGTAACAAGTAACAGCGAGTTGTTATAAATTTAAATCTGGATGTAATAATTGATAGTTATAAACCACTCTCTATAGTATTAAGTAATTGTGTTTAGTATTTTCCTATTATATTGCATTTATTATATGGCTAATGTAGATTTATTTATATAATTTATGTGTAGGTACCGTCGTTCTCAAAATGTTAAGGTCTTTTATCAATTTAAAATTAATACAAACTTTTTACTTCTTACTAAGTATATAACATTTTTTTGTTTTACACACACAGATACATAATATTTTCTAGTCATAATGGTTAGGTATTATAAATGATACACTGTAAGAATTAAATCAATCATTATGACAATTTCGCCGTATAATCTGGTATCTGCAGTTTCTTCTTTATGAAACTCTAAAAGTACTCAGGTTATAGTAATCTTCATTTAAATGTTGATCCGTGTGTTATAATTGTTTCGATGACATATAAACATGTAATGAAATAAATGAATTAAATAAGTACAAACTGTATTTAAAATTCCTAATATATAGGATAAATTAACCTAATACCTTTTTTAAATTAATAAAAACTTTTAAACTAGGACTAGAGGTTGGTAAGCGCTCAGGCATTCAAATGAGAGCAACAACAAAAGACCGCAGTATAATCCGAGCTGTTTCTACCTAGGATAAAATGGGCGCGGTGCACTTTGACATCGCAGGGTCCACAGGACGAGCGGCATTCGACCAGAAGCGGGTAAAGTTAGCCCGAGGCCTATAGCAAACGTTATTAGAAAACCCAAGATTTTTTATCATGACAAAATAAGTTAGCACAGTAAAAAACTAAAGACCCACCTAGGAGGCCCACACATTTAAATATCTTGTAATAAATACTATTGATATATTGCTAATCCGGCCTTATATTCAGCTCTTTTATCAGGGATAGGGGCCATGGTAATTCTTGTACAAGGGTGCTACATAAGTTACCTCTTTGACGGTGTAATAATCTGAACTAGAAACCGTAGCCAATATACGGTTTTGTGGAAAAAATTTGAAGTCTGTGCCAAAATTTGCCGTTTGCGTAGCTTCGTTCGTGTTAAAGTCTCATTTCTGTAAAGTTTAGATCATTCTAAATTTAGCGTAACAACATGCATGCGCTACATTCTTTAACCATTATTAAATACTTCTCGCTGTTGGTCAATTAGAAACAATGACGTGGATTCAAATTCAAATGCCGGCCTGTACATACCTACCTATTGCAAAGTTTTATACAAGCATAATATACCTATTTAGTTTTCAAAACTATTACCTACAAATGTAATTGCAATCATTACGATGATAAGTTTCACCAAGGTAGGTAGGTACCTAATGTAAAGAAATCTAAAATTCATTAGTTTCTATTACCACCTGATGAAGGTAGGTTATATGTATAATGCCCTGTGAAGCTGTAAAAATAGCCTGGTAACCGTATAGTCAGATAAAAAAAGATATAGGTATGTGTTAGGCACAGAGTTATTACGCTTTTTCTATGGTGTTAGGTATATACAACAACAACCCGTATTCCACAGCTACCTACGTGTGATTTAAATACATTCGTTAATTCCTTGTTTTATATTTTCTTAAATTACATAGCAATAATGTATAATTTAGAAGTACCTACTTAAACGTTTAATTTTTATGTATATCCAATTACCGGCCACAGTTAGAGATTGTACTTAATACATTGTACGGTACTTAATAAATGCATTTTCTTAATTGCCAAGTAGACATTTTATATAAAGGAATATAGATCCGATATCTGCTGCTTCGGCCTCGGCTTCTAGGAATCACATACATTTATTCACTTGAAGTTAATAACAATATTGACCGATGAGGAAAAAAAAAGTGAGGAAACTTGATCGTTTTCATAGTTCCACCGTGTAGCTAAAACTGTCCTCGGGAAGAGGTTTTTACACAGCAGTGGGAATTTATAAGTTTTTGTATTAATTTGTAGGTTAGCGTTTGAGAACATTATCACCTGATGGTAAATGACGATATGGCCGAAGTTGGCAACATACTGACCCTAGAAACTGGGCTGAATCTCAAATGCAGGCACCGGAACACACCAATTTTTTTTTATCGCTATAGGTTTGGCGTAATGGCCACAATCTCACCTGATGTTAAGTAACGATGATAACACGCTAAACCTAGTGGAAGACTGGCTCTCAAGTGCAGCTGCCGGAACACACCTATTGGTGCTGGGCGACAGATTTTCAACTTGAGGGTGGTTGCTAGCTAGGCGGGCATTAGAAAAAACCCTACCACCATACTATGGTTTCCTCACGATGTTTTCCTTCACCGAAAGCTCAAGCTCATTGCAGGGATTCGAACTCACGTCAATCGACGCGAAGTCGTACACGCTACCACTGAGCCACCATTGCTTAAATAAGGCCTTACCGATAGATTTTCAGCTTGCGGACACCAGGTTATACTTTTTGGGTTACTAGGATAGTCTAAACACCATGCATGTGGTGAAAAGTCCGTCGTAGTGACTCGCTTTTGCGAGTCGTGATCAACCTGCGCATATCCAGTTAACGAGTGACTTTCGACTTGGAATGGGTGCTGGCTATCATCAGATAAAGGGGCGTTACTTTGCTGTGCTACTATTGAAAAATCTACCACCATAGTATGGTTTTACCACGATGTTTTTCTTCACTGAAAACCCACTTCTTGTAAAACCCAGAGCGCTCAACGCGGTGTCCAAGCACTCTACCACAGGACCATTATCGCTTCAAACTGCGCTTCATGAGCAGCCGTAGTTATAATCATTCTTTTAATTCTTTAGGGAAATATAATCAGTTTGGTAATAAGAAAACAATATAAATTTCAATAATTTATGGAGTGCAGTATTACACGATTCATTCTTAATTGCGCAATTAGCCCTTATATAAATAGCTATATACATAAATTACTTTCAAAGCTTTACATATAAATCAAAGCAGTCTATAATATTGAAATAATAATGTAATAATAGGTACGGTATAATTTTACTACAAATAATTATTTAAAAGTTTTGTAACATTTCCAGATATTATACAGTCTTTAGTAAAGCTGGAGACGTTATGTCAACTATTTTATCATACACATAAGACGAATGTCATTGTAACATCTTTTACTATATGCAAATATCGTAAACGGGGTGGATATTATTATGAAATGCGTAAAGTAAAAAAAGTAATGTGATATAAAATCTGATAGCAATGATCTATAAGCTGTCTTATAGTGTTAGTCATAACTGTCAGTAATTCTCCACAGGAATTAACGGGTATATTTTTGGAGTTTACTCCTTAAGAATAGATTTTCATATATTAGTCCGCGGTACGTAAATTACATGGGGAGCAAAATGAAGTGTTAACAAAAGGTGATGTTGCCCCTTCGCGTAACGTATTCGCATAACTTATAATGCGTGTATGCGCATATCATTACATATTATAAAACTAAGTCCCACGCCGTTTCTGAACGCGATAAACTCAAAAACTATCGAAAGGGTTTTCATCGATAGACGGAGTGATTCTTGAGGAAGGTTTAGGTGTATAATTCATTATGGTTTTGTGTAAATTGGCTGAAATAATTGAAATTGTCGAAAAAAATCATGCCGACTGGGAGATTTACCTGCGTGCGGCGCATACACCAATAGAGTTATACCTATTATGTATTACTTTACTACCCGTGCTAAGCCGGGGCGGGGAGCTAGTTTATAATGAATCTATACTCAACTTATTTGCATACGGAAGTAATAATATATGTAATATATTAATAAATAGCTGGCCCTGCGGTTTCAGCCGCGTATAATTTAAAATAAAATCGTTGAGATTTATAGTACTTCAGTATAGACAATATTTTTATCGGGCGGCCAGGGTTATGCATCATACTATATTCATAGGTCCGAGCCGAGTGTTGAATTATTTAAATTTTACATTATCTCCTATTAAACTATTCGTCCAAATAACATGCTATAAAGTAGAAAGTGTACATATTTACATCAAAATTTATCTTGATGGTGAAATAACTTTCGTTCGTAAGGATTAATATGCCATGCCTAATAATATTGCTCATAAATTACTTTTCAATAAAACTTTGTCACAAAATACCTTATTGTGGCCTATGTATAAGAGATAGGCATATGGTATCGCGGACTTTTTTTAGATGTACTAAGAAGCAATATTTTTGTAGAACATTGTATTTACGTATCACTAACCATTACGCCAGCGCATGCGGATAAAGCAGTTAGTTAGTGTGCTATGTCTTCCGAATTACTTAAAACAAAAAACAATATTTAAGGCTAGCTGAGAGGTATACAGCCTAATGTTAGATAGCCTATACTATGCCTTGTGAATCTGGCTATCATATACAAAAAGAGTTTTTCAAATCCGACTGGTAGTTTAAGAGATTAGCGTGTTGAAACAAACAAATAAAAACTCTTAACTTAACTTTGCCTACTGTATACATTCCAAGACGATCGTTCTTCAAGAGTAAACTCCAGTCGCGCGTCGGGAGCTAACACGCACCTTGAGACAGTATTTATTTATTGATAAGTTGGTTCCTCCCATGAGTGCCTTTTTTACAGGCACAAGAGCGATTGAAAATGTTTTATATATATATTTTAAAATGCCTATAAAGCCGCTTTTTTTACATTTGACGCATGGCCACGTGGGTATAATTGCACAGATGACACAGTTTCTAAAGTGTATTCGATAAACATACCGTGAGATATTTAATCGATCAAAGAGTTTTTTGCAAAAATGTATCATAAAACTTTTATTTTACGTTACTTTGCTACTTTAATCTCAGATTTACAGCTGTTACTTCCATCTGCGATAAAAAGCTTTCTTGGTATTTGTTAACCAGTTAATATGTCCTCGAAAAAGTTAAACGTGGAACTAAGAAGTAAGAGAATGCGAAATGTTGGTAATTGAAACAATTTCATTCCGAAAAACATCCTTCATCCTTATGTGGTGGTCATACCACTAATTTGCAGTTATTCGCTTCGTCGTTCATTATGTCGTCGTCTGCCTTCCCGCCTATCATTAACTTGGGAGTCTTCAGCAATTAATGAATAGGCACCTGATAAATAAGGGCTATTCGACCTCATTTTCAATTACCAACAGGTGAGAGCGAGTTCATAGACTTATACACCATAAAACATTTAAAGCAGAAATAACAGTGAGAAATGAGAGCTAATAGACTCGCTCGTGCTGAGACCTGAAGAAAAAGAAATATGCTGCAGCTGAAACGGCTAACGACTACACTCGATTACATGTGTTTCGTAACTCACAAGGCACCCACAGTGAATTAAAAAATACTAATAAGCTTCTTATTATTATCTACGACACCGTGTGTACATGACACAATTTGGGCAATGTCCGTAGGTATGTATGTACATTCTCTATAGTAGGTAGAGTTACAAATGAAGAAACTGATATTTAAATGATGCCAAGTCCACAAAATTGAAATTTAAGGATGGTTAGTATCCAGTCCGAGTTATTCAACGAAATACAAACATACCCAAAGTGAATACATACACAACAAATTATATATACATTATCCAATTAAACTGTATTTTGTTAATTTGGATAAATCGCGATAAAACATGTAAAATGAAAGGATTATGAATTACTAAAGCTAAGAGACACATAAGGTTAATAGGACAAGGAAGAGAAGAAGGTAAAACTTCATAAAGTAAGTATCTGTTATTACAACAATTGAAAAATATATGATCAGAGGAACCATCTTCAAAGCCAAATTCACAAAGAGAATGGTTTCTAATTAATAATTTAGCGAAATGTACAAGAGTGCACGCATGACCCAAACGGAGTCGACAAACGATAGAGGAAACCTTATAATCGAAAAATGGGAGTTAAAAATCATGGTTTTCGGGGGGCATTACTTCGCAAAAAACCATTTGGCTTCATACTTTCTAGAGAAATTCCCGTCTCTTTGCCATGCTTATAACAATCTAGTTTTCGTATCAGAAACAAATAACAGCTGTTAATCTGTTCCAGGCAGAAGTAGCAAAGTAACAAACTATTGATATACCGTGAGAACAAGTTTTTACATATAAGCCTTTTAAGACTGTACATTGAATAAGTTTTAAAACTTTGAAAGTTTATAGGAAAGTCAATATGATATGTGTGAGCCCATCGCAAACAATATAAACAAGCCATGAGCTTGACAGGGAAGTTAAAAATGAACACAAATTGAAATAATGTGCTTAATTTCGTTGCAGAATTACAGTTTAAATGCACTATTCTTATCCTAAAATTTCATAATACAAAAATATTTTGCCCTAATGAATAACTATAAACACACTACATTTATTCACATGCTAATGAAATTATAATGAAAATCAGTACTATTAGTAATTGAACGAAACTTAAGACATACGCTTAAACATTTTCCATAACGTAAAGCTTACAACAGTCATTTGAGCTGCCATTTAGAGCACTATTTGGTGTAGTATCAACAATCAATTATTGCTTTTTAAAATTGCCAGCCTAACATTATATATTTTCAGCATGAATTGATATTATTATAGCAAAGAAAAATACATAATTTCTACTAATCCCGAAAATAAACTAATATGCAATGCTCATTTGCAAAATATAAAGAGTAAACTTGAGTATGTCGTTTTGTTTCATACTAGCGTCTACTTCAGTCCTTAGTCATAAATTGCATAAATCCTATTTAAAAACTTCGCATATTGAGGTCCAGTTGCATATATAAAAATAACATTATAGTCATTTTTCATAACAGTAACAATTTGTTTCTTACCTCCAGACATTTTTATTTTTACAAAATACAAAACTATAAAATAATAATGACACTTACACCTACTCGAAATCTTTGGCATTTTCATTTGCTTATTTTAAGCAGAGAAATATAACTTAAATTATTTGTATGTTACTCCAGATTATTATTATGCGGAAATGAAGAATATATGGCACATTTAGAATGTTATTACTGAAATTTTTAATTTGTGAAAATGTTGATTTAGAAAGTGCATATTCCATAGTATAATATAACATGTAGGTATAGAAACACATTATTACTGCTGTTAAGAGATTCCTGTTTGAATAATTGTTATTATTGTCATGGTTTTCATCAGATTACATAATTAAACATTTTCTCTGGTGTCTCTTCTGTGGTTCTGGTCTTAGTACTGCACGGACAGCTTCATCAAACACCTGGCAGGTGATAATATAATAAAAATCATTATTCACTATTGCTACTGATGTTTTCATTGCTTAGTTTTGGTAAGGACGCATGTATATTGTGATAAACCAGTCACAGTGACTCTCTTTTGGTTCAGGATCAGCCAGGGTGTATTCAGTTGCTAAGAGGCTTACAGGCCGGAATGACAGCGACAACCTTCGATGGATTACCGATCTATAGGTGATCGCCGTTTTTTTTTTAATTATTTTATTGTGTTTATTGATAGGTACAATGTCATCACTTAGCCATGCTACAATAAATCGGGTTCTTTATATTTAAAACCCGCAAGTATTTTCTTATGCAAATATTCCATGGAATTTTAAGAATTTTATTTATAATATCATTTATGCATTAGGGGTAGTACCTGTTTAAGACCACGCTGAGTCAATGCAGAGCATTCCATATACTTCACAGCCCTAATTTTATTAGCAAGTTTTTGCCCTTGTTCTCTCTTTAGTGGAGACATTCCTTGTTCAGAGAGCAAACTGAGGGTTTCACGATCATCTCTCAAGTCAATTTTTGTACCTGTTAATGAATTATAATTATTGTGTAGGGCATATTTATCACATTTTTGATATATGAGACAATATATAAACATGATGTTATTAAATTATTTTATACATAAATATTTAACCATTTTTCAAATAACAACATTATAATTATATTTGTCATTGCTCATCTCCAGAAAAGAAAACTATATATTAAATTATATTCTATCCCTTATATAATCCCTCCTATTCTTGTAGGATAAAAAGGGGATAAAACTTTGAACAACGACAATATTAGTTTAATATTAAAAATATCTTTTTACCCCTTATCCCTCCTATGTAAGGTCAGCAAGTCATGTTTTCCTCTTTCTCTCTACTCTATCCATCTCAGTATTTACACCATTTATACACATATCATTCCTCACACAATACATCCATCTTATTAAGTTTTCCTCAATTCAAAATATCAAAAATAATTAAGACATTAAAGACATAAAAATGGGTATTAAGTCAACTACATAAGGCTACAAATAACAAATCCCATTTCAGCATTTTTTATTAAAATATTATTTGCTGTTTAATTTATTATGAATAATGAATTTATCTCTAGTGTTTATTGTTTTCCATGCTACCAAAACAATTTTGATGGTATTTGGCAATAATGTAACTTCATGTACGCAATGTAAGTTCAGAAAGAAACAAGGAACTTTTTATAAGTATATAAAAAAAATGCAGTATAATACTTAGGAATCTGTTAGACTAGGCTATAATTCAGAACTTTCTATAAAATGTAGTTATATGTAATCATGTATAGTAAGTAATATCTAATGTATTTGTTTTTAGTTTTTCACTTAATCCGTCCATACATCCAAAAGACAACCACAGCTAAACATAGACCTCCCCAAAGATCGCCGCAACAACTGGTCCTGTGCTGTTCGCATCAAGCGGATTCCCACAATCCTCATTAGGTTAATGACTTTTCGTCTAATACACTTATAAATATTAAGAAGTTTATTATTTTAATTTAACTCACCAACTAATATGATTGGAGCATCAGGACAATGATGCTTTATTTCAGGATACCACTTAGAAGTAACATTTTCATATGAAGAAGGACTGCAAAAAAGAAGTAAATAATCTAGCATTAAATTATTTATTAATATGAACATAACTTGATTACCCTCAGTCAGAAGTTCATTAGATTTCAACTTAGATTAAGTATTTGTTATTATTATTAGAACTCTAATTTACATTTTGAAAAACACATTACTATTAGAGGTTAAAGTATGGCATTGCCGATTTTTAATATCAACTAGAATGAATACCGATCCATATCTTTCATTCTAGGTTAAATTGCATTGTCATATTAATATAGCTATGACACTACTTTTTAAAAATTAGTCATTCATTTGTTTTCCCACTTTTCGATTTTTCTTTATTATAGCCGTTTCTGTGAACATTTAAAAATCGAAATATGTATTATCTTCAAGCACAGACAGCAACAATATCAACGACGTGTATGAAATACGTACCGCAAGCGAGTGCATGATATGTTTTTGGTTTAATCTCCATTCGTTTTGGAAATTTTGATTTCAACAATGAGTTCTGTGGCCAGCAGATTTATCTCAAACCACATTGGAATTAGCAGCAGCCATCAACAAGTGATAAAACGATACTGCTTCGTTTAAGCCAAATTGGAAAGATGAAAAACTAAGAAATAGGTACCGCATGAACTCATTGAACAACAACAACAAAATTGTGTCGAAGCTTGCTTAACTTGTTGGATATGCACAAAAAAGAGAGGTGATGTGTATTGTCATGTACACCACTATGCATAATAATCTGTCATGGTGGTAAAGGATAAGTTCATCCTTGTCTCTCATTTCTAGAATTTTCTTTGCTTATACAATCGAATTCAAATCGAAGAGCATTATTAGTGAAGTATCTTCCAGAAATGACAGATTTCTGAAATTCTTTTTAGTGAGTTTTTTCTAGTGAGAGCAAAAGTTGAGAAAACACTTAATTCAATAGATTAATTAATCTTTACACGTTTTGAGTTAAAGAAATTTTGTGTTGCCGGTTATTTGGCTATTTTTAATCCAAAATTTGTAATTACTAATTTCTATGTCGCATGTTGCAAATCACACTGACAGAGGCTTCAGTGAACTTCCATTAAAATGGCTGAAGTACATGGACAATAATTGCAAACTCATGAAAGATATACTTTCATTTAAAATAATTCTAAATAAAACAGCAATTTCATACATTAACCCCTAATCTTAAATTCTAATTGAATTCTAACTAGCATGAATTGTTTTTACCAATATATTAAAAACAATGCTTACTTCCATTAAATAAATCATTATAGTTTGAAAGTAAGGTAAAAACATTTTTTAATTGGAATTACTAATAAATGAATATAGAATAAACATCCACAATTTAACAGTTAAAATGCTAGGCTTAATAACTTGACAATTAGAGAGCAAGAAAAATTATATAGAATAATTATAATTAATTAAAAATGAAGATTAGTGTATTTTTAATATTTTAGCTATACTATTCACTTGCACTAAAGTAGGACTAATTTTTATATATAATGTTATTGATATCTATAACAATAAAGATGTACCTTGTCACACTGAAACATATAAGAAAAACATCGGTTTGGGGATAACTTAGTGGTCTAAGTCTGTCATAGTCCTCTTGTCCAGCCGTATCCCAGAGTCCCAGAGACACAGCTACTCCATCTACCACCATGGGAGCAGAATAATTGTCAAAACTGCAATTAATACATTATTAAAATTAGGCTCTATGAGTGAAATTCTCTTGTCTATACATTACGTACTCTGTGTTATACGTTCAGAATAGCTTGATCTGACATTTGTATTGTCAAATTTACTAATTTAAATACGATTTTTAAAATTTAATTATTAAAATAAACTTGTGATTATCTCAAAAACTATAAATTTCCGGAGTGTAAAATTTTATAATAAGCCTAATTATAAAGTGATCTAACTGTAAAAAAGGAGTGTGAGTGTGATTTCGACGGTAGCGATTCTAAAGCTGAGCCTAATTCAAGTCGATCTTGAAATAAAAAAGGAAAAGTACAATTATGTAGTTATCGAATTATTTTCATAGCTTATGCTTATAACAACTTACACTGTAGGTACATATTCGCCAGGAAAACTGTCCGTGGTATATGATATTAACATGCAAGTCTTTCCTACAGTTCCATCGCCAACAACAACACACTTGATTGGTCTTCCAGAAGACATCTAAAGTAAAAATAATATATAAATACAACATTATGACTCATGGTAAAACCAGACGTATGGTAAAACAAACTTTATAATATCACCTTTTTTATAGCTGTAAGTTTATTTATCAATTAATACACTGTGCCACTACACTATTTTAATTAATGTATCTCTCAAACAATGTAAACAAGAATGAAATATTATCTTTTACAGTAAAATTTATATGATCCAGACCAAAATGCATTGAAAGATTGTTGAAAGATGGATGGATGTTTTTTTTAGAAATCACAGATTACAAATATTAAAGAGGCGCGTTCAATTCGAATGCGTTCATTTGCTCTAAAAAATACATAATCTATTTTACTTATTCGGAAAATAGCTGTTCGTATCATTGCAATAAACTATGAGAACTATGATTTAATTTTATAAGTTTCTTAAGGTTGTGATGATGTAAAGTGAGATCTTAAAATGTTTACATGTCCTATACTTCAAAGTAGCGACTATTCGGTGAGAGCAAGTAGGTAATACTTTATATTTTTCTTAAGAATCTGATGATCACGATCTATAACTATTATAGTAGTGTTGGTCAAGAGTTGGCGACAAATAAAAATTTAAAATAGTGTAACACCACAAACAGACTACTCTCAACTGATTCTTGATTTTGACGCTAGTATCGTTTGTCAATATGATATATTATTTAATCAATTATTTATATACATTGGTACATAATCTTAAAAAAGAAAACGTGGATAAAATGTTCAAATTTAGCATTAAACTAAATATTTTACAACTGCAATAAGATTAGAGCAATTTAAATGCTTTAGAACAGGCTGCACAAAATTAATCTGATCAGAAAAATATTATTTTCCATACAAACTTTATCATCACACCCTTTTCACGCTCTTAGACAATATCATTGTCAACAATAATTTTATTATTATTTATTTTATCCAGTAAACACAGTCGAAGAAAACTGAGTACACAGCGAGTTTTTGAGTAATTAAGTGAAAAACTGTCATTAATTTTTATATCTATTTGGGTACATACGAGTATAATTACGAGTATAATTAATTGTAAATAATTGTATAGTTTATATCAAATATAAAAACGAATCTTGATGTTCTAGGCTGCAATATCGATTCACTAGATTGCTTCAGTGCTATGTATCAATTTAAATAACATTTTTTTATCCCAACCAATCGATAAGAGATCGCCATCCCGCACATCTCGAATGGCGAATAAGTATTAAAGAATATATTAAATTCTGGAAAATAATAGAGATGTTTTATTAGGCTAATATTTAGATTTCCTAATATGGAATACATTAGTTACCTCATGTTAGGTTACCGTACCTATTACCAGATATTGTACAAATAATAGTCACCGACTCAATATTCGCTACCTACTCGAATCTAATACTGATATTAAACATACCTGTTGTCTATTTATAGAATATGAGAATGCTCGGTTTTTAACCGTAAACTATTATATTATCTAAATGAAACGGTGATTACATTTTCCGTCGTATTAAAAAGTTACCTACGAACTGTCAAACTCATAAACTTTGGTACCTAAACATATTATGTTAAAAAAAATTGTGTGTCAACTCCAACGCGTGACTGAAGTTTACTCCTCATAAATGCATGTCTTATGATATAGAATGAATTAAAAAAAACATAAGCTACATATCCTAACCGGTAAATGTGGATACGTAGATGTGATTTATTGCTTTCATCACTAGATTTTTATATTTCTTTCATAACTAACTTATATGTATATGTATACCTACAATATTAATAATAACAACATTTATAATCACCTCTTCCCCAACGGTCACCAGCATCCCACGGTCACCACCATCCCGACGGCACACGCCTTTTTATATAATTGTATACGATGTTGCGTGATGTTGCAATTTTAATTTCAGTCCTCATATTTTATCATACCGTGTGCCTTATATCGTTCCTTAAGGCGTAAACTCCATAGATATCACATATAAGTCATGTAGAAGCTAAGATTATTTATTGTTCTGTAAAAAAATATAAATGTTACATATTTCCATTAAAAACATGAATTGTTTGACATATTACTTAATTATAAACACAAAAGAATAAATATTATTTACATTTTAAATTAACAAAAATATATAGGTATGTTAACATGAATATAATATCAGCGAGTTACAAAGAACTGAAGGAACCACTACGAACGAATACGAAATACGAATACTTAATATAAAATTATCAACTAATCTATTAATATAACTAATATCCGTATTAGCTAATACAATGATATTCCATAATCGTGAATTCAGTGCCTAATATAGCAATTTTGTTTTCATTACTTTTTTTCAACCTATGCAGTTTTTATACGAAACCCGAAGTGTATAACTATCGCGTATACGACAAATAAGCCGTTAGCGCTCAGTTCTATTTGAAATTCCGAATCATATAGTCATTTCGCTCACCCGTCCGAGTCCCCCAGTCACATAGACAGGGTAAAATATATGCAAGCGGTGACGCGCCGCGCGGATCATGAATGTAATATGTGGTAAAATATTATTCCATATTCGTATCATGGATCGTTTCATAATACCTGTACCTATTACGAATATGTTAGTTACACCTCTAGTAAATAAACTCTGTGGTAAATAAGTATTCTGAATTATCTCAAATCTGGGACCTATTATAGTTGATTTTAATTTCTGTTTCTAAAGTTTATTTTCATTTTATTTTAATTTCATTTATTTTCATTTTTGTCCATTTACTTTATCATAATTCTTGTTGGTGGCACTGAACGGTAAGGGTATAATATCTAAATACACCCTAACGTTTCCTTATCTCTTAGCTCTTGATAACTGATTTTAACTCTTTGTGACTTAGATGAGTGAGTCATGTGTAGAGACATCTGAGGCACCGGCCTGGTTATCGAAGCTCGAAAGTCAACGCGAAAAGTTAAGTAAGGCTCGCCTTGGTCATGATAGCGGTGCCGGCGCCCCATGCAATTCCTGCGGTGTGTATTTTTTTATATTAAATTTCTATAATAATCCGCTAGATAAAGGTACCGTAAATACCGACAGCTTTCGTTCGTACGAAACCCATTGAAATACTATACAAGACTAAAAATTTTTTGTACTGCAACATCAGTTACTAACCTCTGATTCCAAAACTTTCCGACGCCCTTAATTAGTACTGTTTGTTTGTAATTACTAAACACTTTTGTGAAGTATTTTTTAAACCTGAAATCCTACTGAGTTACTATAAAGTTGAAAGTTTAATAACGTTGCAGGCCTTTTGCGGGTGTTTTACCGCAAAAACTTGGAACTTGGGTTAAATGTTTGCTACCCGATCATGCTAAAATTACTTAGTAGCTTTACAATTTCATAATTAAAAAATCTTTTTCCATTTTTTTTACATTGTTCCATCAAAACAAAAAAATCTTGAATATAAAATAGTATATGAGGAAGTCTGTCAAAATTTGGTGATAGCATGTTTTTAAAAATACGGAAATATATTTTATATATAATTCTTTTTTTAAAATCTGCTATTAATAAGAGAATAACAATAAATATTTTTTACGCCTTTTACTCATAAGTATCTGGGAAAAAATCACCATGTGATAATTATTAATTTTACTATTGTAAAAAAAAACAAAAAACAGATTTTTTATAAATCTCGATAACTGCTTGAGATTGAAATCTGAAATTTTGACTATTTTTTTTATTTGACATCTAAATGATTGCCTAAGTGCTGATAGAAAAGGCAGTGGGCAGGCAGTTATTGTGGGGGCAGATTCTGCTAGCTTATCCGGTTATGTCCTTTTTACTTGATGTGTTTGGCAGAAAAAAAAAACATGTACATATACAATTCCATTTAGAGATATGTAAATATGCATGTCAAAAAAAACACCATTCATGTAGGAACTGCCAATTTCATAATTATTTACCTTAATAATTAGATGTATAATTTTGTATAACAAAAATGTATAATTTTGTATAACAAAAATATTACATAAAATTTAATACATGAATCAGTTTCTCCTACTAATGTACAATTCTTAGTATTAGCACAGTATGATAATGAAGGTCAGATGAATCAACTATGATTACTTGTTTTATTATCAGGTCCAACATGCCCTGGCTTGGATTTGCATTTTTGGCGTAAGGTTTGCAGAGCTTGCCATTGCAGTAAAGATGTTCACGATGTTCAAGATGATGATTTATCTGGATGGGCTCAGTTTGAATTGTTAGGTACTGCCAGGCCCAAAAAAGGATCATGTAAGTATTATTTTGTTGATGTAATGAATAGAATCACTATAATTTAACTCTTTTCTGACTTCAAATAAGTGAAACAGTGATGTGATCTTATAAATACGGCTATATGTGATTGACCCTTATATGTAATATCCAATGGCTGGGTAATGAAAAAGTGATTTATGGACAATATATTTGTTTTTACTTTGCAGTACCACTTATTAAAATTCGCGGAGTGGCTGATAAGCCTGTAAAACTCGATTGGGTGCCTCCAAATGCGTCAACAGAGTTGGTAAGTTATGTGTGTAATAATGCACAATTTATTTATACTTCAGTTTTATCTTATCAGTGTGAAATCCCTTAATATTACACTGGTTTATAACAAAACGTGTTTTTGATATTTAATTATGTTAATATATAACTAATCTATATAAATATAAAAGCAAAATATCACTCATCACAAGATCTCCGAAATGAAACTTTCGATTAACTTGAAATTTAGCATATTTACTCCTTTCGCGATGTATACATTCACTAAGATTTTTGTAAATTCAATCTCTAAGGGTGTGAAATGGGGGTTGAAATATTGAAATTTTGTACCTACAAACTATGTAAACTTATGTATCAGAATTTATCAAAATTCATCAGTTAAGGGGAGTAAAGGGGTTGAAAGTTTGTTTGATAAAAATATTTTTTGTTTAACTATTGCCTTATAAATATGCACACATAATATGTCTATTGATCTGAAATTTAAACCGCTTACTCTTAAATTTATAATATTCATCACTTAAGGGTGTAAAATAAGGGTCAAACATTGTATGGTGAAAATAAAAATGTTTATAGATTTGATGACAATTATTAACTACACATGAACTTTTTTTTTTTTTTTTTTTTTTTTTTTTTTTTTTTTTTTTTTTTTTTTTTTTTTTTTTTTTTTTGTTGAACTGACTATACTGTTAGCCTTACGGGCCCTGGAGCCTTTACGGCTTTTACAGCTTTACCGGGCTTGGGGGCGAGCGCTTAGGGCACTCAGCCACGAAAGCTAAGCAACAACATCCGAGGGTGCCAAAGTGGCCGAACCTCGGCTCGGACTGTTGCGCGTATGCAATTAAGTCGCGATCTGACTAAAACTACACATGAACCACACATAACTTATAAGGGATGAAATTTTTGTTGTATGATTGTAGTCTAAGAAAGCTTGATGTTCTTGAATATTTTTTTAAATCTCTGTTTATTATTATTATTTTATTTTTTGAATCAATATGGTAACTGTTATTATGTTAACCTTTGCCAAGGTAAGCGTTGCCATGGTAACCGTTGCCATTGTACAAATAATAGAGTAAAGTCAATTAATTCTGTGTAGTAAAATGAAATTTTATGTGTTGCTAGATTAAAAAATAGTGATTTTCGCCAATCCAAATTAATCGTAAAACTACGACACAAATTATTCAAATAATTGGTTATAACAATCTTCAATATTACTTTTAGAAATTGTAAAATAAATAATTTCTAAAAATTATAATTTCTTCAATTCTCAACCGATTTTGACCAAATTTTGTAGACGGGAAGCATGTGTCATTCCATAATTGACTGGCTCTAAGAAACGTCAATAATAAACTCTTATGCATAGTAAAAAAAAACGATTTTGATGAATTTTGTACACAGGAAGTATATTCCATTTCTCAATTGATAGACTATATGAATTGTCAATAATATGAGTAAAAATAAAATTACAGGATGAAAATAACTAATGTGTAATAAACTTGTTTGGAGCCGCGTGCGCACCACTAGTACTGTAATAATGTAAATAATACTAAATATTGTGCATGGTGCTAGGGCACTACTTAATGCTCATCTGGCTAGCTACTATCCTCAAGTTGAAATCCATTGTGTGCTGCGATAGCTGCACTTGAGAGTCGTTCCCCCTCTAATATAAACATGTTTTTTTTAATATTGATGATTTGTGGTTGTGGATACCCATCTACCTGTTTTCTACTATGGAATATCAGGATTTCAAAATTGTCACTAACTGTATGTTATCATTATTCCAGCAATTCACATATTGCTTTGATTTTGATTTGCTTCTTAAATTATTATAATTATCAATAGCTAAGAAGTGAAATTTACTGTATGCTTGCAGTCTTTCTCAAATTATAAGTTTTGATTTTTCAAAATAAAAAACAGTTTAGTCCTTGACTTTCCATGATATTGAAGGAGGCAAGCATATTGCGTGAAAAACAAATAACTTGGATCTCATTCAGTAACATAGCATGGTTATTTCTACAGACATATGTAGTAGTAAAGAGGACATGCTAAAAAGTTCTCTGTGTAATAAATTTAATTACAGGTATCTGAATATATGTCATGTCTTGGACCATTGGCACCAGTATCGGGTTCCGAAGCCGCACGGCGACGTCGGGCTCAGTTACGTACACAATTGCCGCCACATGACGTTGCTACCGCTGCTAGACACCATGCTTCAGATCAGGAGAAAAGTGAACATACGGTACGTACTTGTCAAATGAATATATGTTGAACCTATGTTTTGTTTGAACATAATATATGTGTAAGCTTCTGGCAGAACAGTCAATTAGTACAAATAATTATGTAGCTAATAATACAGTATTTGGTATTGTAAAGTCCTGTAATAATCTTGTCCCCTAACTCCATTCTCCTCCGACACTGAATAACTACAACTAAACCTTCACCTTTTGAAGTCAATCTTCCAATCCTATTCCATGTTTAAAAACACTTAACAAATGTCTTCAATTTATCTATTCAGTTTAACTGAGGGAATCATTAAGAAATTTGTAATGAACACTACAAATTGATTTGTAATATGAGTAACATTTTCAAATGTGCCACAAATGTACAATATAAGAAAATAAATTTATATTTTATGTTTTTAGGAATACATTGCACGCATTAAGGACCATGTTGTCGGAATGGGTAATGTTGTTCGAGTCGGCCCTCTTCAGAATGGAGATGTTTATTCTGTCGAAAATAGTAAACCCCACTCCGTCCCTAAGTCTTATGCATTACCATTGAAGATAACAAATATTTCCAGAGGTGTTAAATATAACATAGTGCCGAAGAATGCGTCAGATAAAAAATTAGTCTTAGATTTACAAGGGAATGTTGTAAGTAGCGCTGCTAATTTACCAGATTACAAATCAAGTCCTATTTTCAGTAGAGTTGTGAAAGATAAGCTTTATGTAATGCGTATTGAATCTGATCGAATTAAGAGTGCTGTTGAACATGGACCTGTTTATGATAAACTTTTTAAGAATCTGAATGATTTGAATATACCTGTTACAAATGACGTTTATCTCCAACCGATAAAACTCTTTCGTGATGAATATAACAGCAATCCACAATTTAGGGATGAAACTAATGAATTTTGTAGTAAGACTTTGGGTGCTCAAATTATGCCTGATTTATGGTCAACTACTAACAATAATGTTATGGGTAATACTAAGATTGTGGATAGTCGTATTCAGAAGGGGACAATATTTGCGCCTAATGGCGAGATATGGAGTTGGAAACACGAAGTAACAACACCAGAACACAGTGGTACAATTTGTTCTACTAAGATTAACCCTCAGTATTCAACCACAACAAAACCAATTAACCAGGTTGAACCACAACAAACTGCTCCATTGAGGGAGTACCTAAGAAGCCATTCTGAAGATGATCTGCCGCCGCCGCCATTACCAAATTACAATACTTACCCAGGTGCATTGCATCCTACTAGTAGTGATAGGGGTAACCAACCAATTGACAATCCGCTACAACTTGACAATACTGGGTATGTGGTTGATCCCCAGAGTGCAGGTGTCTATGATGACCAAGTGACTCCAATTGTTGACCAATTAGCTGAATTTTCACTTAACCCTGCAGAATTGGAATTTAACAGAAAACTTTACAATGAAGGAGTGCCTTGTCAACGTTGTGAAAAGCCAATGTTTGCTGGAGAAGTTGCAGTAAAGGCTGATAGAGCTGGACAAGAGGCTATTTGGCATCCACAATGTTTTACTTGCAGCAAATGTGGCGAACTTTTAGCTGATCTTGTTTATTTCTATCATAAAGGAGAATTGTATTGTGCTAGAGATTTAGCTAACGTTTTAGAGATACCGCGCTGCGCTGGATGCGATGAGTTGATTTTTACTCGTCCTTACACTGCCGCGGAAGGCAGAGCTTTTCACGTTCAGCATTTCTGCTGCTATCACTGTGATGCACCACTAGGGGGCAAAAAGTATGTGCCTGATGATAAAACAGGTCTACCGATATGCTTGTCATGTTATGATCAGTATTACGCTGAGCGTTGTCGAGCTTGCGGTGGAGTTATAGGCCCTGAGCAACAGGGTGTTTCTTGGAGCAATATGCACTGGCATGCTGATTGTTTTATCTGTTCTGGAAGAATGTGTGGGAAAAGTTTATTAAGTGGTCGCTTTGTTGTAAAACAGGAAATGCCATTTTGCAGTGTTCCATGTGTTCAAAGCAGAATTAAGTAATTATTTACTTTAATTATAACTGTCAATAAACATCAGTTTCCCAAAAAAACTATTCATATACTATCTTATTTATATATAAGTTATATACTGTCTTACTTTAGAATATTTGCATTTTTTATAAATTTTTGTACATTGTGTAAGCAAAGAACGATTGAGTAATATTCCATTATTGATCAAGGGATATTAATTTATATGTGATATTAAGTGCCCTTATTGGGACCAAAATGAAGTGACAAATTTATTATTTAGTAATTAAAATATTGGTATAAGAAGTTTATATTTTGATATTATTATATGGAATAAATATTTGACTGACGAAGGCGTTACTTCGTGGAAATCCATCGTAAATAATTGAATCGAAATTTCTTTGCTATTTCCGCCTGAAACTGATTAACAGTAATTTCATCTTGCAACTAAACAAGCTTTTGTTGCAGAAAAAAGAAAGTACTATTAATCTGTTTCAGGCGGAAATAGCAAATAAATTTTGGATCAATTATTATAGAATATTTTTTTAAATATATGACATTAATTTAAAAAGAAATATATTTTGTGATTATAATATAGCTAATTTAGATACTGATATTTGATGTAACTATGCATTTCTAATGATACTTTTTTTATGATTCTCTAGGTGCCATGATCAGTAATTTTGTCCACATAACATAAAAATGAGAAAATAAGGCAGTAATGCAACTTGTTCTCAGTACATAGAGCTGTTTGGTTTTATAGTGACCCTTTAACATATAACTTCTGTTTACTTTTTTACTTTGCAAAATATTAATTTGCAAATAATTTTGTATGTTTTCCTAAATATCTTGTAAGTTGATGCCAGACATTCCTTAGAAGTGCCATTAAAATGTATTATTTTTAGTAAATTTTAAATGTAATATTAAATACCTATAATATATGTTGTTTATAGTTTTATTTAATTTGTCTCGTAATATTTGATTGCTGTGTTATCCAAAGCACACAAGCAAAAATCTATCATAATAACTCACTTTAGTACATAATTTGATAGTCTAGTTGGTTTAGTAAACGTATTTAAGAATTAATTAGATAAAGAAAAAATATGTAAAACCATCAATTTGAATCTTTGGTCAGAGTTATAAGTAGAAAATTCATATTTTTGAAAACATTAATAAACATATCTGTAAACTACCAAGAGTATGAGTAATGTACATATTCTTGGAGAAATTAGCTAGACTATTAATTGCCAGTAATAAAACGGAATCATTAAATAGGATATCTTAGAATTGACATATTGTTACAAGGATTGGCTTCCTCTACCAACACCTCATATTAAATAAGACACTATTTAATATATCACTGAGAATTGTGTCGATGTGATTGTGGAATCCCTTCTAATGACTTAGTATTCGTACTATTGACCAGCACTATTGGCTGGGCATGCTAGCAGCAGGTGTGCTTTGTGATCGCTTATACTTATAATCAGGCAACAATTGCTTGGAAATCATTCCCACTCAAGCTATCAGATCGTGAAGAGCTCACTTAATAAGTCGACTGTAATAAACACTGTTTATGAGTGTCAGTCTTTTTGTCGTATATTACAATATGCTATCAATTTGCATTTTTTCTTAGCAGTATAGCATAAGTACTTAATCTTTACTACTAAATAGCTTGTTTCTGTGCACTTGATGAAAAAAAAGGTGTGTGCGATTCACACACGATAGAAGTGAAACTTCATTTTAAAAGACATTTTCTATTTTATTTAAACAGTGTGTAATATACATACACACCGACATTTACTCTCTCACTCTGGCTCACACAAAGAGGAGAGACCGATAATGTGTGTTAAACATTTAACGTTTAACCATAAATTTCCACTTTTAAACAAGTCATACTTAACATACAACAAACTTAACATTCTTCTAGTTATATGACATTCATCCCTTCTCATGACATGCCCATACCATGCTAATTTATAACTTCTCAACTTCTCTGTGACTGGAGCTATTTTAAGACTTCCTCTGATATACTGATTTTATATTCTAGTTACACCACACATCCATCTTAGCATTTGCATCTCTGCCCCATGTATTCTTCTTTCATCTGTCTCTTTTGTTGACCAGCACTCAGATCCATACACAATGACAGGTCTTATAATGGTTTCATACACTTTTCCCTTAAGTTTCAAGGGCATTCGTGGATCACATATGAACCCTGAGACTTGTCGCCATTTTATCTGTCCTGCATTTATCTTATTTCCCACATCCCGGTCAATCTCACCATTGTTTTGAATTAATGAACCAAGGTACCGAAAATTGAAACAGGCTGGTAGGAATACACCATTTAAGGCTATATTAGCAAAACTGGATGGACCACCAAAATTGCAGTCTGCCATTTTCCTAGCCTACTTTGGACCCCAGTAACACTTTCTCCAACAAGGACAATTTCATCTGCAAATAACATACACCCAGATGCCTCCTCCTGTATGTCTGATGTTAGACTATATAATATCTACTAATAATCAATATATAGAACCCAAAGTACATTATAAAACTTTATACTCATTATATTAACATCAACATACAGAAATGACATACAACAGTAATTTATCATTAGTTATGCTTATAAGGGAGATTAAATAATTTTAAAACCATAAAATATATGGAATACCCTAAGACAATTAGGTTTCTTAAAATTAATTATACATTAAACTGAACTGGATTCTCACGATCTTGATTATCCTTCTATTAAAAATTCAGTGCTAAAACCATTATGAAATAATTTTAAATAATACACAAGAATGTCAATGCATATGTAAATTCTCCATTAATTTATTTTAGTCAATAAATCAAAATTAACAAAAAAATATCATTAAACACTTTTGAAAATGATGACATATAATCTGTTTGTTATATTTGGTTTTAGTATGTTGGTTACAATTATCCAAACAGCTTTTTTTATAGTGAAATAAATTCTTATTTCAAGCTTTCAACTTGAGTTTACCAAGGTCATTTTTCAGCTTATTCATACTACCTTGGAGAGCCTCATGTTTATTTACTAGTGCAGATATATGGTCATCGGTCCTTTTGATCTCCTTGGTAATATATTCCATACGTTTTATAACATTCTGTCTGGCATCCTCCAATTCTTGCTTTACTAACACTGGTCCGATAAGTTTGTATACTTCTGAATCTTTTTTCAGCAATTGAAGTTCTTCTTTAACGGACATATTTTCATTTAACTGACTATCTAACTGTTGTTTTAGCGAGACTGCTTTCTTAAGCTCTTTTCGAACACCATTGTATAACTCTAGCTCCTTTTCAAATTTCTTTTGTATTTCTTCGGCCATTTCTTAATCTGTTGTTATCCTAATTCAGTAATTATTAAATAAATTATTTCACTGCGTACTGATTTCCGTAAAATTCTATTTTGCTTTTGTTAGGTTATATTCTCAATTTCTCAATAGTAATATAATGAATAGTGCTTTCCGAATGAATAGTGACGTAACGAATTCACCGGAGAAAGCCTCAGATTGGCAAAATCGGTAAGACCAGGATTTTGTTTTATCTTTAACCAGTCAGTTATGACTAAAAAGTCATAAAATAAAATTTCCTCCTTTCCTTTTACTTGGTGGTAACATTAAAGTTGCATTGTTTTTACACGGGGATTTCCCGGGAATCTCTTTTGTAGTGGTCTTTAGCATTAGTTATCTAGCCGTCATTTGTGATTATTTGATTTTTTTATTGAACGTGGTTTGTTGTATTTTTGTGTAAAACGGTACAACCATTATTATGTAGATAAAAAAAACATAAGTTTTGCAAACATTGTCAGGTATGTATAAGCTAGTTTTTTACAGTGTAATGAGAAAGTTGAACCCATACTAACCTTTGATAATTAAATAAATATATGATAAAATACATAATATGGAATATGTATGAATGATTTTTATATTTTTAATCAATTATTTACGTTGGTACATAGCCGTAGAAAACAGAACACTGATAAATATATTAAAATTTAACATCAAAATAAATATTTTAAAACTGCAATGATATTAGGATGATTTAAACGCCGCCATTATGGCGTGCTGTCACCGAGTTTCAGTGACGTCAGCATATGCAATAAAATAAATATATTGTATACTGTAGAGTGCTTTATTCGTTTTATCTAAAAATATTATGGTTAATAACTAATTACGATATAGATGGAAGTGTAAAACCATTTTGTAAATACTGTAGTGTAATTGGAATCAAAGTGCACCCGAAACGAAAATTAAATATTTTTATAAAGATCGTTGCATTAAAATAATTCAAATATTATTTCGCTGCCCCCCTTAATAAAGTGTTGTCGCTCGGTCGGAGACGGAGTGTACCCGGAACGAACAGTAAATAATTTTATGTTGATAAACATGGCGAGGCTATAACAATCAACCTCAACATAGCAAAGTGTTTTGATAGGGTCTTCAAATGTGGTCTTTTGTCCAAACTTCGGGTATAACCTTAATCTCAGGGATGACATTGGAAGCGTTATCTCTGCAACATCCAGGAAACTTGGCATCTCGATCAGAGTGTGATAGTTTTCCACACCCGACTAGCTGTAATTTCTTTATAAGACTCAAGTTCGGCCGTGCATAAAATATTGGTCGTATCTCTGGGAAGGTTACCTCCAATGCGTCTTTAAATTCTTGGACAGATTGGATATCCGCATTGTGAATCATACAGAGATTGCTATATACTTTGAACCGTTTCAAATGCGAAGGGACATTGACTCGCTGAGCGTTTTATAGTCTTTATCATGGTATATGTTGTGAACTTCTGAAGAGCTGTTTGACCTTCTGCTATTATCTTCCAAAACCACGTGGATTGGCTTACAGAGCCACAGTTATACGGTAGCAGCCACCACGGCATGATAAACGAATATCGCAAATTGTTGCCTTTGCCGTACCTTGTGAATGTAGAATAGTCTTCCAGTCAAAGTATTCCCTCTTTTCTATAATATAGGGTCCTTCAAACAAAGCTTGAAGGGGTAATTTCTGCGGGCCGGTATGACGGCGACTACTGTCGATGAAAAATGACACAAACGGTCACCGTTATTTTTGGATTGTACCGTACTTTTACCATCAGGTTCATACTGCCGAGCTAGTATAAAAAATCATTTAACATTATTTTGTTCTTGCCTGCCCCCCGCCAATATCCTGGTTACGCCAATGTGTGTATGTTCTATGAAATTTAGTCTTTAGAAATGCTGGCCGGTTGGAAAAAACTAAAAATTTTGTAACATCTTTTTAATTCATAGTTGTTATAATATAGAACATAGCGGAAAATATTTTTACAGACGTTTAGACATGCACAATAAAATATTTTCATAGGTTTATTTCCTATTTAATATAAAAGTATCTTGTTGAACCTTACTAAGGGGAGAAAGCTTTTTTGATGGGTCGGTTACGACAACTTTTCGACTGGATTGCGACCACCATAAACTAGCTGTAACACCCGCTATATTGATATACTTAGGCGTGTCGAGTTCCGTGATCAGCCCTTGTATATCAAGTAATCAAGCGGGTTAGTAGCCATACACGATAAACTCGTTATAGTGTCTGTCTATTGGTATGTCACATTTTGGGATCAGCCAATGTATATCCAGCTGCTAAGAGGTTTACAGGCCGGCATGTCAATGACGACCATCGATAGATTACCACAGTACTCAGTCGTCGCACCGTTGTTTTTGAATGGTACCATACACACCATTAGGAACAGTGCCGTCACTTTGTCATGCTACCATAAAAAATGAAAATATTGTCTTATATTACTGTTGTATTTAGCCGAATTATTTGGTATTCACTTATCATTCGGTGATCTGGCCGAACATACTCGACCAATGATACCCAATTTGCATTCTAAGAATAAAATATTTTACTAATTAGAATAATAAATAACGATGAAATGTAAATACAATCACAAAACTATAAAAATACCCAGGAACTTCACTTTTGTGTCAAACTGAACGCGTACTTGGACGTCACGATTCGATTTGACCAATACCGTTGCGTTTTGCGATTTTAAATTTCCCTCGTATTTTAAACACATTTATTAAATGAAAATCTTAAAAAAAAAAGAATAAATAAAAAGTTATAGGTGTAATTCTACTGTAATAACGATTAATAATAAAATATTTTACCTACATTTAAACTACATGTATATTCCCTATTATATTGTTATTATTTATTTGTTTTAAGGATGCCGAAAGCTAAATCGAAAAGTAGGAATAATTTTGAAAAAGTGGATGATAAGGTAAAATTCAAAATATGGGAAAAAATATTTATTTACATTTATGTAACTGGCGGCGGAACATCAATTCTGTCAAAGTATCTGTCAAGACTGCATCCTTAAATATCCAATAAAGGCTTAACTGATAAACAATGTCAAATCCAACAATTAGACCTTATTACAGTCAATTGGATCATCTAGCCTGGTACAATCTACTTTAAAATTACATAAAAAACACCATACCTACATTAACGTACTTGACAAGAAGCTTGCTTTAATGCTGACAACACTTTAACAAACGTTTTCTATGTTGGAAGATTTATTTTTAAGGAAGCTTTTTGTGAAGAATATTTTTAATTACTTATACAATTATAAGAAACGAGATACGATATTTTTAATGTTTAAATATTATTGTTTTCGTTTATGTTTATAAATATTACGAAAATATGTCTATTTTTAATATATAACTATAAAATATAATTGAATTTTATTTTATACATTAAAGTTTATATTTACCTTATTCTCCAGAGATTTAAAATAACCGGAGAAAAAACACCTGATACATTTATTTTTCTCCGGTGCAAACCACTAATAATGAACTCTGTGGTAGTCTGTGGTTATATTCTTTGACAGTTTTGAGTTTAGTGTTGTCACTTGTCAGCAGTTCTTCTTTTTCCTAACTTGGCAACCGGTCTTCTTTATTGAAGACCATTACTGCCATTATCGAGTGTATATAGTTTCCAGTGTTATGACAAATTTGTATCCTAACAAGATGGTGGCTCCCTTATTAGAACTTTCTAGGGAGTTTTTTTGGCATCACAGAATTACCAAACTTTATTATGCACAACGCCACCTGTATTACACAATCTAGGGTCAAATAACACAAATTTATGAATTAAATATAATAACCACATGACAGTTTGAGATCCCGCCAAAAAACTTAGCAGTTAAATGCGAAAGGATTCAAAATTGTAGTTTTGACAAACATCAATTACCTACCCATTAATTAATAGGTATTAGAACCTTCAAACAATCGATTATTGATTTTAATACATGATACAAGATATTTTACGCGAATGTTTTTTTTTAGGTTGTTATGTTAGTAAAGAGATTTCTAAGAGGGGTAGGGCACAGAGACATTTCTTTGTAGATTTCTCTCTACTTGGGGCAGTCTGACTGGGGGATACCTCCACCCTGCAGAAGATCGCAGCCAAATAACTTTGTGTTATGTTCTTGCGGTGGGTAGGGTTTCCAGAGCTATTTGGGTCAGGGGGTTCAAGGTCGGCAAGGCGCTAGTAACACCTAAGGTGTTACAGGCGTCCATAGGTTAGGGTAGCCGCTTGTAATCAGACGCGCCGTTCGCTGTTGTGTCAAATCGATAAATTGATGGTTTTTAAAAGAAAAATTGGTTATTATCATTGACAAGACAACACTGCGAAACTAAACGTTTTTTTTTCAATTTGTCTATATTGTTAGCTATAAGGGCCCTGAAGCCTCAAGTCAGATGGCTGTAAACACCTTCACCGGGCTTGGAGGCGAGCGCTTAAGGCACTCAGCCACGAAAGCAACAAGCTCAAGGGTGCCAAAATGGCCGAACCTCGGCTTGGGCTGTTGCCAGATATGCAACATCGCGAGTAACTGTCTAAGTGCTAACACGCACTGAGGTGCGGGGAGTTGCGGTGTGATTTTAAAACTGCATTGAAAGATTGTGGGTTCGCGTACTGCGGTTATTTTTCCGTGACTTTTGTCATTCGTATCGCAACCTTCCTAGAAAAAGAACGGCTATGGACTATGAAAACAAACTCTGCATTTGCGTTTATTTTACCGCGGTATGAACACCGTTGCGACCGACTTGCAGATTATTTTCCGTAGTGTGCCTGGTCTTAAACCCATAGAAAGCAAATATTCCATGCGACGACGCACCGCAAGAAATCTGTAGCAAGCCACAGAATTTAAATCTGGTGCGGATTTTTTACCGCAGTGTGCGTGCCTGTATGTAATTGTATGTTCACAGATTTTTCGGATAAAAATCCGTACGGAAATAATCGGCAGTGCGTGTTAGCAGTTACTTGTGTTTTTCGAGTTACAGTATCTCAGTATCTCAGTGCGCATGAAGGCAGTAAGATCATTCTTCGCCATCAACACGAATATCTTAATGAGAGATACATTCAGTATTCATAATTAATTGTTAAAAACTTAACGAATAAAAACAAAAAGAATTCCAAAAAAAAAGAAAAACAAGTCCAAATTTCACTGTGAATTGCAGCGTTATTTTGTGGCCTCATAAATATTATATAAAATGATAACTTTGAAAACAGTTTTTTTTTTCGGACTAACTATACTGTTAGCCTTAGGGGCCCTGGAGCCTGGAGCCCGATTTAATCCGGCCCGCCGAGGGTCCATCGACAAGGATAGTAATAGTATAATTACGTTTTGACGGTCGAGAAGAAAAAGTAGATTCTACTTAGTAGAATAATTGATGCATAACCTATAGGTAAAGCTACCCATTTAAAGCAATTGTTCTTGAATTACACAAAACTAGATTTTTATAGAGCACCACCGAAAGCTGAATTCCCAAAGATCATTGCTCCCGCCCAGAAAATAATGGCGATGTTTGCGTTGTCTTATGTGTTCGAACAGACTTTTTCAACCATGCCATTGCGGAAAAAGTCAATCAGAAACCGATTGACTGATGAAAACCTTTTCGCACTGCTGAAAGGTGCTTCGTCACATATTATAGAAAATCAAAAACAATTCCATATGTCTACACGCCTAACAAGGCAGAGCCTTCGAATAAAAGTTAATTATTATTTAGGGTAATAGGTATTTTGTAACATTTGTGTGTAATGCTGTAATGTTTTTATAATATTACGATTAAAAGTTTTAACACAAAATGCATTTTTCTATAATTCTGGCCCTCCTCTAGAATTTCTTAAACTTTGTGGCCCGCCATAAAAAAAGTTTGCCCACTACTGATCTAAAACTAACTATACATAATATATACATGTTTCTTCCCCCTGGGAGGAGGGAAGGAACATGTGTATGTGTATATAGTGTTCTGAAAATTTTTGTCTAAGCTAACTAGGCAAAAAAAAAAAGGTCTCTTACAGAACCTATGTACCTATGTGTGTTGTGCATGTGTGTATAATGCAGTGTCATGTGTGGCTGTGAAAGCTAGGTAGTGAATGTAGAGTCACTGTATCGCGCGAGCGGCTGCTTGGCTCAAGGGCTCCATACCGATGGATCGGACCTAGGCTTGCGTTGCCGCAGAGTGCGGTCGTGGCGGGTGTGCGGGAGCGAAGTTAACCGTACGTCCCCTGCGGAGAGAACGGTGGTTTCGTGGGCGTGGGCAGCACGCATATGTTGCGGGAGCGGACGCGTAAAACTTGTTAGCTTTCTCGATGTGGTCGTCGGGATCGACAAAGAGATTTCACGGACAGCGTTTTTAACGTTTGGCAACGGGGATCGAGTTGTCTGGGACGTAGTTCACGGTGGATTTTACGAGCGGGTTGGGATGATTCGAAGCGCTATCGAAGTATCTCCTGGTGAGATATTTCACATAGGCTTCTATCGAGGGAAGTTGAAAACATAGATTAAATACTATTCTTGAAGCGAATTCGTTTGAAGGGTCGGGCTCCTTGTCTTGATATCACGTTTGAGTACGCGGCTTACAAGCGTTATCTCTTCGCTTCAAGAACCGCACTCGGAAATGAAATAAAGAAAAAATACATGGAAAAGTATATTTTACTATTTACAAAAAACATAAAACTAAATTAAATAAGATTTATACTTCCAGAAGCACTTTTATAAAATAATAATTATTATTTATTTTCATAATATAAAAACTTATGTGTGTAAACTTAACGCAGCGATTATGCATTTTCTCCGTACTCAAGTGTCCATGCATAACCAGCCTTAGGATCTCCACTCTTTTCCGCTTCTTTTTGTACTTCTTCTGTTTTTTTAAGAATATTCTTAACTGTGTTGTATAATTGTGGATCTTGCGGTTTGCTATTAATATTTTGTAATCTTTCAGATCGTTTTTGAAATGAATCTTTTTTTCCAAATCTTTCCCGAACGAATTTTTCGTATAAATCCTCATCGGCATCATAATCTTCATCATCATCTTGGTCGTGTCTGTTTTTTTTCTTAATATATTGTTTCTCATCTTCTTTTGTATAATATCCGTAGTATTCATCGTCATTGTAGTTGTTGTTGTTTTTACGTTTCTTTTGTCTTTTGTCATCTCGGTGTTTATTGTTGTAATCGTAATATCTTTGCTCATCTTTATCTTTCCTTTTTCCGTATGAATATACAGGTTCTTCATAGGCATATGCTAAAATATCATCTGGCAATTTAATTTCTGGTAACTTTATAGTTAAATCATCGAATTTTATGTTTAGGTTTTCGTCGTAATTGTCTTTGGGTGTTAACGCATCTAAAGTACCATCATTATTATCATTATCTATATTTTTCATTTCTGTATTCTCTTGTGTATTTTTTACATTTTCTTGTTTCTGTTTGACTTCATTATAATTAAGAGGTATTCTTTCAAATTGCTGTTTGACATGTTCTTTATTTTTTTCTTCCTCGTCAATACTGCCACCGCCAATGTTAGTATCCAAGATTTTTCCTTCATTGTTGATATTAGATTTGATAGCTTCTTTTATATTTTCATCACTATTTTCCCTACTTTCAGATTCACTATTTATTTCCACTACTGGTTTGATTTCTCCATCGTTTATACTTATTGGTTCATTACTTTCATTACTTCCCTCTAGACTAGAACTATCTGTATTTTCCTGGGAAAATGACTGTAATTCATTATATTTTCCTGCTTTATTATCGGTATCTAAAGTAGATGGTAACTTGGTTGTGTTACTATCATCTGATTTATCTGTGGCAACTTCAACTTCTCCTTTTTCATTGACTTGTATGTTTTCATAACTGAAATCATCAAGGTCAACATTTTGTATGGGCATTTTTAAACCTTTATTTTTCACGTCTAATGTTTCACTTTTATACTTTCCAGAGGTTTCTTTATTTTCTAGACTTTCTTTGTTTTTTATAGATTGTTTTACGGTATTGATATTTTCTACGCTTTCCTCGCTTTCTAAAGAACCGCTATGATTTCTATAACGATCATTTTTATGATTTTTACTGTCTGTATCGTCTTCTAATGACTCTGCTGATGACTCGTAGCTAGTGTCTGATTTTCGATTCTTGAACTCGATTGTGTCTCTAATATTTTCTCTACTCTTATTTTTGATAAATTCTTGGCTTTCTTTGTTTTCATTACTTGTTTCTTCACTTGATTCTTCAACATTTTTCGTATCTTTATTAAGATCATCAAGTTGATGGCTATTTTGTCTATAGATTTTCGTATTATCGTGAGAATTAACAACCTTTTCCTCACGAGGATTATCTTCATGTAATGTTTCTATGTTGAAATCAGCTAAATTAGAAGTTTTAATACTCTTGTCTGTGATTCGCGCTGGTACAATTATATCAACATGTCTAGGGCCGTGATTAGTTTCGTAATTAACTAGCAAAGGAGTTATTTTATTTCTATTCTCGTTTTTATTATTTAGAGAAATAATTGCACGTCGTCGCCTTTTAAGACTATTTGCTATATGACCCTTAGTTTTTTGTTTATCATTTAGTTCATCGTTTTTTTTATAAACATATTTTAAAATTGTATCATTGCTTGGAATTTTATTAACACTTTGAGTCTGATTACAATTGATTCCTGGTGCTTGATTGTTTACTGTGAGTGTACATTTTTCATTTTTTGTTAAACTGTCATTCACTGTATTGTTGGAGCAATCATTTTCATTTGGTGTATCATTAACAGAATCACAGTTTTGTAAAAGCAAAGATACGTTTCCTTTTATATTTTTATTGCAAGTAATAAGAAGATTATTTGTACTATTCAAATCTAAGCAATGGTTATCAGAAACGATTTTTTCTGTTGTTGTATTTTCTTTTTTGTCTAGTTGATTAGTACTGTTGTCTGCAGGTAAATATGCTTCTGTGATCTGTGAGATTAGAATGAGAATTTAGCCGTTAGTATTAAAAGGCAAGTAGTTTTTTATCGTTATAGGTTTAGCGTTGTGGCCACAATCTCACCTGATCTTAAGTAGCTATGTGGCTCAAGATGGTAACACGCTAAGCCTAGTGGGAGGATTGGCTCTCAAGTGCAGCTACCAGAACACACCTATTGGTGCTTGGCGAAAGATTATCAACTTGAGGGTGGTAGCTAGCCAGGCGAGCGTTAGAAAAAGCCCTACCACAATCCTATGGTATCATTGGTATGGTATGGAAAGCTCAGGGTCAATTCAAGGATTCGAGCACACGTTGATCGGCGCGTGTCCGTACACGCTATCACTGAGCCATCAATGCGTCAGTTTTATAATTGCCATGTTTTTGAAAAATATGGAAATACTTTAGGAGTTTGCAGGTTTTTTTAAATAAAATTATTTTCGTATAAAAATGAGGAATAAAACAAGTGGCGGATATTTACTATATTTTATTACATTATTTCTATTCAATATTTACACAAATACTACAACTACTATAAAATCTAAACCAGCAATTTATACTACGCTAACTTGAAAATATTGATTTAAAACCGGAAGCATTTAGCGTAATTTATATCGGCCGATGTAAAAATTACATTCATAAATGATTGTAATGAATATATCTAATGGAAATAACGCATGAAGTTAATTTTTTCCATCGCAAAGTGTCGTATTTAATTTATAGGTTCGTTATTTATTTGATTTTGTATATAATTTCTTTTAAATTAAAATGAGACTAAAACAGGAATTGGTCAAACTTCAAGTTAGCATGGTGTAAATCGGTATCAAAATATTTCATGCATAATTACTAAAGATACATTACATAAAAGTACTACCAATAAATAATAATTACAATAGGTACGTGTGGTACTACCTTGACGACCTGATTTGATTAAATTTATAAATTGTTATGTAAAATATTATTAATTATATAACTTAATAACGTGAGAACAAATAAATTTATGATTTTTCTCATTTCACTGCAAACCAGAACATCGAATAACGTATTTTTTAAAATTAGTGACCTTACAATTATCATGACTTATCTTGCTTGGAGTCTTGACTATTTAGCGTTTAATAAAGTTTAGTTAATTAATAAAAATCTATGTAGTAATAAATTTTATGTATTTTATACACAAAAAATTACTTCTAAGTCTGTCTGGCTGAGAATAGCGCCTTGTGTTAATAAAGCAGCAAACTAAACTGTTAATACTGTAGGTGTCACATTAATGATGAAGTTGTCCAGCATGAAAATTCTGGTGTACCCCTACTTCGCGAATTCGAATTAACGCGATTATTCAAATTTGCCGATCAAAATGGAATGACTGTTCTAACGTTGTAATGTAACGGCTCACATCAATTGAAAAAGTGACAAAATTTTAGAAAACACTAGCTGTAGTGGCTCCGCTTGCGTGGACTACTAAGAGTTTATTTTTGTGTGGAACCCCATTTATGTTTTTAAAAGCCTAAGTTACTCCTTATAAAATCTGCCAGTGAAAGTCCAGTCAAAATGGGTCCAACCGTTACGGAGATTACCCCGAACAAACAGAGACAGACAGACAAAAATATTTAAAATTGTTTTTTTATTGTAGGTATCGTATATATTTTCATATGCATTTAATAAAAATATATTGTTTTGACATTACAAACAGACACTTCAATATTATTATATGTATGTAGTAGTCCTCATCGAAGGGCATATTTTACTTTTTTTGCATGTTTAGTAGTTTGTAATGTTTAGTAATTACAAGACAAGGAATAAAATATATTAGCATGTTAAGAGGATATTTGCGTGATAGGAAAAAGTTATGTATCTAACCCGTTTCATACGGCTTTGTTAAATGTTATGATATCGTATTTATATGTCAAAATAATTTAAGTTTTTACATTTTAAATATAAAATTTTTGAAGTGATAATCTTATGGGTTCGCGTCACCGACATGCTAATGTTTATTGTATATCTATTAGTATAAACTGCTCTGTTATCAGACTGGCGCATGCGCAGTTGCGTGTGTACACGAATATATAATATATTATATTTATATATAAGTATACACGTATAACACATCGTATATACCTGATCGTGTGCTGTGCTGTGCGTGTGCTTAGATGGGTGAAATTTTGTGATTTTGCGTCACCGACATGCGTAATAGCAGTATATCTGTAGCTACTACTGTGACGTATAGTGTGTGCTATACCTGTGACGTATTGTGCAACATTATTGCTGTGTATATCTTTACAAGTAAAATTGAATGGATTTAGTAAAAGGTTGAATGTATATATGCTGTAAATTGTTCAAATAGTGTTTTAGTTTGATTATTATCTTAATTGTTTAATTATAGAATTACTGTGCAGTACGATAGTGAGTACTAAATAAATATACTAATATTTTAAGTTGAAAAATAAATAACAAAAATACAAGTTTTTTATTATTATTTTGAATATTCGTATTTATATTGGAGTTTGAAAATAATTCTAATTTATAAGTTTTCACTTCTATCGGCAGTCCCTATGACTGCCAATTTTTTTTAATTTATTATTACATATGTATATATTTTTCTTCAAAATTATTTTTTTCTTTTTAGACTCTGGTCCCAATTAATTACATCTTTTGTATGAAATTACATTGCAAATACCTCGAGTTACGCGAATGCGACTTACACGGTTATCGCTCGGTCCCATCTATCACGTAAGTTCGCGGAATCATTGTATTTAAATAAATAGATCAGTTGTGAAAGTGTTATATACTTTAAAGAGTTGTATACTTTAGACCAATAACATATATTATTATATTGTAACATTCTTCAGCAGCGTAATGAAAGTAAACATTATAGATTCATTTAGATACATTAATTAGGTACATATGTATGATAAATTTAAGGCCTAATACTAAGCCTAAACACTTATATGGCATTTAAGTATTTTAGGCGTCTTCTCATTAATAATTTCATACGTCACTACTAACAATATTTTTGTACGCACCAATTAATTATTAATATTATTTATTCTTATACATGTTAAACATGTTATTGTATTTTTCATTGACTTGTAATAAATTTTCGATAACTTTTGGATACACAGTTTTGTTAAATTAATGACTGTTACGTAGATAGGTTATTTTTACTTATAAACAAAAACACGAATGCTGATAATTCAAAAGTTATCGACTTATGTAATAAATACGTGTTATTAGCTAAATAATATATACAACATAAAATTACTGTATTACAAAAGTCTAATTCGTAACTCATTACATCAATCTAATGGCTGTTGTATGTAACTTGGCATTTGAGGACTTTTTAGGAAATTACATAGCATCTTCACGAGTAGTACCTAGTTATTTGCTTAGACTGTTATGTAACAAAAATTAGTTTAATAAAGCTTAGTTATAGATTCAATATATCCACAAATTTATAATAGAAAGTAATTTTTAACGTTTTATTTCTTAAAAAGAACCTTATTACTCTAAGCCCTACCTGTCCGTCGAACCGTAATATGTAACTGGTAATAATTTTCGAATTATAATTTATGGTTCCAATAAATATTATCATTAAATATATTATTATGGTGGATATTTTAACACACAAAAAAACATTAAATATTATTAACAATTCATAATACTTAATTTCTATCAAAATCTGATTGAGTATTATGTAACATCAAAATTATGCCAAGCTACATACATTATAAAAGTGAAAAACGATATGCAAATAACCTTAAAATAGTGGGTTCAACATTCAAGCTAAATAAAAACATAAGAAAACCAATAAACATATTTCTATTTGACTTGAATGCGATATGTGATGTGCTAATTGACTACAAGTTTGTAGATACATGTGCAGGTGCTTATTTACTACTTTTTACCTAAGAACGGGTCGTATGTGAAGCTACTCACGTATTGCTTGGTCTGCCCACTGAACGGTGTAGGATCAGCCCATTTACTGAAGTCCATGCCGGGTATGATGCCGCTTCTGCACGGAACACGAGGATTTCTGAAATTCGTCATTATTTAATATTAGCATAAGATTTTTTAAAATCTAATTTATAGTAAACTAATACGGATATAAGCGGATATGTAGACATGCCCTTTTTTAATATCTACCTATTTGTGTTATTCGTTGAAGTATATAATGATAAGGACAACGAATAATCTAAATCAATCTTCTTCTTTTTACTCTTATAGGAGGTACCACATAAGTAAGGTTGGCAGAACATGTTTCCACTTATAATTTAATCTATCAGCTATCATTTCAGTATTCAACAGTAATCCAAAAGCATTTTGTTTTAATTTAATAAATTGTACAATAACACTTAAAGCGGTATAAAATATTTGTATGTAATTGTAATTTCTATGTAAGGTATTGTATGCAATTGTATGTAATTTTGTATAAAATATCTACGCTTAAAAAGCCATTTGTCTATTAGTGTTATAAAGTATTGATTACTATCGTAGTACTGTATCATGTAAATCCACAATTAATTGTCATTATATAAAATCAATAAGCAAAAATCATTTGTTTAACTCAACCTCGTTGTATCTGTAAATTAACGTAATTATAAAACTGAACTTACAATTCATGATCAGGCAGAACCATTGGGTAAAGTTGAACAGTGTCGATTATGTCAGTGTTATCACAAATTACTCTAGAAAGTCTTGATTTTCTTATTTCTGCAAGTTGTTCTGGCGTAAACGATGACGGTTGATTTGGAAGTTCGAACCTAAGAAATCACGAACAAATTGCATTATCAAGTCGAAAAACGCTATCTAGTGTTGTAAAGCAGAGAATAATATCTTGTTCGAAAATCCAATATGAAGTTAAATGTTTACAAAGTAAATTGATATGTTTAAACTTACCAGAATCTGTCACCACGTCTGGAGTAAGAGAATTGAGTAGCGATGATACACGCAAATGTAGGGCCCAACATAGATCCCGGTAAAGGTCTTTCAGAGACCCCTCCAGACCAGAGATCCACGTCGATAGGATGTTCGAAAATAGTCTCGTATTTGCGGACAGTGTGATTGCTCATTGTACCGAATAGGTCTTGGAAAGAATCAGCACCGGGAAGTCCGCAGAATTTTCTGAATTCCATGTAACCTGGTATTCCGAATTCACGACCTCTTTGCATGTTGAACGATACTAAATCCATGCCGAAGCGAGCTCCGACCTTTTTGAAAAGGTGGTTAGTGACTTCTTGTGTAATAGAGTCGTCCATAGCTTGTGCTACTTGATTCATCAATCCCATAACGTATTCATCGAAAACTCCAGCTCTGTACAAATCATATGGTCTTCGAATTAAATCAGATAATCGTTTTGATGCTGTAAAATAAACACAATTTAATGTAGCTACTAAACATATTTTTAGTTTAAAATCTAACGTCATTGCATTTTTGTACTGGTGTCTGGCTTAAATGTTCTAATAATTGTTTGGAGGCCTTAAATGCTGACGGCTTATGAATTAAGCCACGAATTATATAACGTGTTTTTTACTTACCTATGAATTTGTGTGCTTTAGACCACCTCTCTACAGCGGTGGGAAGCAGAGAATGTCCAAAACGATAGGCAGCCGATGCGAATGATGCTATTACATCAGGATTAACTTCAGGATCGTATCCGTTCCAATAACCCTAAAATAAAAATATCATCCCAAATTAGGATAAGAAATTAAAATAAGGAAATAAGACGGAACAATTTCATTCACTTAATTTTTTCTACTATCGTTCGTAAATATCTAATCATTGTTCTCGGCTGAGTCTTAAACGCTCGCCTACAAGCCCGGTGAAACTGTTAAAACTTCCCGGCCAACAGTATAGTTAGTTCGAACAAAAAAAAATCTAATAATTGAAAAAGATAATCTATGATTTGTAAACTATCTCTTATTATTTAAGTTATTAGTGTATTATATAAGTATGATATATATTAGTTATATAAGTGACTAGCTATGCCCCACGGTTTCGCTCTGTTCAATTGATTCGACCAACTCTCCACTGCGGCACCGTCTTGCTTGTTATTTGCTTGCTTACAGCTTTCCAGATTGCTTGACGTTCATGCACTGCTTCTTAGAGACATAGCGTAAATTAGTTGAGGAAGGTTATAAACTTCCTAATTAAATAGGCAATAAATTACAAAACAAAAAAAACTTTAAATCTGACTGGTAGTTCCAGAGATTAGCGGCATCAAACAAAAAACCAAAACACCTCTTTAGCTTTATAATTAATATTAATATAATATTAATAAATATAAGTAAATTAATACCTCCTTTTCTAGAACCAATCCAAATTTCTCCATAACATCTTTGCCTAACAATATAGGTAAGAATTCGTTGTATGTTATGTGTTGTATCTCAGCGATATTGATGCGCCTAGCTTCCTGGAAGAGAGTCTCATCATCCCAATGAGGATTTACTTCAGCCAGAGCTGTCGCCACTCTGTTGTGCTCTCGAGCCATTAATGTGTGCATAACCGTCAGAACTAATTGTTCATTGACTCTGATTTCACCTGAAATTACACTTGTAGTTAGAAATGTTTAACTTTTATTTAACCCCTTATTATGTTTGCACATAAAAGTAAGACCGAGTCAAAGGTAACTGCCACCCGGGTGCAAGATATATACTTTCTGTATTAAGTTACATAGAATCATCATGGCCGTACACAGAATTTTAGCGAGGGGGAGGGGTAGGCAAGGAAAATGAATGTTAAGTTAAATAATTAATAATGTATCCTAAATTTCTTAGCTACTTCCGCCTGTAAGTAATTATTTACGGTGGAATTCGCCTTCGTAAAATCAAATAATATCCAATTATTTTTTCAAACTGGCTTGAAAAAAGTTACTACTTAATCATCATTTCGCGGAAATTTCAACAAAAACGCTTGGTAAGGGGGAGGGTGGAATAGGTTATAGCTAAGCACTGCTTGCACCCGCAGTACGAATTGGCCCTGCTTATTCGCCTGTATATAAGAGTGATTCTTACCGGCTTCAAAACAGTACATATTCTTATTAGGTCGCGTACATCCTTCATCTGGAATGTCCAACTTTAATGGCAGTAAGTCCTTCAATCCATATTCTTTGAATACGGGATTCATACGCAACAAGCCACCGAAACCAGTTCTTAGTTTTCTATAAATAAAATAGGATTAGATGTAAAAATAAATTAAAAAAAAAACAGTGTATGAAAACTAGGTAATACTTATATTTCCATTTAAAAGCACGATATGTTAATACCTATGCATAATTAAAAACCTTACCTTGAGAATTTATCTGTAACACCGTAGACAGTATTTCCATCGATAGCTCCAGTCAGTGTGTTGAAAGGAATCCTAGACCCTACAAGAATACATAACAAGACATTTTCAAACACATTCAAAAATTCTTAAACCACCTAGACCTAGACAGCTATGTTATATGTAACTCAATATAATATAATAATATAATGTAAATATAATAATCTTTTTTCTATCATCCTGTCTATCTGAATTTTATCTTATCATTTATTTTGTACCACATATTTCATAGTTTTATATATAAGGCACTAATTTATGGTATAGTATTACTTATAACTATATAAGTTTACTTTTTACGCAGACAAATATTTGATTAAAAAGTTAATGTCATAAGTTTAGAACGTACGAAGCTCATTGTACGTATATACACGAACCACGAAATTAGTCGGGGAATGTGTCCGATACAAAAAGATTATTTAATTAGTTCCAAATCAGCAAACTCGGTAACTGTTTGTTTCAATACTGCGGTGCACGGACATGTACAACAATTAAGTAAATACGTACACATTTCGATTACATTACAATAAATTACTGCATTACAATGATTACATACTTCATATAAATAATGTTTAAATTGGACAAAACCTTGGAATTATGTAATATATGATTAGACTGATAATGTAATACAATTAGAATCATACTGGGAGTGGACAACCTTAGTTCTATTACTGTGTGCTTGATTCGTTTTAACCTAAACAAACTTAATAACTATGTTTGATTGTAGTACTGATATAAATTATTATTTATAGCCTATTCTTATCATACCTATAGACAGAAAACACATGTTGCTAAGAACTACGTATACATAAACATTTTTTTATAAACGAAAGTAAATGTGATATTGTTCAATTATGACGCGAGCGAAGCTGTTGGAAAAGCGCTAATCTAAGGAATCATTTTAAATTTTGGCGGGTTTTCCATACATTATTTGTCAAAACATCAAGATTATTCCTTAAATAAAGTTATCTGACGATTGAAAAATCAGCCCCAAACTAGAATATAAAACTGTAACTTGAATAGGTATAAGTCATAGATTTTATTTATATTTTACCTAATTATGTAATCTAAACATTTATGATGTCTGCAAATAAATTAACCTATAACCTCTGTTTCTTTTATAATGACATTAACGTGGACCTTACTTGGTGCAGTAAAGGTCCATGATTAAAAAGAATATTTGTGTGACGGCTTTAAACCATGTGATGAGTGAGCAATGAATTAGGTTGAGTTTATAAATTACTAGCGACCTGCCCAGGCTTCGCACGGGTGCAATGCTGATACTAAATGTACTACTACTACACCTACTACAGAATGTCCTTATGAACGTTTACAGCTTTTTTGTCATTAGACAATACAAACATATTTTGTTTAGAGGTTAATCTTGAAAGAGCGACATATAATTAACCATGGTATATAGGGCCGGTAACGCCGCACCGCTATATCCCTGCATTTTAAATCTGTAATATCTTCGGAAATATGCATTTAAATTACATGCTGTAAAGGGCCATATTGATCTATATCAAATGGACAATTTATTTAAGGTACCTACTTAATTAGATAAGGATTAATGCTGTATAGCTTAAAATCACTTCGTAAATAAGCCATTTTTTCCCGTAAAATGTAAAGGATAAAAATGGTATTGTGGGTTATCCTTAAGAGATAGACATATACCATCGCGGACTTTTTTGTTGACCTTTTTAAGTTGTACAATACTGTAGTACATTATTTTGATTTATCTCGTGGGGTTCAGCCAGTGTTTGCAATGTAAGCGAAAAAAATTGTTTATTTACGTCATCACATTAGAAACCTCTAAATTTATCAGTGTTTCTCTACAATATTATGCATGTATTATACATATAAACCTTCCTCTTGAATCACTTTATCTATTAAAGAAACCGCTTCAAAATCCGTTGCGTAGTTTTAGAGATTTAAGCATACATAGGGACGGACAGAGCGACAGCGACTTTGTTTTATACTATGTAATAATGATTTACAAGTGCTCTATGATAATAATTGGTATATGATATTATCGTATTATCATATAGGTGTGTTTATGTTAATATTCGTCGCAAATAAATCTTATATCTTCATGACATATATAGAACTAAACTGTAATTTTCAATTGATTGGTTTGATTAGCATTTAGTGCACTGCTTTTTTATGGTGTGAAGGCACGGGAATAATTAGTTTACCTTTGTGTATTTTATTTAGGATTCTCCCCATGTGAAAGCAAAAGCTATGTTTTATATATCACATGGTTGCGCAATGAGGGAATAGTGGCACTAAGCAGATAACCGTAACCATCGGCTAAACTTTCGCCTCTCACCCAAATCGGCACACAGTATAATTACCGCAGCTTGCATAGACGATTTTATCTGATGTTCTAACTAAATGATTACTTTAAACAATAGCGATGAAGTGTGAATTTCTCACTGTCTGGCAAATGTAATTTTGTTCATTTAATTGATTTTATAGAGGTGAATACCCTCTATCTATACCTTTAAGTCTATTCACTAGACTTGATGTAAACCTTAGACTCTAAGGAAATATTTTGTGGAGATTTTAATCTCCTATAAAATTACACTCCGATCTTTGCTTTCACGGATATTTTTTCCATGTTATTTAAATAAAAAATCTGCCTTAAGCGAGCGTGATATGTCTAATTAAATTATAGAGCTTAATTTGGCACAATATTTTTTTTGTTACATGCATTATTCTTATTATAGGTATAACGTTCTTGTGTTCATGAAAATAGTTCTTATGAGACCGACAAAAAAAGTTGTGTCTAGTTGTATATGCTGTGTTTTCATTATGTAGGTATGTTTGATGAAATTCAGTTGTGCCTGAATGACTTACTAACAATAACTACGCAATTTGACAATAATTACAAATTTGCAGACTTTTTCTTTTACCAATTCTATGGCATTTAATCAAATTCCAAAATTCAAATCTAATTCAAAATTCTAAGTCAACATGCAGTGTTTTGACGACTTTACGTATGTTTTATATATATGATCTTTCTGAATCTGATCTTTTTAAATAAAAATATTCTAGTCAATTTTGTAAAGAGGTATATCGCACAGACGGACAATAAAGTATTACTGTATTTTTTTTTTAGTTTTAAGTAAAATATACAGCGTAAATTAATATTATTATTAATTTATTTTCGCGATAAAGCGATTTTGAAGACCGAACGCGTACAAATAATACATGTTGATATTTAAGAAGCAAGTAGCATATCCATGAGTTGATTCACTCAGTAACCACAATGCGGTTTGGTATTATTATTAAATCATCGAACTGAAATGGTTATAGTTTTATTCACAATAAAAATTATGCTTTATGCCAACTTCAGTCACTTTGTTATACATTGGTGATATTGATATAGGAACTAATCAATCTAATATATTGTAAAGTAAAAAAAAAACATTAAAGTTACGGGGGTGCTCAAAATAATGCTTAAAAGCGAAATAATGGTTCCTTCCTTATCCTGCCTATATAGTACATAAGTAAAACTATCTTACCCAATCGACATCCAGGTCTCGGCGAAGGGAATGCTCGCACAAAGTCGATACATTTAACTCCGAATAGGCGATAGAAATAATCATCATCGGGAATGCGAATCTCATTGCAATAAGGGTGTTTCAAATGTGGTGGTCGCTTGCAGCATTCTTCTGGATCGTTACGATTTAAGGGGTCTGCAAAATCAATGATAATAACACATATTATAGTTCTCATTTTTAGAATTAAGTGCTTCCAATGTAGGTGCCGTGTTTTCAGCGCATTGATGTTCAGCACCTTATCTTATACTAATGTAATAAAGCGGAATAGTTTTTTTGTTTGTTTAAATACGCTAATTTCTGAAACTGACAGTCGGATTCGAAAATTTTATATGATAATTTCTGAAACTAACAGTCGGATTCGAAATTTTTTTTTGGGTTTGATAGCCAGATTCACTATGAATTATATAGACTAAACCTCTCGGTTAGCCTTAAATACTGATTTTTGTTAAGTAAGTCGGAAGAAATAGCGCATCTTAAAAGCTTTATTCTCGTGCGCTGGCATAATGGTTCGTGATACGTAAATACAATGTTCTACAATAGTATTGTTATTTAAATATATAATAACGAGATTACTCTTTCAGCTAGATTTTCTTTGACTAAATAATTTTTACAATTAAATTTAATAAGGAGCGATTTTTCAATAAACAGATAACTTTATTTGAGGAATAATCGTTAAAATTTTGAAAGATTTTCCATACATTATCGGTCAAAACGGCCCTTAAGCATTTAAACAACTGAATTCGGTTACGAAAATATAAAATTTTTGAATTATCAAAATAAGAATAAAAATAAGCAATGTTTAGTCGCTACATACAGATAAATATCTGAATCAAAAACAGGTTACGAAATTCATTATAGTTTTAATATATAATAAAAATTTACCAAGAGGTGTTCCTGTAAGTGTGTAATCGTGATCCATGAATTGTCCCCATGCGATCACCATGACTGTTCCGGCGTGATCGTGGAAACCATCGTCTGGATGCATCGTGCGAGACACGACACGAGACAATGGCAGATCGCGACCAGTGTGAGAGATACGAGGCGCGTTGATACCATCCGAAAATAGAGGACCTATCAACCTGTGCAAACAGAAATTTGAATGTTGATACTGAACAATTTAATCTCATTTGACTCCAGTGGAGCCTGGCATTAATTTACCAATTTATTTGCGAGTTTGCTGATGCACTATCGCTTCCTATAATTATCAGGTCTTGTTTCCGCAACTCGATGTCTATATGTCTATATTACTATAATAAATAGTAAATTTGTTGATAGATATTTTATTGATTGATATTTTGTTTATGAACTATTTTAATACCTATACTAGTTCAATATGAAGCTCAAGGGATTCTATTTTTGTCTGTTAATTTGAACCCGCTAGTAACTGGAATTACTAGGCGGAATTAATAAAATGTTTTTTTCATTTTAAAGTATATTTATTGAGGAAGCTTTTAGACTATATAACTTTACGCTACGACTTTAATGAGCAGAGCAGTAACCATGAAAGTCAAGCAATCTGAAAAGCTGTTGGCGGCGGTTCGTAGGAGAGTTAGTGGAATAAATTTAACACGAGTGAAACCGTGGGGCACAGCTAGTATCAAATATTTGTTGAAATAACTTACCTTTGGAATGGCGCCATAGTGGCGCCCCAGGTAGGGTGTTGCAAATTGTTGCAAAGACCATCCAAACGCCGGTATTTGCCAGCACGGCACTCGACGTGTGAGAACACCGGAGGGCATACTTCTCTGATAAGCGTGCGTGAGGTGTCAATTAAAGGTAATCCTTTTTCAATCTCTTCGTATGTGAGACCGTATCTATTGAACAAAAGATAAAGAAAAAATATCGAATTATTTTATGATTCATTGAAATAAAATATATATGTATTATAAAAAGTCCCATCGAGTTTCTTGATGTATCTTCCGAACTGGTGATAACTTTCAAGTTTGTGAGTATCATCTGAAGGCCTAAATTGAATAAAGGTTATTTAACTTTTTGTAAATTATGGAAATGGAAATTATTACATATTGTAATTAATGAATATGTAATATATTTAGTTATACTGTTTTTGTTAATAAATTCATTTCAAAAACGAGTAACGAGTCAGTGTATCACGATCCGTATCATTTTAAATAATCACTTGGGTATGAAACATGTTGCCGCTCGGCTAGTCCCAAAAGACCTGAATTTTCTCCAATAAACTCAATCGCATAAGAGTCGCTGAGGAAATGCTAGAACGAGTCAACAAGCTTTGGAGGTGCGCTTTCCAACTGAACCGAATCCGAAAAAGCCATGCCAAAGTCGATCAAAAGTCAAAGTCATGTTGACTGTTTTATTTGACTATCGCGGTGTTGTGCACTCAGAATTCTTACCGGAAAGTGAAACGGTAAATAAAGTATATTATTTGAGCGTTATGCGGTGTTTAAGAGAGCAAATTCGACGAAAAAGGCCATAATATAGGAATTATCGACCAAAAACTCAACAAATACCATGGCCAACTTCTTCCTTTTTCCTAAACTCAAATTACCACTTCTTGGCACCCGTTTTTATTCGGTAGAAAACATAAAGGAGAATTCGCGACGAGAATTAAACTCAATTCCCGAAAAAGCGCTTAAAAATGTTTTGTTGAGTGGATTATTCGTTGGCGTAAGTGTATCGTTTCCGAAGGAGCATACTTTGAAGGTGATAAAATAAATTTGGATGAATAACTAATATTTTGTGTATTATTAATGTCTTCCAAGTACTTTTTTTGACAGAGTAGTAAATTATTTGCTAAAATTATGATTCGAATTATCATTATCATTGCTTGCTGGAAGTTATTGAAGAACTCCGTAAAAATTACCAAAAACGCCGTATCATCTTGCACCATGACAATGCCAGCTCTCACACGGGCAGATTGACAAACGAATTTTTGAAAGGGATTTCTCGTAGATATTGTAGGTCATCCTGCATACAGATTCGACGTGGCATCATGCGATTTCAATGCGACAAAAAACAGGAACTATTTGTGAGCTGAACGATTTACAAATACCAGAAGAGGCTGTTAAAGAGTATAGAGTGAATATTTTGAGAAGAAATAAAATTATTTTTGACCAGTTATAATATTTTTTCTCATTCATTCCAGAAATTTTTAGTGAGCCTCATGTATATGTATCAGACCAAAATAATTAAATAGACGTTTTGACCCTAGTTATATGTTTACTTATGTACAAATCTAAGTCGTTTTTAATTTTCAACTGATCTCAATTATTAATTTATACGAAATTGAACATTCATCATCGTTATAACCAGCCTTTAGCAGTCCAGTGCTTGATATAGGCCTCTCCAAGGTTCGCCATCAGATCCGATCTCCGGCTTTATACATTGAGCCATTCCAGCAGCCTTCCGCAAGATATCGCTTCATCTTGTTTGAAGGCGTCCTATACTACGTTTACCAAGATGTGGTCTTCACTCAAGAACTCGTCTTCTGCATCGGTTGTCGATACTTCTATAAATGTGACCGACTCACTGCTCCTTTAGCTATATCTTGACTTGAGCTACGTCGGTTATTTTGATACTCTGACGTACCTATACTTTACAATTACTAATTACATCACTTTGATTGATACGGTTTACAACATCTCATTGCAGATCGGTAACGGATATATTAAATGCCAAGGTTAATTATCATGTGTTAGGCAGGTAACGCAACGAATTAAAAGTAATTATGAAGTGAATTAAATGTAGTCCATGACTTCCTCTTTGCTTTTCTTAAAGAATATTTTGACGTAATCAGGTAGGTAATTAGGACGTAATTAAGGATGTATCCATGTATTGTAGTTTAGTTTATGTTCAATCACTAATTAGGGATTCCTTTTCAATGTATAGAGCGTTGATAGGATTTATTATTTTTTTGATATATTTACAATACTTATAAGAAAATGCAGAATGAGTTATGTTAGAATGTTTCAACTGAAATTAAAGTTTACTCAAATATTTCTTTCTATTCTGATAAAATTTTACTATAATATATCTTATCCTGAGGCAGAGTGTATTTTACATTCCGAGATCATCAGGGACCGTTAAAAGCTGTACACGTAATTGCTGTAAAAGCAATGCACACTGTGATGATGGCTCAGTGGTAATTCAGAACTTCGTTTCGATCGACTTGGGTTCGAATCTTACAATGTGACAAAGTTTTCGGTGAAGGAAAACATCATGATGAAACCATAACATAAAGGCATATTCTTCCACCACTGTCAAGTAGAAAATCTGTCGCCAAGCACTTATAGGTTTGTTCTGGAATCTGCACTTGAGAGCTGGTCTCTTCAGATCTATAAATTGACAATGCTTTTGCAATTGGTTTTTATTTATAATAAGCAACCGTCCGCGACTTTGTTCGCATTAATAACTATATAACATTTTATAAGAATAAAAAATAACCTATATCACCCGACGAAATATAACATTTTATCACTTAAAAAAAATACTTAGAATTGGATCAGAAGTTCTAGAAATTACTTCCTATAAACATAATTTAACTGTTTATAAAAGTAAGTACAGAGGAATAGATAAGATATAATATAGTCAGTTTGGAGCTTGAAGCTTGATAAATAAGAAATATGTGCCATTATAGAACATCGAGTAAGATATTAAAAAAGATTAAAATAATAATTTATACTGACGTGATTTGAAATGAAAGTGTATTATCAATTACTGTTAAATAAACGACGTATAGTTGTAAAGTTTTTTTTATGTTTGATTTAATTAAGGTCATTATTTGAAACTAGTTCAAGGTATTTTATCCATGTTAGATTTCTTTATATATTTATCTGTTAATTATTATCGGATTAGTAATAGATGAAAAATTTTATATCGACTTTAGAAGTAAAAAATAAATGGTTACTAACTAAAAATGTTGTGTTGAAAATTGACATTTAATTGCCTAAATATTTCTCGGAGAGAAATCATGATATTCCTCAACATCGTCGTTACGAATCACAGATCTTGTGGGCTTCATCAGGGTTAAGTGCAAGCAATGTAGAGATGGACATGGTCCGACAACCCAACTGAGTATGACGTCTGTTTATTTGGGGTTATCCCAAAGACCTCAACCTCTCCTTTTAGCCACCCCAAGCCTCGCATGTCTGATGTGATCGCTGCCCGTAAGCGACCGGGTAATTGATCTCGAACGTCCTCACGGTCCGAAAACCCTAAGCCAAAATGATCTTCTCTTCGGGTTCCAACTTTGTGGGTAGCCTCAAACAATCTTAGGATCCAATATCACATGGGACTCTCTTATATCTCTTCTACACATACATAAATATAGCATCTTTCCCAACGGAGTAAGCAGAGACCATGTTCTTCCACTTGCTACGATCCCGACATACATCTTTCGTTTCTTCAACATTCATCAATCTTCATGCATGCTCGTCGGTTTAGAATACTCTTGACCTTAAGAGAACTTCTAAAGTTCTTACAAAACCATGTTTTTTTATAAACATGGTAAAGTGGCGGCACTGTTTCTGATGGTAAGCACAGTATAATTCAAAAGCAACAGTGACCACCGTCACCGTCGGCAGTCGTCAATGTCATGTCAGCTTGTAAGCCTCCTGGCAACTAAAAAAGATTGACTGATCTCGAAACACAACAAAGGAGTTTTTGGCGATATCTCGAGCTACCATGTTGTGGTTTTTATTTTTAATTCATTATCTTAGGTTCTTTGACCTTATATTATGTAATATTGGTGGCATTTTGCGTGATATAGTTTGGTTATTGTGCATTTGTGAAGTGGATTATAAATATTAACTGGTAACATGCATTTTGAGATATCACAAAAACTCCCTAGAAAGTTCTAAAAAGAGAACCACCATCTTGTTAGACACACTTTGTATATACGAGTAAAAAATAATACGAAGATTAAAACATTGACACTGGCAAATTCTTTTTGCGGCACCTAAACTAGAAGAAGAAACACAACAAACCAGAAGATATAAATTGTGACAGGACAAGATAGACATTGTGGTAGGAGAAGATAGACACTGTGACTGGTTTATTACCATGTTCACCGTGGTCGCGATCCAGTCGGGCACAGATCGCTACCATCCCGCATGATTACTTGATATACATCGGCTGATCTTGGAACGCCATAACGTGCCACTGTGGTGTGTTTGGTGGTCTTTTTTATACTACAAAGGTGGCAAACAAGCATACGGCCCGCCTGATGGTAAGCGGCTACCATACCCTATGGAGGCTTGTAATATCATAGGTATCACTAGCGCGTAGCCGACCTTGAAACCCCCTTCCCAAGGAGCTCTGGAAACCCTACTAGAAAGGTGATATTCTGTAGGGTGGAGGTATTCCACTAGTAGAGCTACCCAAGTAGAGAGAAATCTCCAAAGAAATTTCTCTGTGCCCTACCTACCTACCTAAATTTGTGTCTTACCACCCAGCAGTGCTGCATTCAAGAATACATAAAGACACTGTACTGACACTGTTACTGTAAATAAATTTAGTGCTGTAATCATAAATATAAATACCATTTGGAGTCTATTCAGGTAGCATGAAGAGTGGGTTTTGACTAATTCGTAGTTAACTGAAATTTGACACTTATATCTTGCCAAACGCTATACATTGAAGAATGTTCCCTGTACAAGAATAATGTTTGAGCCAGACATATGTGACCCAGATTTACCAATCAGTTTACGAGACAGTTACGAATTTAAACAACGTACTTTGTGGCGAGCTGACCTTCGAGATGATACGCTAAGATAACTCCGTTACTAAACACCAATTAGTACACATTACTTTGATATGCGGTGAGATAGGCTACAAAACTTGCGCCTAGTATTAAGAGATTATTTATTTTATTGTTAATTGTTAACAACATACAATGGATATGGTGATTTAGCACGAAAATATTCGATTATAAATAAAGGTCACAGAACTAATGGTTCACGTTTAACTACAGATTCTATTATCACCTTAGACTATACGTTGTTATATATAACCTATCTAAGTATATTATATAAAAATGAATGTTAGTTTAATATATATATACATCTATATCTTCTATACATATTATAAAACTCAACTCTCTCCGTTTATGCTATTAACAAGAAAACAATTTTTTTTTAGTTCATAGCTATGTTAACTGGCCAGGTTATAGGATATACTTTGTATGATAAAGTAACATCACAATTCGGAAAAAATACGCTCTTGGCGATAACATATGTCTATCTTCTAAGGATCACCCTCAATAAGCATTTTTGTCTTTAAAATAACTGGCAGGCGATCGCGTGTGTGGTAGCGAGGGCAGCACTATTTGCGCGTGTATTCAACTGACGGTATTTTGTAGTCCACTTGTAGTAAAATCACTAATATATGGACACATTTTTTTAATATATTAGACTAGCTGAGCCCGCGGCTTCGCTCGCGTGGACTACAGATTGCCGTCGATCGAGCGCACGCGCGCATCGCGTTGCCCCCGTTCAAAAGATGGAAGACAAAAATGCTTATTGTGGGTGATCCTTAGAAGATTAACATGCTATCGCGAACTTTTTTGTAAGTCTTTTTAAAATGTTTAATTATGTAGAGCACTAGTTTCATATATCTCGTATGGTTTACTCAGTGTAAGCCATTTAAGTGTACTAAAAGCATATTTTTTCCAAATTGATTCACGATTACCGTTTCTGCTTATTTCTTAAGTTACTTTATATTACCAAATATATCTTATAAACTAGTCAGATAACGTTTAGGAAAAGGAGTTAAAGGAAAAACGATGTAAATCAGATTAGTCGTTTTCACGTCAAAATGACATAAACGGACAGACAGACAGAGAGACGTTGGGTTTTATAATATGTATTTCTATACATATTAGAAAATAGATAGAAGATAGACTAGAAGATAGATATAGATAATATACGAGTATGTGATTGATAAACTCCAACACCGTTTGATCGATCACCAATAAAAGTAAAAAAATCTAATTGTATTTCATGGAGAAGGTTTTTATACCATCCCTGAAAGCGATAGGTGCTGGGACATTGTGTAGATCGACGTGGGACAAAGAAACTGATCCTACAAAGGAAAAAATTGCCACCAAGCATCTGCCGGTGTATTCCGGCCACTCTGATGTTCAATTCAGATATTACAAGCTGTGATGTCGATCGCATGTAATGTTTAATATTAAGGAAGGTTTGAGGCAGACTGAATACCAACAATGTGTTAGGCACTTGACTCTGTCCCGTTGTAAAAATGTGTATTTCTGAATGATTTTTTTTGGCTATAAATCAGTACTATTATTATTAGTGTTAGCGTAATTTTCGGCTATATCGTATCGTCACTTAAAATCAATTGACACACTTATCAAAAAAAGAAAAAAAATAAAGAAATGGATCAAAATTAATTGGAAATAACGAATATATTTTAAACGAAAGCGTCAAATGCGTGAATTTTGCATCTTTGGAATAGCTAACAACTATAGTATGTGAATTAAAATATTTGGAATTTCAAAAATAATTAGACGAAAATTTATAGTTAGTGATGATACAAACAAAAGAGAAATTTTTAATTTAAATTTTAAACGTACATATCCTATTAATTTAAAAAGTATTTTATTATGGTATGTATAATACATAATAGATTTATGTACGTGACAATCGTGCCCTTCAAGAGACCATAAGATTGATTATTTGATACGCATCCATTCATAGTTTGTACCGGCAATTCTTTTTCCAAGTTTGTTCTTTTATGTCTATTATACTCCAACTGAACCAACACTAGGAAGTTAGTGTGGATCATGGCCGTATATAGACAAAAGGTTCCAAAATATTTTGAATGACATACATACAAAAGATTGAAATATGGTGATGTGACCGGTCACAGTCTACGTGGTTTAGAGGTCAAACTGTCTGTAAATCACAGAAGTCCCGGATTCGTTTCTCCCTAGGAAGTAGGAACAAATTCGAAATTGGTCTAATATGGTTAGATATAGATTAGTATTTATCTTTTTTTGGGTTCCGAAATCAACAAGGAACCCTTATAGTTTCGTCATGTCCGTCTGTCTGTCTGCGGCTTAGCTTAGAGATTCTTAGTACTATAGAAAACTGTAATTTGCTATGAGTATACATATTAATCACGCTGACTAAATGAATAAAGAAAAAAAAAATTTTTTTGGATACTTTCCCTACACGTAAAGTGGAGATATTTTTTTTGGTCTATCCTTGGTGTGAGATTTCGTTTGACAGGTCGTTGAAAAATATTCCGGGTGTGTGAAAACCATTTTTCGAATCAGGGATGCGTTTGCGAAATATTAAGTTTTGAAGTGTTAATTTTTATTAGAGTCAAGTGACACTCCTCAATTGTTTTTGCATATGTGAAAAAATTCACGGTAGTAGTATATATAACTAAGTTAAAAGGAAAACTATCACAGGTAAGTAGGCTTTACAATATAATGAGTAATACGAGTACTATGAGGTGGCACTTCTCACGTGAGAATAAAGTTTAAACCCGAAACTGGAAAAGAAATAATCTATATAAAATGCTGTGCAAATGGAATGCTGTTCGTTAGTAAGCGTATCACTTGAGAACGTCTGGACCGATAGGGCTAATTTAAAAAAAAGTTAGTAATAGTCCGAATAAGGATTTTAGGAAACAAAAAAAATACTTTTTTAGACATATATATAACACTGAAATGTATTTATTAGACGTGTTTAATTGTGTTTAGTTTTATAGGTAACCACCTACTCGTATACTCGTATTAACTCGTATAACAAAGAACATCAATAATGTAGGTAATACGCACACTAGTGTATTCCGTTTTTAGTCTCCGTCTTATTCAACGTATTGCCAACTTATACTGTACTAAATCTACGGCAGCCGTATCTAGCAAAAGTTCTGCCACTCTGATATTTGGAAGAAATAACGTTATTTTTCAATACGATAAAGGTATGAACTTTGCAATTATCGCAATTTTCGCTTAAGGATACATGACGTAAGTATGATTCAGTGGTGCATATCCTCTAGTGCTCCGGTTACGTTGGTTAATCAGCCAACCGTGATGACATTTACAACAACTCCCGTTCACTGTAAAGGTCACTATATCACGTAGGCGAGTACCTGTAATCATACATCTGTACATGTACTAGATGCTTAGAACTGATTCATATACAACTATTTATACATTGCTTTTATTTCAGCATCCTAATTTCTAATTCAAATATAACCTATGAATTTAACTATTACCTTTTTAATTTTCTGGTTATTTGTAATAGTCGTTGTGTTTTAAATTTTGTCTGTGACTTTTTCTGAATTGAAGTTAATCTGTATAAAATTACGTCACTCCGGACACACACATTTTTTAGAATCTCCTTTTTCATATTCATTGGTTTATTTCACAAATCTCTGTGCATTATTTTATTGTGTTGGAAAACAACAATATATGAATAAATATAATATAGTACCCATATAATTTCTGACTTTACACAACTAACGAGTTTTTTAAAAATAAACTATAAATTTCATAGTAAGTTTCAGTGTACTTATGTAGTTTTATCTGTGAATGCGTTAAACTTAATTCAACATCGGTAAATCTAGAACTTAAGTGCGTAATGCTAGACCACTTACAATACATATATATGATGTAAAGTGAGAGAATGGAGTCGGGTTATTTCGCAAGCACCGCACTAGCATAGGTTAAACAATCAGGTTATTATCACTGATGGAATTCTTCGCCTTTCTATATTTAGTCATTTAAATTATATTGTGTACAATTCAGTCATGGATATGAAGCCTTATCAAAAACATTGTTTTTCTAGGTTTTTTCTATATGTAAAAAGTATACCATAAGAGAATATTTTTATCATTACATAATTTGCGTATTATAAAACAAAATCCCCCGCCGCGTCTCTCTTTTTGTCGGAACGCCATAAATTTAAAAACTACCAAATGAATTTTCATCTATGAATGGAGTGATTCATGAGAAAAGTTTAGGTGTATAATTAACTAAAGTTTTATGTAAATTAGTGGAGTTATGATGATTATTTTTCAAAATGTCGAAAAATATCATGCTGACTGGGAACTTTACTGGCGTGCGCCGCGTAAACAACCAATAGAGTTATTGTATTACTTTACTAACCGTGTCAAGCCGGGGCGGGTTTATTATGATCTACTAACCGTGTCAAGCCGGGGCGGGTTTATATATGACCCAGTAGTAATACAAACGACCCAGTAAGTTGCTGATGGTAGTTATTAAGAAAATTAAGTAATGATAGGCGTTAAAGTATGAGATTGTTGTTTTCATAATGTTTTTTTTTTGTAAGATATAATAATATTTATAATCAAGGTATCTTTTCTTGTTGGCTATACATTTCTGTCATCTAATAGAAGGAATATTTAATTCTTTCTGATAAAACTATGCGAACCTGGACTCCACAGACAGTATGAAGGCGTTTTGTACTCCTTCCTGGGAAGAAATCGCGGAAAAAGTGGTAGACGGTTGGGGCAAAGACTGGCGAGTTTGGAGGATAACAGAGGGTTTTTAACTGTAGTTCTTGTAGTGTTAAAACTGATTCATGAGCAATGCGAGGTCTGGCGTTATTATGGACCAATAATGGTGAAGAGCGATTGACGAGTATGTGCTGTTTTGCTGTGAGTTTTTGTTGCAAGGCCACTGGAAGTGTTCTTCAAGATAAACACTACTCCTCAGAGTCAGATATAACTTTCTGTAATATGTGTGATGACGATCAAAATAACGATGTAAAAGATGCTGAAAATAGATCCTTGGTTTACGATGAGTTTGGTACCGCGCCGGTGCACCTCGTGTGGATAGTGGGCATACGATGACCGCTTCTGATGGATTCAGCAAAAGATTATGTGTGTGACAAGTGCTGAAGATGTGTTGACTCTCATTGTCTAATATGATGACTACCATTACCCGCATGCCAGAGAAATGGTGGGCAAAGAGGTTTTTTTTTAAAGTGTGTATATGACCAAAGTATGATTCCGAAATAAAAAAAAAAAAACTTCAGTTTGATAAATTATAAGTTATAGTAATAAAAATGTGTTTAGTTATTAATTCTAAAATAAATATTTTCAGATTTTTATCGATTCTTGCTTAAGTGACTCCCATTACCCCTTTCTCCTTAATAGAGGTACGGTATGCCCAGATAATTGTCTAAAATAATGATAATAATCTCTTCTGAGATAAAAACGGGTATTATTTTACAGTGGTTTATTTCGATTATACAATGCTCTGAATAAAAAATAATTTTTGACCTTGAATCTAGATGATAAAAGAATTGAATGCGACGCGACCGCGGCATTTCGCCTGGCCAGAAGACCACCTTGCATACACACTACTACATTGAAAACACGTTAAAGGCTACTTGATTGGTGGATACTTACTATACGAAATATAACTGGCAAATTATTATTAATGTACGAAAATTGAGCTATGACCGTGTGCTAATTAATTGTAAAGGTTAAAAGCGTCTCTTTTACGACGAGAAATGTCCAATTAAGTAAGCAAAAAAAAAAAAATGTCATGCTCAGAAATTTCTTCCATTGCTTTAAAAGTTATCAATATGACATAAATATATTAAGGTCAGTCTCGAAATTTCAACCCATCGCGTTGATTTTATCGGATATATAAGTGAAGTACATTCTGACTTAGGACCCAAGCCCGGTGAAGCTGTAAAAGCCGCAAAGGCTCCAGGGTCCTTAAGGCTAACAGTATAGTCAGTTCGAAAAAAAAAAGATCTAGGACATATTCTCGGCTGAGTGCCTTCTGCGTTCGCTGCCAAGCTTGTGAGACTGTCAAAGTCTTCTAAGGCTCCAGGGCCCTTAAGGCTAACAGGGTAGAAAAGATTTAGCACAGTTCTGTTTTGGACATGAAAATGAATACAAGAAGCAAAAAAAGTGCAAAAAGGAAGAAATCGACCTGAGGACTACAAACACAGTAATGTAACCACAGAGACTGTAAGTACAACCACAGACTAAGTAGTGGATAGACGTTTTCTCTGAACTACGACTGCGACGGAGAAACCTGAATAGTGAGTTTGTTCTACTAGTGTATTTTTGTTACGAATAAATTCTTTAACTTCAAACAAACAGTAATTTATTACTCAAGGATGTTACAGTATATTTAGTAAGCATTGTTTAACAGTAAAAGCTGTTTCAGTATACGTTTAATTGTTAAAGGGTCGACCTTCAAACCGAAAGGTCATAACCACAGGGAAGCAAGGCTTGTGTAAAATGTAAAAAATATACAAATGTTGGGGTAAATCGTTCACCTTTAGGTTGATTTTACCTTTTTAACTGTATAAAGATATTTTTAATAAAAAATATAGTAAGAGAACACCACATATCAACTTACCTGCGAGCTAAATTTATGGAAATATCTAATATAAGTTCACCAACGCTCCCAAAGTCTTCAGGCTTCCAGTTTCCTTTAGGCTGCGATACCACTGTGAAAATAATTAACATTAAGAGCTCTGCCTCATTAAGATGCCATGGCTACATCGCCGGCTACGTATCCAAGCAGTTAATATTGAAATGTCTGGATGGATGGATTTTCAGCCATAACTTCTTTGTTTATGGACCGATTAAGATGATATTTTTCCGTTGGGAAGTGGATACTTCAGGATTTCATTGGCATTGGATCTTTGACTTCGAATATACACCAGGGAATTCCTCAAAAAATAGATCTTGATTTCGTTTTTGTTAAAAAAATCTTGTTATTTCAAAATTTATATTCAATATTATTCAACATTAAAAGGATTTATATCAACAAAAGATAGAAAAGCGTTGACAATATTTACAATGAAATTTATAGTAAAAATTGTAATATCACATTTAAGAATGCCATGTTTATTAATATTAATTGATTAATACTTACATATTCTATTTCTGGCCTCCAAATACGCTTGATTTATAGCATCGTATGTTATGCAAGTTTGTTGTCCGTCGTAACCACTGAAACAATGAAAAAAGTTATTGTCTCCATATATTACAATTTACCTAGCACTCGTTCTTCGTTGTTGTTATAGGTACTGAAAACAATTACTAAACACAAGGAAGTTAGTTAGTTAAGGAAATTTTAATTACTTATGATAACGTTGAATTTGTTTTTTTTTTTCGGTTTCTAGCGGTGCCTCGCGGCTCCGCAAGGTTTTATAACACTGTGATTATTTTCATCCCGTAATTTTATTGTGGTTTGACATGTACTTTCCGTGTACAAATTTCATAAAAATCAGTCAAGCCATTTTTCTGAGCTATTCCGCAATTAGTGTCCCACGATATAAAAAAAAATTATCCCCAGTGTAACGTATTAAAAAAAAATACTCAATTCCCATCTAATGCTAATTAATGATTATGTCTTAGCGGAAATTGAATAATCGAAAACATTATGTAGATAAATATATTTTCAAAAAATTATACATAATTAAAATCCTCAATACACCCACTATTTTAATATCTTTTATAAATATTTAAATGAACATAAATTATACACTGTATTAATTTCTATTTTGTTCCGGTTCACCAGTCACATGATTGAATTTGCATATATAAACCATAAAAATATAATGGTCAAGTCGCGAAATAGTTACATTATTACGTATACGACTAGGAAAACTTTCATTGTATTTTTTATGTTTAATATTATACGAATATGCAAACTGATTGTTTATTAAAGAAGTACATTGAAATTTTTTAAGGTGTAATTTATTTATAACTTGCTTTGGCCCGTGACCTCGTTCCCGTTGTCTTCGAATTTAAATGACTCGCATGCCACCTATTGTAAATTGGTTGTATTAATACAGAACTTTCGCGGAAGTTTAAAGTGTCATCACAATGGTTTAGAGAACGCATGGGGAACTAGTCTTGTTGTATGGATTTGAGAGCTGGGAAACAAAACAGATGGATGAAAAAAATTACATGTGGCAGAGATGCGTATGTTAAGATGAATGTTTTTTGTACTACAATGGATAAGCTCAGGAATGAGTAAATCAGAGGAAGTCTTAGAATATCACCAGTTACAGAGAAGTTGAGGGGTTATATAGGTTAGCATGGTATGAGCACATCATGTGGAGGAATGATGTCATATAACTTATAAGAATGTTATGTATGAAGGTGGGTGGATATAAGAGTAGAGGAAGACCGAAGAAGGTATGGATGTATTGTATGAAGAATAATATTCGTATAAAAGGTGTGAATACTAAGATAATAGTTGATATAGTTGAAGAAGATAACGTGTTGTGTTGACGCTATGTAAGTTTCATAAGGGGTAAGAAGAAGCATCTAAACACAACTTGACTACCAAGTTCAATATGAGAGTAGTATTATAAACCGACAGCATCTTTTTATACTACAAAAGTGGCAAACAAGCTTACGATCCGCCTGATAGTAAGCGGCTACCGTAGCCTATGGCCGCTTGTAATACCATAGGTATCACTAGCGTGTTGCGACCTTGAACCCCCCTTCTCTAAGGTGCTCTGGAAACCCTACTCACCGCAGAAACACAACACAAGGTTATTTGGCTACGATCTTCTGTAGGGTGGAAGTATTACACCAGTCGGACAGCCCCAAGTAGAGAGAAATCTCCAAAGATACATAAGATATAATTTTTAAATTTCTAACTTTAAGCCTTATATTATCTATGTGTGAACACGTTGTTGAGCATCAGTCCAGTATATTTTTCATTGTCCTTATATTTTGTAATTTTTGAAGTGAAGGCTTCTTTAGCACCTCTGTGATTCGAAATTCGATGAAACGAAAAAGCGATCGTAAAAAGATACAACCATATACATCTATAGGATTTAGCCTACGAGAGAATGAGATAGAATACATTTACATTATGGACGGTTAATACAAGTCCTGATTTTCATGATTGTGATCGTCGTCGGATTGCCCTAGTGGTGGGAGACGACCATACGCAGTAGGTATGCACGTGTGGTCGATAGCTCGAATCCCGAATTTTTAGAGAGTATATATTTTTATTAATTCTGTAGGTTTCACTTCTGACTCGTGTGAACTGCTGCACACATAATTGTTTTTAATTGTTTCTATTGTGTCTTCCTTTTTGAATGAATAAATAATTATACAATGTTATTTTATCACACTTAAATTTAAAGCGACTTCTAGTCATTACTTAAAATAGATTATATTTAATCTTTGTCTTCTTCTTACCATTATCTCACTTAAGTAAGGTTACCACAACATTTTTTCCTCTTTCATCTCCTCTATCAGCTGTCACCTCATTATTCACATTTTTATACACATATTCATATGTATTCCTCACACAATCCATCCATACCATCTTCGGTCTTTGGTCTCTCGATCTTCTCTAACATTCGCATCTCTATCAAGTGGGCATCAATTCTTTAATTCGTCTTTTTTTTTACCCAGCGCTCAGATCCATAAATCTAATATCATTATTGATATTAAATCTGTTTAGGTATATTTAAATATTATATCACTTTTTTATGAATTATGATACACATAAAACACAAAGATCGATTTTAACAATAAAATTCATGAATTGATAAAACATATTCATCAAACATTATATTAATACAGTATATTAAAATAAATGAAACATTTCATATTTCTTCGAAAATATGCCTGTTACTGGAACATACTTATTACGTTGCAGACATTGTTGCAAATATTTTGGCACACTACTTCGTTCTCATGCAGATGAATCTTGCTCAAACGGTGTGAGAGTTCATTTCTCACGAATGGTTACGCAAGGAGACTATTACTAAAACCATTGTGGGCTACTCACATATGTTGTTGTTTGAATTGCTTTCTTAAGTTGAACTAATGAAATCGTGTGAGTAATAATAACGTTAGTTACTTATATCCTATAGATATCACTTTTTCCTTTGTATGAAGCTTATTTTCGAGTTTAGTTGTGACTAGCAAGCGCCCGCAGTTTTATCGGTGTTAATTTTTAATAAGAATAATATATGTTGCTCAGCGACAATGCAGCTTTTAACCAGTGAAAGAATTTTTACATTGGATCAGTAGTTCCGTTGATCACTTTTTACTTTTTACAAACTTAATTTTTTAATTACGTGGTAAGGAAATTCTTTTCAATTATGATCTTTAATTGAAATCTAAGAAATCACATGCATATTTAAAAAACTATATTATTACTAATACATTAATTTAAAATGTAGCACTAAATATACTATAACCAAAGATGTTATGTTATGTTTAACTATAACTTCTTCAGTAGCTACTTTTTATCTCCCATTTTAAAATAACAGCGTTAGCGGATCGTAATACCTGATTACTCCATTCTTACCTAGATAAGAAGCAATATAGTACACGTTTACCTATATCCACATGAACTTGTCTAGGCTAACAAATAATTTCACCTCAATTTGTGTTAAACAAACCGTTTGGAAGAAGGTCGTTCCACTGATTTACTAGAAAGAGCGTTGACCGTTAGGTGTACAATCAACACACCCGTGCTTACTGACCCACGCATCGGAACATTAGAAACCATGCTAAATCCAGTTTTACCTCTATCCGGTATTGTGATTGATTATGATGCTATCTGATGAAGCTTAAAAGTGACCATTCAAGCATTGGAACATTATTCATTTGAAACACTTCTCCCTAAAGTAGGTAATATGGCGCGGTAAATACTTGAATAAAATAGGAACAATAATACAATAAATTTATTGAGATTAAACGATATTCAAAAATAGGTAATAAACATGACAATATGCCGTTCTATTTTGAACATTGTATTTACTTAGATAAGACTAAATATCATATATTTGTATTGTGAGAATACGATCATCATTAGTTTGTTGGATTTAATTATCTAATGTATCAAATAAATAGTGATTGTTTCTGGGAAATCGATAGTGTTAAGATCGTGAAGATATTGACACTTGGCATAGATATGAAATTATACGCTTAGAATAATAACCACACAACTGAGCTCCCAGACTATTTAAATGATTGGTGACACGAAAAGCTAGTCGTGATGCCACATTCGGTAAGAGAATTGTCTTTTGATATGGTGTTTAATGGACATGAAAAATCTTTTATATATTTCTATCTGGGCCGGAAGGCTTTGTTCTGTCCATTCCGGTAGTTAATGGCCCAATAATAGCGCCACCTATCGCATTCTAACATATCTATAAACCATCGTCTCGAGTCGATCAACTAATTCAGAAGTGATAGAATCACTAACAGACGCATACATATTTTTTATATGTAAAATAAATGTTTATAATATAATTTTATATGTAGGTAAGTTAAAGAGAGTTAAAATTCGTTTTCATTATGCAATAGGTTGTAAGTAACATCTAAACAACATCGTCTATAATGAAAGGGGTCAAAGCCTGTCGGAAGAGGTAACCGAAGATGTATAACGAATCAACAACACGGTGAATGTATTACAGGTTGTAAAAGTGAATGTGGTTTCTACATGTATATGTAATACAGTAAATGAAAGGTTTTTTAAACTGCTACATTATTTTTGATTCAGATATATATTTGTGCCAGCGTTGTTTGTTTAGCTATTGTGGAAAATATTTGTGCAGTCAATATTTTCATTTGACTATGTTACGAGTATAATCACGAAGGAAAAGATTTTATTGAAAACTCTGCGTTTAATATCTTATTTACGTATTTTTTCCAGCAGTTAGTTTTCTTTATAATGTATGGTAGAACGTAACTATCGTGACAATCATCTGGCGAATTTTAAATCTTAAACGAAAATTTAGCTTTTGTTAGGTGTTTAAAAAGATGTGTAGTTGAAATCATATATATACATTGAGTAAATGATTATTCAATTTCCTTAGCTGTACGCTTATTTTTAACTAAAGTCGATAATTCATGGGTCAAGGAGCCATAATCCTTTGGCCCTGGCATGGCGCCCGGGGCAACCACCCAGGTCGCACACTCCTAAAGCCAACATTGCTTCTTGTTCTTCATTTGCTGTCGATTCACAAGCTGTAAGATGTATCGTGTTCTGCTCAGAGCAGGTCTGTTCCTTGATACGATTTAGTTGTGGCTCACAAATAGGGAATCATTACTGTGATACTTTCTCATTGTTTTCGACTGTTACTTTTCTTAAGAGTCTTCTTGTGATACTATTAAATCTTCTTTCAACGGATTTGTCCGATGTGAATATGGGTACAGGTATACCGCCATTGTCTGAATCACAACCTCACCAGTCGCTTAGCATAGATCACTATGGCAACCGACAGATTGACAGAGTTTATAGCGGGATCTCAAACTGTCATGTAGTGGTTCTTTTTAATCATAAATTTGTGTTTTTTGATCTTATATTGTGTAATACAGGTGGTATAATAAAACTTGGTTATTGTACACAAGTCAAGTGGATTGGAAATAATAACACAGACCATGAATTCTGGGGTGCCACAAAACTCCCTAGAAAGTTCTAACAAGGGAGCTACCATCTTGTTATGATACTGAAATCATTATCAGACAGGACACTCAATATTCACTTGATAATGGCAGTAATGTTCTTCAATAAAGAGGACTAGTTACTAAGTTAGGAAGAAGAAGGGAAATGGTTCGTATAAGAAGTTGGTTTTGTTTTCACCTGTACCTCCCACAGCCAGTTTAAAAAGTTACATTTATAACGGTATTGATGACCGTCAACAAGGTCACAGAGACAACAATGACAAAGTATAATAAGCGTTTCAAATATTTTGTTTTTTCGGAAGCAGGTTCAAATTAACACATTCATTAACACTTTTTCTTTACTGGGTTGTGTTCGAAACATACTGACCGATTTAATTAAATGCCACCTGTACTTTTCAAGGCGGTGAGAATGCAGAAAAATATTTGGTTCTTGTTCCAGTTATATAATGCCATATTACAATTTATTTATCAAGTAAAAATTTTAATAACAACGAAATAAAGTAATTAATAAATCTAATCGATATTCAGAAAAAAAATAACAACAACATAAATATAAATATATAAAACAAACATTTGTACCTATTTAGTATTATTAAATAATATGTGTTGATAGGCGTTTAATTAATTGCGTTGATATTTTTCATTTTGAATATATAATTAACTAGTCGGGCTCCATAGTTTCACCCGTGTTAAATTCCACTTCCAGTATTTGCCTACAGCTTGTCAGATTCTTTGACGTTTGTAGTTACTGCTCCGCTCCTTAAGTTCCTAGCGTGAAGGTATATAGCCTATACTATTCCTCATGAATCTGGCTATCACATACAAAAAGGTTTTTTCAAATCCGACTGGTAGTTCCAGTGATTAGCGCGTTTAAACAAACAAACAACTCTACACCTTTATTATAGTAAGTACATATGCTACTTATATAAATAATTGTATTTGTTGAATGAACAACGTATTGAGTTCGATAATTATAGTAAGTCTGCATACTTTATTATAACATGTTTTAAACTATTAACAATACTGTGAGATTAAAATAAAGCTCGATATCGTAACACCGAAACTTGTGATGCAAGAGCCCACAACGTGAAAGGGCTCGATTACTATCCCGCGCTCACGACAATGCAACACTCCGTGACATTGGGAGACAGCTGGGCATAACGTACAGGGTCGTTCCATTTGGAGGCCATGTGTATGCACGCATATTACTGGTACCACATTCTCAATTGCTTTATTCGTGATCGTAATTATGCCTTACTAGCTTTGCTCCACGGTTTCACTTGTGTTAAATTTATTCGAGCAATCTTCCACAACACTAGATCTTTTGGCTGCAATCTTCAGTTCTTATACATGCATAAAGTCTTGTTATATTTGCTTATATGCTTTGTTATATTTGCCAGATTGCTTTACGCTAATTATTACTCCGCTCTTTTGGGTTTTATCGTGAAGTTATATAGCCTTATAGCTTTCCTCCGTAAATAGGTTATATGTTTTTAAATCTGATTGGTAGTTCCAAATAAACAAATCTCTTGTGCTTTAGGATATTAGTATAGATTCCATAATAATTTGCTTATTCTCAAAAATGATTGGTTTTTGATTTCGGTGTCTATTGAAATTCAAGACTATCTTAAGTTAATTAAATATAGAAATTATTGATAAAATGGTAATCCTAATTAAATAAAATAATGTATGTGAATTAGAAGTAAATATACCTAGATAGGATAATTTATTTAAATAATCTCATATAATAAAAGTATATATTTATTTATGAAATTATAATAAACATGTATATCATGAATTAATTGATTATGAATTATTTTAAAGTATACTGATTATAGACCATTAAGTATACATATATATACAGTATATATATATTTAATTTAGCAAATGAAAGTATTACACAATTATATAATTGTAGTTTACTTTCAAAACTATTTGGCATGTATGAAAGTATTGTTATCTCACAGTTATAGTTATGTACAGTTTTGTGTTAAGGCCACGACTACTAAGGTAAGATTACCGTCGAATTCTTAAGATTGTTTGAGCCTCTCTCTACGACCTTACATGACTGACATTTTTGTAAGTACGTTCTAGTTTATTCGATGACGTCAATAACAATAAAATATTTAGTGATACTCACAAGTTGCCCTTAAGTAAGTTGATGCTGTAATCGTAGGCTGAGCTGCGACCCGGTCCAGTTAGGTAAAGTGCGCAGTCACTGTCATCAGCACCGAGTGCCAGAGGAGACAGCGCCGTGATGTATGTACACGACAACGCTAACACTAGCGCCCTGAAATTAAACAACAAATAAATGATAGGAACATACTGATATTTTAACACATTTGCCCATAATTCCTGTATTCTAGCTGCTTAAGAATTAAATTATGTTTAACAAACTATGATACTTTATATATTGGTTTGGTAAAATAAATGCAGTACCTACTTATATATGATAGTAAATGCAGTCCAACAAACCTATAGTAGCGACTTTAAAAAAAAATGGATCAATGATCTATCTTAGTTCTATTATCTACTAATATATGATAATATATGCAGTAAACTAAAACAAGAAATAGCGACTTTGAAAAAAAAAATGGTTCGTGGTCAGTGCTAATCCTCCGGTAAAGTGTAGTAATTTTTTGAGCTTGTTGAAATAGGTAAATATTTATCTACACAGTGTGATCCAGAATCAAAATAATCGTCGGTGTGGAATGAACACCCTACTGCATAAATATAATGGATGTGAATAAATTTTGAATCCGGTTCGAATGAATTGTTGCAGTATTGTTTGAGCATGAATTTTGACTCTCAGATTTTATTCTTATCGTTGAGTATAAACTGCTACAATCTTTGCATTCCAGTCCATTATAGCTACAAATTTCAGGGTGTTGTTTAGTATTCTAAATATCAAGGCGCTGCTCTATAATCATTATCAAGTATAGCACGCACAGATGCCAATGTAGATTTCGCAAGTTTTATACAACCTTGTTATTAACTGCCAAGAATAATCTGTAAGATATTGCAACCAGTTAAATATGACTTAATACACGGTTTACCATCAATTTTAAACTATGCCGCAGAAATTAAACGAATGTAGGTACATAGGTATTTATTTAACTAAATATATAATTTTATTGTCGCATTGCTGTGCATAGGTCTCTATCGTCTTCGTTATAGCTTCGAGTACTTGACCTTCATGTGCTAGTTCCCCATAAATGCGTTCATCTCATCTTGCCATTTCTATCTCGGCTATACCGCGATGTCGTTTCGTGGCATGCGGAAATAACTCTGTGCTTATTTCATAGCGCGAACATTGACTGATCGATGTGTGACAGAAATAGTCATCTCTCAGGAATAAGACATAGGATAATTAATAACGAAATAAAAAGAAACTTTACTAAATTATAAATACGAAAGTACGTTTGTCTCTCATGCACGATTAAACGGCTTGACGAATTCTAATGGAGTTTGGCATAGAAGTCGATTATAATTTACGCTTAGCAAAGCGAGCGGGTAACAGCTAGTAGTAAAATAATTATTACTGAAATATTGGCATGTACGAGGCACATTTAAATTAACAAGGTAAAATTGATAAAGTACACAGTACAAAGTATATAAGGAATTGAGTTGAATATATTAGTGAGTTTTAAAATAGGTTAAAATGTATTTATAATACTTGCTTTAACGACCAAGTGCTTAATTACAACATTGGTATGAACGAGATTAACGAATATACCAGAGAAGGCAATCTATTAATTTTCTGTTTTAGCATTCTATACGAACATTCTGATCTCAGAAAAAATACGGTATTTCTCAATCTGTAGAAAAAGGTAGTTTATAAAATGCAACAGTTGCACTTTAAGCGAACTAGTGAGTAGAATTAATTTGTGTTTGTGCAACTAACCTTAAAAAGTACGTTAAATAACTTTAAATTATAAAAAAAATACACATAGATAATAAATCCCGTTACGACCTTGTGTTGTTGTATTCATAGACATATTTTTATCATACTATCACCTTGAACAAGTAAATGTATTAAGTATGATAAGTGATCCCGAATGAAAAAACATATGTTTGTCAAAAATTTTACAATGAAATGTTGTATATGAATTGTAAATTTGTAACAATACAGAAGTATTATCGGTTTATTTACATTAATAACGATTCCATTTATTACATGATTATTTTAAGACCCAAAATTATAAATATATTATGTATACATGTATAACAATAATTCTATTACATTGTTATATAGCAATACGTAAGTAGTTACATTTTAATTAGTGACTAGTGATAGTGTTTCTCACAGACTTCGAGGATCATAAACTACGTTAAACTGCTTGCACTCGTTTTTGAAGCTTATTTAGACTTTAATAGGACTTTCTTGTAACAATTTTTTTAATGATTCTTAATAAATTTCTGTTTTAGCATTGTATTTATATATTTAATGATTGACAAATTATCTCATTAACTATAGAATAAACTTTTTATTTGATGACATATTAAGTACAGTATTTAACGAGCACTGCACGGTGTCGCAAAAAAAGGCACTTGGTTAAACTTGGAATGTAAAACATTATTATCAAAAGCTTTAGAACCGTTACCGATATACCTATTTTTATACAATAATATATATGTGAATATATACCAGAATTGCTAACTTAAATGTATTAATATTTTTAGGAAAACTTACAGCTTAGTACAGAATTAAATTACATGTATAGGTGAATGAATAACATATAGAAAAAGAAAAGATAAAGTAGACGGAAAAGCACTAAAATCTTATTCAAAAAAACAGGAATTTAAAAAAAAAAAAAATTCTGCAGACTTGTATCGAATACTATATACTACAATGCTTAGATCACTAAACAATATATTTGTACTGTTGTATACTCGAAATAAGTAGGAATTTTATCTGTACCCAAGCTTTAACAACCGGGTTATAAAGTACGTTAGGTTTTCTACAAGCCACGGCTGGTACACGCTGGTTTTACTCAGTATATCTGAACAGTAATTAGGCCGTTGACTATACACAAAAGGTATGATATATCAGCTATTAAATTTTTCTTTGTTTATGTAGTGGGAGCATATGAATTTTTTTACGGCGCGATGTGTAATCGGATAGGAATGTTTTAAGTTTAAACTGTTATAACTAGCGGTTCCCTGCGGCTGCGCACGCGTTTGTTAGACACTAATTATTTTCATCTCGTAATAATATGTAAACAATTTTTTATAAAAAAGTATTATGACGTTTCTTATAGCCTATCATTATTGAATGACGTAAGCTTCAAGTGTACAAAATTTCATCAGAAACGGTTGAGAATTAGTGACAATAATTTTTTTTTTTTTTTTTTATGATATCTAAAATTATTATTAACAAGACTTACAGCTCGTCAATCACGAAATAAAGTATACTTTCCGAATACAAAAATTCCATAACTTTCAAAATTTTTTATACGATTTGTATAAAATCCATTCTTAGTGAGCATCTACATTGCGAAAGGAGTAACTATGCTAGATTTCAAGTCAATCGGACCTATAGTTTCGGAGTAAGTGGTATTTTGCTTATATATAGGTATATTGGTATTCCAAATTTAAAAGTCTTATTCAAGATGGGTTCGAATAAAAGAACACAAATTAATTTTGAAGGCTTTGACACACTTGAATTAGTTAGATAATCTAAATACAAACCCTACATAATGTTTTGGAAGCTTTTTTGACATTGCAAATATTCTTATCCAAGATCAGTTTAGATTCGAAAATAACACCTAAATCTCGAATAGTATTAACTCGAGTTAATGTAGTGTATTTAAGCATGTAATTGTGAAGGATCAGATTGTCTAAGGCATTGAAAAATAGGTATTACATATTAAAAACAACTAAAAAAACGTTTAGCGACATTTAAACATAATTTACTGAGCACACAGTTTAAAAATTGTCTAAATCACATTATATGGAAACTGCGTAGGAAATAGTTTTAATAGGACAGAGAATTTTAGGGTTATCGGCGCACAGAAGAATTTTGCAAGTGGTAAAACAGGAAAGTGTATCTTTAGCAAAAATATTAAAGAGCAGAAAACCCAATAATGATCCCTGAGGAACTCCTGAGGGAATCTGCATTGGGGTTGACGTATATCTATTTAGAACTACAGTTTGGCATCTGTATTATGTGTATGGTATGGGATATTATTATAAGGAAAAGACTGGTGTATTACATTTTTTGCTAGTTTCTAAAAACGAGTTTGAACACTCGCGTAAAAGGAGATTAAAAGTAGACAGTCTGTCAGACAAACGAGGAAATTATCAATCAGACTGGTATATGACTACATCTAAGACTTTTTACAGAATTTATAAGCGATTACATAATAGTTGTTGTCTATTTTGGAAGCAGTATTATTTTTAATAGAAATAATGGCTGAAATGTTATACTAAACGATGTTTAGTTTAGCAAAAATAATTTAGCAACCAAAATAAGTACCGTTTCAATGAGAGTGCTTGTACTGTAATAACATAAAATATTTAGCATATCGAACTAACTTTTGTCGACTGGAAATTATACAAAAAAATTGGGTTCCAATGTAAATGGTTCCACTTTAGTGACATCTGTTATATTCGGTTTTTTGATTATAGATCTTTCTCAAAAGCATTGAATTGCTTGGTAATACACTAGTTTAACAACATCTTTGATATAACATACGGCTAAATCATACACGTTCTTAAAAAAACCAGTTCGAAAGAGAAACTTACTTAACCGTAATAGGGCTGAAAATTTCTTGATTAATATATGTCTTCGTTTGTATACTTGATACTGAAGCAAAAAAGGGAACCTGGCTAAGTCTACTTTTAATTTTACATTTTGTCAATTTTAATCATAATAGTTCATATCAATAAACTGTTATGTTACTGTGCTATGGCAGAATTAATTGTAAGTCTATACAATATAGTTTTTATTTGTGTATGTATTATATGTATATGTATGTATGTATATATTATAATAGGTATTTAGCTTCTTCGGAATGAACTATTCAGTATACCGGCATGTCGCACTGTAGTACATTACATTTCGCCTACTCGTATCATCCGAGTACTCCGACAGCTTAACAAAGTCCTTGTACAGTTTCCACTTATCGACTTGTTTGCTGATAAATGGAAATATTTTTGTACTACTCGTACATTGAAGTTATTTTGTGAAGAATGGATGAGTAGGTGTGATTCATAATAAGTAGATATTGATATATCTAATGTTTGTAGTATCTTATGTTATAATTTTTCTTTTACATAATTATAGAAGTGTCTTTTATACTGTGTAAATAATTTATTATAAAACTAGCAGTGCGTAGCCGCGGCTACGCTCGCGTGGACTAATAAAGAAGGTTTTTTATTTTTTGTGCGGATCACTAATTTTTTTTTTCTAAAATCAAAGTAGCTTATGTTATGTCCTATAACATCAGATATCTGTCAGTGAGCGGTCCAACCGTTTCGGAGATTACCCGGAACAACCAGACAGACAAAGATTTAAAAAATTGGTTCTTTGTTATTTTTGTCGTGTATACTTTCATATGCGTTTAGTCAAAATCTGTTATTTTCACTTTACAAAAAGACTTACTACATATATGTATACAACAATTTTACTACATATATGTATATATAAAGTCCCCCGCCGCATCTGTCTGTCTGTCTGAACGCGATAAACTCAAAAACAAGCGAAAATTTTTATACGGTTTTCATCAATGGACGGAATGATTCAAGAGCAATGTGTATAATTTATTAACTTTTTGTGTAAATTGGCTGAAATATGACGATGATTGTTGAAAATTTCGGAAAAAATTATGCCGACTGGGAGCCATTTTGGCGAACGCCGCGTAAACTAATAGAGTTATGTTTTATACTGTTACCCGTGCAAAGCCGGGGCGGGTTGATAGTAAATAAATAAATTATTCTTTGTGTAATTTGATTGCATTGTTTATTACTCAAAGACCACCTTTCGCGCATATTAACATATCATCATAATATATGTATGTACAAATAAAGTAACTGAGTTAGTTGTTCATAAAGTATAATATTGTACGAAAAATTACAATTTCCGTTGGACCCGTGGTTACTGCAAACTTGCTGACCTCGGTTCGTTATATAGCATCATTTAGATTGCAGATCCTCTTACTAATAAACGAATAGGTACTTCATTAATTTTATAATTGTGTTTATTAATTTAACAATATATATAATTGTGCATTTCGGTTAAATGAAACTATAAAGTTATTACAGTGTACACTTGTTTTAAACACTGTATAATTACTAAGTACGCCAATTGCCATTAATATTTGAAAAATAAATTTCAAAACATTTTTTTTTAATAGACTAATATTGTTAGTTTACATAAATAGTAATAGAGAGCAATTACGGTAGTCTATGGACGCTTGTGATACCACAGGTATCACTAGCCGACCTTCAAACCCCCTTCTCAAGGAGCTCTGGATACCCTACTCACAGCAGGAATATAACAAATGACTATTCAGCTGCGATCATCTGAAGAGTGGAGTTATTCCACCTATCGGGCTGCCTCAAGTTGAGATATATCTCAAAAAAATATATATAAGCACCATAGGCTTATGAATGGCCGGGTATATTTTTAGTGATATCTATAAATAAATAATGAACACAATAAAAAAAGTATTTGACCTTTTTGTTTGTGTTATAACTTTTTTTAATCGTGGTTTTATAATTTCTTCTGAAGTATGTACTGCGGCTAGGTTAGGTTCGTAAGTTATTGATAAAAAATTTACACGATTCATATATATGAAACTAGATCTCCACTGCAGTTGGCGGTATAATAGACAGGCGCATGGGCAAATTTTGAACAGTAGACTAACAACAGGTGAGCAATTAAAAATAGCATACTAGCATGCATTTATCTAAAATGTTATATATAGACTACGGACCTTTAGAAATGGAGCAATTATCATGCAAAGTAGCGAAATGTAGTTCAGAAAGTACGCTGAATTAGAACGAAGTAATAGTGTAGGAGGGCCGTGGACCATTTCTATCAGTAAAACAAAATGTTTAGAATTAAACGCGTCTGGAACCGCTGGTCACAGCTAGTATGCAATATAATAAAGTCCAAACAGTTCTAACATCTGCTTGTAGGTACTTACTTACGTAATTTGCATAACAGTTGTATCATTTGGCCCAGTGACCGGAGATCGGTTCTTGCGTACAACCCTGCTGCGGTTACGTTGTACGAATCCAATCAACCGTTTCAAGAATAATTTAGATTTTCGCGGTTTTTTTTTCTAATATTACGTAACTATGTGTGTATTACTTTCCATCTGTCTACAATTAGAATTAATTAGTGTACGTTTTGTTTCAAATTATTGTTTATATTCCTTTGTCGTTTGAATCTTTGTTTATAACGTATTTATTTTATGACTTTTATATATTACCGCCATATTATTTTAGAAATATATAAAACTTTGATTCCAAGTTTATGAAGTAGTTTCCTTTTCATATCATTATTTGTGTTTTAAGAAAAAGTTATAAATTTACTGGATATATGTATTCTATTACATAATCCATATACATACTTTATACTACAATTTTTTTTATACTACTAAGGTGCCAAACAGGCATACGGCCCACCTGATGGTAAGCTGCTACCGTAGCCTATGAACGCCTGCAATACCATAGGTATCACAAGCGCGTTGCTCACCTTGAACCCCCTTACCACAAAGAGCTCTGGAAACCCTACTCACCGCAGAAACACAACACTAGGTCATTTGGCTGCGATCTTCTGTAGGGTGGAGGTATTCCACCAGTCGGGCAATAATATTATAAGGCAAAAGAGTTGTTTCAACGCGCTCATCTCTGGAACTACCAGTCAGATTGTTATAATTCCTATTGCATTTATAGACCATTTATTGAGAAAAGTCATAGGCTATATATTACGCTAAGACTCTAAGAAGCGGTGCAGTAAACATGAACATCAAGCAATTTGGAAAGCTGTAGGCAAAAACGGTGCGCTGGCGCCACGATGGAGAATTGGTCTAATAAATTTTACACAGGTAGAACCGTGGGGCAAATCTGGTATCTTATACTTTACTTAACCTGGACAAAAATATAGTATAATTTTATAGAACCAAAACACCCTGTTAACCCAGAATGATGGGATCATTAAATCTCATGATTGCAATGTATAAATATCAATAGCATACTTCTCTCGTTCATAATGGTACATTAATAATGAACGTATTGCGTAAATGGTCAGATCGGCGAGATGCGCCGCAGATTCTAATCGTTACATAATCTCCTTGTCGCCGTTCACTGAGTAATCATCTCGCTCGATTGCTAGTGTGACGGCAAGAATCATTAAAGAAAGTACTTGTTGATCTTGTCTATATTAATAAATCTGTAATTTTGTTTGTACATGTAATTTTTTTATATATATTAGGGTGACAAAAAAGGTTTTGATTTTAACTTCTCACATTAAAATTTTTATTTGACTTGAAGTTGATTTTTGGTGAGAATTCTTAAAAGGTGTTAATGTATCATAATTTCATGTGAAAAAAATGATTTTGATAGGTTATTTATATATTGTAAGAATTGTCAATAGTGATTTTAAACTGTGAAAAAAATATTTCAAAAAAAGGTGTGTGTGCACACACGATAGAAATGAAACTTCATTTTAAAATATATTTTATATTTTATTTAAACAGTGTGCAATATACATACACACCGACATTTGCTCTCTAGCTCTAGCTCACACAAAGAGGAGAGACCGATAATGTGCGTTATACGTTCAACGTGGTGGAAGTCGCATAAGAAGTTTCACTTCAATAAACAAAAAGTATATTAATTTGATGAAATTTAGTTGACGGGAAACATACGTCATCCCATAATTGATAGGCTATATAAATTGTCAATGATTTGAATCAAATTAAAATTAGGACACTAAAATAATTACTGAGCCGCGGGACATCGCTTACTTATTTATATACTCATAAAAATTGTTTCTTCATAGATACTACTTTTATTCCAGCTAATGGTCCATGTAATTTTTAGTTTTGAATCTTTTATTGTATTATTATGACAAAGAATTAAAAAATGATAAGAAAGTATATACTTGTACTTGATTTAAAATTCGTAGAACATGTTCATTGTTGCTTCATGCATTTAAAAGTTTTATATTAGTGCTGGTTGTTGATTTTGTTTGAGTTTTTATGTTTTTCGCAATTGTATTCTACGCACATACTACATGACAAGAATGTTTACCATTGAGTAACATTGATTTACATTGAATATACTGAAGATTGCATTTGTTTCTTAATCTTGTTACAAGCGCTTGTGTATTGCATAAACTTGCATATATTATAACTCATTAGAAATAATTTTAAACTAAATTTGAAAATAATTTTATGATTTTTTTAGAATATATTGCACATTTCTACTGCACGTTTAATTAATAAGTTACGTAATACATAAAGTCACTGTGATGTAATAAGGATATAAAAGAGAAAGTCAAAGTAAATTGTATTACAGAGATAGTGGAATATTTCTACTAAAAAAATATTAGGAACGATAAAAATTACCCTTCTGTTTACATTGTTGAGTTAGACTGTCAATAAAAAATTGAAGTGTTTAGTGTTCGCTTGCTAAAAAAGCTACCCAGACTGGTTACATAGACCACTACAAAACCTATATTCAGGATCTACCTTCTTTAGCCGAGTCTGACTTGGTTACATCATTATCGTCAAACTAGACTAAATTTAAATTAATTGAAGGCAAATCATATGCTTCTATCCAGGAACACATTCTGACTAAGCCATGGTTTTATAAATACCGTAAATGTAGTAAACATGCTGCTTCCACGATCTGTAGACTCAGAATAGATCAAACGTGCTCTCCAGTTTACCTTGCAAAGCTCAGAATCAGGGATAGCTCAATATGTGATTGTGGATTAGATGAAGGTATGCAACTCTGCAACATAATCTTCAACTGTCCTAATTTGTTGTATTCTTTGTATGATTCTTTACCTAAAAATATACCTCGTCCATCATATGTATTTCCCCGTTTGTCAATACTCTGGCAAATTTCGTATGTATAAACAAAATAAAACTTCAACATATCTATATATACCTAACACTAAATTATATTGTATTAATATGAAAGTAGCTATTTAACTAAAACATGGTGTTTGTAAGTATGTTTTTCAGCAGCCTAATCTGGAAGAAAAAAATTACAAAAAAATCGGATAAAGTGATTCTCCTAAGACTGACTTGACACAGGCAGAATTCGTATTTACGAGACGCCATATAAAAAAATTTAAGGTGAAGTTGGTATCACTGACAAATTGAAATTAAATCCGTTGGCACCCTTCTGTGCCAAAGCGGTAGTGTATGTGCAGATTGTTCCTCCAACCAAATTATATTCAAACGTGTGTATGTAGTACAATAAAAATAAAATATAATAACCGTTTCTTTTATACTACAAAGGTAGCAAACAAGCTTATGATCCGCCTGATAAGCAGAGTAAGCGGCTACCGTAGCCTATGGCCGCTTGTAATACCATAGGTATCACTAGCGTGTTGCCGACCTTGAACTCCCGTACCCCAAGGAACTCTGGAAACCTTACTCACCGTAGGAACACAATACATGGTTATTTGGCTGCGATCTTCTGTAGGGTGGAGGTATTCCACCAGTCCGGCTGCCCAAAATAGAGAGAGATCTCCAAAGAAATTTATCTGTGCCCTACCTCTCTTTGAAACCCACCCTTCCCCATGATATAATTCATATCATGTGCCTAATTTACCTATTAAACATATCGAGATTCTTTATAGCCGAGTTTTTCCATCATAATGAAGAAATATATGGCACTGCGTGTCGTATTTTGTTTACATGGATATTGTTGCTAAATATGGTGAGCTATGTTACTTGACGATGTCATTTGCACGTCAAATACGCTTACTATGGCCAGTTTGATTAATTGTGCTAATGATGTTTAATGACATACATTTGAGATAATCAGCATATCAAGTGTATAAGTAAAGATTTTGATATTTATATTTTTTTATAGATCTGACTTGAAAAATAAGTTTAATATTAAAGGTAAACGAAAGAAATTATGGTACTTAAACATCTGAATATACATATAATATTTAACACCCAGAAACACACAACTGTCAATTATACTCATCACGCAAAATTTGGTAATTACAGTATATACAACTATCTTTATCTTTCTATCAATGTGTTAATCGCTCTTAAATATGATTTTGACTATACGTAATATGTAAATTTTTTAGCAAAATTTAGCATATAAGCATGATCTGACATGATGTTAAGTGATGACGTGCCTTGACTTAAATCAAGAGAGGAATTGGCTACAAGTGCTATTCCTAACTATAACTATAACCTGCTAGACAGGCATTACATGTTATGGTTTCTTCACAATGTTGTCCTTCATCGGGTACTCAGACTTATTGTAAATTTCCAATCCACGTTGATCGACTCAGTCTATCAAAATGTCACCCATGAGTCATCATAGCTTTTAACTTTTTAATTTTAATGATTCATAGTTTCCGGTACTCATGGCAAGTTGTTAAATATATTTGAAACTAACTATAATATAGTGTTTACTTTCGTTCATTCATATTGTTCGCTTAACATAGCGAGTTCGTTGAGTTGTAGGTTTAAGTCGTCCACAAGGAAGAGCCGAGCTTTCGCTTTCAATCGAGTACAAAGTAGCGTACACAGCTTACTTCCACCGTTTAGTTACCTATAGAATTATTTTTCTCAACTTTTTTTCTTATTAAAGTTTAATTATTAATATAAATATGTTAAATTGAAATAGTAGTAATGTCGATATGGAATAGTATTTTCAAAAGTTATGCCAAGATATTTACCAAAACAACCTTGAAGAATATGTTAATTCTCAAGTTACTACTGTATTTTTTCTTATGTTCTAGCTGTGTATAATTAGTGTAGGTATACAAGTTCTTATTTGCAATTATAGAAACATGTAACTTCATTATTAATCAAATTCAATTTTGCAATAGGAGAACTTGTTGAGGAAAATATTTTAGAAGCAGTCTTAGGGAAATGGCTATATTAATATTAAAATGGGCTGTTTAAGGCTTTATAATATATTTTTAACCTAACCTCTGCCCTGAATTTAATACATAACATTTTTTTATTTACATTAAATTAATTTCAATAAATCTATTTTTTAGTGAAGCCGTGACCTTAGATGATACGCTTTTGTGTTAACTTGATGCAAGCTTACATATATGCATAGTGCATACCTATATCCATAGTGCATACATATATGCAAAATGCATATGTTATATATAAGTGTATAATGGAAGATTCGAAAATTATTTTTGTATTATTTAGTTATAATTTTATTAGCTCATTACTGACGGTCTGAATTGCTATAGTAAGCAGTGTACGTTATTTATAACGGTACCAAATGTTTGTGGAATTATATTTATCTTGAACACGACCGGGTCGCGGGCGGCGCGGTGGTACGACTGTCGTGGATCAGTTTCACTTCTTTATTTTTTAAATCCGGTCTTTAAGCAGAACTTAACAAAGATTTTTAACAGTGGGTCACTAATAGATATTGCCTTATCATCTCAAATAAGTTAAAGTTATTTTTGAATAAAAACGTTGTATGTATTTATTAATTATTGATTGCCATTTCGGGCTAGATTTTCTTTGCATTTGTCATTGATTTTAACTTTTGTCTCTAGCTATGTATCGAAATGACAATTAGATGTATATTTTTTAATTTCGTGGTAATATGTAATAGAAACCTTGAAGGTTTAATTTGATGATTTTATAATTCTACTGGTTATTTAAATGTATAATCTCAATCTAGGCATCATTAAAGGCAATGCAATATATTGAAAGCGATAATCAGGGTTGAACGTTCAAACTAAAAATAACAAAATCTAATGTAGTCTATATTCTTTTTTAGATAAAAAATGTAGTTTTTTAATTTACTCCGTACTTGTTATATGTGGCCATTTTATCCAGTAAAATTACTCATCGCATATGTTTAGGCTTTAAAAAAAGTTTTTTGAATTAATATATATGTTCTCTTGTAATATGTATATGTTGCTTCATCGTTGAATATTCAACAAGCTCATAGTTACGATCAATCAACTTGAACTCCAATGCAGATTAATCAAAATAAAAATTTCACAAAAGAAATTTCTGTTGACAATTACCACTAAGTAGCATGACTAATTTAAGAGTATACATTTATTAAATGTCGGTCATGTTGTTGCTGATTATGCTTGGACAAGCAAAAAACCAAACCGAATGTAATTTCACTTTATCCCAGCAAACCTGTTACACTTTCTTCAAAAACACTGTTACAACTAATTATCACTTTTTTCCGGTATAGGTCATTCTTGACCGGCCTCGATTATTGGTTCCTTTTTAAAATTAATGCCACCAAAATAAAAAGCAACATCTGATGAATGTAATAAAATTTATTTCGTTCAATGCTAAATTCTCAGCTTAAGCTACAATTGTGTTCGCTACGATACCAATCGTAGCTAAACGCGTAGCAACGAAATTAAGTTTCTTTGTAATAGACATCAACGAGTTTCGAATTATATACTTAATTAAACATTAATGCAGTGAAATAAATCAAAAAGTAATAGTTAAAATTTTTACATATTTGTTTTAAAAAATATGAACAGAATAATTTTAGTAAGCTATATTATTGGAAAATAATTTGACATAAGTAAAAAAAATACTAAATTATTAAAATAAATAAATAGTAATTATGTATAAGATATTTTGAGAGTAAAAATGGTTAAACATGAGTAATTGATAAGTGATAATATGAGAAATTGTTAAATATAAGAAATATGTTCTCTATTTTTTAATATATTCAATATATTGTTCAACTATTTTCATCGCATATTATAATAGATTTATTACATATATATAAAGTATTATTTGTATTATACATACTTTGATGAGATTAATAAATGAAATAAAAAGAAATGAATTAATTCAATGGCAAACTCACCGCACAATCATTGTTGTTATTTGTTATTAACAGTCCACAAGTTAAATCCACTTGATCACTCGCATAAAACACTAAATTCGATCACAAAACTATTTCAGTTCGAGATTGGATTCATAATAAATAGTTTAGTGCGCGTGCTGGCTGTGGAGCGCCGTGGACAGCACTGAAGATGGAAAGCGATGCGGGCCAGTGGAAGCCTGCGCGGTTGAAAGTGTCACGAGACGCACCCTCCAACCACCACCAAACTTAGAAGGACTTTGGTTCACGCTCCAACAACTTTATTATATTGTTTTAAGTGTTGGCTTCAACACCAAAACCACAACAGTCACCAACCATTCGGCTCAGATATAACACAAGTATAAAACATCCGAAAAAAATATCATATACTGTTATCGATTATTTGATAGGAAAGTTATAATATGCTAAGCAACTGCAGTCTGAATTATACCGTTAGTTTCAGAAGGAGAAGAATAATTAAATCTGCATTAAAATTAAATTAATTTTGTAAATTTTTAATATTTTATTATTACATCGAAAAAGAAACTATACATTTTTTATTTTTTGTTGTGTATTTACACGCTTTCTATTAACTATTTTTATAAATTTATTTTAACTTGATGTCATTATACTTTATCATATAAATATAAAATATATATAGTGAAATATGTTGAAGTAAATTATCATTTAATTTCTATTTTAAAATTTGACACACTATTAATTGAGCAATTCTTATATACAATAATTAGTTTCTTCGACTTAGATAATGATTTACTTTCCATGTTTATCTAGATAATAGTTTTTTTTTGCATATACATAATATTCCAAGTATAAAATGTGTCAATAGGCATCGGCAATCCGTTAAACGACTGTAGCGATCCAATTACATGGAAGCGGCCTGCCAACCCGTTATTGTTTTACCTAGCTTGCATCCGGGACTACCGGCTTCGATATATGAACTCTGTGTTACTAAGCCCGGTGAAGCTGTAAAAGCCGCAAAGGCTCCAGGCCCCTAAAGCTAACAATATAGTCAGTTTGGAAAAAAAAATCTGTTTTTCCTCTAAAAGTAATACAGTTTATTGACACATTGAATTCTTATTAATTTTGTATTATTTTTCGTTTAGTTCATTCTTGTTCTTAGATAAACTTTTACAATTAGAATCAGTATCAAATGTTTATAAAATAAAAGAACATGGGATATATAATCAGCGTTTTTTTTTTTTAGAATTTCTAGTATGTATCGTACAAGATTATATATTTTTAATAATTAATTATTTGATTTAAAATTAGAAACTATTTCGTCCGTAAAAAGTAATTTTTTCCTTGTTTACTATTATTAAGGCGTTTATTAGGTTAGTCATAGAATGATTATGCAGGTTAGTAGAGTTTGACGATCTCTCATTCTAGTATAATTTGGTTAACTGATAATAATATCCATAGTTATGTAGGTGAAACGAATAATAGTCTTGCGACAACAATGAATCGCTTCGATTTATTTCAGAGCGAGACTTGAGCGTGCAATACTTTTCGCAAGCAGATGCAACTAGAGTTTTTATTCAAAGTATATCCTGAACTTTCAATTGGTTGCAATAAATCAGCATGCTTAATTGTGTCGGTTGCGTTATTTTAAATAGTTATCTACTGTCTAGATATTGCAACATACAGCAATCTTATTCCCTTTAAATATTCCCTTTAATTTAATAAATTATAAATATCTGTTTTTTTTTTCTTTTGTTACTAAATTGTTTTATTAAAGTTTTATGTTATGAATATGTAAGTAGAAAAAATAATTACATGGATGTAACTGTAAGTAATAAAATGTATAGATCTTCTACGATAACATGTCTCGCCCCTTCACAAAACAAAAATTTTCCTTATGTCTTGGTGAAAGTATTTACAGAACGATACATACTTGTGTGCATGCCGAAAAAGCCGTCAAACTTAAACAAAAACAAAGATTTGTCGGACAACTAGTTAAGTAACTAATCTGCTCTTTTTTGTTTGTATGGGACTACAATGGCGCATTCTATACAAAATTGCACGTGCGCTCACTAGCGTGGTCAACATAATTATGATTAGTTGAAAGACAAATCGGCTAAAACACAGGATTTGAAGAGTACTGATTTCACAAAAAACTGTTTCTCAAAAATATTATTTTTTCATATATTTAAATTTTTATGACTTAACTTTAAAACCACAACTTGGTGTTTTGAATGTTATTTGTTTATTTTATGAAAACAGTAATATCTGCCCGTTGCGTCGCCTCCACGAAACTTGGTTTTTGAAGCCATTCTCTTCCATAGAAAACATACACTCTATATATTTTATTATAGGATTAATATTATTATAATATAATTATCGGAAAGTCTCTTGGTTCATTATAATATCAAGACTGTAAAATATTTAACAATGGTCTCAGCTGATAGTTATCTCATTGATCACGTCTTGCGAGCAACAAAATAGATAAGCACGTGCTTGTGCAGCATTTCTGAAATGCCATTTACATTGTTTTTGCACCTCTGCTTTGAAGTTACGGAATCACAACCGACAAGAACTTACATTTATTATGTAGGGCCGTAGGTATAGTGGTAGATATATAACTAGTGGTATACCGGTTATAAATAATAAAAGGCAAGATTATATTGTTTGCAATATATGTACATATTTTAATTTAAAAAAATTTGTATAGTAACAAAATAGGAATAAAAATAAAAATAAGTACTGTCACTATCGTAAACGCTTGAAGTTTCGTTGTCGGAATCGGATTCTCCTAGATGAATAATGAATTTTCGCTCGTCATCATAGTCTTTCCAGTATTTTATTTCTGTTTGTTAAATGTTTAACGTTTAACGCTTGGAAGTCGCATAAGAAGTTTCATTTAAAAAAAAAAGGTGTGTGTGCGATTCACACACGATAGAAGTGAAACTTCATTTTCAAAGGCATTTTCTATTTTATTTAAACAGTGTGCAATATACATACACACCGACATTTACTCTCTCGCTCTGGCTCACACAAAGAGGAGAGACCGCTAATGTGCGTTAAACGTTTAACATTTAACGTCTAACGTTTAACGCTTGGAAGTCGCATAAGAAGTATCACTTCAAAATAAAAGGTGTGTGTGCGATTCACACACGATAGAACTGAAACTTAATTTTAAAAGATATTATATATTTTATTTAAACATTGTGCAATATACATACACACCGACATTTGCTCTCTCGTTCTGGCTCACACAAAGAAGAGAAACCGAAAATGTGTGTTGAACGTTTAACATTTAACGTTTAACACGTTGGAAGTCGCATAAGAAGTTTCACTATAAAAAATAAAAAAAGGTGTGTGTGCGATTCAGACACGAAAGAAGTGAAACTTCATTTTAAAAGACATTTTCTAATTTATTTAAACAGTGTCCAATATACTTACACACCGACATTTACTCTCTCGCTCTGGCTCACACAAAGAGGAGAGACCGATAATGTGCGTTAAACGTTTAACGTTTAACGAGAGAGCAAATGTCGGTGTGTATATATATTGCACACTGCTTAAATAAAATATCTTTTAAAATGAAGTTTCACTTCTATCGTGTCTGAATCGCACACACACCTTTTGAAGTGAAACGTTAAATGTTAAACGTTTAACGCACATTATCGGTCTCTCCTCTTTGTGTGAGCCAGAGCGAGAGAGTAAATGTCGGTGTGTATTTATATTGCATATTGTTTAAATTAAATAGAAATGTCTTTTAAAGTGAAGTTTCACTTCTATCGTGTGTGAATCTCACACACACCTTTTTTTTCTCAGATAAGTATATATTTACTATCTATGATTATTTTACGACCTCCACAAACAGCACAGCGCTTCGTAGTCGTAGTAGCTAAGGGTGCTAGAATCGTAAAGATGTCGACTTTTTCTTAGATATGACCGATTAAACCATAATAGTTAACGTATAATTATATGGTAATTTAACATAACTTCAAGATTTTGGAACGAGTTACAGATATATTTTGGTTATTTCAATATTTTGAAGTGAAACTTCTTATACGACTTCCAAGCGTTAAACGTTAAACGTTTAACGCACATTATCGGTCTCTCCTCTTTGTGTGAGCCAGAGCGAGAGAGTAAATGTCGGTGTGTATGTATATTGCACACTGCTTAAATAAAATAGAAAATGTCTTTTAAAATGAAGTTTCACTTCTATCGTGTGTGAATCGCACACACACCTTTTTTAATATTTATATTGGTTAATTTGACATGACTTGAGTATTTTGAAACTGTGTACGGGTATTTTATTGAAGTGAAACTTCTTATGCGACTTCCAAGCGTTAAACGTTAGACGTTAAATGTTAAATGTTTAACGCACATTATCGCTCTCTCCTCTTTGTGTGAGCCAGAGTGAGAGAGTAAATTTTGATGTGTATGTATATTGCACACTGCTTAAATAAAATAGAAAATGTCTTTTAAAATGAAGTTTCACTTCTATCGTGTGTGAATCGCACACACACCTTTTTTTTAAGGTTTGGTTATTTCAATATTAAATAATTATATAGGTTGATTTGACATAACTTGAGTGTTTTGAAGCCGTATACCTACAGCTATGTGTTTTTTTGAAGTGAAACTTCTTATGCGACTTCCAAGCGTTAAACGTTAAATGTTAAACGATAAACGTTAAACGTTTAACGCACATTATCGGTCTTCCTCTTTGTGTGAGCCAGAGCGAGAGAGTAAATGTCGGTGTGTATGTATATTGCACACTGTTTAAATAAAATAGAAAATGCCTTTTAAAATGAAGTTTCGCTTCTATCGTGTGTGAATCGCACACACACCTTTTTTTTAAGGTTTGGTTATTTCAATATTAAATAATTATATAGGTTGATTTGACATAACTTGAGTGTTTTGAAGCCGTATACCTACAGCTATGTGTTTTTTTGAAGTGAAACTTCTTATGCGACTTCCAAGCGTTAAACGTTAAATGTTAAACGATAAACGTTAAACGTTTAACGCACATTATCGGTCTTCCTCTTTGTGTGAGCCAGAGCGAGAGAGTAAATGTCGGTGTGTATGTATATTGCACACTGTTTAAATAAAATAGAAAATGCCTTTTAAAATGAAGTTTCGCTTCTATCGTGTGTGAATCGCACACACACCTTTTTTTTAAGGTTTGGTTATTTCAATATTAAATAATTATATAGGTTGATTTGACATAACTTGAGTGTTTTGAAGCCGTATACCTACAGCTATGTGTTTTTTTGAAGTGAAACTTCTTATGCGACTTCCAAGCGTTAAACGTTAAATGTTAAACGATAAACGTTAAACGTTTAACGCACATTATCGGTCTTCCTCTTTGTGTGAGCCAGAGCGAGAGAGTAAATGTCGGTGTGTATGTATATTGCACACTGTTTAAATAAAATAGAAAATGCCTTTTAAAATGAAGTTTCGCTTCTATCGTGTGTGAATCGCACACACATTTTTTTTTATTGAAGTGAAACTTCTTATGCGACTTCCAAGCGTTAAACTTTAAACGTTAAATGTTAAACGTTTAACGCACATTATCGGTCTCTCCTCTTTGTGTGAGCCAGAGCGAGAGAGCAATATATTATCGGTCTCTCCTCTTTGTGTGAGCCAGAGCGAGAGAGTAAATGTCGGTGTGTATGTATATTGCACACTGTTTAAATAAAATAGAAAATGTTTTTTAAAATGAAGTTTCACTTCTATCGTGTGTGAATCGCACACACACCTTTTTTTAATATCACATATTAAGTTGGTTGGTTATACATATAGATATATATTGTTGGATTTTTTGATCAGTATGGGTCTGACATACGAGGTTTACTATCGTCAGATATGGGTTTTTTCCATTTCTCCATTTGAAAACGTAATTAAATAGCTGTGCACCCAGTTCGGAGTGGATGTTTTAACGGTAACTTAATGAACTACTTAATGTTGTTGTTTTATTCGATATGACACTTCGAAATTAAATATTAGTTCTTAACTTCGAATATTTTTAGTTAAAATTATATTTGTAATTTCTAGGCTCCATGATAATGTTTTTATCGTATTTGTGTGTATATTAAATTCATAAATACGTTATATAAATCTGTTTTATTATTCTATGTTATTCGTGTGATACGAGGTTGGTATGACTATATCGTGAGCACAACTCCTTTGAACTAACTAACATTTCCACGAACAAAAACCATTTCTAGTTATTAAACCTACACAATCAAACTTAATATTAATTTTCTTTTTATCTCTTTTTAAATCGATAACTCTATTGGTAAAACTACGTATCCATGCATCCCTAGTTTTTAGGTTATGTTAGATTTTATCAAAAATCTTCGGAACCCGGTTTTTGTTTAAAAAAAAAGCAGTTGCAGGTGTTAATACAGTACATCTAGAATATTATAAACAAAGATTGCAACATTTAGATGCAATATGGACGGGATTCCATATATCCATGAGCATTCTTCTTTATGTAAATATGATACATAAGATGTGAATGTGATATTAACTAAGGTAACGTCTCAGTAATTGGTTTACTGTATCCGTACCCTTTAATAAGAAAGAATAATTAATCATAAAAATGTACATATGTTTATTATCATAGCACCACAGTGAACCTGAACCGAGGGATCTACAACCCATCGCCAAACTTCGTTGTTATGCCGACATGCTCAAATATCTAAATGTCTCTTCACGTTATGTTTGAAGCATTCCATGTTGTAGGAAAGAGAGAACACACTGGCCAGGAATTTATAGTATGGCAAAGTTATGACATAGCAAACTTCTTTGTTCGTGTTGATACGGAGATTACCGTAAAGCTGAATATACAGATTTCATTACAAATTCGCTTCGAGGTAAAGCTACAAATCCGAACATAAATATAGCTTGAACTATGCTCGTGTTGAGTATTTGGAACCTTTAAACAATAAATAATAATCGCGATGATACTCAATTTGATAATATGCTATAAAAGCTGCCATAAAAGCTATATGTTATGTATATTATAATTTTATATTAGATGCTCCTTTCACAGACATCACGTGCTAACCTCTCTACTTCATTTATATAACATAATATATTGGAGTTTCGATTTTAGATATTTTTTAAATAGAAAATCTATTTATATACTTTTAACTGTGTTTACGATATAGGTAAATATGATTCTGGTAATAAATTTTATAGTATCCATATATTTTTCATTAATTGAAAGGATGTATTTAGGCACTAAACTTTTATTTTATTAAATAAATTGGCAACTTTTGAATGATGAGGTAATATTTTTTGTAGCTCCGTTTGCACAACAATTTGATTGCGTAATTGTAATATTTAATTGTTATTTAAGATCAATTAAAAGAGTGAAATGCAATATATTTTTTGGTAAAATAATACGTTTAAAGTCCATACATTTTTTAAAATATTTAACAGGATTGAATTTCTTGCTTATAACTAGACTATTTATAAAGTATTATATATAAATATTTCCTTTTTGGCAAGCAGTAAATAGTCATAAATAACGGTTTTAGAATAAGTAGCTATTCTCCGGTAATTTCTGGTTAAGAGAGGTGGGGCACAGATAAATTTCTTTGGTTAGTCTCTGCTTGGGGCAGTTCGACTGATGGAATACCTCCACCCTACAAAAGATCATAGCCAAATAATCTTGTGTTGTGTTCCTTACGGTAAGTAGGGTTTCCAGGGCTTTTGGGATAGGAGAGTTTAAGGTTGGCAACGCGTTAGTGATACCTATGGTATTACAAGCATCCATAGGTTACGGCAGCCGCTTATAATCAGGCGGGCCGTATGCTTGTTTGCCAAATTAGTTGTAAAAAAAAATAATTATTGGAAAGTTTCGAGTTTCTTATAATACTTTCATTTACGTCAACATAAATCATAATTCTATATGTAAATTGAAAATACCATCTCAATCCTCCAATCTGTGTCAATGTAAAAGTTAAAGTCTTTTGGACATCTTTGTAAACGTAAGAAGTCACTTCAGCTATGACACATGTAAAGGGATATTACGTTGCGATTAGGAAGTATTTTAACGGAAAAACTATCGTGTTCTAACCAAACATATCCGTAAACATTGTCATTTGAACAATTTTTTCATCATCACGGTAGAAATAACAATTTAATTTAACGTTAAATATTTATTTGAAGGCGAACTAGTTGTGCCGCCTAACATTCTAGAAAGGTATGCGGGTACGCACACGAAGCTGCATCTCAGCGGTTAAGGTGTTACGAAATACTGGTATCTTATAATACATGTATACAACTATATTTGCTTTCGCTACAACTGATTTAAATTCAAAGATGTGGGTGCGAAACGAATTCATAAATATTTAGATATATATATCGCTTATAATAATACCATGTAATATTTTATAATAATTGTTGATTGGCTAAACAGACCAGTACTGTACTCGTTAATAAAAAATAATAATTCTAAATTTTTATGAAACAGTATTTTGTTAATTTTTGTAATCATTTCAATCGAAATCAAATACCCGGGAACATAATTAAAACATTTAATAATCGTTTAATTTAAAAGTTATCAAATAATTAAAGCAGGTGGAATATCAGTCCGATGTGAACTAGATCAAGCTCATAATTTTTATTGTTTTTATAATAGCGTTCTTTTAAATCTTACTTATACAGTAACAGTATTGTTAATTAAATATTCTAATTAGACATTTAACATTTAACATCTAACATTTTAAATAAATAAAAAAACTTTTATTATTATTTTATAAGTTTATTTTCCTTTTTTAGATTTCGCATCATTTTTTTACAAATGAACAGACAGTAACACAGACATTTTCATTTTCAAGATGTTTTTCAAATTTACTATAGAATACGTACCAATGTAATATGTGCTGAATTTTCTGTACTGATGTTACGATGACAGCGACAATAATTTGGAATACGTAAGGATTACGCGAAATGATAAATAAATTACATCAAAACTCGTGTGAAGAGTTTTATCTGATTGCGAGTCAGGTGACTTGAGAAAACGACGGTCATAACATGCGCAGAATCTAATCGCGTAATCTTAGAATGTAATACTCAGTAGTTACATAACATATTTATAGTCAATTAAAATGCATTTTAGACTAATTGAATCAAAAACGTATCTAATAAGTTGTCTAAATACTCTATTATAAGAAAATAATGAAAGAAATAATATTGCAAACAAATATTTGGCCACTTAAATATCGTTTTAGAGAGTTTTAGAGATTATTTTTTGTTTGTTTGAAAATGTTAATTACTGGAACTATCAGTCAGATTTGAAGAAAATATTTGCATTTAATAGCTTATTTACTGAAAAAGTAACCTTTACGCTACGACTCTAAGGAGCCGTAAAATAACCATGAATGCCAATTTTTTTTTTTTTCGAACCGACTATACTGTTAGCCTTAGCGGCCCTGGAGCCTTTACGGCTTTTACAGCTTTACCGGGCTTGAGTTGAACGCCAAGCATTCGGGTAAAGCAAGTAAGGGAAGTGAGAAGTGTGCGAATAAATTTAACACGATTAAAGTTGTGGGACACAGCTAGTAATAATATAAAATAAAATAAAACTTAAAATTGAAAGAAAAGAAGTGAAATGATTACTATATGCAAATATAATATAACAAAATATTTAAAAAAACAGGTACATATATGATATAGTTATGGTAATATAGTTGAAGTTAATAGTTTCAAGCAAATATATTATGTTGATTTTTAAAACACGTGAAGGTTATGGATTTCATTATAAAATGCATTATTATTGACAAAAACGCAACTCTGTTGGTTGATTTTCTCTGCTATTATAACGATAAACTCAAAAAGAAGGAATCTCACTTCAACCGGTTATTATAAAGGAATGTATAGTATTTAAATGAGTAAAAGCGCCACAAAATTCGACTTGAGCGTGATCATTTATTTATATACGGTGCATGTGCATTTGGGGGCCCTTGGGAAAGCAGGGCAACTGCTGTCTACGCGATACAATTTTAAAGTCGTTTGTTTTCATTAAGCGGTTCATTTCGCAATACAATGTAGAAAAAATAATAAGGTGCGGGGACACGAATTGCACGTGTGCACGCGAAGAGCACGCTGTCAACGTTGATTTTAATCTGGTGTCGTGTTAATGTGTGTTAGTGTAATAGTGTGCCTTAAGTTACTCGCTCCTGATTTGCTGCTTTTTATCAAAAACAATTTATTCTGATGTAATCATATATTAAATATGATTATATTTAATAATAAATAATCATATAATAAGCTGAAAGGAAATATACGTATTTCTTACAGAATGTGAAGAAGTGATTGATTTTTATATTCATTTTTTTTGTAATTTTTTTTTAGCCCAAACGCTGAACTCAGTACATCGTTGCTTTAGAGTTTTAATAATCAGAAGTAAAGTCAAAACTTTGGTTCTCCAGGTTTGAGTTTTTCTATAAAATTTCTTATTTCTTTCATTGGCACATAAACCACAGAAAGCATATTTATTCCGCGTAATTAATGTATCCAATGTACTTTGATTCCTAGCTGGTGTCTGCCCGCTTCGCTGGGCTTGAATTAAACTCAAATAATTAGTGATAAAAAGTATCCTATATTCCTTTTGACTTCGGAACCCTAAAAACGCAAATCAGAGGATAGCTAGATCAAAAGGAATTTATAGGCCGAACAAATTCGAGAGATACGACAGCATAGAAAAGGAAATTAAAACGTTTTCACGGAAAATCTACCTTGACTACGCCTTTTGGTATTTTTAAGTCTTGATAGGTTTTAGCGTTTGGCTACAATCTCACCTGATGTTAAGTGACGATGTGGTCTAAAATTGTAACACGCTAATCCTAGTGGGAGGGTTGTCTCTCAAGTGCCGAACACACCTATAGGTGCTTGGCGACATATTTACAACGTAGCTAGCCTGATGGGCATTAGAAAAAACCCTTCCTCCATGCTATGGTTTCATCACGAAGTTTTTCTACACCAACACGGTCATTGCACCACCATCGAGCCGAATGAGCCGAGCATCGAATGTCATTCGTTATGTATGAAATGACTCAGTAGTGAGTCTAATGTGATTCATTCATTCGTCACTCTTGCTTATGTAATATGGTGATGATATAACTGTAACGTACATTTGACATCAGCTTATAAGAATTACGTGGGAATTTTGAACTTGTTAACTAAACTAGAATAACATGTGCCAGCTAGTATAATATAAAAATAGTTTAATGGTTATAGAGGTAGTATGAGTGAAGATACATCCTAATTATGATTACAAAATACTTAAGCGTACGTACATAAATAAGTTTTATAATTGATACAAACCTTTAATGAAAGCCGTGTGTTAAAAATTAACGTTAATTCAAATAGCTCACACACGATCCTAAACAGCTATCTAGTTCGAGGTCGATCTATTAGACGGCGCATAGATTTGTCTTATCGAATGTCGCAACCCGCCCCAAGACAACTCTGACAGATTTAACATTAATCAAATGTTTAAATAAGGCCGTTCAAGTAAGTAGCCAATGACCAAATCATGAGATGATAATTATTAAACTGTAATATGGATAATTATGATGTGATTTTACATGTTATTTATGTTATAGGTTATCCTTGAGTATGTTATGCTGAGAAAATGTTTTCGTTTCGTTAAACCGAATTATAATCTAGCTGTGCGGCTCCGCTCGCGTGGAGTACTAAAACAGGTTTTTTTGTGCGAAACCCTAATTACTTTTCTAAAATAAAAGTAGCCTAAGTTATGCCTCATAACATCAGCTATCTGCCAGTGAAAGTCCAATCAAAATCGGTCCCACTGTGTCGGAGATTACCCAACAAGCAGACAGACAAACAGGCAAAAATAAAAATAATGGGTTTTTGTTAAAAGTATTGATTATACTTGCATATGCATTTAGTGAAAACCTGTTATTTTCACATTACAAACAGACACTTCAATTTTATTAAATGTATAAACAAAAGATAAGTCTAGATCATTGATATTTTAATTAACCATTAATTTGTACGCATGCTGTGATTGGTTATATTTAGTTTTTCAATATTATTGTTACCTGTACTTGTTATTATCTAGGCTTTTTTTTTTAATTACTGTTGTGAGTCCTTATAAATAAAATAAATGTGCAGGATTTTCAAAAATGTATGTGACCTTGGACTAATAATAGTTAGAGAACTCTTGCACAAGTGAAATTATGAAACATGTTTATACTTACACTATGCGTGCTAATTGTTTACGCTTTTTCTGTGAATTTAATTTAGATTAAGGGTTTGATTTTTAATTTATTAGTTTATATAGAGGCGTGTTTTAAGTATAATAATATTGTTTTTATATTATATACTTATTCCAGATTAGTAACAACAAAAAATTATTTAAAATGTTCATAGTTTTTCAAATTTCATATAATAAATGAATATAAAAGAAAATAGAAAATGACGGATACGAATACGAATCTTTTATCTTCCTGAAATGTCCGCTGATATAGATACAGCTACGGATATCCGCACATCTCTAGTCTGGGTATAAGAATTAATGGTAATTTAATATTCCATAAATATATGGATTATTCCAGTAAAAAAATAACTAATATACTAGGCAAGCAGAGAACTTTCCTTTTTTAAGTCGACTAAAATGTACTTCATTAAAAGACCAGTCAGGTTAAATTAATTCTGCATCATATTACAAAGTTTTCAAATTTTTGAGTTGAATTTTTTGATTTTGAATCATCCTTCTCTTTGCTGAGATTAAAGTTTTCTTTCTTCTCTATTGTCTTTTCGGATTCTAGCAGTCAATTAAACAGTATTATAAATTTGCCTCTTAAATTTTATTTTCTTTGTGCACAATAAATTTAAGACCAATAAATATTACAAATAAGGCATTCTTTGATCTTTCGAAATCTTGCTTATAAACTTAATCTACGGAATGTTGAAAGTATAATAAGTATATAAGTAATTTTATTTTTACAATATTACGTCGTAATGAGGTTATCCGCAGAACCAGTACCGTATAAAATCGTTCGCCAGGTAACGTATAAAATTATAAACATCAACATTCAATGCCACAGTTCATTTGAAACCCGAATACCTTATAAATATTTCTACGTACCCAGTATTATTGCAGTTGGGCGCGGCTGTTCTGATATATTTTTTTTGCTGTCAGTAAGTGTATGTTGACATGTGTGTTTAAATAGTTCGACATTGACATTATTTGAATTATCAACAATTTTGAGCCAATTAACACCGTGCTTATTTAAATTAATTCATAAAGAAATGGTATTCAATTGATTTTCAGTAAGCATTTATGCTAAGGTTATAGGGTTCAAGAGATTATTTTTTATTTGTTTTAATGTGCTATTCTCTAGAATTACCAGTTAGATTTGAGAAATTGACTTTATATTTTATAGCCTTTTTATTGAGGCAGAGAATAAGCTATATAAGTTTACGGTACGACCCCAAGGAGTGTACCATAAACGTCAAGCAATCTATCTGGCAAAGTGTTTGTAAGTACGGGAAATAAGAACGGCGATAGGGGTGCTCTACACTGGTGCGTTGATCCCGGGCGCGGTGGCTAGTTAGACAAACATTTTGAAATACACATACACATGTTCCTTCCCTTCTCCCAGGGGGAAGAAACATGTATATATGTATAGTTAGTTTAGATCGAATGATAGGGAATTAGTCAGATCGCGACTTATTTGCATACGCGCAACAGTCCGAGCCGAGGTTCGACCACTTTGGCACTCTCGGATGTTGTTGCAAAGCTTTCGTGGCTGAGTGCCTTAAGCGCTTGCCTCCAAGCCCGGTAAAGCTGTAAAAGCCGTAAAGGCTCCAGGGCCCCTAAGGCTAACAGTATAGTAAGTTCGAAAAAAAAAGGCCGCGGTGAAGAATTAGTCGAAAAAATTTAATACAGGTGAAACCTTGAGGCACATCTAGAATTTAATATATTCTATGTGGTTTATATTTTTTATAATATCAAGGACTAGTAAACGACTTTTTAAGTAACCGGTAATATCTACTTTAAGCATTTTACATTGAACTTTAATATCGAAGGTTGTGATTATTTTTTATGTCTAGTACTTATACAATATGCAAGGTTTTCTACGTACGCTGATGACACTAAAATATTTATGCAGATATGTACTGTCGATCACTGTAAGAAATTGCAGCTTGATTTAAACAGATTATGCGAATACTCTCACTTAATCTTTTGGATCTTAATGTGACCAAATGCCATTGCATTATATACACGCGCAAGAAAAATGTCCTTAAATATGATTATAAACTCAATAATAAAATAGTTTCCAGAGTTTCATGCGTTAGGGATCTAGGAATATATCTCAATCATAAATTGTCATATGTAGGTCACTATGAATACATTGCTCAGAAACCTTATAAAATGTTAGGCTTCATAAATATGTTATCAGTTCCTTTTAAAAATAATTCATCTATTAAATTTTTATTTTGTGCTTATGTAAGAAGTATTTCAGAATTTGCAGCTTAAATATGGGCTCCTTGTTATAATATACTAATATATATATAAAATTGAGAATATTCAAAATTATTTTTTGAAGATAGTGATGCTTTTGTCGGCGATTGTATATATAAATAAGAACCTACGGGAGTTGGATATGTTAACCCTTGAACAAAGACGTTTGGTAGCTGATCTGATGTTTTTATATAATTTGATAAATAACAAAACCGACTGTTCATGTTTGTTATAATAAATTGGTCTAAGGTCTACAATAAAACATACCCGTATGCCCGGGATTGTACCCTATATTGCATACACCTCACCAATCCTGCCCACTATGCATTTTGGTTGTGTATTTAGTTAAGCACAAGTCCCTTTCCCAGTCAGTCGACCTTCATACTCAATTCAGAGCGGTAGCCCAAAATATCATATCGTGTATTTCTAAGTTCTAGTGTTAACATTGTAATACTTTGTAACCAACTATTAAATAAACTTCGTGTGTGTAATAGTTTTTTTTAAAGTCAGATCCAATTATCGTTATAACAAAACGCATAACTAAGACCAATTATGCCCGTCATTCAGTACTGATAAGGTGTACAAACTCATAATATATGAAGGCAGAAATTTCGACATATTCATTGGTAGTAATGCAGCGTTTAAAAAAAAGCCATTATTATTATTCAGACTTCGTTGGATATATGTCATTAGTACATACATAAAGATACACATGCGCGCGCGCACACACAGATCCACACTCAAATAATAATTAATAGCTTCATTAGGGTATTAGATTATTATTATTATTCATGTAAAACAATCACAGTAGCTCTCTCGTAATTAATCACGTCAAAAGCTATTCGACCTACACACTTGAAATTTCGCATGTTTAATAAACCTCCCTTCAAATTCTAGAATCCCAAATATCATGAATAAACCTATTTTAGTTCTTGAGTAATTTGGGTCTGAAAAGTAGAATTTTTATCACTTACTGATTCTTTCACTCATTAATTAAAAAGCTACACCACCTCTTCTAGATGGCTCAGAAACTTTAAATTTGGCATTAAGGTAGATCATATATACCATGATACAAAGCAAAAAAAAAAACACAGAACAAATACAATTTTAAACAAAATAATACTCATATATCATTGCATAAAATGGTATTTTCATCCTCTCACTAATAAATGGCGTAGTGCCAACTTAGACGCTCTAGCATTTTTCCCAATTAATATGGCTATTAGAATACCGACGCATTAATATTAATTAAATCAAAATTTATCAAAACACTTCAAAGAAGTAAAATTACGATAGCGAAAATTGACTACTTTAATAAGAAATGAACTTAAATATTCATTGACGTAATAAACATAATAATTTAATAACGAATTAACGTTAACATTTACTGAAATATAACTTGCCAGGATAGTATAAAATTAAAGAAAGTAAGTAATAAATTGTTTTATAAATGAATTGAAGAACGTACATTGTTACATCTATAATTAAAGGAACATATGGAACATATAGAACATTTTATGGAACTTGGCACCTGTTACATCTCAGATCTTCTATCGTTTACAATGACTACGTCGAACGTCGTTCCTACTGAACTTGGCCCCTTTTTTCACATTTATTTATTAGGGTTCATATTACCGTGATAATCTGAATTATTATTTCATTATTCGTGCCTTTCGACGCTGTCATGATTTTACGCTATGACGAAATTTTAAAATACTACAATAGTTATTATTAATTTTAATGTATAAATTTTTATGCTTTGTTTGAGTAAATCGCTTATATATTCATGTATTTAATTACTATAATAAAACGATCATTTTATTTGAATGCTATGTACGGAATATAGTCATGAAGGTTGAAATTGTAAGCAAACAACTGTACCATAAAAGTCATAAACCCATAATCTCAACCATAAATATTTCAAAATTTGGTACGCCTTGAGTGAATTAGTTAATATTCGAGTTAAATTCAATGTATTTTGTTTTGTTTATAAACATTTAATTTTTATAGCTTCATTGCATTCATTTCATGCAGAATATACACTGAATAGTTTATTTATTTATTGTTTTATACAACTAAGGTGGCATACAAGCGCACAGCCCGCCTATTGGTAGTAATGCCATAGTCTTAACACCATAAGTATCATTAGCGCGTCGCCAACCTTGAACCTTCCCCACAAAAGGAGCTCTAGAAGCCCTACTCACCACAAGAATACAACTGAGATCTTCTGTAGGGTGGAGTTATCTCACCAATCAGACTGCTCCAAGTAGGGAGAAATCTCCATAGAAATTTCTCTGATCCCTAACTTTCTAATAAAACTAGTAAAACGTAGTGATAGTTTTTAAGGTCAAATAATAAATATTTTCTCAAATTAATTCCATAAAAATCGTACATATTTAACAATATAACAATATTTTAGTACAAGACAAAATGTAGAAAGTTGAATTAGAAGTGTCACACATATAAGAACATCTAGGTAAAATAATGAGTCGTTTTTCCGGTCCGTCTTGTTTTATTGGTTTATTTTCCGCAATTAGTTTAGATAAGACCATATCTGAGCAACGACACAACGTAACACTAGGGATGAGCAATATTAGAAAAACATCCATGTTCACATCGATATCCGATAAATATCGAAATAAAAACATCGTCGTTTTGGTGCAACCGAAGTGGGTGACCTATTTTTAAAGTCAAACTTTTATTCTATCGCCTCAAAATTTTTCCTTCATCTATCACGTGTCACACTACATTACACCGTCGCAAATAAAATTGAATATTTTGCCTTGCAGTCAAGGATTATAATTTTTTATCATTTTTTTTTAGTATTACCCCTAGCGTTAAGGCGTTTTTTATTTTTAGGGTGTTACCTCTAGTTGAATCCTTTATAGAGAATCTTGAGTTTTGCTTTATGATTTATACTTTTCTTGCGCACGGGCAAACTCCATTTACAGCAGGAAAATGTTCAATGTTCAATGATTTTGTTCATGACATCAATGTATCGATATGTCAAGCTCAACAATAATGTTTTGAAAACATCGATGAATATCGATCATCCGTGCGTAACACAGCAACTCTAGCTAGCAAGCCGGATGACGTTATGCAAGATGAACCACCGTTATTACTTTTTGTCTCAAAATGTTTTGACCATATGAAATAGAAGCAGACTCTTTTGTCAAGTTACAGATGTAAAAATGAAAGGTAAAAAGACATTCACTGAGGCTAATACGGAATTTGTCTTTCATGCCTTTTAAAGCAGATATGTTCGTGCGTGTTTTGACTACGTTTATGATGTCCGTAAATGTTTTTATTAAGAAAACATGCTTATTCTAAACTTTATCTAACTAACTAATATCCGCTACGAAAAATGTAGACGCGGCCTTAACGAATTAAGGTCATGTGTGTAATCATATATTTTTGTTAAATACACGTGTCTAATGGTTTATGATGTGTACCAGGATATTGTATAAGATTAAATGTAATTCGGTTTATTACTTACTAATTATTTAACCCAGTTTTAAGAACGTCTGATTAAATATTTATACATTCATTGGTTAGAATATAATTCGAGGTGAGTAGGTAGGTATTAGACAAATGTCATGCTCGTTATATAGAGAAGAAAAGTTCAAATATGGAACTTCATCATACACATTACATGAAAGTGGCTAATTTGTGGTTAATGAACCCAATCCAAATTCTTATAGGTATCACAATGTTTATTTATTGGATATCATCACAATATATTCGTGAAAGTGGTTACTTAGAGTTATCATCAACCTTAACCTACCTACTTCGAACATATATGGATCATATATAAATAATAATCAACCAACATACTTGAAGTACTACGTGATTTTGTAATATCTAGGTATTTACTACTATAATAGTTGTATCTATAATTAAAACCATATGGAGTCGGCTATTGCTGACCGACTAAATTACTTGTTTTATTTATTTTCTAGCTCTTGGTAAGTTACCTTAATGTGTACAGTTTTAATTTACGAAAGAAATACGTAACTGAGAGCAATTTGAATTTGAAGCAATGATGGCTCAGTGGTAGCGTGTACGACTTCTTGTCGATTGACGTGAGTTCGAATCCCTGCAACGAGCCTGAGCTTTCGATGGCGGAAAACATCGTGAGGAAACCATAGCATGGTGGTAGGGCATTTTCTAATGCCTGCCAGGCTAGGTATCACCCTCAAATTGAAAATCTGTCGCCAAGCATCAATAGGTGTGTTCCGGCAGCTGCACTTGAGAGACAGTCTTCCCTAGGTTTAGTGTGCTATACCATCTTGGGTCACATCGGCACTTAGCATCAGGTGAGATTAAGGCCACTACGACAAACCTATAAAGATAAAAAAAAATATTATCAATGTTTTATTTATCAATATTTGATGGACCTAATTGAATCTTAAAGGTTTTTTTTTTGTTAAATACTAAATAGACGATGACAAATTCACCATGAAAACACTTATTTTGCATTTGATAATACTAGATGCGGCAAGCTGAAGACAGGGCGCTGTGGCGCTCATTAGAGGAGTCCAGCACTGGACTGTTATAGGTTGATGATGATGATGAAGTCGAAATAATGTTTTTCAATTTGTAATAAAGTATTTCCCGTAAAAGATTTTTATTCTTATCCAGTTAGTTGGATTTTATGTTGTTGTAAAAAGGTTGCACAAAAAATTATCAGACCGATACAAATGGATACGAAATTTGAGTTGGTTTAAATCAAATAAAGATAATTTTGACAACTACTTTGGTAAACAAGCGTAAAATTGAAAGCAAATTGTGTAAATCAAGTCTTAACTTAGTGACATAATAATGTTACTGAAAGATTGCTATGGCTAATGGAACTTGATGTAGATTGTAGGATTGCATCTATATTCGTAAGGCTTTGAGTATCAAAAGCCTTCTTCTTTATTCTGGTTTTAACTCCTTGATCCTAGGATTTTTACTAAGTAGGCATAATAAATTGCGAATGCTGAATTTTTCATCTACATAAAATGAATAACGAAATTTTATTACAATAATTGGACGAAAATTTAGATCTACTACGTTAATAAATCCTTATAGTTATAAAATTATTTTATTGAAATTATTTTTATAAATACATAATATGCTAAGGTAATTTTATACTTATACGTCCCGTAAGTGTGTTTTTTTGTAGTATTTAATATCTTACATAATTTTATTATTATTGAAACACCTGTTTTAGTTAGCAAACTTCAGAAGTAATTGGAAAAATGAATATAACAGGTGTCTCCTCCTAAATTGATCGAGCATTAAGTGTAAGGTTGCGTATTGTATTTCTTCTAAATAAATGTTACTTCTTCCGCATTGTAATCAACCACAAAAACAACTATTTGCTTCACTGTTGATATTGTTATTTCACAAGGTAAATTTAAAGACGCTTGCACTGAATAAATAAATTTCGTTTACTTCAAATAAATAAATAAAATATATTTTTTCTTCAGTGGAGTAATATTTTGAAAATGTTTTGTACGTTGTAAAAATTCTGCCAAGATTATATCGTTGGTTGAAAGGAATTTTATACTTGTATTGCGTAGCTATGATCACGTGGAGCTCATGTAAAGTGGATCAATAGACGTAGAATATCTTCGTAGTCATGTGACTGCGAAGGTCGCCGCTCGCAGAGGGGATGCCTTCATTGCAACTTTGTCTCTCCAATGATCAACGTTTGCGAATTAAGCGGTTTATTAAGTTTATCAAGACATCTAATATGGTTTATTTTTAAACTACAATTATTCAAACTACACAGAGTAATAAACTAGACACCATATAGTCTGGTTAATATCAAATCGACTAACTAAACTAGCTGTGTTCGCGGCTTCGCTCGCGTAGACTACAGAATGCTGGCGATCGAATCGATCGAATTGTGCCGCCCCAAAAATTCGTATTGTGGGTGATCCTTAGAAGATAAATATATACTATCCCTAACTTTTTTGTGTCTTTTTAAAGTCTAAAATTATATAGTACATTAATTTGACATAATATATCTTATGGAATACTCAGTGTAAGCCATTTAGCACCCCAAAAGAGTCTTTTTTCCCGAATGAATCACTATTATCGTCACTGTTTATTTCGTATGTTACTTTGTGTAACAAAATATATACCATAACCTGGCCAGAAAATATATCTATGAATTAAAGGAAAAACCATTTAAATCAGATTAATGGTTAACAACAAACGGACAGACAGACGTTGAGTTTTATGATATGTATAGATGATCTTAGTTATAGACAAAATAATGTTATTACATCATAAACATCGATAATTATAAGAGAAGGTAACGAAGTTGGCAATTATGCTATTACGCACTAACCCTAGCGTTAATAAATCTTTCTGCAATCGGTTTCCAACGGCACCTCTTAAGTGAACCTTAACGGAAACTATATTTACACAATTGTGCGCTCGAAATGCTTTTAAATGGAAGTATGAAGAATTTGTGATCGATAATTACACACCGTCAGCAACCTTGTTCTTCGAGTGATCCCTCTGATGTAATTAAAGATTTCCGCGTTGGTTTACTGATGCGATAGAATGTAAAGTTTTTATATTCAGTTCAAGAAGGCTTCTGATATTGCAAATCCTATTTTGTACTTACGATTTAAAAACGTTAAAATAGGTTATGATTTTTTTTTTTTTATGAGTAATTGAATGTGCTGTGTTCAAGTTGATTGATGTGAACGTTATATGGTTTGATGAAAGAATGGCTTGGATATAGTCATGATAAACAGTATTTACCTAATCCTATGGAAAAAGTAGATATTTCAATCTAAACAATGTGATTAGTAAAAAAAAATTCGAACGTTTTGAATCGATCGTGGATTTGCGTATAGAGAATTATAATTTGAATAAGCTACTTATCTATACTAATATTATTAATGTCAAAATTGTTTTTTCTTTTTTTTTGAGTTTACTCCTTAAGAGACCATATAAGGCACACAGTACGAAAAAATATGAGGAGTGAAACTGAAAGTGCATCAAAATGCAAAATCATGTAAAGGATTTTTGAGCTTAGCTATATTCAAATAAGGTTGAGATCTATTCAACTGTTTCCCGTTTGCTGCGAAAGCGGCCAGACCCGAATCGACCCTTGAATTTAGAGGGAACGCCTCGCGGGGGCATATTAATTTTTACGTTAATTCTATATCCTAAGAGATTTATTTACTCTTGTTACCAATTGTATATATTCTAAATTGCAAGACAGTTCTTGAGTAGTAAACTCCAGACGCGCGTCGAAGCTGACAAACACACCTTTTTTCTTTGTTTGTTTAAACGTGCTTATTTCTGCATCTACCAATCAGATTTGAAAAATTCTTTGTGCATTTTATAGCTCATTTATAGAGGAAGGATATAGGCTTCACGTAACTTTATATAGTGTTACAATTCTAAAGATCGAAACAGTAACAGTAACAGTAACCACAAGCGTAAAGCAATCTGACAAGCTGAAAGCATGTACGGGAAGTGAGAATAACTATAGACACGTTCCAAGCCCGGTGAAGCTGTAAAAGCTGCAAAGGCTCCAGGTCCCCTAAGGCTAACAGTATAGTCAGTTCGAAAAAAAAGCGTGTGGCGCGGCGACTTGGTGGAGACTTGATCAAATAAAATTAACAAGGATGAAACCATGGAGCACAGTTAGTTATATAATGTTGTAAACACTGTTTTTATTGATATTCCACAAGAGTATAGATAAACTTAAAAGGAATAAATTTGATAAACCATGTTTGTGCCAAAGAACGTAGATTTTTTAAATGATAACTGGTAAATCTTCGAGGTACTTAGTAACAGTTTGTAGTGTCAGAACTAATTTTATTTGAAACCTTAATATTTCAGCTCGTGTTGGAGTGAAAACATTTTCCAGTTGATGAAGTTGGGATTTGTTGGTTATATGCTAAGGATGCGTCAGTCATTCTCAGTAACTTCTATTATATAATTTTAATATTACTAGAGTACGGGGAGGTTTACCTATATACGTATATGGTATATCAGGTTCTCATAAACGAAGGCGTGGCCTACGAGCAAATTAAGTTTAGGTACGTTTCATAATCTCAGGTCACGACCCGCTGACACATCGGGGCGCCAAGAGTAGTTATATAATTTACGTTCATACATAAATAGGTATATACCATAGATAATTAAAACAAGGTTGTTTTATTAATTATCTATGGTATATATACATGATTAATTATTAAAATGATAGATAATGCAAGAATGACTACGAGAAAGACTACAATAGGGACTTCATAATTGTTAGTCTATTGTGAATTGACAGTAAATGTTTTATATCTATACATATTATAAAACTCAACAGCTCTCTGTCTATCCGTCTGTCTGTTTTTGTTCTTATCACACGAAAACCATTAATCTGATTTACATTGTTTTTCATTTAATTAATCGATATATTTTCTGGCCAGGTTATGGCATATGTTTTGTTACATAAAGTAACATACAAAATAAACAGTGACGATAATGGTGAATCAATTCGAAAAACATGTCCTTGAAATATCACTCTCAATTCTCGTCTAAGAAGTTTCACTTCACAAATAATTGAAATCATCCTTTATTGTACCGCCTTAAGGTATGATTTTTCAAAAACGCGAAACACAAAAAGTAAAATATATATTTAATAAATAATTATATATAAAATATATAATTTTATATGTAAGGTTTTTATAGAACATACATCCCCAAGTTCACCCCTTCAAATCTTATTTTAGCGACAAAAGATTCCTATTTCCTTCTCCAAGGTCCAATCTATATCTATACCAAAACTCGTCAAAATTGGTTAAGCGGTTGAGTCGTGAAAACGTAACAGACAGAGTTATTTTTGCATTTATAATATTAGAATGGATAGTATGAATACTGTAAACCAAGTCGTGGTGGTCGAGTGGTCTACACCGGCGAAATTTTGATTCGAAGTCTGCAGCTCCGAGTCGCTGCATTTACCAAACAAAGAATTTTTCGGAATTCGCGTATACATTTACTAATTTTAATTTGACAAAACTATCTGACGGTGATGGAAAATATCATGATGGAACCTGAACGCTTGAGAAATGTTCTTTTAATACCACCATACGAGGGAAGAGTATATAACTATTCGCTTTTACTGAACATAAGAATTTAATAAAAAACAATAAAATAAGCGTGGATCTTTAATTAGTGTTATTTCAGAGCAATGAACAGAAAAGTAAAGTAAAATATGTGACTTCTAAACGGACGGCTTATTTTGGTAAGTGTTGTGTCCTTATTATACAAACCTACACGGCATCGAAGTTTGTACTGTTTCTTAAAATAGTTTAGTCCTGGGTAGCATTCTAATATCTCAAGGAGACTTCTAGAAATTTGCACGCCGCCCTGGGTCAGAAGCTGAGGTCGGGTCCCCGTACTTAACCCGCCACTGACGTATAGAATCTGACTCATTTCAATACTACAATTCGAGTAGCACAAAACGAACTGTGACGAAATACAATGCCTTTCGACGTGTTCTCTAATTTAAATTTTATTGTGTTTGTACCATGTTCGACAGATCATTGATACGATCAATGCACGACTGGTCTATAATCGCATCTGTGGTCGTACCACGGTCGTCAAGTTACGTGTCGATTTATTCATTTGATAAATTCATTTTGAGCAACTATTAATACTGTAGTTACACATGATACAGCATGGTAAGTTACACAATCGCAAATGGTTGTCCACAAGTAGAACATGTTAAATCAAGTAACTTCATGTTTTTTTACTATATAAAGTAAAAAAAAGATTCGTATCCTAATCGGGAAAAACGTTGTAACTTCACTGCGAAAAAATACACAAATTTACACAAATAGGAACCAAGTGTAAAATGAACCCACATAAAAATATTTTAAGATTTATTCCACAGACAACATATCTCTTTTGTTGAAATTTGCCTACGGCTCCGTTAAAATAATTAATGTCTACTAATTACAGAAAGTAATATATTAAAATAATTACTAATAACTATCCCTTTCGTCATACAGTATCTCGAAAACGCGTCAAAGAAAAGTATAATACACAAGTCACGATTAATTAGATATTTCTCAAGAGCCTTGTAGTTTTATTACTATGGTTAATCACGATTATGAGAGTATCAAATAAAAAATGCAAATTAGATCTCGTAACTCGCATGAAACTTATCGAATAGTGTAATAACATTCTAAAGATGATTTTACAACGTAATACACGTAAGATAGGTTGTTTATTACATAGATTGTATCGACGACCTACATACGCAATACGCATCGAATGTGTCACTAAAACTTATGCACTGACCGCTATAAGATCAATAATAATAATAGACTTTAAAATTACACGTGAAATAGGCTACTAGTTAGGTTCGTGACGTAGAGATACGTCAACAGCGCCTACTCTAATGTAGTTGTATACAAATTTATTAAATGCCGCGTGTAAGTTATTTTAATTAATACCTTTTTCTTAAAGAATTCTTGGAGATGAAACCTTAGTCCTAAATGGATTCTGTAAAGATAATATAGATACATTTTTTCATTACCAACGAATATAGTATGCTTAATGCTTTAAACAATTATATTAAGATAAAAGATTACAAAGATACAATTATATTAAGATAAGAGTGAGATTCTGAGCCATTAGTATATTTATTTGAATACCTCGTATATTTTAATGTTCGTGCAAATATTTGGAAAACATTGTCCAATTTAATGGATTTTTTGCATGATTTGCCTTGCCTTGAATCATGATAAAGCCATTATGTTAGAAATTGCTGAAGCAAACTATGATGTATTAAACAAAATAATACGATTCAGTCATTTATATGAACTTGGTTAGATTCAATTCGTAATAAGAACATCCTATTTCTGTTCCGTTCTTCGTTCATTGAACGATGTAAGAAATTAATGGATAATAAATCATTAATCAATAGATTAGAATACGAGTTGTGTAGACCTCTATCTCAAAAATATTTACAAAATATATGTATCTAGATATAACATAACTTACACAATGGCAAATAATAATAGCATTTTAAAAAGCATTTTATTACTTTAATTGATGCTTATTAATTTTCATCAAAGTTAATCCTAAAGATAATTTCGTGAATCGTTTATTCGATACTTAAATATACTCGACCTTCGTTAGACACACTACATAGAAACGCTGTTCTGCGTCTTTTACAAATGATAGTGAAATTTTCTAATTACACTTTACACATGTCATATTTCCGTTCTCACACGCTTAAGCTGTATAACGATATATATAAGATGTTGATTAAGAGTGATTGTAAGTCATACGATAATGATCTAATTGATTAAAATGAAACCCATTAGAACTTGCGACATATCGCGAGACAGGTTGGCCGGATGTTGAGTGTACGTGCGTGCCTTTGGTTAGCGCCTCGCCTTACCTGCTACGCGTCCTATGTTACTTGTTGTCGAATGTTATCATTACGCACTTATATACAATTATTTTGAGCGCTTTTGAGATTCTGATTAAGGTCACGTTTATTGCTCTTTTTTGCAATTAACTTAAAATCAAGATTTACACTAAATGAGAAATCACCTGCCGAAACAGATTTCTCTGGTTTAATTTGTAACTTCTTGTTTCTTAATGGTTTCTCTTTAGTTTTGGGTGTCCTTATTTCTTTCAAATAGTCAATAACATCTAGGTCTACACCATAGTCCGATACTTCTTTGTAATCTGGAAGCCTTTACAGAACTTTTTCTGGGATTAATGGATAAATACCAGTAGTTGCAAAAGCACACGTAATATGTTTCTTATTTTCAGACAACTCATGCATTAGCTCATTTAGAAGGCCAGGGAATCGACATTTGTTTAATTAACTTTCGGAATGGTTATCAATCTTGAATTTTGTCAAAATTTTACGCAACATTCTTTTCAGCGGTCCAAAGACGCAGACGTCTAAAGGTTGGGTTATGTGTGTCGAGTTAGTGGGTAATAGGGCAAACCTAATGTTGTTTTGTTCGCAAAGAGCTCCAACGTCTGTAAAAATCGCAGATTTTAAAGTATTTTTAAAGTAGGTGAACTATTTCCTAAAAGTGTCAACCCTATGGGTAGGCGAAGTTTGGGAGGTTATAGTTTGAATTACCCGTCTTAACATTGCCTACCCAGATATTTATTTTCAATGTAAGTTTTGTGCCTATACGCTCAGGCGTCCCGCAAGGTTCCATTCTGGCGCCTTGCCTTTTCAATCTGTACGTCAGCGACCTCCCGAAGCCCCCCGGGTTTCGAGGTAGGGCTCTACGCTGACGACACAGTCATATATGCGTCAAACAGACACAGAAAAAATCTCGCCTGCGCAGTCCAACGTGCCGTAACCACTCTCGGGGAGTGGTTTCGAACGTGGCGAATAGCTATTAATCCGGTAAAGAGCGCCGCGATTATGTTCGAACCGCATACATGCAAACTACCACGCACGGTAGGACCCCTCTCATTATTCGGTACGAATATCCCTTGGGCCACCAAGACTAAATATCTGGGTGTCACCCTCGACTCGAAGCTTAACTTCAACGCACACGTTACTATAGTCAGGAATAAGGCCATCTGGATCCTTTCCCGCTTGCGACCCTTGCTCAGTTCGGTAAGCAAAATGTCCTTAAGACATAAGCTCACACTGTACAAGATGTGCGTCCGTCCGATCTTGACATATAGCTGCGCCGCGTTCGCACATATGTCCAAACATAACTTTGCCCGCATGCAAAGAGTCCAAAATCGGTTTCTCCGTCGCCTGCTTGACCCTCCAGCCTTCGTTAGAAACATGGACCTGCACAGGGACATGAGGCTTCCCTCGATAGAAGCCTATGTGAAATATCTCACCAGGAGATACTTCGATAGCGCTTCGAATCATCCCAACCCGCTCGTAAAATCCACCGTGAACTACGTCCCAGACAACTCGATCCCCGCTGCCAAACGTTATAAACGCCGTCCGCGAAATCTCTTTGTCGATCCCGATGACGACATCGAGAACGCTAACAATTTCTACGCGTCCGCTCCCGCAACATATGCGTGCTCGCGCCCACGCCCGCGAAACCACCATTCCCTCCGCAGGGGACGTACGGTTAACTTCGCTCCCGCACACCCGCCACGACCGCCCTCTTCTGCGGCAACTCAAGCCTAGGTCCGATCCATGGGCACGGAGCCCTTGAGCCAAGCAGCCGCTCGCGCGATACAAGTGACTCTACAATCACTAGCTTTCACAGCCATACATGACACTGCATTATACACACATGCACAACACACATAGGTACATAGGTTCTGTAAGGGACCTTTTTTTTTTCTTTTTTTGCCTAGTTAGAGTAGACAAAAATTTCAGACCACTAAATACACATACACATGTTCCTTCCCTCCTCCCAGGGGGCAGAAACATGTATAGTTAGTTTAGATCAAATTACGGATAGGGATTAGTTAGATCGCGACTTAATTGCATACGCGCAACAGTCCGAGCCGAGGTTCGGCCACTTTGGCACCCTCTGATATTGTTGCTTAGCTTTCGTGGCTGAGTGGCCTAAGCGCTCGCCCCCAAACCCGGTAAAGCTGTAAAAGCCGTAAAGGCTCCAGGGCCCCTAAGGCTAACAGTATAGTCAGTTCGAAAAAAAAAAAAACTCTGTGCCAAATTTGATTGCGATCGGTTCAGAGGATTAATCGTGAAAGGGTAACAAACAGACTCAGAGTTACTTTCGTATTTATAACATTGGATTGGTTCTCATCATGTGGTATAATGCACATTATATGCATAATTGTTATGGACTTGTATCAGATATTTATCACAATGCATCATAACTGAAAAGTCTTTACATGTCTATGTAAGATAAATGCATAAAAATATGTATTTACATTTATGTAAAATAAAAACGGTTACGTAACGAATATTGAAATAGAGAAGCAATAGTTTAACTACCTCATTATTGGATGAGGGCTACAGATTGTGTCAAAAGCCAATTAGCTTCGGGCGCGTAATCAATTTGCAGAAGTTTCGTCAGCCGTTACGATGTTGCAGATCGTTTATGACATGATTCTGTTTGGATTACTTTATGATAACCGGGTAATTTTTGTGGTGTAAAAATATAAACTAAGAACTTCATCTGCATTAGTTTTGATTTGGATTCGGTTGAATCCAATTCTATCGACCTTTTTAAACCTTTTGACCTTTCTAAAATACACGTTTTTAATTTAAATATTTTAGTAATGAAGTGCCAGCATTAAAATAAGGAAATAATTAGGCAATTAGTTGTATACAGCTGTATCTTTTATCTTTATTGTTGGTTAAATAATTTTTGTAAAGTAAAATTATATTTGAGATCATTTGTAGCTCACCTTGTGTCTATAAGCGTTATGTTTAACAATCCATATTTTCAACTTTACATATTTCAGTAGTTTAATTATTTTTTTTAAATAAAAAGTGTTCATAATAGACAAAACCGCCATTTCTTTTATACTTCCCACATTGAGCAATAGGTGAGTGTGGTCAGCCACCGTGAAATTAGTTAGCTGTGGAGATATTGCGAGTGCTTTGACCACACAAATTGTTCCGTCTATAAAATTATTTCAGGGGAAAACCATAAATGCATCTAATATAAACGTGAGACACAGCTGGTCAAAAATCGTTTGTAATTGTTACTCTTGTCATGGGAAGCTTTTTGGGCCAGTTTTGTATATTGTCTAATAGATTGGTGTTTGTCCACAATCACAAAAGTGACTTTCAATTTAAGGATGGTAAGTTATACTGTCGAGAATCAGAAAACGTCCTATACGAGATGCTATATGGTTTCATTATCGGATACAAACCGGCGTTTTTATCATGGCGTCCGACTACAACTGCCACTATACCACTACCACTGTTGCGCCACCATTTACTTGAGCTTACTTACTTACCTTTACTCCCTTATTTTACTTAATAGAGATATCCCGTTTCTATATTAACTAAGAACTATTTGTTATCAATAATTTCTGTTCTTAGTTTTGCGAGGATAAGAATGACTGCTCTATTTATTCTACCAGACGGGCTATTATTACTTTTAACTGACTTCAAAAAAAGGAGGAGGTTATCAATTCGACTGTGTGTTTGTTACGCGATTACTACGCCAATTATAAATTTATTTTGATGATTCTTTTTTTGTTGTAGGTCATACTTGAGGTGGTCCCATATAAATTTTATCGAAATTAATTCAGCGTTTTTCATAAAATATAAATATATATACGAGGTGTGTTCAGTGTATTCTCGGTGTCGGCACAATTAATGAAGTGAATAATTTAACATCATCAAATATTTACACTAACTGAAGATAAAATTGAAAATTTCACATTATTTGGTTTTGTCTGTTCAACCATAACTTCTTTGTTTATGAACCGATTTGAGTCGATATGAGTCGATTCGACTTCGAAGATACACCAGGAACCTCCTCAAAATAATAGTGTTCCTTTGTTGTTAAATATTGTCTTGTTTAATTTATTCTTTATATATATATTTTTTAATTTACTTTTATTATTTATAATTCCTTATTAATTTTTAAATTGTTATTTGTCTAACACATTTATTTATTATTCAAACGTTTCTTGTAGCTGACATACGAAACTAATATTAATCTGTTTCAGGCAGAAGTAGCAAAGAAATTTCGGATAAATTAATTTATGATGAATTTCCGCAAAGTACTTAACATCTTTGTCAATAAAATATATCTATTTGACTAATATGATGAAGCTCAAAATATTGAATTGAACTCTCTATTCGCTAATATATGGAACTCTCTATTCGCTAATATATGGAACTATCAGTCAGATGTTTAAAAGTTATTTATGAATTGTATAGCCTATATATTAAGGAAGGTTTTAGGCGATATAACTTCACGCAACGACCCCAAGGAGAGGAGCTGTAACCATGAGCATCAAGATATGTGGCAAGCTGTAGGCAAGTAAGAACAACGATAGCCTGACATTAGGGTTGCCACCGTTTTTTATATCAAATATAGTAGGGGTCAGGTGAATATTTTATTTTTAAAGGGACATTTTTTACAACTTGATACATAGGTAAAAAAATATCGTGTTAGGGAAAAGGGGGTAATGGGAGTCGCTTAAGCAAGAATCAATATAAATCTATTGTTTATTTCAGGTCATAAAAAAATACATTTTATTACTATAACTAATAATTTATTAATCTGAAGCAGTTTTCTTATATTTCGGGATGATACTTTACATTGCCCTGACATGCGGGTAATGGTAGTCATCATATTAGACAATAAGAGTCAAAATATCTTCAGCACTTGTTGCACACATAACCTTCTGCTGAATCCATCAGAAACGGTCAGCGTGTGCCCACAATCCTCACGAAGTGCACCGTACCGTAGCGCACCGAAGTGCGCGGTACCATAGCGACCAAACTCATCGCAAATCAAGAATTTATTTTCAGGATCTTTTGCATCGTCATCACATATAGTACAGAAACTTGTATCTGACTCTGAGGAGGAGTGTTTAACTTCAAGAACACGTCCCTTGGCATTGCCTGCAGATTTTATGCTTTGCTGCTTTTTTTTTCTATTCATTGGGGGTCAACTGACTCCCATTACCCCAAAATTTGACAATAAACTAAACAAAATCGAAATAAATAAATCGTTAAATATTTAATTAAAAATGTCCCACAGCAAGACTGTTTAGTAATTTACTAAAACAAATATAAAAGTGATGTTTTGAAAAAATCTTTATTTAATATTATAAATGCGAAAGTAGTTTGTTTGTTACTCAACCATGCAAAAACGGCTGAACGGATTTGAATGAAATTTTGTACACACATAGTTTATAACCTGGATTAGCACATAGGACACTTTTTATCTCAGTAAAGACCCAATTCTGAAGTGCATGCAGACGAAGTCGCGGGCAGAAGCTAGTATTGAAATAAATACCTCACCTCTTATGTTGTACACAAGGAAAAATGACAATGGAATCGCGGCAAACAACAATACACCCTTTTCGTCCAAACGTCAAGTGGTAATTAAACCGGTGATTTGGCGGGAGCGGGGTGCAGTATGGCCGATCATTTCACTCGATATTCACTTGTCATGGTCTTTAGTTTTCTTATTATTGTACTGAATACCATTACCCGCTAACCAATCATTACCCTTTTCTCCCCTACTATATAATATACTAGGGTTGGCAACCCTAAGCTATACGGATGCGTTGGCGGTGACGTGGCGGAGAGTTACTCTAATAAATTTAACACAAACGTGGGGCACAGCTAGTTAGTAAGTACAAATGCCATTAGGGTACTTTTAATTTTTATTACAACTACATATTTAAATGTTACATTCTTGTGATATAGTCAGTGTATAACCGTGGGACATCGCCTTTGATGTACGAGTTGCCGTTACGTCATACCGCAAGGGTTGTCCGTTTTTTTTCTTACTTAGTCTGTTAAGTGTCCTTTTACTAGTTAAAGAGGTTTCCCTCAGATCGCCATATCTCCCTATGGGTAGTAATAATATAAATAAAAAATTTACCTTAATGTGTGGTCATCTCCAACATTATAGTATTTGTGTGTTGGGTATCAGAATAAAATTAATAAGAAAAATATCATTAAAATAATATCAAAATGGAACAGGACATTTTGTTTCATTAGCTCGTGCGAATGTCCCCAGGTAAATTTCATGTAAGTGGGCTTTCGGCAAATGCAAATAAAAATGAACAAAATACTCCAAAGTAATAAAACGCATCAACTCGCAATAACGTGTCCCAAGCGGATGTATGGCAGCTTGGGCTCACACCCGCTCCTCTCTTTAGACGTGCCAGTTAGCAGATTGTTTATTCTCATACAGTGATATATAGTATTGATACAGGCTACTGATAACTAAAAATAACAGTAAATACAATTTTTAAGATACATTTGATAATTTATATGAATATATTAAATGCACAAGTATTAAATATTTTAGGGAAGTATGCCTTTAGGCATCACGGACTAACTATTAAGCATTTTCCTATATTACTGTAATTATTTATTATATAAATATAACTCTACAAAAAAAATTCTTAGCTAATACATCGCTATATAAATATATAATGGCATGATTTCGCCTCCAATCACGTTTACTAAGAAAATACTACAATTATATTAATCTACGTTTTATTATTACTTGTATATAGTGATCGGAATTATTAAATAACAATTATCTGAAACTTATGAAAATAATTTTGGTAAGAATAGTGCTTTGCACTAGAAGGAACTCTCTTGTGTTTACTATGTAATAAGCTAAACAAAAAATGTATGGCTTAAATTATTGTAAACTATTGGCTAGGAACATATCTATTCTACTGTTATCCATAATACAATACATTGGTATCACCTTTAAAGACGGCTAATTACTTATACTATGCGTTTCAAATACAACTGTCAAAAAAGATAACTGTCAAACCGCCATCTTCTTCTTATTTTATGGCATCGTGTGTTGCCAACACCACCTACATATGATATTAAATTAATCTTCAGTGTTCAAGTATCTTTTTAACAAGATGGTGACTTTCTTGTTAAACCTACTCAGGGAGTTTTTGTGACAAATTGACAAATACTAATATCAAACTTGAAAATAATATTGTCATATTTATTTTTGTAGAGTTGTGCTACCGTATATTTTACGTAACAATGATATGAATCGTATGATTTTAAATACTGAATTGAGGGTTTTTATTTATTAATTGAAATGTTTTGTGTTATCCAACATACCCGATAATTTACTATTATCATAATAATATAGGAAAATATAAAATGTATATATGGCGAACAAAATCTGAAAAGCAAAAAAAAAAAAACACTTCGGTTGGTTCACGAGGGATGCGATTTTGTCTCCCTTATTCGACATTCGTATTTGGAAGGTTCAATGTTTTTTGAGAAAAACTCATCAATAGATATATTAACTCGTACGGTTAACAGTTAGTTCCGATTAGTGACTTCACTATTTTAAAAACACAATAAACTAGCAACACAAGAAATGGCATTATACTCTGTGGGAATAAAAAACGCATTTTGGTTATTATCTATAATTCAATTCACTTGAGCATAATAATTAAACTAAATCACGCAAAATGTAATAGAAAACAAAACATAACAGACGCAGAATGCCGCCAAAATTTTTAACTGCCATCTTGCTTGCGTCATCTTTCATTTCGCATGCAAATCCAGTAAAAAGATTACCATAGGAAAAACAATAACAAATGCAAAATATGCTGTATGTTTTTTTTATTGTTATAGGTTTGGCGTAGTGGCCACAATCTCACCTGATGTTAAGTGACGATGTGGCCCAAGATGATAACACGCTAAACCTAGTGGAAGACTGGCTCTCAAGTGCAGCTGCCAGAACACACCTACTGGTGCTTGGCGACAGATTTTACACCTTGAGGGTGGTAGCTAGCCAGACGGGCATTAGGAAATGCCTGTCATGTGACCATACATTTATGAAATACAAAGGATTTATATTTTATCAATGGTAGGTATGCACTTAAGCAAGGTGTAAAATATAAATAGAAAGTGAATTATTATTTTTTATTTCTAACAAATATAAAAACATTTTTTATATTCTAGTAGCGAGCCGCTTCGGGTTCGCACGGGTGCAATTTGTTTAGTGGTTTTAGAGTGTATCGTTTTGGTATAGATAGTAAGAAAACAGCAGAGTGCCGGCCAACCGATTCGCTGCGTCTAACTTTTAATCTGTATTAAAAATCAGTCTACGGTATTCATTTATATGATATAATGTACATGATAATTTTAATCTACATTAAATGTCCAAGGTGACCATTATACTTATCTGGATATGAAGTAATATTGAATTGGAGAAAATAGCTTCGCAAATAACATAATGTTTTTTATTAATATTAAAAAAAAAATTGGTTACGGTGAGTCAACCTTACGAGTTAGATATTTTATATGACATCGCGAACTTTCCTCTAGGTTTTTTTTTTTTTTTTCGCACTTACTACACTGTTAGCCTGAGGGGCCCTGGAGCCTTTACGGCTTTTACAGCTTTACCTGGCTTGGAGGCGAGCGCTTAGGGCACTCAGTCACGAAAGCTAAGCAACAACATCCGAGGGTGCCAAAGTGGCCGAACCTCGGCTCGGACTGTTGCGCGTATGCAATTAAGTCGCGATCTGACTAATTCCCTATCCGTAATTCGATCTAAACTAACTATACATATATACATGTTTCTGCCCCCTGGGAGGAGGGAAGGAACATGTGTATGTGTATTTAGTGGTCTGAAATTTTTGTCTACTCTAACTAGGCAAAAAAAGAAAAAAAAAAAAAAAGGTCCCTTACAGAACCTATGTACCTATGTGTGTTGTGCATGTGTGTATAATGCAGTGTCATGTATGGCTGTGAAAGCTAGTGAATGTAGAGTCACTGTATCGCGCGAGCGGCTGCTTGGCTCAAGGGCTCGATGCCGATGGATCGGACCTAGGCTTGAGTTGCCGCAGAGTTGTAGCAGGTCGTGGCGGGTATTCCTCTAGGCTTTTTGAAAAAACTACATTATTCTGATGTATCTTTTGAGGTTTAGCCAGGGTAAGGCATGTAAGCGCTCAAAAATAGATTTTTTTGACGACTTGGTTACAAAACATTGTCTTTACTATACAAAAACTTTATTAGTATGTATTGCGAATACAAACCTTCCCTAAAAATTATCTAAATGACAGTGAAACTGTATCAAAATCCGTTGCGTGGTTTAGAAGTAAGCGGAGAAACAGAAACGATGAGGACAGAGGCGGACAACGACTTTTTAATACTATTTATAGATATTTTCGTTGCTGGCAATACAATTTTAGTAGGAAGTGAAGTTGGCGCGGGAGTTTTTGGCGGGATCTCAAACTGTCATGTAGTGGTTTTTGTTTTTTATTCATACATTTGTGTTCTTTGTATCATATTGTGTAATACAGGTGGCGTTATGCATAAGTTTGATTATTGTTCACAATTGAAGTGAATTGGATATAATAACATGGACCGTGAATTCTGAGATGCCACAAAAACTCCCTAGAAAGTTCTAACAAGGGAGCCACCATCTTGTTAGGATACTGAAATCATCATAAGACATGACACTCTATATTCATTCGATAATGGCAGCAATGGTCTTCAATAAAGAGGACCAGTTGCCAAGTTAGGAAGAAAAAGAAGAAGTTGGCGCGAATGCAATAATCTTCTCATTTGAGGCGCATACTACATTTTACAGGTTCTAAACTAATACTAAATATGTAAGTTTCAAGTTTCAATTCTAAGTTATCTATACTTAGATACGATTCCTGTAATAATAACCTTTATATGGTTAGATACCATTATTAATATCACTGATACAATTTCGTGATAATGAGTAAATTATTATCAAACATCTCACACTTAGCGTTCAGTATTCAATCAAGCTCAATATTCCATCTGATATATTAGACAAAAATTCAAAGTTGCATCAGTACTCCAGTACATATGATATGGTCTCAGTGGCCCGACACCTATAAAAATATTTGAACTAAAAACAAATCAAGTTCCATAAAAACCACAATTTGGAACTTGGAAAAAATACGTGTCTATTTCTAACATTCAATTAGCTATTTAAGCTTCATATAATATTTAATATAGACATCGAGATTATTGAATAGGATACATTAGTGACTGGATATCTATTACTCGCTGTTGCTCCTATATTACCTTTAAGCGTTGGCATAAAAGTTTTCAAATATTCTACCTAGTGATATAATTTCTAACACCTACTGCTAAAACAAATAATACATACTGTAGAGCTCAATAAAACTACGTAAGAAAACAAAAGCGAAGAATTATCACAGATGCAACTACTGAGCAAATTAACAAGTTAAATACGGGCCACAAGAAGTTCTATCACGGGGCAAATTTATATAGGAAACATTATATCTTCCGTCGTAATCAACGCGTAACGGTACCGTCATACATTACATATAGCCTGGTAAGCTTCAATGTGCTGTCCGGAGGCAGGAGTCAGGGTAAGCTGACGGCTGGCCTTCAGGAACAGCACGACCCCGGGACGTACCCGAACAGGTTCAGTGTCACAAGCTTCTCCATTGCCAGAAGTTATGAGGATCAGACTCGGACTCGGCCGGATAGGAGTGTTGTATGGCTCCTCGTCGCTTTGAACCTAGAATGTAAGAAAAAAATAAAAATAATGCTAGGGCTACATATGCGGGCTTAGATGGCGTTATCGCAATAAATGTAGCCAAATTGCCGCGAAGTTGTTATGAACTTTGGCAATTCGGTATCGGTGAAATGGGCAACATCAATGTGATGTATCGCGATAGAGTTCGTTAGACATACTTTGCCAAACTCATTCAGCGGCAAGACGTTACTATGCCGTAATTATTTAAAAAACTTTTTAAAGTAATATTTACAATTAATAAATTACCAAATAGCAAAACACACACAAACCCACACACACCCCTTTAATTTATTTCTTTATTTTGTTTTTATTTTTTAGATATGAATAATTAAGTATATATATGTATATGGTTTTTAAATAATAAAAATTTGTAAATGACTAAATTGTCTACTATAAATATAGTTTCTATTATTGATATTCAAGCTCTGAATTTTGTTAATAAATAAATAAATCCACGGCACCCTCATGACGTGATCAATTTTGATTACAGTAGCGGCACGATATGATGGCCGTTTTGACAAATTACAATAGTGACGTGAAATGTCAATTTATTTCCGAAAAAATATAATTAAATGCGTAACTACACTAATAATTATAACCCATTAAGGATTCTGTCAAATGGCTCTATTTTTTACTAGTGAAAACTTCAAAAGGCTTGTTCGCGGGACCATATTATATAGTTAGACTGGTTTAGAAACCAGTGTAATAAATTAATTTTATGCCCAAAAATTATACATTCGATAAATTTTATGACTAATTCGATGTCACTATTGACTATAAAGAACAGCAATTTGCTCATAAGACGTAGTTATTAATTTATACGGAACTTAATGAGCAGACAAACGTCAAAAAAGCCATTATAGCGTGCCGCTACTATAATGAGACAAGCGTAAAATCCCTTCATGGGCTGGCCGACGCAACCAGAAAGTCAGCAAGCAAGTTCTTTCCCTAACAATTAAATCTATAATAATATAATCTAAATCTATACACATCATTATATAAATGGATATATAAAATTGATAAACTCAACATCCATTCGAGCAATAAACATTAAAAATTGGTAGATCTCTGTTTTTTCATGGAGACGTTTATGCTATCCCGTTGATCCCCATTTTTTTGGATTGTACTATTTTCACTATTAGGCACAGTGTAATCACTTTACCAAGTTACTAAATCTATTAAATTTAATATTAATGAGAACGATGTCCCTGGTACAGCTAGTAAATTCTAAATGAATAGAATAGTTTGTGACAAACGCTTACTTTGATTTTGACAACAGCGAAATCAGGTACCGGCGGACGCCAGATGCAGCTGTTGGCATCTTCAAACTGTGGATTAAACAGCAGTTGATCTTTGCTGTAGCTTGTATAGTCCAACATCTTTGTTAAAGTTGGCACGTCAATTTGTTTTGGAGTGAGTCCTGCACGCACCACATTGTCGGAGCTTGCCATGCATTCGATGCAATCTTTAAATAAATTATATAGCAATATACCTTCTTGTGTAATTGCAAGTGAATAGAAGGATAATATCAAAAGGTTGGTAGTTAGTTTGGAGACCTATCTGAAGCCATTTTTTTTGTTGTATCTCAGCAAAGTCACTGCGTTGATAAAAGCCCAGTACAAACGAAAATCAACGGCGACCACTGAGAGATCGATAAATCATCGTCGATCGTCGATGTCATGCCGGCCTGGAAGCCATTCGGTAACTGTCTTATCTCGAACACGACAAACCAAGAGTTCTAGTGGGAAGGGTTTATCACCATGTGTATGGTGGTCGTGATCCAGTCGGCTACAGATCCCTACCACATTGACTGTTTGTTTACTGAACACACCCGATCCCGGAACAAGACTATTGTTGCACCTGGTGTGTGGTGGTCACATTCAAGTTGAATACAATTGTTGTGTCCTATCGCCCAGCATAATCCCAGCTATTAATAGGTAGCTACCCCTGAGGATTAAGTTAGGATAACTTATGCCCTAACTTATTCTCCTTATCACTCACTTCGGAATAGAACACAATACTGCTGCTTTGGGGTAAAAGTAAGAGTGACAGTGGTGATTCCATAACAGAACCTTGCGTAGGTTTCTACCATACTCAAGGTGAATTCTATACATATGCAAGGTCTTGCAATGAAATTATATAAATAAACAAATAAGATGCATTAATACCTCCACTTAAATAGGCATGCGGCAAGTTTGGCTTTAGAAATATAGCCTGGCCGGGTTGCAACTGAATGTAATTAAGGAAATAGAGTACCCAGCAACCAACATCTCCAGGAAAGTCAGTATGCAACCTTTTCAACAGTGGATACAGCAAGGCAGATTGAGCTGATGAATCTGAAATATTTTATAGAGACATACTTTAAATCAGCATTGAAATGTGTACATAAATTTGTATTTCATTATGATATTTACAATAGCAGCTGAATAAATATTTACAGAAAAAAAACTCTTTTTATTCAGAAATTTTCCAACAGCTTTTTCATATACATAAATATATAATATGATATTATATAATTCATATATAATATGTATAAATCTATACATATAATAAAATTGAAGTGAGTATTTGTAATGTCAAAATAACACATTCTTACTTGATTCATATGAAAGTATACACGCTACCTATAACAAAAAACCAAATTTTTGTCTGTCTGCCTGTTTGTCCCAGTAATATATATATTATTTGTCCAAAGTTTTAGTTTTTACACACAGCCATTAAATAGAGTCTCTTGCAAATAGGCCACATAATTATGTTATGTGATAAATTAAACAACAATATATTAGTGTAAATACTGCATTGGGCATAACACTAATATTATAAAGTTCAAGAGATTGTTTTTCTGTTTGTTCGAACTTTATAATCAGTCAGATTTGGAAAATTATATTTTGTATTTTAAAGCCTATTTATCGAGGAAGACTAGACTATCTAATATCACTCTACGACCCTCAGGAGCAGAGTAAATACCAAAAAAGTATGCTTAGTGAGAACATGCTGGCAGGCTATGTGGAGCGATGCAGGGTATTGTGCTGAGGATGTGTTGGCCGTCTGATGTGAATCAAAAAATTAAACATGAGTAAAACCACAGTGATTTACTTACCCGCCTTTTTTAATCTGGCCATAAAAGTTTCAAGACTATTAGCAATAATAGACTTATCCTTTGTCATCAATGAGTGAAACATTGGTTGAAGTATCTTTTCACCTTCACTGTCTCCTTTTTCTTCATGTGCAAGAAGGTCATAAACACTCTCCTTGGACAATAACTGAGTGAGCTCCGGTATTTCTAAAACAGATATGAAATTAAATTGATAAAGATGATATATTTATATTTGTTTCTCTATAAAATGGATGTTCGAAAAATTACAACACCGGTAAAAAATTGTTTAGTACTTACAATCTATCTTTTCACGAAAAGTGCCCATAAACAATACTGTATATTACTACTATCAAATTGGCATGAAATTTGAGACTTCTTGTTATTTAAATGATTATATTATAAGCCCAAATATTTTATCAAAATTATATTTTAACTCTCAGGCAAATCAACTAGACTTCATTCTTTATTACAAGTTCCATTTTTATTTTTCCATAAACTTCCATTTGTGAATTACACTTCTTTTTTTATCCTTATTTTATTATACCATTGATAATATAGATTTTTTATCTTTATAGGTTTTTCGTAGGGGCCACAATCTCTCCTGATCTTAAGCAACGATGTGGCCCAAGATGATTACACGCTAGCCTAGTGCAGCTGCAGGAACACACGTATTGGTGCTTGGTGACAGATTTTCAACTTGATAAATAAATAAATTTAGCCATTTAATCATTTTTGTATCTATTTTGTGTTATATATTTTTAAAGAGATTATAATTATATACTGTTATTCATTAAATACAAACTTGCAAGGAATTGTTTTATTTCATCCAATGATCGAAAGCCACAGAGAGCTTCAAAAGACGTGAGAGCTATAGCTAACTCAGGCTTGTGATTTGGATCCTTGTATATTTCAGGGAATCTCTTATGTAGTTCCTCAGCATGTTCCTAAAATAATTACATAAATTTTAATAAAACACTGTCCACATTGTGAAATTGTTATTATAATTAATATTCAGCTTACCTTAGTAGGATGAGCTTGAATGGACAACGCCTTTTTTATGGATAATACTTTTAACAGAAATGGTACATCAACACCAAACTTCTTTCTAACACCGGGCCCAATAGCGTCATGATTTTCTTTAAGGTAATCAGATAATAAAACATCTCTGTCAATAATAGTTGCCGGTCCATTAGGATGTGTTCCTATCCATAGCTCAGCATATGGTTTTGTAGGATCTATTGTTACAGTAGGGTCAGCACTATGCAACAATTTAGCAACAATACTATCAAGGCCCAATTTGCCCCAGTCATAATGCTGTACTTTACACTGCAATTCCATGACTTCCTCGAAAACAATTAACTAAAAAAAACATTTTGCTGTAAGTGTCTTATATATATGCCCCTAAAAGCGCTGTATAAGTATGAACGTTAATAAAAAAATTCTAATTACCTCGCAAAACCGAACAAGCTACAATTCTTTCAGAAATCAATAAATTATTTACTGGTTATAAAGATACTGGGATATTTACTAAGACGTTTCTTGGTTTTATTTTATTATAATTTTCAAGAACGTAGAGGCAAGAGTAATTTTGGATTACCGATTTTCTTTCTATTTTCGACACCAATTGGGAATTTTTTACAACGTATGTACGTACTGTAAACCACAATATAAATGTATAATAGTAATGGACGATATACATCGATGTATTAAAAACACTCGATGTAAACTATCGATATATCGATCAATCTATCGACGTGTTGGTAGAGAAAATCGGTCCTTGTTGCAGAAGTGCAAAAAAGTGTGTCTTCTGTAAGACTGTTTGTGAAGAGACATTTTCAGTAATTGATTTGTTTCTTTTAATGACTGACTCGTTTTCTTTTTCTGTTGATGTTTATTTACTTCTATTTATTAAAACTTGTAGTTGACCTTTTAAATAAATTCTTCAAAAATAAATGCAAATTGCCGATCTCTCATAGAGCGTTGCCAATTTGGCATGTTTTATGCCACATTCATATCTAATTTATAAAAAACAATTGATGTCTGGAAAAAATCGATGTAGTTTCAATTTATCTTTATAACATCGATTCCACTATCGATACCAAAAAAACAACGATGATTTTTTCAATGTTCATCACTAATGTATAATGACACTTAGTGTTACCAGTATTAATTATTATTCCCCGACAAAATACTGCAAATTATTTAAAAAGTTACAGAATTTTTACATTTTTATATTTCTGTTTTTCTATTTCAATTACTTCTATCTCTTTTGAAATTTTATTTTATTTTAATTGTGTAATACCTTATTTTGGTATTTTTGTTTTTTCGAACTGACTATACTGTTAGCCTTAGGGGCCCTGGAGCTTTTACGGCTTTTACAGCTTTACCGGGCTTGGGATTTTGGTATTGTCATTAGTCTGAGAGAAATAGGCGATTTTAACACAATTAATAGTACCTACTATTAATAACATAATTATTAATATCAAACAATTACATAACAGAAATAAATAAAATATTTCATAATCTATTTTCTGAATAACAGAAGGTTATATATAAAAAATCACTTTAGTTAAAATTATATCAATACAAAAAAGTATTTAAGATTTAAAACGTAGAGTTAAAAATAATATTAGTTACGATTTAGTAGGTACCTTTACCTACCTTTACATTTAGTAGTACCTTTAGATAAAACCTGATAATACTGGTAACAACGTAATTTTAGCGCTTCGACAAAATCTCTACTTCCTACTTCCTAGGAGTAGAAAAATCAATAAACCGTAGAGTATAGACCTAGGGTTAGACTAAAAACCGTAGACTTATTTACAGTGTTCTAATTTACACAATTCGCTTTTTTTTAGGACAAGTGTTTATTTATGGTATTATGGATATAATTAAATTATACATAATAAAAAAATGAAATAAATATTGTAGAACATTTAAAAATTTTGACTGTAGTAGCTCCATCGTTAATTCGTCACACTTATTTATTTCTATCGGTAACTGACCATAGGTAGCGGTTAGGAGTTTGATATAAATATACTATAGGCTGCAGTGACCACTTAAGATCATGTGGTCACACGCCCTTACGCTACTATGTTTTTATTTAAAAACACACGTATCCAAAGTGAAACCATCAGAAAAAAAAAGGTTCTTTAAAAATTATTTTTAAATATCCTAAATCATCGGGATTCGAACTATCGACCACTCGTGCGTTCTGCGTATGAAATCTGGTCGTCTCCCACCACTAGGCCAATCCGACGACGATAACAGTTTTATAGAGTTTCAAATCACAACGGTGCTAAAGAAGTTTTATAAAGACAAGAATTTTTGATAAATTAAATATAAAAATTTCTAGGAATAATTCGTAAAAAAATTGGGATAATACTAAAATCAAAGTTAAATCAAAATAGGTGAAGAATTCCAATCTGGCAAAGCAAACACCAACATCATATGAACAGAAACAATTATAATGAGTATATAGTAACAAATAGTCTTTCTTTGAAAGTTATATGAAAATAGGTGTTCTTCTTCAAATTTTAATCCTAATTAAATCCAGTATAATTTTAATCGTGACAGTTGACAGTCATCCTCGTAAATTCAAAAACCTTTAAACGTGTTCTCTCAAATTATATGTTATGAAATTTACCATACCTACCGTTCTCTTTCTTTATTAACGCACACCAATTCTACTTTTTATCATACCGAATTTTAGATAAAGAATTTTCGATTACCCCACATTCCTCCACCCATTTTTCAAACCCCTGCCAACAAGTCACACTCTTGTAAACGCCTAGCGGCCAACGTGAACACGAAGCGCTTGTTCACGTTAAGTCGCGGGCGCGGTCACGAAATACCAAAACTATGGCATAATATCCAAATGCTCACATACGAAAGGCAGGTGCGATGTAAGTAGCGACAATATCAAACGTGTGAAGTTGTTTGTGTGTGTTCATATCGAACTAACGGTGGAGCGCGCGATTCTCGCGTTGCGTCTGTTTGTGTGTTCATATCGAACTAGCGGTGGAGCGCGCGATTCACGCGTCGCGTCAGGTAAGCTCAAACAGTTTGAACGTTGTCGTTATAAATTATAGAAAGTTTTAATAATGTCCATTAATAAGTACTGAAGCGTTTATCGTCTGTTCAGGCAAGAATTCCAATCTGGCAAAGCAAACACCAATGTCATATGAACATAAACATATGACATAATTATCTATACTTATAATAAAAGAGTAAGTTTTCGAAATCTGTACATCCTATACCTTATAATAAACTAGCTGTGCCCGCCGCTCCGCTCGCGTGTTAGTACGGAATGCCGTCGCGCAAGCGCATGCGCGTGTCGTGCTTCCGACGCTCAAAAGACGGAAGACAAAAATGGTTACTCTGTGTGATCTTTAGAAGATATATATATACTATCACTGACGTTTTTGTAGGTCTTTTTAAGATCTCCAATTTTGTAGAACATTAATTTTGTTACATCTCGTATGGTTTACTCAGCGTAAGCCATTTAAGCGCCTCGAATGAGTCTTTTTTCAGAATTGATTCACCATTGTCGTCACTGCTTATTTCGTATGTTACTTTATTTTGCCAAATATATCCAATACCCTAGCCAGACAACATAGCTATGATTTGAAATAAAAAATAAATAAATTGGATTAGTAGTTTCGGGTGAAAGGAACATAATAAACGGACAGACAGACGTTGAGTTTTATCTATTTCGTAAAAAGACGCTTTTAGGGCGTTTAAATGGCTTACGCTGAGTAAACCATGCGAGATATATTAAATAATGTTCTACATAATTTTAGATCGTAAAAGACCAACAAAAAAGTCAGCGATAGCATATATCTCTCTTCTAAGGATCACTCAAAATAAGTATTTTTGAGGCAGCAGTTCGCGCGTGCTCTCGAGCGACAGCATTCTATAGTTCACGCGAGCGAAACCGCGAGCATAGCTAATATGTATAGAAGAGTAAGAAGTCGAAATCTGTAAATTCAAGATATTTGAGAAAAAATAATAAATCGACAGTTTTTGAAATTTTTATCTGTCTGTCTGTTAGTTTGTACCTACGCCAATCACGCAAAAACGGCTGAACCGAATTTGATAAAAGTAAATGTAGGTACATTTAGAATGCATTTTTACACGTATCATCATTTGTATAGTCTAAAAATTATGTTTAAGCTATGTAAAGAAATGTATGTAAGTTTATGTAACACTGTAATATATTATAAATATTATATGAAATGAAGTGAAATTATACGAAATTACTCCAAATTATTTTATCTTCACGTAATAATTATCAACAGAAATAAACTATTTTGTTTTAAAATTTTATGGTAGATATCGTTGGTTGAAGTTTTTTGCCCTATCGTCATTTTTATTAAATTATACTAAAACATGCTTACTACAATGCCCCATTATTAATTAGATATTAACGATTAATAAATATAAAATTATTATATAAAGTATTTCTTTCCATAAAGTATTGCAAAACGACTCAGCAAAATTACTTAAATAGTTAATATATAATAGTAGTATCAGTGAATATTTTGATTTTTGTGTTACTATAAAAATTGAATTAAAATGCCTGATAGAAAGTGATGGAAAAGTAGAGAAAATTCTTTCTCAGTATTCCATTGCTCCGTTAAGTGAGATTTGCCGCTGAACGAGATACAAAAAAAAAGTTTACGCACCCCAGCAACGTATAGGAAACGTCTTATTAGTTCCTAGCGTAGACGTATGTTAGAATATCGATGGATCGAATTTAGTGAATTTGCAGCAAGGCTGATTGCTACCCGTAAGTATCACGCAGAGTCTTAATACTCTTAGAGCATTGAAACACGATTAAATCGCCGATGTTGAATTTCGGTAGGTACATCTACATATCTTTATTTTTGTTACTGGTTTTCATACACGATATTCCACTTAGACGAAGTCGCAGGCACAGCTAGTAATATTATATAAGTAGTCATAAAGTGTCTTTCATCAGGAGTTATACTTGTGAGAACTGTTTTCTTTCAAACTATAATAGTAAATGATATGCAATTGACCATACTGTTATATTTATTTATTATTTCGTGCAAACCAATTCCAATTTTTATCATATCTTATTTTATGTAAGAATTTTCCATTCAAAATAAAATATCGTCATCCATTTTTTAAACCTCTGCCAATACGTCACACTCACGTATCGCCTATCACGTACGCCTATCGCCGCTTCCGCACCCGCGAGTTGAACGTGAACAAGCACTTAAGAGCCTGTTCATAGACCATTCTCCCATTTCTAGGTTTAGCGTGATAGAAATTCCGGCTACAAGTATGATGATTAAAAACATAAACAACTGTATAGTAGTACTTCCAAAACAATATATTTAAATTAAATTATTAACTTTCGTTTATCTATTTAGGTTATTATGTCCTATGGCATCAGGAGGTATGTCGGAGAGGATTCTAAAGTCTTTTGGTAATTTTCCAATATTTTTGAAACTATTAACTTGAGGAATTTTTACGTTAACATTGGAAATATGCTGTTCCGCAGTATTACCGATTTTAGAATGTCTTGCAGGTATAGCAAAACCCGAAAGTCCTCTATTATTTATTTCAACACAGGGGCCCTCATCAATAGATTCCCTTAAACTGGGATCTCCACCGATATGAGAGCCTGATGCAAAGTTTACATTCTGTCTTATAGTTTTATATGCAGAAGGGTTGTATTTTAACTCTAATTCCTTTATATCTAAATACGGATATTTTTTCATTCTAACCAGTTGCTCATATTGACGTAAATCTTTTTCGCTTAACTTGTGTTTATCATCAGATCTTTTATCCGTGTTTAAATGTTCGTATATATTTTTCCCGATTTCTTGTGTTGAATCTCTAATTTTCTTCACAACATTTTCTATGTTCATAGCCATCTTCTTACTTCGGTTTATATTTTTATCTGGATGTACGTTTTTGGAACAGAAATGAGCGTCTGAAATATGATCAATAGGAGATTGTGGAAACGGTTATTCAATAAATTTGAAATGTTAATAGTATCTAGTCTATACAATTGTTTTGATTCAGGTACTTATCGTGTCTTGGTTTACATGTTTGATCTATCTAGGTACCTACATTAATTATCTGGTCTGTGACTTTCGGATTGACGAGGTGTGAATTTAGCACGTATTTAGTTTGTTAAATAAATTTACAAAGCAAGACAGTTGTTTTTACACTTTTCTTAGGAAAATGTAGCGCTATTTCATATAACAAAGTAATGGTCGGCAGAGCAAGATATAAATTAAATTAAACTAAAGAACAAACAAATCTTATTAGTCTACGCGAGCGAAAGCTGGTAGTTAGGTATACATAAATGTTTGTATAGATAGTTACGATTTCCAAAAAATGATCCCACAGGAGACCGTTCCGCGTTCCCTCTTTGAAGTGGTACGGTATAATTGAAAGAATGACACAGTAAGAAGCAAATACAAATCATAACAGCAAAATTTCCTTGCATTATGTATTATCAAATAAAAATATTTACGTCTAACGTCAAAATAAAAAAAGTTGTGATTCTACTTCATAATGTTTACTTTACTTTTTAGTCTGTGTAGAATGTAGTTATAGATATTTATAACCTTTTTAAGTTATGTAGCTCTATGGCGCGGAAGTAATTAAGTAAACTTGCGCTACCTAGGAAGATTGTAGTTAACTATGAATACAAGCTCGTGCATAACTATTACGTCACCCAAAGATGGCAGAAAAATATAGTGTTGCGTGAATATAGGATAACCACGTGACCTATTTTGCGCTCGTCACGCCACCCGCGCGCTCCAGGTGCCATCTCCTGCCGCACATCAGTTAGCTGCCTTCGGCCTTGGTGAGTACACATTGTTTTACCATTATTATTTTTCATAATTTTTGTAGTTCGGCAGGTGACCCATACCGATTTTTGTGCCTGACCGCTTGCGGATGGACTATTAACACGTCGTCTATACTCTAGTGTGTTTAAGAGTAAAGAACCTAGGGGATCGAACTTCGCTCGGGGGTGACTATCTAGATATAAGTACTTGGTAAAGAAAACATTATGTAAATGAATATAAAATTAAATTCAATTCCGTAGACCCGTTTCCGAAAAACCAGTTACATATTTTTTATTCTTTTTAGAATTAGCGTTTGCACACAATCTCACCTGATGTTAATTGAGAATATAACTATATATGATAAAATGCCTAAGCCTAGCGGGGGTGGGAGCCTCAAGTGCAGCTGCCGAAACGTACCCATAGGTGCTTTCCGACTGATTTTCTACCTGAGTGTAGTAACTAACCAGGCCAGAATTAGAAAATATCCAAACACCATGCTATGGTTTCATCACGATGTTTTTCTTCACCGAAGGCTCAGGCTTATTGTAGGTATTCGAACTCACGTCGATCGACCCCACGTCACGTACCTACATGTCCGTTGATCATTGCTTCTAAATTACATAAGTAATAATAGGTTGGGTACATATATCATATTATAATACATACTCTATTAATAATGCTCAAACGCTCGTCATCAATTCTTATTACTTCACTGAAGAACTAGGCTAGGCTTCTTCCAATTTACACAGTTTCATTCGGCGGTCCAACTGGTGTTCCTATATGTATCCATACGTAGTGATTTTAATTTGCTTCTATATACCAACATATTATATTTTAATATATTAACAAAAAAGACAATATACGTAAAAGTGTAAATAAAAATACTTTATTGAAAATTACAACATTTAAAATTATTATAATTTTATTACTTTCCAAACGACATTAAACCACGCCTCATGAACCGCCTCACATTGCTCCCCATTGGTCACAATTTGCTCTGTTCCCTGTATTCCCGTTTGGAGTAAAACGGGATCGTGAAAAAGGGGCGGGGCGTAACTTCACAGGGGCATTAAATCGCACCGGACGGATTTTCAATCCACGTAATAATCTCGATGTGATAGCACGTGTAAAATCGAAAACGTTTCCCTAACTTTTAACTCTTATAAAAGTTTATAAAAATGAGTAATGAAATGTCTGATGATAGATCGCGAACTGATACAAAAACGTTACACGTTCCACGGCCTTCGTCACCACGCAAATTCTTCGCTCGACTTTACGGGCATCTCGAAGAACCGCAGACTAATAGTGTCGCAGCAGTTGAAAGTGTTAACTTTGAAAGCGAGTCCTCTTCCGACGTCGAAATAGAAAGGGATAATGAAGATAGGAGCGAGAGAGTGACATCTGAACCTGTGAACGTACCGCTATGGCATCCACCACCGATGCCAATCTATCCAAGACCTATGATCTTACCACATCAACAGCTAGCGTTTGGTGCTGGACTTGCCGCATTCCGTGAGTTACCACATCTAGCCTGTTTACTTAAATTTATTTAAAAATTATAATTTAATTGCTCATTATATTTTTCATATTTAATAATGGATTTATTTAATTCAACGGTATAAAACAGAACTCTAATAGAACATTTGGAGGAACACAAAATGGGTGACTCTGATGTCGATCTTTCGATAATTTCAAAATGTACAATATACCTACTTAACCAATAATTCCTAAACTTTTTTTACGGAACTTAATAAATAGGTGCATGATAATAAATGAAAGCAATTTATATTTATAAATCTTTAAGTAGTTGTCTTTAGACATATTTCTTTTTAATTTACTTGACAGACTTCTTATATGTAAGATGTTAATCACGAATATGACATTAAAAAAAATGGCCAAGTGCGTGTCGGACCACGTGCAGTTTAGGGTTCCGTAGTTGCCCATTACAATATGCAAACTTAAGGATGCTTTTTGCCCTTTGCCTGTTTAGCATGAATTACTTCATACACAAATTTTACTATATATGTTTGACGGTGTCCCGATCGGTGCCCTGCTTGGTGTAACATGAATCATCTTATATAGAGGGCTCTTTAAGTTTTTTTCAATAGAATTTGTACGAAATTACTTCTCCAAATACATTTTATAAGTAGACTGGCTGTGCCCCGCAGTTTCAACCGCGTATAATTCGTAAAAAAAAGAAATCGTTGATTGATGATTTGTATTACATCAATGTAAACAATATGTTTATTGGGTTGCCAGGATTATACGTTACAAATCACACGACTCGTTAGCACCACTACACCTAAGAGATAGGCATATGGTATCCCAGACTTTTTTTTAAATGTAGTAAGGAGCAATATTTATATTAGCAATATTTACGTATCAATAACCATTACACGCACGCGTAACAAAAAAGCAGTACTTTATAATGCAGCTCGGGTGCGGTGTTTCTTCCGACTTACTTAACAAAAATCAATATTTAAGGCTAGCTTGGAGGCGTAGGCTAATGCTATATAGCTTGTATAGTATTCCTCATGAATCTGGCTATCTTATACAAACATATTTTTTTGGATCCTATTAGTAGTTCCAGAGATTAGCATGCTTAAACAAACAAACAATCAAACAAAAAACTCTTCCGCTATATTATATTAAGTATACATTGACTATTACTCGTTAACTTGTAAATCCTACTTACCTTTGATAGTTTTCCTTTTAACTTCATTATATATGAGTAGGTATACTACTACCATGATTTTTTTCCCTTATTCAAAAACAACCATTTAGCTGGGAGGGGTGAGGAAAAAACTTGACTCTAACAAAAATTAACACTTTGTAGCTTAATATTTCGCAAACGGATACTTGAATCGAAAAATGGTTTACACAGACCCAGAATATTTTTGAACAACCAGTCCAACGACACCTCACACGATGTGATCGCCCTGAGCTAAGCCCCGGACAGACAGACGGACATACCGAAACTATAAGGGTTTGATTTGGGAAACCCTAAAAAGATACCTGTCTGCCTTTTTATATGTTTGAGTATAACTCAATAATGATTTGACCGGTTTTACACTGGATGTATACGTCATTCTGCTTATTAAAATTATGAATCGTGGTTTTCGAATAAAAAAAAAACAATTTTAATGAAATTATGTATGCAGCGGGAGTTCCTATATACCTATAATTCTGAAATAAATGATCCTGTCAAAATTATCAATAATACTTTTAGAAATGATGAAATATGAGTAAAATAAAATACCAGATGTAAATATGTATTTACTGCGTGATAAACGCGTGCGGAGCCGCGAGCACAGCTAGTTTGAAATCTATATACAGTGAGATCTCTAGTACTTCTGTGACAGTGAATGCCTTTTTTATTCCCACAGAGTAAAATGACATTTCATGTGTTGCTAGTTTATTGTGTTTGTTTTAAAATAATCATGTCACTAATCCGAACATATCGTAAAACTGTACTAAATCTTATTCGTATTGAATGACCAATGCCGGATAAGGCTGATAAAATCGCGTCTGTCATGGGACAACCACAGCATTATTTTATTATTATATAGGTTAAATTTATTATTTCCATAATGTTGAATAACACCAAATATTTCGATAAATAAATAAAATCCATCAATTCACTTTTTCAAATTTAAAGAGAGGGTGGGCACAGAGTAATAGACTGATATCAAAATTACTGAAAATTGACATACGCCAATTTAATACGAATTGTATTAAATAGGTGATAGAGAGGAACAAAGGCTCCAAAGTGTTCGCAAGAGATCTGTCTATTGGGCTAAGTCAGCTAACAAAGCTGAAGATTGACGATCGTGTCATCCAAACCTGAGCTTTTGAGAGAAGTCGAGAAGTTCTGTGGACAGTTATACACATCAATGCAGAAACCCATTACCAATATAGCTAAAGACTCAAGAGCTAGATTGACCCGACACTATACAGAAGATATCCCGGACGTCAGCTTTTAGGAGATTAGTATGGCTCTCAAACAACTTGAAAACAACAAAGCTCTCAGAGATGACGGAATCACAGCCGAACTATTGAAGGGTTTAAGGCCCTCCAGACTTTGTTCAATTCCGTCATTCACCGCTGCACTGGAAGATGTTTTGAAGGTTCTGAACTGGAAAGGACTAGACATCAATGTAAACGGCGAGTACATCACTCACCTTCGGATTTCCGACGACATAGTAGTCTTGGCTGAGAACATGGAGGACCTCCGTGCAATGCTCAATGACCTCAGTAAAGCCTCTGAATGAGTTGGTCTTAGAATGAACATGGACAAGACGAAGATTATGTCGAACGTTCATGTAGCGCCAACTCCCGTAAAGATTAGAGGCTATACGCTTGAAATTTTTGATGATTACGTTTACCTGGGACAAAATATCCTGTTAGGTAGATCCAATTTGGAGAAAGAGGTCAATCGTCAAATCCAACTTGGCTGGGCAGCGTTTGGGAAGCTACGTAACATCTTCTCGTCCAAGATACCGCAGTCACTCAAAACGACAGTCTTTGAACAGTGTATTTTCTCAGTGATTACATATGGTGCTGAGACGTGGTCGCTAACTATAGGCCACATAAGAAAGCTCAAAGTCACTCAAAGGACAATGAAGAGGGCTATGCTCGGAGTTTCTCTGCGTGATAGAATCAGAAATAAGGATATCCGCAGGGGAACCAAAGGAACCGAGATAGCCATAAGAAAATAGTTAGACTTAAGTGGCAGTGGTAGGATTTCAAGAGCTCCTTGTAAAGGGGGGTTCAAGGTGGGCAACTCGCAAGTAATATCTATGGTAATACAAGCATCCATAGGCTACGGGTAGCCGCTTACCATCAGGTAGGCTGTATGCTTGTTGCCACCTTCGTAGAGTATAATTTCAAATCTTACGATTCAAACAATTGTACCATAAAGTATACGGTAGCACAACTCTACAAAAATAAATATGGTTATCATTATTTTCAAGTTTGACATTAGTGATAGTCAATTTACGCCGTGGGAAAAAAACGCAGTATAGATTTATCTTTAAATTTTTGAATGCTGATCATTACTTAAATTACTGGACTAAATTTTTTGCATCATTCTAAAATTAAATTTACAACACCCAAATAATTCAACGGGTTCGATGATAAATGTATCTGATTCGAGGGACCCTGCGGACGTTTCCACGGAACCGTCGCGTTTCATGGAACACACTAAAGAGATCTTTGATATAAATAGATCATTGGTCCATGTAACAATATTGTTAAATATTTGTACAATTTGTAATTTGTATTTTTATATTATTATTGGAAATGTGATTCCCCTCTTGGAGGTGGGCGTTAATGGCTGAGACACAATTTTCCAAACTAATTCAGTTGTTAACGTACACTAAATATTGTAAACCTGTTTTATATTCTAATAAAAAATTGATTTGATTTTGATTTGATATCTGTGTGATTATTAAATCCGTACTAATGACCTACTTTTCGTGCTATTGACTAGCGACAGCTAGTACTGACTAACACTATTGACTGTGCGTGATAGCAACAGGTGTGCTCTGTGACCGCAAGATCTATATAAGCAGGCAACGACAGCTTGACCCCAGCCCTTTGAAGCTGACAAAGCCTTTGATGGCGCCAGGGCTCTTAAGGCTAACAGTGTAGGTAGTAAGTTCCAAAAAAAGCTTGAAGGGACGTCTAGCACGAGCTGTCGGACTGTGTGAACGTCCAAGAGTAGTTACTATTTTCACCAGATTAGCGAGGCTTGGGGTGGCTGTAGGGAAGAGTAGAGGCCACTGGGGGTAACTCAAAATGAACAGACGTAATAGTTTCAGTAAAAATTCTCACTAAGATCTTCGAACCATTCGTAGCCCATGATTTGTAGTCGGGCACTGTTACTAATATAAAAATATTACTTAATATCAAAATATGAGTATGTAAACGAGATAAAATATATTCCGCGTATACATAACTAGCCGTGCCCTGCGGCTCCACACGTGTTTATTAAGTAGTAGTTATTTTCATCCCTTAATTTTATTTTTACTCATATCATTGATAAATCATATAGAAGACATATACTTACCGTGTACAAAATTTCATCAAAATCGTTTGAAAACTCTTTTTACGATGCTTCTGGAATGACACATGCTTTCCATCTACAAAATTTGATCAGAATCGGTGCAGAATTGATAAAAAAAAATTTTCTTTAATTTGTTTTTCGCTAAATTTCATCAAAATCGTTTGAAAACTCTTTTTACGATGCTTCTGGAATGACACATGCTTTCCATCTACAAAATTTGATCAGAATCGGTGCAGAATTGATAAAAAAAATTTTTCTTTAATTTGTTTTTCGCTAAATTTCATCAAAATCGTTTGAAAACTCTTTTTACGATGCCTCTGGAATGACATAATATGCTTTCCATCTACAAAATTTGTTCAGAATCGCTGTAGAATTTATAAAATATTTTGGTTTTAATATCTTTTTTTACGCTAGTTATATATATGTCAAAAATAAAGATTATTTGTCTGCCCCTATGCGTCCCTTAGCCACTCATCCGATTGCGATGAAACTTTGGTAAGTTGTTGTGCGCACACCCGAAAAGGTTCTTCATTAAAATAGGTGGCGTGCGAGTCCTTCCGAAACGAAGCCGTGGACCACAGCTATACTTCGTTCTTACTCCCAATTAACAATTTGACAATTACTAAATTCGTACTTGAAAATAATTTGGCCACATATTAATTTAACCAAATCAATTTTCGTAGTGTTGTGCTGCCGTTTATTCTGTTTTCTGATTATTTTAATCGTAAGATTTAAAATACTGAATTAAGGGTTTTTATATATTAATTGAAGTATTTTGTATTATTTAACATACTCGATAATTTACTGTTATCATGACATAATTTAGGAAACTAAAAAATGTACATGTATACTTGCGGTGGCCGCTTACCATCAGGCGGACCCCACGCTCGTTTGCCATCGTAGTTGTATAGAAAAAAATTACAAAGTCAATACATTCTTTATTAACATAACTATATTGAGAAGTTTGAACCTGATTTGTAAACAAAAACTGATACTTCCTTATTAGAGATCGCAGAAATGAAAACTTAGTTATGTTTTCAGATAAATTTGTTTTTAGTTATAAATATAAATTAAAACATAAATATTTAATTGATGTTTTTGGATTTATTAAGCTTATCTTATACTTTAAATATATTTTTTCTATATAAAACAAAACGATTAAGGTTTGCTGTTGTGCGCGCATCACGTAAAAAGTACTAGATAGATTTGATGTTTGTTTTTGTATTACTCCTTAGATACTTGGTCATTGTATAAAAACACCATATCTTCATTCAATGAAAAGTTATTAAAGTTTTAAGAAACTACGATTTTTATAAGCACTATGTAGACGTTCGGCGTTGTTATGTAAAATATATTGTTATGATGATAAACACTGCAGACAAAGTCGCGGGTATTAGCTAGTCGTGAATAAAATTATGGCTCAATTGTTTACTATAATATTTGATCTATATAATAAATAAATATAAAAGATGTTCTCTATACTTTGAACTTATATTGATGGAATGGTATCACTGACGTTGATTTAATAACTAGCTTCAAAAAGTAAGATATATAATATCAATAAAATAGTTTGTTATTATTACTATGTGACCTAAAAATACTTACATTGTAGTTTTCATATTTTTAAACTGTGCAGCGTAAATATCATGTGTCTTTTTATAGAATAGTCCAATCATAAGTGCCTTACCTTTAGGCTAATACCGTAGGCTTACAAAAAATTGGCAATTTAAAAATAATGTATTTTATTTCTTGTTTTTTTAAATAATAATAAAATATTGTTGACCGCTTTAATAAGAAACATTTAAATAATATATAACTATTAAGAATTACACTAACAAAGTTCATATTTTTTGTAGTTAAATGCAGGGCCCATATTTGTCGTTATAAATTGTATTATAAATGTGTACTTGATATCTCCTTTTATATTCAATAGAGCAGTCACTGGAACCAACTGAAAATCAGTAAATTACACGTATATTCAGTACCGTCTTATTATATTTTCCTGGGATACGAATTAAATAATGTTTTATTTTTCTTCTGCGGATATTTAAGAAAGTCCTTTAATAAAACGAGAAGTATTACATTTAATCAATCTATCTTTATCATCACTACATAGTATAAAACAAAGTCGCTGTCACTCTGTCCGTCTTTAAAACTACGCAACGGACTTTGAAGCGAGCTTTTAATAGATAGAGTGATTAAAGAGGAAGGTTTATATGTTTAATACATGTATAATATTGTAGAGAAACACTGATAATATTATTCTGACAGCATTAATCATTATCCAATTAAGTACCTTAAATACATTGTCCATTTAATATAGATCAATATGGCCCTTTACAGCATGTAATTTAAATGAATATTTCCGAAGATATTACATATTTAAAATGCAGGGACATAGCGGTGCGGCGGTACCGGCCCTATATACCATGGTCAATTATATGTCGCTTCAAGAGTAACCTCTAAACAAAACATGTTTGTATTGTCTAATGACAAAAAAGCTGTCAACGTTGTTTATAAGGACATTATGTAGTAGGTAGGTATATTTAGTATCGGCATTGCACCCGTGCGAAGCCGGGGCGGGTCGCTAGTTTATTATTAAAGTTTAATTCACACTGCTCAAAACTATGATATAAATTATAGAAAAACCTTTAAAATTTTTAAAGAAAAATCTTTATGTTCGCGTTTAGGCGAAGCTAAACGGGTAAATACGGGCAGCCTGGTAGGGTAATTGCGACCGTACTGGGTACTCCTATATACAAACGTACTCTGTGGTCCTGGGATAATTACTTCACTTTACAATATATACAGAATATTCTTTGTCATCTTCGTCAATTCATAATTTGTAAATAAAAAACTGCTTTATTCGGCAGTAAAACTAAGGTTTTATGTATTAAATTTCTCAGATGTTTTAGGTTTATTTATAGTATTTTTCTTATGTGTACCTCTTGTTTTATTCTATTGTTTACTTTTATCCAAATTTTTTTCAAAGAAATTAATAAAAAATATTTTTCCATGTTTTAATCTCCCTTTACAGATTTTTTTATTATTTCCAGTGTATACTAATTCCGTATTCCGTTTACACGAGCCATCTCAATCACGATAAAACTATGCGTAATCATACCCATATTCCACATATATAACATTAGCAACCCACTCCGGCTTCGCAAGGGTAGCAAATTAATAAATATAACTCTATTGGTTTACACGGCGCACGCCTGCAAAGCTCCCAGTCGACTGATTGTTTCCGACATTTTCAACAACCATAGTCATATTTTAGCCAATTTACTCAAAACCGTAATGAATTATAAGTACACCTAAACCTTCCTCATGAATCGGAGTGATTCTTAGGCATAGGTATACAAGTTAAAACAAAAGTAAATCAATAAAGAGAACCAAGAAATATTCATTGATAAGGAAAATATTAAGATGGCAGATATAAGTTTAGTTGAAAATTGGTATGTAAAGGTCCTTGGGGCCCTTCATTTCAAGTACAAAATCTGTTTTGATGACGGATGATGGAATAACGACTACACTACTGAAGTGGTAAAAACCAGTCAAACCCTTGCAACATTATTCGTTGCAACATTGGTCGTACATGTTGTTATTTGGTTGCCAAGGACACACTGCTAAATGAATGTCCTACTTTTGTTGTTTGTAAGGCTTCCATCTGCCTTTTTCTCAAATCTGTAGCTACAGCTATACTAATCAATTTAAAAAGTAGGTATGCTAAACGAATGAAATAAAATTAATCTTCGTCGCTATCCTCATTACTACTCAATTTCCTTTATTGTTCAAAACTATAATTCAATTTTTTTTATATAATTAATAAATTTTCTCTCGTTTTTCATAAAAATATAGATATAGGTAAATATAGGTAAAAGGTAAAAATTACTAAGGTAAAATTTAAATTAACTGACAATTACGGTAGAAACAACATTCAAAGGAATTAAGAATGTTATCTAAAAATACAGATGACAGTGTGGCCGAAAATGATAACACAAGTTCAGAAAGAGGAGCAGGAAATACGCTGATAGGAGCTTGGTGATATATTTTTGAATCATATGATAAATCATTAGCTAACACCGAATGCGACTCAGCAAAGTGACTCGGTATTATCAATTCCGGTGAAGCTGTGAAAGCTGTCTGAGGCTTCAGACTAATAGTACCTATAATAATATATATATTATAATACTGACTTTTTTTTGTATTGACTATACTATATATATATATGTCATAGCTACGATCTAGTCGGGTACAAAAACATCTACGACCCGCTATCCTAATTTCCTCGTCTGTTGCTGACTAAAGAATGCATGCATGCAGCAATGCAGCATGTAGAAGTAATTGGTTCAGGTATGAAACAGGCTTTATTTTATAACACTTGATCTATCGTAATCTCGACGCAACCTTCAGGTGATGTTAGGTCGAAAAACAAATTAACCAATTACCTTTAAAAACTTGAGCGGATAAAATTTAAAAGATAACATTATATCTTTTCAGAGTTCCATTCATTTTATTGCGTAATAATTTTCTTAAGCAATATTCAAAAAAATATTATAAAGCTCAATAGAAAGGAATCTTTTCAAATCGTTTCGTTATAGAAATAAACAGATCAAAGATATTATTTTTAATATTTTATAAGCAAATAAAATATTAGGTACTAGAAAATGTCCGAGATAATGTTGGGTATCGGTCCAGATAAGCCTCGTCGTGTGGAGAACGGTCTTTAATCCATTCTCACATCTCTTTGCTGGACAATTCTTTGTGGTATCATTCAATAACTCGATGCAGATATTGAAATATATTTCATTCAAGTTTTATACTTCAACTATAAAAAGGTTTATATCGTTTTATTCCTAACAATTTTTACAGGTTTGATAGATGACATGTGTTAGCAAAATATATCACAGAGTACATTTGGATATAGGAGTTTTGTTTCTATTTTAGGCAACTCTAATCACCTCCAAGCCGTAACAGTCTGTTTAATAATAAGATCTAATGTAGTTCCATCTGACTACATTGCAAAGAATTCCCTCAAAGTATTGCTGAATTCCCGATAAAAAGATGATCAATTATCATAAACTTACCATCGATATATAATATTCTTGGAGTGATATCATTGCATGACGTGATGAAAGTACAGCAAGCTATAAAATAAAACCTAAATATCCATATAGAAAAATAAAATACGTGATCTAGATACAATAGGCGTTTATTAATTTCAAATAAAAATAATTAAAACTACAGTGGATTTCATTTATAACGATGTCGGTTGTAACGACTTTTTGATTATAGCGACGTAACACTTAAAGTTCTTCGAAATTAAAGTTTTTGAAGTGATACTTCTTATGCGACTTCCAACTCGTTAAACGTTTAACGCACATTATCGGTCTCTCCTCTTTGTGTGAGCCAGAGCGAGAGATCAAATGTCGGTGTGTATGTATATCACTGTTTAAATAAAATACAAAATGTCTTTTAAAATGAAGTTTCACTTCTATCGTGTGTAAATCGCACACACACCTTTTTTATTTTTAAAATTCTTTATTCTAGTAAAATATGGTCATAATTGACACAAACTACCTCGTCCTATGGAACCGTTCCAAGCTTGCGATGAACTAATCACTCAGCATCTAATCCCCTTAAATAAAATCGCACTTAATTTTATTTTATTTTTCGGTTCACATCATTAAATTGTACTCTCCCCGCGTGTGTCCCGATGTGAAGTGGTGCACAATTTTTGTTTGTAATAGCTGCTCTAGTACGTAGTACATAATACCTCAATTTTCTTTTAAAGGAAAGTAATTTAGCTATGGCGACAAGTTTTAATGAACTATTTGTAACAAGTTCTTAGAAATTTCTTGCAGTTATTGCGACCGGCGACGACCGAGTCGGCAAACAAACACGCAAAGGTTCATTCTTCAATCATAAATCGTTCTTATCTTTCGTTTACATCCACAGTTGGTCAGCACTTGTAATAATACGCTTTTGTTTATTAATGTTCAGATAGACAAAGTTAAATCTAAGAATTTAGGGCATATATGCGTTTTCTTGCTTTTGTTTCTTTCTTTCTACCTAAGTATATAGAGACTTCAGGATATAGCGACGGAATCATAGTAGTCCCTTCATCGTCGGTATGACCGAAATCCACTGTATATAAAATCTAGTTTTTTAAACGATTCAACAGTTGAAATAAATAACAAATACCAAGTTACATTTTCTAAAAGAAAACTTTTACAAAAAATATAAGGAGCCTTTGTTGTGAAAATCGTTGTCTACAAATTCTTATTACCATGAAAATAGAATCATAATGGTTTGTCGCGTCGATGGCGAAATTGGGGTGGTGGAAGGCTCTGCGTGGGCGGCGGGCGCGACAGCTCGCTTGGCGTCGGCGGCATTGATGCGATTACGACGTCACGTCTCGCCGCCTCCAAATACAAACGAGCCAGGATCCATTGAAAGCCGCTCTCATGTGAAAATTGTAGGCATTGCTCGGCTACGTCGCTATGATGTTTGTCCATTGTTTAATTCTAATAATGATTAAACATAACAAAACAATCGGTAATGTTATTTCTGTCTATAATGTAAATATTTAATAAAAATATTATTATGTTTAATTTAATCAGAACTTTGAGCTTATATCTATACGTGTGCTATACCTGTATAGAAAACTCTGTAATCCTTTTAAACATAGTATAAAGACAAACAAAAGGTCTTAAATATTATAAATCACGGAAACAATATTGTTTTATTTGGTTGTCAGTATTCCAATGTAATTAAACTTATATCTATCTATACAAATAAAATTATGTAAGTTTGTTGTTGTGCGCGCATCACCCAAAAAAGTACTCGATAGATTTTGATATTTTTTTTCGTTTTTCTACTTAGATCAATGGTCTTGATAAAATTGTATCACGATATCTTCATTCAATAAAAAAGGTATTAAGGTTTTAAGTAACTACGATTTTTATAAGCACTAATACGCGTTCTTCTGTCGTCTACGCGAGCGGAGCCGCAGGCCCAGCTAGTTTTTAATATTTAGGGATTATAATTTTGGCAATAATATCCGCCCACGAAAATAATCTTTCATAATGAAAAATAAATCATAATTTTCAATCATATAATTATTTCAGATAATACGCTCTTAGGGTGAGCATATCTGTAGTGAAGGGTGAATATTATCCAAGCGAAAACCGATCCAATAAAATATTAGTAATAGCTCACTTTAGTGTTTTTTCTTTAAAGTAACTTGCTAGAACTAGACTTTCCAAATGAATTCTATAGCTATGACTTGATAATTGTTTGCCATACCTACTTTCGAAAAAAAATGTTTAGTCAACAATTCTAACTCAATCTTTATCTCCGTCGCAACTGATAGGAATCCTATTCTGGATTGATAAACAGCACAATTGGTGTTGCGTTAGGAAAATTGAATACGGAAGCGAATTAAACTCGGCATAAAAGAAAATGCGGACGGAGTTTACTCCATACAATATTTTACAATCCATATACAATTTCCTGAAATGTATTTTCTGGAGAATGGTACTGGAGCAAATTTTTAAAACCTATAAATTATAATACCTATATTCCGAAACCTATAAGAATTAACTACGGTAATTCTATTTGGAGCAGTTGATTATCTGCTAGATTTTTGATACTAAACATTATGGACACCTTGCATATAATACACCTTTCTCTTGCTCCCAGTGGCGGATTTAGGCTTGCTGCCGCCCTAGGCCCCGTTTAATACGCCGCCCTTTTTGAATGTATGAAAGTGATTATCAAAATTAAACATATCATCATTTGTCAAACATATTATCACATCATTTTCAAATATTTAAATTATTATCTAATACATACATTTTATTAATTTACGTTACATGTAATTTTAAAAATATATATTTAAATTATTTATTTATTATTTTTTTATTTATCACTTTTACATTAATTGATTCTTCCTGGCTTTGGTTTGCGCAAAAACGTCGAATATAATATCATCATAATCAATTTCTTGCACTACTAAAAAAACGTGTAGAGCAATGTCTACATTAGGATAAAAATCTAGAAGATTCCGCGAATCGTATACGCATATATTTTGTGCTGGCATGTCTTCGGTATTTGCTAATAATTCTTCGAGTTGATAATCTAAATGAATACATTAAATCTCTCTTCTAAATCGTCGGGATACTTATTGAGTAGTACATTTGGTGGAGTTAAAAAAAATTGAAGTTTACATAAAGCTTCTCATAGCGTTTTTACGTCCGGGTAATTTTACACTCAGAGTGTCCAAAATGGGGTAATAATTATATAGTAATAATTTACGAAATTTTTTTTGGCAAAAATTAGGTGCTCTTTCGCTTACCATACATTATTTCATCTGACTGCATTTTTTTTTTTGCTGCGGGTATCATTAGTTGAGGACGACAATAATCTTGGACTCCAGAAAGCGCTTTGACTTTTTTCATATTCATAAAATTCTTTATCTCTAATATTATGAAGAAATGAAGCCAAAAAAATATAAATTTGGACAACAGATGATAAATCAACTTGAGATTCCTGGAGCTTCATACTAACAACATTAACTTGCTAAAACGATATAAATTTATATTCCAAACAATAACTAGGATTGCTGTTTCTAAATTCTGTAATTTTTTATACGTTCATAGCAAAATTATCAATTTATTACAGTTGTCCTCGCGTTAATTCGCCTTTAAAATTTTGGCTTCGCGAAAATTTTGCCGCCTCTAAAATGATGCCGCCCTAGGCCCGGGCCTCACGGGCCTAGGCGTAAATCCAGCACTGCTTGCTCCTCTGGAAGTCTAGTAGATCATGCTTTTTTGGATTAAGTGCTCCAATTGGTCCCCTTATGTGCAATAAAGAATTAAAATAAATATATCATACCATAAATTTACTATTATAACAACTAGAAGCTTTCTAAAATGACTATAATTTCCCAGTTATATTGGTGTTATCATACATTCAGTAAAGAAATTAGACAACTAAAAGAAATTACCTATATCATATTGCATAGCCAAAGACCTAATCATAAAAAAAAGAAATATATCGGTTCAGTTTTGAATAGGAATAAAGGGACACGGACAGGGGATTTCGTCTATTTTATTATACATATCCTACATAAGTATAATCATCCAAAGCTGTAGTCGTCTCTTTAACGCTCTGTTCGGGCACCGATAGATTTCTGTTTAAACCTATTCTTCGTTTTGCCGACCGCGTTTCCTGATACGAGGTAATGAGTTTCTTATTTAACGTATTGGAAAAACATTATTAGATAAATTTCAAATACATAAAATTATCATCTCAATGAAAAATAAAATAATAAATAATTCAATTAATATAACTATAACCTCATACCTACAACACCTTACTTATACTTTGTAAAAAATATCGTGTACTTACTTAAAAGTAAATTTCAATTAGTCTATCTCTTAAGCCTAGAAGGAAACGATGTTTACTTTGTGCTATAATTAAGCAATATCAACGTCATTAGGGTACGATATCATTTGATCATCTTTATTGTTAAAACTCAGCTTTGTAATTTTTTCTATAGTTATTATGCTCGCCATCCGTGGGAGCAAACACGTGCAGATTTAATCCATTCTAATCATTCATTTGGAAACATATTTTGATTTTAATTATAAAACCCATGATAAACTGGCTGTACGTATATTTTACACGACTTTATTTTGCAGCTGTAGTTAGTTACATGTTTCGTTTTAAGCGTTTGTGTTTTACACTGGAAGAGGAGTATCAATGTACCTGGTATTCTCTGACTCAACTTTTGAAATGGTGTTGACTCGACTGTTAAACCTGCTCTTGCTACATAATATAAACTTACGCTAACTACTACTACTACTAGCCACTAGCTACTACTAAAAGCCGTACCTACAAGTATAGGGCTGCGAACTGGAAGACAGAGGATAGCGGCGCGGGTCGTCCACGATGACGAAATAACGTGACGACAGTATGCGCGATGTTGATACTGCGACTTGACATTTTTTATAGTACTTAGTTCTTCTATTCGTTACTAATTATTATTTACAAAAGAAGACGTAAAGCCTTGCTACGAACAAAGAAAGCAAAAAGGCAATTTTCAATGAAATTACGAAGACCAAAGTCGAAATCCAAATAAGTTCTATGTTCTACTCATTTTTTATTTCCTTCCATAATCGATTAATTACATTTCTATTTTTATGGTTATTATGTTTGCTGTTCCATATTGGTGATGTTTCACTACCGTTGAAACGATTTCCTCCAATGACATCTCTTAACTTTGTTGATCAAGAAATAGGTGTAGGCATGAAACAGGACGTCACTATGACTATTCCAACACACATCCGGAACATGACAAGAGCGCGATGCTCTTGTCCCGCTGCCCGCGTCTTTTTTTTTTGTAAACAACTTCATACAGACCTATGTATTTTATCATGTCGCGTATGCCGCAACTCGCACCGCCTCCATGCCCGGTTGAAGCTGTAAAAGCCGTTTGAGGCTTCAGGGCCCTTATGGCTAGTATATTCAGTTCGAAAAAAAAACTAGCATCGCCGCAACGCGTCACTGCGCCGCTCGTGCCCCGTTATGCCTGCCGTCTATTTTGCGGCCTAAGTAATAATCATAAATGGATTCATCACTTTTACTTAATTCCTTAAATATTTGTTTTAGTAAATATGGCTCTGACACTGGCTCTCAAGTGCAGTTGCAATTTGCGACAGATTTTCAACCTTAGGATGGTAGTAGCTAGCCGGCGGGCATTAGAAATTGTCTATGACCATGCTATGATCTCATCACTGAAAGCTCCGGCTCACTGTAGGGGATCGAACTCACGTCAATTGACGCAGTGTTCGTAAACGATACCAGAGAGCCATCATTGCTTCAGTATTTAATATAATAAGACAATAAGCAGAAAACAAATCCATTCATCTAGGTTGATTTCGAAGAAATGTCTGAATACACCATTCTCTGTTCACGCCTCAGAAAATAAATATTAAAAGGAAACAGTTATCCGAGTTTTCTTCAAGAATATCGAGCTCAATTGAAATGCATTGTAGCGTCCGCTGTGCAATAGATATTGAAAACAATAAAAAAAAAAAACAAACAAGTCAGGTGCGCTTTTTTCTCATCTCGTTGTAAAAGCGGTCGAATGGAGTTGTAATTAGGGGATCTCAACTAATGAATATTTAAGGGGATCGTGAATTGGCAACCCTAATCTTTGGGTATTGTTGGCATTGTTGTTTAATCACGATCGTTTTTCTAATCTTAAACAGCATTGAGCGTATTTTTATGGCTGTTCATATTGTGATCATGGGAGTGATTATCGTTCAAAGCTTAATTTTGGACAACAAAAAAAGAAACTATATAAATTTGGTAATTGAAGATTCCTTCGATAAGAGGACCACCGCCACACTTATTTCTACTGCAAGGGTATGGTTAGCAACACGCACTGCCACATGAGGTGTCACAACTCAGTCCTCAGGAATAGCAACAAGTATGACTGGCCTCAGGACTGCGGTTCTTTTGAAGTTGGTTATACATAGCTATAGGCTGCAGTGACGACTTATCACGTGGACTTAATGCCTAATTGCTACTTAATTTCAAGTTTTGTTCTTCTCAAATTTTCGGGCATATTTTTACGAATAGAATTGATAATATAATTTTGTTAGCAAATTGAGAGGTTTAAGATATTTATGTAGAGGATTGTTTTCGATTTATGAGCGAGAAATACATGTTGGTTACTTGTTGCTTTTAAAAAATAAATGAATATCATATTAAATTCCTTTAATTTTAGGATACTTTGCTTTCACTTACATCTGAGCGAAAAATGAATTAGTTTTAATTATTTGGTACTGTGAATCATTTTATGATAATAAATTCAACATAGGACTGCGTTGAAATCATTTGTATAATAACGTTTTAAATTTTCATACCTAAGATTTTTATTTTATTTTTTCCTTTCAAATATCTGGGTAAAATCACTTAACTATAATTTAAAATAATAACCGTGTAGGTGTAATCCCTAACATTTACAGAGGACGTAGAACTCGCTTTCAACTCGATTAAGCGCATGACAATTTAATATGACAACACTCAGTCAGATAATACTGCTATTGTGGTCCAATTAGAGTATGTAAGTACTCACAGTACATCGGGGAGAAGGGACGCTCGCAGCTGACTATTCCCGTATCCACCCCGTTTACATCCGTTGTGTCAAATTGAGCTCATTTCGCTATCTTAATCAAATTTACGCACATGATTTAATGTTAACTAGGTAATATTTATTTATTTTGGGTGGACCTTATAAAAAATAATGTACCCGTTATATTTAAGTGTGATCACGGCATGCTCAGACAACAATCAAATTTATAAAAATTAATTTAATGACATATAATAAAATAAAATAAACTAAACATAAACTTAAATGATAATAATAAGAGAGACAGATAACTTAAAGGCACCAACGTTTTTAAAAATTAAAATTGACTTAGTCAAGTTTTGATTTTATTAACCGTTCTCATTATTGGTCGATACTAGACTAAATTACAATAATAAAACCATTGATGTAATCGTAATAATTGTTTTTTGTATATCAATGGATAAAACTTAAATATATCTTACTGCGGATCTCGAATCCCCAGACTGCTAATTTGGCGTTTGGGTTTGTCCTTTTAGTGCATTAAATTGCTTATTTTATAGATTCGATAAAAGGTACGCCTTCTATATATATATATATATTTCGTTTATTTTTATTGTACATATGTGAGTTAAGTATATTTTAATTTCTTTAAAAAATATTTCATATTTAGATAAACCAGAAAGTGAATTAAAATGTAGGAATTCATTAATAAATTATTAACAATGTTTATTCTTTGTCTTTTGGTTTTTTTTTTGGCAAAGTAGTTCCTTTATTACATTTCTCACAGTTTTTTCAGAGTACCCCGTAGCTTAGGCCACGATTTTACTGGTATTAGTGTCAGTTTTGTTTTCATTGTTTTTAATTTTAACACGTTACATAACGTACCACTTAGCATTGAATGAAATAAATTTTGATTAAGTAAACAAAAAATTGTATATCATATTTTTTACTTTCAGAATGTCCAATAGTTTATTCTACTATAAATATATAACAATATATCTCAAACCTTATTCCCTACTGAATGTTCTTTATAAAGATTTATCATTAATTTGAACTTCAACAATAACATAAGAGGAACAAATGGGATGAGAACGACCTGCACGCATCTCGCTAACGATATGACGCATGCGAATCGAGAATTCTCTCAGTTTTTGTACATACATACGTAAACTTAGTATAAATCTACAAGTATACTATGTACGTTCGAAAAAAAACAACCTAAAATAAACTGTGTAATAATTATGGCTCGTTTTTTAATACATTATACGTAGGTTCGTTTGACCGCGATCACATTAGATGTTATGGGGTAATGTGGCCACGCTAAGCCTAGACGGACTGACTCTTAAGCCAACCGGATCGTTTGTATCTGACTACACCTATAAGTGCCTGGTGACAGATTTTCAATTTGAGGGTGGTAGTGGTAGGTATCCAGACAAGTATTAGAAAAAGCCCTACCAACATGCTATAGTTTCATCACGATATTTTCCTCCAACGAAAGCCATATAAAAATAGATAGGTAGATATATATGTATATATATATAAATAATAAAATAACAAAGGACATCATTAAACTACCGTACAATGAATTTAAATTGTAATTAAAAATACTTTGAAAGTAGCCTTTATTATAATAATAAAGACTATAAGGCCTCGAAAATAGTACTAGTAGAATGAGTAATCTATAAGTAGGGTATTAATATTTATTTATTTTGCGATTTTATTATTAATTATATTTTTGACTAAATTTTGTATTGTATTATCGATTTCACTGTGTATTGTAAATTAACATATCATGTAACATTACCGTTATAATATGATAAATAAATAATTATGAATTATAAGCGCAGAAGTTACGATATTTTTTCAACGGATAGGTTCAAATTATTATTAGGTATTTATCATACTGTTGAATACAAGGCTTCAGTTTTATTACACCATACGATAGGAAGCAGTGACGGATTAACCTAAATGTTAAATTGGTAAGTGCATATGTATACGAGTAAAATGTTAGGAGTCATGTCACATATATATTATATTTCTTATAATAACGACAACAAACAGTACTCATAGGCGGAGCCGGTTGTACACTAAATTCCTTGGTTGTACACTAATTTGTTCTGTGGAAAACTTTACTTTATTTTTTGGTTAACTTGAAACCCGCGGTGTACATAATACAGATTGTTGTAATATTTATGACTAGCTGTGCCCCACGGTTTGACCAGTGTTAAATTTATTCAACATATTCTCCATGACGCTGCGCTGACACCGACTTTCCCGTGTAACGTGATCGTCAAGTCAGTTCGAAAAAAAAAGTGATCGTTGTTCCACTTCCCATACTTGCCTACAGCTTTCCATATTGCTTGACGTTCATAGTTACTGCTCCGCTCCTTTGGGTCATAACGTGAAGTTATATAGCCTATACTAGTCCTCATGGATCTGGCTATCATATAAAAACATAATTTATCGAATTCGACAGGTAGTTGCAGAGATTAGCGCGTGTAAACAAAAAAAAACAAGACAAAACTATTCTTAACATAAAAAAAAGTGGTACCCACTTCCAATACACTTAAATCTCAAATACGGTTTGAACGTTGTGCAGCGTATCGGAAATAAATCACTAATTGACCGGACGTCATTGTAACAGACACCTAAGCGCCATATGACGCTTGTGCAGCCCTTCAATGTACTGCAGGGCATCTATAGTTGGGTCGTGATTTATATAATATATTAATTAGAATATTTAAAAATATCAACACTAAAGTACCTATTTTGATTTAGAAGTAAGTTAGGTTTAGTATTTAAAAAGACATAGTAACGAATAAATAGTTTTTTACTTTTAAATTTTCATGAACAAACTCGAGTACATAATTGTAATAAGAAAAATTATGTTCCGATTTTTTAACACAGTCATACTCCGACGTCTTCGACTTAGCGAATTCAGACTTATGCGATTTTTGAAACTTGACGATAAAAATAAAAGAATACTTTATTCAATTTAAGCCCTACGATGGTACTTATGAACGTCAAAACAGTCCTATCGGTTCACTTCAGTCGTCAAGAGCCGGCAAGAATATCGATCAAGTTTACCTATTTTGTCAACTGTACCAATAATATATACAGATAATAATCACATTAATAATTTACTGAATGCAAAACGAAGGAGCCACTTTCAGATATCATTATCATTCACGTAATGATCCGACTCTATAATAACCTTTTGACAGTAAAACCTGTTTGACATGGATCTTGATCAAGATGAATTCATGACTGTTGCAATTTTGATAGGACTTAAACCAATCGAAAGTGTGACAATTTTATAAAACATAGCCTCTATCGAAGGACCATTTTTTACTTTTTTGCATCTGCTTTTATTACAAAACAAGGAATTAAAAAAAAGGTGTGTGTGCGATTCACACACGATAGAAGTGAAACTTCATTTTAAAAGATATTTTCTATTTTATTTAAACAGTGTGCAATATACATACACACCGACATTTACTCTCTCGCTCTGGCTCACACAAAGAGGAGAGACCGATAATGTAACGTTTAACGCTTGGAAGTCGCATAAGAAGTTTCACTTCAAAAAATATTTTGCTAGGTAGGAAAACTTTCATTAAATTTTAAGAAAGCGTTATTTCAACATTAAAATAATTTGGCTTATGGCTTATAATGGGCTTAGCTACGCTTTTAAATTTTAGAAATATATACATAAAATATAGTTTTTTTATTATTATCGATTATATATTTTACGATTACGATCTGATTATATATTTTCTTGATAAGTATTGTTTCCGTTTGTCTTCGGTCCTAATAAAACATCTTTTGTATGAATTTGTATCATGTATGCAAAAGTAGGTATACCCCGACTTGGTACGCGAATTCGACTTAACATATACTTATCGCTCGGTCCTAATTACAACCTATTGCGTTACTTCGAGGTATTACTGTATAATAAAATAACAGTTAAGAAAATAATATCTAAATATTCGATCACTCCGAACACATCATACTATGAATATGAAATACTTAGCATATGATGAAAATTAAATTATCGTGATTCTCCTAACGCTAGCCGGGCGCGGTGCGCGGACAGAGGGTTCCACTTCCGGGCCAATATGGTGCGGAATTGAAGAGCTCTTACAAGCACAGTTTCTCATGGCTTAATCACTTACCCGCACGGCCGCACCTGAGCACAGGAATTGCAAGGAATCCTTATTTTGTTTTAATCTACCTTATAACTTGTTTTTTGGTTCCAGGATGAAATTAACTTTTTTCATATCGAACTGTGTCGGTACTTTTTTACTCATGTGCGTATTCTTACACAGAGGGTACTTTGATGTAGAAATTATGTATTATTCTTAAGAAGTTAGATTGAATTACTACTAGTTTTTTGTATAATGGCAAAGTGACTGCACTATGCCTGATTGTAAGCACAGTACAATCTAAAAATAACAGCGACCATCGAGAGATCGACAATCCAGCAACGGTCGTCACTGTCATGCCGGCCTGCAAGGCTCTAGCCAGTTAAATATACACGGGTGGATCCCGAAATTCGACAAACCAAGAGTCACTGTGACGGGTTTAACAGCAGGTGCATGGAAGTCGCGACCCTGTCAAATGTAGATTCTTACCACCGATCTTGATTACTAGATATAATCCTTCTGAACCCAGAACACGACAAGCCTAAGCGTTACTACTATGACTGGCGTTACACCTGAGTATGGTGGATTCCGATCACGACCACCGACGGGAACGGACGTGTTTACGACCGCTCTCTGCCGCCTTTGTGAAGTTTTACGACCGACCGGCTTTGCTGCACACCTGCATCGCACCTGCGCCGCACCTGCATATCGCCGTCTCGCTCGCACCCATTGTGTCGCGTACTTTTAGTACGCTACACAAACATAAACTGCACTTTTAAGTGCAATTGTTTCTATTCGTCGAAATCCACACTTTAGTGGTCGCTTGCCGGAAACCTCTCGGTGTCAACAGAAGGCAAGTGGGTGCGTGACCCAAGCGCCCCTCGGTTGCCTCCTTCAGAGGCAAACGATAGTACTTGGTCGGGCTCAGGAACCTTGGCCCTTGATAGAGTCATAGTCAAGCCCTGAGTGTCTCCTTCCCACCCTTCCGATCCTGCTACACATCCATCCCCGAGTGTCTGTTTGGGCGTAGCTAGGTATTTATACCGGCTGCGTTCTCTGCCTCGGGCTTGATAGTTTTTTTTTTTTTTTTTTTTTTTTTTTTTCGAACTGACTACACTGTTAGCCTGAGGGGCCCTGGAGCCTTTACGGCTTTTACAGCTTTACCGGGCTTGGGGGCGAGCGCTTAGGGCACTCAGCCACGAAAGCTAAGCAACAACATCCGAGGGTGCCAAAGTGGCCGGACCTCGGCTCGGACTGTTGCGCGTATGCAATTAAGTCGCGATCTGACTAATTCCCTATCCGTAATTCGATCTAAACTAACTATACATATATACATGTTTCTGCCCCCTGGGAGGAGGGAAGGAACATGTGTATGTGTATTTAGACTGGGCTTGATAGGGACCTCCACGTAGGCCCGGTAGGTTCTCATTCCTGCGTGTAATTGCACCTCGACTCGCAGGTCACTTTGCCGGACTCGGGATAGTCCGTTAAATTTTATTTGGCGCGCCCCCCTGCCCCTCCGGCGGGGAGGTTTATATTTTGTTTCGAATTCGGAATTCGAATTTCAAATCATTTCCCCAGTCCTCCACACGCCACCGGAATGGCCGATTCTGCAGAAGCCCTAGAGCTAAGGAGGCTCCGTACCTTTCTCAAGGAGAACATCCCAGACGCCTTGGTTTCCTTTAATAGGAAGTATCCACGCGTCCGTCCCGCGCCGGTACAGACCCCCGCGGAGAAATGCCGCCCCGCCGCACACTTCGTACCCCTCACCGCCGCGTCAAACGGAGTACCCGCCGCGCCGCGCCCGCGCTCGCCACGCTCCCCGCGCCCCCCGCATCCTGACACGCGTGCCCCGCGCTCGCACTCGTCGATCTCACGGGCGCGTTCGAGCTCTAAGAGCTCTTCTCTCCCGCGTCCGCGGTCACGTTCGCCCGTAGTGCGAACTTTTATTAATACGGCGAATTCTTTCTCGCCTCTATCTCCGGATTCGGAGATCCAATCGTTAATGCCGCCTTTCGCGCGGAAAAACGTAAATCTCCCCACGATGGACACCGCGGTCCCCAACGAGACCATACTTAACGACGGTTTCATAACCGTCAAGTCCACCAAGAGGAAGGGGAGGGGCTCCCCGCCCTCTTCCCCTACACCCGTGGCCGCAGGGAAAGCGCGCCGAACGAGCGAGAACACTCGCTCCGACCCCTCCTACGCGCCCGCTGCGGCCCCCGCACCCGCTGTAGGGAAAAAACCCCGCCGCCCGCCCCCAATCACTATCCAAGACAAAGCGTCTTGGACGAAAATTTCGGACAAGTGTAAGGAGCTCAAGCTCCACTACACCGGGGCCCGGAACACCCCTTCAGGGATCCAGGTCCAGGTGTCGACCTCCGACGATCACAGGAGGCTCACTTCCCTCCTGCGATCCAATAGGCTAGGCTATTTTACTTATGCCCTCGAGGAGGAGCGTCTCCTGCGAGTGGTTATTCGCCAGATCCCGGTCGAGATCTCTCCCGACCAAGTTTCAGCCTCCCTTAAGGAGCAAAACTACCCCATACGCGAAGTACACAGGATGTACAAGCATACCACCAGGGCACCATACAACATGGTGCTCGTCTTCCTCGATATGTCCCCAGAGGGCAAATCGATTTTCAATCTTTCCGAGGTGTGTGGCCTCACCGGGATAACCGTTGAGCCGCCACACAAAAATAGAATCCCGTCGCAGTGTCACAACTGCCAGCTCTACGGACACTCTTCCCGTAACTGCTGCTTCCGCGCTAGGTGCGTCAAGTGCCTAGACGACCACGCCACCAAGGAGTGCCCGCGCACTCCTGGCACTCCCACCCCGCCCAGCTGCGTTCTCTGCCAGCAGACGGGACATACTGCGAATTATCGCGGTTGTCCCCGTGCCCCGCGCACGAAACGCCCCCAGCCAGTCAGACAGGCCACCTATCCCAAGGCACCTGTTGCTCAGCCTCATATTCAGCCTCTAATGTCTCTAGAGGCTTTCCCCAACCTTCCAGGCACCTCACGTGCCCCAGTGGCACCAGCTCCCGCACCCTGCGCACCCTTCCCACCCGCACTGGCCCCTCCGGCCTCATTAATTAAACCCAAGCCTGTCAAGGCCATCCCGGTCCCGGCAGCCCCCGCCACCTCAGCCCTCGGTTTCTCGTTGGCTGGCAAGGAGTGGTTCACCCAGCTTCTTCTTGTGCATGAAGTGCAAGAAATCATCGCATTAAACGCGGTGATTAACTCCAATAAGGACTTAGGATTGCTCAACGCAATAACCCAATTCCCGGGCATAGCCGCCACTATTCAACGGCTTGTCCGTGCCTCACATAGCCAAAATTAGAAATGGATCGGATCAAACCTAAGAGTTTGTGCCTTTCCTTTTTTAATGCGCGATCAATTAGACCTCAGCGTGATCTAGTTGCCGCCTTCCTCCGAGAGCACCAAATAGACGTGTTTCTAGTCCAAGAAACATTCCTAAAACCCAGCGCTCGCAATCCCCGAATCGCGAACTACAACATTATTAGGAACGACCGGGTCCACGCTAACGGCGGAGGCACCCTCATATACTATAAACGCTCTCTATACTGCATAGCAATAGAACCTCCCGAACTTTCCAGTATAGAGGTATCTGTTTGCAGACTCGGTATGACTGGCCACTCGTCAATCATAATCGTCTCTGCCTATCACACCCCGAACAAAAGGCTTCTCAGGTCAGATCTGGAGGCTCTTTTTGCACTAGGTAATTCAGTTATTATAGCGGGTGACCTCAATTGCGGGAATGTCATCTGGAACAACCCGACTACCTCCCCGAACGGGAGGGTTCTGGAGGATCTATCTGCCATTCTCGACTTTGATGTCATCGCTCCTTCAGAGCCCACTCACTTTCAGGACAATTGTCGTCCATCTGTTTTAGATATAGCACTTTTAAAAAATGTCTCTCTCAATATAAGACTCGTACAAGTCTTACATGAGTTAGACTCCGACCACCGACCCGTAGTTCTCCACCTAGGTCAGCCTTCTGACCAGCATCCCTCCTCCGTCAAGGTGGTGGACTATGCGGAGCTAAACAGATACCTCTTGCACAATCCCTCATCCTCCAGTTTGGATAGGGTCCCAGACGAGTTGAAATCGACAGCCGATGCCGATCTGGCGATCGATTCCCTGGTCAGCCATCTCCAAAACGCCGTCAGTAAGGCCTCGAAAGAGGTGCAAGCGGCGAACGAACGCCGCTTTATACTTCCTCCCGACGTGAGAGCGCTGATCACGGAAAAGAACGCCGCGACTCGAGCACACGATTCATACCCGACTGCGGACAATCGTAGGCGGTTAAACTCACTTCGGAAAACGGTAAAAAGCCGCATTTCCGAAATCCGTAATGCCAGATGGGGAGCCCTACTCGAGGGTATCCAACCATCCCATCTGGCTTTCTGGAAATTAGCACGCACATTTAAATGTGACGATACAGTCCCCATGCCCCCCTTAGATCAAGGTCCCGGCAAACCTCCCGCTTTCGATAGCGCTGAAAAAGCAGAATGCCTTGCCGAGAGCCTTGAAAATCAATGCTCTCCGAACTGCGTTAACATCGATTCCGAGTTCGTAAGCTCGATAGAATCGGCGGTAACAAATTCTCTCGCGGTCCCCCCGACAGATGATTTGGACTCGGTCACGCCTGAGGAAGTTATGTCAACCATTAAAGGCCTTAAGCCTAGAAAATCACCTGGTCCCGACGGTATCAGGAACGAAGTACTCAAACTTCTTCCTGATCACCTCATAGCTCTTTTGGTCTGCATCTTCAATGTAGCCATAGCCCACTGCCATTTTCCAGCCGTCTGGAAAAAGGCCATAGTAATAGGTATTCACAAGCCCGGCAAAAAAGCGTCGCTTCCCGACAGCTATCGCCCTATCAGTCTCCTTAACACATTAGGAAAAGTCTATGAGCGGCTCCTTCTGAACCGGCTCCAGTCAGTAGTCACAGACAAAAATCTTTTACCACCTGAGCAGTTTGGTTTTCGTGCCAAACACTCTTGTACCCACCAAGTGCACCGCCTCACGGAGCACATTCTTCAAAATTTCAACCGCGACCCAACACCTCGTCCTACACTTGCGGTCTTCTTCGACGTCGCCAAGGCCTTCGATAAGGTCTGGCACGCCGGTTTAGTCGACAAGCTTTTGGAACTTCAAATCCCGGATAGATTAGTTAAAATCATACACGCATACCTCTCTGACCGGACCTTCTGCTACCGAGTAGAGGGTGCTCTCTCTGAGCCTCATCCCATACGCTCAGGTGTTCCCCAGGGTTCCATTCTGGCGCCCTCTCTATTCAACTTATATATCAGTGACCTCCCTCGCCTCCCCGAGGTAGAGGTAGGTTCCTACGCTGATGACACAGTCCTGTTTAGTTCCTCGTGGAACAGACAAACCCTCAGGCTACGAGTCCAAAAAGCCGTAGATAAGCTAGGCGAATGGTTCCGTAGATGGCGCATAGGAATTAACCCCGATAAGAGTAGCGCCATCCTCTTTCATCCCACTCAAAGATTAGTTAAAATTCCCGCTATCAAACTATTTAATGTGGCTATCCCGTGGGCCAACCAGATCAAATATCTGGGTGTCACACTGGATAAACACCTAAATTTCAAGGCACATATCGATAGAGTGCGAAGGAAAGCCGGTATGGTCTCAAGCCGCCTGCACCCTCTCGTGTGCTCGAAGAGCAAAATGTCCCTCAGACATAAGCTCACGCTCTACAAAACTTGTATCAGACCGATCCTAACTTATAGTTCCCCAGTCTTTGCTCACATAAGTAAATTCACCCTCAATAAGTTACAAATAGTTCAGAACCGCTTTCTCAGAAGGGCGGTCGGTGCCCCTTGGTTCGCTCGGAACGTAGATCTCCATAAAGATATGGAAATACCTTCGATCGAATCATTTATAAAGTCCCTATCAAATAATTATTTTGAAAAAGCGTCAAACCATTCGTACCAGCTAGTAGTGGCAGCCGCATCTCAGAACCCGAATCCAGACATCCGAATGTCTAACAAATATAGACGCCCGCGCGACATTTTATCTGACCCCGATGATAAAATCACGGAAGCGAACGCGATTTTCCCGCCCGTATCTAATAACCAAGCGTGTTTGCGCCCACGCCCGCGTAATCACCGCTCGCTCCGCAGGGGGCGGGCGGCAAACTTCGCTCCCGCACACATATCTCGACCGCCTTCTCCTGCAGCGACTTGAGCTTTTTTTTTTTTTTTTTTTTTTTTTTTTTTTTTTTTTTTTTTTTCGAACTGACTACACTGTTAGCCTGAGGGGCCCTGGAGCCTTTACGGCTTTTACAGCTTTACCGGGCTTGGGGGCGAGCGCTTAGGGCACTCAGCCACGAAAGCTAAGCAACAACATCCGAGGGTGCCAAAGTGGCCGGACCTCGGCTCGGACTGTTGCGCGTATGCAATTAGGTCGCGATCTGACTAATTCCCTATCCGTAATTCGAACTAAACTAACTATACATATATACATGTTTCTGCCCCCTGGGAGGAGGGAAGGAACATGTGTATGTGTATTTAGTGGTCTGAAATTTTTGTCTACTCTAACTAGGCAAAAAAGAAAAAAAAAGGTCCCTTACAGAACCTATGTACCTATGTGTGTTGTGCATGTATGTATAATGCAGTGTCATGTATGGCTGTGAAAGCTAGTGATTGTAGAGTCACTTGTATCGCGCGAGCGGCTGCTTGTCTCAAGGGCTCCATGCCGATGGATCGGACCTAGGCTTGAGTTGCCGCAGAGGAGGGCGGTCGTGGCGGGTGTGCGGGAGCGAAGTTAACCGTACGTCCCCTGCGGAGGGAACGGTGGTTTCGCGGGCGTGGGCGCGAGCACGCATATGTTGCGGGAGCGGACGCGTAGTAATTATTAGCTTTCTCGATGTCGTCGTCGGGATCGACAAGGAGATTTCGCGGACGGCGTTTATAACGTTTGGCAACGGGGATCGAGTTGTCTGGGACGTAGTTCACGGTGGATTTTACGAGTGGGTTGGGGTGATTCGAAGCGCTATCGAAGTATCTCCTGGTGAGATATTTCACATAGGCTTCTATCGAGGGAAGCCTCATGTCCCTGTGGAGGCCCATGTTCCTAACGAAGGCTGGAGGGTCAAGCAGGCGACGGAGAAACCGATTTTGGACTCTTTGCATGCGGACAAAGTTATGTTTGGACATATGTGCGAACGCTGCGCAGCTATATGTCAAGATCGGACGGACGCACATCTTGTATAGTGTAAGCTTATGTCTTAAGGACATTTTGCTTACCGAACTGAGCAAGGGTCGCAAGCGGGAAAGGATCCAGACGGCCCTATTCCGGACTATAGTAACGTGTGCGTTGAAGTTAAGCTTCGAGTCGAGGGTGACACCTAGATAGTTAGTCTTGGTGGCCCAAGGGATATTCCTACCGAATAATGAGAGGGGTCCTACCGTGCGTGGTAGTTTACATGTATGCGGTTCGAACATAATCGCGGCGCTCTTTACCGGATTAATAGCTATTCGCCACGTTCGAAACCACTCCCCGAGAGTGGTTACGGCACGTTGGACTGCGCAGGCGAGATTTTTTCTGTGTCTGTTTGACGCGTATATGACTGTGTCGTCAGCGTAGAGCCCTACCTCGACCCCGGGGGGCTTCGGGAGGTCGCTGACGTACAGATTGAAAAGGCAAGGCGCCAGAATGGAACCTTGCGGGACTCCTGAGCGTATAGGATGGGCGGTAGATAGTACTCCTTCCACTCGGTAGTGAAAGGTGCGGTCGCGTAGAAAATCATGAACTAGGTGAACTAACCTATCCGGGATTTCTAGTTTATGTAGCTTGTGGATTAGTCCGGCATGCCAGACCTTATCGAAGGCCTTAGCTACGTCGAAAAAGACCGCAAGCGTACGGGCGGGGGCGATACTACTTTTGGCAAAGTTGCTCGTGATGTGCTCCGTGAGGCGGTGCACTTGATGTGTACACGAGTGTCGGGCGCGAAAACCGAACTGTTCGGGAGGGTATAGGTTTTTAATATCTATAACGGTTTTGAGACGGTTCAGAAGGAGCCGCTCGTAAAGTTTTCCTAGTGTGTTTAAAAGGCTGATCGGGCGATAGCTATCGGGAAGCGAAGCTTTTTTGCCGGGCTTGTGAATACCTATAACTATAGCTTTTTTCCAGACGGCTGGAAAATAGCAGTGGGCTATGGCTACATTGAAGATGCAGACCAAAAGAGCTATGAGGTGATCGGGAAGAAGTTTAAGTACTTCATTCCTGATACCGTCGGGGCCGGGGGACTTTCTAGGCTTAAGGCCTTTAATAACAGTACAAATCTCGTCATGCGTGACCGGGGTTAACGTTTCCGCGGGGGGAATCGACGTTAGTTCCTGAACGGCGGTCTCGATAGTTTCGATGTGGGCAGTGTCTACGTTGTCGCAGTTTGGGGAGCACTGGCTCTCCAAGCTTGCGGCAAGGCATTCTGCCTTATCGTCGCTATCGAACGCGGGTGGGAGATCGGGGCCTCTTTCGAGGGGCGGCATCAGGGCGGTAGCTTCTAACTTCAGAGAGCGGGCGAGGTTCCAGTAAGCCAGATGGGACGGCTTGAGACCCTCTAAGAGGTTATCCCACCAGTGACCTCTGTACTCGCTGATGCGAGTTCTAACCTCTCTCTGAAGTCGCCGTAACCTACGGGTGTTATCCCTCGTCGGATAAGAATCGTGTGCACGTGTCGCGGCGTTCTTTTCCGTGATTAACGCTCGTAAGCCGAGGGGGAGTATAAAACGGCGTTCGTTCGCCGCTTGCACCTCTCTCGAGGCCTCCCTTACACCGGTTTGGAGGTAGTCGACCAGGGAATCGATTGCTAAGTCGGCGTCTGCTGTTGACTCTAATACGTCGGGGATCCTAGCTAGGCTGGACGGGGTCGCGTTATCGGATAGGACGACTTGAGCCTAGGTCCGTTCCCCCGCTAGGGAGCCCTCAAGCCAGCTGCTCGCGCGATACAGTGACACTGCAATCACTAGCTACCGACATACATTCATTACACTGTATGAACACACATGCATTACACTCAGGTACATAGGTCTTGTAAGGGACCTTTTTTTTTCTTTTTTTTTTTTGTGGTTAGTTAGCCTTAGAAAATTTTTCAGATCACTAAATACATGTACGCGTGTCTCTTCCTCCCTCCCAGGAGGCAAGAGACCATGTATAGTTAGTTAGCTCAAATTCGCGTAGGAATTTAGCTAGGTCGCGTATGTTGCAAAAACGGCAACAGCTCAAGCCGAGGTTCGGCCACTTTGGCACCCTTGCGCATGTTGCCCAAAACTTGAGTGCTGAGTGCCTTAAGCGCTCGCCAACAAGTCCGGTGAAACTGTTAAGGCCCCCGGGCCAACAGCATAGTCAGTTCGAAAAAAAAAAAAAAAAAAAAAAAAAAAAAAAAAAAAAAAAAAACCTGAGTATGGTATAGTATCTATCCCTTCGGACATACTTGTCATGTCCTACCATTCAACAAATGAAATCTTCATTCATAAAATTGGATTTAAAACTAAGGTACTATTATTATTTTACTAGCTGTGCCCGCGGCTCCGTTAGCGTTTTGTGCGGAAACCTAATTATTCCTAAAATAAAGTAGCTTAAGTTATTCCTTATAACATCAGCTATCTACCAGTGAAAGTCCCGTCAAAATCGGTTTCGAGATGTGTTTCGGAGATTACCCGGAACATACAACCAAATATTTTTTTTGTTATAAGTTTCTTGTACATTTTCATATGCATTTAGTAAAAACCTGTTATTTTAAAATTACAAACAGACACTTCAATTGTATTATATGTATAGATAGATGTTAAAGGAATCAGTGACGAATGGTGGATATTTGTAGAAAGGAAAGCAATTCCACAGACCAGTCATTAAAAAGGGCACACGCTGATACCCTAACCAATTACCATTAATATATTCTATCCTAGGTCAATATTCGATAGATAATAATTTGAAACAGTTCAAATAGATCTGAAGTAAGTACTTATCTAAATTTAAAAGTTAGGAAAATTTCTAGGGTTACCTTATTTAAATTAATATTATTATCTACGATCAATGATAACTTTTCTTTGAACTAGTCGCTCGCAGAAGACGAAAAGAAAGCCGGCCAAGGCGACAAAGAACGACCTTTTCAGCACATCAAACGTTACGGCTTGAACTTGAATATGCAAGAGGCGAATACGTAGCTCGAGCACGGAGGTAATGTATCTATTATTGCGGATTGTAAGAGAGTTAAGGGAGGTAGAATTCAGAAAAATTTATTTGGAGATTTCTCTCTACTTGGAGCAGCTTGACTGGTGGAATACCTTCACCCTACAGAAGATCGCAGTCAAATGACCTAGTGCTCCTGCGATGAGTAGGGTTTCAGAGCTCTTTGGGGTAGGTGGGTTCAATGTCGGCAACGCGCTAGTGATACCTATGGTATTACAAGCGGCCATAGGCTACGGTAGCCGCTTACCATCAGGCGGTCCTTAAGCTTGTTTGCCACCTATATAGTATAAATCTCATTTATATAGTTTAAAATTTCGCAATGTTATAAAGCCAAAAATCTTATTAGTCATGTAAAGTTTATATACTACTAGAATACTACAAAATACTTACAGCGTTAAACAGTTATTCTTATTGTAATTAGCGTCATGTAATCATTTCTAATTAAATAGTAAAATTATTAGCTAACGGTGAACTAATACATCCTGATGAAATTTTGTATGCCTGTACCGCGCTATCACCACGTACCTTAATAAATAAACACAGAACTATGGATTTTTGTGTTTAAACTCGCCAATACGTCGTGGACTACATAGCGTGGTGTTATCGGCCGTTTATCGCATCTTCACTCAGGAGGAAACCTTTGTCCAATTTACGGGCTGTTATTATTATTCTTTCGGTAGACTAAGACGTAACTTTAGCCATAGTTTTCCGAAGAGCCGTTTTTTTTAATTAACTACATGACTTACTTTTTTAGCATCATGTTTCAAATGTAAATTGAATGATAGCTTTGGACTCTCAATCTAAATAATTAACGATGACATTATACATTTTATTAAAGCTAATTTTAATCGATATAAATTTTTAAAACTCAAATATAGATTTTTTATTCTGTATAGTCATAGACGTAAACTGGTATAGGCAGAAGGGGGGGGTCAGTTGCCCCCTAGCAAGGTGTTAGTAGTAAGATGGTAACCGTGCGGATGGAGAATGTCTCACAGAATAGCCATGAAATACATTTCAGTAAGCCAGTGTGACCGAGACTACTGTCTTTACTGGCCGTTGTTTTTTGAACTATACCGTAATTTTCCCTTGCTGTCCCCCTTTATCAAAATACTGGCTACGCCTTTGTGTATAGTTGTATTTTACTGTAATTAAAGTTACGATATTATTAATATTAGGTGACAATTTATCACCAAAGGCCTGCCTTTTAACAGGCTTATGATACATTATCTATAATTCCCTAATTTCCATATTTTTAAAAATAATTTCAATTACTTAAAGTCCTTTATTCGACTTAACCTTGAGGCGTACTATGCTGAAACAAAAGTTATCTTAATAATATTCTTTCAGGTGTGAACTGGCATCTGCTTTATCATTGAGTGAAACACAAGTAAAAATATGGTTTCAGAATCGAAGAGCTAAAGACAAAAGAATAGAGAAGGCGCACCTTGATCAACAATACAGGTATACTTGCGTTATTACAATGTTTATTCTATTTACTGTCCAAAGAAATGACAGTAAATGTATTCACCTTATTTAAATGTAATATTTTATTATTCTCTATAAGTTTAGCGTTTGGCGGTTTGGCCACAATCTCACGATGTTCAGTGATGGACTTGCTTTCAAGTGCAGCTGCCAGGACACACCTGTAGTTGTTTGGCGACAGATTTTATACTTGAGGGTAGTAGCAAACTAAGATGGCATTTGAAAATACCCTACCACCTTGCTATAGTTTCATCACGTTTGACTTCACCGAAGATCAGGAACATTCGAACTCACGTTAATCGGCGTGATGTCCTTACATACTACCACTGAGCCATTATTGGTTCAAAAATGTGTTTTTAATAAATAAATAAAACTATTCGAAGTTGCGGTAAGAGGGAATCCAGCATAGAATCAATTGGCAACCGATATAAATATTTAGTTCTATAAAGTACATAGTGTAACAATATATTGACAGTGGATAGGCTAATTAACGTGCATTCAAATATGAATCAGTTGTCTTGGGTAGGATTTGTGTATAATCCGTTCTTAGTGAGCGTCTACATCGCGAAAGAATTAACTATGCTAAATTTCAAATCAATCGGACTTATAGTTTCAAGGATCTAATAATGAGTGATATTTCGCTTTTATATATATATATATATAGATTATTTTTGTATATTACAGACATTTAGCGGCGGCATCTGGTTTGTTTCCAACGGTATTGAGTACTCCGTATGGAGCACCACCGCCCTGTCCGTGTCTACCAACACAGCACACTTCAACTCTCGACTCCTAAATCTTAATTCTTACACTTCGCACCTTACATCAGTAGGAAATATAAAGTTCGCATACTATTCCAAATTAATGTGTATTATATGGTAAAATGTAAATAAATGTTGGCGTAAGAAAATTATTTCCATGAAAATGTATACGTTTGTTAAAGGTAAGGGTAATTAGAGTAGATAATAAAAGAATTAAACGTTATTTTTTTTTTATAAATTGTTTTATTTTGATAAAGTCAACTTACCATGGCCTTTTCCACGGAGGAAAGCTCTCGGCAACGTGTAGAAGAGTCCATGGAAAACAGTATTCGTTTAATACACATCAAATATTGAATAGAATTATGATGTCTATGTTAACAAATATAATGAAAATTGTTTATTTTATTATTCTAAGACAATTCTAAATAACAACAAAAAATGTTTTAATTAAAAATACAACGAAAAGTATTTATTTCAACGGTTTCAGCATAGTGAAGATTTAAGGAAATTTTTAAATAGCCATCAAATATTATTAAATATGAAATTACATAGTCTATCATATATAGGGCATTTAAATATTTATGTTAAATTTTTATTTTAGTAATATATCTTCTTAACATTATACTGGTTACCTTTTTATAATTAGACACACACGTGTACAAAATTTATATGAAATATTCCTTTTCCATATTAATATTCGGTTATCTTTTAAAATACATATAAGTATATTCCATTATTTCTGGAATGTGATAACTAACTGTAACTAAATAATTATAGTACCATAAAATATAAACAAAATATCTTCTCTTATTGTCTATAAGACTATAGTTCTTATGCCACAGCTTTTACAGTCACATTCAGTTATAATACGTAGAATTTTAAAGACAATTTTCGACACAAACCCGCCATGTGTGTAATTCGTAGCTAACGTTTTGAACATGTAAAAACTGTGATCAAAGTGTTAAATGACAAATAATGATAAGATTTAGTGCCTGCTACAAGTATATACCTTGATGTGAACAAACCTGTTCAAGGAAAAAAAATTAAAATAATTAGGTATTGAAGTCCCTTCGATAAGTCGGCTTGTCCCTCACTAGCTAGCTGACGTGTAGCCTATACCTTCCTTCACTACTCTATCGCCTGCCTGCCTAGCTTGGATTAAGCGCAACTTGAGACCTACGTATTGGAAAATCACTTCGTAAGTACACAACATCATTCTATACAAACACATATCTTATTAATATATAGTTATACGTTTAAATAGCCGCGGGAATAGTACATTATTATGTAACATACATGCTGAAATGTCAGTTGACTAAGCAATATTAAGAAACACTTTCTTATTTTAATAGATACCAAATAAAGTTAACAATTGTCGAAAATATACTCTAGATTGATGTTAGATTTCAATATATTGAGAAATAATAGTGAAGGAATATAATTGAAACATTATTACGATTTCAGAACTAAATAGTACGAATACTATTTGACTAGAAATTAACATAATAAGAGTCAGTAATTACTATATAGTTACGATCTGTAATGAAATAATTAAAAAAGCGTGCATTGTTGCTTACAAAGACAAAGCAGGTACCGGGAAGATTCAAGAGCCGCCATTTTAACGCGTTTTTTTGTTGTTGCAGTATTGTTCATTCTCGAACCAAAAAATACTGGAGGCTAACGAGGAGTGTAATCAATTAATTAAGTGGAACGAAATTAGGCAAAAAACTAAATTAGACAAAAAAGGCAATCAGGTGCCTTTAGAATTTTCTTTACAACGGGTAGTTAAAAGAACCGTAGCTTGGCTACAGTTTAATTCAGTTTAATCGGAGCGAATAAGAAACGACGACTGGAAACCACCTACGAGAGTATTGCGACCGGATGCATAGTGCAGTGTTATAGTGTTATACACTTACGAGTTTTTCTATAGTGCCTTTAATATTTCTTCGCAATAAACGGCATTTTAAGTATCCACGGGCATAATAATAAACATAGCGCATAATTACTTGTATAACTCCTAAAACTTAAATTTCAGCATGTAATGTAGACAATAGATAAAAATAACGAGTCTGTGAAATTAATAATGGGTTAAATGAAAATTATTAACGTATGTATTCAAAACTCTTATACTTTAGTTAAATGTAATATTTATGATATTATGCATATTAAATTAAAAATTCATAAAGGATTGTTTTATATTGAAATTATATAGTAGTAAACGTAATACTCACAAGATAGTTCAGAGCATTAGAAACGTCTGTTGTTCCCGGAGGCGCCAGTGTTGCCAGAGTTATAGCTCTGGCCGCCGCCGTATCCTCCGCCGCCACCTTACCAAATCAATAGTTACGACCAGAGTTCGCTGATATATCGTCGCCTCAGTGCTTATTTGTTCAAACCCTCCATTGGTTACATTTTACATTAAAAGGCAAACAAGCATACGGCCCGCCTGTTGGTACTACCGAGCCTACGGGACGCTTATAATACCATAGGTATCAACTAGTGCGTTGCCGACCTTAAACCCCCCTAACCCAGTCAGCTCTGGAAACCCTACTCACCCCAGTAACATATATAATACAAGGTTTTGGCTGCCATCTACTCTATGGTGGAAGTATTAGCCCCAAGTAGCGAGACATCACCAAAGAAATTTCTCTGTGCCCTACCTCTCTCTACTATAAAAAAGGTGTGTATGCGATTAACACACGATAAAAGTGAAATTTTATTTTAAAAGGCATTTTCTATTTTATTTAAACAGTGTGCAATATATATACACACCGACATTTACTCTCTCGCTCTAGCTCACACAAAGGGAAGAGACCGATAATGTGCGTTAAACGTTTAACATTTAACGCTTGGAAGTCGCATAAGAAGTTTCACTTCAAAAAGTACTCAATGGTGGATTTAACAAATAATAATTAAGCTGATGATATATTACGATATACATAGTTATTTCAATTGATATTTATTGTCTAAATTATAAATAGACGAGGTTGAGTTAAAGTCGGAGACTCGTATGAGTCAGATGTTGGCTTATACAGTACAAAGCTATCACTATCTTCCCCAAAGGCTCTAATGGTTCCAGGACATTAAGGCTAACTGTATAGTCCGTTCGAAAACTAAACTTCTCTTTGAGCTGGTAAATGCTGAGTTACTACGAGATAAAATGTAAGAGGATTTCGAACAGGTTTAATAGGACCAAATGAAGACTCATCTCAACTCACACCAGCTTGTATAGTGATATTAATGGGATTATGCCATACCATATTACAACTCGTTATAATTAAGTTTTAAGGAGTTATTATAATCGAAAACTTTAATTTACTTCACAGAAGCAACAATAGAGAATATCTATATTAGTAAAAGTATTGTTTTGTCTCTACATGTATTTTTTTACAAATTTCCCGATAAACAAGGAATCTGGTCACGAACATGTCCTTAAAACTTTTTTCTATATTTTTGAAACTAACATACGAAATATGCAGTGCCGATGATGGTGAATCAATTATTATTCATTCATCGTAAGAAGACTTGCAAGACATTATAATTATTAATTATAGTTATCAGTTTTTCATTATTAACTTAGATCTTTACTACTACTACTTAGAACTTTAGATGTTTTCGAGCGACCTGTAAATCTAAATAATACACAAAAATGTTTAATTAACCTATTTTCATGTAAGAAGTAAAAAAAAAGTTTTTTTTTGGGGCCGCTTACCCAACTGTATTTGTTGGTATACCTGTTTACTAGTTAGGTACCAAATTACCGTGTTTATACCTCAAAAAATATTACATACTTTTCATAAGAAAATAATGGTAAATCCTCATAGCCGATTCCAGTATCTTTTATAAACTAATTACCTGTATTATAAGGCTGTTGTCTTGATGTGTTATAATTAGCCCGCATCGGGCCACCACCATAACTTTCTTGATACCCTCCACCAAAGTTACCATCTTGTGCCCACTCATTCTGGTCCCCATAACCCTGGTCGTTCCAGTTTCCACCTTGGTTGTTTGACTCCCATGGGTTCTGGTTGTTCCAGCCTCCTTGGCCATAGCCAGAATTGTAACCGCCACCTGTATAATATACATTAAAGAATGTAGAAAGATTGTTCGTCAAAAAGATAATTATATTCCTGACAGGCAAAAATCAATATATAGAAAAAAATAATGCAAACTGACATAACATGAAACGAAATAAAGCAAGTATTTAATAAAAAATAAAATGGTATATTATTAAAATTTTATGTAACAGAAGTAATTGGCCTTAAAGTCCATCTCATGATTTTCTCTACAACCCATGAAAACATACTCAATCCCAAATAGGTATCGGAATCGCTTTGAAAACCATCTAAGCAGGTTGGCAATACAGCTGACCAGTCGCAGCTATAATTACAGACTAAAAAAAAGACATTATACAAATAAAGTGATTTGATTGGTTGGATTTGAAGGCGAAGAAGCTCTTAATAAAGGTTTCACTCACAACAACATAAGTCATCATCAACCCATCTGTGCTAATAGTGAAACTGAATTACTAATTAACTGAATGATTAATTATAGTGAACCCAGAGAAAAACTCCATACAACCCTATAAGAACAAGTTACAAAATCTCATGACCAGTAAATGTTATCGATTTATTTTCCAAACTGGAACACAGCAGACACTATCTTCTATAATAAAATCAAGAGGACAATAAAGTGCTTGCCAAAAATATTAAGTACCTGAGTTGCCCCAATTATCATTAGAACGTCCCCAGCTGTTTCCACCACCACCTCGTCCGCCAGAGCGCCGACCGCCACCACCACCGCCGCCGCCTCCGCCACCTCCCCCAGCGGCCATCTCAGACTTGGAAAGAGCTTTCTTGACGTCCAATCGCTGACCTTTTATCTTGTGATTTTGTTGTACTATATAAATAATTTAACATTATTAAGTAAAATAAAATATAAAATGTATGAGAAAAGAAAATTGATAAAGATATAAAAAAAATTGTGGTTGTAACATCAGTAGTATAAAACAAAGTCGCTGTCACTCTGTCCGTCCCTATGTATGCTTCAACCTTTAAAACTACGCAACGGATTTTGAAGCGTTTTTTTTTAATAGATAGAGTGATTCAAGAGGAAGGTTTATATGTATAATACATGCATATTATTGTAGAGAAACACTGATAAATTTAGAGGTTTCTAATGTGATGTCGTAAATAAACTCATTTTTTTGCGCTTACATTGCAAACGTTGGCTGAACCCCACGAGATAAATCAAAATAATGTACTACAGTATTGTACACCGTAAAGAGATCAACAAAAAAGTCTGGGATGGTATATGTCTATCTCTTAAGGATAACTCACAATAACCATTTTTTATCCTTTACATTTTACAGGAAAAATAACTTATTTACGAAGTGATTTTAAGCAATACAGCATTAAACCTTATCCAATTAAGTAGGTACCTTATATAAATTGTCCATTTGATATAGATCAATATGTGATATGATCTATATACCATGGTTAATTATATGTCGCTCTCAAGAGTAACCTCTAAACAAAACATGTTTGTATTGTCTAATGGCAAAAATGCTGTAAACGTTGTTTATAAGAAGGACATTCTGTAGTAGGTAGGTGGTATATTTAGTATCAGCATTGCACCCGTGAGAAGCCGGGGCGGGTCGCTAGTTATTTAATAAAACCCATTGCAGACGTTGTGCAGTAGCTTGCACAATTTCTTATCATCAGTACTTGAACTACTGTTCAAATTATTATGTGTCACTCGCAAGTCGCGAAGTGGATTCTACAGTCCAAAATCATAGTAGAGATCCATGGACAAGTGCTGGACTTACGAAAATTATTAAAGTGACGTATTTTAACAACTAAATGTAATAAACGAAATATTGATGCAAGAGATACAGACACAAGAAAAACATAAACGACTATTAAATTTTTTGATCTGTTTACACTGTTAGCCAAAAGGGCCCTGATGCCTCAGACTGCTTTTACAGCTTCGTGGGCTGCGTGGCGAGCGTTTAAGGCACTCAGCGGCGAAAGCGTGACAAACTCTCAAGGGTGCCAGAGTGACCGAACCTCAGCTTGGACTGTTGTCATAGTAGCAATTAACATGCAAACTGGCTAATTACCTATCTGTAATTCGATCTAACTAACTATATATATACATGTTTCTTTCCTTTGGGAGGAGAAACATGCATACATGTATTTAGTAATATGTCAATTTTGGATAAAACAAATTAGCAAAAAAAGAAAAAAGGTCCCTTACAGAACCTATGTACATGTATGTACGGATGCAGTGTAATGACTGTACTTTGGTAGCTAGTGAATGCAGTGTCACAGTATCGCGCGAGCGACTGCTTGGCTCAAGGGTTCCATGCCACAGAAACGGACCTAGCCTTAAATTACCACAGGAGAGGGAGACATGGCAGGTGTGAAGTTAACCACCGGTCCTCTATAGAGGAAACAGGGGTTTCGCGGGAGTGGGCGCGGGCATGTTTGGTTTCTAGGGGTGGTTGTGTAGTACGCATTGGAGGCCTCAATATCGTCATCGGGATCGGGCAGACGGGTTTTTGCCTTCAGGGCATCTGGGAATGGGGTGTAATTTGTGGCGGCTACCACTAATGGGTTCGGGTGATTTGATACCGTGTCGTAATAGCATTTCGAGAGGAATTTAACATATGATTTGATCGAAGGAAGTTCCATAACTCTATGGAGTTCTACGTTCCGAACAAACCATGGGGGAACCACAAGCTTACGTAAAAATATGTTTTGGAAGAACAATTAATACCTTGGAGGTTCGAACTTACAAATGAATGTATGTTTGCAACAGGCTTAATGTATACATTATAATACAGTACTTACAGCACACTCTATCCACTGGATCATAGTCATCAAATTCCACAAATCCAAAACCTCTCTTCTTACCAGTTTCCTTCTCAGTCACAATGCTCACTGACATAATACTTCCATATGAACTGAAATACTCCCTCAAATCTTCCTCTTCAATGTCATGCTTCATACCACCAACAAACAATTTTTTAACAGTAGCACCTGCATCTGGCCTTTTGATTTCTTCTCTTGGTACAGCTCTTTTTGGTTCAACCACTCTGTAACATATATCTTTGTTAAACATATTTAAAGAAAATTTATTTGTCCTTCTTCTAACTTTTACATAATACATTTTTTTATTTGCTGTTTTTAAAATTTCTGTGACACTTCCCTAGCATGAATAATTTCTAAATAAATTCTGTAAATTTCCAAACCTCACCTACTATATAAGGATATATATCAAGAAATCTGTCAGACATATGTTCATCCTTAGATATGCTTAGCTCTTAATTTATAATCCTGGTTGTAAAATTGAAACTGTCAAACAGATCTAGTTTTGTTATTATTTAAGTAATGATTACCTTCCATCAATTTTATGTGGTCTATTATTTTGAGCTTCATCCACCATGTGAGCTCTAGAGTAGGTGATGAAACCAAAGCCCCTTGATCTCTTTGTTTGAGGGTCTTTCATCACAACAACATCTACAATTTCCCCCCACTGTTCATAAAATTCCTTCAAGGATGCATCATTAGTCCTGTAGTCAAGACCTCCAATGAACAATTTTCGCATATGCTCTGGTTCCTCCTGTAAATTTGTTTTCAGACTCATTTTTATATAAAAGTGTGAATAGTGTAACCATTTTATTATAGTCTATTTTAATCTATTTAGTCTATGGTCTAGTTTATATATATTTAGTCTATTTTAGCTTAATATAAAAGGTAAACAAACAAGTCATATTACCAATTCTATAGGGGTATATCTAACATATCAATACACATTATTAAACTCAATATCTCTCTGTATATCTGTCCATTTATGTTCTTTTCAGGTGAAAACTACTTATCCAATTTACATGTTTTTTATTTTAAATCATAGCTATGTTAACTGGCCAGGTTATAGGATATATTTAGTAAGATAAAATGTCATATGAAATAAGCAGTGGCGATAATGGTGAGTCAATTCGGAAAATATACAAATTTGAGGCACTAAAATGGCTTTCGCTGAGTAAACCATATGAGATATATTAAATTCATTTGAGTGCGGGCAGCACGATTCGTGCTTGCGTACGACCGACGGCATTAAGTAGTCCAGAAGAGCAGAGCTGCGGGTACAGCTAGTATATCATAATAGTGAGGGGTTTATAGTTCAGGGTAGACAACTCTTATGACAATATCCCCAATAGCCAAATCTGTTACCCCTAATAAATTGTACTAATATGATACCATTTTTAAGACCAATGGTAGAATATTTTAAGCTTAAGACTGATGCAAGAGAAGTTGTGTTATAATCAGGGTATGTAATTACCCAGATATTTTTTTCTTTTGGTAACTATCGTGACTATTACCAAGATAATTATTAGATAATTATCAAACAGATATAAACTTAGTAATCCTTGTGTAGGTATTGGTATTTGGTTATATGCCTATCATCTTTACTTTAGAAGAATAAATAAAACATTTACCAATAAAGGTAATCTTTTATTTATTTCTTGTTCATAATTTTGACATAAAAAAATTGGGAAACAAAAATATAATAAACTTAACCAAATACACAGGCACTAGTTAATTAATAAGAACTTTTTTTGAACACCTAAAGCACACATGACTCATGAATCCCATATTAATCCATTTAAAAAACACGTTGTCATGTTTGATTCTCGGTATGGATATGATATAAACAAAAATTATAATCAAATAATTTTTCAACCAACCTCGGTGGTCCGGTATTGTATATATCACATAGAGTTTCGACAGTTTCATCTAAGTAAAATAAAAAAAGCAATTATACTGGACATTTTCAGTTTTGTATTTTGTTCCTGCATACCCAACGATTAAACCGACTACACATAGTTGAATATACGCGAAGAATGTTGAAAAATAAAGCAATTGTTCTTCCTTCTTTTTGGTACCTATAATTATCTTTTTTACCTTTTATCAATACCTACTATAATAGTATTGTTAGGTATGTACGGTTTCGTTTATTTATGGGCGAAAGTATGAAAAATCACTTACATAGTCGTCACCTCCACCGCTTGGCTTCATATTGCTACAACTGGATGTAATAACTAATTCTTAATCGGTATTTTCAGATCAGTAAGCACAGTTAATTTGTTTATAAGACTAACAAGATTTTGTGCAATTTATTTTTTTAATATAATTATCTAAAACAATCTGTAACGTCATCCGGCATTAAACGTAGTAGTAATCAAAGAGAATACAAAACTACGTAAAACTAGTCATGTAAGTAATGCGACTCGCACTTGAGTCTGAGTTCCGGTCTACTTTTACTCGAGTGTTTCGAACGACATTGAAAAATTAAACTCGTGGAAAAAATATTGAATCGAGTTCTTTTGGACTCGGGTCAGTCGCTGAACAAGCAGGTTTTCTTCTTCTTTTTCCTTTTCCTAATTTGGCAACAGGTCTTCTTTATTGAAAACCATTACTGCCATTATCGAGCGTATATAGCTTCCAGTCTTATGACGATTTCTGGATCCTAACAAAATGAGCCACCATTTGAACCTTGTTAGAACTTTCTAGGGAGGTTTTGTGGCATCTTTGAAGTCATGGTCAATGTTACTATTACCAATCTACTTCACTTTAGCACAATAACCAAGCTGCCTTATGCAAAACGCCACCTGTAGTATGTACACAATATAGGATCAAATAACTCAAATGTATGATTAAAAAATAAAAACCACTACATGACAGTTTGAGATCCCGCCAAAAAACTCGCAAGACGGTTTAAACCTACTCGCATACCTTAAAGTATTTAATGACTTATGTTATTGTTACTTAATGCAATGTGTTGTTTATTTTGTTTGTTTGAACGTCAATAAAATATGAATAATTCATATGAGTTTTTGTTTTAGTTTCTAAATGAGTGACGATAATAAAGTAACCGCAAAATCACTGGTTTGGAAATTTCAATTCAAGTGACTCGTACATTCAATTGATACTCAAGGGAAATTTTTAAATGTCTCTAATAAATCGAGTGGTAAAATCAGACTCGAGTGACATCACTAAAACGTAGGTAGGTAGACCACAGGATATTAATACTACTTGTAGATATATGTAGACTATGGAGAATAGAGATAAGGAGGAACAGAGAGGAGGACTATCTTATATGGGTGACAAGGTGCAAAGGTACCCAACTGTAAGCAGTAAATTATAATTCAAAAATCACGACAATGGTGCCAGCGTAGCAAGAGGGAATGATACTTTTTCATAATTTTATATTTTTACTGTTGCAGAACTTTGAAAAATAATTGAAACAATAATGGAAAAGTCTGTAGCGTATAGCCCCGTAAGCGTTTATTTATTTTCTACAGAATTAATAAAAAGTGTGTAAAATTACTTTTGGCGCTATCTTTAAAATTTACCCTCTTGCTACCGTAGCGCCACACTAATTTAACGCTTTTCCACGGACAATTTTCATACATAGATAGTGCGCCCTGCGCAAAAGAAACGCGGGCGAGATGCACCTTACTTTAACAGGTTTACGCGAGATACGCCTCGTGCCCCGCGGTAAAGAGAAGCGGGCAGAAGCGGTGTAAGGGGCTGGGGAGAGCCGCAGGTGGACGAGGCGCGTGGGTGCGCGGATTACGCTGTGGCAACTCCCGCGCTAATAGACGGCACGCAGAATCAGGATTTGCTTGCGCCGTGATCTCGGCGCAGGCGGAACTAAAAGAGTGCCACACATCTACCTAATGTCTTTCGAAATTTAGAGCCATTTACAGGGTTAAAAACCGTACGATACTTACATTATATACATGTACGACAATTTCATGTCATCGTGATAACACAATTTTTTTATTAACGTACAATTGTACGATAATTTGAAAATAAAAAAGGGTTCATCTAGAGTGGAAGTTGGTAAAGTACGATAGTTCTGGTCGAATATACGATAATTCGATGTTGCTGGTATGATAACTGTCGCACTACATGTTGCGAGCCCTGGCCATTTAATTGTCTTGCTCACTTAAATCAATATGCTCACTCTCATAAGTCATTTTAATATGTTTCCTCAGATGATGTACTTTATAAAATCTACTCAAGCGGTGCGGTGACCCACCGTTAATACCTGGTAACCGCTTACTCTATATTCGTAAATCATAATACTGCTATACTTCACTTGTTATTGTAAATATTACGAATATGTTTGTTACATCCTTAATGGATAGTTGTAACTGTTGATTGGTAATCTCAGATTATACATACTCTTTTGATGTCAACTCTGCTCGTTTGGTTTATGCATTATGTTTGAATTACTTTAAATTTGGAATGTTAGTTTTATTTCTTCAGATATAATTGTTATATTTGATTAATTTCGTGAAAATCTTTTCAATAAGAAACATGTCTAGTTATCTGACATAACTCTTGTATTTTATATAAATTTCATAATGATTACATACGTTTCATCAAAATAAATTCAAAATGTTTAAGATAAAATAAATATTTTTCTAATCAATCCTTAAGTATCTTTTTGGTTTGAAAGTGATCCCACTAGTCACATCTACCATTCAAGAGTAACATCAAGAGAGTCACAATTATGTTAAACCGATATTTGAAGATTGAAAATTAGGTACGGGCTTAGGTTTAAAAGACCTGTATCCAGTATTCTTCAGTGGTCTTAATACAAATAAAATAAATCACTTCACTGACCACTATAGTGTTGCCATCAGTTTTCCAGGCAATCGATTGTTTATAGCCGGTCGCGGCGTGAGAACTTTACGAGCAAAAAAAGGTCTTCACGCAAATCTTTTTAAAAATTACTGTGTATCTATTAATCGGTAGTGCTCTTGACTGTGGGCCTAGTGACGTCGATTTATTCCGAAAAAAAATTATCTTTAAATTCATTCCAATTGTAATCTGATAAATCGATTCAGAAATAAATCGAGTTCAAAAAGATTGATGTCTCAAAAATTGATATTTATCGATTTGCTTTTTTTCCTTTTATGGAAAACAAAAAGGACATCATAATAATCGATATATTATCATTTTTAAATAATCAAAGTTGTTTTTGTAACCATACTAATGTATCAGGTATAGATTATGGTAATAGGTGGTAGGGTTTTTTCTAATGCCCGCCTGGCTACCTACCACCTTCAAGTTGAAAATCTGTCGGTTCCGGCAGCTGCCCTTGAGAGCCAGTCTTACACTAGGTTCAGCGTGTTATCATCTTGGGTCACATTATCACTTAACATCAGTTGAGATTATGGCCACTACGCCAAAACCTATAACAATAAAAAAAGAAGAAGATAAGTTATAAGAAAGAAAATTTATTTCACAAATGTTTTATCATGGACTATTGCTGTTATTCTCTGTTTGGTAAATTGCTGTTGTGTATCGGTATTATAATTTGTAAATTCCACCATAAATAACAACACGATAATGAAATGAATAATGATAATCTAAAAAAGACTCAAGGATTATAATCGTAAATAAAATGTTCATATAATACTGGTCAATAATTGACAGTGTCAAAATTAAGTCCGAACATCGGATAATCGACAGCAGAATTTTTAATTATGTCGTCAATAATTTGTTATTTCGTTTATCCGTTAAGGAGAAGCGAAGCAAACTGAGTACACATCAAATATAGTTATTTTCACAGCGAGTTTTTGTGTTATTAAGTGAAAAACTGCCATTTGTATAAAAACTGTTTGTGAAAACCATGTATTTGAGTACATTTAACTAATTTTAATAATAGTATGGTTCTTATTGAAAAACATGTATTTGAGTACATTTTACTAATTGTTAATAATTGTATGGTTCTTATCAAATTGAAAAATTAAATCATTATTTTTTTTTAAATTGAAATATCGATTCACTTAATCGATTCAGTATTATGTATTATGTAGTTTATTTTGGCCCAAAAAATTGTTTCTATTATTATCGATTTCAGATCGCTATCAACGCTATCCCTACTCTATCCGGGTCCGTTCTCGGTTCGATCGGCTTCATTTTTGTTCTTTCTGGCGTGGCGTCGTTGAAGAGTGGTCGATCTTGGGTGCGGTCCTATTATCTTTTCGCAATATATCAAATTGAAAAACGTTAATTTAATTATATAGCTGTTGTAATTTGTTCAAAAATGAGGCCACAAAACGGTGATGATGGTTTTGTAAGTATTTTTGTACATTAGTAATTGTCTTCAAATTTTACTTAATTTTGTTCATCTTGAGTTCTATGTAATAATTATGCTGTATATTGTTTTACAAAATTTTATGTACCCTTATATCATTGCGATTTTCTCGAAATTATTTGGGAATTCGTTGGACGCTACGACTTACTCGCTTGGTCGGCCATTTTGTTGAACCGGCGTCCTACTTTTCAGGATGAACCGGAGGTGCACAGGAAAATTTTTATTGGCGGTCTTAATTATAAAACTACTGACGAATCATTAAAATCACATTTTGAGAAATGGGGAGAAATTGTCGACGTTGTGGTAATGAAGGACCCGAAGACTAAAAGGTCGCGTGGTTTCGGTTTTATCACATACTCGAAAGCACACATGGTTGATGACGCGCAGAATAACAGACCGCATCGTATTGATGGACGGTGAGTAATGTTTTTCACTATAAATTAATTTGCAGTCCAGCTATATAAAAGCCATTTTTCGCTTTTATATCGTTTTAAGCTGCATAAATTATTGACTTCTCTTGGTGAATGTCTCTTGAATTATGTACATGTGGCATTTTCAGAGAGGTCGACAACTCATGTCTTGGTTGTTTAGTTATTGTCTTAATTTTGTTATCTATGTAGTTTTCTATAACGAAAAATATGGTAGTTCAATTACTAAATGGATGTAATTTTTTACAGAGTTGTTGAGACCAAACGTGCTGTCGCAAGGCAAGACATTAAAAATCCAGAAGCTGGTGCAACTGTTAAGAAACTTTTTATTGGTGGAATAAAAGATGACCATGATGAACATCAACTCCAAGAATACTTCTCAAATTACGGCAATGTACAGAATGTAAGCATTGTCACTGACAAAAGCACAGGAAAGAAGCGTGGTTTTGGTTTTGTTGAATTTGACGATTATGATCCAGTTGACAAAGTATGCTGTGAGTAATCTATCTTTTATAACTTTGTTTTGTATAAAAAATCCACAGTTTTGCCCCAGGTGGGAACATTGTGTCCTGATCTGGCTTCCTCTGACTGTGGATATTAATCATTGATTTAAGCTATACTTTCTTACACAATACATGTGAGAGATAAGTACGCAAGTCAATGTACATTTTAATTTAATATCTACTATTTATTATGTATTTATATTGACTGGGAAAAGCTAATTAATTAGCATATACATAAAGATTTTTAAATGTACTCAGTTAATTTTTCCAACATATATTTTAGATGTATACTTTAAAATGTACTGTTTCTTTTAACAGTGAACGGACCTCATAAAATTAATGGAAAGCAATTGGATGTTAAAAAAGCACTTCCAAAAGATGGAAGTGATCAAAGAGGTGGAAGACAAGGTGGAGGTGCAGGTCGAAATGATAACTGGGGAAATTCTGGTAAATATCATTATAAAAACAGTTTAGTATAATAACTTTTTAAAGCTCATTTGTTTAAATTTGATTGTTTACTGTTTTCAGGAGGCTATGGAAACAGTCAGGGTGGGTGGAACAACTCAAACCCATGGGATAGTAATCAGGGTGGTTGGGGTGGGAGTCAAGGAGGTGGTTATGGGGGCGGCGGCGGCGGCAATGGTAGAGGAGGATGGGGCAACCAAGACTTTGGCAATTATAACCAACAGAGTTATGGTGGAGGGCCTGCAAGAAATCAATCATACAGCAATAACAGGGCTACACCTTATAACATGAACCAGGGTGGAGGTGGCGGCGGTGGCTACACTGGTGGTAACTATGGTGGTGGCCAGGGCAGAGGGGGGAGATTTTAATTACTGTAAGTATTGATTTTACATGATTAACTTATTTTACACATTGATTCATAAACTTTCATTACACTCCCAATAGGTAAATGTTATAGTTATTGAGTTATTTCTTTGTCTTTAGGATTGTTTCAAAGCACTACATAGCATTAATTTCAGCATAGGAAATTGTAGATTTCATATTAAACAGTTAGCTTCAGTGATTAATGCTATGCAGGTAGCTATATGTTGTTTTTATTTACATGTCTCATTAAAGGTTTTTTCAATCTCTAGGTTTCGTGCTAAGTACACTAGTAAAGCAGAGTTTATCGTGCTAGTGTAGGCAGTACGCTCCGGAGCACTAGATACACCTCATGGTCTACATGCGAGACCACCTAGAAGCCGTCAGGATACCGATAGAAATGTAGCTGGAGCGTTGGCTCACTCTCTTTAGACAAATATGACTAGAATATTGAAATGTGAACTGAATTGTAAGATGGTCTTCTATTTATTGTAGTACTTAGGTACTTATCGTGACATACTTTTAAGGTTTTAGCTATGTAAAATGAGAATTAATTTTTCATAGAATCTTTATGGTTAAGTACAACTTAGGATTATTTTGTAATAAATCCCTTAAAATAGATGCTAGGTGAACAAGATCCAGAGTTAATTTAGTTCACAGTTGTTAAATCTAATACTATTTTTCTGATTTTATTCAGTATTAAGTTCTCAAATAGCTGTTATATTGAGTTCTAGGTATAGATTATAGAATTAATGATGAACTTGTAGGATAATGTAATGTAATAATAAATTTTAATATGAAATCTTTAGGGTTGTTTCTTTAGATGTTATATGTATATAATCCTTGATCTTATTTCTTTTATCATATTTGCACAAGTGAACTCTTATAAATTAAAAGTTCCATTTTTAGATGTGCAAATAAGTTTTCATTATACAATCTTATGTTTCTTTGATACCATTTTCAAAAGTGATTTATTGCTTATAGTATACTCTATAAAATTTGTTAAAGCAAGCAACAATTGACATTTAAGAAAAAGTAATGTGCTGATTATTTGAGCGTGTACTAAAATTTCTAAAACAATTTTATTATCTGAAAGTTTGTATTTGAAGTTAGTTAATTTTTTATAAAGGTCACAATTATTTACGTAAGTTCTATTAATAGGAAATCTATAAATTTAGAGTAGAAAGTTGCAAAATTTATTAGAAGAATGCTAAAAGTATACATTATTGGTGAATTGACATAGTGTCTTGTAGTATATAATTATTTTGTTAGATTGCCATTTCAATATCAAGTGTTTATTTTGAACCAGTAAAATTATTATAGGATTTGGTGTTGTATGTAGTTCATTTACCTTTATAACATAAGTATCAATAAAAATATAATGATGAATTGAATTAAGACCCTAATGTCATACGTCTATACACCTGGACTAGTTCAATAGCAAGCAGAAAATTCCATCTTTTTATACATATATATATATATATAATTGACACTACCTAGCTAACGGTTGCGTACTTGTGTACGCGTACTACTGCGGTAGTTCAAGTGCTCGATTCGTTTGCTTCTGGTATTCTAAATTCAACATGTAATTGTCCACTAAATAAGTCTTATGTGTACTATTTAGTTGGTGCCCGGGTTATTTATACATATATTATATATCTACACTACGGGAAGTTTGTGAAGTATGTTTTTGAGAGGTAATTCTCTTGAACTGCAGATCCGATTATATAAATTAATTTGATGGCTGAAAGCTATGTGCCGGCTGATGACTGATAAAGGCGATCCTTTTTCACATTCTAATGAACGTGTACAGAGTTCAATAATTTAGTAGGCGCCTAGTACAAGGTTGTTAGCAAATTTGCCTTAAATTAATAATATACAAAATTGAACTTTGACACTCATGTTATTTTACCTTATACCTTGAAATAGTGGTTTGGCCCGAATGATTCACATATATATCTTCAAAAGTTGATTTTCTACAAGTACGTCCTTTGTATACAAAAATAATGTTATCCTAGTATAATAATATTATCGTTCAGTAGTTTAGAGCGTTGATCAGTAAGGTAAGAATAGTGTGCAAACCCTTCTCAGGTAATGGATGACGGAAGCAAGCAAAAACTAAACGTATTTTTGACAAGAAACGGTTTATATTCAATTATTATATTTTTGAATGAAAAAATAAATTATGACGGAACTACAAGAATTTAAATGTACTAGTAGAAATATCTGTAGATTTTATGGAACACTGGTTCAATGACTGGATTGACACTGTTCACTGTCAAAAACCTGTTAGGCCGATTTTTATACGTATCCAGTCGCTTGCGCCAGTCTCGTGCCAGCGGTAAACTGGCAGAGCGCATTTATAACGGTCCAGTTCAATCGTGAGAATTTTTTTTATGCCCACACGTTTGTGTCCTTCGAAATGAATTCCGGACAAATACACCTATTCAAACCGAAATGTGTAAAGAAAAGAAATTTCGATACATAGTGTCAATGCACCCAACACCAAAGCTTGTTGATTCCCAAATTTTATTTAATTCCAAGTGCTTCAGATACTTAAATTTTATCTTTTTTTTCATTATTAGTAAATCCTTGTATACCTATTCCTTCCCGAATTTGTTGTAGCGCTGAATTGCGCATTTGTTTGTTTTTCTATATTTATCATTCGATTATACTATTAAATATTCCTGTTCTATATAAAGTTGAAAAACTACCTTCAGTAATTTTTGACTCGTTTTACGGGAAGAAAAACGTGTACAACCTTGAAAGTGCGTCAGCGACTGTCGCCGACGTTTTTACCCGTGTCCGCAACGCTGGCGCTGGGATTGCGGGCGCAGGTCACTAGCATGAAAAATATTTCCGAGGTTCTACTCCGTGCTACTGTTCGCTGCCAGCGCTGGACTGGTACGAAATAGTGTTTCTAAACCCAGTATCTTGCCAGCGCTGGCATGCATTAACTTTTTAGTTACTCTCTGCGCGCCGTGTGTCAATATCAATATTTATGTCCGGCTACAGTCCTAGAAATTTTTGGGCCAGTATGACATCTGTCAACAGACCTCGTCTCATGACATTCCCGCCGTTACACGCATTTGTCATTCCGCGAAATGCGACTATATGAAAATAACTGATACCAACTTTATTTTGGATAGATTTACTTTCGCATGACGAAATGTTTCGAATTCCGTTAAAATTTGGGAAATTCAGGAAAGTTTGTAACACTAGGTAAGACATGCTTTATTTTTTAGCCTTTCCACGTTGCCGAAGTGATAACTTAATTGGCCATAATACGTAGGTAGGTGTAGTTGTTTTAAACTTAAAGGATTACCTACTGTAAAAACGAGAACGTCGAATATGGTAGTTTCTAATAATTATAGCAACATTATCCTTGTTATATCAATTATTAGCTATGTACGCGGCTCCGCTCGCATGGACTACATAATATAAAAGCTTTTATGTGCGGAATACTAATTATTTTTCTAAAATAAAAGTATCCTAAGTTATTCCTTATAACATCAGCTATCTGCCAGTGAAAGTCCCGTCAAAATCGGTCCAACCGTTTCGGAGATTACCCGGAACAAACAGGCAGACCAAATGATTTTTTGCTATAGGTACCGTGTATATACTTGCATTGCATTTACTATGCATTTAGTAAAAGCCTGTTATTTTGACATTACAGAGTGGTAGATACGCATTTTAATTTTTTACTGATTTCTCAATGGGTTTAGTGAATAGTAACAAAATTTGTAGGACGATTTGTAGATTACACTGGTACCTCTTGGTACCGTCGCTTATCCCACCTTACGTAGCGCTGTTATATGTCGTGACATGGACTTTCCATGTCCATTATGTGGTAATTATTAGGTGTTTCGAACATAACTTTTTTCTACTACACTAACATTTGGTCATACCAATTTTCATATTTTTAAGAAGACGGTATTACGATCATTCCATAGTAGATCTACATTTTTCGTTTAGATAAATTTACTTTTTCGTCTTTTGTTTTTAATTTCTAATGTGTTATATTTTGTTTTCATGAAAAACATCACGCACGGTGGAGTTTTTAAATTCTGGTAAGTACCCTAATATGCGGCAGGTAAGTCGTGTAACAAGTGGTATCCATGTAAATTTCAGTTTAATAAATAAATAAATATATAGTTTGTCGTTTTATTGTTAAACCTGTGGGAAGTATATAAACCTCATTCATTTGTTAGGTTCATACATTTGTCATGTGCCATATTTATTGATGTCCGTATGGATTGAGGAGCAACTCGACCATATGCATTCCCAAGTTCTAATTTATGAAGGACTAGCGGCCCGTCCCGGCTTCGCACGGGTGGACATTTATTTTTAAACATTTTGGCATAACGTACATGGCGCGTCATTGCGGCGGCGCGGCGTTAAGGGCTATTAATTTCATGTCAATTTTATTAAACTTAATATCTTTCGAATGGAATGTCCGATTTTAATAAACTAGAAAGTAATTTACAGGTATTTAAACAGCCTTGCTTCATTTATTTAGGTAAGGATTAAGGCAAAGGTATAAATAATAACATGGTCTGATTTTGGTCGGAATTTCTATTAAATTTAAAAAGTAGTTATAGTGACATAACTCCTACAGTTAGACACATGATATCGCGACATTTTTTGTAGAACTTGATAATATGTTCTTTAATATTGTGGAACATTTCTATCATCAATAGTTTTCGCAGCGCATGCGATGAAAGATTTTTATAGGCATTTTTTTTACACCTTGGGTAACATTATTGTAGTTTTAGTAGAGATCCTTATTTTTTTCTTGCAATTAAAATAGCCTATATTAATTAGTGATAAATGCTACATCATTCACATCATGGTGAAAGAAATTTTAAAATCGGTCCAGTAATTTTTGAGCCAATGCGGTACAAATATACACAAATCTTTCCTCTTTATAATATTAGTATAGATAATGTGTACCCTTTGTATATGAGAAACATGTTAGATTCTATTAACCATATATACATCGGCAATGGGTAAATTTAGGTGTAAAAGGTAATTTAGGTAAAGTATGTACATTGTAGTGTGCATGTAATGGTACTGTGACATGTACTGACATTTCTTTCATGTCAATATAGATACTAATTTCTGTTTCTTGGAGCAATGGAATAGTATTAACTAATATTGATATTATACAGAAAACATAAGATATTATACAAATTTAAGGCTTTGGCAATTCTTCAGTAAAAGATAAGTTTATTTAACAATTTTATATTTACCGTTAATATCCAGTGAATAAGTTGTTTTTTTTAATAAAAATTTACGAGTAAAAAACCAAAACAACGAACATCTATTGTAGAACTTTAGAACAAAATAGAGAAACCAAGCCAAATGCGTGATACTTTTAATTCTGGATAAATCTAATGCCTCATCCCCACTAAAGCGCTCGCCCCCAAGCCCGGTAAAGCTTTTTTTTTTTTTTCACTCCCCGAGAGTGGTTACGGCACGTTTGACTGCGCAGGTGAGATTTTTTCTGTGTCTGTTTGACGCGTATATGACTGTGTCGTCAGCGTAGAGCCCTACCTCGACCCCGGGGGGCTTCGGGAGGTCGCTGACGTACAGATTGAAAAGGCATGGCGCCAGAATGGAACCTTGCGGGACGCCTGAGCGTATAGGGTGGGCGGTAGATAGTACTCCTTCCACTCGGTAGTGGAAGGTGCGGTCGCGTAGAAAATCGTGAACTAGATGAACTAACCTATCCGGGACTTCTAATTGATGTAGCTTGTGGACTAGTCCGGCATGCCAGACCTTATCGAAGGCCTTAGCTACGTCGAAAAAGACCGCAAGCGTACGGGCGGGGGCGATACTACTTTTGGCAAAGTTGCTCGTGATGTGCTCCGTGAGGCGGTGCACTTGATGTGTACACGAGTGTCGGGCGCGAAAACCGAACTGTTCGGGAGGGTATAGATTTTTAATATCTAACGGTTTTGAGACGGTTCAGAAGGAGCCGCTCGTAAAGTTTCCCTAGTGTGTTTAAAAGGCTGATCGGGCGATAGCTATCGGGAAGCGAAGCTTTTTTGCCGGGCTGTGAATACCTACAACTATAGCTTTTTTCCAGACGGCTGGAAAATAGCAGTGGGCTATGGCTACATTGAAGATGCAGACCAAAAGAGCTATGAGGTGATCGGGAAGAAGTTTAAGTACTTCATTCCTGATACCGTCGGGGCCAGGGGACTTTCTAGGCTTAAGGCCTTTAATAACAGAACAAATCTCGTCATGCGTGACTGGGGTTAACGTTTCCGCGGGGGGACTCGTCGTTAGTTCCTGAACGGCGGTCTCGATAGTTTCGATGTGGGCAGTATCTACGTTGTCGCAGTTTGGAGAGCACTGGCTCTCCAAGCTTGCGGCAAGGCATTCTGCCTTATCGTCGCTATCGAACGCGGGTGGGAGATCGGGGCCCCTTTCGAGGGGCGGCATTAGGGCGGTAGCTTCTAACTTCAGAGAGCGGGCGAGGTTCCAGCAAGCCAGATGGGACGGCTTGAGACCCTCTAAGAGGTTATCCCACCGGTGACCTCTGAACTCGTCGATGCGAGTTCTGACCTCTCTCTGAAGTCGTAACCTACGGGTGTTATCCCTCGTTGGATAAGAATCGTGTGCACGTGTCGCGGCGTTCTTTTCCGTGATTAACGCTCGTAAGCCGGGGGGGTGTATAAAGCGGCGATCGTTCGCCGCTTGCACCTCTCTCGAGGCCTCCCTTACACCGGTTTGGAGGTAGTCGACCAGGGAATCGATCGCTAAGTCGGCGTCTGCTGTTGATTCTAATACGTCGGGGATCCTAGCTAAGCTGGACGTGGTTACGCGTTATCCGTTAGGTAGCGATTTAAGATCGCGTAATCAACTACTTTGACTTTTGGCGGACTGGGGTCGAACGGTTGCCCGAGTTGTAAGATAACCGGGCGGTGATCGGAGTCAAGTTCGTGTACGACTTCTATAAGTCGTAACCGAAGTGAGACACCTTTGAGGAGGGCTATGTCAAGTACTGTCGGTTGACAGTTATCTTGAAAGTGCGTGGGCTCTAGCGGTGCTATGACGTCAAAGCCGAGCACATCGCTTAGTAGGTCGAGTATAACCCCGTTAGGGGTGTTACGCGAGTTGTTGAAATGGGTGTGACCACTATTGAGGTCGCCTGCTATTATGACGGATTGACCGAGTGAAAGTAGCGCCTCCAGATCGGACTGAAGGAGTCTTTTACTCGGGGAGAGATATGCAGAGACAAGCGTGATTGACGGATGGCCAGTCATGCCTATTCTACAAACGGACACTTCCATATTGGTAAGTGCGGGAGGGTCTATTGGCATGCAATAGAGGGAACGTTTGTAGTAGATGAGCGTGCCGCCTCCTCGGGTGGCACGGTCATTTCTGACTATGTTGTAATTTGCTATCTTAGGGTCGCGCCTACTGGGTTTTAGAAGTGTTTCTTGTACTAGAAACACGTCTATCTCCCGTTCCCTAAGAAAGGTGGATATTAGGTCCCGTTGTGGAAGAAGGTTTCGCGCGTTAAAAAAAGATATGTTGAGGCTCCTAGGTTTTTAATGCGAGCCATTTCTAGTTGGTGTATTTAAAGCTGCAGCACGGGACACACGCTGGAGCGTAGCTGTCAGCTGGGGAAAGCGTTTGATCGCTTCAATAATGCCGTACTCAGTGCCGCACTGATCGTACGCTAGCACTTCTTGGAAGTCGTGCTCAAGGAGAAGCATGGCCATATAGTCGAGGCCGAAGCGTTGACTACATAGTGGGGAGGCCTGAGCCTTGGGAGGCTGCGGGCGGGGTCTGGGGCCCCATGCTGCCTGAGGGGCTCGCATGGGCGGAGGAGGCGCGCGGGGCGCGGGGGCGGCAGCCACCGGGGCGCTGGAGGCCCCCCCCCGGAGGCTGGGGAAAGCCTCTGGCGTGATCAGGGGCTTTGGCTGTCCTACGGCGGGACGTGCCCTCTGAGGAGGGGTGTGTCGCATAGGACGCGTAGGGCGCGGGGCACGGGGACAGCCGCGATAGTTCGCGGGGTGACCCTCGTTGCCGCATAGCACGCAGCTCGGAGGGGTAATCGACTCCCGAGTGCGCGTGCACTCGCTCGTCGCGTGGTCTCCGAGGCACTTAACGCACCTGGGACGGAGATGGCAGTTGCGGGCCGAGTGCCCGTACAACTGGCAGTTGTGACACTGCGGAGGACTGCGATTCTTGTGTGGGGGCTCTACGGCTACTCCGGAGCGCTCACACACTTTTCTAACATTGAAAATGGCTCTGCCCTCGGGGGTCAGATCCAGGATGACTAAGACCATGTCAAGTGGTCTGTTTTTACATTGTCCGCCGTGCATTCTCTGCACTTCGCGGATAGGGAGGGCCTTTGCTAAGAGGTCAGTTTTGACCTCCTCGGGTGTGATTTCCACCGGGATACGGCGGATTACAACCCGGAGGTGACGCTCTTCCTCCAGGGAGTACGTGAAATATTGTAGGTTGCTGTCTCGGAGCAACCTGGTGAATTGACGGTGTTCGTCCGAGGTGGAGACTTGGACGCGGATACCGTTGGCCGTGTTACTGGCCTGGGTGTAATTAATACGGAGGTCTCTCAGTTTTTCTGAGAGTTTCGTCCAGACCGACTTGTTCTGGACGGTGACGGGGGGCGGGCGACGCGCTTTTCTGCCGGCAAAGGTACCGGCAGGCGCTGAGGGCGCTGCGGAGCGGGGGGCGTGGCTATTAAGCCCGGTTTTTTGTGCCTTTTGTGGGCGGGACTGAGTCTCCGGAGACTCGGGACGCGATCGCGTTGCCCGTTTGGCAGGCTTGTTTTTTTGAACGAGGGTGAAGCCCTCGTTATCTGTACGTATCGCCGTATCCATTTCGTTGGACTCGGGTTCGGGGTCCAGGCTAGCGGGTGAGAAACTGTCGTTTGTTGCTACAAGTGACGGTGTCTCCGCTTCGGGGACTAACGATGCAAATGAGTTCCCAATCGGTAGCGCAGAGGGCGCTGTGATTTTGGCTTGATTGCCCGGGGAACGCGAGCGCGATGACGGCCGTTTGTACGGTGTCTGACGGTGAGCGCGAGGTGCCGTTGAGCGGGAGCGCGCGGCGGTCTTTTTCTTGTCGCTGGGGGCCTCGGTGGCCTGTGCGATAGCAACGGCGGGTTGCTCGGCCGCGATGGCCCTATTGTAGTCCGTCCGGTAAAGCTGTAAAAGCCGTAAAGGCTCCAGGGCCCCTCAGGCTAACAGTGTAGTCAGTTCGAAAAAAAAAAGAAAAAAAAAACCACTAATGCCAATCTTCGGCAAACATTAACAAATTCAAACGTGTGGATAGGGCGCTTGGATTGGCTTGCCACCGATCCGAGCTAAGTGCATACATAATTCCTACGCAACGAATAACAAATTATTGAAGGCATGGTTAATTATTCTGCTGTTGGTTATCCGTTGTTCGATTTTTGTTGACAATGACAATTGTCGGCCAGTGTTATCGAAACGTTGGAACAAAGAAGCACTATGCAACCATCAATAGGTGTGTAAGGGAGGGAACTACACGTTGCTCGCATTCCAAGTTACGATAGGAATAACATATGTCCCAATTTACGATTACAAAATTATAATCCATGTGTGCAAGGCACTTTTATTTGTATATTATCAGAATTCATTTCATTATCTTATCATTCTTTATGGTGTCATTTACAAATTATAATACGATACATAACAGCAATTTACCCAACAACATAATAACGACAAAATTTGATAATAATAAATTTAGGAAAAAATACAGTCTTTCTCTATACCTGAAATAAATTCTCTTCCTCAATACCTTTCTATCTTTTTCTATATCTGATACTAGAAAACAACTTTGATTATATAAAAATGATAAAAGATCGTTTATTATGGTGTCCTTTTTGTTTCAATAGTAAGAAAATAATAAGCCTTTTGATTTTTGAGAAAACGATCTTTTAGATCCTAATTTTTTTTTTATCGATTTATCAGCATTCAGTTCCAACAAATTTAAAAATCGATCTTTTTCGGAAAGAATCGCCATTCCTAATCCAAAACAACGGTGTGGACATTGTTGTTTGGTTTACTTATTTTATCCAAGCGTTTGTAGAGGTTTGAAGATTGTGGAAAGACGCAAGTGTGTGGATTGGCCATAATACATACATACATAAATCACGCCTCTTTCCCAACGTGGTAGGCAGAGACCACGTCCTTCCTCTTGCTACGATCCTGACATACAACTTTCGCTTCCACAACATTCATCAATCTTTTCATGCATGCTCGTCGGTTTAGAGTACTCTGGACCTGACCTTTCTTCAAAACGTCCCCGATTTGATCTTGGAACGTTCGTCTAGGCCTTCCTCTTCCAACGTTCCCAATTACACTCATCTTATAAATCTGTATAGTCAATCTTCTTTCATTCATCCTCTCTACATGCCCAAACCATCTAAGCATCCCTTTCTCAATCCGTGTCACTACATCTTCTTTCACACTACAACGTTCTCTTATTACACTATTTCTTATCCTGTCACTCAATTTCACTCCTTTGGCCTTAACATGAAATTATTTCGTAATAATGTAGTGTTATTATTTTTGAAGTGAAACTTCTGTAGAATCGTTGTGATTTCAAACTGGATGCAACGGAAAAAATGACAGGTAAGAGACACAAATACAAAAATGTGTAGGATGAAGCCGGCGAGAGAATGAGACAGAAATATACATACTATTTTATATTATCAGAGACAGATAATACCTCTTTGTGTGAGCCAAAGCGAGAGAGCAAATGTCGGTGAGTATGTATATTGCACACTGTTTTTTTTTTTTTTTTTTTTTTTTTTTTTTTTTTCGAACTGACTATACTGTTAGCCTTAGGGGCCCTGGAGCCTTTACGGCTTTTACAGCTTTACCGGGCTTGGGGGCGAGCGCTTAGGGCACTCAGCCACGAAAGCTAAGCAACAACATCCGAGGGTGCCAAAGTGGCCGAACCTCGGCTCGGACTGTTGCGCGTATGCAATTAAGTCGCGATCTGACTAAATCCCTATCATTCGATCTAAACTAACTATACATATATACATGTTTCTGCCCCCTGGGAGGAGGGAAGGAACATGTGTATGTGTATTTAGTGGTCTGAAATTTTTTGTCTAATCTAACTAGGCAAAAAAAGAAAAAAAAAGGTCCCTTACAGAACCTATGTACCTGTGTGTTGTGCATGTGTGTATAATGCAGTGTCATGTATGGCTGTGAAAGCTAGTGAATGTAGAGTCACTGTATCGCGCGAACGGCTGCTTGACTCAAGGGCTCCATGCCGATGGATCGGACCTAGGCTTGAGTTGCCGCAGAGGAGGGTGGTCGTGGCGGGTGTGCGGGAGCGAAGTTAACCGTACGTCCCCTGCGGAGGGAACGGTGGTTTCGCGGGCGTGGGCGCGAGCACGCATATGTTGCGGGAGCGGACGCGTAGAAATTGTTAGCTTTCTCGATGTCGTCATCGGGATCGACAAAGAGATTTCGCGGACGGCGTTTATAACGTTTGGCAACGGGGATCGAGTTGTCTGGAACGTAGTTCACGGTGGATTTTACGAGCGGGTTGGGATGATTCGAAGCGCTATCGAAGTATCTCCTGGTGAGATATTTCACATAGGCTTCTATCGAGGGAAGCCTCATGTCCCTGTGCAGGTCCATGTTCCTAACGAAGGCTGGAGGGTCAAGCAGGCGACGGAGAAACCGATTTTGGACTCTTTGCATGCGGGCAAAGTTATGTTTGGACATATGTGCGAACGCGGCGCAGCTATATGTCAAGATCGGACGTACGCACATCTTGTAGAGTGTGAGCTTATGTCTTAAGGACATTTTGCTTACCGAACTGAGCAAGGGTCGCAAGCGGGAAAGGATCCAGATGGCCCTATTCCTGACTATAGTAACGTGTGCGTTGAAGTTAAGCTTCGAGTCGAGGGTGACACCCAGATATTTAGTCTTGGTGGCCCAAGGGATATTCGTACCGAATAATGAGAGGGGTCTTACCGTGCGTGGTAGTTTGCATGTATGCGGTTCAAACATAATCGCGGCGCTCTTTACCGGATTAATAGCTATTCGCCACGTTCGAAACCACTCCCCGAGAGTGGTTACGGCACGTTGGACTGCGCAGGCGAGATTTTTTCTGTGTCTGTTTGACGCGTATATGACTGTGTCGTCAGCGTAGAGCCCTACCTCGACCCCGGGGGGCTTCGGGAGGTCGCTGACGTACAGATTGAAAAGGCAAGGCGCCAGAATGGAACCTTGCGGGACGCCTGAGCGTATAGGGTGGGCGGTAGATAGTACTCCTTCCACTCGGTAGTGGAAGGTGCGGTCGCGTAGAAAATCGTGAACTAGATGAACTAACCTATCCGGGACTTCTAATTGATGTAGCTTGTGGACTAGTCCGGCATGCCAGACCTTATCGAAGGCCTTAGCTAAGTCGAAAAAGACCGCAAGCGTACGGGCGGGGGCGATACTACTTTTGGCAAAGTTGCTCGTGATGTGCTCCGTGAGGCGGTGCACTTGATGTGTACACGAGTGTCGGGCGCGAAAACCGAACTGTTCGGGAGGGTATAGATTTTTAATATCTATAACGGTTTTGAGACGGTTCAGAAGGAGCCGCTCGTAAAGTTTCCCTAGTGTGTTTAAAAGGCTGATCGGGCGATAGCTATCGGGAAGCGAAGCTTTTTTGCCGGGCTTGTGAATACCTACAACTATAGCTTTTTTCCAGACGGCTGGAAAATAGCAGTGGGCTATGGCTACATTGAAGATGCAGACCAAAAGAGCTATGAGGTGATCGGGAAGAAGTTTAAGTACTTCATTCCTGATACCGTCGGGGCCAGGGGACTTTCTAGGCTTAAGGCCTTTAATAACAGAACAAATCTCGTCATGCGTGACCGGGGTTAACGTTTCCGCGGGGGGACTCGTCGTTAGTTCCTGAACGGCGGTCTCGATAGTTTCGATGTGGGCAGTATCTACGTTGTCGCAGTTTGGAGAGCACTGGCTCTCCAAGCTTGCGGCAAGGCATTCTGCCTTATCGTCGCTATCAAACGCGGGTGGGAGATCGGGGCCCCTTTCGAGGGGCGGCATTAGGGCGGTAGCTTCTAACTTCAGAGAGCGGGCGAGGTTCCAGTAAGCCAGATGGGACGGCTTGAGACCCTCTAAGAGGTTATCCCACCGGTGACCTCTGAACTCGTCGATGCGAGTTCTGACCTCTCTCTGAAGTCGTCGTAACCTACGGGTGTTATCCCTCGTTGGATAAGAATCGTGTGCACGTGTCGCGGCGTTCTTTTCCGTGATTAACGCTCGTAAGCCGGGGGGGAGTATAAAGCGGCGATCGTTCGCTGCTTGCACCTCTCTCGAGGCCTCCCTTACACCGGTTTGGAGGTAGTCGACCAGGGAATCAATCGCTAAGTCGGCGTCTGCTGTTGATTCTAATACGTCGGGGATCCTAGCTAAGCTGGACGGGGTCGCGTTATCCGTTAGGTAGCGATTTAAGATCGCGTAATCAACTACTTTGACTTTTGGCGGACTGGGGTCGAACGGTTGCCCGAGTTGTAAGATAACCGGGCGGTGATCGGAGTCAAGTTCGTGTACGACTTCTATAAGTCGTAACCGAAGTGAGACACCTTTGAGGAGGGCTATGTCAAGTACTGTCGGTTGACAGTTATCTTGAAAGTGCGTGGGCTCTAGCGGTGCTATGACGTCAAAGCCGAGCACATCGCTTAGTAGGTCGAGTATAACCCCGTTAGGGGTGTTACGCGAGTTGTTGAAATGGGTGTGACCGCTATTGAGGTCGCCTGCTATTATTGCAAACTGTTTAATACTTGCTTGTATTTGAGCATTTAACGTGTGTTAGTATATGCGAAAAGTACGTGAGCTAATACTACTGTACACTGTATGCGGCTGCGTATTACAGCTTTTTAGTAAGAAGTCTTATGTAGAATATGTTAAATAACATATAAAATTAAATAAAATATCTTTTAAAATGAAGTTTCACTTCTATCGTGTGTGAATCGCACATACACCTTTTTTTTTAAATCTGACTATACTGTTAGCCATGAGGGTCTTGGAGCCTCAGACGGCTTTTACAGCTTCACCCGGGCTTGGGACCGAGCGCTTAAGGCACTCAGCCGCGAAAGCAAGGCAACAAGTGCCAAAGTGGCCGGACCTCGGGTTGGACTGTTGCGCTTATGTAAATAAGTCGCGATCTGACTAATTTACTATCCGTAATTCAATAACTAAACTAACTATACATATACACATCTATCTCTTTCTTCTGGAAGGAAGAGAGGAACAAGTGTATATGTATAGGTATTTAGTAATCTGTAAATCTTTGTCTAAACTATCTATATAGGTAAAAAAGAAAACAAAAAGTCCCTTACAGAACCTATGTACCTGAGTGGCATGCATGTGTGTAGGATGTAGTGTCTGTTGATACGAGTAGCTAAAGAATGTACAATCACTGTATCGCGCGAGCTGCTGCTTTTGAGATCCATGCCGATGGATCGGACCTAAACGCCGATCACACTGAAAAGTGCGCTTTATACGGCAGTCGTACTGAAAAGTACGCTTAGTGTAAGATGGCAGTGGTTATATGACGAATATAATTTAAAAGAAATTTTATACTAGCAATACAACGATCGCGCAAAAAATCGTTAAATCGTTAACGGTCGAGAGCGCAAGCGGACTCGTTGGCATACGCTAACAACCGAAACCGCAATTTGCTTTGTAGCGTTATTATTATCAATATTCTTACTTATAATGACTCCAGTACATTAAAAAACCAATCCGTACAGCGCCATCTATGAAAACTACTGAAAAATAAATACGTGTTTGTTTATTAAGATTAAGATAAAATACTTTGTATTCATTTCGTATCAGTTCATTTCACTACATATTTAAAAGAATATAGTACCTACATACAGTTGAGACCAAATAGTAAATAATTTACGACATGCTTATAGGTTGCTGTTTAGCATAAATTCAATGTAGATATTATTATTTTTAAGTTATATTATTTTTAAGTCTGTAGTTCTGTTTCTAATTGTAATTTTTCCCAAATATCAGTAGGAATCTATTATAAAGAACACTGATCATGAATATGACATTCATTTTTTTGTCTATCTGTTTGTGACCGGATTTAATAAACGTCTAGACCGATTAATGTGTACAGCGAAAGTTTGTCATTCCTCACTAGGGAATATGCATGTAATTCAAATATAGGCTAAGTATTTTTTTAAATCTTTATTACTGTAGAATTACTCTTATATCGTTTATTTTATTAGCCGCTTTTTGTTTATAGATCTTCATTATTAAAAATATGAGGGATATTTGAAATACAATACACAACGCAATAATTGGTCAAATTGAATCGTGACGTCAAAGTCCGCATTCAGATTGTCTACAAAGGTGAAGTTACTGGTTGTTTTTGTATTTTTGTGATTGTGTTTAACTTTTATCGTTATTTATTAGTCAAATTTATTTATTTGCAATCATGTATGTACATTTTGTTCCTTTATATTAGGATTTCGGCTGTTCTTATATATTTCTAATTTGGTTTCTGGAGGGATGTGCTTACTTTTCTGACGAAAGCTTTTAAAATATTTATTACATATTTCTGGCTACATATACTGCTATTCCTAGTATATATGTACTTACATAGCAAGATTAACATTTATAATTTCTTAAAATATGGTCTTCAGCTATCCGGTATGAGGATGTTATAACCATATTTTTTTGCATATCGAATAGTTTAAGTGCGTCTGTACTATGTGTTAATATGCAGTTAGTTAGTGAAATATTGCATTCTTACAATGCGTACTGGGGATCTCTACTCGAGAATGTTCGGCCATATCACCTTATGATAACTGACTATAAAAATAGTAACTCGGCTAAATATAAGTGTAATATAAAACAATATGTGTTTTTTTATATAGTAGCACTTCAAAGTAACGGCGCGGCACTGTGCATTATGGTATGTACAATATAATCAGAAAACAATGGCGACCATTGAGAGATCAGCACTCCATCGATGGTCATCGCTGTCATGCCGGCCTGAAAGCTTTTCGACAGCTGGATATACATTGGCTGATCCCGAATCACGACGAATCAAAAGGCACTGTGACTGATTTATCACCATGTGCCTGGTAGTCGCTATTCAGTTGGGAACAGGTCTCTACTATCCAGCGTAGAAGGTGAGCGTAGGGAGCGTAGTAGGTAGCGTGAGTAGGGTTTTCAGAGCTCCTTGGGGGAAAGGGGTTTTCAAGGAGGGAATCGCGCTAGTGAGACCTATGGTATTACAAGCGTCTACAGGTTACGGTAGCCGCTTACCATCAGGCGGGCGGTATGTTTGTTTGCCACCTTTGTTGTATAAAAAAAAAATGTTGTACATACATAGTGTATGGTGGTCGCAATCCAGCGGGGCACAATTGTCCTGATCTACGACCTGGCAAATTCTTCATTTGGTAAGTACCTATAAACACTGAAAGAGATAGGTAGCGTTTTGGTTCCTAAGTAAAAATTATAGAGAACCCTGGACAATTTAGAGTACGAGTCCAAACTCTAAAATCCAAGATGCCAAAAATTTCAAATGCTTATGACATCGGAACCATTAGGCATAGGTATGGTAAGTTAAAACAAAATTAAACTAAAAAGAGAAATAAGAAATATCCATTGATAAGGGAAAAAAACAAGATAGCTGATATAAGTTTAGTTGATAATTGGTATGTAAGGGTCATTTGGGCTCTTCTTTTGAAGTACACAATCAGTTTTTTGATGACAGTTGATGGATTAACGACTACACTACTGAGGTGGTAAAAAAACAGTGTAACATATTTTAACTACCTTATATATGAGTAAGTAAACATAAGTAACTAGCGGTACCTTGCGGTTCCGCACGCGTTTGTTACGCCGTAATAGGTTTCGCTTTGTTATTTAATTCTTACTCGTACCTACTACCAATTGAGAAATGATATAAAATCAATAAAAATATTGCCTTTATACAAAATTACATCCAAAATTGACAATTATTTTTTCCATATTTAAAAATTATTATTTTTTAATTTTCTTATAGCCTATCATTTATAGAATGACCGTAGCTTATAGATCCTGCATGTATCGGCATACTTAAATCGTTATCAAAAGAAATCCAGCTTATTATTTCAAAATTTAAGGTTCTAAATTGTGATTTATGTTTAGTACTGATGTTTAGTAGTGTTGATTGTGATCAAGTGTACTGTAACTGGATGTAACTCGTATAACAAAGAAATCAACAAATATATTTGCACACTAGTGTATTCCATTTTTGGTATCGCCTTATTCACTTATTCCAGATGTATTATACTACACTTAGCTATAGGAGTGACTCAAGTTTCCCGTCTACAAAATTTTTACAGTACCTACCAGTTGAGAAAGGTATTCATATTATGTACCCACAGAAACGCTATTTTTTGTTGTTTTGTTGAAAAGTCACTATTGATTACAAAGAAACAATAAGACTTACAATTAAAACACTACCATCTTAAATATCTTGTGCAGATTTAAACAATTTTTTATGATTGTAGTCAGCACTAGAGTGCTTCGTTCCTGCCGCTACACCGCCAACGGCTTCTTTGGTGGGGGCGCAAATGAATTTCAGCTTTGACTTTTTGGTACGAGGAGAAAGTAGGTACGTTTGGTGGTGGACGAAGACCCGGGCGATGCCTGCGGCACTTGGTGGACTCCGCGCGGTCGAGGCCGACATTCGGCCCGCATTTCACAGGCGGTTTGCGAAATAATGCCATTGAATTGCTGACGCCGAATTTGCCAGTTAGCGCGCTGTGCGCGGAGATGCCGCGTAAATAAATACTTGGCGCGCTCACACAAATAACACCGGGTTATCGTACCTACGACAATGTGCCAATGGAGAATAGTGATAATTTACGTGGTACTCCTATTTAACTGCGATGCAAGGGAAATTAGTTCTGCAGATGCAGCTATTCTCGATAACCATGTAAGTATCTTGTGAAGATTTATTTAATCAAAAATGTAATAGGACATAATGCTCCGGTATAGTTTTATCTGCATACGTTGTAAATATTGCGTAAACGCATATACATATTGTCTTATGTAAGCACTTTTACTTTCGTTTATATTCTGTGTTTCGTAGAGAATTTAAATCATTGTTAACACAACTACTATATATATTCAGATAGTAGGAACTTATTCCACCGTAATACTTTACAAACAAATTACAAATTCTGAAATAAGATTTATTTTAAAGAATTTTAGTACCTACCTGCGTTTTTCAATGTTTGAATAATGCCAATAAGCAATACCTAATGGTGGGTTAAAAAAAGGGTATTTACATAAATAACTACTGCTAGGAAATACATATTAGCGTATATAAGAATATTTACTTAATTTTATTATTAAAAAAATGTAAATTTAAAAATTAAAAAAACCCGTGTGCGTAAAAAGTGAACTTTAAATAATTATAAATAATTTTGCCAAAACACAAACTAAAAAGTAATAAACAAATTGTAATAAATTAAATAAATAAAATTTTCACAGCAAACAGCAATTTTGTTTATATAATTAGTCAGCGAGTATATGAGTGACCTTTCGCTTTATATATACAGATTAACTAATACAACTTGTATTTTTACTTTTTTGTTGCTTTTTGGCAAAAAAAATTTAATGTTATTATATTATACGCAGACGGTTTTTTGGTTTTTTAAATTTACTTTCTTTATTTAATACTTTTTAGTAGGATTATAATGTCCTGAATGATCTCTAATGTACCTAACTATACACTGTTATATTTTTTACAATATATCGTTTAGTTCTCGCCATATTCTTTAGTGACACACGCAAGATTAGGGCAATTCGATTGACGTAAGAATCATCAAAATCGGCCCACGCATTTGGTCTCTTGAGCACCAAAAATTAAAAAAACATACATATGACTGATAAACACACATTAACCTCCTTTAACCTCCTTTCATTCTCATATTAAAATGACAACTTTATTATAAAATAGATATTATCATACACACCTATCTAACTAATGATTAGCAGTATTAGAAAAAGAAGTCTAAAGAATTGGATGTTATTATTTGTTTGACGGGAATTTTTTATTCTTTAAGTTTATTAAATAGTACCAAATTATTACTCACACAGTGTCCGTAAATATATTCCTTCTTTTTTGGTGAGGAATGTTTTTATCCTTATGATGCCAAACGTTTAATCCACTATCAGAAATTTGCTTAATTGTATTTCTTAGGGCTAAAGTGTTTTCGTAATTTGATACAACGGGAACTCCATATTAATACTATGGATAACATATATACTAACTGGATACCTGTATGAAGAAACTTATATTTATTAGAAACTTCTAATTTTGTTTGTTATCCGTTTTTCGCATAACTCTGTAATTTGTCCTCGATCAATGTTTTTTCTTGCATTGGAATAATTGCAATCAATCATACACCACTGCATGCATATTCTTGCCTACTTTTAACTGGGCGCCAATAGCGAACAGTGGATATTAAAAAAATGGGTCCAGTAAATATACATTTAAGAAACTCACTATATGAATTTTATCTCAAGAAATATTGTTAGGCATGCACTAAATTAATTTTCTAATTCCTAAACGAAATTCAGATCGGATAAACTTCTTACTTTGGTTCATCTTAGCAAGAATCGGTTATACGAACTCCGTCATTTAACGAGATAGATAGTAATTGGATCCCTAGACTAAAGAGGCTACTTCTTAAGCGGAGTTTTAATTAGTCACAATGCTCTTAAGTCACAATAATACGCTAATTATTATTTGTAAAAAGTAAATAAAGCACAGTATAGTAGAAGAAATGAATAGGGAACTAGAGACTATAGAATATTGCAATTATGAAATTTAGACGATGATTCCTTTTGTGATGTACGTAAATGGACGAATGGCGCATTCAAAATTTGACTTTTTATTGAGTTAAAAAGTGTAGTACCTTTACTATTATACAAGTAGGTACATATAGTTTTAAATAAAATAGATAATATTAAAATATCTCCATTCATCGATATAAAATTATATTCAAAACTATTCATAATATAGACAGCGTAAGAGTTTACATTAAACTGATGAATATTATGAAATAACATGCAATACTTTCGTTTTGAATTCAGAAAATGACCAAAATACCACTTGTGTTGCCAACGCTGTACCTAGCTAGCGTCATACTTCGTTTACTTTCTTATGATGAAAGAATTCGGATAACAAAAACAAGAGCACGATAACAATTACCTCGTGAAAGGCACCGGCCGATCATACTTTGGAAAGTAGTTTACTTACTGACCTTCCGATTTCAGATATATTAACAGTCAATAAAGCGAATACGATGAAAATAGGTAAACACAATGAAGCGTGAACTTATAATTTCCTTTCGAATGTTTTGTGTAGTATTAAATTATTTTTCTGTTTAATTAACGCGAGGGCTTACCTATATTTTTTTAAATTAAAATGTTATTATCTACACCTGAGTATTGCATTTATGCATTATGCAAATTTATAAATGTCATGTATTAATTTTTTGTATGAATTTAATAGGATGTTTACAGAAATATGAATTTTTGTAAAGGTTCTAAGTTTATGTAAATTTCATTTAGTTTGTGTTAGCCTGCGCCTTTGATCAGTGACCAAAGATTCCCTTCTGCTGTAACTTATCTTATTCTTCTTCTTTATTATTCTTCTCTTATAAAATTATTATAAATTTTTTAGTTAGATAATTTATAAATAAATATTTTTTATTAAATTTTATTTATTTGTATCTACCAAAGCAAAATAGTAGGTAGGACATTTGTGTGTCTGTAAATTTCAATGACGAAATTATTTTCATTTTACCCCGTATTATTCAAATTAACTATCGACCTTTGCAGCGATCAGCACGTAATATATAGTTTTAGCAATCCGGGAGTAGACAGCAATTGTTTCAAACACTTTACATATATGTTGAAAATACTACACGTGAATTAATGTCGAGTCTATTACCGTTTATAAAAAATTTTTAAATAAAAAATTTGCGTGATGAATTTATGTGATTGCGCATGACATCATCATTACATAAATTAAACTCAGTTTAAAGATATTATGCGCAAAGATGACGTGTGGTCCAAACACGGTTAAGCTGTAAAAGTCGCAAAGGCTCCATAGCTCCTAAGGCTAATAGTATAGTCAGTTAGAGAAAAAAGAAATAAGACGTCACGTGACTCCCAGACAAAAATCTAATTTATTTCTGGAGAAAATTTAATAAAAGTTTTTGTTCAATATTTGTGTTTTTTTAAGATTTCCATGAGTAAATCAGTATGAATAATTGATGAATAAATGAATTTTTGACCATATTGTCAACTTGCCTACTGTTATCAAATCAAGAACAGATACTCCTCTGACTTTGAACTTCAGCTCACGATCGTGGCCGATTGCTGCCATGGTCAATTCAAGTCGATTGTGAAATCTATTATCACTATCCGGGTCACGGTGCATACACTCTTAGACTTAGATGTATTTATCTATTATTTCTAGGTTTTGTACACTATTCTTTAGAGTTTAGTGGTACCCTTGACATTAATAGGTTTCTTTTCAACTTTTACGTGAACCTTATTATTAGCAACGACACTGATTGTATTGGTTGGTTTTTTAAATTATTTTCCGGAATTTTATTTATTTATTTATTATATACAAACTTCACAGCACATTTTTTAACAATTCTAAAATATTAGAATATAATTTTAAAGTGCCAATTAAGAAGAAGTAATATTACATTTCGTATACCGTGTGTATGAATGTATTAAGAATGATGTTTGCATAAATAATGTTTGTGTGTGTGTGTGTGTGACGGTGTGAATTTGAGTGTTGTGATTATTATTTGAGTGTTTTAGGTTTCCTATATTAGTTTCGAACTAACCTTGCACAGACCATCTTTAAAAATAGATTTCGACTAAGGTTGAAAAGGTTATTGTACCGCATAGTACATCTATAAATGATGGAATTTTGATGTGTTTTTTACAGAAGAAATTGCGAACAAACTGGAGTTCCTATTACGCTTAGTAGGTACTCGGAAATTTAACTTACTTAAGAGTTCTGGTCAATCTGTTATTGAGTTAACTAGATCATATAGAAATCGCATATCATATGAATAATCGATGGTCAAATAGAATAATCAAATTTCAACAGAATTTTTGACTAACTAGACCAGACCATAATCTAACAGCTTGATGTCTATGACTGTTTAAATATGCCTACATACATTTCTGTGATAGATGCAAATAATATATGTAGGAATAATTATTTTATGTCTTTAGTTTGTAATCAAAACTTAATGCAAACTTTTCCTATAGCAGTCCTAGTAGTTTTATATACTCCGTAATAAACTATTTTATGAAACTATAGAGGTTAGTAACATAACTCATTAAGCTGTTGTGGTCCTAAAACGTCCAAATGTGTCACAATCAATAGGAGACACGTTTGACCTTATTGTCTATGTATGACAACCTTAGCCCCAATAGAAATATTATGTCACACGTTCACAACAAGTTGATGTTATCTAATAGTTTTGTGACAAAAATGATATTAATCAGTATTGGTTTCGTCACAGTATTACGTAATCGCTCACTCAGAGAAAGCGTACCTACGTTGTTTCGTAAGTATGTATGGTGGCTTCACCAGCTCATCAAGCTTATGTTACGTTTGGCTTAACATTTAAAAAAGTTTATATACTCAGATGATCCTCTTTTTTCGAATTAAAAAATGACAAAATAAACCAAATATAGGTACCTAATGGCGAAAATCTTTAGTGGAATATAGGGCATCTGTCTTTAGTAAATTTAGCTGTATTGTATTTAACAAAAACAAGTTAAACTAATTATTTATTTCAGTTGATCTTGTTATTTTTATACCCTGTCCATGTTTAAGTTATGAATAATTGTTAAAAACTGTGGGTATGTTAGAAGTTGACGATATACAAGGCGAGGTTGCTGATGTTCTGAGCATAAATGAAAACATACCATTGTAGTTGTGATTACGTTATCAGTTAATATTAATGTAGCAGAACTTCATATGGTAAGAAGATTTGCCAAGACAAGATAGTTTTCTGAAGAAATTATGTATGACTCGTGTTATGTCTCGAACAGTTGCTACACCTTGTTCTCTTAATAGTTTCTAGATAGTTTTTCTATAAATTAATAAAATAATTAGTTATAAAAAACCAAATGGGACTATTGTTCAAGGTATTGGTCGTAATTTTATTCGATATAAAAATATATTTTATACTATAAATGTAGGTAATTATTATAACATGAGAAAGTATATGGTGTAAATTGTCCTATCGCAAAAAGATATACCGAAACATCGCAATTATTGTGAAAGCAACATTGACATTACTGGCCAATTAACTTTGCGCATTGTGTAACTAATGCATTGTGAATGTTACGTCGCGGTGTGCTGGCTTACAGTTGAAAGTGAACCACTGTTCGCATTCAAGTTAAAACGGTAAACAAAACTTATGTAAGGTGAATTTCCGACGGAATCGTTGAATAAAAATGTTTTATCCACTTGTGATGTAACTATCACATTCGTGATAAAAGTTAACTTACATAAGTCGTTTTAGCACGTTTACCTACTTTCAATTCAATCATGCGATCTCACTATAATTTAGCAGAAATCGTTTGCCTCATAAAATTGCAGTTACACAAGAGTTTCCGACAGTTCTCTGAAACGTTTATCATGCATGTTATTTCTCAAATGGGGTTTTTCCTGGCAACGTACATATCACCGCTAATTCTTCATCAAAATTAATAATTCAAATACATATTTTTAAAGCCTATGTATCCCGCTATTGGAGAAACATGACATAGTTTAAAGTTAATGTCTTCGTTAAAAAAAATAGTTATAAAGGAATGCCATCTGTGGATGGCAATAAGAATATATTCAAAGCGTCGTCTATTAACAGTCTGTTTAACTAACATTACAGGTGATAGATTATTTACATTATTTATATTATCTGAACTTACCCGGATGTGTTTATTTTTGCGAGATTGTAAATTAAGTAAAGAATTTAATCAGGAATGTTGACAATACAAACAAACCACACAAACGTTATGCCTCATTACTCAATAATTGTGGTAAAAATTGTCTAAAACCCGGAAAAACTAGTAGTTGGTTGGGGCAAGGTCCGGCAAGTATGGAGGATGACGGATGGTTTCTATCTGCAGTTCTTCAAGTGTTAAAACTGTTTCACGAACAGTGTGTGGTCTGGCGTTATCATGGAGCAGTAATGGTCAAGAATAATTGATGAGTCGCGGCTATTTTGCTGCGAGTTTCGCCATCGTAGTTAGCAGTTCTGCATAGCAGACGTCTACTGTTATTGCTTGACCGGATCTGAGTAATCTGTAGTAAATTACGCTACCATCCAACTGTTACCATAACTTTTCTGTTGCTAAGCTTCGCATTATGGTATTGTTTTAGCGTTTCACCTGGAGTCAGTCATTGCGTTGTTTGCTTGCTATTATCGTAAAGGATCTACTTTTCGTCACATGTCAAAATGCGGTCCAAAGTCCCTTCATTTCTGTACCGATTTGACAAGGTAAGGCAAGCTTGAACGCGCGCTGCTCTCTGCATATAAGTCAAATCATGAGGCACGTCTTTTTCAAGTTTTTTTAATATTACAGGTTTACTGCAAATGAGTCAATATTGTGGGTCGAAACGTCGAACCATGTCGCTAATTCTTTGATAGTTTGACAAGGATCGTCTTCCACCATTACCTTCTCAGCTCATCGTTATTTAAGCACGGTGCGTTCCGTAGCCGTATCTTCTCCAAACACAGCATTGACATTATGAGTAGTTTCTGCTGCGTTAGTTCCACCTCGGAACTCGAATTCGAAAAATATTACTCTGATTTTCGCTGAATCCATCTTCACGTTAAAAGGTGATTGTAAAAACGAAAGTCGAACATCAAATGTCATCTCTTTTTTAAATTTAGAATGTTATACTTAGTTTTCGTGTGAAATATGACATTATGCAGGTTTAATTTTTATTTAAAGTGGCCAGTGCCTTAAAACAGCAATTTTATATGTAACCTATATTATAATTAGATTGATATGTATATACACTCTAAAAGTATGGTAGTATTTGTGTTAATTAAAGCGGTTTTCTGTATTTACAGGTTTCACCAGGTAACAGAACTCAACGTTTTCTGTTTGACGCTATATTCGGACTGGAAGTACCGCTTTTAGACGAACAAAGTGTGGAAGATGACGAAGATGACACGGAAATTAAAAACTGTTCGTGTGGTAAGTGATATCACGATAATTTTTTTATTCCACTTTATAAGATGATTTATACACAGGTGCACTTTATGCATGGAACACCGGGCCAGTACTCTGTAAGTTACTTTCAATGTTAGATATCTATTAAAAAAAAATATGAAAAAGATCACAACTTAAAAGTCTAAAGCAAGCTCCAACAGTTTTGACGTAACCACATTTTATTTTTCTAATGGTCGATTCTTCACCATCAGATAATTTTATACGAGGAATAGTTTTGACGTTTTGACAGATAATGTATGGAAAACCTGTCAAAAATCGGCCCTCAGTCAAAAGTCATCCTGAATTTTGTCGAATAGTTTTAAAATAAAAATAAACTTATTGATCCCTACACTATTACCTCCTTGCGGTTCTTAAAATTTATTAAGCGACAATTTAAATAGTTTAAAACTTTTACTAATTGCCTAACTGTTACCTACTGCGATTCTTCGAATGATGTGCAATAATTTTTTTGACTAGTGAGAAATCATTTCGAAGAGTTTCCTTCTCAATCTAATTGTCTTCATTCACATTTATATTATAGAGTGCGGCAGAGCAAACCCTCTTCCTAGAAAGATGGGTAAGTCATATTAGTGTATAATACGTGTAGTTTTTCCTTATAACTAAAACCTAATAATATTTATGTTTCCTATTATTTATTCAATTTGTTATTGAAATTGTACTTCCTTGTCGCGTTTTTAGTAGAAGCTAAAATTGAGGAGCAGCGCGCGCATCACATGACGAAAGTGTGGCAAGATGAAATTAGGCTACAATCATGATAATAATGTAAATTAATTTGACATATTTTATTTTAATTGTGTAAAAATAAAAATGAGTAAAATAAATAAAAATGAATAAAATTAATTTATATCATTATTGATGGATAATTTCATCACGTTGTTGGCACGAGGAATTATATTTTTGGAGTTATATTTGTTTTGTTACGCCAAAGAAGATTTTTTTAAGTGCGGACATATTTTATTTATAATATTGCATTTATTTTATTATCTTTAGTTGTGCTAAGTACTTATTTGGTTATTTTTTATGAGATATATTTACATCTGCTTTATGCAGAAATTTTTAAAAAATATTCTGCACTATGTACCCAATCCTTCCGATATAAGGATAATTTAAAGATATTCATTGGATAATCTTAGTAAAGGTTCTCTGTTTTAAATAGTATTTACCTATTAGCAATTCGCTTCGGTTCGCACGGGTAGCTGAGTAATACGTAGAACTATTGGTTTACGCGCCGTATTCCAGTCAAAAATCATCGTCATTTTTCAGCCAATTTAAACAAAACTTTAATGACTTATACACCCAAACCTTCTTCATTAATAATTCCGTTAATTGATTCAAACTGTATGAAAATTCGTCCGGTAGTTTTTGAGTCTATTAGACAGATAGACAGAGGCGGCGGGGGACGTCTTTAATAGTTTGTTTTATGTAGGTAGTATATGTGATACTTGCTGTGCCCTCGGCTTTGCTCGCGTAGAGTACAGAATTATCGTTGTTTTATAAGGTCCAATTATGTAAAGAGTAAAAAAAAAACAATTTATCTCAATCATTATTATCAATTTATCAAATAACAATATATAAAAAACAACATTTATCAAAATTTATCCAGAAATTTTTGCGTGATGCACGCACAATGGTAAACCTCAATCATTTTATTTATTTAGGAGATAATGTAGATAATAATTCCCTAATTTGCTTTGTATTTATTTTTAACCCTAAGAAGTTTGTGAAATATTCCTGTGTTTTTAAATGGGAGTTTGAAGGGAATTAAGCGACCATGATAACACATAACTTGAGAATTGCAAAAAAAGCGTTGTAGAGCTATGAAACTTAGTTAATATATAGCTATAAATATAATTCATTTTACCAATTTGCGACTTTGTTACTATCCTAACGGGTTTGACGTCGATATCTCGGGAAATCCATTTCTGTTCATATCTATGTATGGAAGTGCAGCTCGTGCCATTGACTGAGAATGATGTTGTGCATTGAACCGTTGAATAGTGAAAGTGTAAATGTAGTCAATCTGATCGCAACGTAACGCTTATATACGATTACCAGATTTTAATTTTCCCTTTTTGTTATTATTACTTAGGAAGTGCATTTTACTTCCCAGAATGTTTCCTTGTTCAGTGTAATTGATTATTTGACTTCAGTAATCAATTTCCATGTAGGTACACGTTACGCTGTTTATATATTTTAAGCAGAAACGAATGGAAATAATGAAAGTACCTTCACTTTGGGAATAAGTTTAAATGCCTAGTAATTAGCACGTTTTGATAATACGAGTATTTAAAACCTATAGAGTATATAAACTGCTATAACTTGCTCTAACTATGAATATAATAATTTTAATACAAACATAATATTTATTTAATTGCCTATTGTAACATATTGATCGTTAATCATTATGTTGACTACAGTAATAGTATTTATTTTGTTTATTAAATGGTAACACTAAAATACGAGAAATTTAGAAAAAAGTAATAAAATTAAAAAAAATATATATAAATTATAGAGTTAAAAAAATATAAAGTAGAATTATTTGAAACAAGTAATTTAGGTTTTAAGCGTGAGTGCGTGCTCGCGCGCTTGTGCGTGTATATGTGTGTGTATGATTGAATGATTGTTATCCCCTTACATGTTTTTTTAAAAAACGTTAAAAAATCATAAAAATTGTAAATATTTACGTCTGATCAAAACCATAAACACTTATTTTTATTATATTTTATATAGGTATGTTCGTGTATAATAATTATGTTTTTTGTAATTAACATTCGATTACGCTATTTAACCCGTTACCCACTTATTATTCTACACACGCTATTTATTTACGTAAAAATAATAATAATGTTATACCTACTTGTTTTACATCCGTGTTTCATTATACTAATAACTCCATTTTAGTTTAACCATACCTGTTTGTTAGTGGATATCTAGTCAGCTGTACCCTACCCCTACTTCTAGCTTAGGTCATTAAACTAGCGTTCACTTTCTCATCCGCAGAGTGTGGTGGTTCTAACCAGGAGAACCGCATCGTGGGCGGATTGCCCGCTGGCGCCAATCGTTACCCATGGCTGGCCCGTATAGTTTATGATGGACAGTTTCACTGTGGTGCGTCGCTACTCACCAAGGAATACGTTCTCACGGCAGCGCACTGTGTTCGGAAGTAAGTTTCTGTTACCTACCTACTTTTTTATTGATTTGTATCTGATACTGTTTATGTAAGAATTGTGCGTGTATGGAAATGGGTAATTGATTCATTTAGTTAACGTGTATTACCACAATGTTTGATTGATATTACAGCTCAGTTAATGATCAGCGATCACTTTCTAACAGCTATCCGTAAATAATTATACGATTATATGGATTTTTGCATAATATTTCCTATATCGAATAGTCATCAATCATTATTGCTCTGATGTAAACTCATACGTATTATAGTTTCGGAATTTTAGAGAGAAGTATCCGCTCTAAATTATTTCCTTCCTCGGAATTTAGATAAATGTACTCTACCCATTCTGATCTATGGACGACCAAGATTGATTCGTTACTAAACTAGATTTAAAGCGGCATCTATATTGTGAGATGCTGACACGAAATATTTCAACGCGGTATGTATAATTTATATCATTAATTTATTTACTGGTAGTAAAATACACGACATTTTTCTTTTGCATGTTTATCGTGTTGATAAAATAAGCATTGATAATTATTTATTGTTAGGAAAGTGACATAAATTGATTTACACTGAAAAAATTATAACTAACCTAAGTTAGTTATTCTCAAGTTTATATACCTATACAGTAATTAATTAGTAAATAATATTTATTAATAAAGTGATTTAATTTCTGTTTTGGTCCCAATCTGTGTAATATTTATAGGGATCATATAACTATGGACTTAATTAAGCGGTCCAATATCATTAGTAAGAACACAATAATTGTTTATTAAAAACTTCTTTCTACATAGAAATTGTAAGTTATAGTAGGTTTGTGTTATACAAACTGCAGCACATTACTTAAATGAAAGTAGGTTATGGCGATCTAAAGCTTTAAAGCTATAGATATAATACTATATAATACTGGGTTACACTTGATTCAAAATTACAATGTGGTACAATGGGGTTCAAAAATTACAATGGGGTGGCGGGAAGATTAAGTTCTGCTGTATTCGTAGTATTAAGATGCGCCAGTTAACAGATATTGCCACTGCTAGTTTAGTCTACTTCGCTTACTTCCATAGCTTAATGTCTTACAGTATTTTGCTGAGGAGTTCAGCAGCTGAGGTCGACACGATATTTGCAAAATTTGCAAAATTATTACAAAAGTGGGAATTCGAGAAATATACAACATGAGACCTCGCGAATCACTAAAGAACATGTTCCAGGAATTTAATATCCTAACTTTCCCTCCCAAGACATTCTTGATATTATAATGTATATTTGGAAAAACTATGACAAACTAGATTTTGTCAGAGAGCAGCACAGTTTAATACTAGAAATATACATAAATTAGTCATACCGTGTTTTACACTTAGTAAGACTAATAAAAGTTTTTTAGGTAATAGTGTTAGATTCTATAATAAGATCCCGAAGCACATTACTGATTTGCCAGACAAGGAATTCAAGGACCATGTCAAGGTTTTACTGTCAAAAGGTTATTATAGGCTGGATCATTATGTGAATGATAGTGATGTCTGGAAATGCCTTCCTCTCTGTGCATCCACTTAATTATAAATATCATAATGATTATTAACTGTAAATATGATTTGTACAGTGGGGAAAAAATAATTAAAAAGGATAAGCCCGATCGAGTTTCTTACCGGTTCTTCTCGATGACTGGGATGTTTTCCGAACCGGTGGTAGTGTTTGACGTTCATAAGTGCCCTCTTAGGGCTTAAATTGAATAATTTCATTTTTTTTTTGAATACGATTGTTATTTATCTCATCTCCAATTTTTGCGTTTTTTTAATTATCATTATTAATAGGCTTCTAATTGGGTGATATGACACGACTAATAACTCTGACTGGATCGCGATCACCATATACTAGGTGTAACATTCACCATATAGGCAAGCTTAAGCATGTCGCGTTCTGGGTCAGCTGGGGTATATCTAGTAGTAAACGTATGTGTAGGTACTGGTGTCCAACTAGGCCACGGCCATCTTGCCCATGGAGATAAAACCGTTATAGTGACTCACTTTTGGTTTCTCGCGTCTCGGGATCAGCCAGTACGAGTAAAATAATAAAACAATGTATGCTAATTCAAAATTATATCACTATACGAGTTGTTTTCCTAGACACGTAAAGAAACCTACAAAAAATTGTTGTAATTTTACAATCTTTATGTATAAATACACTAAAAGTTTTGTATTATTACATTGCTCGATTTAAATTTTGGTAACAGTTTCAAATACATTTTTAGTTAAATTACCATTGAAAAGTTTAACAGTGTAACCAGACAGATATTAGAAAGGTCCTATCACCATGCGATGGTATCGTTATGATGTTTTCCCTAACCAGAAGGTCAAGTTCATTGTAGGATGAAAACCTACGTCGATCGACGCGATATCCGAACACGTTAACATTGAGTCATCTCTGTCCTACAGATTTATTGTTGTGCTCGGATTAGTTTACGATGTGCCTAAATTAAGGCCTAATAACGCTACCTATAATAGTTGTAGAACTTCTTGCGTAACCACGGATTAAAATCTTAACTATTTACAAAGAGAACATGGTATATTGAAAATTTAATTAACCCCGACACAAGCAGTGGCGGATTTGCCCTAGGCCGTGTAGCACCGCCCTCTTCTCAGCTCATTATTTAATAAAACATTTCAAATTTGATGGTATTAAAGTACAGCTTTACGATGCCCATATTGTAATTCAAACTAGATTTTTATCCATGTCTGCAGTCTTAATATATACTTCATATAATGCTTTAGTGTACTGTTATTTATTGTCATCCTATGCCTTGCAAGACGGCATAACAGCAACAACCGGCTATGGATTACAGATCCCTCGGTGTTTGCCAGGGTTTCTGGATTGTACTGTGCATACCATCAGGCATATACCGACACCATGGAATGCAACTTCTATATAATTTCCGGGTAGTTTATTTATTACTGGGTTCTCTATTTTATTGACGTCACTATCGTCAGCCCGTATAAGTGCATTGCTGGACGTATGTCTCTCCTAGATTGTACTAATGTATTCTTCTTTTTTCTTTTTCTTCCTAACTAGGCAACCTTTATTGAAAACCAATACTGCCAGTATCGAGTGAGTATAGTTTTAAGTGTTATGTCGATTTCAGGAGCCTAACAAAATGGTGGCTCCCTTGTTAGAACTTTCTAGGCAGTTTTGGGGCGGCTCAGAATTCATGATTCATGTAATTATTTACAATCCACTTCACTTGTGCACAATAACCAAGCTTTAATATGCAAAATGCCACCTGTATTACATAATCTAGGGTCAAATAACACAAATTTATGAAGAAAACATAAAACCCACTACATGACAGTTTGTGATCCCCAAAAACTCCCCCAGTGTATTCAATTCAATATTCGGTGTTTCGCATCCAGTCGCTCCCGCATACATGAATATTAATTACAAATAACAAATGCTTATTATTTTTTTGAAGGTTAAAGCGGTCCAAGATCCGCGTAATTCTCGGAGACCATGACCAAACGATTACAACAGAGAGTCCAGCCATCATGCGAGCGGTCACTGTCATCGTCCGCCATCGAAGCTTCGACGCAGACTCGTATAACAACGACATAGCCCTGCTGAAACTTCGTAAGCCTGTCGTATTCTCAAGGATCATAAAACCAGTGTGCTTACCTCCTGCCAGTAAGTTCGTCCTATTCTATTAAAAGGATATATACTTTATAACCTTCCTCAATAAATAAGCTAAAAGAAACAAAAATATTTTTTCAAGTCTAACTGATATTTTCAGAGATTACAGTGTTCAATCAATCCAACTCTTTTGTTTAGAGTATTTGATTTTTGGCTGTACACAGAAATACTGTGTTCTTCATCGAACCATCGATTACTCCTGAATAAAAAAAAATGCAGTATTTTAAGAGTGAGTAAGAGTGAGTTAACTAAAACAAAACAAAAATTTTAAATGTTCTTTTTTGTTAAAAACCTGTTATTTTGACATTACAAATAGACACTTCAATTTTATTATATGTATAGATCTAAAACAAATTAATGACATGTCTCTGATGGTGAACCTGGGCCGGATTTTAAGGTTGCGAGGCTCTGGGGAGCGAACAAATGCAAGCTCAGATTAATATGATTTGACATTGTTTTTAAACTAGGTAGGTACGTACTGCGTGAATAAGTATGAAATTTTTTATAAAAAAAACTTATACAAGCTTCCTCTTGTGAGTTTCTTCTAAATCCGGTCTTGTGGTGATGCTGAGTAACGAACGAAGGAATGTTGACAGTGAGGTGGTAGGGATGTACAGTCCGACTGAATCGCGACCATCTTGCGCATGTTCAATAGTCCGTTATACTGCTTCACTTATGCGCCTCGCTTTTCGGGATTAGCCGTTGCAAATCCCCTTTCTATTAACGTAGGGTTAGCATGTCGCCACTATTCTTGAATTGTACTGCGCTTATCATCACACAGTTCTGACACTATGCCCTGGGCTACTATAAAAAAACTCCAGGATGTTATCAAACGCTAGTTTACCTCACTTTTGATCGTTCTTTATTAATAAACAACTAAATAATTTTTTAGGTACAGATCCGTCAGGCAAGCAAGGTATTGTTGTGGGCTGGGGTCGTACCTCAGAAGGTGGACAATTGCCAGCGGTCGTACAAGAGGTCCGAGTTCCAATACTGTCACTTAATCAATGCCGAGGCATGAAGTATAGGGCGTCACGGATTACAAATAATATGGTAAATATGAATATTTTTTTCCAGATATGTTAAAAAAAGTAATACTAATAAGTAATTAGGTAGGTAGTAGATTTTATTTTGTATGAAAAAAATAATAGTTAGATAGTAATAAGTACAAAATATCCAGTCGAGTTTCTAGACCAGTATTCCTATAAAGGGACAAAAGAGGAATATTTTCAACAAAAAAAACTAACGTATTTTGATAGCAAGATTTGGTTTATACCCAAGTTCTTATACAATAATAGCTATGCAGTACGATAACATAACTCTGAATTCTTAAATAAAGAATTGTTTATTATCGTGTTGTATAAAAAAACGGGATATTATGAATATCTCAGTATATGACGTGTGTAATGTATACTTTGAGATAAGATTCTACACGCTGCAGTGTTCTGGGTTCGGAGGTTATCCAAAAACTATATAATTTTTGGTATAAAAATTGGCTATCTTTTGTTTTATTTTTAAACCCCGACGCAACAAAATGGAGTTTATAAGTTTGACCACTATGTGTGTGTGTGTGATATCGTAGCTCCCAAATTGCTGAACCAATTTTGGTCTAGTTTCTTTTTGTTTGAAAGGTGACTTGATCGAGAGTGTTCTTAGCTATGATTCAAGAAGATCTGTTCAGTCATTTGAAGATTATCAGCTCTTATATAGTTGATAAATCGATGTGAGCATTTTTCAAAGTCGAGTCGAGTCGAATTTTGGTATTCTATTAACTCAGTAATATCAGAAGAATAGGGCAACATTGAGCTGAAGCTGCAACATTATCTGAAATCTGCAGGATACCTAACTCTTTACCAACTTAAAGCAGAGATAACGTGTTTGGGCTCTTTGGAATGGTCTCAATGGGTTACCTGAGTCGGGATTTATTAAATTTTCAATGTACTTTGTTCTCTTTGTAAATAGTTAAGATTTTAATCCGTGGTTACTCAAGAAGTTCTATAACTCCATTATAGGAAGCGTTATTAGGTCTTAATTTAGGCACATCGTAAACTAATTCGAGTACAACAATAAATCTGTACGACAGAGATGGCTCAATAGTGACGTGTTCGGATACCGTGTCGATGGACGTAGGTTTTCGTCCTACCAGAACATGACCTTCTGGTTAAGGAAAACATCATAACGATACCACAGCATGGTAATAGGGCCTTTCTAATATCTGCCTGGTTAGACTGTTAAACTTTTTAATGGTAGTTTAACTGAAAATGTATTTGAAACTGATATGCAAAACATTCAGCCCAAATTTAAATCGAGCAATGTAATAATACAAAACATTTTTATGCATACATAAAGATTGTAAAATTACAACAACTTTTTTGTAAGTTTTTTCACTAGTCTAGGAAAATAACTATTATAATTTTAAATTATTATATATTGTTTTGTAATTTTACTCATACTTTGGCTTGTAAAAACATTGTAATTTTACAAAAAACAGTGTAGCTACAATCCGCCGCCCACCACCTATAGATTTGGTTCGGTAGCTGCACTAGAATGATTGAGTGTTACTTACGTTTAGCTACGCGTAGCGTAGTTTAGCGTTACGTTATCTTAGGCCACATCGTCACTTAACATGAGATGGGAATGTGGTCAACAAAATAATAATCCCACATTATGGATTCAAAGAATAATACTAGGCCACTCCATTTTCCTGTATTGAGGTTATGTGTTTATATATTGATTTGTGTTCTGCAGTTGTGTGCGGGTAAAGCGTCAACAGATTCTTGTCAAGGTGACAGTGGTGGTCCCTTGTTGTTACAGCAAGGTGATAAGTTTCAGATTGTAGGTAAGTTACTGTATCAATAATTTTGCATATGAAATATCTTCTATAAAATAGAGATTATAATTTATGTTAGCCCAATTTAATAAAAAGATTTAGGTACAACAAATACGGAATAGAGAGTTAGGGAACATTTCTTACATTAAGTAAGTAGTGGGTACGTCCCCTATAGCTATTATAGACTAAAATGGGATCAACCGATTGAAATAAATATTTAAATTTACCTGACGTAGAAATCAGTAGAATGTAGTTTTATTTAAGAGTTAAGTTAGCGAGTTTCAGTTTTAATTTCAGGTTCACTTAGTTAATATAAAATAAAGAATATCTTATTTAAAAGTCTTTGTGGTTTAGTGGAACAAATCATTCAGAATTCACATATAGTTACTAATTTGAAGTGGTAACAATGAAGAAACACATCGTTAAGGAACCTGAATGATTATTAAATGTTTTTGTAGTACAAAATATATAGTGTTGGATATCTCGGCGTTTGAAATCGCCAATACGTCGTGGCGTGTCTTACTTTGAGAAGGGGCGGTTACCCAGCAACGGGACATTTATAGGCTGGTATTTAATATATTTATGTGGTTTTTTTTTCAGGTATAGTGTCTTGGGGCGTAGGTTGTGGTAGACCAGGTTACCCGGGTGTTTACACTAGAATAACTCGGTACTTACCCTGGTTAAGAGCTAATCTGAGAGATTCATGTCTATGTGAAAATTAACCTTCTGACTGTATCGTGGATTGACAGCAATTAAAATTTAAAAACGAGTTGCTAAACTTAAAAACTAAAATTCAAGAAGATTAATTCCAGTCGAAGTCAAGCAAAAGATTTAAATAGAATGTTATTATAATAATAATGTTATCATAATAAATATAATGTTATATTTTAGCGTTCTTGTTTTAAGTCGAACAAAACAACAACGAGTTTTAAACAATGCTTATTAACATTGTTAAGAATTTAATAATAGTTAACATTGTAGGTAATATTTTTTTTGAATTGTGAACAAAGTTCCAATGTTTTTATTGTATTCAAAGTGTTCATATCATGTAAAAGTAATATGTATTATATTGTTATAATTTAAGGTGTTAACTTGTAAATAATTATCTCAATGTTATATTTTTAACTAAGGTTTTTAAATTTTCCCTTAAGTCAGGCGGGGAACTAGAGCTAAACTTAGAATGCGTTCATAGATATCAGTTTCTCGAAGATTCAACATCGAACATAGTCATCATAAAATTATATATCTAGTAAATTATATATAGGCTGTATCTAGTTGAGGGAATGTGGGACCATGACCCTTATGACCTACTCGTAAATTCGCGCCTGCCTAAAGATTACTGTAGGTACTAACTAAAGAAATATACGCGAACGGTTTAAATTAACTTTTTCTGATCTGATAAGAAAGAATACTCATAGGAATTAAATTTGTTTTTATAATACATAAAACGTATTAAGGATGATTCATGTCACACCGGGTCCGGGCCGAACCCCGACCGTCTCGGTCCGGTGCAGCATGAATTACCTACATTTTACAAAAGTATTACTATACATGTTTAATCGTGTCCCGGCCAGCGCACGGCCAGGTATAACATGAATCATCCTTTAGATATTATAAACATACAAACAGCTGTAACGTGAGATTAGTATCCTTAAATAATTACTACATTAATTATGCTTGTTATAATATATTTTTTAAGTGTTATGTAAAGTGACAGGCCGGTGGTGCAGATTACCATTAGTATTTAAGTGTTGTATCAATTACATACCTGAGTGTTCAGTGACATTATTTATTTTGTATATTTCATTATGTAACATCGTTACTTAGTGTATTATTCGTATATTATAATTGTTGTTATAGGCACGTACAGTCAAATCAGATTGGAGACGATTTTCAATTTGTAGTGTACATACATGTAGGTAGTGTGTAGTGTATGGGTATACACGTAGGTAGTGTGTATTGTACGGGTATACACGTAGGTAGCGTGTTGTGTACGGGTATACACGTAGTTAGTGTGTATTATACAGGTATACACGTAGGTTGTGTGTAGTGTACGGGTATACACGTAGGTTGTGTCTAGTGTGCGGGTATACACGTAGGTAGTGTATAGTGTACGTTTGCTGTTAGTGTGTGAGGCATGTGGTACCTAGCGCAAACTGGTTTATTCCGGTTTTAGCCACTGTATACGATACTACAAACGCAAAAACTTCACCAAGCTGATTTACTAGTAATAATTTATCAGCGATGTTACGGATATGAGTTTTCGGATCTGGCTATGGATATCTAAAGAGTATTTACGATTTCGGTAATGAGTATCCGACAGTTTCGGATAATTTCATTTGTCGTTATGGAAGCTTACATAAAAAAATATTTTGATAGAAAATAGTTATTATTTGAACATAATTTTTTTATACCAATGGTAATAAATAAACTTACGGCTCGCCTGATGTTAAGCGGCTAACGTAGTTTATTGACGCTTGTAACCCCATTGTAACATCAACTTTGAACCCCCTGCTTCAAGGAGCTCTGGTAATCCTACTCTCCGCAGGAACACAACACACCTACTTTGGCTGCGATCTTCTCTAGGGACTGCCCCAAGTAGAGAGAAATCTACAAAGAAATTTCTCTTTGTCCTACCTCTCTATAACTATATATTAACTTTATTTTAGATAATTATTAGTTACATTTCAAGTCGTTTTTGGTACTTGATAGTGTCTCATTCAACTCTGTCCCTATCCGAAATGATTTAAAATATTTATATGGGATACGGTTAAGGTTTCGGCTATATTTCTATTACGGATATCCGGTGGTTTCGGTTACGGAGTTTCATAACAACCCTGATAATTATAACTCAATACGTCTCTTTAAATAATCTTTTAAGTAATGGTAAGATAGTTGTTATTTAAGTTGATCTTTGGTGCTTATAATATTTTGCGTTATGTTATATCTATGATATATCTTTAAAAAAATCAGATTGTTTAGTAAATAATTACTGTATGTATATAGTTGCATAATTAATATTGTTATAAATTTTTGAAGCAGAATTAAGTTGAAGAGTTTAGTTAATTTACGTTACATTTTTAATTCACTGACAACTATTACTTGATAAATAGTTTAACATAGATATAATCGCTCTCTAGGCTACATCTGTGATCCTTCTCACGAATACATTGTTTGTAATATTATTAACTTATTCATAACTAGTTTTACTTTTTATGTTTTGACTCTTTATTAATAATTAGATGTTTTCAAATTATTTCCTCGTGTCGTAGTTACATTTTATTGTCATAATAACATTTTTATATTATATACATAATTAAAAAAATATCAGAAACGATAAAAGCTTGTAATATTTTTGTTTTATTTACCGTACAAACACTATATTTTTTAAAGATCCGTAATGAAAAAAAATATCAGTTCAAGCGTGTCAAAAGTGAATCAGAATTGAAAAACATGTTCTTTAAATATATCTATCTACTACCCTATCTATCGAACGAACGAACTATCGACCACTCGTGCCTACTGCGTATTTAGTCTGGTCGTCTGACACCACTAGGCCAAGCCGACGACGATCACAATCATGAAAATCAGGACTTTTAACCGTGCATAATTTAATTTATTTTATCTCATTCTCTCGTAGGCTAAATCCTATAGATGTATAGGGTTATCTCTTTTTACTGTCGCTTTTTCGTTTCATCGAGTTTCAAATCACAACGGTGCTAAATAAGTTTTCACTTCAATAGAATATTGTAATTAATGCCGTATATTAAGGTCCCATGGCTTCATACTGCCGTAAAAAAACAATTTTCTAAATGAACGCATTACGTAATCTATACTAATATAATAAACTATAGTAATGTAATAAAGCGGAAGAGTTTTTTGGTTGGTTAAAACATGATAATCTCTGGAACTACCACTCGAATTTGAAAAATTATATTTGTAAATGATAGCCAGATTCACGTGAAATAGTAAAGACTATCTAGCATTAGGCTACGTCTCTCAGATAGCCTTAAATATTAATTGTTGTTGTTAAGTAAGTCGGATGTTACATTTTACCCCAACTGCTTTATCCGCGTGCGCTAACGTAATGGTTAGTGATAAGTAAATACAATGTTCTACAAAAATAGAGGGAGGTCATTTCCAGACATCATTATGATTCACCCTATAATAACCTTTCGACAGTTAAACCGGCTTGACTTGGTTCTTGAATTCATTGTCTGGTAAATCAGTAATGTGCGTAGGGATCTTATTATAGAACATAATACTATTACCTAATATACTTTTATTAGTCTTACTAAGTCTAAAACATAATACGATTAATTCATGTATATTTCTAGTATTACACGAAGCGATAAGCTGTAAATGTTATTCACAGATTTGCACAAAACAATGACTTTTCGAACCTACGAATATGTAGTCCATGTTTTGAGTGGATTCTAGACGTTTCCAGATATTTCAAGAATAGACTTTTTCTGTTTTTACTCAGATCGTAACAATATTATAGTACGGAACCCCCAGGGCGCGAATTGTAATCGCTACTTGCCTAATTTTTTTTAAATTATTATTCCAGAAGATTTTATTATCGGTGGCCAATTATTTATTGGCTTAAGCACATTAGGAGACTATATTTATATTGGACCCATAAGGAAAATCACCAGATTGGTTTGAGTGAATAATGTAAACAAACCTGTTTTTGAGGTAAAATGGTTCGAATTATCAAATATAGTTTATCAATGTAACGAATTCAAATTTATTAAAAAATAAAAGAATGGCTTGGCTACATATTTGTGTTTCCTGAGAGACAGCTTTCTTAATTTATGAATATTATTTGCCTAGCTAAGTACAGTGACAACGTTTCGTTTAAAAATATCTAATCTATGGAATAGGTGCTTTTGAAGAGTTTAAAGGATGATGAAAAGAAGACAAAATAAAGCCACAGTCGATGAGCGCGGCTGTACATTAGTTCTACTTGAAATTAATACATACTACAAACAAAATTAAATGCACTCGAGTGGACTACACAGAAAGCGGTCGATCAGGCACACGCGAGAATCGTATTATACCCGCTCCCGGATATTTTAGAGACAAAAATACTTATTGAGTTTGAACTTTAGAAGATAGATATAAGCTCTCACAGACTTTTTTATAGATATTTTTAAGATCTACAGTTATATACTACATCAATTTGATATATCTCGTGTAGTTTACTCAGCGTAAGCCATTTAAGCGCCCCAAATGTTTTTTTTTATCCGAATTGATTCACCATTAACGTCGCTGCTTATCTTGTAAGTTACTTCTTGTAACAAAATATATCCTATAACCTGGCCAGATAAGATATCTATGAATTAAAGGAGAGATGATGTGAATTGGATTAGTGGTTTTCGCGTGAAAAGAACATACAAGTTAAAGTAAGACAGAGAGACTATGAGTTTTATAGTAAGTATAGATAAGCAATTGCTATTTTTTACACTAACTCGGCCAAATATCTGATCATTACCTCATGGGGCTGATGAAAAGTACGGTAAGTACAGTTCAGAAATAAAAATATCCATCGCGGCGGCGCGACGTGGCCTTTTCCCACCTCGTCTGAAGGACCTGATATCATAGAACATTCTTATTTTATTTGAAATTCGTATTTAAAAGAGTATGTTAATGCTTAAATATGTAAAACAATTTTTATGGTTCCTAAGTCAACAAGGAACTCTCATAGTTCCTACATGTCTGTCCGTCTGCCCGCGGCTTAGTTCAGAGATTATTAGTACTAGAAAGCTATAATTTGATACGGGTATACATATTAATCAAAACGACAAAGTGGTAAAATAAAATCATAAAGATTTTTTTTAGGTTACCTCCTGTACACGTAATGTTTGGATGTTTTTTTCTCTCGTCTATCCAATGGTGTGGGAATGTGGGATGGCGTCAGGTAGGTCGTTCAAAAATATTGCGGGTGTATGAAAACCATTCAGGATTCAGGAATGCGTTTGTGAAATATTAAGCTTTAAATTGCTACTTTTGTTAGAGTCAAGTGTCCTTCCCCCGCTTCCCCGCCAGCTAAATGGTTGTTTTTGGATATGTGGAAAACTTCACGGCAGTAGTATATACAATGAAGTTAAAAGGAAAACTATCACAGCTAAGTAGGCTTTACAAGTTAATGAGTAATAGTCGACCAACTTATCAAATGTACTTGGAGAAGTAATTTTGTACAAATTCCATTGGAAATTACGTAAAGCCCCCTTTAAATCTGCATATTGTGACTACGGAACCCTATACAGTGCGTGACCCGACGCGCACTTCATTGCCAATTTTACTGTAATAATCACACGAAACACCAAAGATGAGGGAATCTGAATGAAGGTATCTGAATGATCAAAAATATACTTATAATATGATAATTTCTAAATTTATTTGTAGATATTAATTATATAATAATAATAATATTAATATGATAATAATAATTAACAGAATACATTCATGATCAAATTGATGATTATTGATAGATAATTATTAAAAAATTAAGTAAATAAAAATATATAATCTATTGTGGGAATATTTAGACTATTTATATGACTGCAATGAAAGTATATAAACGGTGTAGATGCAATGATTTAGAAGAACATTTTAATTGATCATAATTTGTGTGCTTTTGATAAATTCGTTGTTTTACGAGTATGCGTGTAAATGGTGCTAAGTGACCCATTGTGACGCTATTGGAAAGTTACACTTTCGCTGGCTTCTTAACCGGTTGGCAAGTGACACAACTCGCCATTTGTTTTATTTGGTTATGGGATCTCAAAACTTCGTATTTAATACTAATTTTAAGGATGTATCCTAATTACACATTCTATAATAATCTATCCATACATATTATATACCTCAACGCCTCTCCGTCTGTCCGTTTATGTTCTTTTAACTTATCCGATTTAGAGACATATTTTTTTAATTCATAGCTATATTATCTGACCAAGTTATAGGATATATCAAGATATATCCAGATAAAGTAACATAAGAAATAAGCAGTGACGATAAAGGTTGATCAATTCGGGGTAAAATACACTTTTACGGCGATTTAATGGCTTACGCTGAGTAAATTATAAGTGATATATCAAATTAATGATTGTAGATCTTAAAAAGACCTACAAAAAGTCACCATATTTTCTAAGGATCACCCACAAATGCATTTCTGAGGCAGCACAATTCACGCGTGCGCTCAGCCGACAGCATTCTGTAGTCCATGCGAACGGAGCCGCGGGCACACCTAGTCTTTTTATAATCAAATATTAGTTTATATAAACATCATTACATTGAGTGATTTTCAAAAAAAAAAATTGTATTTACTGTCATTCATAAGTATTTAGTTTGTAGTGAATAATTATTATTTGGGTATTATTTGGTATTTAAATGTAATTCGTTGGTCTTGTAATGTAGATACTTACATTATGATATTCTTTAAAGGCGTAATCAATTTTAAAGAATGCTACAGATGAAATTTACTTCAAAAGCTGTTGGCAAAATGTTATAATTAATAAAATAATAATGTATCAAAATTTAAAATTCCTACATGCCTAGACTTGTGAAGACGTTGATTGGGTAAGTACAAAAAAATTAAAAAAATAGCAATGATTCCTTTGAGCTGTAATTCTCTAACCTGTATCAAGGTCCAAATTTTCTTATACACGTGATAATGAATTTGTGCAGGATAGCTTTGTACTTAATTTAATTATTTTTAAATTATAGTAATTCGTACATAGTTGATAAGACTTGAAATAAAATCGTACGGACGCTGACCTCATTGTTTCTTTTTTTTAAGATCTAGCATTTAAGCAAGCAATCAAGCATTTGATGTTTTTATTTAAAGTAAATAAAGTGTGAACTTTGAAAATACGATATTTACAAGTTAACGTTCCCTTGAGGCCAAGTAAATATACCTTTAAATTGAATTTCATGCCCAATATCTCAGTTGCTTAGTTTTACATAAATCTTTATTTAATTAAACGGAAACAATTTTTACTACTTATATATATTTACTACCATCTTATATCTATAGATTTCAACAAATTAGGGTGCATAATTCAAATTCTTAGTCTTATTTTAAACTTTGATACTAAAAAATATTGACTTTGTCGTTGTGCGCGCATCACACAAAAACTATCTACTTACTGGTTAGATTTTGATCATAATTTTTTCTATTTACTCCGTGGATACTTGGTCCTTATCAGAAAAATATCACGATATCTCCATTCAATAAAAAGTTACTAAAGTTTTATGAAACTACGATTTTTATTCTTCTGTCGTCCATGCGAGCGGAGTCGCGGGCACAGCTAGTCTAAATAAAAATGAAGCGTTGTTCATTGGTAAGCGCATCACTTAAAGGGTTTGAACGATTTGGCTAATTCTATTTTAAAATGTTAGTAATATTCCGAATAAGGTTTTTAGGGAAAGAAAAACGAACTCAAGACCCGGTTCGAACTTCGAACGATGCAGCGATGAAAGTAATTCTTATTTTGCTTTATTCGGTATGATCATGCATGAGTTAACAGTAGCGCTCTGGTCGAGTTATTGATTTATTGAAAAGGACAGAACAACTTATGCAGAGCCAGCTAATGTCAAATAAAATCCGTTTTTCATGAAATTTCAGGAGAAATATTTGAAATAAAAAAGAAATTTCTGATACATATTTTCAAGAAAGAAAACGAAATAGGTACTCTGTAGTCCTATTTTTAAGTTTATCACACAAAAACTTTTACAATTAACAAGAAAATTGAAGCAAGATCGATTTTCGATGACGTATTTGTCCATAAGATATGTTTCCTTCTGTGAGAGATGGAAGTTTCTCTTTATTATCATCATAGTACAAATGAAATAATTCGGAAAAAAGCACCAGTCTCCGACAATGTTCTGAGTGATAGCAAAGAAATGGGACGATCATCTAGCTATTCTATAATTATTACAGAACTCACGTCTCTGTCTGTTTGTTCGTTTATGTTCTTTTCACACGAAAACCACTTATACATTTACATGGTTATTTTATAATTCATAGCTATATAGCTAATATAATATAATATTGTCTGGCCAGGTTATAGGATATATTTTTCAGATAAAGTAATTTACGAAATAAGTAGTGACGATTATGGTAAATCAATTTGGAAAAAATATTATTATGGGGCGCTTAAATGACTTACGCTGAGTAAACCATAACAGATATATCAAATTAATGTACTATATAATTGTAGATCTTAAAAATACCTTCAAACACGACAGCGATAGCATATGTCTATCTTCCAAGGATCACCTACAGTAATCATTTTTGGGGCAGCACAATTCGCGCTTGTGCTCAACCGACAGCATTCTGTTCTGTAGTCCATTCTCTAGGATTCTAGAGCCGCGGGCACGACCAGTACTAAATAATAGAAAGCCATTAGGTTAAATAACGTTTAGGTGATCTTAGATGGGAAGCGGTCTTACTAGATGGAGTGGAAATATTACCAAGCGCCCGAAAGCGATTTGGTAAACTGAAGTCTAATGTACTATGTTAATACGACCTTGGATAGACTTTTAAACTTTAAAGAATTTGACTTTGAAGCAATGATGGCTCAGTGATAGCGTGTTCGACTTCGCGTCGATTGACGTGAGTTCAAATCCCTGCAATGAGCCTGAGCTTTCGGTGAAGGAAAACATCGTTTGGAAGCCTTAGCATGGTGGTAGGGCTTTTTGTAATTCCCGCCTGGCTAGTTACCACCTTTAAGTTGAAAATCTATCGCCAAGCACCAATAGGTGTATTCCGGCAGCTGCACTTGAGAACCAGTCTTCCAGTAAGCTTAGCGTGGGCCTCGTCGTCACTTAACATCAGGTGAGATTGTGGCCACTACGCCAAAACTATAACGATAAAAAAAACGAAACATTTGTATACAAGAATTTTAAAACACAGTCTAATTGAATATAAACAACTAGAAACTTATCTTGTCTACCTATAATTAGATATATTTATTTACTTTCAAAATCAGAAAGTATCTTCATTTGCTCATAGGTTTAAATACCGTTCTTTGAGTACTATTGGAATACTTAGGTAGGTAATTTGTCACTGTTAGTTCGGTGTAAGTGTTGAATGTTAAGTGAAGATTTGCAATGTATGCGGTCACGTGAGAAGACTCGGTTTGGAGAAACGGGTTTTGTATAATATAGATAATAAATATATCTATATGTTTATAATGTTATACTTTTAAAGATATTTTTATATAGACACTTAAGTGGCGAAACAAACACGTTTGTAATTAATTTATTGCTTTTTTTGTTACCTAAAAGCTTGGTAATAAGGACTTCAGTTTGGCTAGACTAGTCGTATAATCTTGATACTTTGCAATATTTATTTTTTAATATTACAATTAAATAAGTACCTCTTCACTATGTGTGACTATATGTGTGAACGCATGTGTAGATCGATTGAGATTGTGAAGTGTTTTTACTCATTTATTAAAAATATACTATAGCGACTAATTTTAATTTGGTCAAGTAAGGATGGGATGAGTTAAAACTAATTTGAAATGATAATGTAATTTGAAACCATAATAGATCAGTGGGAGCATGCTTATAGCTCTTATCGAAAGATGTGTGTAGCTTAGAACACTTAGTATTCGATAAATGAAAACGTCAGAAGGCATAGCTGAAGATGATAATGAGACAGAGTCTTAACACCCGTCATTAGCTTGATTTTGGAAGAATATTTGTAAGCCAGCCCTTGAGTAAATGTGATTAAACGGTTACAATAACATAAAAAAAGTTTAGAAAACCCGAATACGTGAAAAAAATAATAATGAATGGAAAAAACCTTTAACCGAACTTGTTTTATGTCGGTGTTTTATTTATCTTTATGAACTCAGAATTTTCTGCTCTTTCATTTGACAACACTCGATACAATAGCAAAAAGCTTGCCAAATATGCGTCGGGCCACGCGCAGTGTACGGTTCCGTAGTGGCTCGTCACAATGCCTACACTTAGAGAGGGGGTTTTAAGTAATTTTCAATGGAATTTGGAAGAAATTACTTCTCCAAGGTTTTTTATATTACGATACTGCCCCAGATGGTAAGCACATTACAATACAAACACAACGGCGATCACCAAGAGATCCTAATCCATCGGCGGTCGCCGCTGTCATGCCTGCAGATCGGCAACTACATACACTGGCTGATCCCAAAATGCGACAAACAAAAACAAAGTATCTGTGACGGGTTAATGACCATTTGTATGATGGTTGCAACTCAGTCGAGTACAGATACCTACAACTCCGTCTGATTATTGGATATACATTGACTGGTCACGAAACACGAAACGTGTATACTGCGTATAACGGTACCTATGGTGGTTGCCATCCAGTTGGGTACAATTTTCGTGTCCTACCACCCAGTATGTAATCATGTTAACTGGTTAATGCAGCATTAGCTATATACAGTTACGCTCAAAAGGACCGCAGTCCTGAGGTCAGTGTCATAATAGGTTGCTATTCCTTCGGATCAAACACAACTTTGCAAGTATACTGCTCAAATATTGTTTTTCACTTTCCTATTGTTTTGTAAAAAGTTACTCCAGACCATATTTTACCTGTTTTGGTTCATAAACATTACAAATAATGATTTAGAAAAGCTATGAAGAAGTTTTTTGGAAATATGTAAATATCGCGCTTTTCTATTCAATAAAGAAAGTTATAGCCACACGGCTTGGTTAATAAATGATTTGGGTAATGTAAAATTGTTTGGGATAAGTTAAACCTTTGCTTTAATTTCCATGCCATTATAATAATCAAATATCGCCGACCGCCGATGGATTTCGATCTCTCGGTGATCACCATTGTGTTTGGATTGTACTGTGCTGACCATCAGGTATGTAACTCTATCTGTATGCAACTATAAAATCAAAATAAATCCATATCGATTAAAAACATTATTGAAACCAAATTTTCCGATAGCTCAATTAAGTTAATTCGTTGTAAATGACATAGCCTCGTATCAGTGGTCGAGATGAACCCATTAATTTAATCTCTGCCAAGGTGCCTGATTTATACCAAACACCGAAGCACCTTCGACTAGTGGGGTAGAACATTGACGTATCTAAAACACGTCTGTTGTTTGCGATAATTCTGTGACGGACGAAAGGCAACTCAGTGTGTGTCGGTTGGCGAACGTGCGCGACAAGTTCAAGAACTCAACGATGCGCCAACGGCTTCCGACTGCGAAAATCTGAATTCGTTATTCAAATTGACAATAATTTTATTCCTTTATGTTCATTTTGTAAAACCTGATTCATTATGTGGAAGTGCGTTTTTATTTTGGTGATTGTGAGTTTAACTTTCACTGGTTCAGAGGTTTGTACTATTTGTTAAGTAGTTCCTCTTAATTATAGTTATTTAATTTAATTCGTAATGATTAGCTCCTATAGTAGAAATTAGTAACTTCTCTTTTTATATCAAGCTACAATATTATAGCATTTAATATCCATAAGCGTTTAACATAAAATAAAACAAAAGAAAGCCCACATCAAACATCAACAGTTTTTTGACTCATAAGAATGCGTTTTGAAAACAAGAGCGCAAAACATTTTATTATATTTTACAATTATATTTTAAGTCAGTTTTTTTAATTAAAAATTGTTTGAGTTAGTTTTGATTAATGTAAAATCAAAATATAATGTCCTCTTGTGCCGAAAAAGGATAGATCATAAAATACAAATTATTTGAAATTCATTACTTTTTTAATAGGATGCAAAGATAAAACAACATTAAAAAAAACAAATCCATATTGGAAATATATTTTCTTACAAAATTCTTACAATGATATAAACACACATAAAAAAGCAAATATTATGAAAGACTTTGTTTTGAAACTTGATCTGATTTAATAATTTACATATTTTTTTCTATCAGAGCGATGGTGTCCGCGATACTCGTGGTGTGTTTTCAAAGAACTTCTTCGGCGGTGTGTGGGGCAACCGTCCACCCATTTTGGATGCCTCATTACCGAGGAAAACGTGTACCTGCAGTAAGAACACAATATTTAGTTGAATTTAACTTTCAGTATACATAAAATAACTTTACATAATGATATGAATTCGATTTTTTACTCTGTCTCAGAGGCCAACTTACATCAGTAACTTTTCTCACGTCAAATTGCTATTTCTGCAGCCTTATTAATATCTATTCAAATTAACATTAGCAGTGATATGCTGCGTATTTGCCAAGAAGCGTTATTTGATTAAGTTCATATAAAAGTTGAATGAACTATAAATATGATACGACGAATATTTTATTTATTTATCTGAGAATATTTCCAACGTGAAGTGTTTAAATTGAGGAATAAAATAAATGACAACAAATAGGTCACTACAGTAGGTAATAAAATGTATGCTCATTTGATTGCTACAAGAACATGGGTTAATTGGAAATCGATTCAAAATAAAGTTCATAATAATTGATATACAAAAAATTATACATTTATAGAATTCGCTCTACTGTAAAAGTTGTGTTGCAACTCCTACTGGCATAAAATGGATTTCAACTAGTATTCAGTACCAACTTATCTGTGGCTGACCACAAATAAAACTGTAGTTTGTTTTTGAGTTATGGATGCCTATGAGGTAAGTTGATATGTTAACATAATGAAGACTGAGTGCTCGTATGCTTCTTCCTACAAATATAATAAGCTTAGATTACTTTATATGCCCAAAATTTAACTGCGATCAAAAACAGCAGAAATTCGACGCGAAAGCAAGATGTTCTACTGACTGTATATCTATGGAACCTCAAAAAATATTGCATTTCATCTTCTATAATAGAATGAACATTATAATGCTCGTCATTTCAGAATGTGGAGAGAGAAATGAGGTCTCACGCATTGTCGGAGGCGAAGAGGCCGGACTGAACGAATTCCCATGGATCGTGAAATTGATTTACTTCAAAAGGTTCTACTGCGGCGGTATGGTCATCAATGACAGATATGTTCTCTCAGCTGCGCATTGTGTAAAAGGGTTTGTACATATTTATCACAAAATAATAATCCAATAATGAGCAAAGCAAAAATGAGCGCACCCTAATGTGATTAGAGAAATTTCTTTGGAGATTTCTCTCTACTTGGGGCAGCCCGACTGGTCGAATACCTCTACCTTACAGAAGATCGCAGCCAAATAACCTTCTGTTGTGTTCCTGCGGTGATTAGGGTTTCCCGAGCTCCTTGGGGTGGGAGGATTCAAGGTTGGTATTATAAGCGTCCATAGGTTACGGTAGCGGCTTACTCACAGACGAACCGCATACTTGTTTTTCATCTTAGTTGTATAAAAAAAGTCTCTTTTGAAGAGAGTCGCGGGCTGATGCGGTTTTCTATCCCACAACTTATTCGCGAATTTAAATTGCCAAAAATCTATAGACCAATATTTTCACACTAAATTGTAATACTATTCTGCTGGTTGCTGGGTGGATGTACACAGTGTCTTTAAAACTTACTAAAATCATTAACTATCACGAATTTTTGCTATTTGAGTGTCTGGCATGCATACACTATCGGTCTGCAAATATTTTCCTCTATGGATGTTTTTGAGAAACTCCAGTTTCTTTTTATAGAATTAATAATAATACAATAATTATTACTCTAGATTAATTTGCTTAAAGCACTTAAAGAGCGATATTGTATGTTTATGTTCAGTGAAAATGCTTTTATAATTTTCAATGAATTATGAAACATGGTCTGTTATATATATATTTTCATTAAAATTGCAATTAATCTACGAGTATATTACCAATGCTGGTTGTATCTAAATATAAATCTACAAAATATTTCTGTCTGTTGTTTCTGTTAATAAAACTTAATCTGTGAAAGATGTTTTCTTAGTAGTGGGGTGCTGTCCAATATGATCCCTACAGTAATTATTTTGTTTTAGTATGACATACAAAATTTAAAATACGAGTACAACACAGTATTTACATTTGTACATTACATTTTTACAAGTACAATACAAGTATTTACAATACTTTAATTATTGGTTTACGCTGCGGTTACCTGTTAAATATAGTATTTTCACATTTTGAAAACATTTTTATTCATCATATTTTTCATTCATTTGTCATTTATTTGATTTTTTATTCATATTTTTGGTTCTTAAACTGTTGCTTAATTTATTAGTAATCATAATAAAAAAAGGTGTGTGTGCGATTCACACACGATAGAAGTGAAACTTCATTTTAAAAGACATTTTCTATTTTATTTAAACAGTGTGCAATATACATACACACCGACATTTACTCTCTCGCTCTGGCTCACACAAAGAGGAGAGACCGATAATGTGCGTTAAACGTTAAACGTTTAACGATTTGAAGTCGCATAAGAAGTTTCACTTCAATAATGTTAACAATGTTTATAAATTAATGAATACTTTGTTGCTCTTTTTCGCATGTACATTGGCGAGCTTAATACCACAAGGCACTGTTTTGTAGTTAACCAGCGGTATTATGGGTAAAATATAAATGTAGGTAACGCAAAAAGAATAATTTTAAACATAAACATGAACTAACACTGAAGTATAAGTATAAAGGATATTTAGTTTTATGAATCATATCTTTGAATAAAAATGCAGGTCGATACTCGTATGCATACAGGTGGATTTTTGAGATGGGGCAGTAAGTGTAGGTACGTTAGCCCTTGAAGCTAAAGGAAAACTTTCCTTAAGTTTTTGAGATATTTTGGCCTGCGTTCACAGTTTTTTTAAAGTGTACAGTCGGCAAGAAAATGTGCTGTTTACACAAAAACTTTTTTCAATCCTATCGATCCTGGCTCTTATAAAGATCAATAACCTGTATGAGACCAACTGAGGTTAGTTTATTAATATTGTCAGAAATTGCAAAAACCTTTTCCCATACATTTCGTAGGAATTTGCCATGGCTTCCATAACCGTTTTTATAAAAACTGTAAATACAGGTCAAAATGTTAAAAAAATTATTAAGTAAGTCTCAAAAAGTTTTCTTGTAGCTACAACTGTTAAGGTACCTACCCTTACTGCTCCATTCAATCCACCTGTATATTGCTCTGTATTATGCTTCCTTAATTATTGATTGATTCCTTGATTTTAATTCCGTGACAGACGTAGTATTATTTACAGAGACGAACTATCAGCCAGTCTATAACGTACATAATAAATCGTTACAAATAGTGAAAACTCTTTGCTGCAGTTATAATAAATCTAATTAAAATATTGATAAATAAATAGTGTACTAATTAGATTAATAAAATATATACATTATAAATAAACATATGTATACAAATATTATAAATAAAACACGTGTAAATCATGATCACTTTGTCGATAATTTGTTACACACAGTGCAGTCGTAATTAAAGTCCGTGATAGTTTTATTTTCCTGGAGATATTGTAGAATAAGATAGGTACCATAGTAAAAAAATATATTTTTAGAATCTACAAATAATTAGAATAAAATAGTTATAACTATACTAACAGTGTTCGGGAACGAATTAAGGAATCAGAACAGAGGCTGGACGTGCATGTTCAGATTCAAAATTCAAAATATAGTTTATTGAATAAACAACAAACAACACTTCAAAAATAAACGGAAAATATTACTCTCATCGAGAAGAGAAGTATTTTTATAATAACAATTTCAATAAAATTATACAATTGAATATCAATTGGATATTAAACAAAATTCTTATTATGATTTGCCATTCGTTCGTACTTGTTGCCATAAAAACACTATAGATATTTTTTTCTCATGTTACGTAGAACCACGAACGTGTCAGTGTGAGATCTACTTGTGTTGGCATAAGCTTTTCAAAGAATGTTGACATGGTATACACTACCTACAAAGCAAATAATGTTAACCACCTCTAACGAAAAATCAACATAAAAATTACTATTTACCCATCAATGCTTCTCTTTTTTGCTTTAAGAGAGTAAATTTAAAATTAGTAAAAAATTAGTAAAAATTAGTAAAAAATCTCTTTTATGATCCTGAAAAACCAAAAACTGATATTAGGGGAAAAAAATGTTTACACGGCACAAGGGTTTACCAAAGGAAGGAAGTGTCTATTTGTAATATCAAAATATCAGCTTTTTACTAAATGCGTATGATATACGGTATTTATAACAAAACATTTTTTTTTCTGTCTTTCTCTCTGTTTGTTTTGCCTAATCTCCGAAACGGTTGGAACGATTTTGTCGAGACTCTATAGATAGCTGATGTTATAAGGAGTAACTTGTCTACGTTTATTTTACATTTTGTAATCCACACGAGCGGAGCCGCGGACACAGCTAGTTAATAATATGTTACAGCATTTGTTCTCTTCTATCGAATTGCTGTTGAAAACATTAGTATATAATGTAGTAGTTTTTATGTGTAATTGTAGATTACAGCATGTATTAAAAATACGTTTCCATTGATGTAGCGATATATATCACCAATATTTTTATATAATAATTATTTTTTATAAGCAAAAATGATACATCATTATTTTTTAAAGGTGTAAATAATGTGTGACTGACTGACTGTGTCAGGAACCCTTTAAGATAATGGTTATGTTATTAAAAGTAAGTAGTTTAAAGCGAAACAAATTAATAACATAATTAACAAAATCGTTAATAGGCATAGGACTTAAAAAATAAATCTCATCAACAATGGAATTATGTAGTCAAATGTACTTGACACAAATTATATTAATGGGTTAATGACTTATTCATCTGATATTGAATATAGTAAAAGTCTAAATTCCTCATCACTGCATTAGGTATATTCCTTTTTCATATTTAGGTACATCGTTTAGTCAACATAAAGTTTGCAAACTAAATTGCGTGTTATCATCTTCATGACTAATACCCACCGGCTATAAATGCAGGGGCACCAAAAATTGCAGGTGAAACCGTAAATTATAATCAGGACACGAGTCCGATAACCTATGATTTAGAAAACAAGTTTAAAATATATTTGCTTTCTGAATTCGTGAATTCCAATCAGTATTGATAAGTACGTTCACCTTCAAACCGGCCCAGGAGCAGGCTTTGAATTTAAAGTTCATTATCCTCAACAAATGACCATTTTTGGCTCCTTTGTGCTCTACCTTTTTGTTTGGGTCCATGGCTTAATTTCGTAAATTACTCTTTGTTTTTTTTTTTTTTAATAATAATATAGCAGAATGAATAAGGTATAAATTTAAATAAAATATTGGAGTAAAAAAGAGTTGGTTAATTTTGAACCGAGCGTTAAGTGAAAGCGTAAATGAAAAGTAATTAATATTATTCATAACCAAAACATTGTGTTACTTTCACTCAAAGCCAAAACAAAGACTCGATTATTGATGCTACCACTGACAAACGTACACAATTAGTTACACAATAGTTTGAGCGAAAGAATCAAGGTTACATCAGTTGTTGTCTTCTATACATATTAAAAAACTCAACGTCTCTCTGTCTGTCCGTTTATGTTCTTTTCACGCGAAAGCCACTAATCAGATTTACATAGTTTTCCCTTTAATTCATAATTACACAATAACACATAAATTACATTTATGTGACACGCTCTTTTAAAATGATAAAAAAAAACTCGGTCGCAATAAATTTTTATTTTTTGTACACGAGAAAAATACCACTCTAAAATTAGTTTCTGACTTATTTATTACTGTAATTTCATTCCAAAATGGCATGATGTATTGATTACAATAAAGGCAAATGAGTAAAAAGTGCATTGTAATAATTTGACTGACATCTATACATGTTATAAAACTCAACGTCTCCCTGTCTGTCTGTCCGTTTATGTTCTTTTCACGCGAAAACTACTAATCCGATTTACATTATTTTTACTCATATTCATAGCTGTGTTATCTGGCCAGGTTATAGGATATATTTTGTTACATAAAGTGACATAAGTAATAAGTAGTGACGATAATTGTGAATAAATTCGGAAAAAAGACGCTTTTGGGTCGATTAAACGTCTTACGCTTACTAAACCATATGATATATATCAAATTAATTGTATTATATCACATATTAAAGAGACCTACAAATACATTAGCGATATCATATGTCTATCTTCTAAGGATCACCCACAATAAGCATTTTTGAAGCAGCACGAATCGCGCATGCGTTCCACCGACGGCATTCTGTAGTCCATGCGAGCGGAGCCGCGAATGAATAATTATGAATTAAAGGGAAAACAATGTAAATCGGATTAGTGGTTTTGCGTGAAAAGAACATAAACGGACAGGTAGACGTTGATTTTTTAAATATGTATAGAAGATGTCAGTCAAATTATTACAATACACTTTTTACTATTCATTTGCCATTGCCATTGCCATTCATTTGTAATCAATACATCATGCCATTTTGGAATTAAATTATAGTAATAAACAAGGCAGAAACTAATTTTAGAGTGGTATTTTCCTCGTGTACAAAAAATAAATATTTATTCCGACCGAGTTTTTTTTTTATCATTTTAAAAGAGCGTGTGTCACATAAATGTAATTTATGTGTTTGTTTGCATCTGCCGAGAAATCTAGTTCTTAATTATTGATTTTTTTTGTCTTTTCCAGTTTTATGTGGTTCATGATTAAGGTGACTTTCGGCGAGCACAATAGATGCAACGCCACTCATCGTCCTGAGACGCGGTTCGTTATAAGAGCCATCGCTAACAAATTCAGTCTTACCAACTTCGACAATGACATCGCTTTGCTTAGATTAAATGAACCAGTTCCTATTTCTGAATCCATCAAACCTATTTGTTTGCCAAGTAATGATCGTGAGTATTAAAACTTCGTACTTACTAGTCAATATTTTTTTCATTTAATAAAATTGTAGTATAGAAAACATGTAAATGGTTACTTTTGGCCATAATTATGCTTGTTGTAGAGTGAATAAATAGGTTTTGTTTTTCCTACTCTGCTAAATATGCGTGATTTCAATTATCGAGACATTTATATTTTTGTACCTTCTGCATATACATTATACCCTAGGCTATACAGAATTACAAGCTTCCAGGGGCCCAAGTCTGCTAACAAAGTGTCGATAGTACCTCAATAAGACATTTAATCACCATTTGATATTCTCCTATTTGTTTACCATTCTATCGGAAAACCACCGACTCTTTTGTAATCTGCTCTACAATTGCGTCTCAATGATATTTCGATAGCAACTCGATAGTAGGTAAAATGGTATTCTCTTAAATATTTGACAGCTTTATCAATCGTACTTCTATGGTGTTTTGACTAGTAGTCATTGAACAACAACAGCTTTTCTAGTACGAATGCTTACACGTTACATAAAAATAATATAAAATTTCGTCATCAACGTCATCGAATCTATAAAATGTCGATCATTTGAAGTGAGTACAATCGAGATGGCGACAGTCAAAATGGCCATAGTCGAGATGGTGACAGTTGAGACGGCGACAATCGACATGGTGACAGTCGATATGGCGACAGTCGAAATGACGTTAATCAAGATGGCGAAAGTCGAGATGGTGAGAGTCGAGACGGCGACAATCGAGATGGTGAGAGATATAACAGAAAAATGGAACTAACAAGTATTGTCAACTAAAGGTATTATCGATTAGCAACACTGAAACCATGGTAGATTTTGATAGGCAACACCAACTACGTATAGATATTGCCATCCCACTGACACACTATCAATACACTATAGAGATTCTATCAAGACAGTAATGAAATTTTAGCGGAATCTCAAATTTGTTACAATTTTGATATAACATCAGTAGTGTCGATATAATAGCAATGGAGTATTCTTAAATGTGAAATAACAGACTTGGGCCCCAGGTTTTCTTAAAATGAAATCACCATTTATTGATGGTCTTTTTAGTTCAATTTAAACATTTTCTTTAACCCTACAGATGAACTTTACGTCGGTGTTAAGGCTGTAGCTGCAGGATGGGGTACCCTAACAGAAGAGGGTAAAGTCTCTTGTACCCTACAGGAAGTAGAAGTGCCAGTAATTAGCAACGAGGAATGTCGTAATACCAAGTACGCATCATCGATGATAACTAGAAATATGCTGTGCGCTGGATATCCGAAAACCGGTCAAAAGGATTCTTGTCAAGTAAGACGCTGCATTATTCATGACAGAACAACAGATTTTATGAACATATCTTTACTAACGAATTTATCAATTCTTTTTTGTCTCTTTGCAATTACGTAAACACTTTTATAATGTAGAAAAATATAAAAAATATATTAGTCTGTATTTATTATTGTAAAACTTAAGAGATTATTTTTAATTTTTTTGAACACACTAATCTCTGTACTAGTAATCATATTAGAAAAACATATTTTTTTTCAATTTATATCTTATTTTTCGAGAATATAGCTCGAGATATAACTCCCCGTTACGATTCTAAAAAGCGGAGCAGTAAAAATGAATCAAGCAATCTGGAAAGCTGTAGGAAAGTACAAGAAGTTAGAAAAAAGATAGGCTACACGGATGCGGTGTGGTGGAGAGTCGAGAAATTTAATACAAGTGAAACCATGGGACACAGCTAGTTTAATAAAACCCCGCGGGCTGAAAGTTAATTTTTTATACCACGATGATTGCAAAAAAGCAAGCGGTCCTCCTGATGACAAGCGGTTACCGCTGCCTATTGACGCTTGCAACACCAGAAGCATCGCATGCACGCTGCCGAGCCTTTAAAAACCTATTCATTCCCGTTTTAAAGAACTCCATACTGCTTTTCTCTTGGAAAACTCAGCAGTGGAGCTCATTTCATATACGGAGCGTTGGCGGAAGAAAGCTCTTCTGAAATATGAATGTCAGCAACCATTTAGGTTCCAACATGTGAGGATAAAATCCCTGCAGATGGTGAATGGTGCGATGGTGGAAGGTAACTGTTGGCATCATTTCGAACAATTTCTCAGAACATAACCCAATATACAAAGGGTAGACCGCGCACAAGGAGGCGAGGTCTCTTACAGACTTAAAGATTCGATACTGTTTGTGAGTTCAGGATCGTCAACGATCCTCACAGCTCGTCTTCAAGCGGAGTCAAATGGCCCAAACTGGGATGCAGGTGCTGCTACCCAAAGGTGACAACACTACTCCATATGGGGTCGAGCTTGCATTTTATATAACTGCAGTCTTTGCTTCAAAGTGAAGTACACGCAAACTTTTGTCTTGGTGGTGTTAAATCGTACTAAATTATCCTGACCCCAATCGGGTTAATTTATTGATTTCAGACACAAGTTGTTCACAACTTTCTTCCACAACGGAATGAGGGATATTTGTATGGCCCGTGTAAAGTGCATCTCCAGTATTGTCATCTGCATAGCAATGAATGCCATCGATGGATAACATGATTGATATGAAACAGAAACAGTATTGGAGACAGTACCGAGCCTTGCGGGACGCCAGCGTTTATATCCATGCTTTCGCAGCAGCTGCCATCTACTACGGCTCTTATACGCCTGATGGATAGAAAGCTAGTCATTTGTAAAAATTCTGGGGCAATCCGCAAGATAGCAACTTAGAGAGAATGTACCAATTATGAGAATCCATAGGCCAGCGCAAATTCATGAGCAGACCTCTCCGCGAAGTCGGTGAACTGAGAACTGAGCCACTCCACATAGTAGGCGTGAAAGTCTCCTGAAATCACCAACTCCGCAGGAGGTTCAGTCTCCTCGGGCGGAGAATCGTACTAATCTGCGGGCGGCCAGCAGTGACCAGTTTTACCGGCTCACCTTGATTGCCGCATCAACACTCCGCGCTGAAACAGATCAATATTCGTGTTATGAACACCACAGGAGTCCTGGCAACCTTACTCACTATAGGAATGCGAGCAGTATGCAGAGTAGTAGTATTATTTGGCTGCGATCTTCGGTAAGGTAGAAGTGTTCCCCAGTTGGGTTGCTCGAAATTTTGAGCGAGATAAATCTCGTCGTGCCTCCACTAAAATTAGAAAGTTGTTATATAGTTATTTAAATTATTATATCACATAATGTTTTTGGATATTGTACATATGAAATATAAAAAAGGATGTTAATTACCAAACTCCATTTCTTTTTCAGGGCGATAGTGGTGGACCTCTTATCGCGGAGAGAAAAAATGACAAACGCTATGAGTTAATAGGTAATAAAATATACTACCATAATAAACGAATAAAGAAAATAACGAATTATAAAATACACAGTTTTAATGTTGTTTTGTTGCTTCAAGAGTCATACTAAATGACAATGATGGTTTAAGGCTATGTATACTCGTGTAAAGATCGCTACGTATTGATTGATCGGGAACAAAAAAACAGCTAAGCTTCGACTTCACCCAGTTTTGAAGTTTAGAATAAGTTCTAAGTAGATAAATAAGAGAATTTAATTAATTTATTTGTAAAATTGGAATTATATATTTAATTGCTACTAAGCTGAATTACTTACGTTAAAATTTATAATTATTTATAATAATTTATATATTATTTTCATAATCTGTACACGAAAGAGATTTAAATGACTCTTATGTTTATAAATTGTATTATACGATTATATTGTTTTTCAATGAATTTATACATTTTAATGAAATTCACAATATTAATAAAGAGGAACCCGTTCTTATATTAAGTCTTATAATAAGTCATAGGTTAATACGATTATGGAGGTAAACTATTAAGTAAAGATAATCTTAAATTCATTAGAAAAGTAGATAAGTAAAAGATTGAAGATTAATCTGAAAACACATGGAAGCGGCGTATTGTCTTGTTACTTACTCGGCTTGATATTACGAAACAATATAAAATATAGTTATAATTTTCACGTATATATTAGTAAAAATAAGAATTTTAGAATAAATCTCAGTGTATAGATATATCAAGTAGATTTTTATAACAAGCAATATTGATAATGTAAAAAAAAATTAACAAAGCCATGGTATTGCCAGATGTTGGTACGATTTCTTTAATATATTTTAAATCTTTTATATTATTTGTTTTTACAGGTGTGGTTTCTTGGGGTAACGGTTGTGCCAGACCGGGTTACCCAGGCGTCTACACAAGAGTAACTAACTATTTGAGTTGGATCAAAGAAAATACAAAGGATGGGTGTTACTGCAGTGATTAGACCATTGTATTACTGACCATGACATTTTATTGTTTTGTATTTCAATGGAAAGAACCGGTAAAGCAATATTGCAAAAAAAAGCTAGGTGTGTGTACCTGCATAATATATACGGTTATATTTCTTTGAAAATTGAGTGTTACTATCTTCACCACAATAAAACAGGAAGTATATTTTGTTACAAAGTGTGTGCGCATCGTAAATTTTTTTTTTTTTCAAAACTCACATAAAGAATTATAACTTTTAAATAAGGAGGATTTACAGTGCTTTTTGTATTATGTCATGTCTCTTACGTATACAAGAATTAATTACCGTTATAAATAATTATGATATTATAATATTCGCTTATTAGGTACAGGGTATATGTTAATAATAGTACTTTAATATAGTCCATTTTGGTAATGTTTTTAAACTTTGGTGGAAGCAGTTCTATCAGTATGCTTTAAATGCTCTGATATGATTTTTTTTCACTCTTGAAAGAAAGTTCACAATTTAAAACGCATTTGGGGGAGTTCGATATTATTATATTGAATTGACTTTTGTACTCTTAATTGTATACTAACTTATTTATTTACATTAATTTTATTATGAGTTGTTGTAACTTTACAATAAATTTTCTTCTGTATTCAGTATATTTGAACAAAACTCTAAATTCATGAGAACTGTACCTTAAGCAGCGATTTTGTAAAAAATAGCAATGTCACCAGATGGACATAATATTTTATTAATTAGAGGAGCACAATATACTCCAACTGAAAAAAGAGGAAACTGAAGGAACAATGAAGTTTAAGGAGAGAAAAAGTAATCCTGGATGATATCGATTATTATTTAGGTGTTCAGCGCGACGGCCGGTTTGTTTTTACTGTGAAAGCCTCTTTTACTGATAGCATTTAAAGTTATTTTATATTGACAAGATCACACAGGGAAAATATTGACAAGAGAGAAAGTAATAAAAATCGTAAAAGTAATAAAATACTATTTTTGAAGCGTAACATTAATTGAAATCAATTAACAACAAGCCTTCAAATAAACATAATTATTATTAGTCCTATATACAAAATATATCAATTTAATATTAACGTTTTACATATAGTGTTACATAAGTTAAATAATAGTTTAACGCTGTATCGACTACTGTTTATGCATAATGATAGAATTTTTATTTATTTATCTATAAATAATTTGATTTATAATGTTTATAAGCATCGGATGGTGATCTCTCAGGTAATTTAAATATTAGTTTCAAGTTATCATAATTATGTATTTCAATGATTATTTTATTGACATGGAACCGATAAAATATAAATTAAAATAATCAAAACGAATTATCTGATTTATCTACTTTTATAACAAAATGTAATATTTTATATATGCTATAACTAATCATATTTTTCTCAATAAAAAACAAGTAATTTTGATACGGTTAATCACACACATATTTTTAAGTATTTTATTGGCTTATAAGTATCACTATTAAATCTAAATGTATACACAAAACGAGAAAGCTCTGTTAAAAATAAATTTTTATTTAGTTACCTATGTATATAAATAATATTATTAAAAACCGTGGAAGTAAAAAAATCATATTTAATATTATATTAATGCCATATAAGTTGTAACTATAAGAATATGTTAAGAGAATTAATATGTAAATTTAAAAATAAATTGTGGAATAAATTTGGGCTTTTCACTCTTTTGAAGTTTAAAATGTGTTAAAGATATAGCGTTTATCACACAGAGCTGAGCATTTTAAATGTAAAATATGTTTTGACGTTCCAGGTGGATAATTTTATTTTTGCTACGGCGTTGCCGTCCCCATTTGTCCGGCTGTGATTTTTTAAGGAGGTTATCTCCTCTGCCATCGTTGAAATAGCAGGGGAATGAGGCGAATGAACGCACCCTTTTCCCTATCTGTCTGTCGTTGGTTTTTTATAGAGGTTTCCTTCTCTGCCGTCATCGATCACTCCCGTCCTTCCGTAAGTCCAGCATTGATTTCTTAACGAGGTGCTTATCCTCGATCCTTTAGTAATATTTTAACGAGGTTGTCTTTTTTTAGACGGTTTTTTCACCTTTTGTCTTTTGATTTTTTACAATTGTGGTTTTATCCACTTCCATGTGCTAATTTTTTAAAGAGGCTGTATTTCCTTGGCGATTTTTTAAGGTGGTTGTACCTTAAGGTGGATCAATTACCTGGTGTAGGTTGCAGGAACCCAGTGAACGTAAAAAGCACAGGGCGGGTCATTATGGTGATTATCTGGGGAAGCCTTATGGGCAGTGGCGTCTTTTGGCTGAGATGATGATGATGAAAAACAATTATAACAAGTAATTTCGATGTTGTTAAAGAGTAAGGTATTTGCGTTACTCTGTTGCTTTTATCAAACGAAAAATACGTATTGAATATTTCAGTTAGATAATTAAATCATATAATTCGAATATAACATTTTCACATCATATACCTAACTAATAGAACTTGAAGCGATTTCTGGTTTTTACATAACATAAAATACAGTTTAAAATTGATGGTTTTTGTTGAAATGGAAAAATCATAATAACAAAATCAAAGTCAAAAGACTTTCTTAATAATCATAGGCTAAGTTCAATTATAATCACAGTTCCACACGCCACCATCACCCTCACCAGACTACTATCGTACTATTGCTACAGTATTACATCATGATATTTTCGCAAGCAATAAAATCAGCTTCATTATAGCATTCGAAATCACTTTATCTATTTCCACGGGAGAACCGAGCGCACTATCCCATGATAACTTACTTACCTACCTCTGAAATTCTTACCTTCATGGTATCCACACATTTTCCATTCAAGATATACTTGGAACTCACCACACCTGTGAAAGATGAAGGCAAGGATGACAACGAAGAGTGTTTGATCATTCAATGTTCATCAACTCTTCGCATAAAGACTGATAGATTCTTAATATCGGGAAAATAGTCAAAAGAAGTGAATTTCACTTCTTGGCACTTATGAATGAAGAGCCGAGAATTTTGGACGAATATTTTAGTAAACCTATTTGAAATGTAATTCAAGGAAATGTAATTAAATGAAAGGCAAGCGGCCTTTCAAAGTGTATCTTACAAAGCATTGAATCTGTACATCAATGCTTTGTATTTTTAATATTGATTGCTTTTCATTATTGATTAGACATAAATAAAGAAAAATGTTATTAACTTTTAGGAATCCCATCTCAAAGGTGGCAGCAATATTTCAAACAAGAGCTCAATTGAGCTTGGTATAGGTTATAGATATAGATTACAGATACGTCTAGGAGGCCTTCATTCATTCATTCATCCATTCAAATATTTAAAAAATGGGCTAATTTTTTTATAAAACGAGTATATAAATTTTAGGGGCAATTTTTGCATGATTTTATTCGAATAGCAGATTTTCAGATTGTATTTGTACGAAATCCCTTGAAGAGAAGAAATAATGTTTAAAATTATCTGTTTGGTGGAGGAAACGCCTTTGCTTTGGTAGAATTTCTCCAAACTAAGTAGACTTTTCATCCAGTGGTAGCTTAGAACCACTAAATTTGGCTAAATTCGTAAGTTCGTTCATGACTTCAAACCAACGATGAAATCAGATCATGGGCGTAAAACGGACTCTCAGTAACGATGTTGATATAACTGTGCTCAAATATACTGGGAATCGATAGCTCGTTAATGAATAGCAGAATATATCTGTTATTAGCTTTGCTTACGCCTGCCATACACGTTACGATCTACCGATGACCTGTGCAGGTCAACCGCACGTCGCAGCGTGTATGGAGGGTGTCACTTAAAATAATGATTTTCGATTTTGCAATAATCGCTCTTGCAGGTTTAAGAAACTGCATAGGTCTTTTTCAATAGTTACACGTTCCGGTAGAGCGTAGCGTGTGTGGCCGGCTTTAGAGATAATAACTCCGAAGCTGTGATAAAATATTACAACATTTTTTTTATATAATAATAAAATTGTGTAGTACTTTTTCTGTTGTAATTCCAAGTGTTTGTTTTATTCATGTTCTTCCAATAAATATTTTTTATTTAGTTATTTGTAAAGTGTTTCAATCACTTGACATTGGTGAAATTTCCTACATAGACCTTCTGTCGAAATACGATTCTTAATTTCTTTAATTTAAATTTATTACCTAAAATTAAAATAAATTATTGTATGTTTATTGCCTTACAAATAATTTATATAACGACACATCTTTCTTAAATAATTAAGGTGCCGTAGTTTGTCTTATGTAATTTTCATATTAATGTAAATATTATTCGCATATCCATTGTTCTAATCGTCTTTCTGGAATTTTGCAATTTTCCGGGCAATTTTTCTAATCTTACTTTTACCAAAAATCTTATCTGAAACATTACTAACTTTACAAAAAAAAAAATAGCCAAATCGGTTCAGCCATAATCAAGTGATGTGCTTACCAACTAACATCATTTCATTTTTATTTATACAGAAGATATGTACATTTCTTTTTACGATAATTTGTCTGCAAACTAAGTGTATGTTATAAACTAGATTTGCTAAAATTAGCAGAATACCTATAAGGTGTTCGTTCATTCTATAAGTACTTTGATTTATATAAAAAATGTATTGCATATAATTTAGGTACTTTATTTAGGGTATTAAGGGAAAGAATGTAATTTCGTTAACTTTTCCGATTCGATTTTTTTTTAATTCGGCCACGTTAAATGACATTCAACAATAATCTGAAAAGTTAAATAACTGCGTGCGAGATATACACAAAGAGGACAATATCGAAATTGATGGGCTATCCGTGATACATGATTGTAATATACGTAAATATTTCATTCTCCAAATGTACCTTTATTATTTATCTGATAAGATTCAAAATTATTATATGATTGCGTTTGGTCAAAGAAGGTTTTCGGGGTGAACGTCCTATGAGGTCATTGCCAAATAACACGCCTTCATTCCTAAAGTGATCGCGGGCCACTAAGAATACGCTTGCATATGCAAATAGTTCTTAAAATTGGATAACCAATCAACTATTTCGAGCTAAATTTAATTTAACGATTACAACGCTAAAAATTGTAGTTTCGTGCATATTTTTATGTACTTAAACTGTTAATAAATTAATTTTTGTCGTTGATGACATGTTACATTTTAGTGTGTCTGTATCCATAAAGTGCGATGAGATCGAAGACATGACTTAGTGTATCAAAAGAACCTTAACTACATCAACTTTCTTAGGTGAATTGTTAATTTTCACTTAAAATTTGATTACAATTAATTTTCATTGTGATTTTTCTATTATTCTAGTGCAGTGATGTGGTCAAATATTTTGTTATTAATTTTTCTAATTGTGGTTTCTGGTTATGCGCCGCGTGAAGTAAGCGAGGTAAGCGAGATGTTGGTAATATTAAAATATCGAGTTCTTGAATAGAATATCTATATTATATGACTTTATAATTGTCTGATAAATTTGGTTGAACGTAAACAAAAACTGTGTAGTATAGATACGGATTCTTCAAAGAAACACGTGAGAACTAATGCGAATGTACACTGTTTAAATATTGTGATTTCAAGACCAATTATATTTAAGACTAATTATAATACAATTCTAATTGGAACTTCTAATTGTAGGAAAAAGGAAATCCTAATAAATTTAATTGTCACAAATTTGTTAATGTCATCTAAATTTTACTTTTGCTGTTTTATATGTTTAAGAATAAGGTTCTTGTTTAGGATTGTTGTGATATTAATATATTTAATATCTTACAAATCGGATAACATACTGATCACATTTGCTATAAACCATAAAATAGTCGATTAAAAATTTAAAATATGAACAGTATTAACTACTTATTGGATAATGACTATTTGAAATTTAAAAATGAAATTTTCCTCTTGAAACCAATTAGATTATTAACTATTTACCTTTAAATATTTAATGGAATATAATCGCTAAAATAGTGCACAATTATAAGTGACTTGATTAATAAGAATCCCGCTAACTCTTTTTGAGCTCTAAGAATGATTTCTTCTATGATTATGTTTTAAAATTAAGTTTCAAGTTTTTATAAACAGTCTGTACAAAGATATAAGATATATGTACAATCTAAGTTATAGTTGAATACGACAAAAATATTACAAAAGTGTCTTCTAGTTGATGTTATCTTGGGATTGGAAGTTTTTTGAATAAAGATACATAAAAACGAACTGTGGACTGAACCAAATAATTTAATTTATCGGTAATCTTTTAAATGTTGGGTATTTTTCTCAAATTCTTTTTATTTTCAGGAAGGACTTGTCATGACAGAAGGTTCATTTGGTGACTCTAGTAAATATTTACGCAGGCAGTTGCCACAATGTGAAGACTGTAGTAAGATATTTAACATTCACTAATTACATTTATATCATGGTGGCTATTGTAATTGTTTTTCCGTATTTATTTATTAGTTTATTTCACTGGGCGTCAATAAAACTTTAGTAACCATTGATAACAAGTATCTTGTGTCCATTTTCTACGATATAATCGACCTCTTTGTTAAATTTAAAAGAATCCGTCCAGCCATTTAAGCGTGACTGAAGCACAAACAAACTTTCACATTTATAATATGATACCAAATTACGAGATACCAAAATTAGACTTTATAAAATTAACCGCCTGAATGACAAAATGAACATACATTTGACGAAAAACTCGTCATAGTGCGTTTTTGTGCGTTATATTTCGGGATCAAACAGTGTAGGTATGTCCTCCTAAGAACTGGCCTTTAAAACGTCAGCTACTTTGGAACTCAACTTTATCTAGCATCTGGCTAAATAGCTAATATTCCAAAACACAAAATTCAGCTTACAAAAAAAAAAAAAATTGTTTCCGTAGACTGCGGTGACCGCAATGAGGAGCCTCGTGTGGTTGGTGGTTTAGCATCTGATGTAAACGCTTTCCCGTGGTTAGCTAGACTCATTTACCACAAGGCATTTGGATGCGGAGCCTCGCTGATCAACGATAAATTTGTAATATCAGCAGCACATTGTATGAAAGGGTGAGTGAATTCGAAATAAATTTGTACGTTATATTTACTTTATTTACTATTATATAATTTAGACTGAATATGAACGTTCAAATTAATTATGTACAATATAACTACATACATAACATATAGGTTCAGATGAAATTATTTATAATTGCCCTAAATTTACTTTTTCTGCTGTTCCAGTTAGGTTATTTTTTTGCAAAACAGTATATTCTAGCTTTGGTGTAGATCTTCTAGAATATAGGGGTTTGCATTATTTATGCAAACAAATGCAACAATACAACTGCTGATTCTTTAAATTCTTAAAAAAAATCTGTAGAGGAACATTGTATTTACAATATCATTAGAAATTTGAATAATGTTAAAATTCAAAGATAAATTATCACAAAGTACCTACTTTGAACTTTCTATACGTAAAATAATGTTGTTTATTTAAACAATAGTTTTTCCCGCGACTTCATTTGCGTGTTTTCATACTATATACTTCTCTAGCTCCCAAGTTACCTCTAAGTCAAATTTCATTCAGAAGCCAAGTCGTGAAAAAGGACCTTACCAGTAGACAGATAGACATATTTACTTTCGCATTTATAATATTATTAATATGAACTGCCACGATTGCATAATAACGTTAATACATAAAAAAAATATGCAAATCAGCCTTCACTAAATTCTTTTTATACCTTAAAATGCATATCTAAAAAAAAAAAAAACTACGTACGTGTTGTACGAGTAAAGTCTAAAAATATATAATATTATGTATGAGGTACCTTCTCCTTGAGATTGATTTTACCCTTCCACGTCCATTTCTAAGTTTTACCTTTAGTGTAAGTAGGTAAATACAAAATAAATAAAGCCAAAAATACTTATTCACGTTTATCTGGTCTTATATAAGGGCTATAGTATTATTCAACGCTAACAGAACATTATTATATACATTAGGTGCTTGGTGGCAGATTTTGAACTCAAGGGTGGTAAGCTAGATAGGCGGGTTTTGGAAAATGCCGTACCATCAATGCTATGGTTTCATCGCGATGTCTTCCTTCACCGAAAACTCAGGCTCATTGTAGGGATTCGAACTCACGTCGATCGACGCGATGTCCGTACACGCTACCACTGGGCCAAAATTGTTTAAATTATTTTCAGATTTATGTGGTTTATGTTTCGCGTGACATTCGGCGAGCATGACAGGTGTGATCGTAGTCAGACTCCTGAGTCTAGATACGTCGTGAAGGTGATTGCTCATAACTTTACATTAACTGATTTGAGCAACGACATTGCTTTAATACAATTACACAGACCGATTACATACTCGCATGCAGTTCGTCCGGTGTGCCTACCGACAAATCCAGGTAATAATAATTCTTTTCTGTTTTTGAACAACGTAATTACCTAGATTTTTAAAGTGATATGTACTTCTTTAATGCGCGTAGTAACGGATGAAATTAAAAGCTGCGCGCATCATTTGACGGACGTACCACATGATAATAAAGTAATTTTTTTTTTTTTTATTTGTGTAAAATTGAGGACAAGCTTTATCTTGTTATGGGCAGGCGGGATAAAAAAAAAATTGTTTTGGTTACGTAAAAGAATACTTCTTACATAAAAACACACAATTTGATTTGTGTAAGTTTTGTTTACTACTAGAGTTCAAAATTAAGTAAAGTTTATTCAGCTCAGAGAAGATACGTGTATGTTCATTCAAAAATCTCAATCTGTTATGCGAAATCAAAAAGGAAAGCTTGCCGGTAAAATCTTCAAAACCTCTTAGCTATACACTCAAGTCATGTAATTATTACAGACTATAAAAGAAACCAAGACAAGGCTTCTTCATGTATTTTATAATATAGCATATACATAATCGGTTTGTTTAAGAAAGTATTCGGTTAGACTTAAGCTGAGCTTTTGAGCCTGCGCAGCTATATTTAATAGTTATTGAGCAGTTTAGTGCAAATTTAAATATATATTTATACTTAACATGGCATGTCGTTATCTAAGTCATACATTTTAAATTGATATAAAAGTCTTTTTATTTTTAAGGACTGATAAACGATTAACAGAATCATTTTTATTATTAAAACAGTATGCATCATTAATTTGGTTAATTATAATTATTTAAATTTTTTTACGCAAATTCTGAGTTTAAAGATTGGTTTTTGGATCAAGCTATATCAGATTAACTCAATAGCGGATATGTGAGTCTACAATCACATTTTTGCATGTAAACGGAACTATAATGAAGCAACATTGAATGCATATTTCTGTTCTTGTTTAGACTTTTAGATAAATCCTTAAACCCTAAACAATGCTGATAGTAATACGTGATACCAAGGCTTTATATTATAAGTATATAAAAAAAAACAGATTTACACTGTGTTATTTTACCTACATCGAATCGATGATAAATTTGATGTAAAAAAATATATAAAAGTCAATTTTTATTGAGTATAATTTTTGGTCCGCTTAACATGTATTTTATCGCTTTATTAATGTCGTAAAATTCTGCGAATACTACATTATTGGTTCGGTTTTTCCTTGAAACCTTTTATAAATCTTTTAAATAAGAACATGCAGCAAAATTACATATGTATTTTGATGTAAATTGTATATGTAGTTATAGATTTAAATAAGATATAATAAGAACTTACCTTTGTACACTTTCAGGAAAGATGTAGTTACAAAAAGCGGATTTCATAAAACAAGCTCGCATACTCATGTGGCTAAAACAATGAAAATTTCATTTTAATTAAGATACCATACCAACGGGCTCTTTTCATACCATAATTCCATTGAAAGTCGAAAATATATTTTTTAATTTTCTTTATCGGGCATATAGTAAAGCAATTAGTCAGTTACAAATTTATTTGACCTGTAACTATAATTCCGTATTCCGTATTCTTCCTCGTATTCCGAGATTTTACTTAGATAAGTTTCCTATGAGGCCGTCACTTGTAACTTGTTTAAAATTTCTATAATGTAATTTGCAGATAAAGAATACGTAGGAACTGCGGCTATTGTTGCTGGATGGGGCGCGACTGGGGAGACTGGTAATTGGTCATGTACACTTCTAGAAGCGGATCTGCCAGTTCTAAGCAATGATGTATGTAGGAATACGAAATATAACGCGACAAAAATCAAAGATGTTATGATGTGTGCAGGCTATCCGGCCACCGCTCATAAGGACGCTTGCACTGTGAGTTACTTTCCAAATAATCTTTAATTCATGTGGATTAAACACATTTTTGTTATTAATAAAACTGACAGTCGATATCGATAACAATGATGATTCAGTGTAGTGTAGTAGCGTGTACGGGCACCGTATCAATCGATGTGAGCTCGAATGACTCGTATAAGCCTGAGCTTTAGGCGAAGGAAAACATCGGGATTAAACCGTAGAATGGTGGTAGGGCTATTTCTAATGCCGACCTGGTTAGTTACTTCCCTCAAGTTGAACATCTGTCTTCAAGCACCTATATGTGTGTTCAGGCGGCTGCACTTGAGAGTCAGTCCTCCCACTAGGCTTAGCGGGTTACCATCTTTGGTCACATCGTCACTTAACATCAGGTGAGATTGTGGCCAAATGCTAAACCTACAAAGAAAAAAAGATAAAAAATGTTTACTTTTCGAAAAGTTATGTTTTAACAGTTGCATTTTAAATTATTTTAGGGTGACAGTGGAGGACCACTTATAGCTGAAAATGATGATCACTTTTACGAATTGATAGGTAAGTAGAGATAATCTTATCAATGTTTTTCTTTCTTAGAGACATGATAAAACTTTGAAAGAACATTAACCAATAAGTCAGATCATTAAAATCTTTTAGTTTTATATAAACTTTGGAATTTTTATTTACCATTATATATACACTCATGGATGTAGAGGAACGCAAAAAAGGTTTCTCAAGGTAACAGTATATAGATGTTTTCTTTGTAACATGTGTATAAAATTCTGCAGGTTTTTGTTGTTTTCAACAAATTTTAAAGTTATCCTTCTTTTTGGGAAAAAAATGTTATTATTGAGTGAAGGGAACTTAATTTGATAAGTATGAGTGATAATGCCGGACCTCAGCGTTGCTCAGGTATCTAAAGCTGTAACTTTAATTGAAAATGGTAACTTCCGAGGTACGAAACAAGCTGCAGAAAGTTCAACAATGACGGTTAGCACCAAAACGATTAGAAGAAGACTTAAGGCGGCTGGTATAGGGGCGTACATGAGGCCCTTGGCTCACCGCAGGTCATCGAGTAGCTCCGTCCAACTTTGCTTGTTCGCACCGAAAATTGGATTATGACGATTGAGGAAAAGTACTCTTTACTGATGAGTCCAGATTCTGTCTTAAGGCAGGGCCAAGTTATGGAGAGGACCCGGAGCAAGATACGCTGAGTGTAACATTGTTGGTAGAGAGACTTATATTGGAGGGTCAGCAATGGTATAGGGTGGTATTTGCTTAAGAGCACGTATGGAGCTATACATCGTAGAAAACGGGTCCCTGACTACGGCAAGATACATAACTGACATTTTAGAGCTGATTTTGCCCCATTCATGGAGAATAATTTTCTATTAATGCACGATAATGCTCGTCTTCACGCTGCAGCGGTAGTATCGGAGTACCTTACTGAGGTCGGAATTCAAGTTTTGGTGTGGCCATCACGCTCCATCCATCCATCTATTCAGCCAAAAGACGTCTACTGGACATATGCCTTCCCCAAACAATGCCACAAAGACCGCTCCTGTGCAACTCTTATCCAACAAGTTCCCGCAATCTTCACTAGTTCGTAGGTCAACCCGTTTTCCAGCACGCTCGTTAGATCTAAATACTATAGAACGTGTTTGGGATAAACTGAGAAAAAAAATAATCAAAGAAATCCAGCACCAGCAACCTAAGGGACTTCAAAACTGTATTGGTTGAAGAATGGAATCTAATGGCATAAAGTTTCATTAACAATTTAATAAAAAGTACGCGCAGACGAATGCAGGTAGTTTTGAAAGCGAGAGGAGGCAATACTAATAATTAATTAATGATTGTGCCACCCATTAAGAAAAAAAACTGTCTTTAGAATAATATTCAATTTTCATTAGCTTAGGTCAAAATTCCTTTTAATTAAAATACTGAGGCAGTATGATATAATTTGTTTGTGTTCAAATTTGTTAATTTAATTAATTGATTCTATTAAACGAATTTTAAAACCTTAATTGTACAAATCTTTACTTTAATTTGCCCTTTTTTATTGTGTTCCTCTAAATGTGTCCACTAGTGTATAATATGTATAATGGCAATCGTATTTTTAAGAATCAAATTAGATTTATTTAAATGCATAAAGTAATATAAATTGATAAGCAATATTGTAAAGTAAATGCCTACGTCCTACGTAAGAAACAACTGTTAAAAAATAAACGATATTACTAATTTTTAGGCATCGTCTCTTGGGGTTATGGATGTGCAAGAAAAGGTTATCCAGGAGTGTATACGAGGGTAACGAAATATTTGGATTGGATCAAAGATAATACTGAAGAAGCATGTTATTGCAAATTTTGACAACATACATTATTGTATTAATGAGATAAATGGAAAATTATATATACCTCACTGTATTAAATAACAGAATAAAATTATTTTTAAATAGATTTTTCTTTGTTACAACTTGTTTTGTGCAACTGTGTATGTAAATTCATAAAGTTAATTATTTTTGCTGTTGATATAAAAATGAAAAACACGTTTTATTTCCTCTTGTGTTGAATTCTAGTGACAAAAGACAGCTTAGGGCGCGTTCAAGTATTACGTAAGCAAATTTATTTTAGACCCTCAACCATACTGTATAAGTAAACAAAAGAAATTTGCGAACTCCCCCTTCCTCCAAATTATAAGAGGTAAGTATTTTCACAATTTTTTTTTAAATATCAAAATTGAATTTTAAAAGACTAAATTAGTAGTGTTCTGGTAAGTAAACTCTGGGAACACTAATGAAAATAAATTCGGTATACTATAAGGAAATAATAAAAAATAGTATTATTAATTTAAATTAACTAATAGGAGGAAACAGGAATATTAACTAATACAGTATAATTTTGTTTCTTATACAAGTCTCATTGTTGAAATAATATCAAGTTACAAAATTATGCACAGATAATGATGTGTAGAATATTTAAAAGTAATAGCTAAGTAAGGTGTCTAGTACCGTTATTTTAATAACCGTATTTTACAACTGTTAAACAAAGTTAAAATAAGCGGCAGACACTGGTTAGTGTGTTGTCCTTTTCTTCGTACAATGTTTTTCACTCAGTATCTTGAAAAAGGTAGTGTACTGACTAGATAATAAAGATGTATTCTTTATAACATTTATAAAATCTGCATAGGAGAAGCGAACGGGGTTCAACGTTCCCATTCCTGATCACAGCTTCCCGGTTGTTGATACAACACCTAGTCGCTTGCAGACGCGATCCTGTCTAGAACTGTTGTTATAATTCTGAATTATAATATATACTCAAATATTATTATTAAAATGACCAGGAAAATTATATTTGTGGTTTTTTTATGTTTCTGTATAATTGGACATGCGGTAAGTTTTATAATTATCTTTGAATCGATTTGTCGATTTTAATATGTTTGGTATTAATTACCGTTGTGATAAATTAAAGGTAAGAATTGAGGATGAGAACGAACCAGTTCAAGATGACGGTGAATACGAACGAAAATGTAATTGCCGTGAGTATCAGTGATCGTATTTAATTTGATTCATATACATAGAATCTTGTTTGCACTTGTTAGTGATCGTGTAACTTCGAACAACTTGACCGATTGAGCTTATATTCACATATCTAATATATTTGTTTTATCGAGGAGATGGTTTGAATTTTTTGAATGGTTTGAATGGATCCAAGGAATGTTGATGTAATTATGTCTGAGTGATAGTGTACAGAAATCGCTTCGATAGGCGTAAGTTCGAATCTCTACATTGAGCCCGAGCTTTCGGTGAAAGAAAAACATCATGACGAAACTATAGGATGGAGGTAGGGCATTTTCTAATGCCTGCCTGACTAGCTACCACCCCCAAATAGTTCAAAGGTAGCAACTGTTTTTTAAGATTATTTCACAAATATACTTTTAGAAGTAACAAATAATGTAACACCTTATGATGCCGCATCTCTTTTGGAAAATCTGATTGTACCCATAAATTTAGCAGGTTTCGTTGATAATAAATACTGCCTTCTTGGGTATTACGCTTGATTCAAAATTACAATGGGGTACGCATATTTAAACATTGGCGGGAAGATTAATTTGTGCTGCATTCGCAGTACGTAAGATTCGCCAGTTAACATATATTGCCTCTGCTAGGTCAGTCTACTTCGGTGACTTACATAAGTTATAATATCTTACTGTATTTTGCTGTGGGGTTCAGCACATGCAGTAGATACCAAATTTATATTACAAAAACGGGCAATTCGAGTAATCTACAAAATGAATGGAATTTAATATATTTGATAATTTTATGTAAGGTCGTAAAAACTTTGACAAGTTAGCTTTTGTCAAAGATCAGCACAGTTTTAATACTAGAAATAGACATAAATTAGTCGTACCGTGTTTTAGATTTAGTAAGACTAATAAAAGGTTTTTAGGTAATAGCGTTAGATTCTATAATAAGATCCCGAAGCATTTACTGATTTGCCGTAAAAGTTCAATGACCTTTTCAATCAGGATTTAGTGTGAAAAGATTATTTACTATGTGAATGATAATGATCTTTAAAAGTGACTCACTGTGTATCAACTAAATCATTATGACTATTAAATGTAAATATTTATGCAATAGTTTAAAAAAAGGATAAACTCGATTGAGTTTCTTGCCGGTTCTTCTCGATGAATGGGATTTTTTCTGAACCGGTAGTAGTGTATTGACATTCATAAGTGCCTTCTCAGGGCCTAAATTGAATAAAGTATTTTTTGATTTTGATTTCAATGAAAATTTGTTTCCAAGCACCTATAAGTGTGTTTCGGTAGCTGCACTTGTGAGCAAGTTCTCCACTAGGCTTAGCGTGTTAATATCTTGATCTTTAGCGTCTTGCCAAATGCCTCTTTAAAATTATGTTGCAAATGAGACGAGAAACGACCGAAATCAATGACACGTGTTTTGCCTCTCAACGAGGCATCCTAAGGTCGATGTTGTCTCCTCCAAAGCTAGCGGGCGAGTAAGAGAAATTTTGGATAATTGTTTACGATGAATTTCCGCAAACTAACGCCTTCATCAAACAAATAATGTTTATCTAATTTTCCTTTTAAAATACATGTTAAAAGTATAGTTCTATCCAATATTGTATCGTTATCGACTGTGGGATGCCACACAGAACATTCTTATGTATTCTTAAACTTTTATCTAAGGATAGCAGGTATACATTTACTATTTTTAATATTGGGTCAGTTAAATCTGTTCCAACTGAAATTAAATATAGTTAAATGAAACTTTTTTAATTTTTTTATAGCCTAGCGAGGTAACGGATTTGATGCCCGCATATAACTGACTTTTGTGTAATGAGCATATTTGTCAGTCGTGTGTCCGGGTATTAACTACATATATATATATATGTATGGTATATTTAATGTTTAGCTAACCTAATACAAGATTTGATTAGTTTGGAATTAAACGGCCGTGTGTGAAGTTGTGTCCCCATATTTATTTATATTCCGAAATGACAATATAATGTATAATTTGTAGGTTGTGGTGAACGCAACGAAGCATCGAGAATTACTGGCGGTATGGAAACCACCGTCAACGAGTATCCGTGGATGACCCGTCTTTCTTACTTCACGAAATTCTATTGTGGAGGAACGCTCGTCAATGATAGATATGTCCTAACTGCTGCCCACTGTGTAAAAGGGTAGGTATTTTTCACATGGCTACATGAAAAAATATTTATTGAACTTTGTTAAAACAACCCAAACAGTTATACTAATAAGACTAAAAATGTTATAAACAGCACTACCGTAAGTATTTTAAAGTCTATAAAATTTATATTGAACATTCTTGAAATCTTTGAATGTGTTCAATAAAATACGATTTTCTAGTAATTATTTACATATTTTCTATAATGAACGTATAATAAGACAGTTATAGCGTTCGTTTCTTTATAGTAAGCATAGTTTAATCCAATAATTGTGGCAAGCGCCGAGAAATCAGTAACCCATCCTCAGCCGGTGAAGATAGCGATAATGATATCATGGCGGTTTGCGTAAATAAAAACTGGATATGCATATGTTAATTCCGAAACGCGACGCATATATGCGAATACTATGAGGGACTTTGCACCATACGCAGGATTGTCGCGATCCGGTCGGACAGTGGAGTTTTACTACTCAGCTAATATAAATAAAATGATACTCTATATATATCAATCGTTAGAGTAGATTTTTTTAAATAATTGAATAATATGAATTGATAAGAAACTTTAAATTGTATGCTCTACTGATTTCCCGCATTTACAATAGTTTTAAATTAAATATTCAATTTTATTTCTGTTTAAATTCTCCTTCTCCACTTGGTTTAATCCGTTGGCTTTATTTTATCTTTAATATTATGAAGAAAACATGATAGGCTGGCTTTCCTATATATAAATTTTAAAATGATATATTATAACTAAGCGTTATATTTGCAGATTTATGTGGTTCATGATAAAAGTAACACTCGGGGAGCACAATAGATGCGACCAAAATCATCGGCCTGAAACGAGATTTGTAACTCAGCTTCTAGCGCACAACTTTACGTATACAAATTTTCGAGACGACATCGCTTTACTGAAAGTAAATAAACGGGTACTAATTACTGACACGATCAAACCTATATGCTTACCACATTTCGATGGTATGTTGTATTATGTTATTTTTCTCATATCTTTCGTAAGTAATAACGTTAATATTTATAAGAACACGAACAACGTTTACAATATCTTCCAAATAAAACAAAACGAATAAGTCTTTTGCTCTAATTTATACTAATAATAAAGTTTAAGAGATTGTTTATTTGTTTGAACGTCCTAATCTCTGGAATTACTAAAATATTGTTTTGCATTTTATAGCTTTTTTAATGAGAAGGGTCCCTAAGGAGTATAGCAGTAACTATGAACGTTAAGCAATCTGGCAAGCTGTAGGTATTTGCCTACGGGAAGTAAGAATAACAATTAGCTACACGAATGCGTTGGCGGCGGTGTGATGAAGAGTTGGTCGAATTAATTTAGCATGGATGAAGTTGGGGCACAACTAGTTTAATTATAATATAACACTAATAATATATTACTTTTTTTTTTTTCTTGTTTTAAGGCCTTGAACCCTTGGGGTTATGTCGGCCTAATATAATACTTATAATCAAACTATGTATAATTTCTTTTAGATAATAATTACGAAGGAGTAAAGGCGATTGCTGCTGGCTGGGGTTCCACGTCAGAACAGAAGAACCATTCATGTCGTCTTATGGATGTAGAGTTGCCCGTACTAAGTAATGAAGCTTGTAAAAATACTAAGTATGAGTCGGCCATGATAGCAAGCCATATGCTTTGTGCTGGTTACCCGGATAAAGGAGAAAAAGATACTTGTCAGGTAAATATGGAATATCATTAAAAATTAGCTCTATGTTGTTTTTACCTGTTTCGTAGATAAAAAGTTTCGTAAACAGATATGAATATTATAGAAATTTTGACAATTATTCTTCAGTGCTTGTATTATGACTGCAAGACATAGAACAATATATATCTATACATATTATAAAACTCAACGTCTCTCTGTCTGTCTGTTCGTTTATGTTCTTTTCACGTGAAAACCACTTACCCGATTTACATGTTTTTTATTTTAATTCATAGCTATGTTATCTGGCCATGTTATAGGATATATTTTGTAAGATAAAGTAATATACGAAATAAGCAATGACGATAATGGTAAATTAATTCGAAAGACGCATTTGGGGCGCTTAACTAGCTTAGGCTGGGTAAACCATACGAGATATATCAAATTAATGTTCTAAATAATTGTAGATCTTAAAACGACTTACAAAAAAGTCATCGATAGTATGCATCTATCTTCTAAGGTTCACCACAACAAGCATTTTTGTCTCCCGTCTTTTAACATTTACTCCTATTATTTTAGACATTCTATTAACCTGTTCCTTAGTCAAAATATTTTCTTATTTTGTAACCAAATAGCTTTCGAAGTTAAGTATTATAAAGTATGTATTTAGATTTTTTTACATCCTGCAATGATAATAAAGTAAAACTATATTATAAAAACAATGCTGTAGATTTGCCCAGAAAAAAATATTAATCATAGAATACATCATACATATACAAAATTAAATTATATATTTAAAATAAATGAAATACAAAAATGTATTATCAGATAATAAATAAAAAGCAAATAATAGGTTAAATATTGTTAATAATTATAAATATATAATAAAAACAATAATTGATTTGGTGTGGTTGTGGTAGTGATCGTAGAGTGATATTGATAAAGATATTTTTATGCGTTTCTTCATTTTTACATTCTTCCTATTTTATGGCCACAATTATGGCAATTTCAAGTGGATGGATATAATATTTTTCTACTATTCAGTTTCAGAGTTCAAGCAACACTTTAACAAGTTGCCCTCTCGAGGCAACTTAAAATTCACGATTTTAGTTCTTATTTATAATTCACTTCACTTGTGAATACCACTGAAACCAAATTATATCACGCAAAATGCTACTAATACTAAATAATATAGGGCCAAATAAATAATGATAACTACAACACAACGGATCAAGATCGAGCCTAAAGCTCTCTTCCCCTTTATTGATGTTGCAAAAACTCTGTTAGTTTAGGCAAAAAAATTTGAATGTTGTTAGCCGTTGTCAGTTAGTTTAAATTTTATCTAACACACTGAATATGTATTTTCCAGGATATATTTTTTTAAACAACATAGTATTTATTACATTGAATATTTTGACTTGAATTTTTAATAGTAAAAAACACTGCGTTGTTTTACTCGTAAATGGTGATAGCGACGAAGAATATATAATTTAATTCGTTTAGCATACTTTTTAATTTGATTAGTATCGCTGCAGCTTAAATTACATATTTTTTTATATTTTATAATATGTAGTACGGTTAAATACAAATTTATTATAAAAAATAACGTTTCTTTACACTGTTCCAACAAATGAAAAAAATTGAAAAACCAACCGAGTATAAAAGAGTATAAGTTCTGGGAAGTTCTGTGAAAATTTGGTTATTGCATGTTTACAAAAATGTAAAAAAAAAAATATTTATTTTTTACAAACTAAAAAATAATTGTTTTATATCTTTTATTCGTAAGTATTTCAATAAAATCGCCATTTGATAATTATTAATTTAATTATTGTAAAAAAAATAAAAACAAAAAATAAGATTTTTTTAATAAAACAGGAAAACTGCTTGAGATAGAGAGTTGTAATTTTGCCTGTTTTTTTTTTTATTTGTTATCGAAATGATCATGTGCCGATAGAAAAGGCCGTGGTGGGAGAATTTGCTTGTTTATCCGAATAGTCGGATAATTTTTATTTTTAATTTGTTTTATTACAGGGCGATAGCGGTGGTCCACTATCAGCGGAAAGGACAGATAAAAGATATGAATTATTGGGTAAGAAAATATAAAAAAAAAACAATTGAAGTAGTATTAAAATATATTTAGTATTTAGATTTCCTCGTTAATAAGAGTCGCCATAGGAAAATGTAGACAAAATGTGTATGGGAAAGGAAGTGGTCGAAGGTTAGATAAGTTAGTTTAATTCATAAACACCGAGGAAGATGACCTCGATGAAAATTATATACAACGAAGGGTGCTGCGTATAGCCAATAGTCATAAACCCGAGCCGAGTGTTGAGTTATGTAAATTTATCTTGATGATGAAGTAACTTTCGTTCGTAAAGATTAATATGCCATGCATAATGATAATGCTCATAAATCTCCTTTTACATTTTAAATAAACTTTGCCACAAAATACCTTATTATGGCTTATTTATAAGAGTTTGCATATGGCATCGCAGACTTTTGTTTAGATATATGAAGGACCAATATTTTTGTAGAACATTATATTTATTCTGAGTTACTTAAAGAAAGCAATATTCAAGGCTAGCTTAGAGGTGTAGCCTAATGCTATTCCTCGTGAGTTTGGCTATCATATTCAAAAAGAACTCCGATAGAAAGACTTCGAAAAAATCCGACTGGTAGTTTCAGAGATTAACGTGTTTAAACAACTCGTGTTAAAACGTGTTAAAACTCTACCGGTTTATTATATTGTACGAATGAGGACAATATTTATATCAAATATGGTATAATAATGTACGGTATGTAACGTAATAGGTTCGGAGCCCTTAGGGCGCGAGTTCTCTATATACACCTAAAGATGAATATTTTCAAAAATCTTTTATTACATTTTTTTCTTAAAGAACGTAGCTCGAATGAATTGTGAACATTAGAAAAATTTATAATGCTTTCAAAATAAAGTTTATTAAACAGAATATTATAATGCCATTGAAAAATAGTTGCAGCTAATTATTGTTTATTATCCACAGGAGTGGTGTCATGGGGAATTGGCTGTGGGCGTGTGGGTTACCCAGGAGTGTACACAAGAGTCACAAAATATTTATACTGGATTCGACATAACGCACGACTCGGATGTTTCTGCTCGGATTAAATTTATTTTAATTTTATAAACACAAAAATAAGCTTCGTATTTATCAGTTCTATATACAATACTTTAAATAAAATTGTATTTGTCACAAATCATTTGTTTTCTTTTGGATGTCTTTGAGTTATTATTATTAAAGTTGATATGTTATTCTTTTGCGCAAGTTATATAATTATTTATTTTTTTCGTTCCTATAGAGTATGTTATAATTATAATTTAGGTTCATATTTGTTTGTTTAATTTTTTCCCAATATTATTACTAATTAGACGTTTTGACGCTTAATCTCAAAGTCAAAAATAAAGGAGTATATTCATATTGACAGAAATTTATCACAAATATTTAAGTCTATTATATAATATAATTATACTACATCAAATATTTAATACCTGGAAAACCTTTTCATTTTCAACTTTTGCTAACGTGGGTTTTTAGTATATCTTTTAATAAATAGTTTTTGCTACGTGTATTTTGCATTAAATAAATATAATATAAAGTTAAATAACTAACCTAACCTAATTCTGTATGCCGTTTTTATCAAATGATGTTATGTAATCTGACTCCTGATAGTGTTGGAGTTCTTCAGGTTCCAGACAGGTGGCGGGGTCTTTTAGTGTAGATCGCTGTGTTGGATTCAGAGGATGGTGAGGTCCTATTGAAGTAACGGTTAACTTGTTAATATCAGGTCCGGCAGTGTAGTGTGTTCCGTCCCCGGTCCGTATGACGCGCCTTGCAATCTGTTTTATATTTACAAATATTTAAAATCTTATTTATCACTTTTGTATGGCGGTCAAAGTAAATAAGGTTGCAAGTTACTTGTAGTTCTAACTCATTGTCTGTCTGTCCGTTTATGTTCTTTTCACGCAATAACTACTTATCAGATTTAAGGTAAAACCACCAGTAATTGACACTGCACCAGTAGTTGACACTCTGACGAAGAAAATTAAATATTAAGAAAAAAAAGGAAGCCAAAGATCGAGATGGCCAAAATCTCTGATTACTGATATATTTTTAATGTTATAAATACATATAGGTACAGTCAGTTATAAAAGTCGGTTAACAAACTCAAGACTTCAAATCAATTTAGTATCAAATATTTCATTTTCTTCGTCAAAAAACATGTAAGGTAAAACCACCAGAAATTGACACTGCACCAATAGTTGACACTCTGACGAAGAAAATGAAATATTTGATACTAAATTGATTTGAAGTCTTGAGTTTGTTAACCGACTTTTATAACTGACTGTACCTATATGTATTTATAACATTAAAAATATATCAGTAATCAGAGATTTTGGCCATCTCGATCTTTGGCTTCCTTTTTTTTCTTAATATTTAATTTTCTTCGTCAGAGTGTCAACTATTGGTGCAGTGTCAATTTCTGGTGGTTTTACCTTACATGTTTTTTACTTTAATTTATAGCTATATTATTTGACCAGGTTACATGATATATTTTGTTACACAAAGTAATGTAGAAAATAAACAGTGACGATAATGGTGAATCAATAAGAAAAAAAGGCGCTTAAACGGTTTACGCTGAGTAAACCATAAGAAATACATCAAATTAATGTACTACATAATTATAGATCTTAAAAAGGCCCACAACGAAGTCACAGATGGCATATGTCTCTCTTCTAATGATCACCCACAATGAGCATTTTTGTTTTTAAAAAGTGGGAGCCAGGGCAGTGCTATTCGCGCGTGAGCTCGACCGACGGCATTCTGTAAACCACGCGAGCGGAGCCGCGGGCACAGTTAGTATGTAATAATTTTCATACTTTCTCTTTTATATACTTATATTATAAGTATAGATATACCTAGATACATAAGTATATACTTTTTAAGTGACGATGTTGCCCACATTTTCAACAAGAGGGTGATAGCTAGACCGGCGGATTATAAAAGTTGGCCTTATCTACATTAAATGGTTTCACGACGATGTTTTAAAATAAAATAGTTTATATTAATTACCATTTCCGGCGAAGCTGTTCTCAAATCATATACTAGTCCTGTCTTTGCTAGTAAGTTGATGAAAGTTGCTGTCATATTCAAGAATGTGAATTCAGCGGCTTTGTAATCCCACGGGAATACGTGATGATAGTTGTGCCACCCTTCACCTAAAGTAAAGAATGATACAATCCACGATTCGACTGGCTGTAAATTTCTGTGGATTAAATAATATAATTAGTTTACATTTACTGTCTTCAGTACTTAATGTCATTATTCTATTTTTTTTATCCTTATAGGTTTTGGCGTAGTGGCCACAATCTCACCTGATGTTAAGTGACGATGTGACCCAAGATGATATCACGCTAAAGCTAGTGGAAGACTGGCTCTCAACTGCAGCTGCCGGAATACATCTATTGGTGCTTGGCGACAGATTTTCAACTTGAGGGTGGTAGCTAGCCAGGTGAGCAGGCATTAGAAAGTGCCCAAAGTAGCACAATGCTATGGTTTCCTCACGATGTTTTCCTTCGGCGAAAGCTCAGGCTCGTTGCAGGGATTCGAACTCGCGTCAATTGATGCGATATTCCACAAATTTATCCATCATGGGAAACGCAAAAAAATTGCGAATTCTTATGTTTGTCATACTGTTAAAATGTGCCCGCGTATTCCTTCCTTCTGCGATATCGGGTCCTTGAAACGAGTCGTGAAGAGGCATTACTACAGGCCGGCATGACGGCAACGATTGCCGAGGGATTTTGCCTTGATTGATAAATGCTGAAAGTTAACGGCTAAACAAAAAAAAGGACCTCAAATGAAACTGAAGAAATTTAAATTAAGAGTGAAAAGTTAAGTAAGTTATTTATATGCATTTACTTATCATAGGGTCGCGTTCCGTAAAGGTGAGCGAGGCTGTTAACGAGCCAAATTAGATTCAATGAAATACTATATTGAAAGAAATAAGCCATCCACAGTGATTTCCACCAGACCTCGTCGAAGAAGTGTATTGGCACCCACACAGGAAACACAATTGCAAAGATAATGTATAACGGGGCATAATATCTGAAAAATAATCGACTACTTGTTTACGATAGTCACGGTTTGATCTTTGCAGATAACTTCGTTACTTTGTATTAAAAGCACATTACATTCCTAGCGTTTTAGCTACAAATTTGCCATTTTCTTTTAAATGACTCCGGAATTGTACAAGGAATTGTACCAAGGATCCCCGATACTACTAGCAATTTTTAGAGTTCAGTTTTTACTGACAAAATTTTCACTTAAACATTTTTTTATCAGTCCTTTTTTTGTTGTCCATTAAAATTTTAGTGTATTAATTTGTACAGGTAGTGTCATAGGAGAAAATATGTGTAGAAACAAAACTCGTAGTACACGCCTAGCGTATTTTTAAAACGTTTACCTACTTAATGCCCAAATGTGATTTTATATTCCTATCGCTTAACAAACTATCTTACTTATTATGTACTCCCTCACAACAGCTATATAACGTTATATGACACTAAAATATTGTCTAACAAATGTTACATTTTGTTGCAATTTGTTAAGAAAAGTTTAATTTGCTATTTTATGCAATTTTTTATTTAATTAACATGAGTCTAGAATGCTAGAAACATATCAGTGTCTTTATTAGCATGGGTAATTTTGAGTAAAAACCTTCTGCAATCAAGTATCATCCACAATAAACATCTTTGTCTCTTAAAAGACCGGCGGACGATAGCCGTGGTTGGGAGATGGGCCGTACTATTCGCGAGTCTGCTCGACCCACGGCATTCTGTAATCCACGCAAGCGGAACCGCGGGCATAACTAGTATATATTATAAAACAAAGTCCCCTTCCGCATCTACCTGTTTGTCTGAACGCGATATGCTCAAAAACTACCAAACGGATTTTAATATGGTTTTTATCAATGGTCGGAGTGTTTGATGAAAAAGATTTAGGTTTATAATTAATTAAAGTTTCGTGTAAATTGTTTGAAATATGACGATGATTATTGAAGTAGTCGGAAAAAATCATGCCGACTGGGAGCTTTACTGGCGTGCGCCGCGTAAACCAATAGAGTTATATGTATTACTCTGCTACCCGTGTGAAGCCGGGGCGGGTTACTAGTTTTATATATAGTTCGGTCACCCATATATTATTTAATTTTATTTTATAAAAAATCTTGATAGTTTAGAAAGTGTTATACATTACTTTTTTTGGAATCTGACCATCCAGTCAGCTTTTAAGTCACTCATATTGATTTCCCTTCCGTATTCTATAACAAGAGGGTGCTTCTTGGTCATCAACCAGCCAATATGACTGAAGAAGAAGCCACGTTTAGAGTTATGGGGATCGGCGTCAGTGTCTGTGTAACGATGATGCAGACGATGATCTCGAACCCAAACAAACATTGAATTCTGTAGAGATAAATATAATTATTCATTAAGTTCGTGAGTTTCGCATTGTAGTATTGAGAGAGCGCAATAGGCGCTGGTATTTTTTATATCGTTATAAAAGTATCCTAAATTCTATTTCACGTCAAACATAAAAAAACGCACTTTCTCATTTTAATATAATTAGATATTAGAAACAATGCAATATATATTTGCGCAAATAAGAAATTTCCTTCTCACTTATTTATTAGCTCAAATGAGACTGGTATTCTTGGGCTCAGAATGTAATTAGTTGAAGTATGGTTTATAAAATCAATAGTATTTTTGTATTTATAAATGTAAGATATCATCACAATCTAGAAAATGAGAAAACAAGTAAGTTAAGGAGTAAGTATGATTATTGATAATCAATTGATGTAAATGAATTCAAACAATCAAAAATAGAAAACAGCCAATTACCAAGAATTTAATTAAAATACTGAACGAACAGATGAAAGTTCTAAAAAATTTAATTTTGTTTATACATAATAAAAATGAATCTTAAAATCGATTCATGTTTACAAATCGATTCAATCGTTATTTTTAATTGGAAATATATGTTTAGTCTGTGCTTAGAGCTGACTTATGACATATGCCGTTGTAGATCTCTCATTTCGTAATGTAATTTTTGTTTACCTATTTATATTATTTGTGTCTTTTTTTAAAAATATGATAAAAATAGTTCTATATCAAAAAATATCATCCATACTTCAAAAATAGTTTGTTTAACTATAATTTATTACATGACTTCGCTTTTACGAAATATCTTTAAAAAAATATTTATGTTGTAGAAATCCCTGTACGGGACTCATGACTCATTAACGGCAGGATAGCCAGATCGCGACTTATTTGCATACGCGCAACAGTCCGAGCCGAGGTTCGGCCACTTTGGCACCTTCGGATGTTGTTGCAAAGCTTTCGCGGCTGAGTGCCTTAAGCGCTCGCCCCCAAGCCCGGTAAAACTGTAAAAGCCGTAAAGGCTCCAGGGCCCCTAAGGAAGGCCCCTACATATGGATAGGTACTTCTCTCTACATTTTTCACTTATGGGTGGCAGTTATCTAAGCAAAATGTTACATTCACATAATAATATATTATCAAAAAGACCAAAAAATAAGATAAAAAATTATAGGAATCGAAATAAAATGTTCACTTGCCTGTCCAGCCGCTGTTTGCATTAATATAAGTATGGCTCTGAGCAAAGGCTTAACTTTAAATGATTTGTGTGCGTAATATCGATGGGCTCCAATCGTAATGCCCTCTCCATGGAGGTATCCATAAAAAAAACCTAAAATAAATACACTTAATTATAGCTGTTTATACCTGTTACGATACTTTGAATAAATAAGGTTATCATATTACAGTCACATCATACAAGCAATATGCATTGGAAAATATTCAATTACGAAATAGAATATGTAATGTACGTGTACTATAGTTTATACAGAATTAGTGTTTTCAGACGATTATATTATAAATATAATCAAATATTACATTGACATCGAAAATACACTGCAGTTTGAATATAATGTCAATTGAAAATATTAATTAAAAGTCTATTTAAAAACAATCATTGATTCATTTGTACTAAAATGAATATAATAATTATATGCAAGGGCTCGACTTTAAAAGCTACCCTATAGGTTTTGATAATCGGTCCGTGAGCGGTATTTTAACATTAAAGTGCCGTATGTCTTTAATGGGTTGACCTAGAAATTTATTTTTTACAGCTGCATGTTGTCATAGTCCTTGATATATTGTATTAATTTCAACTTTATATCAGGTCCTTAAATATGAAATTGGCGTTTTGTTGAACTGGCCTCCTTGATCTCAAATATATGGCGTTTGGTTAAATTACCAAATTCAAATTTAGGTTTGTGTATTTGTGTTTCGAATTTAGTGATTCATTTGTTTTCGCACTATTTGATTTTTCTTTGACATTGTCCTTTTCTTAATTTGTTTGTACTTGCATACAATTCTGGTAAAGATTTACAAAAATATCTCTAACGAATGAGGCATTACAGCTATTGCTATATACTATTTATTAAAGTATTTTTTTCTTTTATTAAACAATCTATTGAAAACTTGTGCATAATATACGTATTACAAAATTACAACAATAATTTCTTAATTCACAAAATAAATTCATAATTCTGGAAATAAATATATTAGAATATACTATATTTATTAACTAATAATGTTATTTATTTGTAGTAAAAAGTATTTAAGAAGTACTCACCCCATGTAACAGTTATCGGTTTAAAATATCCTAAAAATGTTAAAATAAATCATGCGCCACAGATAATATGAAGTATCAAAAAAAAAATTACATTTCTACATACTATCTCGTGTTTGTATGTATAGTCTGTTCCAATGTTTGTAGTTTTAGTTCCAGACTTAATTATTTCATCTGTTAAAGTGTTTGCTTCACGAAGATTAATAGATGTTACGTTACTCTCATTATTTGATTTAAATAATGTCATTTTCATGTAAGTCTAGCTGTCTGTCTAGCTAAGTAGTGATGTTACTGGAAATTGTACTACAAGTTTCAGATTTTTATAAACTTTTAAATTCCATTATAGTGATTATCATGCGCATCTTATGAATAATAGTTTGATTGACGTAACGAGTAAATTGTTTGAGAATTTATTCAACTGGACACCGTGGAACAGTAGTTTAGGTATCTAACATGACAATTATTTGTTATAGATGATATACTGTATAGCTAAAAGAAATCTTCAATAAACATTATTTTGTACGTGGGGTGCACTAAAAATTTCTGGAATAAATCAGACAAAATATCATGATTGTTCAAAAATCTATTTGTTTCATAAAATATTCTACCTTAGCATTAATGCGCTTTTTTTACGAGTAAACCTATTATAAACATTTATCAGTGTAACATAATCAGTGGTGACATAGGAGTCACGCTTTTTAAAATTTTCAACGGCTTCTTCTGGTGTTGAAACTCGTTGACCACGTAAATAATTCTTGCTTTTTGAAAACAGGAAGAAGTCCCATGGTGCCAGGACGGGACTGTATGCAGGATGACTCATAATATTAGATATTATGGGTCATCCTGCATACGTTTTCCCTTTCAAAAATTGGTTTATCTGTCTGGCCATGTGACAGCTGGCATTGTCATGATGCAAGATGATACAGCGTTTTTGGTTATTTTTACTGAGTTCGTCAATAATTTCCGACAAATAAATGGGCGTATACCAATCGCTATTCATTGTACGACGATCCTCCAAAGCGACAATAGTGACGTGTTCAGTTTTATTAAAAAAGTAGCAGTTATTCGCTTAGTGGACCGCACGCTCGACACTTTGTTTGGTTACGGCTCATCTAGAAGGAATCAAACAGTCAATTACTGCTTTGTTACGGGATCGTAGCTATAAATCGATGTTTCGTCATCTGGCACTATGACCCACTCCAAATTTGATGTCCCTTCGTTGAATTTGGTAAGCATGGTATTACACTAAGTGACGCCGTCTTTTTGAGCCACAGTTAAAATGTATGGGATCCATCGGGAAAACAGTTTTTTCATACCCAAATGTTTTTGTAAGATTGATTGTATCTGACTCACGCCTGTGCTTAAGAATGCCCAATTTCATGGTAGCTCACATGCCCGTCTGTTTCGGTCATACGGCGAACAGCAACGATATTTTCGTTGTTCACAGTGAAAGACGAACGACCATCACGAAATTCATTACTGAGATTAACACGACCGCGTTGGAATTCTGCAAACCAGCTATAATTTTTAATTTAAATAGGAAATTTTTTCAGAAGCTTACTATTTATGTGGCTTAGATTTTTTATTGAGTGATTATTGTTGTTTATTAAGATATTACCATCTACTTAAACAATAGGACTAAATCATACAATACTAAAACGATTACAATAGAGCTTCGATAAGACAAAGACCAAGGGACACGTTTAATAATTTGAGTGGTTGAGTTTATAACTAACTAAGAGTTCGAGTTAAAGAGTTTTTGATAGTTTATATTTTTATTCAGTGAGGTTCGTTTATATACCTAAAGCTTTAAAGAATGTGTACAGTCCACACTTAGCCTTAAATATATTTAACTTATATTTTATTAATTTATGGAGGTCATTATGTATCGAGGTCCATTGTATTATAAATACTTATGAACAAAGTTCATTTAAATAAGAACAATGTGAAAGTTTGTTTTTGTACTTGCGTACCCATTATAATTTAATACAAAAGATTAAAATCGAACATAATTTGTGATAATATATGTAATTCATAGGTATTTTTAACATACAATGAACATTAAGTCGTATCTATAACATATGACGTTATTCGTGTCAATATAATTAGTAGAAAAACGTCGTAACTATTACATACAACCTAGCAATATGAATAAGGTCGTAAGCTATTATTTTAGTTTATTTTTTAGTGTAACATTAAAAAAAAATCTCGTCTCTTAGTAATATTTTTTAGCAAAATATGAGTGACATAGTACCTGTAAATTTTAACACGAAAGATGTTTAATATTTTCATTTAAACATACGACCTTATGCGTGGGACCTTATCTCATTTTAACATTTAAAAAAAGTTTCGATAATACTGTGAATAGATCAACACTTTTCGATTTATATTCATGTAATACTTAAATATTTATTTGCAATTAAAAACATGTAATGATGTAATAATTTTCATTATATATTAATATTACTTTTAGTGATTTTCTCGTTTAGTCCTTATTATATGTATTTTTCGGAGAGATTCCGAAGTCATCTGTTGGGTTGTTTATTATTTATAAATCTGTGTTAAATTTATTTTTTGTTGTTCATCTTTACGTATTTCCATCTATAATGAAACCCTATAATTAATTTTTAATATTTTGTCTCTTACATTGTGAAGTGTTAATAATTACTTACTTAATAATATTAATATTTAGAAATTATCGTTTTTTATTGCTATGACGTTTGATTGATTAGATGTCATACATTAATAAAGATTAATTTAACGCATACTATTAAGCTTACGAATAATAACTAGAACATATAATGCAGAATAATAGTCAAATCTGAAATATAAATCTATGTGATTTAATTGAGACTTGCGCATATATACATATAGTATATATTATATATAAATAAAAATGAATGTTGCTAAGTACAAAACTCGAGAACGGCTCGGTCCATTCGGCTATTTTTTTAGTATGTTTCTTAAGTAACACGAAGTTTTAATAAAATAAGTCAAAGATACAAAATGCGCGGAACAATAGTAAAAACAAAACTTTTCATTTCACATAAAAACTAGTTGTCAAACAGTTGACGTAAATTGTCAATGTCAATCCAAACAAAACAAAGTTGAATGCGCGTTTGCATTATTTATGGTATACATTATATTATTAATTCTTCTGTGCATGGCGGCACTTGTTTTTTTTTATATTTTCACTTCTATTAAAAACCAATTGTGTGTTCTTATTTTAATTGTTGTTAAGTGGCGAGGTGGTCGGAGATGGCAACACGCTTTAGCGCAATTACGAATTCCGGCTCTCGAGAGGACTAGTTCTTAAGCGCAGTTGCAGTAACATATGTATAACCAAGCCCGAGTGAAGCTGTAAAAGTCTTTGGGTCGAAGAACTCGAAATGCTACAAACCAAGCAAATTTTCAATCTAATCGGACTACTGAACAACGTGAACAGCGAAATGAGCACGTCTTCGAACCGCTTTCAATGTTTCACGAGCGGCTTCCAGTTACGATATTTTAATTGACTACGAATGCATTGCTATTGGACCTATGAACTTAGTTTAGCCATATTGTAAGGCATTGAAATACAATAATGAAGCAAACGGATTGTGTTGCGCAAATGGAAAGTGAAATTAGTGCCATTGCTTCTACCACCAGAACCATAGTATTCATTGGTTTCAGGAACTGGGACTGATTCCATACATTTCCTTACAAATATGCAAAATATAACAACTGCTTACAAATGACTTCCTTTGGAGCAAAAAATATAGTTTGTAACAATTTCAAGCCAAGTTTTAAGGTAATACGACTTTTTATTGGTTTTGTATACAAGCTATAAATTTCGGTTTAATTTATGTTTTTGATTAAAAGCTATAACTTTTTGGTTTAATTGAAAGATACAAGGACAAATATATAACAAAGGTTCGCTGTTGCCGCTGTCACATAGCGACTATAAATTCTTACAAATTAATTTCATGGGAAATTCAACACAGGAAATTGATCAGCGATGTTCAAATAACAGATCAGTGAGTGTTGTGCGGATTGTAGAAGAATTACAAAATTCTGATCTGATAATTACAGAATTGTAATCAGAGCTGATAAAACTCCTGTAGGACAACATGCAAGACGTTTCAATGCACCAAAAATTGATGAAGTTGCCATTTTAATGGTTGGAGGAAATCTGGAAGGCCGTGTTATTGTTTTACATCGCCGAATGATCAGTTACAGCGTGTATATGAAATACATCGCTCATATGACGCGTTACAATATTTAATATTGTTTTGGAACGGTGAAGGTGGTTAGTTATCATTTCTCAATCAAGATGATAAATCCCAATACAGGCAATTATAAATTTGTGCCATTGGATTGGTTTTTTTTTACAATTATGTTATTGTTGAATGACTGTCATCAAAACATTATTGTATTTACAGGTGCTTAAACTAATAAAAAAGTTAGTTCAATGAATTTTTACTCATATCGCCTGATGGTTCGTGAAAATAAAGACAATCACATATTAAAATGTCGGCGATTATTTCATCAATATGCTGTTTATATTTATGACAAAATAAAAACAGAGAGATTGGCATTCATCAGATTGAACCAGATCAAACTCCGTTCTGAAGAGTATATTCACCTTCGAGATGGATTTACTACCGATGGAAACCCAAACAGTGTCGGCCGGATGACAATTCTTCCAGCAACATATATTGGAAGTCCTCGGCACATGCATGAATACGCACAAGATGCCATGTCTTATGTGCCTCATTATGGAACCACCGATTTATTTATTGAAGTGAAACTTCGTATGCGACTTCCAACACGTTAAACGTTAGACGTTAAACGTTTAACTCACATTATCGGTCTCTCCTCTTTGTGTGAGCCAGAGCGAGAGAGCAAATGTCGATGTGTAAAATGTAGTTTCACTTCTATCGTGTGTGAATCGCACACACACCTTTTTACATTTACATGCAATCCTAAGTAGATAGAAATCAAACAGGAGTTATTTGCCTGGCCAATCATCGATTGATCGCTATGATATTACTGCATGAGTCTTCCGACTAAAGTTGAAATCTTTAATGGATTTAATTGTGAAACACAGTATTTTTGGTGAGGCGCGCTCCTGGATGTATTCTGTGGAGTGGCAGGATCGTGGGTTACCTCATGCTCATATGTTGATTTAGTTAATTGAGAAAATAAAACTAAATAAAGTTGATCAAATCATATCTGGTGAAATTCCTGATGTACAAGTAGATCCAGGCTTACATGAAGTTGTTATTACACAAACATGATTCATTGTCCATGTGGAAATCTTAATTCAAATTTACCATGTATGGTAGGTGGTAAATGTTTGAAACGGTATCCACGAGAATTATTAGCAGAAACAATTACCAGGAACGATGCCTATTCAATATATCGTCGCCGATCGATTGCAGATAATGGAAGATCAACAGTTATCAAAAGTAAAACACCTAAATATTGAAATTGATAATCGTCGGATTGTTCCTTATTCACCAATCCTATCAAAGACTTTCAAGGCGCACATCAATGTTGAATTTTACCATTCCGTCAAATCTATAAAATACATTTGCAAATATGTAACAAAAGGAAGTGATATGGCTGTGATTGGAGTTAGTGCTGAGAATTCCATTGATGAAGTTAACTAATACCAAATAGGCCGTATGTTAGCAGTAATGAAGTAATTTGGAGCATGTTTTCTTTTCCCATTCATAAAAGATACTTAGTAGTTCACTTAGCAGTCCATTTAGAAAATGACAAAGAGAATATTTTACTGCACAGAATGCAGTACAATGAGTTATTCAACCACCATCTTCACCACCTTGACCAGTTTTTTTTTATATGTGTCAAAGTAATAATTTTGCCCAAGATTCTTTCGGTATTAAATACATTTTAGATTTAAGTGCATGTCAGCTAACTAATGTAGTAAACTATGTAAAAAGTAAATTTGAAATGTAAATTATGTAGACAAGTTAAATTCGTCAATTTGAAATGTTAATTATCTAAAATGAGCTATATAAACCAATGACGTCTTAATTAGCCGTATAATAAACAATTAGTTTTGTATTTGATTGACGAAGGCATTACTTTGCAGAAATCCATCGTAAATAATTGTCCGAAATTTCTTTGCTACTTCCGCTTGCAATAGATGAATAGTAGTTTCAGCTGCAGTCAATGACACGTGTTTCGCATCTCAACGAGGCATCCTCACTCCCAATTTTTTTGACGGGTCGGTTTTGTCTTTTCCGTTACGTAGTCTTTGTAGACTATTATTAGTTTTAAATCCTATATAAGTTATATTTTTCCTCAGCTCCATAGCTCCTCGTTCAGTGTTATATACCGCGTTATTTATACTTCCTGTATATTTCTTAATCTGTTTTCTAGGCATAGAGAAGATTCCTATAGCTTTTTGTTGATTTTCTTCTTATTAAATTATCAATGATGTCTTGATTATATCCATCGTAAAGTTGATTTATTCTTGATTATGAAACCGTTGATAGAAAGGAATAATATTTTGCTAAAAATATTTATGAATCTACAATAAACATTACCACGCTACACGTAATATGATTCTAACCTATTCCAAAGAACAAGAAAAACAGCGCCAAACCTTGGAGGCGACTGCTGGTCTAATTTCTTCAAAACCAGACAAGGCAATGGATCCTAGTAGTCAGTTCGAAGTAATTTTATTATTACAGTGGACTAATTTTAGGGCCCTACGTCGAATTATAAACAGCATTAAGATAGAAGAGCTGACTGATAAATGGGAATTAGAAGATGAGCTTCGTAATCTTCAAAGGCGTCGGGATACTATTGTCTGCATGCATTTAAAAATTCATAATATTTTGCAACCTAAATTATGAAGAAGAGCTTAGCACGTATGAGTTGTCTTATAAACGTATCAATAAGATAATCAATCAGAAACTATCATCGACACATCTTACCACTCCGCAATTAGATATTCTAACCTCTTCCGGGAATTATAGCAATTGACCAACTTTTTTCGATTTATTCACAGAAGCTATCCATAACAGTAAAATACTTAATAAAACACAAAACATGCAAGATTTAAAAGGTAAGGTCAGGGGTGAAGCTGAGCAGCTCAGCATCTACACATTGCAGCTGAAAATTATCATACAGCTTGGGACATACTCCCATTTCGTAGGCAATTAGGTACCTCAGTAGGTTAAATTTGGATCACGAGATTTTTTTTTGCGAAATATATTACAATTGAAAGTAAAATAAAGTATAATATATCAACTACTTCATTTAGTGTTTCGTTATCACATATTGTGTATTGAAAATTGTGAACAACAAAGTTATAAAGTTCTTTATATTGTGTTGAATAATTTTAAATTATTGAGGTGTTCGGACAATAAGGTGATTAGTGTTTAATAATACGGGTGCAAGTTTTACACTTACTACCTACAAATTATTGTTTATTTTTATTGTTAAATCTGTCCACCATTTTTTCATTTTGCGTATTTGTTATGTACTTTCGTTTCTCGTTCGGTCGTACGGTCATTTCAATACGCGTGCCCTCTGTCGGTTTGGTGAAAGTCATCGGTCATTAAGTCTAATTAGTTGCCAATACGTATAGTTTAAACGTTGTGCATACTTGTTTGTACACTTATTTGAATAACATTGATAATTACAAAGGTTTTATTTATTAAAAGTAAAGATGGCAGAAGAGAGAAAATTAAAAATGAAAATTAAATACAGTGAGACTGTTTTACAATCTTACTTTGCACAAATACAGAGTATGTATGATTGTTCATTAGCGCTAGAAACGGAGACCGACGAAGCTACCTTTTTAGTGTCGACTTTTAATTTACATACGCTTAGATCGGAATTTATGGACAAGTTAGAAGAATGGAATATGGCACGGATGGAGGCAGATGCAAACTATGAACCTAGTTTTAAAAAAGGGGAAGCATTCGAGGATTTGTATACTCGTTTGCAAGATAAAATAAATTCACTAAATTCAAAGAAAGTTACTCGCGGTTATGACAAATTAAAATCACCTAATATAAAATTACCATCAATAGAATTACCGAAATTTGACGGAAATCTGAAAGCTTGGCCAATGTTTATTGAATGTTTTAATAACACGATACATAATAATATACAGTTAAGTTATGCGGAAAAGGTGTATTACTTATGCGGTCAGTTGACGGGTGAAGCACTCGAATCTGGGCGGATGTTTAAGACAGAGTTGCACATGTCGATGAAATTGTCTATACCGCGACACTCGCGCACTCCTCCTGTGATGGCTGATCTGCCTGAGTGTAGGTTGCAAAATACAAAACCTTTTTCTCACACCGGTCTTGATTATTGCGGTCCCATAAATATTACCTTAACCCGGAAACGAGGTGTTACAAGCCAAAAGGCGTACGTCTGTGTTTTTATATGTCTAACTACTAGGGCCGTACACGTAGAATTAATCCCAGACTTGAGTACTGAAGCTTTTCTTAACGCATTAAAAAGGTTTCTAGGTCGACGTGGACCTGTAGATAAACTGTTTTCTGATAACGGGACGAATTTTGTTGGTGCGCGGGCTATATTCGTTTTTGCGAGATCCATCACACACTAATCAATGGAATAGTGAGTTAGCTAATGAAAGAATTCAATGGCAAATGATTCCACCTAACGCCCCGCCTAACGCCTAATTGGCGGTGGATGGGAAGCCACTAGCCACCCCATGCCTCGCATATCTGTGTTATCGCTGCCCGTAGGTGACCTAGTAATTCATCTTGAACATCTTCAGGATCCGACAAGCACCAGCCAGAATAATCTTCTCTTCGGGTTCCGACACAGTAGGTGGTCTCGAACAATGTTAGGATCCAATATTAACGGAGGTCCTCATAATACGAGGGCTCGAGCTAGAGCCATCCTTCAAGCCCGTCGTTGTCTGCTTATGTGGTTGCGTGGATCACAGAGCACACCTGTAGCGAGCGCGTGGAGTCATCTCCACTTTATTTCCATTTATTTTATGTACGCCGTATTTTTGAATAATGACAGGTTATGTTATCTCGTTACTCGTAAATAATGACATAGACACGATTCTCTTACATATTTATTGTTTTGACTCGCACTTACTTACCTGGAGTGTATAAAACTTATTTTGTTACAACAAGAGACCTCTCGAATTATAACCGGTACTCGAAGGAGTTGAAACCTTTTACTCGAAATTATTAAACGAATGGAAAACCTGGCGGACGCATTCATTCATGCTGGCTTGAGGATGCAGTTATAAAAATTGGAACAGAATGGATATCTAGTTAAACACAAGCTTCTCACGGCGGATTTTTTATTAGCAGCTCTGTTACGGATATATTCAAAACGTGGACTATTTCTTACTAGTGAAGGTTTTACTATTATTAATAGACTTTAAAAAGGTACTCTCTCTGTTTTTTATATCTCACTTAATGTTAATGCCTTCGGAATACACTTATTAATCTATTTTGCATTTCATTTCATTATCCCTTTTAAACATTTATTTCGAAAATATACTTATATAATTGTCCACGCGACAACACGCTCAGCGGGACAATGTCTCTTCGCAGTTGAAGCGGTTCCAAATACTTAGTTACGTCTGTATCATTCACAATGCGCACAGCCCGTCGCTGTAACATGTTTGATGCAGTGTTGCTACCCGGGATACCACATAATATAGTACGTAGTTAGGTTTTTGATTCATTTCTGTATTCCTTCCATTTTATTGTCGTTTGTAATTAATATAAATTTTTAGCCTAGCGGGCCCTATAGTATCGGCAAATTCTCTTGATTTTCTAGTAGAGCTGGACACGATTGATAAGAGTATCACGTAAATCCTATTTAAAGGGTGGTAAAATATATTGCGGTTGATAAGGAAAAGGTATGCTAGCGGTTTGGAGTTCTGGATGGCGTAAATATGTGACTACATTATGTATTTGATGGTACATTATTTTTGGAAAACACAATTATTCATATAATACTTTGAAAAGGTTTTTTTAATATATTATAGAAATGTTATTGTCTATATTCATACTTAAATATAAACCATTTAGATTATATTAGTCTTTCCACGTATAATTTAATTTTCTGAAAAGTTTCAAATACATGAATTATTCGCAGCAACAATAATAATTATTCGAATAGATTATTGAACAATGAATTATAATAAAGATATTTAATTATTCAACATAAGGATAAACAAAAAAAAACAGTTTCCTAAATCACAGGAGATAAGTATAAAAATTTATATTTTGTCTAGTGTGTGTCGGGCCAGGCGCAATGTAGGGTTCCGTAGTGACCTGTCACAATATGCATACTTAATGGATGGACTTATATGGATGCTTATGTTACGGCGCCCGGCCCGGCTACGGTCAAACATCTATAGTATGCTTTCTATATTTTATATTACTATTGTATGTACTTTGTATGGTACTATTGTAAATGCTACAAAAGAATGCTATAGATGTTTGACCGTGTCCCAACCGGCGCCCGGCCTGTCCCCGGCCTGGTGTAGCACGAATTACTTCATACAAAAGTATATTATAGATGTTTAACCGTGTTTCGGCCTGCGCCCGGCCCGACCCGGCGTAGCTGTTTAATATGTCTGTTAACAAGGAGTTTTTGCTATGTACCTATCTATACATTCAATAAATATTATACATACTTAAATGAACTATCTTGTCCTAATTTTAAACCTAACTTCGAGAACTTAGTATGTCACTTCTATCAAGTGATGTTATGTTATCTGACTCGTGATATAGTGGGGCCCTTCAGATTTCAGACAGGTGTCGGGGTCCTTTAGTGTAGACCCGTATGTTGGATTCAGAGAATCGAGAGGTCCTGTTGAGGTAACAGTTAACTTGTTAATATCTGGTCCAGCAGTGTAGTGTGTCCCGTCGCCGGTCCGTATGACGCGCTTTGCAATCTGTTTTATAGTAAAATATATTTTTAATATCATTTGTCACTTTTGTATAGCGGTGCATGTAACTATAGTCGTAATTCTGGTCATGACGTATTTTCTTTTTATATATTTTTTACCTAAGTTTATATCTGACGTTAAGTGACGATTTGACTTAAAATAGTAACATAATAAGCCTAGAGGGAGACTGGTACACAAGTGCAGTATGGAGCTCAACTTAATAGGTGGTTGAGGACAGATTTTCAACTTGAAATTGATAGCTAGCCCGGTATCTTTTAGAAATTGCCGTTACAAACATTAATTGGATTAATCACGATATTTTCTTTAATCGTTTATGCTCATTGCAGGATTCGAATCTACTGATCACAGAGCTAATATCGCCAATAAATCCTATAATAACATGAAGACAAAAATTATGATCCCATTCATATCAAAATGATATCTTACCATTTCCGGTGACGCTGTTCTCAAATCATACACTAGTCCTGTCTTTGCTAGTAAGCTGATGATAGTTGCTGTCATATTCAAGAATGTGAATTCAGCGGCTTTGTAATCCCACGGGAATACGTGATGGTAGTTATGCCAACCTTCACCTAAAGTTATTAATGATACGAACCACGCTTCGACTGCATTGGAATGTCTGTGGAATAAATAATATAATGACTTTACATTTTATATCCAACGATATTTCATTTCATTATTCTAAATTAAAATACGAATATAATATCGGCATGAATAACAAAAGTTTGCATCAATATGTAAATATAACAATTTATATTTACCGTATTGTGAAGATGTGGAATCGCCTCCCGGTAAGCGTGTTCCTTCCTACCTAGTATATCAGGTCCTTCAAACGAGCCGTGAAGAGACAATTCTACAAACCGATGAAATTTGTCACTGGCAGTCACCGTTGTTTCTGGACAGTATCGTCCTTTCCATTAGGTAATCCTAAAGTTATTTTGTCGAGATAGTCTTCAAAACAATGAAATTAAAAAAAAATGATCATTGTTATAGTTAGGATTGACTTTTTTGATTAAGACAGTAAGATAGCGGTCAAATACAAAAATAAGTATAGGTAAGTAAACAGTATATGTGCCTCAAATTGAATAGAAAACTATGTGGGCATTATGTAATAATTGTGTAATTTCAATTTTTGTATTCTTTTTATAAGTTGTTACTACGTTATTTATATTGACTTACTTATCGTAAGGTCGCGGTCCGTAAAGGTGAGCGGCGCTGTTAACGAGCCAAGTTGCATTCAATTGTATGATATACCGAACAAAGTAGGCACTCCACAGTGATTTCCACCAGACCTCGTCGAAGAAGTATATTGGGACCCACACAGGAAACACAATTGCAAAGACAATGTATAACGGGATATAATATCTGGAAATTAGTAAATTTCTGGTTTAACGATAGTCACAGTTTGATCTTTGTAAAAAAGGCCGTTCGTTTGTACTAAAGGCATATTGTATTTAGCTGTCAATTTGGCCTTACCATGTAAATTACTTGGGAATTGTACATCTCTGGATTTGTCGACACCAAGGACTCCGACACTACTAGCAATTTTTAGTGGTAGTTTTTCACTGACAATATATTCGCATTAAGACATTTTTATAGTCTTCTATTCCTTCTAGACAAAATTTCGTATGAAGCGACAGTACGAACATTAACACTTAATATAATATGTATTACAGCACAACGAAACAAATTCGAGCGATTCACATACGATAGAAGTGAAACTTCATTTTAAAAGACATTTTCTATTTTATTTAAACGGTGTGCAATGTACATACACACCGACATTTACTCTCTCGCTCTGGCTCACACAAAGAGGAGAGACTGATAATGGGCGTTAAACGTTAAACTTGGAAGTCGCAAAGGAAGTTTCACTTCAATATACCTACAAGTTTTTAATTAAATGTGTATGTAATGTAGACTATGACAAATCATGAAAACTGCACGAAACGACCTTATTTGTGACAGTGTATCATAAGACACATCATGTTAATCACCATTGACTTATATAGTAAGGACCGGGCGGACCCCATGTTAGAATGTCGGCTAGTAATTGGTCCTACTTGGCGCCAAGTGATTTTGTCATGCGTCGACTGTAGATGGAAGCGGCCATACGTTTTATAAACAAAACCGTCAAGTTTTGTCCTTAGCACTTCAGAGAGCGGTTAGAACCCATATAACCGAGATTCGAGGAGTCAGATGGGCCAACCTTCTAAAAGCTATCGAACCATCATATCTCGCTTACTGAAAACTCGCTCGATTTCTGAAATTAGATCTCTCCATCCCGTGTTTGACAACGTCAATAAAGCGGAACACCTTGCTGCGAGTCTGTAAACCCAGTGCTCCCCTAACGCGACAAAGTAGCCAACGTACATATCGACAATATCGAAATCTCGGTACAGAATTTAATAACGATGAATACATAATAGAATATTATATTATATTACAATAATATAACCAGTGGATACCCTATCTCTGGTTATATCTGAGGAATTTTGTTCTGTTATTAAAGGCCTTAAGCATAATAGTCACCCGGTCCCGACGGTATCAGGAACGAAGTACTCAAACTTCTTCCTGCTCATCTTATAGCTCTCTTCGTCTGCATCTTCAATGTAGCCATAGCTTATTGCCATTTTTCAGCTGCCAGGAAAACGGCTACAGTGATAAGTATTCATAAGGCCGGCAAGAAAGCTTCACTTCTCGATAGCTATCGCCCGATTAGTCTTCTAAACATTTTAGGGAAACTCTACGAGCGGCTCTTGAATTAATTCAAATCAGCAGTTTGGTTTCAGTGCCCAACACACGTGTATTCATCAAGTGCACCACCTCACGGAGCACATTACGTTTAACTCCAGCGAACTTTACAAAGCACGTCGCCATTGCCAAGGCCTTTGACAAAGCCTGGCATGGCGGACTAGTTCACAAATTACACCAGGTAGAAACCCTAGACATAATAGTAAATATCGTTCGCGATTATCTCACTGACCGCATCTTCTCCTACAGTGTGGAAGGTGAACTCTCTCCAGCACATCTAATACGCTCAGGTATCCTTCAAGGTTCTATTCTGGAGCCTCATCTACTTAATCTGTACATCAGGAACCTCTCACGTCTTCCAGGGGTCGAGATAGGTTTATATTCTGATGACACAATCATTTACAGTTCACTCTCACCGTAGCTTTAAATTCCGATAAGTTCAGTTTTTTTTTTTATTCTGGACAACTATGAAAGACACTCGATACCCTCCAAATTTTCGGGATCCCAATCCCCTGGGCCACATTGTTGCCCGTGGCATAGGGTTAAGTAGACTTGCACTATATCAACTACATTATTATATGCACCGGGCCACGGTACGACGTACGCGCGCCATTGCTAAGTTACTAGCGGATCAGGTCGGGCCGCATCACAACGCAAAAATCTGCCTGCCAATGTTTTACATGGAATATCGTACACTAGCAACGGATCGGGTCGGGATAGACCGTAACGCATTTGTTTCTTGCGTGTTTCTTGTTGGCGGTGCAGTGCGGTCCGCCCTGAACAGTCTAGTAGGATGCGTGCGCATGTGTTCTCTTGGCAACTTTAATAATTAACATCTTCTTTTCTAACTGACTATACTGATAGCCTTAGGGGCCCTGGAGCCTTTGCGACTTTTATAGCTTCACCGGGCTTGGGGAACACGTTTGTAGTTAAAATGCGCTCAGGCAGTCCGCCGCGCCTCGTACATATGGACGCAAGCTATCTCGCAGCTAAACGACGCCAGCCTTTATATCGCACAGCCGTATGCTGCGCATATACCCATGATTCATCTTTGCCAAACGTTGAGATAATTTAGAAACAGAATTATTTGAATAATGTTAGCAAGTTTATTTTATTAGATTTTTTGAATGGTATGAAATATTATGATTTTTTTATTGTGCTTTTTGTCGTACCTAGTTCGCGCAACCCTTCACGACAAGACATTTTTTTGAACTGACTATACTGTTAGCCTTAAGAGCCCCGGAGCAATGGCCGTCTAATAAGACGCTTTGACAGTTTCACCGGGCTAGGGGACGAGCGCGGTTAGCACTCAGCCGCGAAAGCGAGGCAACAAGCTCAAGGGTGCCAAAGTGGTCGAACCTCGGCGTGGGCTATTGCCGTACAAGCAAATAAGTCGCGATCTGATTAATTCCCTATCCGTAAAATGCGATCTAATACAGTCATTTTGCACTCAAAAAATTTTCTTCGTAAGCACAACATTCTTCAGAAAATTTTGCAAACAGGTACAAATAGAAGACTTTCCTTTCATAATGGACCTGGCTTTACAATTCTTAAGTAGTTTCGGGTCAACACAATATGTTTTTGAAAAACTTTTCTCAGATCTTAATTATGAAAAAAATAAATACCGCACATGACTAACTAAACAACATATTTGTGACTTTTTGATACTATTATCAACATCTGATTTGACGCCTAATATAAACAAAACAAAACTGAAGTAATATCATATATCACATTCATTATATCGATTTCGTATCTAAGTTTATATTTAGATTTTGATTTAATTCTTTATTTGGCATAAAACGCTCGTAGTTTTATTATTTTAATAAAAAAAACAATTATAGTTCATAATATTCGTCTTTTTATTGAACAAGTCTTAAAATTATCTAAAATGGTTACCCATCAAAAATATTTTAATCGTCTGTTTGATCCGACTGATGAATAAAGTTAAATAAAATGAATAGATTTAATTAAGTTATTGTTTAAACATGTGAGAACTTATGAACGCACGTAAGAAGTTATACTTCTCTGGCCGTAACAAACCAAAAATAAGAATAATTATTTCATCCCGTATGCTAACAAGATGATGAATGTTAGCGACGCATAGGTTTAGGGTTAGGTAGTCCTTAGGTTTACTTTTAATGTGTATTTGTAGTAAATAGGTAGCGATCCGATTTAATATTAGGTTGTGAGTCAATAATATTAACATAATCATCAAAAATCATAATTTAACGTATTATTGAAGCGATGATGCCGCAGTGGTAGCGTGTACTACTTCGCGACGATTGACGTGAGTTCGAATCCCTACAATGAGCCTGAGCTTTCGGTGAAGGAAAACATCGTGAGGAAACCATAGCATGGTGGTAGGGCATTTTCTAATGCCCGCCGGGCTAGCTACCACCCTCAAGTTGAAAATCTGTCGCCAAACACCAATAGGTGTGTTCCAGCAGCTGCACTTGAGAGCCTGTCTTCCCCTAGGTTTAGCGTGTTACCATCTTGGGCCGCATCGTCACTTAACATCAGGTGAGATTCTGGCCACTACGCAAAAACCTACAACGAAAAAAAAAAAATTATAAAGAATAAGTATTGCCGTATAACTTTATAAACGTGTGTTTTATATTGCTTTGTGTTATTTGATTATAAATACGACTATGTGACATTTGTATTACGTTGAATATGGCCTTTATGTAATATCGTTATAATGTTAGATAATCAGATTGAAATAGGATTTTAGAAATCGTGTATAGTACATTAGCGTAGACAGAGACGGGGATAGACGCCGCTTGCGCTTTCACTTTTTTTTCGAACTGACTATACTGTTAGCCTTAGGGCTTTTACAGCCCGGTAAGGCTTGGTTGCGCTTTCACGCTCTCACATTCCTATAAATATAGCACCGGATTCGTACCCGGTACGGTCCGGGTGAAGCTGGTAAAGCCGTCTGAGGCTCCAGGACCCTTATAGCTAAAAGTATAGTCAGTTCGAAAAAAAATGTGCCCGGTACGCAGGTACTATCTATCCATCGGCATAGAGCCCTTGAGTCAAGGAGCCGCTCGCGCGATACAGTGACACTGCATTCCCTAGCTACTAACATACAGTCATTACACTGTATCCTTACTACACACACATGCACAGCACTCAGATATATAAGTTTTGTAAGGGACCTTTTTTCATTTTTTTAGCTAGTTATTTTAGACAAAAATTGACAAATCACTAAATACATATACACATGTTCCCAGAAGGCAGGAAGAATCGTTATATACATACATGTTTCTGTCCTACTAGGCACTGCCCCTCGGCCACTTTGGCACCCTTGGAGCTTGTTGCCTAGCTTTCGCGGCTGAGTGCCATATGCGCTCGCCCCCAAGCCCGGTAAAACTGTAAAAGCCGTATGAGGCTCAGGGCTGTTATAGCTAACAGTTTAGCCCGTTCGAAAAAGAAGTGCCCGGCATGCAGAGTGCCAATCGCTGTTTCCCCTTCTTCACGCCACGTTATTATCATTACGCAGGTCTAAATTTTTCCCTCTACTAAACGCGCCGACAGAAGTATCTTTAACTTCAAAAAATTAACACAAAATTAATTATTTATATATTGTTTTACCGACTTGGTAAGGAAATCTATAAGTGCAGTAAAAATACGTATTCAATTTGACGATTTCTCTTGCGAATTGAAGCATGGAGTCGTCTTATAAGACAGCAACGTGTTGAAATATATTTTAAATCAAATAGATATTTACGTGTCTTTTATTGCATTTCAATTTATATATAGTACAATAAATTTAACTTCTGGAATATAAAAGTTTTTCTTTCTTAATATAATAGAAAAATATCACGCTCTTACAAGGTTACCTCTGTTTGTCAACTGACATCGTTGACATCGTAGTAAAGAGTAGTTCTAAGAGATGGCGCTAGGTTTTTTATATTGTAAACGTGTCAGAGGAACGTTCGAACGATTGAATGAACAGAGGAACAGAGGAATCTTCTCATTTTAAGTATATGCGAAGTAACTGTAAACGTTTTCTAAACACGAATTAAATAAACCGAATAATATGAAATGAGAAAATATTATTGCATATATTAAACTGGTTTCTCGAAAATGGCTCTGTCGATCAATTTCAAGTGTACCTAGATAGGTGTTTTTTTTCCAAGACACCGAGCTATGCTCCGTCGCCCAGATATTATTTATAATATGTAAAAAACTCGATAGTATAAAAAATATTATGACATTACTTCTTTTGGAATCTGACCATCCAGTCGGCCTGTAAGTCACTCAAATCGATTTTCCTTCCATATTCTATAACAAGCGGGTGCTTCTTGGTCATCAACCAGCCAATGTGGCTGAAGAAGAAGCCACGTTTAGAGTTATGGGGATCGGCGTCAGTGTCTGTGTAACGATGATGCAGACGATGGTCGCGAACCCAGACGAACATTGAATTCTGTATAGAGAAATATAATTATTAATTATGCGAATTTAATTTATTGCGCTGGTTGTTAAGTTTATATTGTTATAAAAAGTTTTATATGAATACGATGAACTTTGTTGAGTCGTTGTGCGCAAGTACGCTAATATTTCTGAAGTACATCAATCATTTTACACTAGGGTGTGTGACTCTTTTCAACAAATGAGTGTATTTCTTTTTTTTATACAACTAAGGTTGCAAACAAGCATACGGCTCGTCTGATAGTAAGCGGCCACCGTAGCCTATGCACGCTTGTAATACCATAACACCTCTCGATCATGCCAACTTTGGAACAAAAAGAAACTTGATCAAAATCGGTTCAGCCGTTTGAGAGCTATAATGCCACGCCAGACACACAAACACATACGTAAAACTTATAAATCCCCTTTTTTCGTCGGGGATTTACAAATTAGTCGAAAGTCTATTAACACACAGGTTTCCTTTTACGGGAATTCAGAACACATTATTTATTTTCCTGGAAGGTTTTTGTATAAGTATGTGTTAATTTGCGCAACCAATTTAAGTTTAAGTTATTCTCAAAATTTATGTATATGCATAAAAGAACATGTAATATATGCAGTTTTACAAGGACGAAAGTATTCTGGATTCCCGTATAAGGTAACCACTTGACAGTGTATTAATGTACTTTCATCTATTTTATTAACCCCCACGAAAAAAGAGGAGTATTATATGTTTTACGTATGCGTTTGTGTGTCTGTGTATATGTGTATATGAATTTTTTTGTATATAACCAGAGGAAGGGCAATGGAATCCGGGACACAAAATTATTTTTAACCGGATCCTATGAACCCTCATAGCTGTACCTAATGTAATATTTAATTAATAAATAAATAAAAATTAAGTCTATTTTGCTTTAATATACTCCATTTTATTAACGATGCCAAATACTTTATAACAAAAGAAATTATTATAATATAAGAATTGTATAAATGAATTATCTTAATATATTTTTTATCGAGTCAGACTTAGCGCGTGACTGCAATTTAGCTTGATGTTAAGTCGCGATGGGGCAGGAGACGGTAACACGGGGTGCGATGTCTGGAACCTCCCCGGGCAACGTCGGCCTGTTTGGTCGGCGGCCGATACCTGACGCGCTCCTTCTGGCATCCCTCTGCTTATCAGAGGGGACTATGGAGGAGCGCCGGCTGGAGAACCGTTAAAAACTCCTGGGTGTGGTATGTGTGCGACGCACCAGTATCGGGCTGGGGCCGATGAGGGCTCAATTTGAGGGGGACCGATTTTCGGTCAAGCACTGGGCTGGTGGCTCTGGTAGCTCAGCGGCAGTGACTGGGTTTGAAATCCGGAAGCGGTCACATCTGGTTGATGGGGCTGATAAGGACGGGATGCAGGCCACTCCCAGTAAAGTGACCACTGCGCGCAGGGGCAAAGCCCATGACTCGGGCTCCTCTGCAGGGGTGACGCGAGCGACAGCCGTTGGGGAGGCAGCAAGGTCGACGGACTGTCCCCTTGCCTAACCGCCTCGCCAAGGAGAAGGTGGACGGTATTCGGGTACGTTCGTCAAGTCTCTGAAGGAGGCGGCCTGGACCTCTCAAGAAGTAGTGTTAACTGGCCTTACGCGCACGGTGGCCAGTGAGACCCTCATCCTCCGACGCGAGACGAGGAAGGACCTGGACGACCGTCTTCTCCCCCCAAGGTGGTTCGCCCCCCTCTGGCTGCTGACAAGAAGATGGTTCGAGTTCCCACAGTGCCTAAGCCCAAGGGCCCAAGACTAAGAACTAAGCCGGCTGCGCCCACTCCTGCGCCTGTTGAGATCGCGTTGCCGGCTGAGCATGCTCTGGGAATAGAGTGGGTTCCACTTCCGGGATCGTCCTCTGCCCTTGCTCCGCACTCTGTTCTGCCTGACACCGAAGGATGGTACACTGTGACCCGTCGCCGCAAGAAGCGAACAAAGGCGCCAGCGGCTGCTGCGGTACCGGCTCCTGCCTCTCTTGTGAGAGCGCCTCGGGCCAAACACAAAAGGAAGCTTCCCTCGACGCCCCGATCGGCTGCGGTGATTGTTACACTACGGACTGAGGCGGTGGAGAGGGGAGTGACCTACAAGGCGGCCCTCATGGGGGTGAGTCGGGACGCGTTAGCGGAACTGGGCATCGGCTACCTGTCGCTTCGCCTCGCGGCTACGGGATCTAGAATCATAGAGATTCCTGGTGTCCGTGGTCCGGAGCAGGTTGGCGGGTTTGCTGCAAAGCTCAAAGAGGCGCTGTCGGGCGTAGCAACTATGGCCATTCCAGTAAAGAGAGCAAACGTGCGAGTCATAGGGCTCGACGAGACAGTGTCGGTGGCAGATGTCGTCGCGGTGGCGGCGGCCAAGGGCGGCTGCGAGCCAGCCCTTATTAGGGCTGGCGAGATACGCCCCTATGGGAGAGGCAGTGGAGCGATCCACCTGTCGCTCCCGGCCGTTGCCGCTAAGAAGTTATTGGAAGCAGGGCGACTCCTGATGGGGTGGAGTGCGGCTCGTGTCCGCTTATTGGAGGAGGGACCGTTGAGGTGTTATCGGTGCCTGGACATGGGCCACACACGGCCCGTTTGCCATTCGGCAGTGGACAGGGGAGCCCTTTGCTTCCGATGTGGGCAGCCTGGCCACAAGGCATTACAGTGCGCAGTACCAAATTTAGGCCGCACCTCAAGAAAGTGAGGAACCACCAGCAACTACATCTCCGTAGTCGGTAAGCGTAGACGTTGGGTGTTAGGAGGGGGCGCTTTCTGCCTCCTTCCTCTGCTCTAGCTGAACCAAGGGTAGATGGGTCGGGGGGCCCGTCTTACCATTGCACTGGTTCAGCTGTCTGGGAGACAGTTGGGGTTGTACCAGACTGTCTCTCTTTAGCGCCGGAGGCCCGCTGGGGCCAGCCGCCGTGGCAACGCGGTCCCGTTTCGCCCCACTTTAGCGGCCGATGGTACATCGTGGAGGTTTAGTGAGTAGGAGTCTCACATAACCACTCGTCTCCCTGGGCTGAAGAGTTCCTCCACGTTAAAAAAAAAGGAGACGGTAACACATTAAGCCCAAGGAGAGAACTATTTCTTAAGCGTTTTCGCTGGAATATATGAACGGGTGTTTCTCTTAGCAGTTACCTATATGAGTACTAGAGTAGACTAACATCGCATATAATAATATTATCCGTCAGTACAAAGAAGTAAATTATACAATTTATAATAAATTTCCACTCGCCTGTCCAGCAGCTGTATGCATTAGCATAAATATCGCTCTGAGGAAAGGCTTCACCTTAAATGATTTGTGAGCATAATATCGATGGGCTCCTATCGTGATGCCCTCCCCATTCCCGTATCCATAAAGAACAGCTGAAAGCAAAAACAATATAGACCTAATTAAATTTACTGCGATACATTTAATAAAAAATATTATCATATTACAGTCACATTATAAAGACGATATGTAATAGTATCAAGTGATACTTTGCAAAAGAAATGTTTCCGCGAACAAGTTTTTCAATTTAATATTTTAATACGTTTGCAAGTGCATAAAAATAGTATGAAGACCAATATACTTACCTATCTTTAACGAATGACTCATTACACATATTTAATACTTATTTAAATAATACTTATTTTTGAAAGATTGTACAAAAATTTTTACAAATATATATTACTTATTATTATATTTTAGCATAAACATATTAAACATAGCAAATTCCGACTAAGCAAAATTCATAGTACTATAAGTAAGTGTGTGTGTGTGTGTATATATACATTAATACTTATAATAAGTATTATTACTATGTATGTATTTGTAGTAAAAAGCTTATTTAAAGTACTCACCCCATGCAACGGTCATCGGTTTAAAGTATCCTAATAACATTAAAATAAATCCTGCACCAGATATAATATGAAGTAACAAAAAAAGGATAACATTCCTCCATACTATCTCGTGTTTATATGTATAGTCTGTTCCAATGCTTTTACTTATATTTGCAGGCGTAGTAATTATTTTATCTGTTAACGTGCTTTCTTCACGATGCCTTGGAGATGTTAAGTTACTTTCAGTCATTGCTTTTAATGATATCATTTTCCTTCAAGTCGAGTCATGCTACTGGAAACTAAATTACAAGTTTCAGGCTTTTATAATCTCGTAGATTATCGTTATATGTATTCATTATTACGTACATTTTATGAATAACTAGCGGTGACACGCGGCAATTATGGAAGGACATATTATTCTTCCTGTCTATAAAATTTCATTAAAATCGACTGAGAATTAATGTATGTTTTGTAAGATTTCTAAAAGTAGATATTATTGGCAATTCTTATAGCCTAACAGTTGAGCAATAACATAAGCTTCCTAAGCTTACTAAGAAAGGCCGTTTGGATTAAAATCCAGACATACAAACTAATAGACATACAGATAAAAATATAATGTTCCTGGTCATTAAGACGACCGTATATCCGGAAATTTGAAAAAAAAAACATGTACAGACAGAACTACTAAAATTTTTTCAATATAGATAATTTAATTACTAAATAAATGCTTAATTATTTAATTTCTTGAAGGATAACGAGAAAACTCTTTGAATAATTGTTCAACGGTGTTCATGGTTCATCTTGGAACAGTAGCTTAGATAACTAAAATAAATTATATTATAATATAGATAGTATAATGTAAGGCACTACAAATTTCTCCTTCTGGTCAAATATTCAAAGACATGCCTAAAACAAACTGGAAAATTGTATTGCTCAGGTGTATTATGAGGAAGTGTAAAGTTTCCGAAGGTGATGGCGAAGACAGAGCGAAGCGGATGAATAAAACATAGAAGTTGAGAGAGAAAGAGAGATAGAATCTAAATAAAAACATAAATGTGAAAAAATGGCCAAGTTAAAAATCCCATAACAAAGAAAGTAACAAATTATTTTGTAAATGACTTAAAGAAGGTCATTTCTACAGCTATAATTAAAGGAACAGCTATGGAACTTAGCAACCGTTAGATTTTAGCTCTTTTATCGGTGATAACGACTATCCGCAGACGTCGTTTTTACCAAATTTAGTCCCTTATTCATAATTATATTTTTGTTGGTATATCATAACTTTTTGAAAAGCCGCACAACGCCAGCTATTGGTCAGCGGATAAACCATCAAGGCCGCCGTTGTGGTTGATGCTAATTATGAGTATTATTTAGTTTAAAATCAATAAATAGTTTTACTTATTTAAATTTGTTTTTAATTAATTATAATTAAAGTTTTTTTTCGAACTGCTTGTACTGTTGGCCAGGAGGCCTTAACAGCTTCACCGGGCTTGTGGACGAGCGTAGAAGGCACTCTGCCAAGGAAAAAAGGGTAACAAGCGCAAGGGTGCCAAAGTAGCCAACCTCGGCTTGGGCTGTTGCCGTATATGCAACTATCGCGAGCTAACTAATTTCCTATCCGTATTCGATCTAACTAACTATATATAAGGTAAAACCACCAGTAATTGACACTGCACCAATAGTTGACACTCTCGACGAAGAAAATTAAATATTAAGAAAAAAAAGGAAGCCAAAGATCGAGATGGCCAAAATCACTGATTACTGATATATTTTTAATGTTATAAATACATATAGGTACAGTCAGTTACAAAAGTCGGTTAACAAACTCAAGACTTCAAATCAATTTAGTATCAAATATTTAATTTTCTTCGTCAGAGTGTCAACTATTGGTGCAGTGTCAATTACTGGTGGTTTTACCTTATATATATATATACATGATTCTGCCTTTTGGGAGGAAAAAAAATGCGTATATAGTGGTTTGTCAATTTGATCGAAGTCTAACTAACCAGAAAAAAGAAAAAAAGGTCCCTTACAGAACCTATGTACCTGAGTGGAGTGCAGGTGTAAAGTGCAGTGTAATGAGTGTGCGTTGGTAGCTAGTAAATGCAGTGTCACTGTATCACGCGAGCAGCAGGCTTGAGGGCTCCACACCGGAGGATCGGACCTAAGCTCAAGTCGCAGGAGAAGGCGGTCATGACTGGTGTCAGTCAGTCACTAATTAGTTGTTATAATTGAGTATTAAGAGCGCTATCGATTCCAAAGTCCGCCTTTCATAGGTTGCTAACGCCGAGGGCCAAGTTTTAACCAAAAAGGTTGTCACGGCTCTGATGCTAACCACAACATTCAAACCAAACCACATTAGCGCGAACACTACTGCTTTGTGGTCAAAATAATCATGACGGTGGTGGTGTGCTATCGTTCACAAGTTCTACTACTCTTTACTAGTACCACATATTTTACCTTGTCTCTAGGGGTACTGCATTTTACACGTCAGTAATTTTGACGTAATAAAAATATGTAACTGTTTAAACATATGCGACCTATTTATTAGACCTATATTTATCAAAGTTATGAATAAATCTGTACTGATAACAAACAACTACTTTTCATTTAAAGGTTTCTCAGAGTCATCATTTTATTACGTTTCTTCAAGCTATTCTATGACTGATTTTTGTTCAAGTTCGACTTGTTTATTTTAGATTATTTATTGTTTTAATTTTTTAAAATCCCATCATTGTTAGGCTAATTAGGTATGTGAATTGTGCTCGTAAAATCTCATAGTCAAAACAAATAGATAAGTATATTATGTTTTGATTATGAAGCAATGATGGCTCAGTGGTAGCGTGTACGACTTCGTGTCGATTGACGTGAGTTCGAATCCCTGCTATGATCCTCAGCTTTCAGTGAAGGAAAACATCGTGAAGAAACGATAGCATGGTGGTAGTGTATTTGTCTGGCTAGTTACCACCCTCAAGTCAAAAATCTGTCGCTAAATAAAGTGTATTCCGGCAGCAGCACTTGAGAACCAGTCTTCCAATTGGTTTAGCGTATTATCAGCTTGGGCCACATCTCACTTAATGTCAGGTGAGATAGAGGCCACTACGCCAAAACTATAACAATAAAAAAAACGATGCATACGTGGTGTTATCTACTCACATCAATACTAAACATTTTATTCCCTAAGCTATGCTTGCTCTAGAGCAAGCAGCTAGCTGTGCTTGCGATTTCGCGTGGAATTTCGTGTTTGAAAAATAGTGAGGAATAAAATACAATTTAGGTACACTGAAATACAAGATTGACCGTGTTTCGCATATCTCGGGTTCCTCACGCAGTGTGGTACTCAAGGTTAGCGGTTAGCCGTACTTCACGCTCTTCACTACTTTCGATCGATCGATATTCTGTCATACGCTTACGCCGTGAATTTAACCTAATAATAATTCATTTCGTACATGTTTCTTGGGCGCGTAATTTTTTTATTTGTGTCTAGATCAGCAGCAAGTCTGACTTGAAGGTATTCTACAGTTTCCTTTGTATGAACGGATCTCATTTTTTTAGAGCAATGGAATATTGAGAAAATCCCGTTCATTTTCTACCAGGCACTTTACCTAAATGCAAATTACAATGCAATACAGTCCGAAAGGTCAAGTCAGTAGTTCAATCGCAAAATTAATATAAAGTCAAATTGTAAAGCATATTTCGAGAAAGAGGTCAATCGTCGAATCTAACTCGGCTGGGCAGCGTTTGGGAAGCTACGTAACATATTCTAGTCCAAGATACCGCAGTGTCTCAAGACGAAAGTCTTTGACCAGTGTGTGTTGCCAGTGATTATGGTGCTGAGGCGTGCTCACTAACTATGGGCCTCATAAGAAAGCTCAAAGACACTCAAAGGGTAATGAAGAGGGCTATGCTTGGAGTTTCTCTGCGTGATCGAATCAGAAATGAGGAGATCCGCAGGAGAACCAAAGTCACCGACATAGCCCGAAGAATAGCTAAACTTAAGTGGCAGTGGGCGGGCCACGTAGCTCGTAGAACAGATGGCCGATGGGGTCAAAGAGTTCTCGAGTGGCGGCCACGTACCGGAAGACGCAGCGTGGGCAGATCCGCCACAAGGTGGTCCGACGACCTGGTAAAGGTTGCGGGAACCCGATGGATGCGGTCAGCACAGGACCAGTCGTTGTGGCGATCTTTGGGGGAGGCCTATGTCCAGCCTTGGACGTATTTCGGCTGAAATGATGATGATGAAAGCAAGGAATCAAAAGCCCTTTGAGAATACCCAAGTAAAATCATTTTAGATATTTACTGACACTATTCAGAAGCCATAAGAGTTGATTAGATCCATATAAAAATTTAAAGATTTGCAATCCTTTAGGAAAAGCTAAGTTTATTTAATAATTATATATTTATTAACCGGTAGTATCCAATGAATTATAGCGTATTATCGTATGATTGTTTTAGTTGTAAAACTAGTTACCACCACTGCGTAAAAATCACTTGGCGAACTTGCCTCTCACCGCACATATTTTACACGTTGTATCTACTCCAATTAACACTTTTTTATCATCTTCATCTGTATGTATGAATGTAATAGAATCTTCGAATTCAGACACTTCCACACGCCCGAAAAACTTGAAATTTTCCACATGTAAGAGTGATGTCCGATGACAATAAAATAATTTCATAACTATAAACTAAAACTATTTCACCAAGATCATTATAAAGTCATGATAAAAATTGTGCCTAATTATTAGTGATTATAATATAACTAGCTGTGCTCCACGGTTTCACCAGTTATTAAGACTATGTTTAATCACATAAATTACACTTGAAGAACAACAAATAATACAAATATACGACATTAATGTTCTCAACACAAAGAATCATTATAAACACCTTTATCCTCTAGTCTTCCTGTGCATGTAGAAAAATTTGCAAAATTAAAAAAAAAAACTTGCTAAAAATAAGTATAATAAAATAAAGTAAGTATAAAATAAAGTAAATAAAATAAGTTATAAGTATAACTGGCATCCCATGACAGTGACTATTCACAAAATTCCAGTGCACGGAGTTCCAATTATTGAGAAATAGTAGTAGAGGTTACTACATATCGGAACCAAACGTATCATACCGTATAACTTACCAAATACTACTAGCCAAATATATTCGCATGCAATAAAAGAAGAGAAAAACAATCATTCCCATTTTACGTGTAACCCTAAACAATGTTTATTTCAAGATTTTTTTTACCACAATGTCTGCATGATTAATTTCTATACCGATACCAAATTAATGCTTTCTAGTACTAAGAATCTCTGAGCTCAGTCGCGGACAGACAGACGTACATACGCTGCCATACATAGGCTTGAGGCCAAAAATGAGGCTGTAATTCTGGTAAAATTGCAAGATTCTGCTAAACTTGGTTGAATGTGAATGAATTTAAAACTGGGATTATTTATTAACGCCATTATAAAAAATGACGGTGATACCAATTAAGCAATCATATGTTAAAAATTGTAAAACAGCTATCTAGCGATTTTTGCCGTAACCAAAATGTCACTACGATATTTTTCTAAAGTTAGAAAAAAGGAATTGAATAGACCCTGGACCGATCCGACGGCATGGAACTCTTGAGCCAAGCTGCCTCTCGCGCGATACAGTGAGACTGCATTCACTATCTACCACAATACAGTCATTACACTGCATCATTACACATACATGCACACCACTCAGGTATATAGGTTCTGTAAGGGACCTTTTTTTCATTTTCTGGCTAGTTTCAAGTAACTAGACAAAAAAAATTTCATATGATCGGCAACCTTTGGTACTTTTGGAGCTTGTTGCCTAGCGGCTGAGTGCCTTCAGCGCTCACCCCCAAGCCTGTTTTTATAGCTAATAGTGTAGTCAGACCGAAAAAAAAACAAAACAAATATTTCCGGCACGTTGAGTGTCAATCGCAGTCAATTGCACAACAGGAAGAAATAATCCTCCCGAAGAAACCTGAAGACTCAAGACTGAAAAACTCATCACTCACCTCCGAAGCACTAGATTAGTGTTAAGCAAATTCCAATTTTTAAGAAGATTTCGGAGAATATATCGGCTCATGTTTGGTGTACGTCCCGCCAACGCCCAGTCCAGCCATCCGTGCGTCCCCAACTCCCCCCGCAGCGCCACGCCCCTCTCATGTGCGTACTGCATAGCGTTTCTCCTTTCTCGAGCCTAGTAAGTACAGGCGTGAGTAGGGTCGGTCGTGCATGGGGAGTTTACGCATTCTGGTTTGCGGCCCCCCACTAACCGCTGCATCCACAACGCACCAGCGTTTCCGCCGTAGTACTGCGCAGGGTTATTCGTCGCATCGCGCCGCGCCGCGCTTTAGAATGCGGACCCTGTTGCAGTGCTCGGGTTGTTTATGTTTGGTGCTGCGCCGCCGCATCGCGTTACAGTAGTGCGGGATTCGCACCCGTTTCATTGTGGGCGTGCGCCGCGTTGTACGTCCGGCATTTTCGCGTTCGTTTTAGCAACCTTTACATTGCTGGCGGCTGTTTGGTGCGGTTTATCGGGAATCATCACGGAATCATCGGGCGTTATTTATTATCTTAATTCCAGGGAGCTACCGTTAAATGTGAACAGAGAAGGTTATGGACGCATGACTATAGACTATTTTTTATCATACTTGCAAGCACATCCATCTTAATACTCTCACACTTGGTTTTAGCTTGATGGGACAATTCGCACACCGCTAGAAAAGAACTTGCTTCGTGAATAAAAAAAGAAAATCAGCCGCTTTAGAGATATCCAGTGGCCACCGAGATCGCCAGCCTTTTTTATGGAGTTACCTCAAAAGCATAATCTATAAAAATATCCCTCTGTCAATAACGGAATTGAAAGAAAATATCCGCAATGAAATTCCGACATCCAGCCAAACCTGTTGAAGCACGTGGCACGTAATACGGTGATTCGCTTCAAACAGTATGAGCGACTAAATTAACCTACGCTGATATTCACATTGGGTATCGATATCTTGTACAAGGTCAACAAATTTTACTTCAAGCACGCGTAAAGGATACACGCATAATTTGTTATTTCTTTTGTAATATTAAATTACTTATTTTGGCTCAAATATTAAATATGTATATATTTATATAAATGTATATATATATATATATCAAATATTTAATATAATACGTTAAATATTTAGTTATAGGTTGAAAATTTTGTCAATGTAAATACCACGTAAAAATAACTTTTATGACAGACGTACTGTATCTTTCACAATAGGTACCTAATACTATAAATGAAATACCAGTGGACGTTAGAGATTTTATAACTAGTGAAAACATTAAATACAAACTTAAACTACGTCAACTTGATAATAGTATAAGTAAACATAATAACAATGAAATATTAACGTTTCACTTATACTATAGCTATATTACAACTAGCGCGTTGAATAATACCTCAGGCCATGGTATGCAAAGACAGACCCCAGAGGTTTAATAGGACGTCTTTAACTAGACAAATTGCAAAAAAAGGGATAAAGTGTAGATCTTCCTTTTCTACACAAATGTCTAGTACCTATATTGTACAAGAAGAATTCTTTATCACTTATTTGTATTGTGTTTCTATTATCGATATTAACGGTTTTAGCGTCTTCCAAGAAAGCGTGCTGGTAGTGATTTATTTTCCGAGTTGATTTTCTATTATCATTGCTTGTTTTTTTCTTATATTTTATTATATAATGTTACAAAACATAGCTGCTTATTCACCGTAATCGACAGATTCCACCTTTCGGTAATTCTTGAGCAACCGATATTTATATAAAACACAGTAAAATAATGAACGCTATGTAATATAATCAGTTCGGAATCCTCAGGACGTGAGTTCTACTCACTATTTGTTCGATTTTTTTTCATCGTCACCGTCATGCCGGGCTCTCTTCACGTTATGTTTGAAGGACTAAATGTTGCAGGAAGGAGGGAGCACAGTAGCCGGAAGACAGTTCCGCAGCTTCACAGTACGGCAAAGATTACTTTGTTCGTGTCGAGAAGGAGAGTACTGTAATGTTCTGTTATGAAAGGAAGAGGAGGTAATTAAATTGAATTAAGTTGAAATGGACTTTAGAATACCCGTCATGATACAGACGGCGGAACACGCTTATTGAGGCAATGTCCCTGAGCAGCTGAAGCGGCTCGATGAACTTAGTAACGTCTGCCTAATTTAAAATGCGGACAGCCCGTCTCTGCAATCTGTCCAGGGTTTCGAGGAGGTATTTTGTGGATCCGGTCCAAAGGTGCGAATGTTATTTCATACAAGGCCGAACTTGTGCCTTGTAAAACAGATACAGCTGACCAGGTGTAAAAAACCATTGCACGCTAATCAACATTCCGAGTCTCCGAGATGTGGCGATATAATAGTAGTCATCTTTTTTGCAATTTATTCAATGACTTGTTTTTTCAAGTTCCTCATTATTATTTTGAAGATTATTAATTGTTGGAATTAAAAAATCCCATCATTGTTAAGCTAATTATTTATGTACATTGCGCACGTATAATCTCAAAATCACATCAAATAATAGTATACTTTATTATATACTTACAATTTTAAGTTAATATACTTATATTAATAATAAACATATTATTTTCTAATGAATACGCTGACAGGTATTAAGTTAAAGAAGCGAACGATACATGAAGGTTTTTGTAATACTGGCTCGTTGAAAATAGTGCAGTGCATATAAAATGGAAAATACTTTACAATCCAAGAACGACGATTATTATTATACCATATTATACACATCACCGTCATTTTTATCTGTGTTAAAGTCAGCCTACCAAATTTCGGTAAAAGCTAATGGTAAACTAGTAACTGCGTGTCGTTTCAAGCTTGAGAGTGTAAATTTCTTCAATAAGGTATACAATACAATCCTGTGCACGGTCTTTATATCCCTAAAATATTTATAATTTAGTTGTTTTTTTTTTCTTTGTAAGTTTAGCGTTTTGATGTAATTTCATACAACACGCTAATCCTAGTAATGGCTGTCGAGCGCAGCTGCCGGAACACACATGTAAGTGCTTAGTGACAGTTTTTCCACTCGAGGGTGGTAATTAAAGAAAATGCACTACTAAAATCTTATAATTTTTCACGATGTTTTCCTTGGCCGAAAGCTCAGGCTAATTGTAGGGATTCGAACCCACGTCGATCGGCATAGTGTCCGTACATGGTACCAGGATATCATTGCATTAGCCCTTAATCCTTTTTATTATAAATAATAAAAAATATGGGTAGCCTGTGCAGAAGAGACGGGAGGAACGTCTCACTAGCAATGTGTGACAACCTCAATATCCTAGGTGTGGATATTCGCAGCGACCTCAACTCTAGGGATTACATCGGGAATGTCATCTCCACTACATCTCGGAGACTAGGAATCCTGAACAGGGCGTGACGGTTTTTCACGCCCAGTCAATTGTACCTGCCCTGTTCGCACCTCTGGGATGGAACCGCAAAGTATCTCCTCGATGCCTTAGACAGGTTGCAGAGACGGGCTGTTCGAATTGTTAATGATGCAGACATTACCCCATGCATCGAGCCGCTTCAGCTTCGCAGGAACATCGCTTCGCTAAGTGTGTTCTATCGTTTGTATCATAGTGAGTGTTCTGAAGAGCTGTTAAATATAATTCCCTCCTCTCCTTTCCACAATAGAACAACACACGCTGGGCTTTGTAATCACAGTTTTACGGTAACCTCCATCTCTACACGAACTAAAAAGTTCTCTATGTCTTATCTTTGTCGTACCGTGAAATTGTGGAACCATCTGTTGACTTGGACCAATGTGTTCCCTCTTTCTTATGACATCGGGTCCTTCAAGCGTAACGTGAAGAGATATTTATGCAGGCCGGTATGACAGCGGCGATGGATTTCAATCTCTCGGTGGTGGCCGTTGTATTTGGCTTGTACTGTGCTTACCATCAGGGACAATACAGTCAACGTGACGAAGTATTAAAAAAAAAAATGAAATTTGAGTAATAACTCATGCGTAAAATATTTTATTGATTCACACATCACATACTACATAAACCGTGTCATATGGCATAATGTCTTAGCTGGGATTATAAAATAAGGTAAAATAAATAGTTATAATATTTAGATTATATGCCGTAGTAACTTTATATGACTTAAAAACATGTTTTTGTCGGTCCTGGAAAGTTAACACGTTTATATAGGGAATTTGTTAGCGCAGCGATAATATGAAGGCAATTATTCGTATAATCATAAAACATTCTTATTAATATAATATTCAATGATTTTTATGATCTATTTTATTCTAATATCAAGGTCTTACTCAGAAAGTAAATTTTCATTATTCATAGCAAATTATATGATCATTTAAGTTAAAAATATTTCATAAAACAATTAATGGAATAATACACGTTTTTCAAGATTGTTTTAAATAACTAAAATATTATATTAAGGCCTGATATAAATATCTGATAATAGGTAATTATTTTCATTTATGACTTCGAATACAATGATTAATATTTTAAAGAGCATAAATTATAAGAGTTGCTTAAAGGGGAAATGGATGATTGAATAATATTTTAATTATTGAACAGTTAATAATACTAATAGTTTATTTAACTTAGTTATATCGTATTGAAGTACATTATTTTTTGGAAAAAACTATTGTTTCAATAATACTGTAAAAAGGTATTTTAATGCATTATAAAACTAGATTATCTATAATGTTTATTTACAATTTATAACATTCAGATTATAATCAGTCTTTTCGCGCATAATTTAATATATTGAAAAGATTAAATACAAACATTTAAATAAGCATTGTCCAAGTAATACCTACTGTATAATCCTAACTTAATTTATAAAGGCGAAAGTGAGTTTGATTATTTGTTACTCAATCACGGAAAAACAGCTTAACCGATTTGGTTGAAATTTGGCACACAGTTTATAACAACAATTTTTGTAGTTCACGCGAGCGAAGCTGCGGGAACAGCTAGTGAAAAATAAATTAGTTAATATTAGAAGGTTTGTAGTTAATTAATTATTCAATTACAGGATAGGAAATAAATCATAGGAGCTTAGTTATTTAAAAAGTGGATATAATAATCTATACTAATATCATAAAGCGGAAGAGTTTGTTTGTTTAAATACTCTAATCTCTGAAACTACCAGTCGGATACGAAAAATTATTTTTGTATATGATAGCCAGATTTACGAGGAATATTATAGGCTATCTAGCATTAGGCTACACCTCTGAGCTGGCCTAAAATATTGATTTTGGGTAAGTAAGTCAGAAGACATAGCGCACTCTTACTGCTTTATCCGCGTGCGCTAGCGTAATGGTTAGCAACGTGTAAAAACAATGTTCCACAAAAATATTGCTTTTTAATACATTTAAAAAAACGTCTGTAATACCATATGCCTATCTCTTATACAAAAGCCACAATAATGTATTTTGTAACAAAGCTTTATTGAACATTATTGAATTGGTTACGTTTGATCATATAGATGTAACGAATTTATTAAAGCAGTGATGCACAGACTTAATGGAAGTAGGGGCCACTCGGACAGATTAAGAGCTAAAGGTGGGCTGCTACAAATCAAAAGAACTAATGAAAAGTTTAAAAGGATTTAATGGTAATAATTTTTAATTGGAAGCATGACATTGCACTGAACTAACAAGTTTTTTGAAATTGGGCTCTAAATTAACTGTCGCCACACGTAAAACTGCTTCTAAATTTTCATTTGCTTACCGATTGCGATGTTTAATTTTATAAATTTCCATAATAGAAAACGTTTGTTCACAAATATACGTAGATCCAAATAAGATTATGCATTTGTTCGTAATAATTTATATTGGTTTTTATCAATGCAGCGGTAGAAATTAAGTAAGTTACCTTCGCTAAATTTGTTGCGTAAATTATCATTATTTTGCATATCAATCAATTCAAGCTGCATTGATTCTGGTGCATTTTCAGGCAAAATGATAAAAGGATTGTTAAATATGTCCAATGGCGGTTTGACTTTTTTAAATCAGAAAATTGTTCTTGAAAAGCTTGTGTCAAAATATATAATTTTTGTACATAGGCAAGATCGACTTCAGTTTTGTTAAATTTTTCAGCTATTTTCTTGTAATTAGGAAGATGGGCGTAATTACATGAATTTATTTGCGATTTGAAAAGACTCAACATGGATTGAAAAGATGTAATATGAGCGTAATAAGCGATATCAGTTGATCTTTGCCCTGAAATCGTGTATTAAGGATATTCAACTGATTTGTGAATTCAACTAGAAATGCTAAGTCACATATCCAATCAGGATTTTTGAGTTCAGAGACATCGTTTTTCTTTTCCGATAGAAATATTTCGATTTCTGCAATTAATTTAAAAAATTGTTCCAGCGTCAATCCACGGCTAAGCCACCTTACTTCACTATAATACACTAAATCTCCATACTCGCTTTAAATTTCTTCAAGAAATTGTTTAAATTGTCTGTGATTGAGACATCGGGATTTTATAAAATTTACTGTAGAGTCAACAACTTTCTTTACATTTTGAAACCCTAATATTTTTGAACACAGGGCCTCTATATTCAAGTGATTTGTGAATTCAACTAGAAATGCTAAGTCACATATCCAATCAGGATTTTTGAGTTCAGAGACATCGTTTTTCTTTTCCGATAGAAATATTTCGATTTCTGCAATTAATTTAAAAAATTGTTCCAGCGTCTATCCACGGCTAAGCCACCTTACTTCACTATAATACACTAAATCTCCATACTCGCTTTAAATTTCTTCAAGAAATTGTTTAAATTGTCTGTGATTGAGACATCGGGATTTTATAAAATTTACTGTAGAGTCAACAACTTTCTTTACATTTTGAAACCCTAATATTTTTGAACACAGGGCCTCTTGATGTATAATGCAATGAAACTGCATTATTTCTTCGGTATCTATATTTTGTTTACAAATATTTTTTTAGAAGACTTACTATTCCAGATTTTATACCCATCATTGAAGGAGCTCCGTCAGTTCTGATTCCTTTTTTATCGCTATAGGTTTGGCGTAGTGGCCACAATCTCACCTGATGTTGTTACGATGTGGCCCAAGATAACACGCTAAACCTAGTGGAAGACTGGCTCTCAATCTCAAGCTTCCTGATAAATTTAAGACAATGCTAGAAGATTATTCCAAGAGCGCTTTGAGCATATAATTGCCCGTGGTTTGATTTGACAAAGAACTCATTCCAGTTAGCTCTTCACTTACTTCAAAATCTTTTACACCTCGTAAGAATATTAACAGCTGTGCTGTTGAACTGATATCAGTGCATTCGTCGAGTGCAAAAAAATATAATGTTTTTAGCTTTTGTAACTAATTGCTCTTCTATATCAACAGACAAGGCAGTGATTCTTCTTTGAACTGTTATCCGATTATGTTGAATTTTCTCAAACTGTTTAGTTATATCTGGACACATTTTTTTTAGCGGCGATTTCTAACCCTTATCTAACTTGCCATCTTTAAAAGGCCGACTGCTTTTCGCTATTATACGATAAATTTCAAAGCTAACTTCAGTAGCAGTTTCAATATCTTGAATAGGTTTTGTAAACTTTGCTTGTTGGCCCAATAATTCCTGTTTTAATGAATAAATATTTTGCTTAGGTAGATCATCAGTCAATTTGGTAAATGTAGGATGCTGTGTTTCATAGTATCTTTTAACATTGTATTCCTTTGGAATGGACAGAATTCAGAAGAATTCTTCAATTCAGAAGACAGAATTCTTGCAAATCAATGATATTATTATGCGACGTAACAAAAAAGTATTTTTCAGTTAAAATGTCTTAAAACTGCCGATTATGGCTTATCCATAGCGAAATTGATAATACCTCTTGTAATACGGACATACGCGTATCTAAACAGGATCTTTTATTGTTAATAACTTATTCCTTGTAAATTGTTTATAAGTTGCAATGTTAAAAGTCAATTAAAAAGTAATGAGTAATATTAGTTACAATTTCCACAAGGTACAAAATAATTGATTGAATTTATGTATCGTTTTGTAACAATGTTTAAAAAAACAAACAAACAAAAAATGCATTCGTCACTCAGCTGCCACGCTCGCACCGCACGGTGGTTCGTCTCCATACAAAAGGTAGGACGTGGCACTAAAATTCTAAAAGTATTAATTTAACAAATCTTTAAACGCCATTCGATTACTCTATTAAAAAGCAACAAATATGAATCAGTAATCTTTTTGCACTGGAAAAATAATTTAGGAGTTAATTAAAGAAAACTGTTTTTAATTATGGGAAGCAACATAAAAATATGAATATTTCGTGATTTTCGTTCTGGAAATTTCACACTAGTATCTTGCCATTATATGCCACGAATTTTCCATAGCCACATAGTGCGTCATTATTGCACTTTTTGAGATACGCTACATAAAATATATTTTTTAGAAAAAAATATTAAAAATCGTTAAGCCGAATTTGACAAAACTTTAAACGTAATTTTTTATTCTTCTATTAAAAAGCAACAAATATCTTAAATACATCTTCTTAGACTGGACTTATATACTTAAGCAGTAAATTCAATAAAAACTGTTTTTAATGTATGGGAAGCAACCTGAAATATCAATAATTCGATAAATACAATATAACAATTAAATAAAATATTTTAATATTCTACTTTTTATTTAGCATACACCAAAAAGTGTATTACTGGTGCACCGATGTATCTTTGGCAGATAATGACAACAGTGTGAAATTTTCACTACAAAATTTGGCGGAACGCATGAGATATTCATGTTTATAGTTTAGTTTTCATGCAGAAAAACAATTTACTCAATTATTCAATTTACTCCAAAACAATAGTCAATACTAAAAAGTTAGCATATTCATATTTGTTGCTTTTTAAAAGAAGAGAATGGCTTTCAAAGTTTATAAAATTACGACTTCAAGATTTTTAGTGTCCTATGTTCTACCTTGCATAGCAACGAGCCACCGTGCGCCCCGCGCTCCCGAACTCATCCGACCTCGACCCGAATAGTTCCGAGTGCAAGCCCTAAATGCTCAACACACGACCTATGGTCTAAACAGCGTATTTAGAATTATCTCCCGGACATTGTAGTTTTTTTCGCTGTTTCTATGAATTCATCGGCGGGCCGCATGCAAATCGTCTGCGGGCCGCGGTCTGTGCATCACTGTATTAAAGGATATTCTCATGCTACAATTGGATATAAAAGTTCTTAAAAATGACTTTGCCACAACGACTCAGATATTGGAACTATGAGCTGATATAGACAATCTGAGGAGTGCCTCATTTGTGTACAATAACTTTGAATTTGTCAATAGAAGGCGAGGCAAATTTATGGAGAACTTTGACAGTATTTTATGACAGTAATTTATGAGTATTATTATTAGACATGGCATATTAATCCTTACGAACGAATCCTTACTACAACATCAAGACAATTTTATGTAGATAAATTTTGACCTTTATAGCATGTTATTTGGATGAATAGTTTAGGAGATGATTAGTTTAGTTTATATACTTAATTTATTAGTCGGAGGCGACGCGCAATGAAACTGGGAGACTGGCAAAAATCATTTATTGTTCTACCCTCATTTACCCACATACCCACATGAAAACATATATACCAGGAGGTAATGTAAAATAATTCGAACTCGGCTCGGGCCTGTGAATATAGGTGTAGTGCCAAGAAAGAGCCGTGTGAGTTGTGACGCATAACCTTGGCCGTCTGACAAAATTATAGTCTATACTGAAGTATTATAAATCATCAATCAGCGATTTCTTTTAAATTATACACGGGTGAAACCGCGTAGCAATATAATATGAACTGTGTTTGTACATCTTTTATTTTGACGAATAATATTTAGTAAACCACATTCATTCATTTAATTAACATTTTCCTATCTTACAGTTGAAAATATGCAAGATAACATACAAGTTTGACTTTAAAAAAATAGTAGAACTAATTATTTTTACATTAAATATCAGAATGCTATCAAAATTATTTTAAAATCTATTACACAATATATATTTACTACGCGAAATAAATAATACGTGGAAAACCTTTTCATTTTCTACTTTTGCTAACGTAGGTTGTTAACAAATAGTTTTTACTATGTATGTTTTGCATTTAATAAATATTCTATAAAGTTAAATAAACTAGGGCTGGCCTAATTTTAAACCTAACTTAGAGAATGATGTAAACCATTTTCATCAAATGATGTTATGTAATCTGACTCGTGATAGAGTGGGAGTCCTTCAGGTTTCAGACAGGTGTCGGGGTCCTTTGGTGTAGACCGGTATGTTGGATTCAAAGGATGGTGAGGTCCTATTGAGGTAACGGTTAATTTGTTGATATCAGGTCCAGCAGTGTAGTGTGTCCCGTCCCCGGTCCGTATGACGCGCTTTGAAACCTGTTTGATATTTACAAATATTTTAAATTATATTTATCAATTTTGTATGGCGGTCAAAGTTACTAAGGTTTCAAGTTACTCGTACTTGTAACTAGAACCCAATCCTTAATTTTTTTCATACTTTCCCTTTTATATACTTATATTATAAGTATAGATATACCTAGTTATATATGTATATACTGCTTAAGTGACGATGTGGCCCAGATTTTCAACAAGAGGAGCTTGATAGCTAGACCGGCGAATTGAATACCTTATCTACATTAAATGGTTTCACCACGATGTTGTCCCTAATCGTTTTAAAATAAAATCGTGAATCTTACCATTTCCGGCGAAGCTGTTCTCAAATCATACACTAGTCCTGCCTTTGCTAGTAAGTTAATGATAGTTGCTGTCATATTCAAGAATGTGAATTCAGCGGCTTTGTAATCCCACGGGAACACGTGATGATAGTTGTGCCACCCTTCACCTAAAGTAATGAATGATACAATCCACGATTCGACTGGCTGTAAATTTCTGTGAAATAAATAATATAATTAGTTAGGTTAGATTTACTGTCTTCAGTATTTAATGTCATTATTCTAAATTAAACTTTATCCATCACGGCAAGCAGAAAAAAAATTGCGAATTGTTATGTTTGTCATACAGTGTAGATGTGGAATCGCATCTCCGCTAGCGTGTACCCTCCTTATACGATATCAGGGCCTTGAAACGAGTCGTGAATAGATATTTTTACAGGCCGACATAACGGTTACGATTGCCGATGGATTTTAACTTGCTTGATAAATGCAGTAAGTTAGCGGCTAAATACAAAAAATACCTCAAATGAAATTTTTTGATCTGACTATACTGTTAGCAAAAAAGGCCCTGAAGCTTCAGACGGCTTTTACAGCTTCACCGGGCTTGGGGAGTGAGCGCTTAAGACACTCAGCCACGAAAGCGTGGCAACAAGCTCCAAGGGTGCCAAAGTGGCCAAACCTCGGCTTGGACCGTTACCGTAGTTGCAAATAAGTCGCGAACTGGCTAATTCCCTATCCGTAATTCGATCTAAACTAACTATACATATTTCTTTCCTATGGGGGAAGCTCATTAGAGAGGAAATGCGTATACGTACTTAGTAATCTGTCGATTTTGGTCTACAAAAACTAGTCAAAAAAGGAAATATAAGGTTCCTTATAGAACCTGAGTGGTGTGCATGTGAACAGTGAAGAGTTAAGTAAGTAATTTTTATGCATTTACTTATCATAGGGTCTCGTTCCGTAAAGGTGAGCGACGCTGTTAACGAGCCAAGTTCCATTCAGCTCATAAGCATATCGAAAGAAGTAAGCCATCCACAGTGACTTCCACCAGACCTCGTCGAAGAAGTGTATTGGTACCCAAACAGGGAACCCAATTGCAAAGATAATGTATAATAGGCCATAATATCTGAAAAATAGTCGACTACTTGTTTACGATGGTCACAGTTTGATCTTTGCAAATAACTTCGTTACTTTGTATTAAAAGAACATTACATTCCCAGCGTTTTAGCTGCAAATTTGCCATTTTCTTTTAAGTGACTCCGGAATTCTACATCGTTACCAAGGATTCCGATACTACTAGCAATTTTTAGAGGTCAGTTTTTGCTGAGAAAATGTTCACTTTAAGATTTTTTTTAGGCCTTTTTGCTGTTGTCCCATAACATTTTTGTTTATTAATTTATACGGGTACTGTCATAGGAGAAAATGTGTGTAGAAACAAAACTCGTAGTAAACGCATAGCGTATTTCTAGTTCGTATAGAATTAAAAAAAATATGTTTTACCTACTTAATCCCCAAATGTGATTTCATTTTCGTATCACTTAACAAACTATCTTACTTATTATGTACTCCCTCACAACAGCTATATAACGTTATATGAAACTAAAATATTGTTTATCAAATGTTATATTTAGTTGCAATTTTTTAACAAAAGTTTAATTTGCCATTTTATGCAATTTGTTATATAATTAACAAGGGTCTAGAACGTATCAGTGTCCTCATTAGCATGGGTAAGTTTTGTTAACAACCCTCTGTTAACAAGTGTTAAGATGCGTCGCGTCGATCGCGTACGTGGTTGAAGTTTTTCTATCACCGAATTCCATGCCGAAGATAGTTTTAATCTCACTTCTCGATTAAAAGTTTGAAGCTTTGTCTGTGCCAAATAAATATAAAACTCGGTATACACAATATATATATACATATTTTAAACTCAACGTCTCTGTATCAGTCTGTCCGTTTATGTTCTTTTCACGCGAAAACCACTTATCCGATTTACATGCTTTTAGTTAGTAGATCCTGCAAAAAAACTCAGCGATAGTATATGTATCGTGTAAGGATCATTCAAATTCCACAATAAGCATCTTTGTCTTTAAAAAGACCGACGGGCGACCGCCGTGTTTGGGATTGGGTACAGTACTATTCCCGCGTCTGCTCGACCCACGGCATTCTGTAATCCACGAGAGTGGAACTGCGGGCACAACTAGTATATATTATAAAACAAAGACCCAGCCGCGTCTGTCTGTCTGACTGAACGCGATAAACTCAAAAACTACCGAACTACCGATCTTCATACAGTTTTCTTCAATGGACGGAATGATTCGTGAGAAAGGTTTAGTATAATTCATTATGGTTTTGTTTAAATTGGCAGACATATGACAATGAATGTTGAAAATGTCGGAAAAAATTATACCGACTGGGAGCTTTACTGGCGTGCGCCGTGTAAACCAATAGGGTTATTATATGTATTACTCTGCTGCAGTTCGGACCCATACATTATTTAATTTTATTATATAAAAAAAATTGATAGTTTAGAAAGTGTTATACATTACTTCTTTTGGAATCTGACCATCCAGTCAGCTTGTAAGTCACTCATATCGATTTTTCTTCCATATTCTATAACAAGAGGGTGCTTCTTGGTCATCAACCAGCCAATGTGACTGAAGAAGAAGCCACGTTTAGCGTTATGGGGATCGGCATCAGTGTCTGTGTAGCGATGGTGCAGACGGTGGTCGCGAACCCAAACGAACATTGAATTCTGTATAGAGAAATATAATATTCATCACTTGAGTTTCAACTATTGCCTTGGACATTTTTTATATCGTTATAAAAAATATCCTATCTTCAATTTCATAACAAACATTCAAACATTGCTCATTTTAATATTTATTAGATATTTGAAACAAGGCAATATTTATTTTAAGCAAATAATAGTCTTTCTTGTCGTTTGTTTATTAGCTCAAAATTTTAGCAGATAGGTATTGAAAATTAATATCGCCCCGTCAAAGTTACTAATGGAGTGTGTTGACATTAATTATACTGTAGGAATAGTTTATGAAAGTATTTCTTGAAATTAAACTCCTAAGAAGATGAGAAGGGATAGCAAAGTTTGTATGAATGATAGTATTTTCCGGGTCATATTTGTTTGAAATTTAGTATTAATAATTTTAGACATAATTAATGAAATATAAATTTCATAGTTTTCAGAATTCAACCCCTTAAGGGTATTTAAGGTTAAGCCGTGTCTCCTGCCCATGTTTTGCCGTACACACTTCACAAAATATTGTATCGCTAAACATTTTTGTACATCAAGCTCTGATTTATGTTGATGTTAACAATGTTTTACTTCCCATACTAGACGTAAAACATCTGAACATTTCTTCTGCGCATGTGAAGGGGAGCGGGGTACAATAATTTCAAGTCTCGAAAGCGACGCATGACTTGCACGTTTTTTGTTGCAGTATTTTGTTTTTGATGCAAACGGTCATTATTATTATTTCTTTAATTGTTATTAAGTGGAGAGGTAGCTGGAGATGACAACACGCTAATCCCAGAGAGACGACTACTTAGTTCTTAAGCGCAGTTGCCGTAACATGGGGATAGGTGCGCCTCTTTATATTTTTCATTTATTTATGCAGTGGCAGTTAGTTATCTATGGGAAAACTACAAAATGTTACCTTCATATATCATATATTATCGAATAGTCCAAAGAACTAAGAGGAAAAACATATACGAAACGAAATAAAATGTCCACTTGCCTGTCCAGCCGCTGTTTGCATTAATATAAGTAGGGCTCTGAGCAAAGACTTCACCTTAAATGATCTGTGTGCGTAATATCGATGGGCTCCAATCGTAATGCCCTCTCCATTCATGTATGCATAAAAAATAGCTAAAACCAAAAACAATTAATGTTATCATATTACATACAGACACATAATGAAAGCAGTATGTAATCGAAAATATTCAATTAAATAACAGAATACTGGTACTTGTACCTACTTATTTATACAGAATTCTCAGGCAATTATAATGTAAATAAATATAATAAAAGATTACATTGATATCGAAATACACTGCACTTTAAATAAAATGACAATAAATAAAAAAAATGTTAATTTAAACACTTTTTAAATACAATACTTTTATTCAATATTTAATTTGTACTAAAATGAATATAATAATTTTATATAAGGGCTCAATTTTAAAGGTGTTAATTTATTTAGTTTAAATGCGCTTTTCTTTGTTTATTTTTGCGCTACAAGGTTTTAAACTTGAGCCCTGCATTAAATTATTATATTCATTTTAGTAGAAATGAAATATTCAATAAAAGCTTGTTTTTGTAATATAATTTTGTTGCATTATTCAAACAACATTATAAATTCTTTATTTTCGGATTTACTCAAAAACTTTTGTTAAAAGAGCTCGCTTCGTGCCAAATTTGAAAACTGTTGGTCCGTGGGATGTACCTACATGCTTAGATAATCGGCCCGTGAGCGGTATTTTAACTATAAATTGCTGCATCTCTTTAATTCGTTGACGTAGAATTTTACAGCAACATTAGACCTTGGCGTATTATATTAATTTGAACTTAAAACTTATTTTAGCTGCAAGTCGTTTTCGAGTAAAAGAGTCTTGACACACACCTACAACAAAGTGATCCTATAAGGATTCCGTTATTTCGTTATGAGGTACGGAACTCTAAAATACGTCATATATAATGTATCTATAATTGTACTACATTTTTTACAATAATAAGCAAGAAAGCTAGATTGACAGTTTTATCGGTGTCGTACATACAGAAACTGGATAACAATTGAACATTTGATGAATACTTTGCAGAACAAAAGTGTCCACGAACAACAGTTTCCCACTTTTATGTTTTAATAACGAATGATGCTACTGCTAATTTATTGTTAATGCCAATCGTACAGTGAGCCTAGATTTGGATGAACTAAAACATCGTAATGCAACCATAGTAGTGTGGTAATATGCTATGTTCTGGGTATGAGTGTTCTAGCGGCTGCTATTGAGACAATAACTCCTTCCAGGCTAGGCGTATTATTATGTTCGACCACATTCTCACTCAACAACAGCTAACAAATAGTGAACCGGCTATAATTTAAAAAAACGTTGTATTTAACCTAGAGAAAAAACACGTTATTTTTATAGGTATCGCGTAATTAAACACGTGAATTATTATAATGTGACGTATCGTAAGAGATTTATAGGTGCTGATGTAAAAACGATTACATAGCACTATGAACAAAATAATATAAATAGTTATAAAAATAAACAACATAACAACACTGCTATTCTTTTCCTGATTTGATACGTTTTGTGTGAAACTCAATTAGAGTGCATTAACTACAGACTTTGTGATATGTTTTTAAAATATCTTAATACGTGTACTTGCATAAAATTATCGTGGAGATTTATAAACATATCTCTAACAGCTATTACTATTTAGTATTTATTGATATTTTTATTTTGTTAACTTTAATACTTACTGTTTGAAACTTGTACAAGATATATGTATTATTATACAAAACTACTATATATATATATTTCTTTTTCACCAGCTGTATACATAATAATGGAAATAAAGGTGTTAGAATATTATCTACTATATTTATTATATGTTTTAATGTTAAGTATATGTAGTAAAAAAATATTTAAAACGTACTCACCCCATGTAATGGTCATCGGTTTAAAATATCCTAAAAACATTGAAATAAATCCTAGTACAAAGATAATATGAAGTAACAAAAATAAAATTACATTTCTCCACACTATCTCGTGTTTGTATGTATAGTCTGTTCCAATGTTTTTAGTTTTAGTTCCAAGCTTAATTATTTCATCTGTTAAAGTGTTTGCTTCACGAAAACTAACAGATGTTATGTTACTCTTATTATTTGATTTTAATAATGCCATTTTCGTGTAAGTCTCGCTATGTTACTGGAAACTGTACTACAAGTTTCAGGTTTTTATAAACTCCTAAATCTCATTATACTGATTATCATGCTCATCTTATGAATAATAATTTCGTTGGTAAGCAAATACATAATTATTTAATTTCGAGAAGCGTAACGACTTAACGAAGTTAAAGTGACTGAGAATTTGTTTTCATACCGTTTGGTTAGGACACCTTGGTACAGTAGCTCAGTTAACTAACATTAATTATTTTGCTATAGTTGGTTTCGTGTAAACCTAAAAAACATTACCTTGTACTATGTTGAAGTTAGTACTTTATTTATACTTACTTTAGTTATACTTAGTCTTGAAATGCTGCATGAAGGGAGGTCTTTAAACATAAGAAAAAAATTCGAAATTGTGAAATTTCTAATCCCGTCTTACTAAAATACAACAAAATTATATTCAGTTTTATTTTATTTTTCTCAAAAAAGGCTTGAGGTGTACAGTTCAAATAATTTCTTATTCTATATCTACCACAAACTACTGTAAAAAAATAAGTTTCTAGGTTAAAGCGATACAGCCCTCCATAATAAAAGTCGCACTCTGTGATAAATAATCAAAATATATATAGGGTACTTCCCGCAGATAAACAGTATTAAAATTTGGCTCAAAGGCAGATCTTTTAACGTAAGTTAAAAAATAAATCTAAAAATAATGAATTTGTGTACCCGTGTGAAATTATAATGAAACAAAATTATATTGTTTTATTTATTTTTTCTCGAATAGAGCAGAGCATAAGGCTGTTGAAATCAATATAAAATAGTAAGGTCTATGGCCTCGTATTGCTGCCAAAAATTTACTTTAACACAATAAAGAGATACAGCCACTTGTGAGCATACAACTTATAATATTATTATTTCACGTTAACATTCCATAAATATTTTTGATATCTTTTATCTTCAATTATTTATTGTGACTTCAATATCAAAGTTAGTTATATAAGATTTAGGTATTTTTAAAGTCTACACAAATGTTTAGTATATTGCACAAGAATATTTATTTATCACCTATTTGTATTGAAATTATATTGTCCTATGTTTAACGGTTTTGGCAGCGTATTCCAAGAAACCGTGCTGGTAGTGATTTTTTCCGACTTGCTTTTCTATTATCACTACTTGCCTTTTCTTACGTTTTATTACATAATGTTAAAATCTAAAAAAATAAAAATAAAATATTCACCGAAATCAGTTAACTGAGTCTTGAGTTATAATTGCACAAACATACAGACAGACAAACGGATAGAACGAGAGACTGAACAATATAAGGATAATATACAAACTATATTTTTATAAGAGTCGGTACAATAATGTGCCGTACCTATTTAATCTAATCAATAGTTACGTTACCTTTGTCTCTTTAGAGAAAACCATTCGTGATGAAATTTGCGTTACGTTACGGAAGACACGTTAATAGTTAACTGTATAGTGATTTATAATAGAAAATATTTAACGAAGATAAATATATTTTAATAAAAAATAATACACAGTGCCTATATCAATCATTATCACGAGAAAATTGATATTTTAAAGTTTTTTTTTTTTAAATAATATTGAGGAATAAGTGTTCGTAGTTTCATGTTGTATTTTAATGTAGACTCTGTACTAAGTATCCGTAAAATTATTTCCGTATATGATATTGTATTACAGTATGTTTCAGTAAGGCTTATGCGAATAAACTTTGTGGAGTCAAAAAGTCTACAATGTTATACGCGTCATAACCATGATGTATGCTTATGCTCATGGTAAGCGGATACCGAAGCCTATGGACCCTTGTAATAGAGAAGTAGATTCAATAGCGCGTAACCGACCATGTACCCCCTACCCCAAGGAGTTCTGGAATCCCTACTCATCGACGGAATACAACACATGGTTATTTGGCTGCGATATTTTGTAGGCTAGAGGTATTCTACCAGTCGGGCTGCCCCAAGTGGAAAGAAATCTTCAAAGAAATTTCTCTGTACCCTGCTTCTCTTTGAACCCACTATTTTCCAAGGAGCTCTGGAAACCCTACTCATCGCAAGAAGACAACACTAGGTCATTAGGGGACGGTCTTCTCAGGGTGGAGGTATTCCACAATTCAGACTGCCCCAAGTAGAGAGAAATCTGCAAAGAAATTGTGTTGCTAATCATGTGTATTGAGTATTGAAGTCTTCATGTAATCTTGCAAATTGTTTGATCGCATTTTAGTCTCCAAGCTTGAATTCAGCTTTTTGCGGAAACTCGAATCACTATTGCTAGCGTTGAATATCTGCTACTCGGGATACCACGTATGGTTCAGGAAAAGTGTGTAAAATACGTTGCATGCAGCTTTTAATAGCGCTAGGTGGGATAATTGTTTTTGGTGGTTTTCTGTGTTCCTTCCTTTTCATAATAATTCAAATTTTGATATTCGGTAGCCTAGTCTAGTCAATATATTTGATAGACTAGAAGATGTAGTTGGCGGCCTATCAAGAAATGTTCTGGAGATATTGGTAAAAATATTTAGGTTTAGAAGAAGAAAGTCGGCTGGCGGTCTGGAGTTCTAGATGTTCTAGCTTTAGCACGCGACTACACTACGTTGAACTCTTCAAAAGAAATATGTATATGCTATTACGGCGAATGTGGTACTTGAAAAATTAAAACTCAACTTCCCATAAACTACGAAAATTAAGGAAGAATGTTTGATTTACTGAAATATTAAGTCAACGATGCAGTTAAATAACTCGTTCCAGGATTTTGTGACCTTATCTAAGATTTTTAATGCGCGTAAATTCCACGTCAAGAAGTTTCACTTAAATCGCGTGTGCACACTTACACACACAATATTTTTTTATGTACCTACATACTTCCGATTACACAAGTATAAAACTGCATTTAATTAATATTTCATATTATTGTTTAAACCAATACATAAGATTATGTAATAAAGCAGTCTTTGTGATTTTATTGTTGTTTTTTTATCGTCATTTCATGTTCTCATAACCTCCATTCTCTTTTATCCCATCCTGGCCTAACCCCTTCGAAATCTTTCCATAACTTACCTCGTTATATCCATTCTGCGGTGCATACATACTTATTACATGTAACGTTATGAGCTCCATCAAATACTTTACCAACATTAATCTATCTATACATATAATAAAATTGAAGTGTCTGTTTGTAATGTCAAAATAGCAGATTTTTACTAAATGCATATGAAATTATACACGGTACCGTGTATAACAAAAAACCAATTTTTTTATATTTCTATTCTGTCTGTTTTTCTGGGTATTCTCTAAAACGGTTAGACCGATTTTGACAGGATTTTCACTGGCAGAGATACCTTACAGAACCTACGACCTCAGGGGCGTTATGGCAAACAGTAAACAGGACGTATATTTTTTAGCTAGACCGGAAAAAATTTTTTTTTCGAGAATAATGATTTTTTTTTATACTCAGATCGTAACAATAGTGACTGTTTTGTAGAGTTGTGGAATCCTTTACACAGTCTTCATTATATAGCTAGTTTACCGAGCATCAAGCGCCATGTCATTAAAAGATCACGTGGCCAGTGAATGTACGTATTTACTTCTTGAGCACATATAAAAATACCTGATTAGTGGAACACACATTGAATGTGATAATAAAATGTTCTAAGAACAATGACGTGACGTATATAATATAATTCTCATCCTTCGACAAAAACGGAAATAATTAAAATTCATAATAAATACATTTTTAACAGGATTTGCTCTAAATGTTTCCATTTACGATAATTTCTTATTAAAAATAATCTAATGAAAAAGTTTGTTTCATTACCTACGGTACTGTTTTTTCGCAAATGTGTTGAAAAATATTGTATGACACGCGTGAGGAAGTTGGTTGTTACAAACTCGTGACTATGGTAGGCCCTCGACTTGGTCTCGTGGTTACATTCGTCTACTCGTTTGCAAAAACCAACTTACCGCATTAGTAATAAATAACTATTTTGGCTTTGGCTTGTACCTAATAAACAATAGTTTCTCTATCCTTCCCTATCCATATTAAAATAATGACTGAATACAACATCTACCTGACTTACCTAAATCTCGAGCAAAATTTCCAGTCCAGAGGTGTCTAGTTTTTGTGAGTTCTATGTATAAAGTATCAGCATGAGAAATATTTAATTACGATGTTGCTTATATAAACAGCAAAATTATTTTTTACAACTAAACAAAAATTAAATTTAGTAGTTAGTAAAGTAAATAAGTTTTATCGTAAATAATATTGTTTTTAATTATTTTCTCACTAATTATTCATTCAAAATAATATATAAGAATATGCTTCCGGGTGACTTGTATATTTACATTATTTACGAGACAAATGCTTGCAACTTCTATGACTTAATTTTTGTATTTTTATTTTTTATAAACTACACTTAAATGAGTTCAATTGTTTTCAAGTGATTTATGAAAACTTACGATATGAATATAGATAATAATCTAAACGTTATGAAGTATGTGATCTCCGGATTTCTGTCTCCTAGACGATGCATGTGATTTGCAGCTCATGTCAGTTAATGCTGAAGTTCCGCAAAGCTCTGTAATTTCGCCCACTTTGTTTCTTCGGGATATTAATCATATGTTACCTTTGCTATGCAGATGATAGCACTATTCATGGGTGGTATGACAGCAACCCGCTTGCGGTCAGGGAGAAACATAAAAGAAACGGGAGCAACTTGTCAGTGAACTTAATTAATCCTACACCGCATCTCTTCATGGGGTGCAAGTAACTTGGTTGAGTTCAATGTTAAGAAAAGTCAGGTGTTCAGTTCAACTCAGGCGCGTTTTCTACAAAAAAATCCCCATTTTCCTCCCTCCCCACTCTTCAGAAAGTCTCAGTAGCAATGCGTGACAACCTCAATATCGGCCTCAATAATAAATCTCGGCATTTAAATTAATTTCAATTTGTTCGATGGGAAACTGTGTAGGTAGATAAAAATCATGGTCTCTTTGAATTACTACATAATAGTTTGGATGCATTTAAAATAAAAATGATATTGTATAGGAAATAGATAAAGAACGGACATGTATCCACCACTTACCCGCACCTGGAGATCCTCTTCTTTTGGGGTACCCCGGCTGAGTTGATGGCTTAAGTCGCTGGTTGCTAACTAAGGCACTTTATTGAGTCACTGGCACACTAGGTTTGATAATGTTTAACGGATTTTGAATATATTTTATATTTATTTGTCGGAGCGGTCACTCTCAGCGCAGCTCGCTAGTAGCGGGATTCTCAGTTACTCATTTGATAGAGAGCAGCACTTGTTGTACGTAAAGTGCGTTTTTGTTAGTAAGTTGACAGATACATTCCGTTTGTAGATATAAAGATAATAATAATAATACTAGATGGAGAATGAGTTTGTGCTAACATCTAATATAAATTAAATACGGAACATGCCGCCGACCTTAAAATAACTATCTTATTTTAAAGAAAACAATATAAACTAACTTAACATAGGGCTAAAATTAGGCTAGGGTTATAATATTACCTAGTCAATAGGTAGAGGACAGACCTTTACTACAGGTCTTTTGGTAAGGGTGTTGTTACCCATGCGTACGGTTACAACGCGAACAACACCGTCCGCGCCCAGATGAAGCTTATGCACACGAGCCAGGCGCCACTGCAGTGGGGGGAGGTTGTTGTCGATAAGTACAACTACGGTACCCTCGGCGAGGGGTGTGTGCATTCTATCGCGGAACCATTTACTTCTTTGCTGAAGTTGATGAAGATATTCAACGCTCCAGCGTTTCCAAAAATGTTGTAAGGTTTGTTGGACGATTTGCCATCGAACAAGGCGACTAGGATTATCAGTTGATAAGTCAACTTCAACCAAGGCAGTCATTGGTCCCCCAACTAAAAAGGAGACCGATCACGACCGCCGGCGGGAACGGACGTGTTTACGACCGCTCTCTCTGCCGCCTTTGTGTGAACTTTTACGACCGACGGCTTTGCTGCACACCTGCATCGCACCTGCGCCGCACCTGCGTATCGCCGTCTCGCTCGCACCCATTGTGTCGCGTACTTTTAGTACGCTACACAAACATAAACTGCACTTTTAAGTGCAATTGTTTCTATTCGACGAAATCCACACTTTAGTGGTCGCTTGCCGGAAACCTCTCGGTGTCAACAGAAGGCAAGTGGGTGCGTGACCCAAGCGCCCCTCGGTTGCCTCCTTCAGAGGCAAACGATAGTACTTGGTCGGGCTCAGGAACCTTGGCCCTTGATAGAGTCATAGTCAAGCCCTGAGTGTCTCCTTCCCACCCTTCCGATCCTGCTACACATCCATCCCCGAGTGTCTGTTTGGGCGTAGCTAGGTATTTATACCGGCTGCGTTCTCTGCCTCGGGCTTGATAGGGACCTCCACGTAGGGCCCGGTAGGTTCTTTTCCTGCGAGTCATTACACCGTGACCCGCAGGTCCCTTTACACGGCTCGGGATAGCCGTTTAAATTCACTCGGCGCACCCCCCTGCCTCTCCGGCAGGGAGGTTTAACTTCACCCCCGCCCGCCCAACCGCCACCGCCGGAATGGCACACGTTAATGATTTGGAACGCTTCAAAGCGTTCGCAACGAGCTTGCATCCGTCGCTCTGGACGGAGTACAATAGGGCTATCGCGGCCGAGCAACCCGCCGTTGCCACCGAGGCCACCAGCGACCCCGCCGCGCCCCACGTGACGAACAAGAAGCCCGTCCCGCGCTCCCGCTCGACGGCACCCCGTGCTCACCGTCAGACGCCGTACAAACGGCCGTCATCGCGCTCGCGTTCCCCGGGCATTCAAGCCACAATCGCAGCGCCCTCTGCGCTACCGATTAGAAATCAATTTTCATCTTTAGTCCCCGAAGCGGAGACACCGTCGCTTGTAGCAACAAACGACAGCTACTCGCCCGCTAGCCCGGACGCCGAACCCGAGTCCAACGAAATGGACACGGCGATAGGTACAGAAAACGAGGGCTTCACCCTCGTTCAAAAAAATAAGCCCGCCAAACGGGCAACGCGTTCGCGTCCCGAGTCTCCGGAGACTCAGTCCCGCCCACAAAAGGCACAAAAAACCGGGCTAAACAGCCACGCCCCCCGCCCCGCAGCGCCCTCAGCGCCCTCAGCGCCTGCCGGTACCTTTGCCGGCAGAAAGGCGCGTCGCCCGCCCCCGGTCACGGTCCAGAACAAGTCTGTCTGGACAAAACTCTCAGAAAAACTGAGAGACCTCCGCATTAACTACACCCAGGCCAGTAACACGGCCAACGGTATCCGCGTCCAAGTCTCCAACTCGGACGAACATAGACAGTTCACCAGGTTGCTCCGAGACAGCAACCTACAATATTTTACCTACTCCCTGGAGGAAGAGCGTCACCTCCGGGTTGTAATCCGCCGCATCCCGGTGGAAATCACACCCGAGGAGGTCAAAACTGACCTCTTAGCGAAGGCCCTCCCTGTCCGCGAAGTGCACAGAATGCACGGCGGACAATCTAAAAACAGACCACTCGACATGGTCTTAGTCATCCTGGAACTGACCCCCGAGGGCAGAGCCATTTTCAATGTTAGAAAAGTGTGTGAGCTCTCCGGAGTAGCCGTAGAGCCCCCACACAAGAACCGCAGTCCTCCGCAGTGTCACAACTGCCAGTTGTACGGGCATTCGGCCCGCAACTGCCATCTCCGTCCCAGGTGCGTTAAGTGCCTCGGTGACCACGCAACGAGCGAGTGCACGCGCACTCGGGAGTCGTCTACCCCTCCGAGCTGCGTGCTATGCGGCAACGCGGGTCACCCCGCGAACTATCGCGGCTGTCCCCGTGCTCCGCGTCCTACGCGCCCTACGCGACCAAGGCAAGAGCGACACACCCCTCCTCAGAGGGCACGTCCCGCTGCCACAAGTCAACCCATGCCTCTGCTCACGCCAGAAGCTTTCCCCAACCTCCCGGGCGCTTCCCGCGCCCCGATGGCGGCCACCCCCGCACCCCGCGCACCCCCTCCGGCCATGCGAGCCCCTCAGGCAGCATGGGTTCCCACTCACCGCCCCCAGCCTCCTAAGGCTCAGGCCCCCCCGCCCGCTAGCACGCACCGCGGCGTAGACTACATGGTCATGCTCTTCCGCGAGCATGACCCTCAGGAAGTACTGGCATACGACCAGTGCGTCGCTGAGTACGGCCCCGCCGAATCCATCAGGCGATTTCCCCTGATGACAGCGACGCTACTACGTCTGTCCCGTGCTGGGAAATAGATACCGGTAATAAATGGCTCGAATTAAACCTAGGAGTCTTAACATATCTTTCTTTAACGCGAGGAACCTCTTTCCCCAGCGGGACCTCGTAGCCACCTTTCTTAGGGAACGGGAGATAGACGTGTTTCTAGTACAAGAAACACTTCTAAAACCCAGTAGGCGCGACCCTAAGATAGCGAATTATAACATAGTTAGAAATGACCGTGCCACCCGAGGCGGCGGCACGCTCATCTACTACAAGCGTTCCCTCTATTGCATGCCAATAGACCCTCCCGCACTTACCAATATGGAAGTGTCAGTTTGTAGAATAGGCATGACTGGCCATCCGTCAATCACGCTTGTCTCTGCATATCTCTCCCCGAGTAAAAGACTCCTTCAGTCCGACCTGGAGGCGCTCCTTTCACTCGGACAATCCGTCATAATAGCAGGCGACCTCAATAGCGGTCACACTCACTTCAACAACTCGCGTAACACGCCTAACGGGGTTATACTCGATCTCCTATGCGATGTGCTCGGCTTTGACGTTATAGCCCCGCTAGAACCCACGCACTTTCAAGATAACTGTCACCCGACAGTACTTGACATAGCCCTCGTCAAAGGTGTCTCGCTTCGATTACGACTCATAGAAGTCGTACACGAACTAGACTCCGATCACCGCCCGGTTATTTTACAACTCGGGCAACCGTTCGACCCCAGTCCGCCAAAAGTCAAAGTAGTTGACTACGCGACCTTAAATCGCTACCTAACGGATAACGCGACCCCGTCCAGCTTAGCTAGGATCCCCGACGTATTAGAGTCAACAGCAGACGCCGACTTAGCGATCGATTCCCTGGTCGACTACCTCCAAACCGGTGTAAGGGAGGCCTCGAGAGAGGTGCAAGCGGCGAACGATCGCCGTTTTATACTCCCCCCCGGCTTACGAGCGTTAATCACGGAAAAGAACGCCGCGACACGTGCACACGATTCTTATCCAACGAGGGATAACACCCGTAGGTTACGACGACTTCAGAGAGAGGTCAGAACTCGCATCGGCGAGTTCAGAGGTCACCGGTGGGATAACCTCTTAGAGGGTCTCAAGCCGTCCCATCTGGCTTACTGGAACCTCGCCCGCTCTCTGAAGTTAGAAGCTACCGCCCTAATGCCGCCCCTCGAAAGGGGCCCCGATCTCCCACCCGCGTTCGATAGCGACGATAAGGCAGAATGCCTTGCCGCAAGCTTGGAGAGCCAGTGCTCTCCAAACTGCGACAACGTAGATACTGCCCACATCGAAACCATCGAGACCGCCGTTCAGGAACTAACGACGATTCCCCCCGCGGAAACGTTAACCCCGGTCACGCATGACGAGATTTGTTCTGTTATTAAAGGCCTTAAGCCTAGAAAGTCCCCTGGCCCCGACGGTATCAGGAATGAAGTACTTAAGCTTCTTCCCGATCACCTCATAGCTCTTTTGGTCTGCATCTTCAATGTAGCCATAGCCCACTGCTATTTTCCAACCGTCTGGAAAAAAGCTATAGTTGTAGGTTTTCACAAGCCCGGCAAAAAAGCTTCGCTTCCCGATAGCTATCGCCCGATCAGCCTTTTAAACACACTAGGGAAACTTTACGAGCGACTCCTTCTGAACCGTCTCAAAACCGTTATAGATATTAAAAATCTATACCCTCCCGAACAGTTCGGTTTTCGCGCCCGACATTCGTGTACACATCAAGTGCACCGCCTCACGGAGCACATCACGAGCAACTTTGCCAAAAGTAGTATCGCCCCCGCCCGTACGCTTGCGGTCTTTTTCGACGTAGCTAAGGCCTTCGATAAGGTCTGGCATGCCGGACTAGTCCACAAGCTACATCAATTAGAAGTCCCGGATAGGTTAGTTCATCTAGTTCACGATTTTCTACGCGACCGCACCTTCCACTACCGAGTGGAAGGAGTACTATCTACCGCCCACCCTATACGCTCAGGCGTCCCGCAAGGTTCCATTCTAGCGCCTTGCCTTTTCAATCTGTACGTCAGCGACCTCCCGAAGTCCCCCGGGGTCGAGGTAGGGCTCTATGCTGACGACACAGTCATATACGCGTCAAACAGACACAGAAAAAATCTCGCCTGCGCAGTCCAACGTGCCGTAACCACTCTCGGGGAGTGGTTTCGAAAGTGGCGAATAGCTATTAATCCGGTAAAGAGCGCCGCGATTATGTTCGAACCGCATACATGCAAACTACCACGCACGGTAGGACCCCTCTCATTATTCGGTACGAATATCCCTTGGGCCACCAAGACTAAATATCTGGGTGTCACCCTCGACTCGAAGCTTAACTTCAACGCACACGTTACTATGGTCAGGAATAGGGCCATCTGGATCCTTTCCCGCTTGCGACCCTTGCTCAGTTCGGTAAGCAAAATGTCCTTAAGACATAAGCTCACACTGTACAAGATGTGCGTCCGTCCGATCTTGACATATAGCTGCACCGCGTTCGCACATATGTCCAAACATAACTTTGCCCGCATGCAAAGAGTCCAAAATCGGTTTCTCCGTCGCCTGCTTGACCCTCCAGCCTTCGTTAGGAACATGGACCTGCACAGGGACATGAGGCTTCCCTCGATAGAAGCCTATGTGAAATATCTCACCAGGAGATACTTCGATAGCGCTTCGAATCATCCCAACCCGCTCGTAAAATCCACCGCGAACTACGTCCCAGACAAGTCGATCCCCGTTGCCAAACGTTATAAACGCCGTCCGCGAAATCTCTTTGTCGATCCCGATGACGACATCGAGAAAGCTAACAATTTCTACGCGTCCGCTCCCGCAACATATGCGTGCTCGCGCCCACGCCCGCGAAACCACCGTTCCCTCCGCAGGGGACGTACGGTTAACTTCGCTCCCGCACACCCGCCACGACCGCCCTCCTCTGCGGCAACTCAAGCCTAGGTCCGATCCATCGGCATGGAGCCCTTGAGACAAGCAGCCGCTCGCGCGATACAAGTGACTCTACAATCACTAGCTTTCACAGCCATACATGACACTGCATTATACACACATGCACAACACACATAGGTACATAGGTTCTGTAAGGGACCTTTTTTTTTCTTTTTTTGCCTAGTTAGAGTAGACAAAAATTTCAGACCACTAAATACACATACACATGTTCCTTCCCTCCTCCCAGGGGGCAGAAACATGTATATATGTATAGTTAGATTAGATCGAATTACGGATAGGGAATTAGTCAGATCGCGACTTAATTGCATACGCGCAACAGTCCGAGCCGAGGTTCAGCCACTTTGGCACCCTCGGATGTTGTTGCTTAGCTTTCGTGGCTGAGTGCCCTAAGCGCTCGCCCCCAAGCCCGGTAAAGCTGTAAAAGCCGTAAAGGCTCCAGGGCCCCTCAGGCTAACAGTGTAGTCAGTTCGAAAAAAAAAAAACCCAACTAAAAAATGACCAGGTGTAAGAGGTAATGGATCAGTAGAATCATTACTCTGTATGCAAAGCGGTCTCGAGTTAAGTACGGCTTCAATTTGACATAGAAGTGTATTAAATTCATCGTCATTTAAGGTAAGTTGCCCTATGACCCGGTAAAGATGAGTTTTCATACTTTTGACCGCAGCCTCGAATATACCACCAAAATGGCTTGCATAAGGCGGGTTAAAATGCCAAGTTATTGATAAGTGTGTTAATTGTTCATTTATATGAGCTTGGGTTGTCTCACTTTGTAAAAAGGTATGCAAATCTTTCAAGTACCTATCGCAGCCAACAAAATTTCGACCGCAATCTGAATATATGTCAGTACATAGTCCGCGGCGGGAAATAAAACGGCGTAAAGCGTTAAGAAATGAATCTGTCGATAAGTCTGGTACCAATTCTAAATGCACTGCCTTCGTTGACATGCATACAAACACGCATACATAAGATTTATACTTTTTCGCGTTGCGATATTTACTTGACTTCAGAAAGAAATGTCCTGTAAAATCTATGCCTACATGTAGGAACGGCCTGAGGGCGCGTACTCTTGCGGCAGGAAGCGGAGCCATGGGCGGCTGCGGAGCAGACGGCCGTGTGCGAAAACAGCGAACGCAGCGGCATGTGCGCATGCGGACTGCATCGCGGGCAGATATAATCCAGTAGTTATGAGATAAAAAAAATTGCAATGTCTGCGGACCTACGTGTAAATGTAATTTATGAAAATAGTCTATAAGTAGGGTTGTGAAGAAATGTTTTTTAGGTAAAATGATTTGATGCTTGGCATCGTAAGAGATTTGGGCACGTTGTATCCTACCGCCGACCCTGAGAAGCCCAGCTTCATCGACGAACGGCTTCAGTTTTTGGAGTTTATTCGAACAGATATCATTATCTTTCAGACGGGAAATGTCGTCAGCGAACTGATTTTGCTGCACGAGACTAATAACTCGATTTAAAACGAATTTTGTTTCAGGGACGGTGATCCAAGAAGACGAATAAGATTTTACTTTACGATATTTATAATAAAATCGAAATATTATGGAAACAACGCGCAGTAATTTCGGTAATGACGAAAATCGTTCTAGAAATTGTAAATCAGGAGTTACTTGTTTGGGTATAAAAACGTAATTTCGTCGTTCTTCATTAGTTTGTAAGTCAACGTTAGAAATAGGCCAATCAGATTGGACCTGCTTAAGCCAGGTAGGCCCATTAAACCACAGCCCATGGTCTAAGTTGGACGGTAGCACACCTCTGGATGCTGGATCCGCGGGATTGTGCTCGGAGCGCACGTGACGCCAGTGCGCGGCATGCACGCGGCTCGTGGTTTCCGTGACACGGTTAGACACGAAAGTACGCCATTCATGTGACGATGAGCGTAGCCATGCAAGTGTGACCGCAGAGTCACTCCAAGCATACACATTTTCGATGGATAGAAGGTTAGTATAGGTAATAAGTATTTTATTTATTAACTTTGATAAAAGAAAGGCGGCACATAGCTCTAAGCGCGGAAGCGTTATACGCTTCAAAGGCGCAACCTTTGTTTTAGCAAGGAGAAGATAAACATGAACCGTGTCTTGAGTGTCAATGACACGTAGGTACACGCAAGCAGCGTATGCCTCTTTTGTGACAGGCTTGACATCAGATACTGATTCAAGCTCCCAAAACTTTTGTAGTTGCATGTCAAGCTGATATGTACTAATATTCACGCAGACTTGTACTGGCAATGAATGGGATATTTTACCGTTAAGTAGGTAACCAAAAATACTATTAATGGCCACGGGTGTACCCTGTGGTCCTTTAATATTATCATGTAATAAGATACTGTCAGTATAATCTGACCCTAGTAGAAGTTCCACGGGACGCGCGGAACGTAATTCCGGGTCCGCTAGTGGAAGATTTTGAAAATGACTTATTTGGTCAAAAGTGCTCGGAATGCTTGGCAAGTAACTCGTTATCTTCGGCAAGATAAGAGCTTCGATAAATAGTTTAGGTTCAGATTTGTTGTGAGGCGTAACTTCACACATACCATATCCACGTGGCTGCTCATTTTGATCGCCTATTCCAGTCACAGTCATGCTAGTCTTGGCACGATAACGTTGTAAACCAAGACGTTGGACGCACGACTCAGTAATGAGAGTGGCTTGAGAGCCTTGGTCGACAAGGGCGCGCACAAGACGGGGTATGCAGGGTCCCGCATCCATAGAACGCATGTTGACCAACGCGGTGGTAAGTAGAACCGCACAGTTATTCCTGTGCCCAGAGAAAGTTCAGCTACTGAGGTCGGCTCAGAGTAAGAGAAGTTACATTCGCTTGTTAAAGTAGTATTCGAAATCACATCTTCGTGTATAGAAGTATGATGACGTTGGGAACACACACGACAGTTGTGTCGCGATTTACAGTCACTGATATCGTGACCAGAAAATAAGCAATTGTGGCAAATTTTGTTATGTTCGATAAAGAATTTCTTCTCGGATAAAGTTAATTTATTAAACTTATCGCATTTATTTAATGGATGTGTATTATCTTTGCAATAATTACATTTAATGTAACGGCCGGAATCAGTGGCAGTCGCAGCATGAACATTCATTATACGCGTGGTACTCGTATGTGCAGACGACGCATCCCGCGCTTGTGATTGTGCAGCGGCGCGCAGTGGATTAGATTGCGAGCGCGCCATCGCTGCGCGTGAAAAAACAGCTTGGCGTGATAAAACGTTAGGCATACGGCGACCTGCGGCTCCTTCGCTAGCCGCGCCCGCGACGGGACTGAGTGATGCGACGGAGGGCATCACTTCAGCTGCCGACAACTCTTTGTCTAAGTGTTTGGTTGCTATAATTCGATTATTCTGATAACGATTCAGTAATACTTGCAAAGCGTTATTATAGTTATCTCCAGTTATGGGAAGTGACTTTATTAAATTGTAAGGTTCACCCCGTAAGGATAAAAGCAAATAACGGAAACGTTCAACATCCGATAATTGTTCGTTTTTATGTACTAACAATGAAAACAAATCGTAAAATGCATTCCATTCAGTTAAACTACCGTGAAAAGTCGGTAAGGCAAGTGTCGGTAGCTGAATTTTAGAATGAGAACAAGTAGTAGGCGGTGCGCTCGCCAAACTTTGTCTACGTTGAATTTTTATGTTATCCGCTATTATTTGAACTTTATAGTATAAGTTGTCGAATTGATTACGTATCTCTAACTGTTCTTCAGGTTTAAACTCGCCGGTTTTTGCTAAAAGTTTTTCAATTTTACCCTGAATAAGGAAGAACTGCTTCTTAACATTATTTAGTTCCTTAACACGGACACGAAATTCCGCTTCATCCGTAGAACAATCAGCCATACGTTGGATACTATTCATGAAAACTTCTCGTTCAAATGTTAATTGTTGTAGTTCCATAATGAATGTAAATAATAGATATGTTTGTATAGTGTAGTAGAGAAATAGTTAGTTGTTAAGAACGCAGTACACTGCCAGCAATAAGATATTATAAGATATGTTGATATGAGAGGTAATACTATTAATTTGTGGTATTTGTAGTATGACTATACGGGGATATTCAGCATGCAAAATTATAAGTGTGTCTAGTACGCAATACGTAGACAGCTTATTACAATTTGCAATGTGAAGTTATATTATGTTATAATAATGTAGGATCGATTAGCGTAGCTTGCTCTGGAGCGTGTGCATAAGATATTAGATAAGACTTGTAAGGGAACGTCGACGCGAGCGCAAAGTGCCGCGTTAAAAATAAGATACGTTTACCCTCAAGATAAAATAAACTTGAAATTGTTATAAATTCGCTATTATTACCTATTAATTCATTAGGAAATGAATTAGTACGGTTCGAAAAAACAGTACGCGGTGGTATTGTCGAAAAACAAATACGCTAAGCCTAGGTAAAGTGGAAAGTTTTTTTTTTTTTTATAAAAGATAGGTTGGTTTGATGTTAAAAATTATAGAAAAATTTATATAAAGGTCTAATATGCCAGCACAAACCCTAAAGTCCTTGATAATTTGGAACGAAGGACCAACAAATGTATAGGAAATAGATAAAGAACGGACATGTATCCACCACTTACCCGCACCTGGAGATCCTCTTCTTTTGGGGTACCCCGGCTGAGTTGATGGCTTAAGTCGCTGGTTGCTAACTAAGGCACTTTATTGAGTCACTGGCACACTAGGTTTGATAATGTTTAACGGATTTTGAATATATTTTATATTTATTTGTCGGAGCGGTCACTCTCAGCGCAGCTCGCTAGTAGCGGGATTCTCAGTTACTCATTTGATAGAGGGCAGCACTTGTTGTACGTAAAGTGCGTTTTTGTTAGTAAGTTGACAGATACATTCCGTTTGTAGATATAAAGATAATAATAATAATACTAGATGGAGAATGAGTTTGTGCTAACATCTAACATAAATTAAATACGGAACAGATATAAAAATTAATAAATCATGTATAGATGATAATAAAATGATATAATAAAATTGAAGTGTCTCTTTGTAATGTCAAAATAACTGATTTTTACTAAATGCATATGAAAGTATACAGGCTGTAACAAAAGCCCATTTTTTTTTTTATGTCTGTTTATTCCGGGTAACCTCCGAAACGGTTGGACCGATTTTGACGGAATTTTCACTGGCAGATAGGTGATGTTGTAAGGAATAACTTGGTCTACTTTTATTTTAGAAAAAATATTTGAGTTCCGCAAAAAAAAAAAAAAAAAGGTTTTTTAGTGGTCCACGCGAGCGAAGCCGCGGGCGCTGCTAGTTACACATACCAACAATAATTTATATTTCCAAAATTTGTTTATATTTCTACTCACTTATCATAAGGTCTTGTGCCATAGAGGTGTGCGGCACTGTTGACAAGCCACGTTCCATTCAGTTGCAAAATATAACGACTAAAGTAGCAGAAAGAATATTATTTAACCAATGCTCGTTAAAGTAATATACGGGAACCATCACGGGAATCATCACGGCTATCACAAAGTATAAAGGGTAATAATAACTGTAAAAAGTATTATACAACTTATCTACTGTTTACTTTTGCTTATACTCATATGTATGTTAAAATATTATAACTGACTGATTATTATAAAGCTGTTACATTTTACAGACCTATTCCCAGATTTTATGTTAACTTTTTCGGTTTAAAAGACGATTGCATATAAGATTGGTAGATACTGTGCTCATTTATAGAAGCATCACCATCACACATATTTCTGTCAGAAAGCAGTGAAAAATCAAAGCAGTATCAGTGCTGTGGTTGGCAATACTCAATGGGACGTGACTGTTTGCTTTTAACTAAACTATTATAGATTTACATTTTATACTTACTTTATACTTACAATATGATAATTTGTAAATATGAATTTCAAGGAAATGTAATAAAACTAGATAATAGAGACAGGTTGATATATATATATTTAACTCATGTACGGAAGTGAAAGCTAGATTTGGCAGAAAAACATGAATGTAGAATAAATGCAGTAGAAATGAGAGCTCGAGAAATGAGAGAGAGTATGTGAAATTGAGTGACAGGATAAGAAATAGTGTAATAAGAGAACGTTGTGGTGTGAAAGAAGATACGGATTCTCGGTTTCGGAGACACGGATTGAAAAAGGGATGCTTAGATGGTTTGGGCATGTAGAGAGGATGAATGAAAGACTAGACAGATTTATAAGATGAGTGTAATTGGGAAAGTTGGAAGAGGAAGACTAGACGAACGTTCCACGATCAAATCGGGGACGTTTTGAAGAAAAATTAGGTCAAGAGTACTCTAAACCGACGAGCATGCATGATAAGATTGATGAATGTTGAAGAAACGAAAGTTGTATGTCAGGATCGTAGCAAGTGGAAGGACGTGGTCTCTGACTAATTCGTTGGGAAAGAGGCATAATTTATGTATGAATGTATGTATGTATATATACTACTTAAGCTGTATTAGAATAAACAAATGTATAGTTAAATGTTGACGAATTTTCAAAATAAACAATAGAAAACAATGCTTCTGTACTCGATATCTTTTTCTATATCTATTTGCCTACAGCTTTCCAGATTGCTTGACGTTCACGGTTACTGCTTCGCTCCTTAGAGTCGTAGCGTAAACTTACTAGGAGGGATCAAAAAGTAGTGAGAACAACATACATCTTGGTAAGAAAAAAAAATACTGGCAGGCATAGCTCAGATACATATTTGTAATATTAATAAAGAAAAAAATCTTCGATTCTTTTTTGTTTTTTTCTTAATGTAGTCATTTGTTTGCTTCGTGTCGGAACGTGTTCTCGAAAATGGAGAAAAACGAAGTGCGAGCCGTTATTAAATACCTCTGTTTAAAAAAGTTAAAAACGCAAGAGATTCATTGCGATTTGAAGGCAACATTAGGAGAGTCTGCTCCGCCGTATTCCACTGTCGCAATGTGGGCTTTTCAATTTCAAGTAGGGAGAACGAGCACGGAAGACGAACATCGTTGCGGCCGTCCATCGACGTCAAGGGGAAACTTTACGAGCGGCTCCTTCTGAACCATCTCAAAACCGTTATAGACGTCAAAAATCTATAGCCTCCGAACAGTTTAGTTTTCGCGCCCAACACTCGTGTGCACATCAAGTGCACCGCCTCACGGAGCACATCACAAGCAACTTTGCCAAAAGTAGTTTCGCCCCCGCCCGTACGCTTGCGGTCTTTTTCGACGTAGCTAAGGCCTTCGATAAGGTCTGGCATGCCGGACTAGTCCACAAGTTACATCAATTAGAAGTCCCGGATAGGTTGGTTCACCTAGTTCACGATTTTCTACGCGACCGCACCTTCCACTACCGAGTGGAAGGAGTACTATCTACCGCCCACCCTATACGCTCAGGCGTCCCGCAAGGTTCCATTCTGGCGCCTTGCCTTTTCAATCTGTACGTCAGCGACCTCCCGAAGCCCCCCCGGGGTCGAGGTAGGGCTCTACGCTGACGACACAGTCATATACGCGTCAAACAGACACAGAAAAAATCTCGCCTGCGCAGTCCAACGTGCCGTAACCACTTTCGGGGAGTGGTTTTGGACGTGGCGAATAGCCATTAATCCGGTAAAGAGCGCCGCGATTATGTTCGAACTGCATACATGTAAACTACCACGCATGGTAGTACCCCTCTCATTATTCGGTAGGAATATCCCCTGGGCCACCAAGACTAAATATCTGAGTGTCACCCTCGACTCGAAGCTTAACTTCAACGCACACGTTACTATAGTCCGGAATAGGGCCGTCTGGATCTTTTCCCGCTTGCGACCCTTGCTCAGTTCGGTAAGCAAAATGTCCTTAAGACATAAGCTTACACTGTACAAGATGTGCGTCCTTCCGATCTTGACATATAGCTGCGCCGCGTTCGCACATAAGTCCAAACATAACTTTGCCAGCATGCAAAGAGTCCAAATTGGTTTCTCCATCGCCTGCTTGACCCTCCAGCCTTCGTTTGGAACATGAACCTCCACAGGGACATGAGGCTTCCCTCGATAGAATCCTATGTGAAATATCTCACCAGAAGATACTTCGATAGCGCTTCGAATCATCCCAACCCGCTCGTAAAATCCACCGTGAACTACGTCCCAGCCAACTCGATCCCCGTTGCCAAACGTTATAAACGCCGTTCACGAAATCTCTTTGTCGATCCCGACGACGACATCGAGAAAGCTAACAATTTCTACGCGTCCGCTCCCGCAACATATGCGTGCTCGCGCCCACGCCCGTGAAACCACCGTTCTCTCCGCAGGGGACGTACGGATAACTTCGCTCCCGCACACCCGCCACGACCTCCTCCTCTGCGGCAACTCAAGCCTAGGTCCGATCCATCGGTATGGAGTCCTTGAGCCAAGCAGCCGCTCGCGCGATACTGTGACTCTAAATTCACTAGCTTTCACAGCCACACATGACACTGCATTGTACACACATGAATAATATTGGTACATAGGTTCTGTAAGGGACCTTTTTTTTTCTTTTTTTGCCTAGTTAGTTTAGACAAAAATTTCAGAATACTAAATACACATACACCTGTACCTTCCCTCCTCCCAGGGGGAAGAAACATGTATATAGGTATAGTTAGTTTAGATCGAATTACGGATAGGAAATTAGTCAGATCGCGACTTAATTGCATACGCGCAACAGTCCGAGCAGAGGTTCAGCCACTTAGGCACCCTCGGATGTTGTTGCTTAGCTTTCGTGGCTGAGTGCCTTAAGCGCTCGCCCCCAAGCCCGGTAAAGCTGTAAAAGCCGCGAAGGCTCCAGGGCCCCTAAGGCTAACAGAATAGTCAGTTCGAAGAAAAAAAAAGGTTACTGACTGGCAGAAACTTGAAGCACAGTTTCTTTATGACATGAACAAGAACATTGGCTCTTTAAGACCCTGCTGAACCAGGTCAAAAATAAACCACACTAATCAGGCACTTTCAGATCCCTCAATTCCCTCGGAGGACAGAGTGGATCGTTTAGCTCAATTTATTTCATACATACTTTAACGCATCTTTTGTTATTAAGGCAACTGGCCTGTCGTTGGCTTTGTATTGTACTCCAAAGAACTTTGAGGTAGTGCTACTGTTCTGGACGACTTTAGTCTGACTGGTCATGCTCGTTACTTAAAGCTAAGGTGTGGAGTACATGAGTTCAGGACGACTTTCATCTAACTGGTGATGTTCGTTATTCCAAGCTCAGGTGCAAAGTAAAGAAGTGGGTGAATCTATATATTGGGATGGACTGTCTTTCACGTGAAGTCAGTTTTGGATCCAGGTCAGCAGATAACTTGGGCCTGAAAGGTCTGCCGTTGACAGAGACAGATTTTCTAGAACTCTCGGCAGAGGTCACAGTTAAATACGTAACCTAATTGTTCAGACAGTCAATGGAACAATTCGTATTATATATTCGCAAAGAAGGCGGATACGGTCACTAATCCCAAGCAACTTACATCATCCCTTAGATGATGTACTATCTCATCGCGGATAGATTCTCACGCGGGGGGCAAGCTGCTGAGTGGCCAGCGCTGAGGACAAAATTTCATTTATTTGGATTCTCAGAAAACATTCGTTGCCTTCCATACAAATAGTTATGTAGAAATTACGTATAGAAGGATAGTCGACGTCACACAACCCATCCAGGATGTCAGCTTATTACTCGGAGTGAAGGCATTACAAACCAATCAAAGCCGCAATGTTTAAACTGAAGTTATATAATATTAAAAACATACGGGATTGATAGGTTAGGTCAAGGTGTGGAAGCGAATTTTGGATTCTTAACATTATAGTTCCTACAAGATACATTATCTTATCAATTTATTTTATTACATAAAACATTATATACTCGCGGGAGAGTTGTAATAGCAAAAACTTTAATCCAATTTTTTCTTAGTTAAACAGGTGTAAAAGCAATTTCCCTTCGCAAGTTTAGAGCAGAGAAATCGTCAATTTGGTGTCCAAGTGCCATGGGTGTCTGAGGTTGTTTTAGGATAATCCACCGCGAAGGCTATAAGGCGTCATGTAGGCTTGCATTCTGTTCTTGGCGTCGGGCCGACGACTACTCGACCTAGTTTTATTGGAGGCTTTCTAGAGCCTCTACAACGATGCTGAAGACCATGTCATTAGATTCCCATCTCTTTGTAGAGCTGACGCAGCGAAAGCGGAAGAATTTGTTTGTTTAAATACACTAATCTCTGAAACTACCAGTCGTATACGAAAAATTATTTTTGTATATGATAGCCAGATTTACGAGGAATATTATAGGCTATCTAGCATTAGGCTACACCTCTGAGCTAGCCTAAAATATTGATTTTGGGTAAGTAAGTCGGGAGACATAGCACACCCTTACTGCTTTATCCGCGTGCGCTAGCGTAATGGTTATCAATATATAAAAACAATGCTCTACAAAAATATTGCTTTTTAAAACATCTAAAAAAAGTTTGTAATACCGTATGCCTATCTCTTATACAAAAGCCAGAATAAGATATTATGTGACAAAGCTTTATTGAACGTTATTGAATTGGTTACGTTTGATCATATAGATGTAACGAAGTTATTAAAGAATATTCTTATGCTAAAATTGGATATAAAAGTTCTTAAAAATGGCTATGCCAAAACGACTCAGATATTGGAACTATGAGCTGATATAGACAATCTGAGGAGTGCATCATTTGTGTACAATAACTTTGAATTTGTCAATAGAAGGCGAGGCAAATTTATGGAGAATTTTGACTGTATTTTATGACAGTAATTTATAAGTATTATTATTAGACATGGCATATTAATCCTTACTACAACATCAAGACAATTTTATGTAGATAAATTTTGCCCTTTATAGCATGTTATTTGGATGAATAGTTTAGGAGATGATTAGTTTAGTTTATATACTTAATTATTAGTCGGAGGCGACGCGCAATGAAACTCACATATTCAAGACTGGCAAAAATCATTTATTGTTCTACCCTCATTTACCCACATATCCACATGAATACATATATACCAGGAGATAATGTAAAATTAAAATTATTCGAACTCGGCTCGGGCCTATGAATATAGGTGTAGTGCCAAGAAAGAGCCGTGTGAGTTCATAACCTTGGCCGTCTGACAAAATTATTGTCTATACTGAAGTATTATAAATCATCAATCAGCGATTTCTTTTAAATTATACACGGGTGAAACCGCGTAGCAATATAATATGAACTGTGTTTGTACATCTTTTTTTTTGACGAATAATATTTAGTAAGCCACATTCATTCATTTAACATTTTCCTATCTTACGGTTGAAAATACGGTAGATAACATACTTTACAAACATACATACAAGTTTGACTTTAAAAAATAGTAGAACTAATTATTTTTACATTAAATATCAGAATGATATCAAGATTGTTTTAAAATCTATTACACAATATATATTTACGCGAAATAAATAATATGTGTTTTTTTTTCTTTTGCTAACGTAGGTTATTAACAAATAATTTTTAATATGTATGTTTTGCATTACATCAATATTATAAAAAGTTAAATAAACTAGGGCTGGCCTAATTTTAAACCTAACTTAGAGAGTGATGTAAACCATTTTCATCAAATGATGTTATGTAATCTGACTCGTGATAGAGTGGGAGTCCTTCAGGTTTCAGACACGTGTCGGGGTCCTTTAGTGTAGACCGGTATGTTGGATTCAGAGGATGGTGAGGTCCTATTGAGGTAACGGTTAGCTTGTTAATATCAGGTCCAGCAGTGTAGTGAGTCCCGTCCCCGGTCCGTATGACGCGCTTTGAAACCTGTTTTATATTTACAAATATTTTAAATTATATTTATCAATTTTGTATGGCGGTCGAAGTAACTAAGATTTCAAGTTACTCGTAGTTGTAACTAGAACTCAATCCTTAATAATTTTCATACCTTCCCTTTTATATACTTATATTATAAGTATAGATATACCTAGTTATATATGTATATACTACTTAAGTGACGATGTGGCCCAGATTTTCAACAAGAGAAGTGTGATAGCTAGACCGGCGAATTGAATACCTTACTTACATTAAATGGTTTCACCACGATGTTGTCCCTAATCGCTTTAAAATAAAATCGTGAATCTTACCATTTCAGGCGAAGCTGTTCTCAAATCATACACTAGTCCTGCCTTTGCTAGTAAGTTAATGATAGTTGCTGTCATATTCAAGAATGTGAATTCAGCGGCTTTGTAATCCCACGGGAATACGTGATGGTAGTTGTGCCACCCTTCACCTAAAGTAATGAATGATACAATCCACGATTCGACTGGCTGTACATTTCTGTGAAATAAACAATATAATGAGTTTAAATTTACTGTCTTCAGTATTTAATGTCATTATTCTAAATTAAACTATATCCATCACGGCAAGCAGAAAAAAAATGCGAATTCTTATGGTTATCATAGAGTGAAGATGTGGAATCGCATCTCGGCCAGCGTGTACCCTCCTTCTACGATATCGGGTCCTTCAAAAGAGTCGTGAATAGATATTTTTACAGGCCGACATAACGGTAACGATTGTCGATGGATTTTAACTTGCTTGATAAATGCAGTAAGTTAGTGACTAAATACTAAAAAATACCTCAAATGAAAATTTTCGATCTGGCTATAATGTTAGCCGAAAGGGCCCTGAAGCCTCAGACGGCTTTTATAGTTTCACCGGGCTTGGAAGCGATAAGGCACTCAGCCGCGAAAGTGTGGCAACAAGCTCCAAGGGTGCCAAAGTGGCCAAACCTCGGCTTGGACCGTTACCGTAGTTGCAAATAAGTCGCGAACTGGCTAATTCCCTATCCGTAATTCGATCTAAACTAACTATACATATTTCTTTCCTCTGTGAGAAAGTAAGTTATTTATATGCATTTACTTATCATAGGGTCTCGTTCCGTAAAGGTGAGCGACGCTGTTAACGAGCCAAGTTCCATTCAACTCAAAAGCATACCGAACGAAGTAAGCAATCCACAGTGATTTCCACCAGACCTCGTCGAAGAAGTGTATTGGCACCCACACAGGGAACACAATTGCAAAGATAATGTATAACGGGGCATAATATCTGAAAAATAGTCGACTATTGGTTTACGATAGTCACGGTTTGATCTTTGCAAATAACTATGTTTTAATTTTTAATAAAAGCACATTACATTCCCAGCGTTTTAGCTGAAAATTTGCCATTCCCTTCTAAATGACTCCGGAATTGTACATTGTCACCAAGGATTCCGATAATACTAGCAATTTTTAGAGTTCAGTTTTTACTGACAATTTTCTATTTAAGATATTTTTTCAGTCCTTTTCCTGTTGTCCAATAAAATTTTAGTGTATTAATTTGTCCAGGTAGTGTCATAGGAGAATATATGTGTAGAAAAAAAGTCGTAGTACACGCCTAGCATATTTTTAAAACGTTTTACCTACTTAATCCCCAAATGTGATTTTATATTCCTATCGCTTAACAAACTATCTTACTTATTATGTACTCCCTCACAACAGCTATATAACGTTATATGAAACTAAAATATTGTCTATCAAATATTATATTTTGTTATATTGATTACAAATTTATGATAATATTATATTTTTTATAATGATTACAAATTTAGGACCCTATTCATAGTTATGTCATCTGGCCAGTTTATAGAAAATATTTTATTAGATAAAATAACATAAGGAATAAGTGACGATAATGGTGAAACAATTCAGAAAAAATACTCTTTTGGGACTTACGCTGAGTAAGCTATAAGAGATATATCAAAATAATGGACTACATAATAGTAGATCCTAAAAAGATCTACAATAAAGTCAGCGATAGCATATTTATCGTCTAAGGATCATCCACAATTCACAATAAGCTGTTTAAAAAGACCGCTTAAAAAGACCGGCGGGCAACCGCCGAGTTTGGGAGCGGGAGTATGAGTCCCGCGTCTGCTCGACTCCCGGCATTCTGTAGTCCACGGGAGTGAAGCTGCGGGCACAACTAGTATTTCTTATAAAACAAAAACCCCGCCGCGTCTGTCTGTCTTTCTGTCTAAACGCGATAAACTCATAAACTATCGATCTTCATACAATTTTCATCAATGGACGGAGTGATTCATGAGAAAGGTTCAGTATAATTCATTAAGGTTTTGTTTAAATTAGCAGACATATGATGATGAATGTTGGAAATGTCGGAAAAAATTATGCCGAATGGGAGCTTTACTGGCGTGCGCCGTGTAAACCATAGGGTTATATGTATTACTCTGCTACCCGTGCGAAGCCGGGGCGGGTTGCTACTATTATATATAGTTCGGTCACCCATATATTATTTAAATTTACTTTATAAAAAATTGATAGTTTAGAAAGTGTTATACATTACTTCTTTTGGAATCTGATCATCCAGTCAGCTTGTAAGTCACTCATATCGGTTTTCCTTCCGTATTCTATAACAAGCGGGTGCTTCTTTGTCATCAACCAGCCGATGTGACTGAAGAAGAAGCCACGTTTAGCGTTATGGGGATCGGCATCAGTGTCTGTGTAGCGATGGTGCAGACGGTGGTCGCGAACCCAGACGAACATTGAATTCTGTATAAATAAATATAATTATTCATTACTTGAGTTTTATATTATTTCCAGCATTACTTCCAACTATTGCGTTGGACATTTTTTATATGGTTATAAAAAGTATCCTATGTTCTATCTCATAACAGACATTCAAACAAACGTACTTTCTCATTTTAATTTTCATTAGATGTGTCATACAAGGCAATATTTATTTTATGCAAATAATAATCTTTCTTCTTATTTGTTTATTAGCTCAAATTTTTGTTACATAGGTATTAAAAATTAATATTGCCCCGTCGAAGTTAGTGTTGCCATTAATTATACTGTAGGCATCGTTTGTTAAAGTATTTCTTTAAATTAGACTCCTAAGCAGGTGAGAGGGGATAGCAAAGTTTGTATGAACGGTAGTATTTTACGTGTCATATTTGTTTGAAATTTGGTATTAATAATTTTCGAAATAATTAATGAAACATAAATTTCATAGTTTTCAGAATTCAACTCCTTAAGTTGTTTAATGTTAATATCAAGCTAAAGCAAGATAATTTGAATGCGTGATAAACCTAAAAATAATTAATTCGTAATTGTATACATAGTTTTATTAATGTCAACTTTTTTCCTTGTAATGTCTCAGAACATTTAAATCTAATAAATCAAGCCGTATAGCGACATCTATGATCACTCCTGGAAAATACACAAATATACATGTATTTTTTTTAATATTAGCTCGGTACAGTCACGTTACTGTCCCTGATGTCCCTGAATCAAAATCCATACTCAACAGCTATCACCAAGAGATCTAAATCCATCGGCGGTCGCCGCTGTCATGCCGGCCTGCATAAATACATTTTAACGTTAAACTTGAACGACCCCATATTTTAAGAAGGAGAGAACACATTAGACGGAAGATGATTCCACAGTTTCAGGGTACGACTAATATAAGTCATAGAGAATTACGTGAAGATAATATAATTTGGATTTCATATCCTTTTACTTTATTTCACAAAGGGCTGATTCTTCAAACAACAGTAACTGTAATTGAGGAATAATTTTTAAATTTTCACAGGTTTTCCATACATCTGTCATAACGTGAAAATTATTCCTGGAAAAAAAATTCTGTCAATTATCTGACGATTCAAAAATCGGCCCTAATTATTTTTTAATATATTACAAAATTCCATAAACATACCTTCCTTTTTTATGTACATAACTGAAACGCAATTTATAGACCATACAAATGTCCTCACGTGTAAAAATTCTCCTGTAAGTATTTCCAGACCATAAGCTACAATCATATCAAATTTCATCAAATTTGGTCCCCAATATATTATGTAAATATGAGGTCAATTAGTCAAGTCGATCAGAAGATATAGTCACTAATAACACAGACGTACACAAAATATGTATGCATGAGATAAACAACTTTTTCTCTTATTACATTCGTGGATGTATAGCCCATGTTTTCATGATACAATTTTGCAACAGTTTGCAACAGTGCCTACGACAAAAATAGCATTTCACGCATTACATTTAAATGTTGCGCCAACATAACTCTCTGGTCATTGAGTGTAAACATGGCAGTCACGAATATAAAACAACAGAATATCCAGCAATACGAAATATTTAGTTTTAGATTTTTTTCTGTTTCTCTCATTATTATTATTTCTTTAATTGTTGTTAAGTGGTGAGGTGGCCGGAGACGACAACACGCTAAGCCCGAAGAGACGGCTACTAAGTTCTTAAGCGCAGTTGCCGTAACATGTGGATAGGTGCGTGTCTTTATATTTTTCACTTATCTAATCAGTGGCAGTTTCTATGGGAACACTACAAAATGTTGCCTTCATATTCCTAATATAATATCCAATAGTCAAAAGAACTAAGAGAAATAAAATATACGAAACGAAAAAACGTCCACTTGCCTGTCCAGCCGCTGTTTGCATTAATATAAGTATGGCTCTGAGCAAAGGTTTCACCTTAAATGATTTGTGTGCGTAATATCGATGGGCTCCAATCGTAATGCCCTCTGCATTCATGTATCCATAAAAAATAGCTAAAACAAAAATAATTAATGTTATCATATTACATACAGACACATAATGAAAGCAGTATGTAATCGAAAATATTCAATTAAATAACAGAATACTGGTACGTGTACCTACTTATTTATACAGAATTAGTATTCTCAGGCAATTATAATGTAAATAAATATTATAAAAGATTACATTGTTATCGAAAATACACTGCACTTTGAATAAAATGACAATAAGTAAAAAATTTTTAATTTAAAAAACTTTTTAAATACAATACTTTTATTCAGTATTTCATTTGTAATAAAATGAATATAATAATTTTATATAAGGGCGAAATATTAAAGATTTTAATTTATTTAGTGCCCCTTTAAATGCCCCTTTCTTCGTTTTCTATTTGCGCTACAAGATTTTAAGCTTGAGCCCTGCATTAAATTATTATATTCATTTTAGTACAAATTAAATATTGAATAAAAGCTTGTTTTTAAAAAGTTTTTTAATTGGTAATAGTTTTTCGTTTTCTTCTCAGCAAACGCTTTCAAGTACCTGGTCCGCCATCTTTGGGAGTCCACCATATTGAATTTAGAATGACGTCATTTAGCTATTACATTGCATACATTGTCACCCAAACTAAACGTGTATGCAAAATTTCTGTTCAATCTGTTGAGAGTAACTGTTTTAAAATTAAGTTGCAAGATTAGACCCATACTAATAAAGCAAGTTAAATAAAAGTTTGTAAAAATCGGACAAGTACCTACGAATTAAGAGATCCGTACTGATTACATGACATAGTTAAGTATAACTTTAAACCTTAAGCTATTTTCTAGAGATAAAAGTAAAACTTAATATAGTTTTGTTGCATTATAATTTCAAACGGGAATAGAAATTCATTATTTTAAGAGTTATTCCTTAACTTAAGTTAAAAAACTCTCCTGGAGTATCCTGTAGGATTAGACAATTAGCCACTGAGTATTACTTTTAGATTCTTATTATGAAGGGCTGTTTCTCTGTGTTGCGTTAACCTAGAAACTTGATTTTTTTACAGCAGTATGAGTTTATAGATATTAGTACTTAATATCAATTTTAACTTTATATATTAGGTACCTTTACCTATGAAATTGCCGTTTTGTATGAAAAAATTTAAACGATGTTTTTACATGTATTTTTTATTTGTATTAATCGAAGTAATCACCCATGCAATCAATGCATCTTTGCCAGCGCAGTGGCAGTTTATTGATGCCCTTCTTAAAGAAATCAGCTGGACGGGAGGCAACAAATTCTTCAAAGGCATTTTGTACTGCCTCTCGGGTATTGAATTTTTTTCCCGCCAAGGAGTTATCCAAATTCTGGAAAAAGTAGTAGCCTGTAGGCGCAAGGTCTGGTGAGTAGGGCGGATGACGGAGAACTTCCAACCCCAGTTCTTGCAACTTGGAGCATCTGTTGTGCAGTATGAGGTCGCGCGTTGTCGTGCAGGAGCAGCGGAGACGAGCGATTGACCAATGCTGGTTGGAGATGTGCCAGCTTCTCCATCATTGTGTTCAGTTCTTCACAGTACACATCTGCAGTAATGCTCACCCCGTTTGTTAAGAAGCTGTGATGAATCACACCGGCGCTAGACCACCAAACAGTGACCATCACTTTTCTAGGGGAAAGTTTTTGTTTAGGGGATTATTTAGATGCTGAACCAGGATCCAACCAACTTGCTGAGCGCTTGCGGTTATCAAACAGAATCCATTTTTCATCGCAGGTAACAATGCGGTTCAAAATTCCTTCATTTGTGTGTCTGTTGAGCAGTGGAATGCACGTCTCGACGCTTACTTCGCGCTGGCGATCATTGAGTTCGTGGGGCACCCATTTTCAAGCTTTTTTACCTTGCCAATTTGACGCAAATGGACCAATATTGTTTTGACGCTAACGTCGAAAGCTGCTGCTAATTCATCCGTAGATTGTGTATCATCAGCTTCCACAATCGCCTTTAATTCGTCATTGTCGAGCAAAGTCTTCGGACGACCGCGAGGTTCATTTTTCAGGTCGAAATTCCCAGAACGGAAGCGAGCAAACCAATAACAGGTGGTGCGTTGGTTTGTAGTGTTAGCTCCGTAAACGTCGTTCATGTTGCGTGCCGCTTGTGCCGCGTTACTGCCACGACGGTACTCATATTCCATAATTACTCGAATTTTTAACGTATCCATGATGACAAAAAAGATTGAAATGCGATGAAAATGTAACACTAATCAATAAACAAATGACTACTTTTGGAAAAAGAATTCCATGTTTTTAAAATAAAATTAATTTGAAATTAGAATTCTTAGGCAAACAAAAATTATTTTGTTTTGAAATGGCCAGTACTGCAGAACGGCAATTTCATAGGTAAAGACCTATAATAAAGACGTTATCGAATGAAAAAATAAAATTTAATATAATTTTATTGCAATATTGACAAAACATTAGAAATTCTTTATTTTCGGTTTTACTCTATAACCTTTGTTAAAAGAGCTCCCTTCGTGCTAAAGTTGAAGACTGTTGGTCCGTGGGAAGTACTGTATAGGTTTTGATAATCGGCCCGTGACCGTATTTTAACTATAAATTGCAGCATCTCTTTAATTTGTTCACCTAAAATTTTAAAGCAGCATTAAGCCGTAATGCTTCAAGTCGTTTTCGAGTAAAAGAGTCTTGACACGTTCAGGCAGACAGACATACGTACAACAAAATGATCCTATAAGGATTCCGCTATTTCATTATGAGGTACGGAACTCTAAAATACGTGTAACTAATATATACGTTGAATCTTTAATTGTACTATATTTTCTACAATGATAAGCAAAAAAACTAGATTGACAGTTTTCTCGATGTCGTACATATAGAAGCTGGATAACAATTGAACATTTGATGAATACTTTGCAGAACAAAAGTGTACACGAACAGCAGTTTCCCAGATTAATGTTTTAATAACGATTGATGCTACTGCTAATGCTAATGCTATTATTAATGCCAATCGTACAGTGAGCCTAGATTTGGATGAACTAAAACATCGTAATGCAACCATAGCGTGGTAATATGCTATGTTCTGGCTATGAGTGTTCTGGCAGCTGCTATTGAGAAAATAACTCTTTCCAGGTTAAGCGTATTAGCATGTTCAACCACATTCTCATTCAACAATAGCTAACAATATAGGGAACCGGCTATAATTTAGAAAAACATTGTATATAAATGTTTAAACATTGTATTTAACTTAGAGAAAAAAACACATTATTTTTATAGGTATCGCGTAATTAAACACGTGAATTATTATAATGTGACGTATCGTAAGAGATTTATAGGTACTGATGTAAAGATTACATAGCATTATGAACAAAATAATATAAATAGTTAGAAAAATAAACAATATAACATTACTGCTTTTCTTTTCTTGATTTGATGCGTTTTATGTGAAACTCAATTAGAGTGCATTAACTACAAACTTTGTGATATGCTTTTAAAATGTCTTAATACTTTTGTACTTGCATAAAATTATGGTGGAGATTTATAAACATATCTCTAACGGCTATTACTATTTAGTATTTATTGATATTTTTATTTTGTTAACTTTAATACTTACTGTTTGAAACTTGTACAAGATATATGTATTATTATACAAAACTACTACATATATATATTTCTTTTTCACCAGCTATATACATAATAATGGAAATAAAGGTGTTAGAATATTATCTACTATATTTATTATATGTATTAATGTTAAGTATATGTAGTAAAAAAATATTTAAAACGTACTCACCCCATGTAATGGTCATCGGTTTAAAATATCCTAAAAACATTAAAATAAATCCTTGTACAAAGATAATATGAAGTATCAAAAATAAAATTACATTTCTCCATACTATCTCGTGTTTGTATGTATAGTCTGTTCCAATGCTTTTAGTTTTAGTTCCAGACTTAATTATTTCATCTGTTAAAGTGTTTGCTTCACGAAAACTAACAGATGTTATGTTACTCTCATTATTTGATTTTAATAATGCCATTTTCGTGTAAGTCTCGCTATGTTACTGGAAACTGTACTACAAGTTTCAGGTTTTTATAAACTCCTAAATCTCATTATACTGATTATCATGCTCATCTTATGAATAATAATTTCGTTGGTAAGCAAATACATAATTATTTAATTTCGAGAAGCGTAACGACTTAACGAAGTTAAAGTGACTGAGAATTTGTTTTCATACCGTTTGGTTTGGACACCTTGGTACAGTAGCTCACTTAACTAACATTAATTATTTTGCTATAGTTGGTTTCGTGTAAACCTAAAAAACATTACCTTGTACTATGTTGAAGTTAGTACTTTATTTATACTTACTTTAGTTATACTTAGTCTTGAAATGCTGCATGAAGGGAGGTCTTTAAACATAAGAAAAAAATTCGAAATTGTGAAATTTCTAATCCCGTCTTACTAAAATACAACAAAATTATATTCAGTTTTATTTTATTTTTCTCAAAAAAGGCTTGAGGTGTACAGTTCAAATAATTTCTTATTCTATATCTACCACAAACTACTGTAAAAAAATAAGTTTCTAGGTTAAAGCGATACAGCCCTCCATAATAAAAGTCGCACTCTGTGATAAATAATCAAAATATATATAGGGTACTTCCCGCAGATAAACAGTCTTAAAATTTGGCTCAAAGGCAGATCTTTTAACGTAAGTTAAAAAATAAATCTAAAAATAATGAATTTGTGTACCCGTGTGAAATTATAATGAAACAAAATTATATTGTTTTATTTATTTTTTCTCGAATAGAGCAGAGCATAAGGCTGTTGAAATCAATATAAAATAGTAAGGTCTATGGCCTCGTATTGCTGCCAAAAATTTACTTTAACACAATAAAGAGATACAGCCACTTGTGAGCATACAACTTATAATATTATTATTTCACGTTAACATTCCATAAATATTTTTGATATCTTTTATCTTCAATTATTTATTGTGACTTCAATATCAAAGTTAGCTATATAAGATGTAGGTATTTTTTAAAGTCTACACAAATGTCTAGTATATTGCACAAGAATATTTATTTATCACCTATTTGTATTGAAATTATATTGTCCTATGTTTAACGGTTTTGGCAGCGTATTCCAAGAAACCGTGCTGGTAGTGATTTTTTCTGACTGGATTTTCTATTATCACTACTTGCCTTTTCTTACGTTTTATTACATAATGTTAAAAACTAAAAGAAATACAAAAAAAAATTCACCGAAATCAGTTAACTGAGTCTTGAGTTGTAAGTGCACAAACATACAGACAGACAAACGGATATAACGAGAGACTGAAGAATATAAGGATAATATACAAACTATATTTTTATAAGAGTCGGTACAATAATGTGCCGTATCTATTTAATCTAATCAATAGGTACTTTAACCTTTGTCTCTTTGGAGAAAAACATTCGTGACGAAATTTGCGTTACGTTACGGAAGACACGTTAATAGTTAACTGTATAGTGATTTATAATAGAAAATATTTAACGAAGATAAATATATTTTAATATAAAATAATACACAGTGCCTATATCAATCATTATCACGAGAAAATTGATATTTTAAAGAATATATATTTTTAAATAATGGGTGGGTGGAGGTATTCCACAATTCAGGCTGCCCTAATTAGAGAGAAACCTCCAAAGAAATTGTGTTGCTAATCATGCGTATTGAGTATTTAAGTCTTCAATGTAACCTTGCAAATTGTTTGATCGCATTTTAGTCTCCAAGCTTGAATTCAGCTTTTTGCGTAAACTCGAATCACTATTGCTAACGTTGAATATCTGCTACTCGGGATACCACGTATGGTTCAGGAAAAGAGTGTAAAATATGTTGCATACAGCTTTTAATAGCGCTAGGTGGGATCATTGTTTTTGGTGGTTTTCTGGGTTCCTTCCTTTTCATAATAATTCACATTTTGATAGTCGGTAGCCTAGTCTAGTTGATATAGTTCATAGACTAGAAGATATAGTTGGCGGCCTATTAAGAAATGGTCTGGAGATATTGGTAAAAATATTTAGGTTTAGAAGAAGAAAGTGGGCTGGCGGTCTGGAGTTCTAGATGTTCTAGCTTTAGCACGCGACTACACTACGTTGAACTCTTCAAAAGAAATATGTATATGCTATTACGGCGAATGTGGTACTTGGAAAATTAAAACTCAACTTCCCATAAACTACGAAAATTAAGGAAGAATGTTTGATTTACTGAAATATTAAGTCAACGATGCAGTTAAATAACTCGTTCCAGGATTTTGTGACCTTATCTAAGATTTTTAATGCGCGTAAATTCCACGTCAAGAAGTTTCACTTAAATCGCGTGTGCACACTTACACACACAATATTTTTTTATGTACCTACATACTTCCGATTACACAAGTATAAAACTGCATTTAATTAATATTTCATATTATTGTTTAAACCAATACATAAGATTATGTAATAAAGCAGTCTTTGTGATTTTATTGTTGTTTTTTTATCGTCATTTCATGTTCTCATAACCTCCATTCTCTTTTATCCCATCCTGGCCTAACCCCTTCGAAATCTTTCCATAACTTACCTCGTTATATCCATTCTGCGGTGCATACATACTTATTACATGTAACGTTATGAGCTCCATCAAATACTTTACCAACATTAATCTATCTATACATATAATAAAATTGAAGTGTCTGTTTGTAATGTCAAAATAGCAGATTTTTACTAAATGCATATGAAATTATACACGGTACCTATAACAAAAAACCAATTTTTTTTTATTTCTATTCTGTCTGTTTTTCTGGGTATTCTCTAAAACGGTTAGACCGATTTTGACGGGATTTTCACTGGCAGATACCTTACATAACCTACGACCTCATGGGCGTTATGGCAAACAGTAAACAGGACGTATATTTTTTAGGTAATAAAAATTTTTTTTTTCGAGAATAATGAATTTTTCTTTTTATGCTCAGATCGTAACAATAGTGAGTGTTTTGAAGAGTTGTGGAATCCTTTACACAGTCTTCATTATATAGCTAGTTTACCGAGCATCAAGCGCCATGTCATTAAAAGATCATGTGGCTAGTGAATGTACGTATTTACTTCTTGAGCACATATAAAAATACCTGATTAGTGGAACACTCATTGAATGTGACAATAAAATGTTCTAAGAACAATGACGTGACGTATATAATATAATTCTCATCATTCGACAAAAACGGAAATAATTAAAATTCGTAATAAATAAATTTTTAACAGAATTTGCTCGAAATATTTCCATTTACGAAGTATAATTTCTTATTAAAAATAATCTAATGAAAAAGTTTGTTTCATTACCTACTTTACTGTTTTCTCGCAAATGCATGTCCAAACGCAATCCATATTAAAATAATGACTGAATACAACATCTATCTGACTTACCTAAATCTCGAACAAAATTTCCAGTCCAGAGGTGTCCAGTTTTTGGGTGTTCTATGTATAAAGTTGATACTGATGCATGAGAAATATTTAATTACGATGTTGCTTATATAAACAGCAAAATTATTTTTTACAACTAAACATAAATTTAGTAGTTAGTAAAGTAAATAAGTTTTATCGTAAATAATATTGTTTTTAATTATTTTCTTACTAATTATTCATTCACAATAATATATAAGAATATGCTTCCGGGTGACTTGTATATTTACATTATTTATTAGACAAATGCTTGCAACTTCTATGACTTAATTTTTTTTATTTTTTTTTTATAAACTACACTTAAATAAGTTTAATTGCTTTCAAGTGATTTATGAAAACTTACGATATGAATATAGATAATAATCTAAACGTTATGAAGTATGTGATCTCCGGATTTCTACATGAGCGCAGAATTCGTGTCCTAGACGATGGATGTGATTCGCAGCTCATGTCAGTTAATGCTGAAGTTCCGCAAAGCTCAGTAATTTCGCCCACTTTGTTTCTTCGGGATATTAATCATATGTTACCTTTGCTATGCAGATGATAGCACTGTTCATGGGTGGTATGACAGCAACCCGCTTGCGGTCAGGGAGAAACATAAAAGAAACAGGAGCAATTTGTCAGTGAACTTAATTAATCCTACACAGCATGTCTACATGGGGTGCAAGTAACTTGGTTGAGTTCAATGTTAAGAAAAGTCAGGTGTTCAGTTCAAATCAGGCGCGTTTTCTACAAAAAAATCCCATTTTCCTCCCTCCCCACTCTTCAGAAAATCTCAGTAGCAATGCGTGACAACCTCAATATCGGCCTCAATAATAAATCTCGGCATTTAAATTAATTTCAATTTGTTCGATGGGAAACTGTGTAGGTAGATAAAAAATCATGGTCTCTTTGTTTATATTTTGTCAATAGTTTGGATGCATTTAAAATAAAAATGATATAGAAAATAATAATTTTAATTTATAAAAATTTTGAAAATATATCTAGATAAATGATAAAGGATGTAATGCTTCAGCAAAAAGGCATACAAACGAAATCGAAGCTTTGCGATTTGTTTATTTCGATTAAGCTTTTCCGGATTTCTTTATGTAATGTTTTCTGAATCAAGTAAGTCTTTTTCATGAAACAGTGGAAGACCTACTGGCTTGAGAATTACGTCTGGAGCCTTCAGAATGGTGTTGTATGATGGGTTGATTGGATGCTGTACGCCAAATGCAGTGACAGCAGACTTAGCTTCATCGTTGCCTAGTAAGGAGTGAGTCCCATCTTCAGTACGCACGATTCTATTTCGTACCTATGACATATTTAAAAAAATATATTAGTTTTCAAAATTGCCTTGTATTAATGAGGTTTGTAATTTTTGAAATTAAATAATTAATTAATTTTTAAAAACAAAACATAAAAGATTATAATAGGTCTTTACCTATGAAATTGCCGTTCTGCAGTACTGGTCATTTCAAATCAAAATAATTTTTGTTTGGCTATGAATTCTAATTTCAAATTAATTTTATTTTAAAAACATGGAATTCTTTTTCCAAAAGTAGTCATTTGTTTATTGATTAGTGTTACATTTTCATCGCATTTCAATCTTTTTTGTCATCATGGATACGTTAAAAATTCGAGTAATTATGGAACATGAGTACCGTCGTGGCAGTAACGCGGCACAAGCGGCACGCAACATTAACGACGTTTACGGAGCTAACACTACAAACCAACGCACCACCTGTTATTGATTTGCTCGCTTCCGTTCTGGGAATTTCGACCTGAAAAATGAACCTCGCGGTCGTCCGAAGACTTTGGTCGACAATAACGAATTAAAAGCGAATGTGGAAGCTGATGATAGACAATCTAAGGCTGAATTAGCAGCAGCTTTCGACGTTAGCGTCAAAACAATATTGGTCCATTTGCGACAAATTGGCAAGGTAAAAAAGCTTGACAAATGGGTGCCCCACGAACTCAATGATTGCCAGCGCGAAGTACGCGTCGAGACGTGCCTTGCGTTGCTCAACAGACACACAAATGAAGGAATTTTGAACCGCATTGTTACCTGCGATGAAAAATGGATTCTGTTTGATAACCGCACCTAAACAATGCCCTAAACGAAAACTTATCCCTAGAAAAGTGATGGCCACTGTTTGGTGGTCTAGCGCCGGTGTGATTCATCACAGCTTCTTAACAAACGGGGTGAGCATTACTGCAGATGTGTACTGTGAAGAATTGAACACAATGATGGAGAAGCTGGCACATCTCCAACCAGCATTGGTCAATCGCTCGTCTCCGCTGCTCCTGCACGACAACGCGCGACCTAATACTGCACAACAGACGGTCTCCAAGTTGCAAGAACTGGGGTTGGAAGTTCTCCGTCATCCGCCCTACTCACCAGACCTTGCGCCTACAGACTACTACTTTTTCCAGAATTTGGAAAACTCCTTGGCGGGAAAAAAATTCAATACCCGAGAGGCAGTACAAAATGCCTTTGAAGAATTTGTTGCCTCCCGTCCAGCTGATTTCTTTAAGAAGGGCATCAATAAACTGCCACTGCACTGGCAAAGATGCATTTCTTGTATGGGTATTGTTATTCGATTAATACAAATAAAAATACATGAAAAAACATCGTTTAAATTTTATCATACAAAACGGCAATTTCATAGGTAAAGACCTAATATAATAAAGTAAATAAGTCTATATATTGCAAATGATGATTCGTTGGTAAGGTGTATGAACACAGCGTCGATCGACGTGGGTTCGAAACGTTTCAATGTGCTTAAGCTTTGGGTGTAGGAAAACATCGTGATGAAACCATAGCATGGTGGTAGAGCATTATCTAATGCTTATAGGTATGTTCTAGCAGCTACATTTGAGAACCAGTTCACCCATTAGCCTTACAAAACATTGCACTAGAACATGCGCGTTTTTATACATTTGAAAAACAAAAAGAAAACAGACTTAGCGACAGCAACGTGTGACGTGTGAAGTAAAACTAGTTATTAAATATAAGTAATTCAGTATGAAATTTGAAATTAAAAGATATAATATCTATAAATTTTACTTTCTTCTTTTAATTTAAAAAAAATTAAAAGTAAGTCATACCATTTCCGGTGAAGCTGTCTTCAAGTCATAAGCTAAGCCAATTCTTTCGCAGAATCTGATTATACTAGCTGTGAAATTGAAGTGCATTGATAGTTCCTCAGCTTTGTAGTCTCACGGGAAGGCGTGGTGGTAGTTGTGCCATCCTTCGCCCAAAACTTATGAACGACACGAACCATGACTCCACTGTTTGTAATTTTCTAAACGAAATAAATCTAATGTTACGGATTTGTTCTTCTTCTTCTTAATTATGGCTCGGCACCATTCGTCCATTGGGCCAGGGTCAAGTATTTTACATTTTGTCAACAAAGCAAGGGAAAGGTATAACGCGAATTAAAATAATAAACCGTACCGGGAATTAAACAAAACCAAATCAGAATAATTTCATATCTAAAAACGTGTCAAGTGTTATGACGAATTCAGAATCCAAACAAGATGGCGGCTCCCTTGCTAGAACTTTCGAGGGAGTTCTTGTGGCATATCAGAATTCATGTCCTATGTAATTCTTTTCAATTCACTTCACTTGTATACAATAACCAAGCTTTATTATGTAAAATTCCACCTATTTTTCACAATACAGGGTCCAGAAACACAAATTTATGAATAAAAAACAAAAACCACTACATGACAGTCTGAGATCCCGCCAAAAACTCAGCCTCAGGATTTGTTTTATTCTTTAGTTTAAAAAAATAAGAAGCTAAAAAAATCCTGTAATTAATCCATCAAAGCAAACAATTATAAAGAGTGAGTTAGAATCAACTAATAAATAATTATAATAAATCATCTATACATATAATAAAATTGAAGTGTCTCTTTGTAATGTCAAAATAACTGATTTTTACTAAATGCCATATGAAAGGCTGTAACAAAAGCCCAATTTAATATTTTTTTCTATATGTCTGTTTATTCCGGGTAACCTCCGAAACGGTTCGACCGATTTTCACTGGAAGATAGGTGATGTTGTAAGAAATAACTTGGTCTACTTTTATTTTACAAAAAATATTTGAGCTCCGCAGAAAAAAAAGGTTTTTTAGTAGTCCACGCGAGCGAAGCTGCGTGCGCAGCTAGTTACACATACCAACAATAATTTATATTTCCAAAATTTGTTTATATTTCTACTCACTTATCATAAGGTCTTGTGCCATAGAGGTGTGCGGCACTGTTGACAAGCCATGTTCCATTCAGTTGCAAAATATAACGACTAAAGTAGCAGAAAAAGATACTATTTAACTAATGCTCGTTAAAGTAATATACGGGAACCATCACGGGAATCATCACGGCTATCACAAAGTATAAAGGGTAATAATATCTGTAAAAAGTATTATACAACTTATCTACTGTTTACTTTTGCTTATACTCGTATGTATGTTAAAAAATTATAGACCTATTCCTAGATTTTATGTTAACTTTTTCGGTTTAAAAGACGATTGCATATAAGATTGGTAGAAACTGTGCTCATTTATGGAAGCACCATCATCACACATATCTCTGTCAGAAAGCAGTATCAGTGTTGTGGTTGGCAATACTCAATGGGACGTGACTGTTTGCTTTTAACTAAACTATTATAGATTTACATTTTATACTTACAATATGAAAATTTGTAAATATGAATTTCAAGGAAATGTAATAAAACTAGATAATAGAGACAGGTTGATATATATATTTAACTCATGTACGGAAGTGAAAGCTGGGTATGGCAGAAAAACATGAATGTAGAATAAATTCAGTAGAAATGAGAGCTCGAGAAATGAGAGAGAGTATGTGAAATTGAGTGACAGGATAAAAAATAGTGTAATAAGAGAACGTTGTGGTGTGAAAGAAGATACGGATTCTCGGTTTTGGAGACACGGATTAAAAAAGGGATGCTTAGATGGTTTGGGCATGTAGAGAGGATGAATGAAAGACTAGACAGATTTATAAGATGAGTGTAATTGGGAACGTTGGAAGAGGAAGACTAGACGAACGTTCCACGATCAAATCGGGGACGTTTTGGAGAAAAATCAGGTCAAGAGTACTCTAAACCGACGAGCATGCATGAAAAGATTGATGAATGTTGAAGAAACGAAAGTTGTATGTCAGGATCGTAGCAAGTGGAAGGACGTGGTCTCTGACTAATTCGTTGGGAAAGAGGCATGATTTATGTATGAATGTATGTATGTATATATACTACTTAAGCTGTATTAGAATAAACAAATGTATAGTTAAATGTTGACGAATTTTCAAAATAAACAATAGAAAACAATGCTTCTGTACTCGATATCTTTTTCTATATCTATTTTCCTACAGCTTTCCAGATTGCTTGACGTTCACGGTTACTGCTTCGCTCCTTAGAGTCGTAGCGTAAACTTACTAGGAGGGATCAAAAAGTAGTGAGAACGACATACATCTTGGTAAGAAAAAAAAATACTGGCAGGCATAGCTCAGATACATATTTGTTATATTAATAAAAAAAAATATTCGATTCTTTTTTGTTTTTTTCTGAATGTAGTCATTTGTTTGCTTCGTGTCGGAACGTGTTCTCGAAAATGGAGAAAAACGAAGCGCGAGCCGTTATTAAATACCTCTGTTTAAAAAAGTTAAAAACGCAAGAGATTGAAGGCAACATTAGGAGAGTCTGCTCCGCCGTATTCCACTGTCGCAATGTGGGCTTTTCAATTTCAAGTAGGGAGAACGAGCACGGAAGACGAACATCGTTGCGGCCGTCCATCGACGTCAAGGGGAAACTTTACGAGCGGCTCCTTCTGAACCATCTCAAAACCGTTATAGACGTCAAAAATCTATAGCCTCCGAACAGTTTAGTTTTCGCGCCTAACACTCGTGGGCACATCAAGTGCACCGCCTCACGGAGCACATCACAAGCAACTTTGCCAAAAGTAGTTTCGCCCCCGCCCGTACGCTTGCGGTCTTTTTCGACGTAGCTAAGGCCTTCGATAAGGTCTGGCATGCCGGACTAGTCCACAAGCTACATCAATTAGAAGTCCCGGATAGGTTAGTTCATCTAGTTCACGATTTTCTACGCGACCGCACCTTCCACTACCGAGTGGAAGGAGTACTATCTACCGCCCACCCTATACGCTCAGGCGTCCCGCAAGGTTCCATTCTGGCGCCTTGCCTTTTCAATCTGTACGTCAGCGACCTCCCGAAGCCCCCCGGGGTCGAGGTAGGGCTCTACGCTGACGACACAGTCATATACGCGTCAAACAGACACAGAGAAAATCTCGCCTGCGCAGTCCAACGTGCCGTAACCAGTCTCGGGGAGTGGTTTCGGACGTGGCGAATGGCCATTAATCCGGTAAAGAGCGCCGCGATTATGTTCGAACCGCATACATGTAAACTACCACGCACGGTAGTACCCCTCTCATTATTCGGTAGGAATATCCCCTGGGCCACCAAGACTAAATATCTGGGTGTCACCCTCGACTCGAAGCTTAACTTCAACGCACACGTTACTATAGTCCGGAATAGGGCCGTCTGGATCCTTTCCCGCTTGCGACCCTTGCTCAGTTCGTTAAGCAAAATGTCCTTAAGAAATAAGCTTACACTGTACAAGATGTGCGTCCTTCCGATCTTGACATATAGCTGCGCCGCGTTCGCACATATGTCCAAACATAACTTTGCCCGCATGCAAAGAGTCCAAATCGGTTTCTCCGGCGCCTGCTTGACCCTCCAGCCTTCGTTAGGAACATGGACCTCCACAGGGACATGAGGCTTCCCTCGATAGAAGCCTATGTGAAATATCTCACCAGAAGAGACTTCGATAGCGCTTCGAATCATACCAACCCGCTCGTAAAATCCACCGTGAACTACGTCCCAGACAACTCGATCCCCGTTGCCAAACTTTATAAACGCCGTCCACGAAATCTCTTTGTCGATCCCGACGACGACATCGAGAAAGCTAACAATTTCTACGCGTCCGCTCCCGCAACATATGCGTGCTCGCGCACAAGCCCGCGAAACCACCGTTCTCTCCGCAGGGGACGTACGGATAACTTCGATCCCACACACCCGCCACGACCTCCTCCTCTGCGGCAACTAATCGGTATGGAGTCCTTGAGTCAAGCAGGCGCTCGCACGATACAGTGACTCTAAATTCACTAGCTTTCACAGCCACACATGACACTGCATTGTACACACATGAATAACACACAGGTACATAGGATCTGTAAGGGACCTTTTTTTTACTTTTTTTGCCTAGTTAGTTTAGACAAAAATTTCAGAATACTAAATACACATACACCTGTACCTTCCCTCCTCCCAGGGGAAAGAAACATGTATATATGTATAGTTAGTTTAGATCGAATTACGGATAGGGAATTAGTCAGATCGCGACTTAATTGCATACGCGCAACAGTTCGAGCAGAGGTTCAGCCACTTAGGCACCCTCGGATGTTGTTGCTTAGCTTTCGTGGCTGAGTGCCTTAAACGCTCGCCCCCAAGCCCGGTAAAGCTGTAAAAGCCGCGAACGCTCCAGGGCCCCTAAGGCTAACAGAATAGTCAGTTCGAAGATAAAAAAAAGGTTACTGACTGGCAGAAACTTCAAGCACAGTTTCTTTATGACATGTTTTTGACAAGAACATTGGCTCTTTAAGACCCTGCTGAACCAGGTCAAAAATAAACCACACTAATCAGGCACTTTCAGATCCCTCAATTCCCTCGGAGGACAGAGTGGATCGTTTAGCTCAATTTATTTCATACATACTTTAACGCATCTTTTGTTATTAAGGCAACTGGCCTGTCGTTGGCTTTGTATTGTACTCCAAAGAACTTTGATGTAGTGCTGCTGTTCTGGACGACTTTAGTCTGACTGGTCATGCTCGTTACTTAAAGCTCAGGTGTGGAGTACATGAGTTCAGGACGACTTTCATCTAACTGGTGATGTTCGTTATTCCAAGCTCAGGTGCAAAGTAAAGAAGTGAGTGAATCTATATATTGGGATGGACTGTCTTTCACGTGAAGTCAGTTTTGGATCCAGGTCAGCAGACAACTTGGGCCTGAAAGGTCTGCCGTTGACAGAGACAGATTTTCTAGAACTCTCGGCAGAGGTCACAGTTAAATACGTAACCTAATTGTTCAGACAGTCAATGGAACAATTCGTATTATATATTCGCAAAGAAGGCGGATACGGTCACTAATCCCAAGCAACTTACATCATCCCTTAGATGATGTACTATCTCATCGCGGATAGATTCTCACGCGGGGGGCAAGCTGCTGAGTGGCCAGCGCTGAGGACAAAATTTCATTTATTTGGATTCTCAGAAAACATTCGTTGCCTTCCATACAAATAGTTATGTAGAAATTACGTATAGAAGGATAGTCGACGTCACACAACCCATCCAGGATGTCAGCTTATTACTCGGAGTGAAGGCATTACAAACCAATCAAAGCCGCAATATTTAAACTGAAGTTATATAATATTAAAAAGCCGCAATGTTTAAACTGAAGTTATATAATATTAAAAACATACGGGATTGATGGGTTAGGTCAAGGTGTGGAAGCGAATTTTGGATTCTTAACATTATAGTTCCTACAAGATACATTATCTTATCAATCTATTTTATTACATAAAACATTATATACTCGCGGGAGAGTTGTAATAGCAAAAACTTTAATCCAATTTTTTCTTAGTTAAACAGGTGTAAAAGCAATTTCCCTTCGCAAGTTTAGAGCAGAGAAATCGTCAATTTGGTGTCCAAGTGCCATGGGTGTCTGAGGTTGTTTTAGGATAATCCACCGCGAAGGCTATAAGGCGTCATGTAGGCTTGCATTCTGTTCTTGGCGTCGGGCCGACGACTACTCGACCTAGTTTTATTGGAGGCTTTCTAGAGCCTCTACAACGATGCTGAAGACCATGTCATTAGATTCCCATCTCTTTGTAGAGCTGACGCAGCGAAAGCGGAAGAATTTGTTTGTTTAAATACACTAATCTCTGAAACTACCAGTCATATACGAAAAATTATTTTTGTATATGATAGCCAGATTTACGAGGAATATTATAGGCTATCTAGCATTAGGCTACACCTCTGAGCTAGCCTAAAATATTGATTTTGGGTAAGTAAGTCGGAAGACATAGCACACCCTTACTGCTTTATCCGCGTGCGCTAGCGTAATGGTTATCAATATATAAAAACAATGCTCTACAAAAATATTGCTTTTTAATACATCTAAAAAAAGTTTGTAATACCATATGCCTATCTCTTATACAAAAGCCAGAATAAGGTATTTTGTGACAAAGCTTTATTAAACGTTATTGAATTGGTTACGTTTGATCATATAGATGTAACGAAGTTATTAAAGAATATTCTTATGCTAAAATTGGATATAAAAGTTCTTAAAAATGGCTATGCCACAACGACTCAGATATTGGAACTATGAGCTGATATAGACAATCTGAGGAGTGCATCATTTGTGTACAATAACTTTGAATTTGTCAATAGAAGGCGAGGCAAATTTATGGAGAACTTTGACAGTATTTTATGACAGTAATTTATAAGTATTATTATTAGACATGGCATATTAATCCTTACAAACGAATCCTTACTACAACATCAAGACAATTTTATGTAGATAAATTTTGCCCGTTGCAGCATGTAAGCATGTTATTTGGATGAATAGTTTAGGAGATGATTAGTTTAGTTTATATACTTAATTATTAGTCGGAGGCGACGCGCAATGAAACTCACATATTCGAGACTGGCAAAAATCATTTATTGTTCTACCCTCATTTACCCACATATCCAAATGAATACACATATACCAGGAGATAATGTAAAATTAAAATTATTCGAACTCGGCTCGGGCCTATGAATATAGGTGTAGTGCCAAGAAAGAGCCGTGTGAGTTCATAACCTTGGCCGTCTGACAAAATTATTGTCTATACTGAAGTATTATAAATCATCAATCAGCGATTTCTTTTACATTATACACGGGTGAAACCGCCTAAGAAATATAATATGAACTGTGTTTGTACAACTTTTTTTTGACGAATAATATTTAATAAACCACATTCATTCATTTAACATTTTCCTATCTTACGGTTGAAAATATGGTAGATAACATACGTTTGACTTTAAAAAATAGTAGAACTAATTATTTTTACATTAAATATCAGAATGATATCAAGATTGTTTTAAAATCTGTTACACAATATATATTTACGCGAAATAAATAATACGTGTTTTTTTTTTCTTTCTACTTTTGCTAACGTAGGTTATTAACAAATAAATTTTACTATGTATGTTTTGCATTACATCAATATTATAAAAAGTTAAATAAACTAGGGCTGGCCTAATTTTAAACCTAACTTAGAGAGTGATGTAAACCATTTTCATCAAATGATGTTATGTAATCTGACTCGTGATAGAGTGGGAGTCCTTCAGGTTTTAGACTGGTGTCGGGGTCCTTTAGTGTAGACCGGTATGTTGGATTCAGAGGATGGTGAGGTCCTATTGAGGTAACGGTTAGCTTGTTAATATCAGGTCCAGCAGTGTAGTGAGTCCCGTCCCCGGTCCGTATGACGCGCTTTGAAACCTGTTTTATATTTACAAATATTTTAAATTATATTTATCAATTTCGTATAGCGGTCGAAGTAACTAAGATTTCAAGTTACTCGTAGTTGTAACTAGAACTCAATCCTTAATCATTTTCATACCTTCCCTTTTATATACTTATATTATAAGCATAGATATACCTAGTTATATATGTATATACTACTTAAGTGACGATGTGGCCCAGATTTTCAACAAGAGGAGCGTGATAGCTAGACCGGCGAATTGAATACCTTACCTACATTAAATGGTTTCACCACGATGTTGTCCCTAATCGATTTAAAATAAAATCGTGAATCTTACCATTTCAGGCGAAGCTGTTCTCAAATCATACACTAGTCCTGCCTTTGCTAGTAAGTTAATGAAAGTTGCTGTCATATTCAAGAATGTGAATTCAGCGGCTTTGTAATCCCACGGGAACACGTGATGATAGTTGTGCCACCCTTCACCTAAAGTAATGAATGATACAATCCACGATTCGACTGGCTGTAAATTTCTGTGAAATAAACAATATAATGAGTTTAAATTTACTGTCTTCAGTATTTAATGTCATTATTCTAAATTAAACTATATCCATCACGGCAAGCAGAAAAAAAATGCGAATTCTTATGGTTATCATAGAGTGAAGATGTGGAATCGCATCTCGGCCAGCGTGTACCCTCCTTCTACGATATCGGGTCCTTCAAAAGAGTCGTGAATAGATATTTTTACAGGCCGACATAACGGTAACGATTGTCGATGGATTTTAACTTGCTTGATAAATGCAGTAAGTTAGTGACTAAATACTAAAAAATACCTCAAATGAAAATTTTCGATCTGGCTATAATGTTAGCCGAAAGGGCCCTGAAGCCTCAGACGGCTTTTATAGTTTCACCGGGCTTGGAAGCGATAAGGCACTCAGCCGCGAAAGCGTGGCAACAAGCTCCAAGGGTGCCAAAGTGGCCAAACCTCGGCTTGGACCGTTACCGTAGTTGCAAATAAGTCGCGAACTGGCTAATTCCCTATCCGTAATTCGATCTAAACTAACTATACATATTTCTTTCCTCTGTGAGAAAGTAAGTTATTTATATGCATTTACTTATCATAGGGTCTCGTTCCGTAAAGGTGAGCGACGCTGTTAACGAGCCAAGTTCCATTCAACTCAAAAGCATACCGAACGAAGTAAGCAATCCACAGTGATTTCCACCAGACCTCGTCGAAGAAGTGTATTGGCACCCACACAGGGAACACAATTGCAAAGATAATGTATAACGGGGCATAATATCTGAAAAATAGTCGACTATTGGTTTACGATAGTCACGGTTTGATCTTTGCAAATAACTATGTTTTAATTTTTAATAAAAGCACATTACATTCCCAGCGTTTTAGCTGCAAATTTGCCATTCCCTTCTAAATGACTCCGGAATTGTACATTGTCACCAAAGATTCCGATAATACTAGCAATTTTTAGAGTTCAGTTTTTACTGACAATTTTCATTTTAAGATATTTTTGTCAGTCCTTTTCCTGTTGTCCAATAAAATTTTAATGTATTAATTTATCCAGGTAGTGTCATTGGAGAAAATATGTGTAGAAAAAAACTCGTAGTACACGCCTAGCGTATTTTTAAAACGTTTTACCTACTTAATCCCCAAATGTGATTTTATATTCCTATCGCTTAACAAACTATCTTACTTATTATGTACTCCCTCACAACAGCTATATAACGTTATATGAAACTAAAATATTGTCTATCAAATATTATATTTTGTTATATTGATTACAAATTTATGACCCTATTCATAGTTATGTTATCTGGCCAGTTTATAGAAAATATTTTATTAGATAAAGTAACATAAGGAATAAGTGATGATAATGGTGAAACAATTCAGAAAACATACTCTTTTGGGACTTACGCTGAGTAAGCTATAAGAGATATATCAAAATAATGGACTACATAATAGTAGATCCTAAAAAGATCTACAATAAAGTCAGCGATAGCATATTTATCGTCTAAGGATCATCCACATTTCACAATAAGCTGTTTAAAAAGACCGCTTAAAAAGACCGGCGGGCGACCGCCGTGTTTGGGAGCGGGAGTATGAGTCCCGCGTCTGCTCGACTCCCAGCATTCTGCAGTCCACGGGAGTGGAGCTGCGAGCGCAACTAGTATTTCTTATAAAACAAAGACCCCGCCGCGTCTGTCTGTCTTTCTGTCTACGCGTAAACTCATAAACTACTACTCGATCTTCATACAATTTTCATCAATGGACGGAGTGATTCATGAGAAAGGTTCAGTATAATTCATTAAGGTTTTGTTTAAATTAGCAGACATATGACGACGAATGTTGAAAATGTCGGAAAAAATTATGCCGAATGGGAGCCTTACTGGCGTGCGCCGCGTAAACCAATAGAATTATATGTATTACTCTGTTACCCATGCGAAGCCGGGGCGGGTTGCTAGTATTATATATAGTTCGGTCGCCCATATATTATTTAAATTTACTATATAAAAACTTGATAGTTTAGAAAGTGTTATACATTACTTCTTTTGGAATCTGACCATCCAGTCAGCTTGTAAGTCACTCATATCGGTTTTCCTTCCGTATTCTATAACAAGAGGATGCTTCTTGGTCATTAACCAGCCAATGTGACTGAAGAAGAAGCCACGTTTAGCGTTATGGGGATCGGCATCAGTGTCTGTGTAGCGATGGTGCAGACGGTGGTCGCGAACCCAAACGAACATTGAATTCTGTATAGAGAAATATAATTATTCATTACTTGAGTTTCAACTATTGCGTTGGACATTGTTTATATCGTTCGCCCCGTCGAAGTTACTAAGGGAGAGTGTTGACATTATACTGTAGGCATCGTTTATGAAAGTATTTCTTGAAATTAAACCCCTGACAAGGTGAGAGGGGATAGTAATGTTTGTATGAATGGTAGTATTTTCGACATAATTAATGAAACATAAATTTCAAAGTTTTCAGAATTCAACCCCTTAAAGTGTTTAAGGTTAAGCCGTGTCTCCTGCCTATGTTTTGCTGTACACACTTCACAAAACACTATTTCGCTAAACATTTTTGTACATCAAGCTTTGTTTTACGATGATGTTTACGTACCGGAAGGAAAATATCTGAACATTTCTCCCCGCGCATGTGAAGGGGAGCGAGGTACAATAATTTCTAAACAACTCTCGAAAGCGTCGTATGACTTGCACGTACATAGTATTTTGTTTTTGATGCGAACGGTCAATTTTTGCAGATTTATTAATATACTAGTCTATAAATATATAGTAATATAATCTAGTAATATAGTGTCTGCGACTTCATCTGCCCGGTATATTTCGTGTATGAAAAACACCAACTAACAAAAAAGTCTAACCTCGCCTCAAACTCCCCTGACGGTATTTGACCATTAAGGCTTTAAGAATACCCGAGTATAATCATTTTAAATATTAATTGATATTATCCAAAAGACATGAGGGCTGAGTAGTGCAATACAAAAATTGAAAGTTTTGCAATCGTTTAGGAAAAGCTAAATATATTTAATAACTTTGTTTTTATTAACCAATAAAGTCTAGTGAATAATTTTTTTTTTTTTTCGAACTGACTATGCTGTTGGCCCGGCGGCCTTCATAGTTTCACCGGACTTGTTGGCGAGCGCTTAAGGCACTCAGCCGAGAAGTGAATAATGACGTATTATAGTTTGAATGTTTAGTGTAATTTATAAAAATCTCGTTTGCGAAAAAAAACGTAACAACGCCATCTATCGTTGAGATATCTATCGTCTATAAATTGCTTTTAAGTTATGTACATAAAAAAGTAATGTATATTTATGGAATTTTGTAATATATTTAAAATATTTAGGGCCGATTTTTGAATCGTCAGATAATTGAGAGACAATTTTGTACTAGGAATAATTTTCACGTTTTGACAGATAATAATGCATGGAAAACCTGTCAAAATTTAGAATTTATTCCTCAAACAAAGTTATCTGTTGTTTGAAAAATTGGCCCTTTGTGAAATAAAGTAAAATGATATGAAATTAATCCAAGTTATATTATCTTCACGTAGTTCTCTATGACTTATCTTTGTCGTACCGTGAAACTGTGGAATCATTTCCCGGCTAATGTGTTCTCTCCTTCTTACGATATCGGTTCCTTCAAGCGTAACATTAAAAATATTTATATGCAGGCCGGCATGACAGCAACGATCCTTGATGGATTTAGATCTCTCGGTGATAGCTGTTGAGTTTGGATTTTGTTTCAGGGATATCAGAGTCATTAACATGAATGTACCGAGCTAGTATTAAAAACAAAAAAATAATACATAAAACGTGTGTATTTTTCAGGAGTATTTATAGATGGCGCTATATGGCTTGTTGACAAAAAAGTTGACATTAATAACACTATATAATTACAAAATAATTTATGTTAGGTTTATGCCGCATTCAAATTATCACGAAATTAGTTTGATATTTATTGTCACACTTAAATATATTTTCTGTAAACACGTGTATTAATAATTTTAGGCTGGGATTATTCATTATTCAGATTATAATATTGTATTTAAATTTGTAAAATAATTAAGAGTATCTCTGTTATCTATTATGTTAGTTATATTATTATATATATAAGTAAATTATATATTATATATATAATTATATATATATATATAATTAGGTATCTATAAATTATCTATTATGTTCATTTTACAGTTCGGTCAATTTCGATCTATATCTCTACGATAGATGGTGTTGTTTGGTTTTTTTCTTTCGCAAACGAGATTGTTATATATTACACTAAACATTCAAACTATAATACGTCATTATTCACTTTTTCATTCGCATCCTACATTTAAATGTTGCGCCAACATAAATCTCTGGTCATTGAGTGTAAGCATGGCAATCACAAACATAAAACAACAGGATATCCAGCATTACGAAATATTTAGTTTTAGATTTTTTTCTGTTTCTCTCATTATTATTATTTCTTTAATTGTTGTTAAGTCGTGAGGTGGCCGGAGACGACAACACGCTAAGCCCGAGGAGACGGCTACTAAGTTCTTAAGCGCAGTTGCCGTAACATGTGGATAGGTGCGTGTCTTTATATTTTTCACTTATCTAATCAGTGGCAGTTTCTATGAGAACACTACAAAATGTTGCCTTCATATACCTAATATAATATCCAACAGTCAAAAGAACTAAGAGGAAAAAAAATATACGAAACGAAAAAACGTCCACTTGCCTGTCCAGCCGCTGTTTGCATTAATATAAGTACGGCTCTGAGCAAAGGCTTCACCTTAAATGATTTGTGTGCGTAATATCGATGGGCTCCAATCGTAATGCCCTCTGCATTCATGTATCCATAAAAAATAGCTAAAACAAAAATAATTAATGTTATCATATTACATACAGACACATAATGAAAGCAGTATGTAATCGAAAATATTCAATTAAATAACAGAATACTGGTACGTGTACCTACTTATTTATACAGAATTAGTATTCTCAGGCAATTATAATGTAAATAAATATTATAAAAGATTACATTGTTATCGAAAATACACTGCATTTTGAATAAAATGACAATAAGTAAAAAATTGTTAATTTAAAAAACTTTTTAAATACAATACTTTTATTCAGTATTTCATTTGTAATAAAATGAATATAATAATTTTATATAAGGGCTTAATTTTAAAGGTTTTAATTTATTTAGTGCCCCTTTAAATGCCCCTTTCTTCGTTTTCTATTTGCGCTACAAGATTTTAAGCTTGAGCCCTGCATTAAATTATTATATTCATTTTAGTACAAATGAAATATTGAATAAAAGCTTGTTTTTAAAAAGTTTTTTAATTGGTAATAGTTTTTCGTTTTCTTCTCAGCAAACGCTTTCAAGTACCTGGTCCGCCATCTTTGGGAGTCCACCATATTGAATTTAGAATGACGTCATTTAGCTATTACATTGCATACATTGTCACCCAAACTAAACGTGTATGCAAAATTTCTGTTCAATCTGTTGAGAGTAACTGTTTTAAAATTAAGTTGCAAGATTAGACCCATACTAATAAAGCAAGTTAAATAAAAGTTTGTAAAAATCGGACAAGTACCTACGAATTAAGAGATCCGTACTGATTACATGACATAGTTAAGTATAACTTTAAACCTTAAGCTATTTTCTAGAGATAAAAGTAAAACTTAATATAGTTTTGTTGCATTATAATTTCAAACGGGAATAGAAATTCATTATTTTAAGAGTTATTCCTTAACTTAAGTTAAAAAACTCTCCTGGAGTATCCTGTAGGATTAGACAATTAGCCACTGAGTATTACTTTTAGATTCTTATTATGAAGGGCTGTTTCTCTGTGTTGCGTTAACCTAGAAACTTGATTTTTTTACAGCAGTATGAGTTTATAGATATTAGTACTTAATATCAATTTTAACTTTATATATTAGGTACCTTTACCTATGAAATTGCCGTTTTGTATGAAAAAATTTAAACGATGTTTTTACATGTATTTTTTATTTGTATTAATCGAAGTAATCACCCATGCAATCAATGCATCTTTGCCAGCGCAGTGGCAGTTTATTGATGCCCTTCTTAAAGAAATCAGCTGGACGGGAGGCAACAAATTCTTCAAAGGCATTTTGTACTGCCTCTCGGGTATTGAATTTTTTTCCCGCCAAGGAGTTATCCAAATTCTGGAAAAAGTAGTAGCCTGTAGGCGCAAGGTCTGGTGAGTAGGGCGGATGACGGAGAACTTCCAACCCCAGTTCTTGCAACTTGGAGCATCTGTTGTGCAGTATGAGGTCGCGCGTTGTCGTGCAGGAGCAGCGGAGACGAGCGATTGACCAATGCTGCTTGGAGATGTGCCAGCTTCTCCATCATTGTGTTCAGTTCTTCACAGTACACATCTGCAGTAATGCTCACCCCGTTTGTTAAGAAGCTGTGATGAATCACACCGGCGCTAGACCACCAAACAGTGACCATCACTTTTCTAGTGGAAAGTTTTTGTTTAGGGGATTATTTAGATGCTGAACCAGGATCCAACCAACTTGCTGAGCGCTTGCGGTTATCAAACAGAATCCATTTTTCATCGCAGGTAACAATGCGGTTCAAAATTCCTTCATTTGTGTGTCTGTTGAGCAGTGGAATGCACGTCTCGACGCTTACTTCGCGCTGGCGATCATTGAGTTCGTGGGGCACCCATTTTCAAGCTTTTTTACCTTGCCAATTTGACGCAAATGGACCAATATTGTTTTGACGCTAACGTCGAAAGCTGCTGCTAATTCATCCGTAGATTGTGTATCATCAGCTTCCACAATCGCCTTTAATTCGTCATTGTCGAGCAAAGTCTTCGGACGACCGCGAGGTTCATTTTTCAGGTCGAAATTCCCAGAACGGAAGCGAGCAAACCAATAACAGGTGGTGCGTTGGTTTGTAGTGTTAGCTCCGTAAACGTCGTTCATGTTGCGTGCCGCTTGTGCCGCGTTACTGCCACGACGGTACTCATATTCCATAATTACTCGAATTTTTAACGTATCCATGATGACAAAAAAGATTGAAATGCGATGAAAATGTAACACTAATCAATAAACAAATGACTACTTTTGGAAAAAGAATTCCATGTTTTTAAAATAAAATTAATTTGAAATTAGAATTCTTAGGCAAACAAAAATTATTTTGTTTTGAAATGGCCAGTACTGCAGAACGGCAATTTCATAGGTAAAGACCTATAATAAAGACGTTATCGAATGAAAAAATAAAATTTAATATAATTTTATTGCAATATTGACAAAACATTAGAAATTCTTTATTTTCGGATTTACTCTATAACCTTTGTTAAAAGAGCTCCCTTCGTGCTAAAGTTGAAGACTGTTGGTCCGTGGGAAGTACTGTATAGGTTTTGATAATCGGCCCGTGACCGTATTTTAACTATAAATTGCAGCATCTCTTTAATTTGTTCACCTAAAATTTTAAAGCAGCATTAAGCCGTAATGCTTCAAGTCGTTTTCGAGTAAAAGAGTCTTGACACGTTCAGGCAGACAGACATACGTACAACAAAATGATCCTATAAGGATTCCGTTATTTCATTATGAGGTACGGAACTCTAAAATACGTGTAACTAATATATACGTTGAATCTTTAATTGTACTATATTTTCTACAATGATAAGCAAAAAAACTAGATTGACAGTTTTCTCGATGTCGTATATATAGAAGCTGGATAACAATTGAACATTTGATGAATACTTTGCAGAACAAAAGTGTACACGAACAGCAGTTTCCCAGATTAATGTTTTAATAACGATTGATGCTACTGCTAATGCTAATGCTATTATTAATGCCAATCGTACAGTGAGCCTAGATTTGGATGAACTAAAACATCGTAATGCAACCATAGCGTGGTAATATGCTATGTTCTGGCTATGAGTGTTCTGGCAGCTGCTATTGAGAAAATAACTCTTTCCAGGTTAAGCGTATTAGCATGTTCAACCACATTCTCATTCAACAATAGCTAACAATATAGGGAACCGGCATTAATTTAGAAAAACATTGTATATAAATGTTTAAACATTGTATTTAACTTAGAGAAAAAAACACATTATTTTTATAGGTATCGCGTTATAAACACGTGAATTATTATAATGTGACGTATCGTAAGAGATTTATAGGTACTGATGTATAGATTACATAGCACTATGAACAAAATAATATAAATAGTTAGAAAAATAAACAATATAACATTACTGCTTTTCTTTTCTTGATTTGATGCGTTTTATGTGAAACTCAATTAGAGTGCATTAACTACAAACTTTGTGATATACTTTTAAAATGTCTTAATACTTTTGTACTTGCATAAAATTATGGTGGAGATTTATAAACATATCTCTAACGGCTATTACTATTTATATTTTTTTTTTGTTAACCTTAATTCTTACTGTTTAAAACTTGTACAAGATATACGTATTCAAAATCTACCTATAGGTATATATTTCCTTTTTCACCAGCTAAATTCATAATAATTGGAATAAATGTGTTAGAATATTATCTACTATATTTATTATATGTATTAATGTTAAGTATATGTAGTAAAAAATATTTAAAACGTACTCACCCCATGTAATGGTCATCGGTTTAAAATATCCTAAAAACATTAAAATAAATCCTTGTACAAAGATAATATGAAGTATCAAAAATAAAATTACATTTCTCCATACTATCTCGTGTTTGTATGTATAGTCTGTTCCAATGCTTTTAGTTTTAGTTCCAGACTTAATTATTTCATCTGTTAAAGTGTTTGCTTCACGAAAACTAACAGATGTTATGTTACTCTCATTATTTGATTTTAATAATGCCATTTTCGTGTAAGTCTCGCTGTGTTACTGGAAACTGTACTACAAGTTTCAGGTTTTTATAAACTCCTGAATCTCATTATACTGATTATCATGCGCATCCTATGAATAATAATTTGATTGGTAAAGAAATACATAATTATTTAATTTAAGCGTAACGATTATAATTCGACTGAGAATTTGTTTTAAAACCGTTTTGTTTGGACACCTTGGTACAGTAGCTCAGTTAAATAACATTAATTATTTTGCTATAGTTGGTTTGGTGTAAAGCTAAAATAAATCTTCAAAAAACATTACCTTGTACTATGTTGAAGTTACCATAATTAAGACAAAACATATTTTTTTTAAGATTGATCTGTTTAAAGCTGTCATGATTGCGTTAGCTGCGTGAAATTATTATTGAAATAAGTCTTGTATAATGTAAAGTGTAAACATCGGTTGTAAAAGTGTTTTTGTATGAAATGACCTTTTATAAAATATATTTTCAGAGTTTCGTACCTTATAGAAAAAAAAACGGAACCACTATATAGGATCACTTTATTGTCTATCTGTTGGTGTGACAAGCCCCCCTTTTCTCGAAGACGACTTGAGGTATAAGGTTGAAAATAATGTCATTTACTAAGATCTATTGGCCCCATATACCTGTAAAAAAGTAAGTAAGTTTCAAGGTTAATGCATTAAACGGATCTATTATCTAAACCTATGGGATACTTCCCGCATGCATATACTAAATCTTGATATGTTGCATGAAGGGAGGTATTTTAACATAAGAGATAAAAAATACTTTAACACAATAAAAAGGTACAGCCACTTTTGAGAATACAACTTATAATATTATTATTTCACGTTAACATTCCATTAATATTTTTGATATCTTTTATCTTCAATTATTTATTGTGACTTCAATATCAAAGTTAGTTATATAAGATGTAGGTATTTTTAAAGTCTACACAAATGTTTAGTATATTGCACAATAATATTTATTTATCACCTATTTGTATTGTATTTCTATTGTCCTATGTTTAACGGTTTTGGCAGCGTATTCCAAGAAACCGTGCTGGTAGTGATTTTTTCCGACTTGATTTTCTATTATCACTACTTACGTTTTATTACATAATGTTAAAATAAAAAAAAAAAATAAAAAAAAATATTTACCGAAATCAGTTAACTGAGTCTTGAGTTATAAGTGCACAAACATACAGACAGACAAACGGATAGAACGAGAGACTGAAGAATATAAGGATAATATACAAACTATATTTTTATAATAGTCGGTACAATAATGTGCCGTTCCTGTAATCTAATCAATAGGTACGATAACCTTTGTCTCTTTGGAGAAAAACATTCATGACGAAATTTGCGTTACGTTACAGAAGTTACGTTAATAGTTAACTGTATAGTGATTTATAATAGAAAATCTTTGACAAAGATAAATATTTAATATATTTTAATAAAGAATAATACAAAGTGCCTATATCAATCACTATCACGTGAAAATGTTTTTTTTTAAATAGTGTTGAGTATTAAATGGTCGAAATTTCATGTTGAATTTTAATTTAAACTCTGTACTAAGTATCCGTAAAATTATTTCCGTATATGATATTGTATTACAGTATTTTTCAGTAAGACTTGTGCGAATAAACTTTGTGGAGTCAAAAAGTCTACAATAGGTTGGACTTTAGAATCGCTACCGCTGAATTTGAATATGGGAGGGGTGGGGGAGGGGGGGGGAGGGTGAGAGATAATCCCCCTATAAAGGAAAAATTCCGGAAATTAATAGTTTTCGAGAAATTAATTTTTTAAAATTTTGAGGTTATGTCATTTATTAAGCAAAATTAGGTCACCTACGCTAAATTTGATGACGCTAAGGGACGGAGGAGGGTCGGGAGAGTGAAAGGGAACTCCACTGTGAAAGAAAAAGTGCGGAAACAAGTAGTTTTCGAGAAATCATATTTGAAAATTTTGAGGTTATGTCATTCAATAAGCAAAATTATGTTACCTACTGAGACTTGTATATAAATTTCCAACAGGTAATTAGTGTTCTGGCACTCGCCGGCCGCTGCCGCGGCCCACTCGCTTCGCTCGCTCGGCTCGTGCGTTTTGTTCACAATACAAACCTAACCTAACCAATTGTATCAATACAGTACCACAACTACAGCTGCTTCATCCGAGCAATCGGCATTCGTCATACAATCCAACATAGTTAAAAACAAAAGTACAGTAAAACAAACTAAAACTAACAATAACAATGAACAATAACAACTAACAATACCAAGAAATAACAAACGGAACAAAGAAAATAACCCAGACGCGAAAAACTCAGAACAGAATAAACAAACAAAACAGAATAAACAAACAAAACATTGATCGTTCAAAAACCAATAAAAACAAGTTAAGAAAAAAATACGAAATTTTAAATTAAATTATATATATAACTAAAGGCTTGTATTTTAATAACAATATGTATTAACTATTAATAATAATATGCAATAATATACGAAAATTTTGTAAAAGTTCAAAAAAAACGTTCAGAAACTTTAAGATAATTAGGCTCTATGAGTGAAATTCTCTTGTCTATACAATACGTACTCTGTGCTATACGTTCAGAATAGCTTGATCTGACATTTGTATTGTCAAATTTACTAATTTAAATACGATTTTTAAAATTTAATTAATAAAAATAAATTTGTGATTATCTCATAAACTATAAATTTCCGGAGTGTAAAATTTTATAATAAGCCTAATTATAAAGTGATCTAACTGTAAAAAAGGAGTGTGAGTGTGATTTCGACGGTAGCGATTCTAAAGCTGAGCCCTCACTGCCGGAATACCACACATGATTATTTGGCTGAGATCTTTTGTAGGCTAGAGGTATTCTACCAGTCGGGCTGCTTCAAGTAGAGAGAAATCTCCAAAGAAATTTCTCTGTACCCTGCCTCCCTTAGAACCCACTCTTCTCCGAGGAGCTCTAGAAGCCCTACTCACCGCAGGAAGGCAACACTAGATCATTTGGGTACGGTCTTCTCAGGGTGGAGGTATTCCTCAATTCAGGCTGCCCCAAGTAGAGAGAAACCTCCAAAGAAATTGTGTTGCTAATCGTATTGAGTATTTAAGTCTTCAATGTAACCTTGCAAATTGTTTGATCGCATTTTAGTCTCCAAGCTTGAATTCAGCTTTTTGCGTAAACTCGAATCACTATTGCTAACGTTGAATATCTGCTACTCGGGATACCACGTATGGTTCAGGAAAAGAGTGTAAAATATGTTACATGCAGCTTTTAATAGCGCTAGGTGGGATCATTGTTTTTGGTGGTTTTCTGTGTTCCTTCCTTTTCATAATAATTCACATTTTGATAGTCGGTAGCCTAGTCTAGTCGATATAGTTGATAGACTAGAAGATATAGTTGGCGGCCTATCAAGAAATGGTCTGGAGATATTGGTAAAAATATTTAGGTTTAGAAGAAGAAAGTCGGCTGGCGGTCTGGAGTTCTAGATGTTCTAGCTTTAGCACGTGACTACACTATGTTGAACTATTCAAAAGAAATATGTATATGCTATTACGGCGAATGTGGTACTTGGAAAATTTAAACCCAACTTCCCATTAACTACGAATATTAAGGAAGAATATTTGATTTACTGAAATATTAAGTGAACGATGCAGTTAAATAATTCGTTCCAGGATTTTGTGGCCTTATCTAAGATTTTTAATGCGCGTAAATTCCACAACGTCAAGAAGTTTCACTTAAATCGCGTGTAAAGGTTACACGCGCAATATTTTTTTATGTACCTACATACTTCCGATTACACAAGTACAACTGCATTTAATTGATATTTCATATTATTGTTTAAACCAATACATAAGATTATGTAATAAAGTAGTCTTTGTGATTTTATTGCTTTTTTATCATCATTTCACGTTCTCATAATCCTGGCCTATTTAGATTATATGCCATAGTAACTTTATATGACTTAAAAACATGTTTTTGTCGGTCCTGGAAAGTTAACACGTTTATATAGGGAATTTGTTAGCGCAGCGATGATATGAAGACAATTATTCGTATAATCATAAAACATTCTTATTAATATAATATTTAATGATTTTTATGATCTATTTTATTCTAATATCAAGGTCTTATTCAGAAAGTAAATTTTCATTATTCATAGCAAATTATATGATAATCAAAGTTAAAAATATTTCATAAAACAATTAATGGAATAATACACGTTTTTCAAGATTGTTTTAAATGACTAAAATATATCAAGGCCTGATAAAAATATCTGATAATAGGTAATTATTTTCATTTATGACTTCGAATACAATGATTAATATTATAAAGAGCATAAATTATAAGAGTTGTTCAAAGGGGAAATGGATGATTGAATAATATTTTAATTATTGAACAGTTAATAATACTAATAGTTTATTTAACTTAGTTATATCGTATTTAAGTACATTATTTTTTGGAAAAAGCTATTGTTTCAATAATACTGTAAAAAGTCATTTTAATGCATTATAAAAACTAGATTATCTATAATGTTTATTTACAATTTATAACATTCAGATTATAAACAGTCTTTTCGCGCATAATTCAATATTTTGAAAAGATTAAATACAAACATTTAAATAAGTATTGTCCAAGTTATACCTACTGTATAATCCTAACTTAATTTATAAAGGTGAAAGTGAGTTTGATTGTTACTCAAAAACGGAAAAACGGCTTAACGGATTTGAATGAAATTTGGCACACAGTTTATAACAACAATTTTTGTAGTTCAAGCGAGCGAAGCTGCGGGCACAGCTAGTGAAAAATAAATTAGTTAATATTAGAAGGTTTGTAGTTAATTAATTATTCATCTACAGGATAAACTAAAATGCACTGTCTTAAATCATAGGACTTAGTATAAATATTTAAAAAGTGGATATAATAATCTATACTAATATAATAGAGCGGAAGAGTTTGTTTGTTTAAATACACTAATCTCTGAAACTACCAGTCGGATACGAAAAATTATTTTTGTATATGATAACCAGATTTACGAGGAATATTATAGGCTATCTAGCATTAGGCTACACCTCTGAGCTAGCCTAAAATATTGATTTTGGGTAAGTAAGTCGGAAGACATAGCGCACCCTTACTGCTTTATCCGCGTGCGCTAGCGTAATGGTTAGCAATATGTAAAAACAATGTTCTACAAAAATATTGCTTTTTAATACATCTAAAAAAAGTTTGTAATACCATATGCCTATCTCTTATACAAAAGTCACAATAAGGTATTTTGTGACAAAGCTTTATTGAACGTTATTGAATTGGTTATAATTGATAATATAGATGTAACGAAGTTATTAAAGGATATTCTCATGCAACAATTGGATATAAAAGCTCTTAAAAATTACTATGCCACAACGACTCAGATATTGGAACTATGAGCTGATATAGATAATCTGAGGAGTGCCTCATTTGTGTACAATAGCTTTGAATTAGTTAATAGAAGGCGAGGCAAATTTTTGGAGAACTTTGACAGTATTTTATGACAGTAATTTATGAGTATTATTATTAGACATGGCATATTAATCCTTACGAACGTATCCTTACTACATCATCAAGACATTGTATGTAGATAAATTTTGCCCTTTATAGCATGTTATTTGGATGAATAGTTTAGCTTATATCATCGCTTTCCTAGCCGATTTCGGCTACGGCGACTAGCTCGTTCTTTGGGCTAGATGTTTCGCCCTTAGGTGGCTCACATATCCTATTTTGTGGGAGAACGTGCGGCCACACGCGCACGTCAGGACACCGTTGACAAAATTATAGGTTATGTCAGGAGGCGGTTTGTTTTTAAGATGGTCTCGCTTCCGGTCTAGTTGTCGCTTCCTTTCATTTTCAAAATCGTAGACCTTCGACTGTACATGACTCCTCCATTCTGTACGTTTAGCCGCAAATGACTCCAAAGAGGATGATTCTATGTTGCATCTATTCATATGTCTTTTCTGAACATCTTTAAAGCGTAGGAACTGGCCACCGCGCTTCCGCTTACCAAGTTCGAGTTCAGAAAAGAAGATTCTCTTCACCTTCCTCTCGTCTTACATACGAGACAAGTGTCCGCACCAGCGCAACTGGCGCCTCATCAAATAAGCTTCCATGCCACATACATTAGCCGAATTGAACGAGCCTAGTCATATACGCAGGATATATTAAAGTGCATAAGTGGGCGCGCAGAAAAACACAGATGCACCCTCTCGTCCGTTTCCTCCTTGACCCAATGGAACGGAGACCGCTACAATCGGAGGAGGAGCGGATGCAGTGTTCTGGTTAGCTATAATGAAATCCCTATAGCAACCTTAGGGCATTCACACTCATGCCCTGCTACCTCGCCACCAAAGGTGGGCTGCTTAAAAGCCGAAGTAGACTTTGAGCACTAATGCGGGGGATAACCGCAACTCGGAAGATGGACTCCGAGCCCCTCTACCAGGTTTAGCCCACGAGCCGACGTGGTTTACCGGGGTGTGGCCGCTGCATGCAGGACAGCTTCTTGGAGCCACTGGTGAGAGATTGTGAACTGTCAACGATATTAACTGTGCTACACCACCTGTACCACAGGTCGGCCGACATAGACAGACGCTGACAATTCACTCCACCCCTAGTTTATATACTTAATTATTAGTCGGAGGCGATGCGCAATGAAACTCACATATTCGAGACTGGCAAAAATAATTTATTGTTCTACCCTAATTTACCCACATATCCACATGAATACATATATACCAGGAGATAATGTAAAATTAAAATAATTCGAACTCGGCTCGGGCCTATGAATATAGGTGTAGTGCCAAGAAAGAGCCGTGTGAGTTCATAACCTTGGCCGTCTGACAAAATTATTGTGTATACTGAAGTATTATAAATCATCAATCAGCGATTTCTTTTAAATTATACACGGGTGAAACCGCGTAGCAATATAATATGAACTGTGTTTGTACATCTTTTTTTTGACGAATAATATTTAGTAAACCACATTCATTCATTTAACTCACATTTTCCTATCTTACGGTTGAAAATATGGTAGATAACATACAAGTTTGACTTTAAAAAAATAGTAGAACTAATTATTTTTACATTAAATATCAGAATGATATGAAAATTGTTTTAAAATCTATAACACAATATATATTTACTACGCGAAATAAATAATACGTGTTTTTTTTTTCATTTTATACTTTTGCTAACGTAGGTTATTAACAAATAATTTTTACTATGTATGTTTTGCATTACATCAATATTATAAAAAGTTAAATAAACTAGGGCTGGCCTAAATTTAAACCTAACTTAGAGAGTGATGTAAACCATTTTCATCAAATGATGTTATGTAATCTGACTCGTGATAGAGTGGGAGTCCTTCAGGTTTTAGACTGGTGTCGGGGTCCTTTAGTGTAGACCGGTATGTTGGATTCAGAGGATGGTGAGGTCCTATTGAGGCAACCGTTAGCTTGTTAATATCAGGTCCAGCAGTGTAGTGTGTCCCGTCCCCGGTCCGTATGACGCGCTTTGAAACCTGTTTTATATTTACAAATATTTTAAATTATATTTATCAGTTTCGTATGGCGGTCGAAGTAACTAAGATTTCAAGTTACTCGTAGTTGTAACTAGAACTCAATCCTTAATAATTTTCATACCTTCCCTTTTATATACTTATATTATAAGTATAGAGATATACCTAGTTATATATGTATATTCTACTTAAGTGACGATGTGGCCCAGTTTTCCAACAAGAGGGTGATAGCTAGACCGGCGAGTTTATAAAAATTGTCTTTATTTTCACTAAATGGTTTCACCACGATGCTTTAAAATAAAATAGTTAATATTACCATTTCCGGCGAAGCTGTTCTCAAATCATACACTAGTCCTGCCTTTGCTAGTAAGTTAATGAAAGTTGCTGTCATATTCAAGAATGTAAATTCAGCGGCTTTGTAATCCCACGGGAACACGTGATGATAGTTGTGCCACCCTTCACCTAAAGTAATGAATGATACAATCCACGATTCGACTGGCTGTATATTTCTGTGAAATAAATAATATAATTAGTTAGGTTAGATTTACTGTCTTCAGTATTTAATGTCATTATTCTAAATTTAAATTTATCCATCACGGCGAAGTACAAAAAATTGCGAATTCTTATGTTTGTCACACAGTGAAGATGTGCAATCGCATCTCGGCCAGCGTGTACCCTCCTTCTACGATATCGGATCCTTCAAAAGACTTGTGAATAGATATTTTTACAGGCCGACATAACGGTTACGATTGCCGATGGATTTTAACTTGCTTAATAAATGCAGTAAGTTAGCGGCTAAATACAATAAATTACCTCAAATGAAATTTTTCGATCTGACTATACTGTTAGCAAAAAGGGCCCTGAAGCTTCAGATGGCTTTTACACCGGGCTTGGGGAGTGAGCGCTTAAGACATTCAGCCACGAAAGCGTGGCAACAAGCTCCAAGTGTGCCAAAGTGGCCAAACCTCGGCTTGGACCGTTACCGTAGTTGCAAATAAGTCGCGAACTGGCTAATTCCCTATCCGTAATTCGATCTAAACTAACTATACATATTTATTTTCTATGGGAGAAGTGTAGAAACATGCGTATACGTATTTAGTAATCTGTCGATTTTGGTCTACAAAATCTAGTCAAAAAAAGAAATATAAGGTCCCTTACAGAACCTGAGTGGTGTGCATGTGAACAGTGAAGAGTTAAGTAAGTTATTTATATGCATTTACTTATCATAGGGTCTCGTTCCGTAAAGGTGAGCGACGCTGTTAACGAGCCAAGTTCCATTCAGCCCAAGAGCATATCGAAAGAAGTAAGCCATCCACAGTGACTTCCACCAGACCTCGTCGAAGAAGTGTATTGGTACCCACACAGGAAACCCAATTGCAAAGATAATGTATAATAGGCTATAATATCTGAAAAATAGTCGACTACTTGTTCACGATAGTCACGGTTTGATCTTTGTAAATGACTTTGTTACTTTTTATTAAAAGCACATTACATTCCCAGCGTTTTAGCTGCAAATTTGCCATTTCCTTTTAAATGACTCCGGATTTGTACAACGTTACCAAGGATTCCGATACCACTAGCAATTTTTAGAGGTTAGTTTTGCTGACAAAATGATCACTTTAAGATTTTTTTAGGCCTTTTTGCTGTTGTCCAATAAAATTTTTGTGTATTAATTTATACGGGTACTGTCATAGGAGAAAATATGTGTAGAAACAAAACTCGTAGTAAATGCCTAGCGTATTTCTAAATCGTCTAAAATTTAAAAAAAATGTTTTATGTACTTAAACCCCAAATGTGATTTCATTTTTCTATCGCTTAACAAACTATCTTACTTATTATGTACTCCCTCACAACAGCTATATAACGTTATATGATACTAAAATTTTGTCTATCAAATATATCTATATATATATATATATTTAGTTTCAATTTGTTAATAAAAGTTTCATTTGCCATTTTTATTTAATTAACAAGGGTCTAGAACGTATCAGTGTCCTTATTAGCATGGGTAAGTTTTGTTAACAACCTTCTGTTAACAACTGTTAATATGCGTCGCGTCGATCGCGTACGTGGTTGAAGTTTTTCTATCACCGAATTCCATGCCGAAGATAGTTTTAATCTCACTTCTCGATTGAAAGTTTTAAGCTTTTTCATTTAAATTGAACATCTTACTATTTATTTTAAGATAATAGAATATATTTATTTAGAAGTCTTTTGGCTTATGTAATTAAATTTATGATTACAAATTTAAGAGCCTATTAGCCGGTTTTGTGCGATGGCCGATTTCTGTTTGTCGTAACTGTAAACGTGTTCTAGACCAGTGTCAAATAAATAAAACTCGGTATACACTATATATATATATATATATATATCTATACATATTTTAAACTCAACGTCTCTCTATCAGTCTGTCCGTTTATGTTCTTTTCACGCGAAAACCACTTATCCGATTTACATGTTTTTAGTTAGTAGATACTAAAAAAACCTGCAAAAAACTCCACGATAGCATATGTATCGTCTAAGGATCATCCAAATTCCACAATAAGCATCTTTGTCTTTAAAAAGACCGACGGGCGACCGCAGTGTTTGGGATTGGGTACAGTACTACTATTCCCGCGTCTGCTCGACCTACGGCATTCTGAAATCCACGAGAGTGGAACTGCGGGCACAACTAGTATATATTATAAAACAAAGATCCCACCACGTCTGTCTGTCTGTCTGAACGCGATAAACTCAAAAACTACCGAACTACTGATCTTCATACAGTTTTCATCAATGGACGGAGTGATTCGCGAGAAAGGTTTAGTATAATTCATTATGGTTTTGTTTAAATTGGCAGACATATGACAATGAATGTTGAAAATGTCGGAAAAAAATATGCCGACTGGGAGCTTTACTGGCGTGCGCCGCGAAAACCAATAGGGTTATTATATGTATTACTCTGCTGCAGTTCGGACCCATACATTATTTAATTTTAATATATAAAAAAAATTGATAGTTTTGAAAGTGTTATACATTACTTCTTTTGGAATCTGACCATCCAGTCAGCTTGTAAGTCACTCATATCGATTTTTCTTCCATATTCTATAACAAGAGGGTGCTTCTTGGTCATCAACCAGCCAATGTGACTGAAGAAGAAGCCACGTTTAGAGTTATGGGGATCGGCATCAGTGTCTGTGTAGCGATGGTGCAGACGGTGGTCGCGAACCCAAACGAACATTGAATTCTGTATAGAGAAATATAATTATTCATTACTTGAGTTTCAACTATTGCCTTGGACATTTTTTATATCGTTATAAAAAATATCCTATCTTCAATTTCATAACAAACATTCAAACATTTCTCATTTTAATATTTATTAGATATTTGAAACAAGGCAATATTTATTTTAAGCAAATAATAGTCCTTCTTGTCGTTTGTTTATTAGATCAAAATTTTGGCAGATAGGTATTAAATTTAATATCGCCCCGTCGAAGTTACTAAGGGAGTGTGAAATTAATTATACTGTAGGAATAGTTTATGAAAGTATTTGTTGAAATTAAACTCCTAAGAAGATGAGAAGGGATAGCAAAGTTTGTATGAATGGTAGTAGTTTCCGGGTCATATTTGTTTGAAATTTAGTATTAATCATTTTCGACATAACTAATGAAACATAAATTTCATAATTTTCAGAATTCAACCCCTTAAGGTGTTTAAGGTTAAGCCGTGTCTCCTGCCCATGTTTTGCCGTACACACTTCACAAAATATTGTTTCGCTAAACATTTTTGTACATCAAGCTCTGTTTTATGTTGATGTTATCAATGTTTTTGCTTCCCATACTAGACGGAAAACATCTGAACATTTCTTCCGCGCATGTGAAGGGGAGCGGGGTATAATAATTTCAAATCTAGAAAGCGTCGCATGACTTGCACTTTTTTTGTTGCAGTATTTTGTTTTTGATGCAAACGGTCATTATTATTATTTCTTTAATTGTTATTAAGTGGAGAGGTAGCTGGAGATGACAACACGCTAATCCCAGAGAGACGACTACTTAGTTCTTAAGCGCAGTTGCCGTAACATGGGGATAGGTCCGCCTCTTTATATTTTTCATTTATTTATGCAGTGGCAGTTAGTTATCTATGGAAAAACTACAAAATGTTACCTTCATATATCATATTTTATCGAATAGTCCAAAGAACTAAGAGGATAAATTATACGAAACGAAAAAACTTCCACTTGCCTGTCCAGCCGCTAATTGCATTAATATAAGTATGGCTCTGAGCAAAGGCTTCACCTTAAATGATCTGTGTGCGTAATATCGATGGGCTCCAATCGTAACGCCCTCTGCATTCATGTATCCATAAAAAATAGCTAAAACCAAAAAAAAAAATGTTATCATATTACATACAGACACATAATTTATAATCTTTTTAATCAATATTTCATTTGTACTAATATGAATATAATAATTTTAAATAAGGGCTCAATTTTAAAGGTTTTAATTTATTTTGTTTAAATGCCCTCTTTATTCGTTTTATTTTTGCGCTACAAGGTTTTAAGCTTGAGCCTTGCATTAAATTATTATATTCATTTTAGTACAAATGAAATATTGAATAAAAGCTTGTTTTTGTAATATAATTTTGTTGCATTATTCACACAACATTATAAATTCTTTATTTTCGGATTTACTCCAAAACTTTTGTTAAGAGAGCTCCCTTCGTGCCAAAGTTGAAGACTGTTGGTCCGTGGGCAGTATTAGTAGACTGTATAGGTTTTGATAATCGGCCCGTGAGCGTATTTCAACTACAAATTGCTGCATCTCTTTAATTCGTTGAACTAAAATTTTATAGCAGCATTAAGCCGTAATGCTTTAAGTCGCTTTCGAGTAAAAGAGTCTTGACACGGTCAGACAGACAGACATACGTATAACAAAGTGATCCTATAAGGATTCCGTTATTTCATTATGAGGTACGGAACTCTAAAATACGTCATATATGTTGAATATTTAATTGTACTATATTTTCTACAATGATAAGCAAAAAAGCTAGATTGACAGTTTTCTCGATGTCGTACATATAGAAGCTGGATAACAATTGAACATTTGATGAATACTTTGCAGAACAAAAGTGTACACGAACAACAGTTTCCTAGTTTAATGTTTTAATAACGATTGATGCTACTGCTAATGCTATTGTTAATGCCAATCGTAACGGTGAGCCTAGATTTGGATGAACTAAAACATCGTAATGCAACCATAGCGTGGTAATATGCTATGTTCTGGGTATGAGTGTTCTAGCAGCTGCTATTGAGACAATAACTACTTTCAGGCTGAGCGTATTAGCATGTTCGACCACATTCTCACTCAACAACAGCTAACAATATAGTGAACCGGCTATAATTTAGAAAACACATTGTTTTTAACCTAGAGAAAAAACACGTTATTTTTATAGGTATCGCGTAATTAAACACGTGAATTATTATAATGTGACGTATCGTAAGAGATTTATAGGTGCTGACTTTTTGTTAACTTTAATACTTACTGTTTTAAACTTGTACAAGATATATGTATTATTATATAAAACTACAATATATATATATATATATATATATTTCTTTTTTCACCAGCTATATACATAATAATGGAAATAAAGGTGTTAGAATATTATCTACTATATTTATTATATGTATTAATGTTAAGTATATGTAGTAAAAAATATTTAAAACGTACTCACCCCATGTAATGGTCATCGGTTTAAAATATCCTAAAAACATTGAAATAAATCCTAGTACAAAGATCACATGAAGTAACAAAAATAAAATTACATTTCTCCATACTATCTCGTGTTTGTATGTATAGTCTGTTCCAATGCTTTTAGTTTTAGTTCCAGACTTAATTATTTCATCTGTTAAAGTGTTTGCTTCACGAAAACTAACAGATGTTATGTTACTCTCATTATTTGATTTTAATAATGTCATTTTCGTGTAAGTCTCGCTATGTTACTGGAAACTGTACTACAAGTATCAGGTTTTATAACCTCCTAAATCTCATTATACTGATATCATGCTCATCTTATGAATAATGATTTCGTTGGTAAGCAAATACATAGTTATTTAATTTCGAGAAGCGTAACGACTTAACGAAGTTAAAGTGACTGAGAATTTGTTTTCATACCGTTTGGTTTGGACACCTTGGTACAGTAGCTCACTTAACTAACATTAATTATTTTGCTATAGTTGGTTTCGTGTAAACCTAAAAAACATTACCTTGTACTATGTTGAAGTTAGTACTTTATTTATACTTACTTTAGTTATACTTAGTCTTGAAATGTTGCATGAAGGGAGGTTTTTTAACAAAAGAGATAAAAATTCGAAAATATGAAATTCTTATCCCGTCTGATTATAATACAACAAAATTATATTCAGTTTCATTTTATTTATCTCAAAAAAGGCTTGAAGTATACAGTTGATATTAATTTCTAATTCTATATCTACCACAAACTACTGTAAAAAAATAAGTTTCTAGGTTAAAGCGATACAGCCCTCCATAATAAAAGTCGCACTCTGTGATAAATAATCAAAATATATATAGGGTACTTCCCGCAGATAAACAGTATTAAAATTTGGCTCAAAGGCAGATCTTTTAATGCAAGTTAAAGAATAAATCTAAAAATAATGAATTTGTGTACCCGTGTGAAATTATAATGAAACAAAATTATATTTCGTTTTATTTATTTTTTCTCGAATAGGGCATAAGGCTGTTGAAATCAATATAAAATAATAAGGTCCATGTCCTCGTATTGCTGCAAAAAAGAAAACTACTTTAACACAATAAGGAGATACAGCTACTTTTGAGCATACAACTTCAATATATAATACAACTTCAACTTGTAATGTTCAATTATTTATTCTGACTTCAATATCAAGGTTAGTTATATAAGATGTAGGTATTTTTAAAGTCTACACAAATGTCTAGTATATTGCACAAGAATATTTATTTATCACCTATTTGTATTGTATTTCTATTGTCTTATGTTTAACGGTTTTGGCAGCGTATTCCAAGAAACCGTGTTGGTAGTGATTTTTTCCGAGTTGATTTTCTATTATCACTACTTGCCTTTTCTTACGTTTTAGTACATAATGTTAAAATCTAAAAATATATATATAAAATATTCACCGAAATCAGTTAACTGGTTCTTGAGTTATAAATGCACTAACATACAGACAGACAAACGGATAGAACGAGACACTGAAGAATGTAAGGACATATACAAACTACATTTTTATAAAAGTCGGTACAATAATGTGTCGTACCTATGTAATCTAATCAATAGGTACGATAACCTTTGTCTCTTTGGAAAAACATTCGTGATGAAATTTGCGTTACGTTACGTTAATAGTTAACTGTATAGTGATTTATAATAGAAAATCTTTGACGAAGATAATTATTTAATATATTTTAATAAAAAAATAATACAAAGTGCCTATATCAATCACTATCACTTGAAAATGTTTTTTTAAATAGTGTTGAGGAATAAATGGTCGAAGTTTAATGTTGTATTTTATTTTAAACTCTGTACTAAGTATCCGTAAAATTATTTCCGTATATGATATTGTATTACAGTATTTTTCAGTAAGACTTGTTCGAATAATCTTTGTGGATTCAAAAAGTCTACAATGTTATACACGTCATAACCATGACGTATGCGTATGCTGATGGTAAGCTGCTACCGAAGCCTATGCTTGTAACACCATAGATATCACTAGCGCGTTGCCGACCTTGAACCCCCTACCCCAAGGAGTTTTGGAATCCTTACTCACCGCCGGAATACAATACATGGTTATTTGGCTGAGATCTTTTGTAGGCTAGAGGTATTCTACCAGTCGGGCTGCCCCAAGTAGAGAGAAATCTCCAAAGAAATTTCTCTGTGCCCTGCCCCTCTTAGAACCCACTCTTAGGAAACAGGTAGGAACACACGTAGGAAACCCTACTCACCGCAGGAAAGCAACACTAGGTCATTTGGGTACGGTCTTCTCAGGGTGGAGGTATTCCACAATTCAAGCTGCTCCAAGTAGAGAGAAATCTACAAAGCAATTGTGTTTTGTGTTCATAATCATGCGTATTGAGTATTTAAGTCTTCAATGTAACCTTGCAAATTGTTTGATCGCATTTAAGTCTCCAAACTTGAATTCAGCTTTTTGCGTAAACTTGAATCACTATTGCTAGCGTTGAATATCTGCTACTCGGGATACCACGTATGGTTCAGGAAAGTGTGTAAAATACGTTGCATGCAGCTTTTAATAGCGCTAGGTGGGATCATTGTTTTTGGTGGTTTTCTGGGATTAGACCGATTTTGACGGGATTTTAACTGGCAGATCCCTTAGAGAACCTACGACCTCAGGGACGTTATGGTAAACAGTAAACAGGACGTATAATATAGCTAGACCTGAAAAAATATTTTTTCGAGAATAATGAATTTTTCTATTTACTAGGAGGGATCAAAAAGCCATGAGAACGACATACTCCTTGGTAAGAAAAAATAAATAAATACTGACAGGCATAGCTCAGATACATATTTGTAATATTAATAAAGAAAAAATATCTTTGTTTTTTTTTTGTTTTTTTTTTTCTGAATGTAGTCATTCGTTTGCTTCGTGTCGGAACGTGTTCTCGAAAATGGAGAGAAACGAAGTGCGAGCTTTTATTAAATACCTCTGTTTAAAAAAGTTAACGACGCAAGAGATTCATTACGATTTGGCCTACATTACACTCCTAATGTTGCCTACATTAGGAGAGTCTGCTCCGCCGTATTCCACTGTCGCAAGGTGGGCTTCTCAATTTCGAGTAGGGAGAATGAGCACCCAAGAAAATTTTGCGAAAGTCGAGAAAATTGTATTGAGCGATCGAAGAGTTACCATCCGATACTCAATTCAAAAAACGGGCATTTCATATGGAAGTATTCAATTCATATTGAAACAATCTTTGAATATGAGAAAAGTCTTGATAAAGATGGGTGCCGAGAATGTTAACCGACAGTCAGAAACAAAATCGACTTGACATTTCGAAGATATTGTTGGACAAGTTTCAAGAAGATTCTGAAAACATTTTGTCTCGTTTCGTAACAATGGATGAAACATGGGTCCATCATTTTCATTCCGAGACAAAACAGCAATCTTCGCAATGGAAACGGCCATCATCACCGACCCCGAAGAAGTTTCGTGTCGTGGCATCGGCTGGTAAGGTTATGGTCTCAATATTTTGGGACTCAGAATGGATATTGTTGATTGATTACCTGGAGTGGAACCACTATTACAGGCCAATATTATGCAGCGTTAATTCCCAAGTTAAAGAATGCCATCATAGAGAAAAGGAGAGGGAAACTTCGAAGGGGCGTGTTGTTTCATCACGACAACGCACCCGCGCACAGGTCTGCAGTTGCGATGGCTGCCATTCAGCAAGCTGGCTTTGAATTGGTTGACCACCCCCCTTATTCACCAGATCTGGCGGCTAGCGATTTTTATCTGTTCTCCAAATTGAAAAAATACTTAAGGGGAAACAGGTACGAAGACGATAACGAGGTGATGGATGCCGGGGAGAGCTTTTTGCAGGCCCAAGACAAAACTTTTTTTTGTGAAAGGGATTGGATCCTTGGAAAAGCGCTGGCCTCGGTGTGTAGAGAGACACGGAAACTATGTAGATAAATAAATTATTAAGTTATCAATAGTCATTATATTCTATCTCGTTCTCACTACTTTTTGATCTCTACTCGTATACTCAGATCGTAACAATAGTGAGTGTTTTGAAGAGTTGTGGAATCCTTTACACAATCTTCGTTATATATCTAGTTTACCGAGAATCATGCGCCATGTATTACAAGATCACGTGTCCAGTGTATGTACGTATTTACTTCTTGAGTACATATAAAAATACCTGATTAGTGGAACAAACATTGAATGTGACAATAAAATGTTCTAAGAACAATGACGTGACGTATATAATATAATTCTCATCATTCGACTGAAACGGAAATAATTAAAATTCAACATAAATAAATTTTGAATACAATTTGCTAGAAAAATTCCCATTTACGAAGTCTGTATTATTACATTGTTCGAAAGTTAAAAATTACGCACTATACAAAGGAAGGTGCGGTAAAAGAGGTAATCTCACCTAAGTACCTGTTTTACCGCATACTCCGTTTTATAGCGCGGTGCGTATTCTTTATGTTTTTTTTTTAAATTTCCATAAACAATAATTATAAGAATTCCGACAAGGAGTTTCACATTACGAGAATAATTAATAAGCTGAATGTTCGAATCTCCTTGGAAGCGCTTTTGATCAATACATTTGTCTCAATTTAATAATACTAAAGAGAATATGAGACGAAATATATAGTTCTAATTTTCACCACGCGCAAAACTTACCCATTTGCAAATGCATGCCATTTTCATATAAGATACTTCAAAGATTTTTGCGTTTTCCGTCAGATATTTATAAAGAAAATAATAAAATGAGTTCAAGTCAGAAATCCGATATTAATATGGAATCTACTCTTACTTATTCTACTATATCTTGAATGAGGCGCAAATTGCCGGTCAAATTTCCAACAGACCTATCCGTAAAATTTCTTATTAAAAATAATCTAATGAAAAAGTTTATTTCATTACCTATTGTACTGTTTTCTCGCAAATGTGTTGAAAAATGTTGTATGACACGCGTGAGAAAGTTAGATTTTACAAACTCGTGACTATGGTAGGCCCTCGGCTTGGTCTCGGGCTTACATTTGTCTACTCGTTTGCAAAAACCAACTTACTGCATTAGTTTCTCTATCCTTACATATCCATATTAAAATAATGACTGAATACTACATCTATCCAAGTATCCACGTATAAATTGACAGGTACTTTGACAGTGGTAAATCATCTATTTGACTTACCTAAACCTCGAGCAAAATTTCCAGTCCAGAGGTGTCCAGTTTTTGGGAGTTCTATGTATAAAATATCAGCATGAGAAATATTTAATTACGATGTTGCTTTATAAAAAACAAAATTATTTTTTACAACTCAAAAAAATATATTTAGTAGTTAGCAAAGTAAATAAGTTTTATCGTAAATAATACCTTTTTTTAATCACTAATTATTCATTCAAAATAATATATAAGAATATGCTTCCGAGTGACTCGTATATTTACATTATTTACTAGACAAACGCTCGCAACCTCTATGACTAAAAATTAATGTTTTGTTTTATAAGCTACACCTAAATAGGTTCAATTGCTTTCAAGTGATGCATGAAAACTTACGGCATGAAAATAGATAATAATCTAAACGTTATGAAGTATGTGATCTCCGGATTTCTACATGAGGACAGAATTCGTGTCCTAGTCGATGGATGTGATTCGCAGCTCATGTCAGTTAATGCTGAAGTTCCGCAAAGCTCTGTACTTTCGCCCACTTTGTTTCTTCGGGATATCAAGCATATCCATTGCTTTGGATCATATGCATTGCTATGCAGATGATAGCACTGATATTGGGTGGTATGACAGCAAGCCCGCTTGCGGTTGGGTAGAAACAGAAAAGAGAAGGGAGGAACTTGTCATTAAACTTAATTAATCCTTGCACCGCATATCTACCATGGGTACAAGTAACTTTAACTCAACCTGAGTTAAATATCAAGAAAACTCAGGTGTGCACGTTTTCTGCCAAAAAATCCCCATTTTCCCCTCTCCCCACTCTTCACAACGTCTCACTAGCAAAGCGTGACAACCTCAATATCCTAGGTAACTCCTAGGACCTTAACTCCAGCAATTACATCGGGAGTGTCATCTCGGTCACATCTTGGAAACTCGGAATCCTGTACAGCATGCAACTATTTTTCACGCCCGAACAGCTGTATCTGCATTACAAGGCACAAGTTCGGCCTTGTATGGAATATTGTTCGCATCTTTGGGACGGATGAACGGAAGGGAAAGTTTAGGTAGATAAAAATCATGGTCTCTTTGTATTATTACATAATATTTTGGATGCATTAAAATAAAAATTATATAAAAAATAATAATTTTATTTTATAACAATATTCAAAATATATCTAGATAAATGAGGATGTAATGCTCCAGCAATAAGGTATTCGAACGAAAGCGAAGTTTTGCGATTTGATGAATTTGTTTGTATCGATTAAGCTTTTGCGGATTTTCTTTTTGTAATGTTCTCTGAATCAAGTAAATCTTTTTCATGAAACAGTGGAAGACCTACGGGCTTGAGAATTACATCTGGAGCCTTAAGAATGGTGTTGTATGACGGGTTGATTGGATGCAGAACGCCAAATGCAGTGACAGCAGACTTAGCTTCATCGTTGCCTAGTAAGGAGTGAGTCCCATCGCCAGTACGCACGATTCTATTTCGTACCTATGACATATTTAAAAAAAAATAGGTTTCCTAAATGCCTTGTTTTAATTAGGTCTGTAATTTTTGAAATTACTCAAAAACGTAAAAGATTCAATAATAAAGTGGTTAAATCTATATAAATCAATGATGACTCGTTGGTAAAGTGTACGAACACAGCGTCGATCGACGTGGGTTCGAAACGTTTCAATGTGCTTAAGCTTTGGGTGTAGGAAAACATCGTGATGAAACCATAGCATGGTGGTAGGGCATTTTCTAAAGCTTATAGGTATTTTCCAGCAGCTACATTTGAAAACCAGTTCACCCACTAGCCTTAGCGTTATACCACCTATGGCCACATCGTCACCTAAAATCATAAGCTAAAACATGTATAATTATTTGTAAATATGTAAATGTTCGTATATTGAAAATCTTAAATCTCCGAAAGTTAAACACCGATTGCTTAAAATATTTTTACAAAATATTGCACGTGTAGGTGCGCGTTTTTATACATTTGAAAAAAAAAAACAGACTTAGCGACAGCAACGTGTGACGTGTGACGTAAAACTAGTTATTAAATATAAGTAATCCAGTATGAAATGTGAAATTAAAAGATATACTATCTATAAATTTTACTTTCTTCTTTTAATTTAAAAAATAAATAATAGTAAGTCATACCATTTCCGGTGAAGCTGTCTTCAAGTCATAAGCTAGGCCAATTCTTTCGCAGAATCTGATTATACTAGCTGTGAAATTGAAGTGCATTGATAGTTCGGCAGCTTTGTAGTCCCACGGGAAGGCGTGGTGGTAATTGTGCCATCCTTCGCCCAAACTTATGAAAGACACGAACCATGACTCCACTGGTTGTAGATTTCTAAACGAAATAAAACTAATGTCACGGATTTGTTCTTTTCTTTAGTTTAAAAAAAAGAAGCTAAAAAAACCGTGTAACTAATTCATCGAATCAAACAATTATTAGACAAAATTATAAAGAGTGAGTTAGAATCAACTAATAAATCATCTATACATATAATAAAAGTTAAGTGTCTCTTTGTAATGTAAAAATAACATCTTTTTACTAAATCCATATGAAAGTAAATATAACAAACAATTTTAAAATTTTTTTGTCTGTCGGTATGTTTTTTTTAAATCCCTACGACACCCCTAACACACATCAGGGAACTTGTGTCTCTAAATAATTTTTACTTCTACGCCCATCCTTCTGTGAGAAGTTACCCAAATAACCCCAAGATATATTTTTTACAAATTTATTCTAATTCTTAAGTAACCGAATGCTTCCCTACTCTTTTCTTTTGTCTTATGCTAACACTGTTAATTAAATCATGCCACAAAAAATGCGCTCATTTATATATAACTAATTCTAACGATTTACATGTTACAACACTGGGTCTGTCTCAATGACTGGTCAGATTTTTTTTAAATTCAATGTATAATAAAAGTAATTTATAAACTAGTAAAACTGTGTAAAATTTTATGTAAAAAGCTAATTTTTTGTAAAACTATTAGCCACTAAACTTTATTAAATGTCTGTATGTTCCGGGTAATCTCCGAAACGGTTGGACCAATTTTGACGGGACTTTCACCAGCAGATAGCTGATGGCTGAACGAGTAACTTAGGCTAAAATTATTAAAAAAAAAATTAGGGAACCGAAAAAAAAGGTTTTAATAGTCCACGTGTCCACAATAATTTATATTTCCAAAATTTGTTTATATTTCTACTCACTTATCGTAAGGTCTTGTGCCATAGAGGTGTGCGGCACTGTTGACAAGCCACGTTCCATTCAGTTGCAAAATATAACGACTAAAGTAGCAGAAAAAGATACTATTTAACCAATGCTCGTTAAAGTAATATACGGGAACCATCACGGGAATCATCACGGCTATCACAAAGTATAAGGGGTAATAGTATCTGTAAAAAATATTATACAACTTATCTATTGTTTACTTTTGCTTATATGTATATTAAAAATGACATCTACTGACTGCTTATTATAAAGCTCTTACATTTTATAGTACTATTCCCAGATTTTATATTAACTTTTTCAGTTTAAAAGACGATTGCATATAAGATTGTTAGAAACTGTGCTCATTTCTGGGAGCACCACCATCACACATATTTCTGTCACAACGCAGTATCAGTGCTGTATTCTGGCTGTGGTTTGCAATACACAATGGGACGTGACTGTTTACTTTTAACTACACTAACACTTGCTATTACAAACTTGCTCTTTCATTCTATCTCTACTTTATACTTACAATATGATAATATATACAAATAAAGCTATGACGTATAAATGAAATTGAAAATATGAATCACGAGGAAATATAATAAAACTAGTTATAATCATAGAGACAGTTTGTAGTTGTGAGATAAAAAGATGGAGGGATAAAATAAATATATATAAGAAGTACTGAAATGTGATGTTTTATTGATATATATACTACTTAAGCGTATTAGGATGAACACAAATTATAGTTAAATGTAGAGGAATTTTAAAAATAAAGAATAGGAAACAATGCTTCAGAACTCGATGTCTGAGGGGACTCACAAGGGGACTTCTCTAAAAAAACCTAATGGCACATGGTCTTACCAACTTTGTTATACCACTAGCTGTGTCCCACAGTTTTATGTGTGTTAAATTTATTTCAACAACTCTCAACCGCGCTACTGTCAACAATCTAGTGTGGCGTATCTTTGTTCTCAATTCACACACCCGTATTTGCCAATACGGCTTTCCAGGTTGTTTGACGTTCACGGTTACTGCTTCACTCCTTAGAGTCGCAGCGTGAAGTTATATAAACTAAAAACTTCCTCAATAAATTAGCTATAAAATTTTAACATATTTTTTCAAATCTGACTGGTAGGTCCAGAGATTAGCGCGTCCAGACAAACAAGTCAAAAACAAACAAAACATTCTCTTGATCTTTATAATATTAAGTATAGATTATTATAATATAACCTATTATTAACTATTAAAATTAATTCAAATGAGAATATTGATTATTCTTACTTTTTCTGAAACATGACCATCCAATCATTTTGCAAGTCACTCATATCTATTTTCCTTCCAAGTTCAATGACATAAGGATGCTTTTTAGACATTAACCAGCCCATGTGACAAAAAAAGAAACCTCTCTTAGAGTTGTGTGGATCCGCATCGGTGTCAGAGTAGCGATGGTGCAAACGATGGTCTCTTACCCAAATAAAAGTCGAGTTCTAGAATAACAACATTTGTCTTTTATATTCTTTATAGATTTAGCTTATGGCCAGAATATTACCAGGGGCCCTAGCCAAGTTGTATTTCTACAATCGTTAACGCTAATAAAACATGTATGGATTTAACGGTTTGATATGCCGTTTACAGCAGCATGAAGCTGTCTACAGTCGTTTTCGAGAAAAAGTGTCTTGACACACGGACAAAGAGCCAGCCAGCTTTTCAGTGAGCCAGACAGACAGACGAACAACAATGTGATCCTATAAGGGTTCCGTTTTTTTTTTAAATTATTTCGAGGTACGGAACCCTAAAATCGTTATAGACTGCGAATTTTTTGTTTTAACTAGTGAAAACATAAATATATTTTATGTTTTTTTTTTAAGTACCATGGTTACCAACAAGCATCAAGCATGTTAAGCGGATATCGTAGCCTATGAATTTTTGTAATAACATAGGTATCACAAGCGCGTTGCCGACCTTGAACTCTTTACCCCAAGGAGCTCTGGATACCCTACTCGCCACACCAACATAACACATGGTTATTTGGCTGCGATCTTCTGTAGGGTGGAGGTATTCCACCAATCGAGCTGCCCCAAGTAAAAAGAAAGCTTCAAAGAAATTTCTCTGATCTTCTACCTCTACCTATGTCAGACAATTTCTACCAACATGTTGTGCATTATCATAGTTCTCTATCTCTATGATAGAGAAAAACTTCCACCATGCAATGTCACTACAAATTATTTATAACTCAAGAGAGTTTTCTTAGATAGGTATATTGAATGATTTTTGATCTCAATACATAGAGAATCGTACAAAAATACACTATGATGTTTATTATATTTACGTCTTACAATTAATAAAACTAATTTAGTACAATTTAAATACAAATAATAATTACCTGACCAGCCATGGTTTGGAAAATCAAAAGTATAACCTTAAGGGAAGTCGTGGCTTTAAATGACTTGTGTGTGTAATATCTGTGTGCTCCGATTGTGATGCCTTCAGATGCCAAATGACCGAGAACAACAGCTAAAATATAGAAAAATAAATATAATGTTTTTTTGCATATTTATGTAACATCCGACGATGTACTCGTTCTTTGCAAGTATGTTAGCATAGTTAACAATAGAGTTATTCTGTCTTAGTGTTTCATCTCCCAAATAATAATATTTTAAGATTAATCCGCTATGACATTTATTGTGATGAAGCAATGATGGCTTAGTGGTGGTGTGTACGGATATGACGTCGATTATGGTAAGGAATTTTTAATGGCCGCCTGGCTAGCTACCACCGTCAAGTAGAAAATCTATCGCCAAGTACCTATAGGTGTATTTCGGCAGATGCACTTGAGAGCCAGACCTCCCACTATGCTAAGCGTCTTATCTACCATCTTGGGCAACATCATCACTTACCTTGAGGTCAGATTGTTGCCAAACGCTAAACTTATAAACAATGAAAATAACATGTTTTACATAGATACCTAAAGATGTTTTTCCTCTAGTATGTCATTACCTATCTATACTAATACAATGAAGCGGAAGAGTTATTGAAGTGAAACTTCTTATGCGACTTCCAAGCGTTAAACGTTAAATGTTAAACGTTTAACGCACATCGGTCTCTCCTCTTTGTGTGAGCCAGAGCGAGAGAGTAAATGTTGGAATGTATGTATATTGCGCACTGTTTAAATAAAATAGAAAATGTCTTTTAAAATGAAGTTTCACTTCTATCGTGTGTGAATCGCACACACACTATTTTTTTGTTTGTTTGTTTAAACACGCCAATCTCTGGAAATATTAGTCGGATTCGAATTCTATCTCTTGTACATAAGCCACAATAAGGTATTTTATAAGCATTATTATTAGGCATGCCATATTAATTCTTACGACCGAAAGTTATGTACATTATCGTTAAGACAATTTTATGTACCCTTTATAACATGTTATTTGGACCAATAGTTTGGGAGATAATTTAAAATCGGGTCTATAACTATAAGTATAGTGTCGCGAACGAGCCGTGTGAGTTGTGACGCATAACCCTAGCAGCCCGATAAAAATATTGCCTATGCTGAAGTATTATAAATCATCAATCAGCAATTTCTTTAAAGTTATACGCGGGTTAAACCGCGGTCACTGCTAGTACGTATAATAAAACAGTAAAAAGTAAAAATCACAACATTAAAGATATTTTAGAAGAAATACTACTTGGGTTAAAATCATGGACAGAAAACATTTCGACAGTTTTTGAAATTTTTGTTTGTCTGTTAGTTTGTACGCCAATCACGCAGAAGCGAATTCGATGACATTTGGTGCATATGTTTGTAGTTTATAGTCTGCAGTAACATTTATTATGCATTTACACATATGGACATTTGTATGGTCTATAAATAGCATTTAAATTGTATATATATATATAAAAAGAATTTATGTATATGTAATATTTTTTTAAATATATAGTGAAATGATACGTTATTAAGCCAACTTATTTCATCTTCACGTAGTTTTCAATAGAAATAATAAAGACATACGTATGTATTTTTTATTATTATTGATAGATGGCGCTATACGGATTATTTGTTTTAAATGTTCTGAGACATTACCACCAAGACCGTTGGCAATAATTTCATTATACAATAACGAAATAATTTCTATTTTCGGGTTTTATCGCATCACGAATTTGGCTTATTTTTTATGGTCACATTTAAGTATATTTTCTGTAAGCGCATATATTTATAATTTAAGGCTGGGCTTCTTCATTTTGTTGATTAAAATCAATATTGTTTTTAAACTATTTAGAATGTCTCTGTTATTTATACATTTTACAGTTCGGTCTAATTTATTCTAAAATTTCACGATAGATGTCGTTCTTTGATGTTTTTGCGCTATAGGGTTTTGATTGAATTATACTAAACATACACCATAATGCGTCATTATTAACGGATATTAACGGATAATAAAAATAAAATTATTAAATAAACTTAATTTTTTCTAAAGCAGACCTTAATTTTATATATTAAACTACTAAGCTCTTCAGTCTTCCTGTTAATATCGATTACTATCTAAAATTATTTCACTTAGGTATCCTCAAAATGGCTTTTAATTTATTGCTTGACGATTTGGACTTAAATTAAGTTGCGTGATTGAACTACTGACTTTAACTTTCAGATTGTATTGCATTGTAATCGTTGACGTTGTATTTCAGTACACCTAAACAACTGTATTTTTTTTAATGTCTGTTTTTCATATACGAAATAACATGCAGATGAAGTCGCAGGCACTGGCTAGTATAGATATATATTTTGAATATAAATCAACTTTTCGTATTAGAAGCAATCGCATTGAACACGGTTTTTCTAATTATGGTTGTATCTTATTACCTTTCAAGAGAAAGAAATATTTTTAAACTGATAACAAAATTGAATAAGTCGACAACTTAACAATGAATAACCAATTATAAAGTGGACTGCACACATGTTTGCTGTAATATTCCACAAAAAAAAAATAAGATGATTTAACTGCCTAATTTTTTTTGGAAATTAAATAACTGTAAATAAATCAGTTTTTACCGTTTTATTTTAAAAAAATGAAGTTACTTTTATGTTGTGGAGTGAAAATTCAGACTAGTTTTAGGTTTAAATTCGAATTTTATTTCGAACTTGCTTTATGTTTATCACTACTAATACTTTTACCGATGTAAATGATGCCTGCATTGCGTGCTGATTTGACCTTGAAAAATAGATATATAATGACTGCTTAGCCCTTATAAGCAAAAGTAAAATGATATAACATTGATGATAAAATTAAATAACTTAAAATTTTGCTTACCCCATATAAAAGTTACGAGTTTAACTTGACCTGTGAATAGCAAAACGAGTCCCCATAAACCGCAGACGTGTAATATTAAAAAACCGATCACATTTTTCCAAACAATCTCATGTTTATATGAATAATCGGTTCCAATGTATTGTGTTGACTCCTCGGCTATTTTCTTTGGTCCTTCTTGAGGATGTTTCCCGTTACTAATAGATTCCGATGCAAGTTCACAAAAACTTGTGGCAGTCATTTTGTACGTTAAATTTAGTACTAAACTAGTTAAAACAAAATATTAATGGAGATCCTATGCTGTTGAAGTTGATACTGAAATCTAATAGCACTAACCCGTCTTTATAGTATTTTACGGGAGCATTGTTCATTCTATATGATTACATTGTTTTCGTTTAACATTAGTTAAGGATTTTAGGCCACGGCTAATGTAACCAAATGAGTTACGAGTAATTTGTTTTGTGTATAATTTTAATTGAAAAAAGTTACGAAAATATTGGTGACTTGCTGGAAGCAAAGCTATTTCATGATTTGTTTAAACAAGGCGAAACAATAAATTGTCTATGATATCATGTTCAATTTTTTTAGGATTCCTTGCCTATAATGAAAAAGCGGAACCCTTATAAGATCACTTTGTTGCCCGTCTGTCTATCCGTGAGTCAAGGTTCTTTTTCTCAAAAACGGCTTGAGTTAGAAAGTTGAAATTATCGTTAAATAGTAAGTCTTATGGCCTCACACTGCAGTAAAATAAATAAGTTTCTACGTTAAAGACACATAGAGATACATCCTATCATATTAAAAGTACCGCTCACAAAACAGAAAATTTAGCACAAAGATAAGTTTTATGCCACAAGTTATGGAATAAATCCGAAAAAATAATTACAATCAGTGTATGCTGTGTATGCGAGTATCAATAAAACGAATGTAAGGATAGTATACAAACAATTTTTATATAAAACATGTAATAATACTGAACCCTCAGGGCGCGAGTTCTCCTCGCTAGTTGTCCTATTTTTTAGGGTTCTGAAGTCAAAGGAACCCTTATAGTATCGGTAAGTCCATCTGTTTGTCCGCGGCTTAGCTCATATATTAATAGTACTAGAAAGCTGTGATTTGGTATGGGTATACGTATTAATCACACCAACAAAGTGGTAAAATATAATCTTGAAAAAAGTTTCGGGTACCTCCCCACACGTAAAGTGGGAATGATTTCTTTTTCTCGTCTAACACATCGTACGGGATGTCCTTGGAAAGGTCGTTTTTTTTTTCGAACTGACTATACTGTTAGCCTTAGGGGCCCTGAAGCCTTTGCGGCTTTTACAGCTTCACCGGGCTTGAAAAAGATCGAGTTCTTCTCGATTGATTTGGATATTTTCCGAACCGGTAGTAGTGTGTTGACATTCATAAGTGCTTTCTTAGGGCCTAAAATGAAAAAATATTTTCTTATTTTGAATATTCCGGATAACATATTTCTTAAAAGGCGTACGTAGTTCCATGTATATAGTTGGCCTCTGATCTACTCGTACAACAACTATAAAATTTGATATACGATCATTTTAATTTTAAATTCAGACGATGCGTGACTTTATTTTAATGGGAAATATAATTTTTAATTAAAATACACGAGTGTGTGTGTTTTATTGGCCTTACTCTCAACTACTTACGATACATTATGTACTGCCATAAAATAATGCAGATATGGCTCCTAATATATGTGGCAATCAGTTCGGTTAGTAATGTCATTATGAATATACTTTAATAAAGTAGATTTTTGAAATTTTCCTTGATATTTTTATAATAGTACCTTTACACCTACAGGTAGATGGACAACGAGTTAACAATTCATGCGGTAAGCATATTTTGTGAATATATTCAGTATTGATTCTCGGTATAACAATGATGGCTCAGTTGTGACGTGCACGGACATCGCGTCTACCTACGTTAGTTAAAATTCCTGCAATGAGTTTGAGTTTTTGGTGAAGGGAAACATCGTAATGAAACCATAGCATAGTGGTAGGGCATTTTCTAATGCCCGTCTTGCTAGCAGTCACCCACAAGTTGAAAATGGTTGCCAATCACCTATAGGTGTGTTCCGGCAGCTGCTCTTGAGAGCTAGTTTTCCCACTAGGCTTTGCGTATAAAGCCATCGCCTTGGTCTACGTCGTTACCTATCATCAGGTGAGGTTGTGGCTATAACGCTACCTATAAACAATAGGACAAACTGAATAATGATTATGTGATGTTGTGTGATTGTGAACAAGTGTGCAGTAAATGGGTTTATAAGTAAGTAGTCAAGTAAGAAACCGTAATAATAAGTCAAAGTTGAATCTTCGAAAAACTTAATTACAAAGAATTTTTATCTAAATTTTTCTTTTTTCTGAGAACAGCAACTCTTGTCCGTTTTAGCTAGTAAATAATAAAAAGCAAGTAACAATTATTACTTTCATTCTTAATGCATAAAATTTAATGTAATCTATTCTTGTTTTAGAATGTGGCATTGCTGGAAAAAATCGACGTATCGTCGGCGGTACGACGGTTCAGCCACATCAGTACCCGTGGCTGGTGTCGCTGATGCTTGGACCGAAATTACACTGCGGTGGTGCCATCATAACTGACCTTCATATACTTACGGCTGGACATTGCATTACTTTTGGGTTGGCACCTCATTTAACTTTCTTTCGTATATAGCCGATAATTTTTTTTATCTATTAATACTATGAAGCACAATAGATTTTTTGTTTGGACGCGCTAATCTTCGGAACTACAAGTTCGATTTGAATTGTTTTTGCATGTTGAAGCCTATTATATATATATATATATATATAGGAAGGCTATATAACTTTAAGCTACCACCCTAAGGAGGGGAGTTGTAACCATGAACGCCAAGCAATCTGACATGCTGTGGACAAGTTTGGGAAGTGATTACAAAGAAAGGAGACATGGGTTTATCAGCGGTTGCACGACGCGGTGGAGAGTTGGTCGAACTAATTTCACTCGGTCGAAACCATGGGGCACAGATAATACAGAATAAGAATATATAGAGAATTAAATATACGATATAATAGTAATAATATACAAAGTATTCGGCGAGATAATAAATAAAATAAATATCATACCTAATGTCTAGCGCGGAACCAATCAAAATTCTTGGAATAAAAAGTAGCGACGATTCAGTAAAATGGAATAAAATTTTTACATATATTTCACAACGAAGGTCGGGTATTGCAATAGTATTTGATTGATTTAGAAATAGGTTAGTAGGTACACTTGATTAAAGAGTTCAATATCTTCAATTGAAACAATGACTTACTAACCTTATTAGATGCAACTGAATTGCTATTCCCCGAAACATGCAACGTTGACATTGACCTATGCATTATTATAAACTTTATATTTTAGGTCTTCATACATATTAATTAGATGATAGATGCATGTAATATTTATATAAATGATTTGCATTGCATTCTTTTTGTTATGCGTCATAACGAATTGCAAGAATATTCATAACAGTACAGTTTTCTAATACTATGATGGAGGGAGAAACAGAAAACTTATATATTTATTAGCGTTTGTAATCACTAATATCTCGTAGACTAAGGTGCTGATACGTCTGTGTTTTACTTCGGTAAGAGTCATGTGTCCAGTAGTGAAGCATTTATTTTCATTATAACAATAATTACGATTTCTAGAGTTCATTATCGCGATCTGTCGGTGTACGTTGGTATGCATGATCGGCTAGATAACTCTTATACGATACGGCACGTCTCCAATGGCGTGAAACATCCGAGCTTTACTTCCAACGCCGTGAGGGACATCAATGACATCGCGATTCTAACTCTGGACAAAAGATTAAAGTTCTCTGACAAAGTACGACCGATATGTTTGCCAACTGAAGGTAAATTTACTTACTATTGCTAATTACATATTAATTACTATAATACGAAGTAATTTATGTATTTTTTTATTATTGAATGAGTACACATACAATTATATAATAATTAATCACTAGCTATTTTATACTGGTAGAATTCCTTATCACTACTTAGTTTATAATTTTCCCATTATTGCAGGTTGGGTTCAATTTACGCATTTTTGACAGTTTCAATTAAACAAAAAATTAATATTTTTAATTGAAGTCACATATTTGTTCTTAATTTAAATTGCTGATCACAGAAAACGATTTCTCTTAAAAAAAGAACCTCAACCATGGAAAGCTTATTTTCCTTATATCTCCTATCTCTACATAAGTAATTTATATTAACATTATAAAGATCAAGAGATAGTATGTTTGCTTGTTTATTGGAACTCTTTAATCTCTGGAACTACCTAACAGTCAGATTGGAAATAATATTACTGTATTTATAGCCTATTTGTTGAGGAAGATTATATGCAGTAACCGTGAACGTCAAAGCAATCTGGCAAGCTGTAGGCAAGTAGATGAAGTGAGAGTAACAATAGGCTTTAGGTGCGTTGGCTGTGGCGCGGTGCAGACTTAGTCGAATAAATTTAATACGCGTAAAACTGTGAGGCACTAGTATCTTAAATATCTTGTTGGTTTGTTCGTAGTGGTCTAGTGGTTTTTTATCGTTGTAGGTTTGCGTAATGGCTTCAATCTCACCTGATGTTAAGTGACGATGTCACCCAAGATAGACACGCTAAACCTAGTGGAATACTGGCTCTGTTGTAACTAATCATTGTTATCATCTGCTCCTAATCGCTTTCGATTACAGCGATCGCTAGAACTCTCCGTTTTAACAGTATGACTGCTTCGCCCTTTCGTGTGCACGTACACGGCTGATGTATCCTATCTTTGCGATAAACGTGCGATCATATTTGGGGCAAGTCAGCAGTAGTTGTAACGTATAGCCGAAGGTGGTTTTGCTTTAGTTTATTAAGCTTATTGTCTAGCTTCTAGAGAGAAGCAAGAAGAAACAAGCTAGATAGCAAGAAGAGTCTTGTATCATCAAAATCGAAACCAAAAGGTTTCGGTTTAAAAAGTCTCTCACCTTTCAATGGTTCTCAACAGTGGATTCCTTCCCATTCTCAAACAGGTTGTCCTAATTCTGAAACCTTTACAAGCATGCGCATACAATTCACCAAAGTTTTATCGCATGGCTGACGAATTTAATCTATGAGCGTTGCAGATTGAAAATTAACTTACGTGATATAAGCGGATATTCATAAGTGAATAAAAATGAGTAATAATTTGGTGAATTTTAAAGATATGGATTTCGATGACTTACCGCTGACTGTAGCTGGATGGGGTAAAACAAGACAAGGAGCTCTAACATCGTCGAGATATTTACTTGAGACAAAAGTAACGTTAGTCGGCCCAGAAAAATGTAGAAAATCTTCAATATATAGAGATAATTTAGTCGCAGAGTCGATGATGTGTGCGTACAGTCGCGGCAAAGATGCTTGCCAGGTACTTGTTTATTTTATCTACTGAAATTATTTAAAATGTATTAGAGCATTCACGGAAATTTGACCAATCCGCGAATTGGGAACGCCATGTAGAAAACGTGACGTCATCGTACAATATATATACATAGACAAGTGTTATCTTGTAATAAATGACTCTAAAAATATTACTAAGCGTTGAAATAGAGATTTTAAACTTATATGTGCTGAAGAAATTTCATGACTGAACTTCTAGTAAAGTTAACTTTGAACATAATACATTTAATCTTAATTTTATTTATTGTATTTATTGTCAAGCGGCGTTTTTGCGGCGTGTTTTTGTTTACATAGAAAACTATTTTCATTAAACTTTTATAGGACAATGATTAAATATTATAAATCACCGGTATTATTTTCATGATATCTAATGTTTAAAACATTATTTTAAAGTTGTGTACTCTCTGATTGCACCTATTACAATTAAGTTTTGAATGATTTTCTAATTAAGGTCTTATATTGCCACACTAAAATCTAATTTAATTGAAGTAAAAAGTTAATTGTGTCAAAGGTGCCATGTTTAGATACTGAGTCAATCAATGTAGCTTCAAATTAAAGTATCTACATTTTCGAAGGCTTGTCTGGTTAACTACTAACCTTTGCAAGGTGAAAATCTGTCACCACGCACCTATCGCGGCCTATTTACACATATATACGTCATTGACGATACGATTGGACGTATATGTGAATTTTCATGAATTGTGAGCGTTTGAATACGGTCATAAAATGTTATGTGCCACTGAAGAAATAAAACAAATCGTATCAAATCATGATCCGGAATAAATACTGATTCGTCGATGTGTGAATGAACCTTTAGTGTAGTCCGCTACATTTGAGAACTAGTCGCTCGAGGCTTAGTATGTCATATTAGTAATATGTTATGTTATATTGAGCCAAAACACCATTTAAAAACAGGTGATATTATGGTTCACCACTATAAAAAAAGTTTAAAAAATATCTTTGCCTTTCTCACTCTACGTAACGCATCGAAATCAAATAGGTAATTGTGTTGAAATATAATTTTAGCATAGAACCGGTGGAAAATTTTAGGTCATAATTAGTTTGTTTACATTTTTATTATTTTGTCTTTTATATGTAGTCGGTTCATTTTCAAGCTACTTTATGTTTTCCTTTGTCCCGGTCAACATATAAAGCACTAAGTGTGCTCCACGGTTTCATCCGTGTTAAATTCATTCGACTTACTCTCCACAGAGCCGCAACCATGCACCAGTGCTGCCTATCCTTATTCTCACTACTTGCCTACAGCTTACAAAATTGCTTTGACTTTCATGCTTACTGTTCCGCTCCTTAGTATCGTAGTTTGAAGTTATATAATCTATACTATTCCTCACGAATCAGCCTAGACCAGAGCAGAGATTAGCGCTTTTTAACAAAAAAACAATAAAAAACTCCTCAGCTTTATTATATAGTATAGACATATATTAATCGAGAAGAAATATCATCCATCAACTTGTAAAATACATAATATAGCATATAAGCCACCTTAATCGGATATGTTGAGTTATATCCCTCACATTTCTATTATCTAACTTGTTACAATAAATCATGAATTTGTATCGCTTTAAAAAAAAAGGAAATAAAATATGATATATGTATATATTTTATGACCATAAAAATAGTTTATTTCTCATATTAGTAATCACTTCACGCTAGTTTTTTATTTGCACATAATTTTAATTTAATTTAAATCACAGATACGTTCCATAGATTTATTAGGATTGGTAAATTCAGATAATCTTGGAAAAGTTGCCATAGAGGAGATAGCTTGTTTATGTACCTCTATTATAAGATTAGCTACGTGCTATAACTTTTTTTATGAAAACCATCCGCTTTAACCTTTCTATAGGTAATTTTTTATTATAGTCTTACCCGAAATACAAGCTGTGATAGATTAAATTTCATGGGTGTATCCAGGATTTTGTCCAGGGAAACCATGGTTTGAAAATAACAGCGACCATCAGTGACAGATGCCAATCGTTGCATTTACGTCGGCACGGTTATCATGCGTTTACCAACATCTTGCTAGGGGGAGTGGGGAGGCTGCTACCCCCAGCCCTGGGGGGTTAGTCTTGAAACTGATTCGAATTGGATTTTGTTTCTGAGTCCAACTCGATTCTATAAGTTTACTCTTGAACCAAACCGAATCGAAAATCAAGCTTGAGTTATAATCGAACCAAGTATTATAAATCTTTGCTTGGATACTTTAAATTGTAACATTTTTACATAAAAATGCTAGATTGAAAATCGATCGAAGTTAGTTCCGATTCGAGCCACAGCACGATCGTGCGCTAGTGTTGATTTCAAGAGTGCCAAATCTCACCAAATCGAATTTTATTCGATTGGATGCAGAGAACTCGAACGCGTCAAAAGTAAGGCGGCAGACTACGACCATGTTAAATGTTGCCTCCCTATAAAGTGTAGTTAAAAACTACCTCTGCCTGCAAGTTCTTATTTGTTTCCTTTGCTTAGGGAGATAGCGGCGGGCCTTTATTTTCTACTCACCGGAAAACACATAATAAAAAATGGTACCAAGTTGGTAAGTATACAAACTTTTAGATTCAATAATTATCTTCTTGTACCTGGCAAAATATTAAAAATGCGTAATCCAATGAAATTCTACGATGTTACGTATTTTGTCGATGCAGTTTATTATTTATTTATTATCTATGTACCTAAATAAAGTGAGGTGTCACGTATGTTTACTTTTTAAAATATTCTGTATAATATTTATATATATATATTAATTATAAATATTATGTCGCAAAACTAAGTGTTTTCATACCTTTCGTCTGTTTTCCAAAATTATGTATGCCACCAAAAATAATTGAAAGTCATAATGAACGTCTATACATACATATTATAAAACTCAACGTCCCTCTGTCTGTCTATTCGTTTATATTCTTTTCACACGAAAACCACTTATCCAATTTAGAAGTTTTATAATTTTAATAAATAGATATGTTATCTGGCCAGGATATAGGATATATTTTCTAAGATAAAGTAATATACGAAATATGCCGTGACGATAATGGTAAATCAATTCAAAAAAAAAAATACGCATTTGAGACGTTTCAGTGGCTTACGCTAAGTAAATCATACGAGATATATCAAATTAATGTTCTACATAATTGTAGATCCTATAAAGACCTACCATGTGTCTATCTTCTAAGGATCACCCACAATAAGTAAGCATTTTTGTTTTCCGTCATTTGAGCGGGGGCAGCACGATTCGCGCGTGCGCTCGACTCATGGCACTCTGTGGTCCACGCAAGCAGAGCCGCGGGCACAGCTATAATATAAATTATAGTTATTTTAATATATATGCTAGTGATATTATAAGAACTAAATTTTTATTTATAAATTGAGAGATTATTTAATAATGTTACAGGGATTGTGTCTTGGGGCATCGACTGTGCAATGCCAGATTATCCAGGTATTTGTTATGTTACAATTATTTTTTCTATACCAAGAGAGTACCCTACAAGTTCATTAGTTGTTAAGTGGTCATTGGTCAACCTATAGAAATTAATAGCCACCTCAAACAGGACTGGAGACTTTCTGATAGCTCGCTTCCTCTGAACTACCTTGAATGCCTCTTGCTTCAAATAAGTACTTAATAACCAAGCATAGCTAACTATTAAACCGGAACACAAGAGTGTCAAAACTACTTCTTATGTAACGTATGAAGCAATGATGATTCAGTGGTAGCTTATACAGACACGGCACCGATCGACGTTAGTTCGAATCCCTGCAATGAGCCTGAGCTTTCTGTGAAAGAAAAAAACATTGTGATGAAACCATAACACGGAGGTGGGGCGTTTTCTAATATCCGTCTTGTTAGTTTTTTTTTATATACAACGACGAACATGGATACCACCCATCTTGTGATAAGCGGCCACCGTAGCCTATGGACGCTTGTAATACCATAGGTATCACTAGGGCGTCGCCAACCATGGATCCTCTACCCCTCTACCCCAAGGAGCTCTGGAAACTACTCACCGCAAGAACTTAATACAAGTTTATTTGGCTGCGAACTTTTATAGGTTGGAGATATTTCACCAGTCGGACTGCTCCAAGTAGAGATAAATCTCCAAAAATATTTCTCTGTATCCTACCTCTCTTAAACCAACCTCAAGTTGCAAATTGTCGCCAAGCACTCATAGGTGTGTTCCGGCAGCTGCACTTGAGAGCAAGTCTTCCACTAGGCTTATCGTGTTACCATCTCGGGCCACATACCAGATGAGGAACGACATCAGATGAGATTGGGACCATAACGCTAAAATCAAGAAATAATTTAAGAAAACTCTACTAAACTATTATTATTTTCAGGTGTCTATACAGTTATTTCAAAATATATATCCTGGATTAAGCAACAGTCAAGAGACGGTGTATACTGTGTATAGATTAATTGTAATTATGTACCGAATTTTAGTTAAACGACAAAATAAAGAAATAAATATTCAGCTAATTTTATTTGTACCGTACATTGAGATCTGCTTGGCGCGCAGGTGTTTTGCCGGTATTGGATCGCGACCATAATACACCAGGTTGTATGTAACGATATAGGTATAACGTAGCCGATACGGGTAGCGTGACGTCACTCAGCACTATGTTTATAAGCAGTTGACTTAATAACAGCAGGTCTTCACTGTCCGACACCTCGAACGAGGATTTTACTATTCCACGGCTGAAGTAAGAATGTCCTTAAGTCTTTTTTTTTCGAACCGACTGTTAGCCATAAGGGCCCTGAAGCTTCAAACGGCTTTTACAGGTTCATCCGGGCTTGGGGGCGAGCGCTTAAGGCACTCAGCCACGAAAGCAATGTGCCCTTAAGTCGGTCGTAGATTGCTTATAAAGCGCGTGCGGTCACAGAGTACACCTGTTGCTATTACGCTCAGCCAATAGTCAATACTAAGTCATTAGTACTGTTTCCATAATTTCATCGACGATTCTCCGACATATTATATTAAATAGTATGTTATTTGATATGACGTGTAGGTACAGGAAGCCAGTCCTTGTATCATGTAATAATACCCCTCATAGTGGCACGGTTAGGCATGTCGCGTTTCGGGATCACCCAATGTTTATCAAGCAGCCGAGAGACTTCGGGCTGCGGCGACCGGCGATGGACTACCGATCTCTTATCTTTTCGATCTGATTACATTGCTAGCCGTAAGGGCCCTGAAGACTCAGAAGGCTTTTACAGTTTCACCGGGCTTAGGAGCGAGCGCTGAAGGCACTCAGCGGCGAAAGCGGATCTCTCAATGGTCACCCTTGTTTTATAGACCGCAACTGAGTGCGTCGGGTTTTTGGTAAGACAGTTCATAAATAGTTCGATCATATATACGAAAATAACATAATTCATCTCAAAAAGCAATACCCTCAGTTGAGAACTAACGTAAAAGCGATAAGCGATTTGGCATTTTATTACAACATACCTATTTGAAATGTTTATCAGAAAATGAAACACGCGCGTCGTAGGTTGGTTAGTTAGGTGTAAGACCCATAATGTGCATACAAAGCTAATAATAATGTCGCATGAAATTTATAGTTCTGTTATGTACAAAATAAAATTTATAAGTTGCGTTGGGTAAATCACAGCGTGGATAATTCCTACGTTTAAAGTCTGTGTGAAGCGTAAAAAGGCTAGCGAGTGTCGGTGCAGTACTGCGATTGTTGCTTTAAGTGAGTGCAGTGTTCGAAACAATTTATAAAATGTTTTATATATTCAGCGTTTTCTTTTTTATCTGCGGTACTCAGGTTCGTATAGGATATTTACTTCTTAAACATTCCTCAGGTAATGAAGATCCACAAGTTTAGACGTAGGTAGCTGAAGAATGAGAATTTGATAGTCGCTTATGAATTTAAAAAATAAAAAGCTTCTTTGAAATCGTTTATTTTAAATCAAGATTCCGATGATGCGGAAAATTATTAAAATGTTTAGTTAATGTTATTTGTTATACCTGCTAATTGGACATTCGGTTGACTGTATACATATATAGGGAATCTGAATTGTAAAAATATAGTCGAGTAGCCTACTGATTAGGATCAAGAAAATTTCTAATCAGCGTTTTAAAGACTTACTAGTAGTGCCCTCAGTTTTACAAGCGTTTCTTAAACAGTACTCGTCTTATACTTGTAGGTACTCGTACAATCTCGTCTCATAATTTTACTGTACTCATATAATATTAATGACTTAATGACTCCGATGGATGGAATTAATATCTATTTTACGCGCATTTATATGACGTTGGGAGCCGAAGGGTTAATGACAATACTTATAATCTATCAAATGAGGAATAAAATTTCATAAAAATCAGTTAAGCCGGTTTTGAGTTATTAATGAACTGACATTTCACATGGTTTATTAATGCACATCATAACTAGTGTGATATTGAAAGTAAATCAATATTATTATAAGATAATATAATATGAAACTAATGGAAGTTAGAAATAATAAGTAAGTTGTTTTGTAGGTGCTGCTCGTACATGGATTAGAATGTCGTAAGTAATCATATTGTATTATAATTTATCATCTTATAAAAAGAAAGCGTGTGACTAGTTATATAAAATAAGATAGGTAATATAAATTTCGTTGGTTTATAAGTATTTTTTTTATTTTAATGTTTGTGTGAAATCAATTACTGTCAGAATTTTCCTTTTTAAAATATGTTGTTTACCGAGTTATAAATCTACGAGTATATACCTAGTTTACTTACCTCAATAATTGTTGCGCTAAGATTTTACTAAAATAATCAATATATTTTTAAGATATGCTACTGTAGGCCTTTTAGTTTATATAATTATTAAACATATTAATATAATGGTTGTATGTAACTTTAATATAAAATAACTTTAACACATATTTAACTAAATCCACACTAAACGTTAACTTTTCTTTATTTTGTTCGTGTAGAGTGTGGTAAACCGTCCGATTCGATAGTATCGGTGAGGATAGTTGGTGGTCGCAGAACAGAGCCTCATTCCTTTCCATGGACTGTGGCTATATTGAAAAATGGACGTATCCATTGCGGGGGTGCAGTCATTACAAACAAACATGTGCTAAGTGCTGGACATTGCTTCAAATGGTGGGTATCCATTTTTTTTGTCGTTATATTTTTGGCGAAGTGGCTACAATCTCACATGATAGTAAGTGACGATGAGGCCCAAGATGATAACACGCTAAATCTTAGTGGAAGACTGACTTCTCATGTTTAGCTGCCGGAACACACCTATTGCTGCTTGGCGACAGTTCAATTTGAGAGTGGTAGCTAATCAGGCGGCCATTAAAAAAAGCCCTACCACCATGCTATGGTTTCCTCATGATGTTTTCCTTCACCGAAAGCTCAGACTCATTGCAGGGATTCGAACTCACGTCAATCGACGCGAAGTCGTAAACGCTACCACTGAGCCATCATTGCTTCTAAATAAACCTTTTAATAAGCGTTTCAAAAGAAGATAACTCTTAGGTCAAGTTCTATAATCATAAGGGATAAAATATTAATTTATATAAATAACTAGTTGTGCCCAACGGGTTCACTGCGTTAAATTGAATCAACCGACTTGTTCTCACTTCCCGTATTTGCCTACAGTTTGCCACATTACTCGACATTCATGTTTATTGCGCTACTAAAAGTCGCAGTGTGGTTATATAACCTATATAAATATATATATATATATAAATATATATATATATATATATATATATATATTTAACCTTAATCAATAAAAACAAACAAATAAAAAAACAATTTCTTGAGCATTATAATAGTATGAATTATATTATATACCAAAATTTAAAAAAGTCACGGTTTAATTATTAGTAATTTCCATATATGTTTTATGTGTATTAAAATTATAATATAAGGATCATGAGGCAAAATAGTTGACATTTTCTTTTTCACTTTAGAAACAGTCTATAATGCAATTAATATTTACTATCTATACTAATATAATAAAGCGGAAGAGATTTTTTTGTTTAAACATGCTAATCTCAGAAACTACCAGTCGGATTCGAAAAATTATTTTGGCATATGATATCCATATTCACTAGGAATAGTATAGGCTATCTAGCATTAGGCTACACCTCTCAGCTAGCCTTAAATATTGATTTTTGTTAACTAAGTCGGTATAAATAGCGTACCCTAACTGCTTTATCTGCGTGCCCTGGCATAATGGTTAGTGATACGTAATACAATGTTCTACAAAAATATTGCTCCTTAGTACATTTACAAAACGTCCGCGATACTATATGTCTATATTTTATACAAAAGCCACAATAAGGTATTTTATGACAAGGTTTTATTGAAAATTGAAAATTGATTTTTGAGCATTATTATTAGGCATGGCATAATAATCTTTACGAGCGAAAGTTACTTCATAGTCAAAACAATTTTATGTAGATAAACTTTGCCCGTTATTGTATGTTATTTGGACGAATAGTTTGGGAGATAATGTAAAATTAAAATAATTCAACACTCGGCTCGGGTCTATTACTATAGGTGTAGTGGCGCGAACGAGCCGTGTAAGTTGTGACGCATATCCTGGCCACCCGACAAAAATATTGTCTATACTGAAGTATTATAAACCATCAATCAGCGATTTCTTTTAAATTATACGCGCGTGAAAACGCACAGCTAGTTATAAATATGTAAAGATTGTGTATATGTTTGTAGAATGTAATATCTAGAACTACTAATCCAACACTAAATTTTTCGGTATTGATACAAATCAACGTTTAGGCTGATAGTATTTTGTAGGTTAGGTTTTATTATTATGAAATTTTATATTCTAATTAACATGAAGTCGCGAGCGGTTGCTAGAAATAACTTAATTACTTACTAGATTAAGTGACAATGCATTAATATTATACATTAAAAAAATTGTCGGGTGTCGCGTGGTGGGCCACGCGCAGTGTAGGGTTCCGTAGTTGCCCGTCACAATATCCAGACTTAAGGATGCTTTTGTTACACCGGGCCAACTCCTGGGGAGTCAATTGATAAGCATGGCAAGGCTTTGGTCATCAGTCTTGACATAGCGAAGACTTCCCGACAGCTTCTGTAACTGGATCTCCGACTTTCTACATGAACGCAGTGTCTTTGTAGAAGGATGTGATTCGTAGTTCATGTCGATAAACGCTGAAGTTCCTCGTGGTTCTGTCCTTTCGCCCATTCTGTTTCTTCTGCATATCAATCATATGCTACCTTTAGGCCATACTCATTGCTATCCAGATGACAGCACCATTCATGGGTGCTATTATGATAGCAAGCCTTCAAGTGGTCGGGGAAAACAGAAAAGAGACGGGAAGAACTTGTCATTGAACTTAACCAATACTTGCACCGCGCATGTATTCGAGGATCAAGTAACTTGGTTGAGTTCAATGGCAAGAAAACTCAGATTTGTGAGTTTTCTTTAAATAAATCTCCTTTTTCGGCCCTCCCCACTCTTCTGAACGTCTCACTAGCAATGCGTGACAGCCTCAATGTCCTAGGTTTGGATATTCGCAGCGACCTCATCTCTTGGGATTACATCGGGACTGTCATCTCTACAACATCTCGGAGACTCGAAATCCTGAACAGGGTGCGACGGTTTTTACGTCCGGTCAACTGTATCTTCTTTGCAAGGCACAAGTTAGGCCGTGTATGGAATACTATTCGCATCTCTGGCATGGATCCGCAAAATACCTCCTCGATGTTCTGGATAGGTAGCAGAGACAAGCCTGTCTCAACATCCAGCGAACAGCTGTTCGCATTGTTAATGATGCAGATGTTACTAAATACATCGAGCCGCTTTGCATCGCTGAGCGTGTTCTGCTGCCTTTACCATGTTAAGTGTTCTGAAAGCGCTGTTCAATCTAATTCCCTTCTCTCCTTTCCACAACAGAACCACATGAGCTATGCTTCGGAGTCACAGTTTTACGGTAACCTCCATCTCGGCACGAACTAAAAAGTTGTCTATGTCTTATCTTCATCGTACCGTGAAACTATGGAACCGTCTCCCGACCAATGTGTTTCCTCCTTCTTATAACATCGGGTCCTTCAAGCGTAACTTGAAGATATTTATGCAGGCTGGTATGACAGCGGCGACCGCCAATGGATTTCGATCTCTCGGTGATCGCCGTTGTATTTGGATTGTACCACCCGGTCAGAATATCTGTGCACCTCGCTGGAATGCGGCGCCTCTCCCGCTTCCCCTGTCACTTCTCCGCGCACTCCGCGGTGCGCACGAAACGAACGAAAAAACTTCACACCGTACCCAGACCGCCGATATGACGTCACGATGTCAGGTGCACAGATATTGTGACCGGGTTGTACTATGCTTAACATCAGAGACAGTGCAGTCAATGTGCCAAGCTATTACAAAAATAGCAAAACAGCCATAAAAAATATTGTCATTATTTAGAAGGAGCCTTATTCGTCTTCTTTTTGTTTAATGGCAACTGTGTTCATCCACAATTCTGCCATCGTCACGTGAATAGAATATAGCTATTCTGATATCTTCATGCATTGCTCTAACAAGATGGCGACGCCCTTGTTAAAACTATCCAGGGACTTTTTGTGGAAGCTCAAAATGTTCCTAGTTATTATTTATAATACACTTCACTTAAGCACAATAACCAAACCATACCACGTAAAATTCTACTAAATAACATCATATACGTTAAATAACATTGTTTATGAGTTAAGATAAAAATCACCACATGAAAGATCAAGTTTCCGCCAAAAACTCCTTTAGAAGGAATCATTATAATTTTTTTAAACACATTTACGTTAGCTTTTTCAATATTTTGTTTCAAGGGATGACTTCAAACCAATGAAAGTACTAATTGGCTTGGATAATCTCGATGATTTCAAGAATGTGGAAGAACGTAGTATTACTGAAGTAGTTATCCATGAAAAATTTACATCTACTGCAGTTCGAGATGAAAACGACATAGCTGTCGTGACGTTGAACCAGCCAGTGGTATTCAGCAATACTATTGTACCGATATGCTTACCGAAACCAGGTGAGTATTTTCTTAAACTAAAATGAGTCTTATGGCTAAGAGATTAGCATATAATTACCAAAACGTTACTTCCTAAATCCTCTGCGTAATGGGAAGAAAGAAAATTATAATACCCTATTTTTCAAATGCAAGGGAGCTGAAGTGACTAAAAATTCACTTTTTTGTGACCTCTCCCGGTAAGTAGCACCTATTAATAGACAAATTGACGTAAATTTAAAATGATGTCATGTAATAAACAGGGTTAACCATCAAGTATTGCTTTCTAACTATACTACAGATCTCTAAATTCAAGAGTGCTAACTAGTCAGGTGAGCAATATAAAATGCCCTACTATAGATAAATTTAAAATGACGTCATGTAATAAACAGGGTTGCCCCTCAAGTATAGCTTTAGGAACACACCGATTGGTATTAGCTACAGATTTAGGTGTTTTAGCCAATAGAAATACTATCCAAAATTGTTAGCGGTTTTTATTATTGTAACATAAATTTAAGTGAACTTACCCATGTAAACTTCTTTAATACCCACAGGAGAAGAATTTGCAGACAGAGTCGGAACTATAGTAGGATGGGGAAGAATTGGCGTGGAAAAATCTTCCTCTAAAGTGTTATTGAAGGCTAGTCTTCGTATTCTCTCCGATGAGAAATGTATGGAGTCACAATTGGCGCAACATCTTAAACCTATGATGATGTGCGCTTTCTCTAAAGGAAAGGATGGCTGCCAAGTGAGTTCATTATAATTTTAAATACATTACATCCTAGCCTGTGATTTTAATGAATTACTTACTATTCCGTTAGTGATATTTCTTGAAAGTATGTTTAAAGTCTGTTTTCTATTGCTAAATATTTTTATAGGAGTTCAAGGTAGATTAGATAGATGTTCTTCGTGCGGCTTCGAGTGTATTTTAAGTTTTGTTTGCTCAAAACTCGTCAACTTTTCGTTCAAAAATGTGTATTCGTTCATAAAAAGCTTTAAGTTGATGGTAATGAAACTAACGAGAAACTTTTCCTTTTATTTGGTTTTTAAAACAATTCAATATATAATTATTATGTACCAGCAACCGCCAGCGATTGTAGGTATAATACTTAACGTGTTTGCTTTAATTACAATTAAAAATGTAATATGAATAAAAAGTTGCCTATAGTAGGTACTTGCCATTAATGTTACTATTAATGAAATAGCTCTTAAATCGTATCATTAGTTCAACAAATTAGCTTCTATAAACATAACTTTATATTTTACTAACCTATTTATAACTTAAAAAATCAATGGATAATTAACTTTGATACATTGTAACAGTTTTACATTTTAAAACTGCATCCAAATTAAAATTTTCAGCTTAAGTACATATTTTAAATAGGTTTCCTGTAGCACATAATGAAATCACGATTTATTAGTATTTAACTGTAAATATTATTGCTACTATGATATAGGGCTTGGCTTTATTATCTTAATGTTAATAATAATCAAATTATCACCTTTATATATATAAAACAATTTTGATAGAACAATATCTACAAAAACATTTTTCTTCTTAAATTGGTGATAATTTGTTTATTACATACACCAATTATTTTAACATAGATTTTTCAAAGTTTGAATAAGTAATATTCGGTACAGTTATTTACCTTACACGCTTACCAAAGTTATGTTGTATGTTGCTTCGATGACGTTATGCCGTTAAAACACTATAAATATTGCTAAGCCATAAATGTCATAAAATCGCGATAACGGACAGCAATATTATCAACAAACCTCGTGCTGTTATTCAATGTTACATACCTAGATAGCTATAACAGCGATCATCCCCAAAGAGGTAATCAAAGAGTTAAATCACCTTTATAATCTAATAACAATAGCAATATAGAACATGCATAGCTAAATTTTATTACCAGCTCAGTGGTAGGATATTACAGTTATGTTAGACTAGATCACGATCACCATAAATTAGATATAAAACCCGCCATAGTGGCGTGTTTCTGAACCTGGTGTATATCCAGTAATTAATCGTGATAGTAGACTATCTAACTAGATCACGACCAACACACATGGTGATAAACCCGTTACAGGGGCTTTCTATTGGCTTGTCGCGTTTTGGGATTAGCCATTTGCAAGCCCTAAATAATTTGCTGTTAAATCAAACACCTTTATGAAACGAACTAGCAACAGCTCACTACATCGTCCGCATTAATTATTACATTAATAAGAATAAGATATATAGCAATCAGGGATAACGTAGCTTCCTATTAGTGAAAGAGTTATCAGAATCGGTCAAGTACCTCTTTACCTCGGTGTAGTAACTCTTTGTACTTAAAATAAAGTTTTCGTTGAAGGTAAACTTCGTGAATAAACCATAGGCATGATAATATAGGACTTTCTTATAGGTATACATGCCTAGCTACAGCCCTCAAGTTCAAAATAGGTATTAAGGCAGCTACAGTCGAGAGCCAGTCTTGCTCTTGGCTAAAGTGTGTTACTAATTTCGGCTACAACTCCACTTAATATCAAGGGAGATTATAGTCAAACTCTAAATTTATACATCGATTTAAACAATAATTCATATCATTGACTAGATGTGCCCGCGGTTCCGTTCGCGTAGACTACTAAACATTTTTTTTTTTTTTTTTTGCGGATCCCTATTATTCCTTATAACATCAGCTATCATCCGGTGAAAGTACCGTCAAAATTGGTACAATCGTTTCGGAGATTCCAGAAAAACAGACAGACAAAAATGTATAAAATGGATTTTTTTTATTTTAGGTACCCTGTATACTTTCATGTACATTACATTAAATGTTTTGACATTACAAACAGACACTTCAATTTTATTATATGTATGTATAGATTGATGTGCAAATAATAATAACGTTTCTATATTTTAGGGCGATAGCGGCGGTCCATTTGTAGTATTTGAAACAGATGGGAGATATGTGCAAGCAGGTACAGTATTACAATAACTACTAAAAAAAAATACATGAAAAAAACAAAAAACTAATTTGACTTCATTGTCGAATACCTACTTTTGCTACATACATTTGCTTGCCACGTACCTATGTGATTAACAAAGAAAACATACGCGTAAGATTTACATAAATAATATAACAAATGCTCTTAAAACCGGCGTGGATGTATGAAAAGTTTAATGAATCTGAAGTTAGTGAAAGAGGTTTGTTTGTGAGGCTAGCCTTTCAAAGTGGTACCAGAGAAAAGTGGTGTTCCATTTCTTCTGCTTACCCCACAGGGATATGGCGTTATGACAGATAGATAATTGATCACTTATACATCCCTAATATAAAAAAATGCATGTATCAAACTATAGGTACAATTTCGGGAACCATCTCCTTTTTTCATTATTCGACTCACAAAGCCTTCGAAATAAAACCTTATAAAAACAAATTAGGAAGACTTCTTTAACGTTTTAATGTGCTATTAAAGTGTAATATGTAAATCTTAGTTATAACTTGTTTTATATTAATGATATTTTAATTCGTATTACAGGGGTTGTATCTTGGGGTATTGGATGTGCTAATCCAAAATACCCAGGTAAGCATGATTATCTAATACTAAATTGGTTAAATTACATTACTATTTGTGAAAAGGCTTCTTAAATACTGGCAATTAATCAAAATAAAAGAGAGGTAGGACACAAAGAAATTATTTAAAAGATTTCTCTCTAATTTGCACCCAAATAACCTTATGTTGTGTTGCTGCGGTGAGTAGGGTTTCCAGACCTCCTTGAGAAAGGGGAGGGAGGTGTTCATATGAGGTAGGGCAAAGATTAATTTCTATCTAATTAGGCCAGTCCGACTGTTGCAATACCTCCACCCTACATAAGATCGCAGCCAGTATAAGATTACTTATACTGTGCCATAGGCTACGGTAGCCGCATATCAGCAGGCGAGCAGTATGCTTGTTTGCCACCATAGTTGTATAAAAAAAAACCTATTTCACGGAACTCCACGGCGTTTATAGAAATACATTATCCCACTTGTAACATATATTTCGGATATTTGATATGAATTCAAAGTTGTCAGGTTGTATAATATAATAATATCAAGTGGATGACCGAGCTTGGCTCGGTATTTTTTTGGTAAATTGTGTTTTTTAGAGATTATATTTAAATACGAATTACATGCTGATGAAATATGAATAATATTTTTCGATCTTACCGACAGAATAATAAAAAATTATGAACTGGTTAGTTGATTGTTGTACATGAATTCCTAAAAATTCGTTCATACATGCTGGAGCGCGAACTTTTATCCAATCCAATATTCCGCCGGTGTAAACCATTTGTCATAATTTCAATACAAAAATTGATGCGTGCTAATAATTAGCAAGAAATATTTAAAATTATTTATAACCACAATCTTACTTTTTCGTCATCACACCCGATTATAAGTTAGGTACTATAATGTCAATGATACTTTACAGTTCTCCGTCTATATTTGAATATACAAAAAGTACATTGCTTTAAATTTTACTCCCATTATCATAGTAATGTCGTCTGCAACATCCGTTAAATTAAATCAATTATTTAATGTTTTTCAGGTGTATATACGAAAGTTAGTTACTTCGTAGATTGGATACGAAAACATTCAGCGGACGGAGAAACATGTAATTGATACAAAATCTTCAAGACATGCTATAGAGATCTTGTTATATAAACATTTTATATACTTAATATAAAATGATATTATTATATTATTCTAATTATATTATTATTATATACTATTATATTATAATATGATATTATTAAATGTTTTCATTTCAATTAAAATTAAATTTGAATTAGCAAGTTTATTTTTTAATGATGTGCATTTATTAGATACTTACTTCAATATTTTTGAGAACTTTGATTTGTGAAGGCAGTTATATAGGTAATTAAAACATACAAATACTATTTAAAAGCTTCCATTTTATAAATAAAAATAAATATAGTAAGCCTATATAAAATATTAATTTAATTATATCACGTTCCTAAACGAGTTCCAACTCTAAAAATTCTATGGTATTTTTAAGATGTTCTCAGGGCAATCAAACGCCTACAAAGATTTACCTACTGTTGTTCATTTTAATAGGTATGATATCATCTTGAAATTTTTATCAATTATAAAATTATTTACGTAGGTAAACCTACTTTGTTCACATTAATTTTATTTGTTTAATAATTTTTTTCATCTTTGTACCTCGTGTTATATAGGTAGGTATTGATAATTAATGATGATTGATGATCGATTGAAAGGAGTTACAAAATAAGCCTAGACTTTTAAATATGTGTACCTATATTTGTAATGCTTGAGACAAATAGGGTCAACAAAGCAGGCAAGAAACTTTAATATTATAATATTTAATTAAACCTCCATAAATAAATACCCAGTGAAGACATTTATGTCAATGTGGTATCTGAATGACATCGAGTAATATTATCCGTTATGTACTAAATGACTCAGTCATGGGTTATATATCTTAAATCATTATTTCACACTTTTTTTATTTAATAAATATGCTGATGTAACAAATATAATATAACTATGACGTACATTTGACATCCGTTTAATATAAAAATGGTGTGGGAAATGAGTAAACTCTGACATCGTTTTGATAAAAATATGGGCGTTAAAGGTTCGACAGCGGCAATATTTATAACTCTATATCAACTGAATTTTCAAGTTACTGCGGAAGTAATATGCTAAGAAGAGTAAGAGCAGCTGTAGTAACTATGAACAAAATTCCCACTAGAATACTCATTCTAGAACGAAATTACCTTCCTGTTAATACTGGAGGTACTTCGAAAGGAGAGTAAAATTAACACTTGGGTTACTTATATCAGCTAATAATTTGTTAATAAGGAGAAACCCTTATACCCAATGTATAAAATAAAACTATACCCACCACAAAATCAAGGCAGACCCATATCGTGTAAATATAAAAATAATTATGAAAATATTTGATTTTTTTGCTATATCGACCTTACGTAAATACTGACTTTTCAGTTATGTAATATTAAGACTCAATGTTATATCAGACATACATAATAAATTAACTTATTTTTTATGTAAAATTCTGCTCTTATTTATTTTATCAACGGTACATAAAAATGTGACTTGTGTCAGATGTATGAAAAAAAAAACCCAGATTTTACGCAACAGTACGATAATTAACGTTAAATCAGATGAACGTAGCATGAAATATAATAAACCTGCCATCAAATTAAAATCGTATGTAACATCAACATGATGTTATATTAATATCACAGTGTATGCCGTAATCACTAATCCACGTATGCCTTGTGTGTGACGTCAAAGTAAGGCGTTAACTGGGTACTTACATAGGTAATAACCACGGAGCCTAGATATAAGGAGATCGATCGACAATTCGATTGCAGTTTGCGTAGGAGAGTGGGTAACAGTGGATTACGGGATACCTTGGCTTACATGCTCCAGCTCCGAATATATAATGCGTACGAATACTAATAAACGCTGGGTTAGTGATCTTCCATACAACCCTTTTTTGCACTAGATGCGGGAGGACACGCTGCAACGTTTACACCCACTAAACTGTTTGTTTTGTATTTAGGAGAGTTTGTTTGTTTTTTGTTAATTATTTCGATTACCACCGTTGAGTCATTTCATTTTAGGTCACCGTGGATCGTTGATCCACTAAATTACTATGCAACCAAAGCTATACATAAGAAGGGGAATGGGATGACGCCGAAATCTGTTTTCATAATCCGATAAAATACTTAACAATTTTTATATTGCCACAGTTGCACTGCAAGATATCGTCATTATTTTACCACAACCAAAGATTTTTAGCAATACATCGAGAAGGCAAAGCATGTTCACTTCGATTTAGACTTTTTCAGAAACACGTTAAATACGTATTTGATTTTCAGTTGACACAGTAATCCATTCGATTCACAGTCACTCATGCATTGATCCAAAGTGACCCATTCGTAGGTCACAGTGGAATATTTCCCAATTATTTTTAACAAGTCATAACTTATTAATTTATATATTTACCAACAAATTTCTTTTTTTATGAAGATTAGATAACTCCTTGAAGAGAAGATGTGCAGGAGCTAGAAATAGTGATCCACTGTTACCCACTTTCCCTATGCGTTCCCCAAATGCGTCCAGAAAATGGAGTATAGATTATTTCCTTTTGCTACCAGGTTAGCGCTGTGCTCATAATTGTCAGGTTCATAGCGTCTGTTTATAACTTATAATCGATTGAAATCTATGCGTATAATTACTTTTTATACTACATTACGATAAGAATAAATATTCAGTAGAAATTTGAAAAACAAAAAGAAACGTTACCAAATGATTGTTCAAAATTACAAAATATATCCTTAAATTCAATGTTGCTAGACTTTCATTATTGAAATAATTATGAGGAATGTACGATCCATGTCTAGTAACATTAAATTTGAAGTATGAAATCATTTTTATATATTTCAGGAGAAATATATTATCCAAGTCTAGCACATGGAATTTGAGGTTCTTCTTCTTCTTGCTTTTCTTAACTTGGCAACTAGTATTATTTATTAATGACCCATTACTGACATTATCAAGTGATTATTATATAATGTTCTGTGATGATTTCAGTATTTTAACAAAATGGAGGCTCTCTTGTTAGAACTTTCCAGGGATTTTTTTAGCACCTCAGAATTAATGGTGCATGTTATTATTTCCAATCTACTTCACTTGTGCATAATAACCAAGTTTCATTGCGCAAAATGCCACTTAGGTATATTACACAATAACTAATAGGATCAAAGAACACTAATTTATTAATAAAAAACAACAACCACCACTTATGATAAAATATGACAGAAGCCGCCATTGCAGTTGTGTTATCGGAAGGTGTGGCGGGATGGAGAGGGTGAAGTAAAATCAGATAACATTCTTCTAATTACCACAGATTATGTGGTATTAAATAAGGGCTAAAAACTATATTTTAAGATTCAGGGCCGTGTAACAGACTAACATCCCGCCAAAAACTCCAAAAGGATGATATGGCTGATATAAAAGCGGATGATATGATTTATAGTAAGTATTCCTACCTAAGTTTACTTCTTTCTTCTTCTTTTTTTTTTACTTGGCAACCGGTCCTCTTTATTGAAGACCATTATTACTGCCATTATCGAATGGATATAGATAGTTACCAGTCTTTGCCAATTCCAGGATCCTAACAAGATGGTGGCTCCCTTGTAAGAACTTTCTCAGGAGTTTTGTTGCATCTCAGAATTCATGATCAATGTTATTATTTCCAATCCACTTCAATTGTTCACAATAGCCACACTTTCATCATTCTCATTCTCCTGCCCTTATCCCAATTTATTTGGGGTCGGCGCAACATGTCTTTTTCTTCCATACTTCTCTATTATTCGTCATCTCGGTATTCACTCCCTTTTTAACCATATCATCATTCACACAATCCATCCATCGTTTCTTTGGTCTTCCCCTACTCTTATAGCCATCGACATTCATACCTAAAACCCTCCTCACGACATTTTCCTCATTCTTTCGCATCACGTGCCCATACCATGACAACCGATATCCACACAGTTTTTCAGTTACCGGTGCCACTTTCAGACTTCCTCTTATGTATTCATTTCTTATTCTATCCATTCGTGTAACACCACACATCCCTCTTAGCATTCTCATCTCAGCTGCATGCAATTGTCTTTCATTCATCCGTTTTGTGGCCCAACATTCTGATCCATACAAGACAAGAGGTCTAATGATGGTTTTATATATCTTCCCCTTAAGTTTAAGGGGAATGCGGGAGTCACAGATTGTTCCCGTGACCTGCCGCCATTTCATCCATCCAGTGTTAACTCTGTGCTTAACCGTTCGATCTACTTCACCATCGCTTTGCAGGAGTGAACCGAGTAACCGAAAGTCGGAGCAGGCTGGGAGAAGCGTGCCATTAAGCGCTATGGCTACAGAACTGGAGATACCGCCGAAATTGCAGAACATATATTCCGTTTTGGTTCTGCTGATTTTCATGCCAACATTCTCCAGCTTCTGTTGCCATTTCTCCAATCTGCTCTGGATCCCTGGTCCATCTTCACCGATAAGAACAATGTAATCGGCAAATAGCATGCACCAAGGTGCCTCCTCCTGTATGTCCGACGTAAGAGCGTCCATAATCAACAGTTTTTTTTTTTTTCGTACTGACTACACTGTTAGCCTGAGGGGCCCTGGAGCCTTTACGGCTTTTACAGCTTTACCGGGCTTGGGGGTGAGCGCTTAGGGCACTCAGCCACTAATAATCAACAGGAAGAGGTAAGGACTTAAAGCCGATTCCTGGTGCAAACCTACAGCCACACTGAACTCGTCAGTATTGCCAGCAGCCGACCGGACGTAGGTACGAGATTGACTGTAGCCACACTTTATTATGTAAAATGCCACCTGTATTACAAAATATAGAGTCAAATAATACAAATTTATGAATAAAAACAAAAACTACATGACAGTTTGAGTTTTTTTTGTATGTGCAACTCAATTTGTTTATGAGAACTAGGGGTATCTTTTTTGTAAAACATTCATGTTTTAATCGATTATCGATATAATACATCGGAAATGAACATCAGTTTTAATTAATTTTCAACTAATATTTTTCGTAGCTAACATTAGTAATATAGGTGTTCTTAAACAGAGTGTAACATGAGTCTTTGAAACATAACCATTCAAGTAAACGCAGACTTGCAATTTTATTTTAATTAAATTTACATAGAAAATCTATTAATACATCTAGTTATTTGAATACTAAAACAATCACATTTTATTCTCACTAACATAATCAAATACACCTATGCATATACCTATACACTATAATATATCTATGGTGATATATAATATGCATCACTAAAATATATGTAGATTGTATAGCTGATAGTAGTCTCAGCTATTAACCGGCTAAATTCAATTATATCACAGTTAACTGAGGCCATAGTTGTATCTCTTTCTAACTAACAGAATTGTGCCTTGCATTGACGTTGATGTAAGCAACGAATGCATTGTAGGAGCTGTTTATTAAATCATAGTTATTTCCTTTCTATTGTTTGACGGTCGTTCACTTGCTGTCTCTCGTTTATTTGATCCCGATTGCCCTAGTTTTCTGAGTTTTTCTTTTCTCAAATGTAGTGCTTTGTTTTGTTTTGTTAATTTCCTAATTCAGTGAGATGGTTTAGTGATAAGTACAAAAATGCCTGGAATAAGAAAATATAGACGGGATACAAGCGAAGTCAGCTGTTGTTTGAAATATGTTATTTTCGGTGTAAACGTTTTGTTCTGGGTAAGTTTTGTTTGTAATATGAATATTATACGTTTTTATAAATTATTGTGACCTAAGTCTTTGTTTTGTTTTTTAGTCCAGAAATAATTGTTTTAAATCCAAGAAAATGTTTATACAATCATACAAATTTGAAGTTTTTCAAAATAATTATAGAGTGTAAAATTCAACGAAGGTGGCTAATCTATTGAAATTTAATAATTATTATCATAAATTTACAAATATATATATAGTATCAGAATATCATTTTTTAATTATTCATTATTAGCTTTTTAAAATTAATATTTACACAGCTGTAGTGGTTTTATAGAAAAACTATATTTGTATAGTATTTCTAGTATCTATATTATGGTTGTAGGTAGTTGGTTGATGTGGCATTTATAAATGTTACATTATAGACACTGATAGACAGAAACACATTAATAAAGTCTTCATATAAAATGTATTTTATACTTCATTCATTTTCCAGTTTCTTGGACTGATCGTATTGGCTGTTGGAGTTTGGGCATGGTCGGAGAAAGATACTTTTAATAATTTATCTCGATTAACCAACATAGCCTTGGACCCAGCATTTATTTTAATATGTGTGGGTGAGTAGTTCAAATTTTGTAATCCTAACAATTCTGATTTCTAGTAGGATTTTGTTTTATATATCTAGGTTAATTCTTTGATATAAAACCAAATAACATCTGCTGTAGATAAATATCGCTGATCTTATTTGTATTCATATACTACTCTGTCAAAAAAGTACTCGGAAAATATCAATAATAAATAAAATGTTAGTTATTCATCCAAATTTATTTTATCGCCTTCAAAGTATGCTCCTTCAGAAACAATACACTTACGCCAACTAATAATCCAATCATCAAAACATTTATTAAACACTTTTCCGGAATTGAGTTTAGTTCTTATCGAGAATTTTCCTTCATGTCTTCTACCGGATGAAAACTGGGTTTTCAGTTTTGGTTCAGTTGGAAGGCGCCACTCTGAAGCTTGTTGACTAGTTTGCATGTCAAACTAGTAAACCCACGTCTCTCACCAGTAACAATGCGTTTCATGAATGTTGGGTCGGAATTGACTCATTCTAGCATGCTCAGCAACTCTTATGTGATTGAGTTTTCAGAGAAAATTCTGGTTTTTTTGGGACTAGCCGAGCGGCAGCATGTTTCATACCAAAGTGATTATTTAAAATAATATGGATCGACTCATGAGACACAGCAAGTTCAGCGTTTATCTCTGTCAAACTTGTATGAAGATTTTCAGTCACTATTTCCTTCACTTTTGCGATGTTAACTTCAGTTGAAGAAGTTGATGGCCTACGAAGGCGAGGCAAATCTTCCAGCATATATCGACGTCTTTTGAGCACTTTGTACCACTTATAAGCACATGTTTTTTGAAGTCGATTTACCGTAAGCCTTCTGTAACATATTCAGTGTCTCCGAATACGAAATTCCATTGGCGATACAAAATTTAAGACATAATATTTGTTCGATGTTTTTGCCCATTATGAAATTCGCAATACACATAGATATGATCTAACTAAGAACAGCACTTTATTTAATCTAAATGACAACTGCAACTCAAAATCCGCGTCAAAATGAGAAGCAGTTGTGCCAATCAAAAAATTGAATTTGGAATGATAAACAAATCCTTCCTGATACATTTTTGACTGAATGAAAACTTTGACACTAAAATAAAAAAGGCTGGTTTTTTGCATATAAAAAAGATCAAGATCAATTGAGAGGGTGTCTATATACTATAGACTATATATTATAGACTATATATTGATATATACTATATATTATATTCTATGATATAGAACATATTGTAGTATCATAGAGGATTTACTGATAACAATTTAATAGCAAATTTGCTTTATTGCTTAACTTAAATGGTATTTCCCGAAATAAGGAAATATTGTATATTTCCTTATTATATTTCTGCATTATAATGCACCTATATTTAATATTATAATGCTAATGTGATGTCTAATGTAATTTGTTAAATATATTAATAAAGTTGTATTAAATGTTAATGGATCCAACATAAAAAATTGATATTGTTTATTATTATCAGCAGTATTTTCAAAAGGATTATTTACTCACACAATGGTCTCTGTCTTCCAGTATAAATGCCTGAAATTATGAAGATGACAATGTAACTTTTATAATTCTTTATTAAATAGGTACTATAACATTCATTATTGGATTCACGGGCTGTGTGGGTGCGCTACGTGAAAATACTTGCTTGCTGGCTTGTGTAAGTATTAGCACCATTATTTCAATTTGACTATACATTAAAGATATTCTCCTAAATTTTCTATTTTTTACTTGTGGTATTTCTGTATTCACCTACTATTGTGTTTATATATCATGGAAAATATGGTCAAAAGAATAATGCATTTTTGAAAAATGTTTTTTATCGTAGCTCCTCATACTTATATTCACATAATGTGAAAAACAGATTAAATTCCATCACGAAAAGAGATATCTAGATCTAGATATATATTATAAAATAAATTCTACATGAGTTAGGGTTAATATTTTAAAATAATGTATATGACATACATTTAGTAGTTTCTTAGAATTAAATCGAGATACATGTTATGTTGATTTAATATTTTATTACAGTTTTTATTCATTTAAGGTATTTTAATTAGTTAACAAGTAAAATTAATTATAATTAATAATAACAGAAATACACTTCAATTCCGGTTGGGGAAATTGGATATGAGGAAAATGTGTTAGTTATTGAATGTGTTAAACTGTATTTATAAAATTAAATTTGAATAGTTGTGCACAGTCATGAAATTATGTATAAATTCGTATCTTGTATGGAAATGTTGACATATCAAAAATTTTATTATTTTGATGGAGAAACTATGGTTTTTTTTTGCTGTCAAGTTCGCATAGCGTAAAAAGGTATCTAAAATTACGGCATATCTTAGAATGACATTACCAACTTCTTATATAATTGTGATCTTTATATTTAAAATTATTGAAAAAATTGGTTGACCTCTTTTTTTTGTAGTATGCAGTGTTCCTTGCATTACTTCTATTGGCTGAGATGACTACAGGAATATTGTTTTTCGTCTTTAAAGACTGGGTAAATGTAAATTACTTTAATTTAATATTATATTAATTTAATCACATACTAAGGAAAATTATTTACATCCTATATTCTCAAACTTTGTTTTACACAATAATTCATACTTATATTACCTATAATAAAAATAATATTTAAGATAATTAATTAAATTACATTGAAATATATAAAGAAGGTTGCTTTTTAAATCTACAATAAAATCATTAACTACCTAATATACTGTGTTCCAGATAAAACTACAAGCTGCAACCGGCTTTCAAACTTTCATCACGCATTATCGAGAGGATCCAGATCAACAAAATTTAATTGATTGGATTCAAGAGGATTGGGTAATATTCTATTGTTATATAGTTGTGCATAATTTTTTTTAAAATGAGCTGCGTCTTGAGAGTAAAGGAAAGGAACAATAAAATTGGTTTAAATCATTATACTTAATGCTTTAATAATATAGTACAATCATACTAAATTTTATCAAATTCGGTCCAGTAGTTTGTGCGTGATTGGCGTAAATACTGACAGTCAGACAGATAAAAATTTGAAAACAGTCGAAATGTTTTTGTCCAGTATTACCATATTATTTTTTCCTTAATGTACAGTTTTCGACTATACTGGTTTATAGGTATAAATTAATGCTTTGTTATTATTGTATAACAATAACAACATCTAAGTGTCCCACAGCTGGGCTTTCCAAGGGAAGGCACGGGCATAATCACGCCAGCCTGCGACGTATAGGTATTTCAAAGTACCAGAAATCAAGAGTTTTATATATCTCCCATATACAGTGGTACTATAAGAACATTTCCCAAGCATTCAGATTGCTTCGTAACTTTTTCCTTCATACACCACTTTTTCCAGCCTATATTGTTACCAAATTGAATTAGTTAATTTACGCCAATTTCCAAAAATCTGTTGGTACTTGCTGGGATTCAATTCTGCGAACATCGAATTGATATTCCGACGGTCTAAACCACTTCATCACTCGACGATTCAGTTTACTTCTAAACTAAAAAAAAACAATATGTAGATGGTTATTTATAAAATAAAATATTAATGTTATTTAATTATTTTATTTTTATGAAATTATTTACAAAAGTAATATATTTTAATGATGTATTATGAGTTTAAATTTACTGATATTCACGAATAACCTATAAGGTTAGCATATTTAGTTAGCATATTAGCATAAGAAACCACGCTGATACATCACACACGTAGATTAGTGAGTGTGTGTAATAGACGCTGGCCCGAATGGCACGTAGCAACGTTCCATCAGAATCCTTTACTCCCGTCCAAACGCGCCATTAGATATGTTATGTTACGTGGGCTCCGTTTGTCCGCACTCAGAGTCTTGATAGGTCCATTGGTATGTATGTATGTATAGTATCTTTACTGCTTTATTACTTATTTTCGTTCTCAATGAGTGTTCCTCTCTAGTTTTATATTTTATTGTGCCCAGATGTTTTATGACTGTTTATGTGTATTTCTCTACTTCAATGTTATACTTATTTGTGTATAAATACGGAACCGTGTGGTCCTAGGGCTATTGATATTTTAGTGTTTAAGTCATAGATAAACACCTCGGCGCCTGTTCCTGTATCAGTTTTCGAACCATCTGTATATATACGAATCCCGTTTATGCTGGATTGGTCCATTAAATATTTCACATAAGAAAAATTATAAAAATATACATTTTAGTTGCAATGCTGCGGCGTGGAAGGCCCTCGCGACTGGGACCGCAATGCATATTTTAACTGTTCGAGCGGCGCGGTGGGCTCCCGCGAAGCGTGCGGAGTACCATTCAGTTGCTGCCGCAGCAAACCTCAAGATATTATCCGCAATAAACAATGCGGATATGATGTTAGAAAACCTACCTATGTAAGTTCATTATATACTTTAATTTTTTTTATACCAATTCTGATTGACAGGAGTATAGATTAGACGCTCAGCTCTCTTCTAGAATAGCTGGAAGCATGAAGGGATCGCTTTGAATTCATTGACTTTGGTTGTGGTTCTTACCAGAATGTGAGATAAATTATTGATCAAATATTCCACAACATCGCGTAGAGTTGTGCCAGACTATAGTGGTTTTCCGACTTTTGTGGTGATAATAACAATGTTTTTAAATGGGGGCAATAATCGTAAAATGTTGATATATTTTTTCTTCTAAATCTTATCTGTAATTAGGGTTTCTAACAAGACCACAAATATTAGATAAAAAGTCATACTTAGGATAATGATAATAGTACAAACAAAGTAACTTATTGCATATAAATGTATATTGTAAAATAAAACCTGGTTGTGGATTACTTTGTGCAGTAAAATTCCCTTATAATGCAAGGTATTTTCTCTATTGTAACTGAAAAAAAAGTTGAATAAGCAAATCAAAGATATTTGAATTTTGCAGACAATTTACACAATATATACAATTGTACATGAGACATGTTTATATTAAATTTCAAATAATAATGTTTTAATTGTAATAATATTTAACATTTTATAAAAGAAGAGAGAGATAAATCATATACACTTTTTATACTCAGTTACCTTCTGTGAATCTACAAAATTTCTTTAATGTATATTTTCTTTGCCTATTTTAATTTTTATACAAGAGAAAGTCTTTTCTAATCATATTGGTTGCTGTCCATCGGCCTAGCATTTTGATGTATAGTGAGTAATCTCTTTCAAAGAAAAGCCTACATATTTCTTGGTAGGTTTTCTGCACAAGTTCTATGAGGATGAATCAAAAAGGTATTGGAATCAATATTAAAAAATGCAAAAAATTAAACAAAAATATTTTATTTTTACTTTCTAATCCAATGCAATAAATTTAGAATAACGCGTTTTTAACTTGGAACAAGGAATAAGTCCTTGCGAAAAAAAAATTTCTTGAGTCTCGATAAACTCCTCTGCGGAAGCCGTTTCCATTATCGTGAAATTTAGGTCCAGGAATTTCCTCTTTTCATTTTGGGATAAGTGAAAATCACCTGGGGCTAAGTCCGGAGAATATGGTGGGTGGTCAAGGAGATTGAAGCCAGCACAGCGGATTGCGTTGAGCGCAACTTCCAATCGATTAGTGGGAGCGTTATCGTGAAAAAACAATACGCCTAACAACAGTTATCCACGTCGTCTTTCTTTAATCGCTTCACGCACTTTCGGAATTAAAATTGGCATAAAGGGTCCAGTAATTGTCTGGTCTTTTAGCATGTAATCAATAAAAAGGATTCCATTGAATATCCCAAAACACTGAGGCCATAACTTTCCCAGCGGTAGGAGCAACTCGAAATTTCTTAATGAATGGAGAGGATGGTCCAAGACATGCTTTGTTTATTAGTTTCATGATCAAATTGGTTTACCCACGTTTCATCCATGGTGACAAAGCGACGACAAAAATTATCCGAATCACGCTAAAACATTTCGAGATTACGCTTAGAAATTTCCAAACATGGCTTTTTGTTTTCGTCGGTTAACATTCGTGGCACCTGTCTTTCCGACACTTTTTTGAACCTCAGTGAATCAATTAAAATGGATTGAACGCTACCAAAAGATATCTTTTGGTAAGGATCTCAGCTATATGTTTTATAGTTATTCTTCTGTCTTCCAAAATCGGATTCTAAACCTTTTTGACATTTTCTTTCGTAACGGAGATTGCAGTCATCTTTACAGCTTGATCTACCTCTTTTAAATTCAGCCACACAGTACGCAATGTAGAATAGGGCATTATCCCCTAATGTCTCCTGAATGTTCAAAAAAAAATTCTTTCGTAGACATTTTTTTCAAGCTGAGATATTTTATCACCTAGTATTACTATTTATATTAGTAGTATTACCCTAGTATTTATCATTTAGTAATTCACTTTTATCCATAATTTTGCGTTTATTGCATAAAACAATTTATTACGTGCGAACGAACTGATAAAAACAAGTGACAGTTCGCATAAATATTGTGTGATTGACACTCTTTAATTTGAATATTGAGCTTCTCCCAAAAAGGTTTTATATATAAGAACTTTTTGATTCATCCTCGTATATGACTATGTATATCGGTTAAACCAGCAGCCTGACACTTTTTATGTTACCACATCTCCCAATTTTTTTCCGTGTCTCCCTATAGAACATGTTTATCACATCTGTTCTTGCATCCCTATGTTTTAATAGATATAATAATAATAAACAATATACTGAATACTACAACTGTACAGCACTGTTACTTTACGATATGAACTTTAATTATTTGTAGATATGTTTAGTAAAGAATTTTGGTGCTGCCCCTGCTGGCATTGTCGGTGCCTCCTAGGTTGGAAACAACGGGGCTATTAAGGTGTAAAGGTTCCACGTATACATTGACTCTAATGCGGTCTCTACACCGCCAAATGCGCATTTGTATGTATTTGCCTCTGTTCGTCTAGCCCATTCACACGTACGTTTCAGTTTATTTACAAATTTGTGACTGGTTACGATGGACGCCGAGTATGTTGCGGCTACATATACTCATTAAGTAAAAGTACATTGCAAAAAAGTTGAAAAAAAAAAACTGGCAACCCTTGATTTAATTGTGTTTCCTGATTCTGCATAGAAGAAAAATAAAAGATGACGTATATAAACAGTAATTAGCGGATTCAAAACCTGTTAAATATTCTTATTATTTATATAAAAAGCATTTTAGTCAATGCCTTTAAAAAGTATTTTACAATTTGTATTTAAAATACCAATATGACATCTATAAGCATTTGAAATGGGAAAAAGAAAATATAATCATGTTATATTTAAATTATAATTTTTTGTTACAATAAGTTTGAAGGTTTCTTCAATTTTTTCAAGCTTGATTTGGTATATTTCACTTTGTATTTTTATATTTCACTATACGTAAAGTCTATTTGAAATACAGCTACATGGTTCTGCGATTGAAAGCCGACTGGACTGATGCCGGATGACAAATGTTTGTCCGAACTCCTTTGATTCGTGCTTAAAAACCGCTAAACGACGAATAGCGAACGAATAAAGACAAAAATCAATGAATGCATGCAAATACGCCCTCTTCACGTTCGCGTTCGTCGCTATTCGCCAAATACAGGCGAACGTGTAGAGACCGCTTAAAGTATCAACAGTTCAACGTTCGTGAGGAGAGAATGGAAAGAATAAACCTATATTAGTATTATAAAGAAGTAAACATTGTGAATATATTTGTGAGAGGTAATTTCTTGAGCTAATGATCCAATTCTGTAAATTTTTCCGCTGATAAAAAGCTACGTTATCGTTGAGTGACATACGGGTAGGCTATATTTTATTAAAGCGAACGAAGTTGGGGCGGTTGGTATCTGATAATAAAGAGACGTAGCGTATGGTGCAGCACGTGAGCGAGCACGTGATCCACGAGCGCGGGTGTCTCGCCGCTGGTGAGGACTGGCTGCAGAGACACGCTGCGCCTGTTGCTGCGGTGCTGCTCGGACCACTAGCGCTTAAGGTTCACACCACAACCGTCGTACCGTCTCAGTTTTATTACTCGCCTCCACGGAGCCTAGATATAAGGGGAACGATCGTAATGTATTATAATTGTCTGAAAATCGGAGGACAGATCTTTCTCCATTTAAGCGCGTTAATATCACTAATGTCGTTTTTTCTTAATATTAGTGGAAATTAGTGTTTCATTCAAAATAAATGTGACAATTATACTTTGTTCATCATACGAAGGCTTGCATGAAATATTCACAGAACGTAAATTGTTTCGTCGTGCAAATTATTACACGCCTAAAACGTGAATTTTGACTATCAATTATCATTAAAAAAAATGGTAGTGACAATCTCCATAAAACATTTTGCACGATAAAATCTTAAATAACTTTCTCTATACCAATGATTTTTGTGAATTTTCGTTTTTTTTTTTATTTCGTTTCGTTGCTTTCTATGTTACTTCAATCTAAAATAATAAAACCAAGGAATCGAAAATTAATCGCATGAATCGATAATTAATCGAATTAGTTTTACGAACATTTACGTAATTCCTACATTTTTACTGCAGCAACACGCAATGAAGAATATTAACTGGAATAATTAATTTTGTTGTTTGGCGTCAGGCATTCAATAAATTAAGTGTTCCAGATTGCGATTTCAATTATTGTTATAGTTTATTTTTGTTATTTAATTTACACATCTCTCAATTGATTTAAAGCGTAATAGTATTATCGATTATATTTATTTAGCTCTAAAAAAGAATCGATAATCAACTTCCAATTTAAATTATGCTACATCTCCCAAAGTAAACATTTGACATGTGTCATGCAAGCCTTCTTATGACGAACCAAGTTTAAATGTATAATATGAAATTGATATAAAAATATAATTAAAACACTTCTCCGAAAATTTATTCTTATTGCGATGTAGTAAACAAATTAATGATAGGTATAATTAACAGACACCATGAGAACCTGACATAAGTGAGTGCAGTTTTAGCACCTTAGTGGTAAAACAAAAATAATCTATCCTCCGTTTTCTGGACGCATTTGCTGTACGAGTCTATGTCGATCGTTCTCATTATATCTAAGCTCTATGCTCGCCGTGTTGCTTCTATTATAATTATTGTTTGTATCTAGTAGAGATTCTCATGAAAGAGGTTTTTGTTTATTATTATTTTTTCAGCAGTTTTTATATGGACAGCTATTTTTTACATTAATTATATAATTACAAATTTTAAGCACATTTTTTGAGATTCTCTACGTCTAGCACAAATAACTTTCTCTCGTTTAACATCGAAGAAGACAAGTGATTTATATAATAGTTATGTGGTAAATCATGATATGTAAGAAATTAATATTAACAGGTACTATATAAATGTCGATTATGTTTGTTATTTGTGCTTTGTAGTTTCGTTTGTATTATTTTTGGGTTACCTTTGTTTATTTCTTTTTGTTCTAGAACTTTGATATTGCTAAGATAATATATGACAAAGGCTGCCTAGAGGCGGCTGAGGAATGGTTCGACCATAACCTGTTGATTGTAGCCACTTCAGCTGTTTGTACTGCTTTTGCACAAGTAAGTTATATTTAGTTGCACACAATTCGTTATTTTATTTTGAGTATTTAGCATTTCACTAACAGCTGTAAATATCGATGTCTTTATGATGAAAGCGATACATCGATTCTGATGAATTTAGGTTATAATAATAAACTGGCTATGTGTTATTAAAGTGAACTTCTTTGGGCACGGTAAGGAAAAATGTATAGTGTTCAAATAGGGTATTACACCATTTTCGGTGATCTCGTGATGAGTGGTATCTCTTTTATATATATAGATTATGGAACTAGTTGTGCCATACTTATTTCAATATATTATTATTTTTCTTATGTATATAAAATTCAGAGTTTATTAATTTTATAGCTTGGCCTTTCTGTTATACTCTCATTTCTCAAGACTTATATTGTTTAGGTAGTTGTTGCCTTAATTTGGTTTTACTTACACATATATATACATGCATGTCTATCATATAAACAAAATAGATATATATTGCTACTAGCTTGATAGGTTGTAAATACAGTACAATCTCACTAATCCGGCACTATTAAATACTAGAGGGTGTCGGATTATTGGAATGTTCGGATTATTGGATTATATAGAAATATCCGTAATCTATCCATATTATAAAACTCAACGTCTCTCTGTCTGTCAGTCCGTTTATGTTCTTTTCACGCGAAAACGATTATCCAATTTACACGGTTTGTCCTTTAATTCATTGATATGTTATCTGACCAGGTTATAGGATATATTTTGTAAGATAAAGTAATATACCAAATAAGCAGTGAAGATAATGGTGAATCAATTCGAAAAAAATAAGCATTTCGGACGCTTAAAAGGCTTACGCTGAGTAAACCATTATATCACATTAATAATTTACATAATTGTAGATCTTAACACATTAAGTGTCAGTGACCCGAGTCGCGGGTACATTTGTTAAATGTATGGCGGGATGCCATATGATCTCTAAGGAAACTGAGTGCAGGCGAATGTGTTAAAAATACCTACAAAAAAGTCAGCGATAGCATATATGTATCTATCTTCTAAGGATCACCCAGAATACGCATTTTGTCTTCCGTCATTTGAGCGAGGACAACACGATTCGCGCTTGTGTTCGACCGACGGCATTCTATAGTCCACGCGAAGAGAAGCTGCGGGCGCAGCTAGTATATAAATAAAATAAAGTATTTCATAGGACGAAAACATATATTGACTTAAGTTATATATATTGCACATAAGTGATATATTTTACAATTCACTAATCAGTTTTAAATTATGCTTATTATACTGATGCCGGTGCGCAAAACGAGAGCAAGGAGAGGTGAGGGAGGCGTAAGCGTACTGTGCCGGATTATTTGATGTACCTGACTATAGAAGTGACGGATTAGTGACACTCTACTGTAGTTTGTGTAAATATTAATTTAAAATTTTAAACTTTATTGCATATAAAATTAGTTGTGTCCGCGGACACAGAATACTTGCCTGGACTACAGAATACTGTTGGTCGAGAGAACGCGCGAATTGTGCTGCTTTACAAAAGCGTATTGTGGGTCATCCTTAGAATATAGATATATGCTATCAAAGACTTTATTGTAGGTCTTTTTAAGGTCTACAATTAAATAAAACATTAATTTGATCTATCTCTTATGATTTACTCAGCCTAAGCCATTTGATCGCCCCATAACCGTCTTATTTCGTAATTGATTCACCATCATCGTCAATGCTTATTTTGTATGTTAGTTAATTCATGTAACAAATATATCCTATAACTTGGCCAGATAATATATCTATGTATTAAAGGAAAACCACGTAAATCGGATTAGCGGTTTTCGCGTGAAAACATAAACGGACAGACAGACCGAGAGACGTTGAGTTTTATACGTATAGATGCATACCACAATATTTAAATATTGCTATTGGTATTAGTTTGTACTATCACGGACATAGCTGGTAAGGCCGCTATCATACTAGCGTTTGTCGAGCGTGCGCGTACATTCAACGTTTAACCAGCGCTGATGCTGCGCGCACGTGGCGTTCGCTTCGAGCGTCTGCTGAACGTAGTACTCACGTCGCGTCATTACGAAACTCGCGCCACCTTGTTTTCCCGCTACAAGAAGGCACGCTGCGTGTATGCGACGCGAGGGCTGCATTATGCAGGGGCGTTACTTAAACGCCGCGTGTGCGCAGCGTCAGCACTGGTCAAACGTTGCAGGTACGCGCATGCTCGTCAGAGGATAGTCTGATAGAGGCCTTATATAACATGAATTCATTTGAAGCGACTTCGTTGATCGATGTATCTTCGAATCGTACAAGTTTGAGCTTTCGATGCCACCATTAGCTACCTAGTTGAAAAATCTGCCACTCTTGAGAGCCGATCCCACTCTAGGCTTAGCGTGTTAACATTGTAAGCCAGTGTGTCTTAACATCAGCTGAGATTGTGGTCAAACGTTTAGCGTAAAAAAAGCAGAAGTCATTTCTTTCCAATGCGTGTAAATAGAAAAAAAATGCAAAATAAGGTATTCTTTACATCTTCATTAATATAACTTGTTATCCTGGACCATCCATCATTTGACTTCTCAGTTATTGATTTCTCACTGGGTATTTTATAAATATATTATAGTACTGTAGAATTAGATTCTCGATAATTTTTCACGCTATATTATGTTTAAAGTGGTCTAACAGTAACTTTTACAGTATGGAATTGTTATACAAATTATGCATTTAAAAAAAAAACTCGTACATTTGAAGTTAATTTCTGATGTAGGTGCATGTATATAGTGTAATAATATATTTATTTAGATACATACTGTCCCTAAATGTTTGTAGAATCGTAGACAACCGTTTGGAGGACTACATAAAATTATATAAATTTTTCTAGTGTTTAAATTAGTCTCCATTTTATAGAATAATAAATATAGATGCAGATAAATTTCTTTTTTGCATGTTGCTACTGTGATTTAATTTTATTTAATAAAAAGGTGAATGAGAATTTTTGATGAGAGTATACATATGAGTTATAATATAACGTTATATTAATAACGTATATGCTGGAAATGTGACGAGTACGCATATAACATATACATGGAAGTTTTCATCAATTTAAAAAAATAATTGAATTTTGTTCTTTAAAATGTATGTACAAACCGCAGTAAGGAGTCCTTGAAATGTAGTTGTGTTTAAATTCAATTAAATAGAAAAAAATATTATTTTGTTTACCTTCTTATTAAATACGACCTTTGCGCTGAATATTATGTTATCTTCCATGTATATTATATTTGAAACAGATCCTGGGCATATGCTTCGCGCAGAATTTACGCGCGGACATCTTCGCGCAAAAAGCGAAGTGGCACTGACAGTCAGCCTCTCCTGCCGCAGTGTGACGCCCCCGTAGTCACGGCATCGACCCCTATCGAGCGCTCTACACACCGCTCGCGCACACACACACGCACACACACACGCACACGCACACATGTTTGACCAATTAGATACGCTTTTAATTTAGTTTAATTTTATGTGATGGTGACTTATGAATAGGTGATTTGGTCCATTATGTTGTTAACAAAAATAAATAATTCATACATTAATTACTTTATTAAACACATTTATAACCCGCTCAATATTATTGCTGAATCGGTTATAATACACTAAAGTACATAATTATATGCATATGAATAGTACAGTTTACTTATTGAATAATATAGTAAGGCGACTTGTATCATGTCGTCTGTAAGTGATCTCTCTGTTGAGAAAACGTAGTTTGTTGCTTTTGTTTAAAACAAAACAATAATAAAAACAGTTGATTTGTCAAACCTGATAGAAATAATAATACGCGTGATATTAATTTAAGTACATTTTCTATTTAATTTCTGTGACTTATAGGCCATAAGATAATCTAGAATGTGCACTACGATGTGCATTGACGTGTCTACAATTAGTTTCTTGGATTGGCTGGACCCCTGAAAAGCCAATGAAACCGAAGCTCAATTTTGGGTTGGTATCCAACGTCCTGGAGCATACATCACTTAATTCTGGAGTACGCGCGTTCCACTCTGTCATATTCTGTGCTTATAATCCATTTTCATATAGAATCGTATACTCCAATTTGGTGCCATCGACAGGGAAAAACATAAGTTAATGATTAAATTTTAAAAGATTCATAAATCATAATCTATTCACTTGTGCACCATCACATACATGTATCTTAATAGATATATGTTATTATACCTGTATTGTATACTAACGTGTTTTGCATAACGTATAATTCTAGATTAAGCTTCGAAAACTTATTGCCCCTTATGGTTAAAATTTAATACTACAAATCTTCCAAATGATTTGTCTTACAAATTTCTTGCCTTTAAATATTATCAAAATTTCTGTATGTTGACTAACTAATTACTTATAATTTTTACTCGAAACTAAATAACATTTAATTATGTAGAAATAGGTATATTCTTTAATGTATAGTTAGTTTAATCAACATAATAAGGATAACTTTTTGAGAATAACTTTCTTCATCTTCTTATCCATTTCTCTCTTAATCAGGGTCAGTACAACATGTTTTCCTATTCCACTCTCCTATATCAACTGTCATCTCAATATTCACACCATTTATGCGCATATCATTCCTCAACAATCCATCCGTACCTTCTTCGTTTCTCTGTAACTGATGCATTTTTTTATTACTTTCTCTGATATACTTATTCCAGGATCTTACTCGTTCTAGGCACAACATAAATCTTAGCATTGGCATCTCTGCCATGTGAATCTTCTTTCATCGGTCTCTTTCGTTGCCCAGCACTCGGATTCATACATAAAGACAGGTTTCATTCATTTTTCCCTTAAGTTTCATGGACATTCGTGGATCACATGTGATCTCTGAAACCTGTCGTCATTTTATCCACCTTGCATTATTCTGTTCTTCACGTCCCAATCAATGTCCGCGTTGTTTTGGATTAATAAAATAAAATAAAATATCATTTACTTCAGATGAGCAACATCCATATTTGGTTAGTAACACAAAAGAAAAAATCTTATACCTATGTTAGTAGACGCTAATATTTAGTTACAAGTTCGATTCCTGAGATACAATTCCTAACAAGATGATAAATAATAGAGGAATCGTACCTCCCTGCTATGGATTTCATGATGGAGTTGGAGCTGGCCCGCACTCTGCAGAGCAGCGAGGCTGATTTTTGTCTGATGATGGCATGAAAGCCATCAACGTGTGCCTGTGCGAACATGCCAGATGCACTGCAGAAACGGGGCAGCCCCATCAACATCCTGAATCCGTTATTATATTGGACCCGCAGGGCGCTGATAGCCCGCTGAGTATAATTGGTCCACAGACTGCACGTATAAAACACTTGGCAGTAAGCTTTAACCGAGCCGTAACCGAGGTAGCGAAAATTGGAGCAGGCAGGTAGGTTTAAGACTACACGAGAGAAAACTGGATTAACCACCGAACAAATGTTCAGTTTTTATTCTACTTATTTTAAGTCCAACGTTCTCAAATTATTTCCCTCTATTTTTCCAGCCAAAAGCAATGGGTGGTTCTTGTTTCAATGTAATTATTTGAAAAATTAAAAATATTTTTGATAAACACACTGTTTATTATATCATAATACATATACGTGGAATAGGTTTGGAGGACGTGGAAGAGCTCCCATATCACTACTTTAGAGAAAGTTGTTCAGAGATAAATAATACTGACTACTCCTTGTATTGAGAAGTCGACAACGATGAAGGCCAATTTACGCATAGGCTTGTTTATTGAACAAAAATCGGCATAATTATTCAGAAACAAACATTCTGGATAAGTAAAGATTAAATATAAATACACAACAATTGAAAAACTAATAAAACATAGGCAATTAAATTTACGTGATAATATTTTTTTATAAATGCGTCTTTATATAAACACGAAGAAAGTGTCACATCTTATATTTTGCCCTCTTAAAAGTTTGTCCTAATTCCTGCTTATTCACTGAACTATCTGTAGCTTCTTTAAACAGTTTAAACACTCAGAAGTTGGCCGAATTATGGTCAGACTAAATATAAAACAATCATCGACACGAAAGAAGAATAATGTTTTTTATAACCCTCAATTAATGTTGCCTACTCAATGAAAAACTTCTATAAAAATTCCATGTAAAAGGCAAGCAATCCTGATTTTATAACTGCAATTTAAAAGTAAATTAAGCCATGCATGTAAATATAAACTCTGTTTTTAAATTATTCTATAATGTTTTCGCTATTGTTTTTTTTTTGTTTTTTTTTTATCATTCTTATGTTTTTGAACAGTCACAGTTTGCTAAATATTTTGATGAAGCTAACTATATAGTAAAGATGTGCTCAAACCATTCGCCAATATTAGCCTTAAAGGGAGCTGTGAGTTGAATTAAATATTGCAATATAAAGAAATGTAATAAAAATAGTCAATGGGCAGCTAAGAACACCATAATATACTCAGGGTTACCACACCTAAAAAATAATTATATATTTTGTTAATACAAGCAAAGAGATTTGAATAAAGTTGATAATTAAAAAATATTTAGTACAATTTTGTAAAGTAACTTAAAAGAATAAAAAGTAGGTTGGTAACCCTGATTATTTTTATCAAAATGTAGAATAATTACTTATAGTACATATTTATAGCTTTTATTATACAAGGATAATTGATTATAATTATATGATGAATCTCCGTCGAATTGAAATTGTTTATTTTAATATTTACAATTATTTACGCAAACGTAGTATGTATTGGTCTAGTACAAGGCTGCCCAATTCATTTAGGAGGTGGGCTTTAATTTTGTTCCCTAGTTAGCCGCCAGGCAACTAGTGTTTACATTCATAAAGTCATGATAGGATCAAACCGTAGACAGAGAAGAAAATAGACCGACAGATCGTGTAACCAGGTGAGAAATAGCGATATCTTAGATTAGTGTTATTATTTTATTCTGTTTCTTTAAATTTATCATTGTACGCGTACAAAAAATAAAACTCAGTTTATTGTCAGGTGTACAATAAAATGTTAAATTATTTTATTCTCGTTTGAAAAAACCATGATAACGGTTATTTTAACAGTTATGGCGCTTTAAGCACCAAAAAAAGCGGTTACAGCGATAGGGGCACAAAACATAGTCTTTTCTCTTTTGCTCTTCATATTTTTTGTATGTCGCTCTTTCAGTTAGTTAAGGAGTAAATAATACCCCCTAACTACGATTCAAACATAGAGACATCTTTCAAAAAACAAACTTTTAACTTACAATTCTATACAAATAATAAAATTAAAGTGTCTATTTTTAATATCTAAATAACACCCTTTTACTAAATACATATGAAAGTATTATACAGTAATTACAACAAAAAACAAACAATTTAAAAAAAATATCAGTTTCTCCCGTCTAATCTCCGAAACGATTGAACTGATTTTGATGAGACTTTCGCTGGCAGATAGCTGATGTTGTAAGGAGTAGCTTGGGCTTCTTTTAATATTAATTTTGTAATCCGTGCGAGTGAAGCCGCGGGCAAAAAAATAAACAGTACAACAATCGTGTAGCAGCAACCGACCGTTGCTGTTGAAGGGAATGTTCAAATACGTTGAAAAGCTACTTTTTGAGTTTGGGCAGTCTTGATGTAGTATAAATAGGTTTAAATGCTTTAATTAAAAACTGCCTTTAGAGTGTAAGTGAAGAGTTGTTGTTCCGGGGTCGTGTGTTACGCAGCAGGAGAATAATGGCTGACAATATTATGTAAATTTACAAGTATAGCGGTGAAGTATATTTTTATTATAAATTGTAATTAATCGTTAGTTAATACTCACTTATATACATTATTTCTACATATATCGACGGTAGTATGAGAGTAATTTACATATTTTTATATATAATAATATGACCTCATATTACCTATTTCTTTTGAAGCGTTTAGAACGGATGTGACGGTAGTGCATCATTATGAAGTTAGCCATCATCATTGATAATAACGTGAATTTATTTTAATATTTTTTTTTTTGTCTAAAGTACTCAAGATTTATAAGAATGCTTATTTCTACACCGCAAATTTTTATTACACAATTAAACAAGTCAGTAAAATAATTTAATATTATGATAATCCTCATGTCTAACTTCATCATGTTGGCACACGAAGTATGATTTTTGGAGTTGTTTTGGTTTAGTACGTCAAGGAATTACGACTTCTTACGTCATAAGTATGCAAGTCTTTATAATGTTATTATTGACTAATTCGAATGAAAACCTTATCTGATACTGTGGTCTGTTAATGATTGATTATTATATAGTATTATTTTTCTATCTCATAGTTGTATTTAAATGACATTATGCCCAAAATCGAATATTTAGTGCTTGAACCACAAAAAATCATTATTGTTGTGATCTTGTTTTTTGCTTTAAAATAATGTGTTATATTTTATTGGTTTGAGCTCATATACATAATAATTTAGTTTTAAACGGATCTGAAACATAAGATGTATACTTATAATATTAAAGTTAAATAAAAACCTATAGAGATAAACTATAATTCAAATGCACAAAATTATGTTGTCGAATATTTTTACTGTTGTATTTTATTTTTATTACATATTAAGACTACTAAAAAGTATTTTATTGAAATTATAATTGTTGTCTAAGTATTAACTATATTCCTTAATGCAAGTGTAATTTTTATACATACATATTTAATAATTACTTGTAGTATAAAAATAATAATCCTTTGAAATAATATTTATTCATTATTACACCTTTAAAAATAATATAAAAGTGCTTCTAATCAAAATAAAAAGCATGCGGCAAAAACTAGGCGTGATGTCATCATTCAGTAATTAAAAATAAGGTATTATGTGCAAAGTTAACTTTACTTGAATTTCAGTTATGTAATTCCTGTAACACTTAATTTTAAAGCCACTATTACAACGCTTAGTAATAATTTTAGCGTCACTTATCACAAGATAATGCTCAACTGTGTATAGTTATTGAACGATGACGTAACATTTTCTGTATGGCCATTCAAATCACCTGACTCACAGATATACAAATATTTTTTCCAAATCTGTATTGCTTCTGGCTTTTTGTCAATAGACCAATATTATAAACATTTTTTTATACTGTCATCTCATATATTGCAGATATTAAGTATTGCATAATATATGTAGTTAATGTTAAAAATTACTGTGCCTTTATTTGATATTGTACAGAACATATTTTAAAACAGCCAGGAAATTATTTGAAGGTTATGGAACAATAATCTTATTTATATACGAGGTAGGTTTTCATTTTTTTATAACGTAATCCCTATTACCAAGTACAATAATTAAACTCCTTGTATGTATCTGAAAGTGTAGCGTAGAAACTTAATGTTATCCCTTTATAGTAAATATTTTATACACAAATAAATAAAAATTATGAAGTGATTTATGTTTATTATTATTCCTTCTCCATACTTCAAAAAAAAAAAGCGTACAGCGTAGCTTGGTAAGCGTTTTGTTGTTGCAGATATTCTGAAGATTGGAACAGTACCTTTATAGTTGTATTGAACAGCGATCCCTAAACTAAATAACCCTTACATTATGGAATGCTTCTATTAATCAACCGAAACAGGCGCTGGGCTTCGGAATCACAGTTTTACGGTAACCTCCATCTCGGCACGAACTAAAAAGATCTCTATATCTTATCTTTGTCGTACCTTGAAACTGGTAGCATCTCCCGGCCAATGTGTTCTCTCCTTATGACGTCTGGTTCTTCAAGCGTAACATCAAGAGATTATTATGCAGACCGGCATGACAGCGGCGACCGCCAATGGATTTCGATTTCTCGGTGGTCGCCATTGTATTTGGATTGTACTGAACTACCACATCACGGAAAGTACAATGTGCCGAATTATTCTAAAAAAAAAATGATAACAAATGAAAGAGCGCAAATTGAAATAAGAATAAAAAAGCCTTTGTCTCAGAATTATTTACATATTTGTAATAGTGAAATTATTTCAATATGATTCAGTGGCTGCTTTTCTACGAAATCCGCTTTAGGTAACGCTGGTTTAGTATGAGGATTAATATACTGCCTTCATTTTCTTTGATAAATGAGTTATGTTCCACAGCGTTCATGTGCACAAAGTTTCTATATTTAATTGGAAACGTTCAATACGACTACCACGTTTCCATAAGTAATAATTAACAAAACCAATAATATTTCTGATACGAAAGAAGTACGTTAATATAAAAATAATGGTTATAATTATTGATTTTTATAGTAAATATGTTTTTTTGTTTAATTTTGATGAATAATACTAATAAACTAGTAAATACACCTGCGGGCAAAGTGGAAAAACGCGTAGACATTGTTCCGGGCTCCCAGTAGCGGAAATATAGTTTTATCATTATGTGCGACGTTTAACTATACTAATCTTTGTTAGAAATCAAAGTTAAATACTTATATTAGTTTTTAAGCTAACCTCTTTTCCAAGCGAAGCTTCTTTCATCTTCAATCCTTAACCTCATCGTCATTTAATATAATATAAGGAAATATTATTCCTAATCAATGTTACCTATATTTTTTTATTCTAGCTGTCACGGAGGGATTCTGTATTCTTTTTTTCTAATATGTACTAGGTAGGTGCTGTCACAAATAGCAATAAATAACGTACTTTGTTCGACACGTGGCTCACGTTGTAGGCGTAAACAGTAATAAGTTGCGACAGAAATGGTACATTAGTTTCAGTTACACCAAATGGACTTGGACACACCGAGTTGTTACTTAGACATGAATAGACTACTCTATGTACTGATTTAGACAATACAGAAACTATAAAGTACGGTATTTATTAGGTGAACCAAGATTTCATGGTTATATTTGGAATGGATTGTATTTTTTTTAGGTAGCGGAAATAGCTAGTAAATGCCGCTATCCATCAGTGAAGAGCAGTTTAAACGTGTACAAAAGTGGCGACGTCGCTAGGCCGCCAGAGTATCCAGACGCCACGTAGGGAGCCGTAGCTCCTGGCCACGCTTTCAAATTGACGACGTTGCCTAACTTGTCGCCAAGTGAGTTAGGTACCATACCGACGTCGCCATGGTGTCTTAATGAGGCAGAGCTCTAATAGCTTTATGTTCCGAGGGGTTGCTAAGTATGCATTGCCCAATAAGACTTAGATTAGAGAAGAGGCAGCCTTAGTGCAGAGTTGGCGAGCGCCAGCTCGCGCCATGCAGGAAATCGACGCATCCGCTGCCTGCTTCCATGAGGTCCTCACGGAAAGTGATGCCACGGAGCGATGACCGCTTCTGTGTGTAGTAAAAAGTAAAGTACTGGTGGTCGCCGGAGTTTGCTAATCCGACCAAAGAGGCCTTGTAGGCGGCCATTAGCCAGGCCAAGGAGGAGGCGTGGGAAGAACTCATCACGCATATGCCCTTAATTTTTTTTGTCTGGAGCTATGTCCGTATTTAACTCAAAAACGTATTGACCGATTCTTATAAAATTTTGTACTCATGAAGCTTACATCTTTGGTATGTACAAATGGTTACAAATGGTATGCTATAATGCCATAAGAATTTTCAATAACACTTATAAACTTAAATAGTAAATAATAATATTTTTTTATTAATTCTTAACCGATATGAAATTTTGTACACGGGAAGTATATAATGTCATAATGTCATGTCAATAATATAATTTCTCAATTGATATACTTGTCAATAATATGATTAGAAATAAAATTATGAGAAGAAAATAATTATTTACTGTAGGTACCTATAATAAACGCATGCGGAACCGCACCTCTAGTATGTACCTATATTAATTTTACTTGTGACATTATGATTTATATTATTACACAGCCTTTTTAATGACATCAATCATAAAATAAAATCGTACAGTATGTGTTTATAGATAGCGTGATACCCATACACTACATTGTTAACTAAGTATCTCTAACGTAACAAGTTGAATCTGTGTTGAATTTAATGGAATTTCGATGTAGTGTGCCTACATATAGTATCCGGTGATCTATGTAGGTAACTAAGATAATCTACCAAATAATTGATAGGTACCTCTACAAGGTTTTCTAAACTTTTTAGGTCGAGTGTTATATCGTTTAGTGTGCTAAATACCTAGTATCTTTTTGTTGTCGAGTTCGTTAATTTTGACTGAAGGTTTGTAGTTGTCATTGAATTAACGAAGGTGTTCCTTTGAGGAAATATTTATTACTTGCTTTAGGATATATTATAAATATTTATTTGTTATCTATTAGGTATGCTATTTTCACCTGGAACAAATTATTGATACCTTTTACTTCAACCTGCAACAGAATGCGTATTTATAGTATTATCAATTTTGTGAACAGTTGATAAATAAAATATTTGGAAAAATCTGGAACAAGTACCTAACTGAAACCAAAACAGAAATTATAGCACGATCGAGTCTATGGATTCGATCTCGTTTCTTTCTTCTTTCTCATTGCTATCTCCTGCTTATATGTAAGGAACTCAAAAATTCTGGAATCGTTTTTTCGATTACTACAATCAGCATTTTGGCACAACCTTGTTCGATTGTTGTCAAGATGTTGTATGACCTAGTAGTGCTATCTTATCGGCGACTCTTCTGATTTGTTGCTAGAAAGGATAGTGTACAATGGGACTGATAAAATATGAATGATGAAATAAAAGTTCCTAAAACGAAAAAAAACGGTGTAAGTATTTGTTTTTTGTTATAACCGAGCTGCCTGTATTTAGAAATATAAAAATAGCTGTTTTACCGTTGTTTACTGATGAAAGCGGAGAGTAATCGATCATTTGCGCTTTAAATAAATACCCTTTTTAAGAAGCCAGTATAGGCGTATGACATGAAACAGGGCCGTAATGGAGGACTATAGGTAAAAATGTATACCTACTATTTGAGCAAAATCCTCCGTGAATTATGTTTACGGATGACGTAGAATTTATATGTTCACTCTGATTTTATCCTTTGTAGCGAAATACATACCTACCAACATGAATAGTTGTATGTCTGTACTACAAAATCTACGGATAGAAACTGGAAGCAATCATCTTAAAAACGTCTTCCCACCCGTTCAGCATGAATGTCCTAGCGATATCATTTTGTTTACTTAAAAATGTTGTCTCATAGAACGAAAAACTTATATCTTTTTAAGGACATTTCTTTGAGATCGGTTTATAATAATAATATCAGCCTGTAAGTGTCTCAGTGCTGGGCAAAGGCCTCTTCCTCTCGATTTATCGACGTCTAAATGAAATCTATAAGATTTCTGTAAGGTCTGCATGATGTTTTTCTAATATTAAAATGAATACCTAAAACAACAAAAATGAATAAAATGCTTAATTTTTGCCAATTTGCACCAAGCCCGGTGAAGCTGTAAAAGCCGCAAAGGCTCCAGGGACCCTGAGGCTAACAGTAGTCAGTTCGAAAAAAAATTAAAACATTATTTTATTTATTTACAATAATGTTATATACATAAAGATTTAAATATCAAGAACTGCTTACAATTTATTAGACTTCATAAAGATAATTGAGCCTTTATTTGAAGGATTCTAACTTTTCTTTACTTTCACATGTTCCTGTCATACCAGACGACACTGCCCTAAGCGATGCCACCCTAGTTGACACCGCTCTGGGTGACGTCGCTTTGGGTGACTCCACCTTAGGTGACGCTGCTCATGATGACTTCCTACTGTTACAACCGCTTCGTTTACACGTCTGCCCCCGTTATCGAACTACGTCGTGTCATATTTGATATATTTAAGTACCCCTAAATTTAAAGATGACTTCATGATGATGATATGATGATGTTTGGTATTCGACAAGCTTTCAAGCAAAGAACCCTAGCAGCGCCTCATAAATGACTAATATTTTGACGAACCCTTCCCGGTTGGGACCCGCTGTCTGTTTTGACTCACAGCTATCTCATGCAGTATGCATAAGTACTATCTCTAATTTTTTTGAATAACTATTACTAGGCTGTACCTACTTTCCATTGGCATTTAATGCATTCACGCATGTATGTTAAATCATAAACATTTTAAATTATATCAAATTATATTAAATCGTGCCGATGCCTAATGACGTCCCAGCATGCTGACGTCAAAGGATACAATGTCTGTGGGTAAACGTGACGTCCGTACAGAGCTGGACATCAATCATTCCGTTCAGCGACGGCAGACACCCACGACTAACGAGCTATTACAGCGATTATCTGTACAATTAATTTGTTGTTAACTTGGCATTAATTCTGTTGACGAAGGATCCCGTTGTTCTTGTATAATGGTACAAGAATTTAAAAGGTCTATAATAAACTTGTGTAGTTCTTTTTATTATTATCATTTAATTGCAACATGTGTTTATACACAATTATACCAATGTCACGTGTATATACGATATCTTCTTCTTATTTATTATGGCTCGGCACCATTCGTGCATTAGGCCAGTGTCAAGTATTTTACATTTTGTCAACAAAGTGAGGGAAACATTCTGTAATCTTTAAACATAGCTCCAACAAGATGGCGGCATCCTTGTTAAAACTTTCCAGGGAGCCCTTGCTGTAACTTAAAATGCATGTTCCTAGTTATTTATTGTAATCCACTTCACTTGCACGTAAAATGCCACCAAAATTACATAAACATTACATTACATAAACATAAACACCAAATGACATAAGTTTATGAATTAAAACAAAAACCACCACATGACACTTTAAGTTACCGCCAAAAACTCATACGATATCTATCTAATCTTCAGAGCTTCAGAGCTATCTAATCTTCTAGCAAGGCTTTTAAAAGACGGTGGTTCCCTTATTAAAACTGGCCAGGATGTTTGTGTGACAACATAAAATTCATACTTCTAGTTATTATTTATTATAACTCATTTCATTTATACAGAATAACCAAACTATACCATGAAAAAGCCACTAATATTGCAGATCAAGATCCCAATTCAGAACTTTTAGAAGTGGTCAAAAATATGTAGGCTTAACTCTTGTTTTGTGATTAGTAATTTAAATTTGGTAAAGTTATATTTTGTAAACAAAACTACGGCATTATATTTTTGAATAAATAAAAATACACCCGTGACATGGCTAGTGGTAGCAGAACTTTTTATTCATCAATTCTCGTATGTCCATTATCCTTATAACCTGTCTTTCACAATGGAACAGTCCTCAGTAGATTTGTTTGAATAATTGATTAATACAATATTAAATTAATAGAAACACTACAAACTTATTTGCTGCTGTAAGTATAACATTAGTATTTTTACCTGTATTTAAACAAATATATTATTAGGTACTTGTTTAATTTGAATCATTTTACATTCAAATGAACTTTAGGTTTGTTCTTATTAAATAAAAAACGAGAACAAACCCTATAGATGCAATACAGAAAAATGCATAAAGCAGGTATTAAAAATAGAGAAACATCGGTGCCTTTTACAGAAAATGTGCAACGAAGCGCCGGAATTTTACCACGGAACCGACTAGTTTAAGTAGAACCGTGGCCTCACTTTTTGCATTGTCGCTTTATACCAATTTTAACCGGAGCAGGGGAGGTCTGGTAAGATTTGTCATCGTAAAAGACCTGAGAACGCGCGAAGGGCCTCTTTGTTCGCGTCGCGAAACGTGGAAGCCGTCGTGACGCTCATTTGCTGAAAGCTCTGCTTGAAGTGTCACCAGAATCCGAACATTTAGTTTCGCTTTTGCATTTAAAAATGTATATGTGATTCTTGTTTCGCGTTGATTCTATTTAACTAAACCTAGCTTTTTCGGTATTAGTGTATCCTTAAACGTGTGAATATAGTAAAGATATTTGTATTCACAATCTATCTTATAATTTTAGATACTACAAAGGTTACGACACAGTGTCTCTTTTATGATTTCTAGTATTTTGGGGTCAACCAGTATATATCCAGCTTTCGAGAGGCTAGAAGGCCGGCATGACAATGACAACCGGTGATAGATTACTGGTCTGGTCTAGGTGGTCTCCATTGTTTCTTGCTTACCATCATCCACAAAGCCGTCACTTTGTACTAAAAAAAATAGAAAGAACTTAATCATCATTAAATCACTGTTATTGTTCGTGCGATTTATTATAAGGCTAAATAAATAATTTTATTGATCTTTCTATTTCATATTTATTAACTAGTTATTTATTAACTAGTATTTTTACATGAATGGTGACGTGATCTAGCAGTTGTTAGGTAATTCATTGGGGTTATTTGTTCTGACTTCGTTAATCTGAAATAAAACTTTGTTTCATCTAGTTAAGGTTGCTCTTTTGTGTACCGCATATCGGCGTAGCTTTTTTGTGATCTCATCGATCGACATAGGTTCGAATCTTACAATGAGCCTGAGGCTTCGGTGAATGTGTGATAAATGTTGCATGGTGGTAAGGCTAGCTACAATTCTCGAGTTGAAAATCTATCACCAAGTAACTTTCCCTCTTTAGGCTTGGCGTGCCATCGTAGACTACAGCAACACTAAGCATCAGATGAGAGGTTAAGGTCTAATACCATTAAACCTATAAAGTGCAGATCTAAAAATTAAAAAAGAACTATACAGGGTTACGCAAATAATAATATTACCTGCATATGTGAGATTCTGAAATTAATGTTTACCTAAAGGAAACAGATACACGAAACAACTGATATTTAGAACTGCCGATAGATAGCAATGGTAGCATTCATAAACGCTAAAATGTAAACACTTATAAAATTGCTTTTTTGTCGCTTGTCTACAATTTTATTTTTATTTAACAATGTAACTACTATATTCACATTTATGAACTCAGAATTTTTCATCTTTCATTTGATATCCCATTCGATGCGATAGCAAAAAACCCCTACATTGTTTGATCTAATACCCGTCTTATTGATTTTACTCGTATAAAATGTAGTCTATGTATCCCGGAACATAATAATGAATCGATTGACACCTATTCATCAAAGTCGGATGAGTAGTTCGGGCGCTACCGTGGAATACAAACATGCATAGTCTGCTAAAAACATAACCCTTTCTTTTGGCTTTGCCGAGTCCGAGCAGTTAAAAAAAGTAATTCAAACATCAATTTTATGAAATTCTCAATAAGGAGAATGAAGATAAAGCAAAATGTTTAATTTTATTTAAGTTTTTCAATCTACGCACAGGTCACGTATATCCTTAAAAATTTTGCCTTTTGCTATGAATAAACCAGGGACACGACACTGGACATTACAGTAGATTATGGTTCAAGAACTTTTTAGTAACACACCTAATTAATGAAAATAAATTTATTCAGCAATGTTTTTCATTTATACTGTTGTCTTGGTATAAATAATGCAGTTTCTTATATTTAATACTGTCACTAGCAGAAAACTGTACTGAGAACGTAAATGGCTATGATAGAAGTAGGTAAGTCTCTTATTATTTCTGCGTGGGTGGGCGCGCCGCCCGCTGTGTTGTCTGTCGGATGCAGCGGCCTAAGGAAATAACTAGTCCTTCGAGGCACTTTAACATCAGTTTTATATATTATCTAACTGGTAAAACGATGTAGCTTCACTTTAATTTTTATATGTATTATTCGGAAGTGAAAATTAATTGTCATGTGAATATTCCTTAGGTTAAAGGCAATACGATTATCAGTAATAATAACAAGTTATACTGTTACAATACAATAATAATTTATAAACTATTTTTCTCAGATGTTTTAAAACTTATAAAATCACAATACTAAATACCTATTATTATAATATGTCCTAGTGATCTAATCAAAATTTCATTTTATATTTAATTTATTTCCATTGTATTTAGGTACTCATGGATTCTTTTGTCGTTTTTGGGACTTTTATTGTACCGAATATATCAGTCCCATTGTACCCCATCCTTTATAACATCACATCAAGAGAGTCGCTGGTGAGATAGCACTAAAAGGTCATACAACATCTTGGCACCATCTGAATAAGGTTCTGCCAAAATGCTGTGAAAAACACCTATATCTTGACAGTTTAAATTCATGCTATTCACCAGCGACTCCCTTTCGATCTTGTTCTTGGCACACTCCATCAGTAGGTGATGCACATCATCAATCTTTCCACATATATTAAAATGAGATATGAAAATTTTCCCGATGGATAGTACTTATGGAATTATTTTCTAAAGTAATCATTTTATAAAAGACAAGCGGTGCCGCGCGGCTCCGCACGCGTATATTATGAAGTAATAATTTGTGTCTTGTACATTTATTTTTACTCATACAAGGATTATTGACAATTAGCACAGTTTTAATATGTTACTCCATTTTAGATTAAATTTCCCCTATTATTATTATCAAATTATCTTATCTTATTATTCTTTTTTCAATCTTTATATATATTTTTTGTTATTTTATATGAAAATAGTTAAATTAGTAATATTGTCTGAGCATGCCATGTTCACCTCTAAATATACAGGCATTTTATTTTAGTTTTTATTTCTTTTTTTACTTTTATTTAATAGTATTATTCACGATTCTTAAAGCCTATCAATTATGGAATAACATAGTTATCGTGTACGAAATCTCATAAACATCAGTCAGCCGTTTTTGAATTAAATCTGGAAACATACAAAAAGATAGATTAAAAAAATGTTAAACTTAAATTCGTAATCAGGAGAATAAAGGATTATAATAGACATCTAATACAATATATTTAAAAAAACATGTACACTGATTCATTAATATAAATATATAGTTAAGTAAGAATCGAACTTAAAACTTCTCCAGACCCCAAGCACAGATCCACAAGCGCCATTCATTTGAAGTTATAAAAAGAGACATCTTATTTCATTCGATCAGTAGAGAACGTACCGTCTCACCGGTAATAAATCCCGACCGACCACACGCCATGTTCGTTTTCTAGCTCCATTAGTCTTAATAAAATCGACAAAAATGCGGGACACATTTATATCAATACTAACCGTTCTTGCACTGCTCACCCTTGTGAAATCATCTGAGATCGGAAAAGATGGCTTCAATTTTTATAAAGGTAAATTTTATATGATTTACTTTTGATTAGATTGATAATTATTTTTATTTAAGGTAAACGAAGACTAAATAAGTTTTTACTGCGAACATCAAAGACATCGTATTTTATGAAATGTGTGGATTATTTAGTTATTGTTAAGAATTGAATATTAACAACTTTAATATTTATCAGATATTATTATTCTTCTATTTAGAGGGAGAGCGGGCTTATACCGTGAATAAAAATGTATCTTTTTTTATACTACAAATGTCCCAAACAAGCACACGGCCCGCTTGATGGTAAGCAGCTACTGTAGCCTATGGACACTTATTATTACCATAGGTATCACTAGCGTTGCCGACCTTGAACCCCTCTACCCCAAAGAGCTCTGGAAACCCTACTCACCACAGGAACACAACGCAAGGTTATTTAGCTGCGATCTTCTGTAGGGTGAAGGTATTCCACCAGTCGGACTGCCCCAAGTAGAGAGAAATCTCCAAAGGAAGTTCTCTGTGCACTACCTCTCTTTGAACCCACCCTTCCCCAAGAAACTCTGGAAACCCTACTCACCACATGAACAAAACACTAGATCATTTGGTTGCGATCTTCTGTAGGGTGAAGGTATTTCACCAGTCAGACTGCCCCAAGTTGAGAGAAATTATGTTTTTTTATGCTAGAAATGATTGTACAACAATTGATGGTAAGTACAGTACAGTACATACAACGGCAACCGTCGGTGACACAAATGTTTTCGGCAGTCGTCAATGTCATGCTAGCCTGCTGAAATCCCTCTTCATGCCTCGTTTGAAGGAATCATAGGAAGGAGTGAACCCGTTTGCTGGGAGACTATTCCACATCTGCACGGTACCGCAAAGGTAATGATTTGCGAACTTCATTGTTCGTGCCGTGATGGGCGCTACCATGTAGCTCTGGCTCCGTAGACCAGTCCGCGTGTTTCTGTAGTGGAAGGCAAATAATAGAATAAGGCCAAACAAACTTTCAGGATATTCACCATGATAAAGACGATAAAACATGCTTATTCGATATAGGTACTCAAGGAGGATAGGTTAAGTGAAGATTTTATTGAACTTGCACGATGCATCGACCGCTTTTATATCTCTTGATAAAAATACCAATACTCTTGGTAGAGAAAATTAGAAAAAAAAATCTCTGTCTTAACCATTGAATAAAAAGTATATTTAAATTCTATACATCTATTTTGATAGAGTGACTGTATGCGTAGTTGAATAACATTCGAGAAGGTATATAAAGTATAATGAGGGTCGATAATGGGCAATCAGCTTGGTGATTCGAACGTTGGAATATGCCATCCTCGCCAAATGTTTCGACTCTGGATTTTAGTGCTCATTATGCGTGAAAAAAAATTATGTTGTATTGGCTACTGCGGTACACTTTAAACATTTTTGCATACAAACCTCGGCAATGCAGATAGCTCGTAATCAATTGATGGCTTTTAGTACAGGCTGGTTCCATTTTAACTAGATATCACTATACAAATCAGAAACTTATTCATGTAATTAGGACACAATAAAATAATCTAACTATCTTTATAGGTTATTCTTTCTTTCAAATGTAGGTTAATTTTAATTAGAAAATCCGCTTCGCTGGCTCTCTCATTCTGTGCTTTCATAATTCCTCGGCAAAATAAAAGATGAACAGGTTTATTATATTTTCAAAGACAGCCTTCCGACGCGAACGGAGCGATGTGAAAGGGAATTTCATATAAAAATAATACTTAATAAATTTAATATCTCCATTCCACGGAGAAGCGAGCGTTTGTGCATCTGTTTTTATAAAACATCGTAATTAAACCCTGTTTCTTGAGTTCGTACATTTTGAAATCACGGGTCTATTCTTCGAACAATCAGTAATGACTGTTAGTTATAAGCCATATCTTTATTTCGTTAGCCATCGTTGGGTAAGTGGATTATGTACATATTTTAATTCCTTTCAGATTATCTGCGTGCGCGTTCTGATGAAACCATGGCAGAGGATACAGCGTCTGGCGACCGGACGGTTTGTAAGTATTTGAAGTACTTACACGTAGGTTTATTTATTTGTACGTTTTGATTATTTTTTTTTTGTTTATACATTATGGTTCTTATTGTGCATTAGGTCTTTAGTGATATATTCATGTGATTTATGGTCGAACCGGTGTCGACGCAATTTCTTATGTTGTCCAACCAGTGTTGTGAAAGAATTAACGCTATTATATTTACGTACAGATTAAAAAATAAATATGTATTAATGATGATAATTTTTTCTCTGTAATAAATTATCGGACCGTATTAACCTTCTGAAAAAGTACTACCGAATACTGTAATAAAACAATCGCATAAAATTTGTGTTCCATAGATTTCTACCGAACGCCATTGCAAGTGTATCCGGGACTACTGCCTATTCTTGAACAAGAGTACAAGAAGAGGACTGCTAACGTATTCAAAAGTATGCTTTGTTGTTATAGATTATATAAAAATATAACCACAATTTTAGCGCATTCGCGGTTTTTTTTTATATTGTAGCTCGGTAAAGTGTGGGCACTGTGCCCGATCCAATAACAAAGGCGACCATTGAGACATCAAAAAATGTGAATGACTACTCCAACAAGTGCTGGCGACTGACTTCGTTTTCGTTTACATTAATATAGGTACTTTTATAACGGGAATTACAAAATTCGTGTCTTGTTTAAATTAGAAGTGGCTTTTTATTGGTATTTAGTAATTATAAAATCCATCCATTATTGTAGTAATTATAAAATCTACTTGATCCCAATAAGACATTTATGTAGTTCCCGTGGATCATCATACGTATATTTTCATGAGCATGTGTTATAAGTAGGTACTTTAATAAGTAAGTTTAACAAAACTTGATTTTAAGTGTAAATACTTTAGACATATTTCGATTGTCAGTTTTTTGAAATTAGAATAACCATTTTATTAATAAAATATATTTCGGGTTCGGTGTTATTTTTAAGATCGATCTGGAAAGCAGTTAATATAACTGAAATGTTGTAATTTTCTTAATCGAAAGAAAATATGTATCGTTGTTATTAATTTCCCAGATCACATGTTAAGTAAGGAGTTGTGGATTGACGCTGCGAATCCTGGAAAACGCAGTTCTAAAACAGCACTGTCGCTAATGCTGCAGAGCAAGAATCCTCGTTACGTGTAAGTTTTTTTTAAATTTATTACACGCATTAATAACACATTTAATGAAACTGGTAGTGAATGCTACTAGAACTAGAAATAGATGTTTCTTAATTATTAATAACTTTCTTAGAATCCTTCTAATCTGTCCTTTGTGATTCAAAATAGATTAATTTCAATAATGCAATTAAATCTGTGATTGTAGAAATAAGTTGAAATTTTTATCTTATTACTCTCTCGGTACATGGTCCGATGTGATTTACGACATCGTGGGGAAAGACAAATAATGTAATAAAAAACTCATACTTTGAATTTGACAGCATAGCTAAGCTACCGCAAATTTCCATAACAAGAAATTATATATTGTTTTCAAATAAAATAAAATAAATATCAAAATTTACATTTCAGGATCGTAAAACATTATTGCATATTCGGAAAATAGGGGACGGTGTTTGTTTATATACATATATCTAGGTAAAATTTGTTTCCTTCTTTATATATTTAATTCATTTTATGAAAAGTGTCAAGAGAAAGAGAGATATGTCTATCAGTTACCTTAATTTATACAAGTAATATTAAGATAAATAATGTGTTACACTAAATAAATAATGCAAATACTTCAAAATCGTAACGCAATAAATCAAAAGCGTTTTGAGGATACCCTAGTAAAAGCATGTTATATATTAACCGATATTATCCAGAAAACTTAAGGCTGAGTATCTGAAAATATTCTTTGGAAAAGGTAAATTGATTTAATAATAATTTTATAAAACCGTAATATCCAATGAATAATGACGTATTATATTATGTGTGTTTAGTATAATTCAAAATCTCGATAGCGCAAAATACCACCAACGACATAAACGTAACGCAAATGACACATCTCATATAGAAATTTAGAACGATATAGACCGAACTGTAAAATGAATGAATAATTGCAGAACATTCAATATATACTCCATTCGATGCATCTTTGATCTCTTCTACCAATCGAATTTCCTTACACGGGTATTTGGTATTTAATTGGAATTTTATATTAAACTTTACAGTTATATTATTGTTTTTTTTTTTCTTTTCGAATTGACTACACTGTTAGCCTGAGGGGCCCTGAAGCCTTTACGGCTTTTACAGCTTTACCGGGCTTGGGGGCGAGCGCTTAGGGCACTCAGCCACGAAAGCTAAGCAACAACATCCGAGGGTGCCAAAGTGGCCGGACCTCGGCTCGGACTGTTGCGCGTATGCAATTAAGTCGCGATCTGACTTATATTATTGATGTACCCATCCTATTGTATACATAATGTTTCAGAATGGCTCAGAAGTTTACTGAATTATAAAATAAACACCTGTTTAGTTAGCTACACTTCTACGATTTTATCGGAATTTATAATTATGCCAGTCTGTCGAGAAATATTTATTGCAACTGTAAATTTTTTAAATCTATGGGATCTTAAAAAAACAGTAATTGAAATAATTAAAAGCTGTACAATAAATGCAAGACTCCTTAAATTTGATAAGTACAAGATAACTGTATGGGTTGCCAAGTTTACCGAAAACTTTTTAAACCCGTTTTGTATAATATGTTTATATTAATGTTACATTAAACATCGTGTTGCTTTGTTTCAGTGTCACACTGCCCTCGGTTGATGACGAAGAGTAATCTTCAGAGTAGACGCAAACTTTTAAAATAGATTATTCACGATACTTACCTGAAAAATTGTTTAATTAGACGTGCTGAAAAAATATTTTTTTGTGAATGCTGTATTTAGAATATGGCTAATTTAGTATCCTTTATTTTAAAATAAAATGGGCTTACTAAATAAATTGTTCGATGCCCATAAACAGTTATTATAACTGTAAGCCTTCAAATGCATAATATATAGTAAATTCATACGATTTTGAGGCCTAGTAAAGTGGTAATTGAGTTAACTACAACTAATATATTCAAGTGAATTAATCATGTATGTATTATATCTCTATATAGAAGACTATTAGTAATTAAATGTATTGATTTGAAGGTTTACTATACCTAATAATAATGTATATAAAAATAAATTATTGAAAGTATACTAAATTTTTTGTCTACATTATACAACCCCCAAAATTTCTTAAACACAGTAAAGAGAATTAATAAAACTTATCCACCGGCTTCACTAAATCAGAATGTCATTGTGAGAATACTCGTAATGTTTAAAAAGAACAGTAGGTACTGTTAAATTGATAAAACTTTGACAAATATCTCATTTAGTATTAATTAAGAGATGATCATTGCCGTACGAAAGAATGAGAGCTAATTTGAAATTGGGTCCATGATTGTAGCCTCAAGCACGTTCTCGCAAATTGATACGCTGGACGTGATCTACTCAATTCGATGACGTTCATTTCAGTTCCCGTGCCCCAAATGAGTGGGCCGTGTATGTGGAAAGTGATAAAGAAGAGTTTCATTTATTAATGCCTTTGCGACTTCGTATATATATAGTGTAGTTAGTACATAAATGACTTTAAATAATAGTTCTGCATATCAAACATAAAAACAAATTAGTATGAATTCTCTTACAGTATTCGCTGTTGTATCGTATTAAAAATATCAAATATATTTGTGCGTAGATGTACTTGTGTTAGTTTAAAGTATTATTCTTCTGTTTGTTTGTGTATGTGTCATGTTTATTTTCTTCTTTGTGACAGATTTTTTTACTGTATTGTGATTTGTATTCTTAATTAATTACCTTTGCGCCAATAAAAATAATACATTTTGTTCAAACGCCTTTTTAAGGACTGTTCATATTATTGTTATATCCGTGAGTAATAAAATGCCGTTAGATTTTATGTAACAATTTATTCGTACTCAAAAACACAAAATTCAAACAAACACAATACTGTTTTTCGATATACTGTGGACGTACTTACAGTATCTCCCTCTATGGCCCTCTAGCAGATTTCTTCCTTTGTAACGTTTGTTGTTCGCACTTCGTTTTCCAAAACAAAATTGTTCTGGCTCTTTTTTAATCTGACTATACTGTTAGCCCTAAAGGCCCTGAAACCTCAGAAGGTTTTTAAAGTTTCACCGGGCTTGGGTGTCCTTTCTCGGGATACGACTCGCTTATATACAAAAATAAAACGTTGACGAAATTACTAGAAGGTCATCGAACTTTACAATATCCGTCATCGTTTTTGAAAGAAGGGGAGTGTTCTATTCTTAGACCATTATTTAGTGTCGCAATCAGAGCGATAAGCGTTGTATGTGTGAATAAATATAATGCATCATCACCCTTATGACTACATATTCGATGTTTCGAGCATATTCTAGATGTTTCCAGATATTTCGAAAATAGTGTTTTTTTTTCTATTTTCACTCGGATCGTAATATTATATATAATAACCAAGCAACTTGTAATCATACGAGGTAATAGTACATACAAATGTAAAGTTAATTCTTTATTCATGTGATCCAGTATCATTTGTGACTCTCGTTAAGTGTCTCAGGTAGTGACGAACTCTAAGCATATTTTGAAACAATGTGGCTCAGTGCTAGCGTATATGGACATCGCGTCGATGGATGTGAGTTCGAATCCTTGCAATGAGCCTGAACAGGTGAAAGAAAATATTCTGATGAAACCATAGCCTGGTGGTAGGGCTTTCTCTAATGCCCGCCTGGTTAGCAAACATCCTCAAATCTGTCGCCAAGCACCAATAAGTGTGTTCCGGCAAGTGCACTTGAGAACCAGTCCTCCCACACTAGGCTTAGCGTATTACAATCTTGGGCCACATCGTCATTTAAGATCAGGTAAGATTGTGGGCACAACGTTAAACCTATAACGATAAAAAAAATAGCTTTATTAAGATTTAATTTAAAAGTCATTAGCTTTATTGTTATGAGTTTATTTAGTGCAAATTTCATGTTTCCCGTTCAAGATTTATTATAATCTCTCCAATTTATGGTCAAATTTCCAACTTTCAATACAACTTTTAACTTTTACATTGACGCCCTTAGGTTTGACCTCATGTGGAGGCAAAACTTCTACAAAAATATAATAAAATTGGAGTTTTTAAAAATTTATTCTAGTTTTTTTATTTGCCGATAAGTTCGGGTGTTTCTACACATTTTTTATGTATTTTTTAAATTTCATTTACCTATACTATTACGCTTCTCTTCATCAAACTTATTTATGATAATTTTTATTTCACTTAAAATAATTTAGTTTAGTTGAATAGTACCAAATTGAAATGAAATGCCAAGTTGGAGTATATCGTATTGGAAAGTCTATTGAGTGTTGTTCAAAGCAAATGACTTCTGAGTCAGACATCGTTAAAAGCCGCTTGTCCCATTTGTTGTGAGTTTTCAAAAGTTTTCCGTCGAATGGAAGATGCTCGAGCAGATCCGCAATTTACTTTTTCATCTTCAACCGACGAATCTCGTTGTAATTTGTCGTTCCCGAGAACTTTTAATTCAGTTAAGTACCGTTTATAAGTTCATATAGTTTTATTTGGAATCACTTTGGCTTTGGTTTCTCATCTTCTAGAGAGACGCTTACAAATTTACCCAAAACTCTTTTATTAATTGAATATTTCATAAAATAAACTATTGGAGTCAAAGTCACGACCATCAGTTACACAGAGTGACCGGTTCGTTATTTGAGCACAATATAAGCCGTATTAATAAATTAAACTCAATAGGTTAAACAAGTACATAACCTGAATAAGTATTCAGTTTGGTAATCAAATACTAGTCTATGAATAAAAGTATTTTTATGGAAGTGGAATCATAACAAGGTAATGTTATGTAGACAGCAAATAATACCAATTGTTAATATATAATAAAACAACGAATAAAAATGACGATCGAGAACAGCGGTGTGCGTTATTGTTTATCATTTTAGTAATTTGTTTCGAAGTAGACAACAGGTTGCGTTGTGTTAACTTTCGAGAAGTTGGCGGTTGGGAATTTTTGGTATTCACCTGGCAGCTGCTTTTCAGATCCAACACTGACTATTAGGTTTAGTGTGTTACCATCTTCGACACAAAATCATTAATTAATATGTTATGATTGTCTTCAAATTAAAGTTGTCAAATCTTCCCTCTGAATTTAAGGAAATTTCAAGGTTTAGGGAGGAAATTATGGGACAAAATGTAAGGGGGAATTTACTGGGTGAAGAAATGAAGCAGAAGTTTTTTTCTATATGTGGTCAATTAAAAAAAAAGGGCGCCCATCTCGCACCACACACGTGGCGGTTTTTTTTTCTAAATCTCAAAATTTACGGGGTTTCTGGTTAGGTTCAGGGAGAAAACGAGAGAGTCGTCTGGTAATAGTTGTTCAAATACTATTCTGATATTCTATACTAGTCTAAAGACAAGAACAAATAAATAAGTATTGCAAAGATTTGTTATGATTGTAGTAGTAGCAACTAGTAAATCGCCAATAATTACATTGACCAGTTGTGAAAAGAGTCACAGGTCTAAAAACTGACAATTTTGAATAAGTGACCCAATCTACTTGAGTGGACGCAATTTTGCGAATCCGGTTCCAAGTGTAGCCTTATAGGTACAGATCCCTTATGTGGATCACGTATTATTCAATAAACCCAAAATTAATACTAAGCACGTGAGTCGCGTCCGAGAATGCCACTTTTCTGTTATCTTGTTCTAATAAAGACACTGGACGAAGGTTCTATTTATTTATCTTTGGCTACACTAACACCGTTTCGTCCATTTGTTACTCATTGAAATGTTATAATTTTATTTCTGTTTAAGGAAATAGCTACAGCAAAAAAAGACGAATTTCTAACATTTCTCTTACAGGGTTATAATTATTATAATTCACCACAATAATTAATTTGAATTAATAAATCTGAGAACAGCCGGTTAGAATTGAGGCTGCCGTCGAAGTTTCGTAGCAACTTATCTACGTCCTTTATTAAATTCCGGGCAAACAGATTTCTCAAGAAACTGTAGAGTGAAATTAAAAATAAAAGACATACATACATATTTATCTTTTGATATCACAATTGCAACTTAAAAGGATATTTATTAAATATAAAAAATATTTTAAAGTTCAAACTGTACCAATCTTATAAAGTATCATACAATATTGTATAAAAATTAAACGTTTGGCTAAATATAAAATTAGCTACGATCACTATCTCTATTTAGGTATAAAGGCAATATAAGAATATAGTTATAATAAAATGTAGAAATCACATTTTAAGCTAACTAGGGGATAATTATACAATTCATTAAAATAAATCATTAATTAATTAGAGTTTCTTGCCGATTCTTCTCTAAAGGCCTTCCGAATCGGCTGTAGAGTCATTGAAAATATTGAATATAAACATATTATCATATTTATTATTATTATTTTAATTTATTTAAGACATTCATTTATACATTTATTAATTTACAAATTTATTTAAATGCAAATATTTTATGTTGTATGTAGCTGAAATTATCATTCAGGCAGAAGTAGCTATGAAATTTTGGATAATTATTTACAATGGAGTTCTGCAAAGTAACGCCTTCGTCAATCAAATAAATCCGTAAATACATTTACCTATAAACAAAGTATTATTTAATTAGTAATAAGTCTCTTTATAAAATAGTTATTATTACCTACACATTATTTACCTACCTGTAGACCAATTTCAAACTGATGTTTTGATTTAAATAATCCATCACATAACTTTCTCGTCATCACGACCTATTAAGAACTCGTAAACAATGTACTAAGGGTTGGTATATAAAAATTCATCTCACGAAATTGAACGTTGCTAGGAAATATTCATTTTTGCTGAAATATTTAGACGTTGTTTTCCATATCTCATCCGTATCGGAGCGAAGCCACGCGGCCACGTGGCGGACCATTATTTAAAGCAACGGCATTACTTTGAAATTTACTCTAATAATGGCAGAGAGAAATTGTTTCAAATTCAATAACTCGAGGGTCCTTTGGGTAAACTTAAAAATAAAGTTTATCATTATTAAAACATTTTTTATTGATTTCATACTTTTTAGACGCGTTATGAAAAAATAAGAAAAAAAATACTAATAAGATATATAAGTAAAATTGATAATATTTATGTGATAGTGTTTATATTAGGGGTTAAAATATGAAATTGACGATTTTTAATATTGACTATGTGTATATCGATATCCTTCATTCTACTTAAAATTACATAGTCATATTAATTTTATAATATAGCGATGACATTTCTTTTTAAAAATCTGTTGCTTTTTGGTCACCTTTAGATTTTTGTTTGACATGGCTGTTTCTGTGACCAATTATTTTCCATTTCAATATTTTCCAATATGAGTTCCGCCGTAGCACCAACGCAGCACAGACTGTATACAATTTCAACAGCGTGTGTGGACTAAGTACTGCAAGTGAACTCACCAAACGTTTTTGGTTTAATCGCTTCCGGTTTGGAAATTTTGATCTCAAGAATTAGTCCCGTGGCCAACTGGAAACGAAAGTGGACAACGATGAATTGGCAGCAGAATTGCCCGTAGTGGCAGCAGATTCAATCTATTTTGGAATTAGCAGTAGCCTTCAACGTAAGTGATAAAACGATACTGCTTCGTTTACGTCAAATTGGAAAGATGAAAAAAGCTAGGAAATTGGTACCGTATGAACTTACTGAACAACAACAACAAAATCACATCGAAGCTTGCTTTAACTTAATGAATAAAAACACTAATGAGGGGGTTCTGAATGGGATTGCCACTTTTTATGAAAAGTGGATCCTGTATAATAATCGAAATTGGACTGAAATCACTGATTGGACACAGTTGAGGTAACCAAATCATATCCTGAACACAAATTGATTCAAAAGAAGCTACTTGTGACTGTATAGTGGACCTTGTTCATTACAACATCTTGAGACCTGATACAACAATTATTGAAGAGGTGTACTGTGAAGAATTGCAAACGCAGATGGACAAATTAGCTGTCCAAGAACCAATACTTGTTAATTATTCTAATCTACTCGTTCTTCACGACAACGCTCGCACAACGGACCATCTCAAAAATATAGGAGTTATGACTGGAAGCTCTCCGTCACCCACCGTACTCACCAGTTCTTGCTCCAACTGATTTACATTTTTTTCCGAATTTGGAATGTTTGTTATAGAGGTAAAAAATTAAATTCAACGAAGCGGTTTAATGTTGTTCGTGAAAGTGAAGTTCAACGAATTCGCCTTTAAAAATTTCATCGACTCCTGTCTCTAGGATTTCTACAGCAGAGGCATCAGTGAACTTCCATTAAAATGGCAACAATGCATGGACAATAACAGCCAACACTACCACTTATTAAATATATACTTTTTATTTTAAATATGTTTAAACATTTCTATTTAAAACGGCCATTTTATAATATGTAAACCCCAATTACTATAATAGCAAATCTCATCAATCATTGACTAAGTGACACTAATTTTATTTTACTGATGTCTAAGGTAAATCGTAATTTTATGTTATTATATAGCTATTAAGTTAAACCTTTCTAGTTTATCATAATTTTAAGGATTTTAGATTTGCATTTGCAATTTATATTGTATATTATTAACCCTCCAACTTTCAAGCAGGCCAAAATTACCCTGGAATATTAAAGCCTATATTTCGTTAGAATTTTTAGAAATAGTAATTCTATTAGTGTGTTTTTGTTAATAATACTCTTTACTTAGTTATTCACTGGCGTCCGCACATTAAAACTTTGGCGGGAAGTTTAAGTTCTACTGCATTCGCAGTACCTAAGATTCGCCAGTTAACAGACATTGCCACTGCTAGGTTAGTCTATTTTGCTTACTTCCATAGCTTAATGTCTTACTGTATTTTACTATGGGGTTCAGCAGCTTAGGTAGATGCCATATTCATATTACAAAAACGGGCAATTCGAGCAATATACAACATGAGACCTCGCGAACAAGTTCCAGGAATTTATTATCTTAACTTTACCCTCCCAATACATTCTTGATAATATAATGTACATTCGGAAAAACTTTGACAAGTTAGATTTTGTCAAAGAGCAACACAGTTTTAATACTAGAAATAGACATAAATTAGTCATACCGTGTTTTAGACTTAGTAAGACTAATAAAACTTTTTATGTAATACATAGTGTTAGGTTCTATAATAAGATCCCGAAGCACATTACTGATTTGCCAGACAATGAATTCAAGGACCATGTCAAGCAGGTTTTACTGTCAAAAAATTTTGTCAATGATCATCATCATTATGTGAATGATAGTGATATCTGGAAGTGACTTCCACTCTGTGCATCCACTAAATTATAAATAGCATAATGATTATTAACTGTAAATATTATTTATATTGTTGGGAAAAAATAATATAAAAAAAGGTAAGCCCGATCAATTTTTTTGCCGGTTCTTCTCGATGACTGGGATGTTTTCCGAACCGGTGGTAGTCTTCGACGTTCAAAATTGCCTTCTTAGGGCCTAAATTGAATAAAGTATTTGTTGATTTTGATTTCTGACTTTGATATCATGTCAAATAAATGGTTAATAGAAACTTTATTTGTGTATTGAAAAATTATATGAAAATAATCAATAAAATAGATATGTTTAGTTTTGTCAATTTTAAACAACAAATGTTACGGTTGAGTAATTTTGAGCCTTTATTTTTGTCACTAGCGGTGCGCCCGCGGCTACGCACGTCATTGTTACACAGGAACGTTACGGGTTATCATCCCGTAATTCTATTTATATTATTAACAATACATATTGTCTATCAATTGAGAAATGACATGTACTTCCCCTGTAAAATTATCATCAGAACTGTTTGAAAAAAAAAAACAATTTCTATAATTATAATTGAAAGTTGTTGAATTTAATGTTAAGTATTGAAATAAAGAGCACTTGTAATTAATGAATGTGGTTTTATTGAGAGATGCTACCATAGAGTAAAAATAATTACAGAGCCTAAGTACTAGTGTTGTGCAGTTGTGCCAATCGATAAGGAAGGGAAAATTTCTTACTACAATACTCTTACGTGGTAGTAATCAGATCTCTCAAAAGCCCTACTCTGCGGGTTAGTCCGTTGTCATCGAATGCCTTAGCTAAATTATCCCACACTTCTTTTGCTGTTGTGGCTTCTTGTATGTGTATATAGTTGATAGGATCTACTAATAGGATTATTTTTGACTTAGCTTTTATATCCTTTGTTATATCAACTGCTTCACCTTTTGCTGGTTCGACACATTGCCATAACTCTTCGTGCTCAAGATATGTTTTGACCGTAAATTTCCAGGTGGAATAATTGTCTCTTCCGGTCAGCTTTTCTACTAATGTCATTGCACTATTTGAAGACATTTTGCTGATGAAGATGCTTTTAAATTTAAACAGGAGCAATTTTAATCCCACGTCGGCCACTTTTTTTTTTTTTTTTTTGGTTATATTTCACTTCACTGATTTTACGTTTACTTTTGATTGATTTTTACTTAAAATCTTTAATTTAATGAAATAGCGTGGGTCTGGGCCCATAACCTGTTGAATTTAATGTGAAGTATTGAAATAAAGAACACTTGTAATTATGAATGTGGTTTTATTGAGGGTTGCTATCATAGAGTAAAAATAATTACAGAGCCTAAGTACTAGTGTTGTGCAGTTGTGCCAATCGATAAGGAAGGGAAAATTTCTTACTACAATAAAAGTGAATAACATAAGGTTCCCGTGTTCAAAATTTCATCAGAATCGGTTGAGAATTAATGACAAGTTTTTTTTTTACGATCTAAAAGTGGTATTGTTAATTTTTTTTTCTAGTTCTGTAGTGCATTGGTAACCATAACTTTTGATAGGTCCTCTTATATTTAATTTGAAAATATTAAAATGTAATAAATTATTGTTATAAATAGTTGCACATTCGAGATTAAATCTTCAATAGCAAGTAGGTATAATAATTTAAAGCTAAAGTAAGCGTATATGTTTGAAGCTATTTTATTTTTAGCGTCATCATAGGTTTTTTATTGCTTAATACACAAATTAGCTTCCATTCCAACCCATTAAAAAGCATAACACTCAGTTGTATGCTGACATTGCAGCTATTCCATTATACATTCAAATTGTAAAGCAACGTTATAAAGTTTAGAGCACTCGTTGAACAGTTTCTTGAAGTTAAGCGAAATGAAAGCGGACACTATTTGATTTCAATTTAGTTGAAAATTTTGTTCGCAACTGTACCTATATGAACTTCGTTAGATTCATTTGAATATTATATAAAATTTAATTTCAAGCGTTGTTTCAGGTTGAACAGGTACTTGCCTACTTCTATGTGAATAGATATGTGTCGTAACTAATTGTTCATATTATGAATTTTTTTGTAATGTTATACCGGAATATATTTCTCAGCAGCCAGTATTTGCTTTCTAATATAGAGGAAACTATGATACAAATCAGTAGTCGAGCATATGATGTACTCATATTGAGAGCAATTTCGTAGTACAAACCCAGGCTTATCTAATTTAATTTAAAAAAAATGTATGCCCGTAAGAAGTTATACTTCTTTGGCGTAACTTAATTTTCTTTAATAGTGTAAAAATAATTATTATTTTAGGGTTAAATAATTTGTACACAATAAAAATTCCATAAGTTAAATTAAAATTATTATCATTGATCATGTTGTTTTGCACATGGGCTAAAAATTTGTAGGTTTTTTGTTTTTTTACGCCAAACGTAGGAAACTAAACATCATTACATAGATGTGGGAAACGGAACGTAGCATAGATAAAAAAAAAGAAAAGATGGCAACACAGAGAATTGCGGAGCGATTGCTAGGACGTGTGTGTTAATATAATATCGGAAGCAAATAAATTGATTTTAAAGTGATTTCAAGTTTTAATTAGCTAACACGGCTTCCCATATAGATTAAGACGCTACTAAAACCGCCTTGTTCTGAAATCTTGCACGTAAATTTTACTTTTTTTTGTATATATTGGTTTTTAAAGTGAGAAGTAAATAATATTTAAAAGTATCGCACATGATTTTAAAATTTTGCAAATGGTCAATTTATTTTTTTCTTATCTTTCATTGTTTGTAGGGGTTAAATAGTGTGTCAAATTGGGTCAATCCATAAATAAAATATTTCATACAATTTTGTTACCAGTGATATATATACTAAGTACGTTCAATGTTTGTTACATAGAACCACAGCATGATAGAACTGTATTATATAACACAATGTGACAAAATGTAATAGTCGCCACTTTCTTTTATGAGGCTACCTTAGTTGTAGAGCTCTGATATTGAAACCTATTGGATTTGCAGTTCAAAGTAAATAGTTTCTTACCTAGTAAAGTTAAAAAACATCAAACAACAAAGGTAAGCTTTACAAAGGTAAAGAAAACGCTGACTAAATTTATTCATAAACTTCGTGGAACATTGAACAAAGCGGCGAAATTTACTAAGGACCGGAGTTAAGGTACGAGAAGGTCGTCCTTGATCAAAATAATCTTAAGTACCTGAACCTGGAAGGAAATGACCTCAAAAGTCCTCAACAGATAACAAACTTCACAATTTTGATATAAACTCTGAGGACTAAGGTTCTAAGCAAAATTATCGTAGTCAAAAAGATTAGGATTTCATAAAATAAATTATAAGGTTTCTTTACTATGGTTTTTTTCACTTAAGCTGTTTTGGTATAACATGTTTTCAGCTTAGTGTTTTAAGTAAGAGAGAGTAAGTTTTCCAGAGCTCCTTGGGGTAGAGGGGTTCAAGGTCAGCAACGCGCTAGTGATCCCTATGGTATTACAAGCGTCCATAGGCTACGGTATAGCCGTATGTTTGTTTGCTACCTTTGTAGTATTGAAAAACACGTTTGGTTGACGGTGATAGAAAAAATATTAGAGCAAAGTTCATGTACTCGTATTAGTTTTCATAACACGTCTACTTAATCAACTGCTTATATCTACCTACGATACATGTAAGTTCTAAACGTTAATGTTGTAAGTTAACTTAAGTTGTTACTACAGTTGTGCATTGCCTGTTAAGCTTACAATATATGTATTCCGAATTTGTAAGACTAATGATTAACAGTAAGGTAATAACTTACAATAAATATAAAGTTTTGCTGGGTTAAAGTGTGTTCATGGATATTTCCTTTTTTTGCATAAATACAGTATATAAATCAGCAAAGGTCTTCAGATTGGATCAACAAGATAATATTATCAAAAAATAAAATTAACTTCAATTATTTTGAGCAGTTCCCTGGCGTATCTTCGAAGTCGAAGATCAATGCCAATGAAATTAAACTGGGGCCACCCTTGAGGTATCTCCTTTACAAGGAAAACATAATTATTTAAATCGGTTCATAAATAAAAAGACTATACTGAACCTCCATACAAAATAATCGAATTGTAAAACTCCTCCTTTTTTAAGTCGGTTAAAAACAAATTTTAATAACTACAAAAGTCCAATTTGTCCCTTTCAAATAGATCAAAGATGACGATTTTTTGACATAATTATATACTTAGTTCGTTTCTACAAAGAAAAATTTAAATATTTGTTATTAATTATTACAATACGTGTTTGTTGCTTTTGCAGCGCTAAAAATTCGTGACTACAGAAACGCAACCTTTTAACCAATATTTTATTTTTTTTAGGAAATTTTCAGGCAATTTCTAATTCAACTGACTGTCAAAATCTACTACTAAAGAGATTTTGAATCGGAATACTATTTGAGAATTATATATAATACATATAATTATAATATAACATTACTCCATATTTCTCTATCTGTTTTAATCGTCGTTCTCATTAATTCATTGAAACAATACAGTGCGCAGTGTTTTGCGGAATGGTGCGGATAAGGATCCAAAAGCCAGACGGAGTATTTCGTAATAGGTTGTGATTAATTATAGTCTTATTCAGAGAGTTTAGTTCAGTGCGTGTTACCATATTGTCTGAAATTTAATGGTTACATTGTAACAATATCTGAAGTAACATTCTCCACAGACTCATATGTAATGTGAAAGGTTATTTCAAATGTCATTAATCTGAATCTTAAATCACTGTGAAATATTATAGACGTAATGTTGTAAGCAATACTAATTGCTAATACGATATAAGTGAGGTTGGCTGAAGAGGTACGTAATTTTCAACTTAAATAGAACATTCATTGCATAAATTTGTACTTTTAAAAAACGGAGCAGTGCTTGCCAGTAGTTTTTTTTTTCGATTGAAATAATTCAGTTATGTGTGAACCTACCCCAATAACCATTTGATAGCAACTTAACACCAAACTGTACCGCAAATTGACTTCTAACTGCTGTCGTTCTAACAGTTGCAACCAAAATCCAAATTGTGATCAGGAGGCAGCGATTATAGTTCGGTCTCATCGTAAATGAATTAATGCGTATAATGTTATTAAATAATTATAATTTTGAAATGTTTACGTAATGAGTATGTGTTTAAGCGTTTCATTATTTTTTGCCACCACAAAATATAAAAAAATTTAAATCATATCAATTAAAAGAAAATGTTGTTTGGTGTTATTTTGACGTCTATTTGCGACAACAGTTTGCTGTCGTCAATTAACTGTGCTGTTTAATGTCCGATTGGTAGCAAGTTTTGGAGTTTCAAGTTATGCAGAAAAAATGGCGTCAAATGATGAGAAATGTATGAACAGCAAATGTTGCACAGCTAATTGTGGTATATGTCTCTAATTTAGTCTTCTTCTAGGAGACAAAATTACAGGTATAACTAGTATCTAATTAGGAGATAAATACTTATAGAGTAATTTTAAATTACTTTTTTTATAGTTATAGGTTTGGAGTAGTGGCCACAATCTCACATGATGTTAAGTGACGATGTAGCCCAAGATGATAACACGCTAAACCTAGTGGAAGACTGGCTCTCAAGTGCAGCTGCCGGAAATCACTCATTGGTGCTTGGCGACAGATTTTCAACTGAGGGTGTAGCTAGCCAGGCGGGCATGAGAAAAAGCCCTGCAACTATGCTATGGTTTCCTCACGATGTTTTCCTTCACCGAAAGCTCAGACTAATTGCAGGGGATGAATATTTTATTTACTATTGAATGTTAACGCTGAAAAGACTCTTCAAGATAAACCGTATGAGCCAGCAAGGTAATATGATATACTGTAAGCAAACAATACACAGAAACCCATTTATAACCAACAACTTTTTTTATTTTTGCTTTAATGCGTTTGTTCACTAATTTATATGCTACTTACAAGATGTGGTTAAAATGATATGAAGCAATGAGAGATATAAGTAAATAGTGTGGTACGGCCGTGAATATGTTTTTCAATTTGATACAATTATCATCTGCGGCTTCTTTACTACGTGAAGTTAATAAAAATGACCAAACATGAAATATGAAATCAAAATGTAATGATATACCAAAAGCTATAGTAAATAATCAAAATATGGGAGAAAACTATACACAATTATATAAATTAGAAATGGTTCTAGAAATGGTAGTGCCTGGTTGGAACAAAATTGAGTGTGAAACATAAATTATAAGTAATTCTTTTACACCATACTTCTAAACTGCAAGCAAAAAAATATTTAGTCATTACGTTGCGTTGAACGTAATGAAGGTATTTTGTTTCACATATTTACCGGGAGTAAGTATACGAGTTTCCGAAGGTACCGCTTTTTTCGGCAATTTAGAAATTGTGTTTAACTGTACCAGAGAATTTTTATTGGGTCGTGAGTTACCTTTGTAAATATTGCTCTCGTTTGTTCGGTCGTCCATAACGAATGTGCTTACTCTGGCCAAAGTTGTAAGCGTATTTTTGCATGTGATAGCAGGTACAGTTTTTTGAACGGTTTAAAAACAAGTTTAGCTGATTTATTACTATCGAAAAACGGCCATCAACGTGAACTGGCCTTCCACTGACATCGGCAGATGATCTGCAAAAACTACAATAGAAATGTTTAGGTAAAAGAATTATGTACTGGCAAAAAAGGTGTGACAATTTGATGTATTAAAGCAGCAAGCTGGACTACACCTGAGAGCGTCTTTACAATCCTAGAACCTAAGCTTGGGCCATTGCCAAATGAAACCATAATTTATAAGGAAAATTAATGGAACACGGTGTGTTATTTTATTATAAAATATAGCACTTTGTTCGCATATTGTGAGATAAAAATCTCTTTTTATATAAAAGTTACTTAGTTTTTATAATGTAGGTACTTGATATCCGAAAATAATAATCTTTTAAATCTTTAAGGCTGAATTACTTTAACATCAATTTGGCTATTTAATAACTTTAAATTAATGATGACGCCATAATATTACCAGTGTGCCCGGTTTGCAGTGAAATGTTATTTAATAACAAGCGGTGCGCCCGCGCTTCTGTAAGCGTTTGTTACTCAGAAATTATTTTCATACCATAATTTTATTTTTCTCATATTATTGACCATTCATATAGTATATTTAATAAGTTAAAGCAAGCTTCGACGAGATTTTATTGTCTTTGTTAAGTGAGTTAATACAGCACCTACTTTCCGAGTTTTTTTATCTTTCCAATTTAACTTAAATTAATCAGTATCGATTTATCACTTACGTTTAAGGCTGCTGCTAATTCCGAGTTTGAGATGAATCTGCTGCCACTACGACTTTTAATTCATCGTTATCGACTTTCTTCTCCAGTTGGCCAAGGGACTCATTACTGAGATCAAAATGTTCAAAATAGAAGCGATTAAACCAAAAACGTATCGTGCGTTCACTTTCGGTACGTGGTCCATTCACGTCGTTGATATTGCTTGCCGTCTGTGCTGCGTTGGTGCCACGACGGAACTCGTATTCAAAAATAATGCAAATTTTGATTATTCCATGGTCACAAAAACAGCGATAGAAAAATGATATATATATATACTTCCCTTTTACAAATATTTCATCAAAATCGTTTAAGTATAAAAAGTTTTTTTTTTGGATTTCTAAAAGTATTATTGAAAATTATTGACCATCGATATAAGTTTGCTATGTACAAAATTTCATAAGCATAAACAGACAAAGAAATAAAAAAAAATTGAATGGTATATTCTTTATCATGGCATATAGGGAGTAGTGCGAGTCACTTAAGCAAAAATCAATAAAAATATGAAGTTATTTATTTCAGGTATATTAAAAACACATTTTTATTACTGTAACTAATTATTTATCATACTGAAGCAGTTTTTTAAATTGTAGAATTATACTTTGGTTATAATTACATTAAAAAAAACAACTTTGACTACTATTGCCCTGATATGCGGGTAATGGTAGTCATAATATGAGAGAATGAGAGTCAACACATCTTTAGCACTTGTCGCACAAATAATCCATCGGAAGCGGTCAGCGTGTGCCCACAATTCACACGAAGTGCACCGGCGCGGTATTATAACTCAATGTTGCGACTAACCTCATCGTAAATCGAATATGTATTTTCAGCATCTTTTACATCGTCATTTTCATTGTCATCACATATATTACATACACTTGTATCCGAATCTGAGGAGGAGTGTTATCTTGAAGAACACGTCGTTTGGCCTTATCTACAAATTTATTGCTTTGCTGCTGTTTTTTTTCTATTCAATGTGGGTCCAATAATTCTCATTACCCCAAAATTGAAAATAAACTACAAAAATATCAAAGTAAATAAATCGTTAAATATTTCACAGCAAGATTGTGTAGTAATTTACTTAATTAAATAAAAACTTAAAAAAAAAATGTCGTATTAAATATCTCACCTCTAAATGTTGTGTAGAAGAAAAAATATAATGAAATTGCAGTAAACAACAATACCTCCTTTTCGTCCATACGACACGTGCTAATTAAACCGGTGGTCAGGCGGGAGCAGTGTGTAGTATGGTCTATCATTTCACTCGATATTCAATTCTCAAAGTCTTTTAACTTTCTTATTGTGGAACTGTATACCATTACCCGCTGACCGCCATTACCCTTTTCTACAATGGTAACTGTCGCTAAATTTGAAAAAAAAAACATGTACAGATAAAACTCTAGATTTATTAATATACATTAGTTCAAATTTAACAAGTCACGAGACTTCTTAGAGATGAAGGTTAGAGTCTTCATGATAACCTACTATCAGTGTGGTAATAGTCTCTAAGTAAGTCGTTGCTGTACATCTCAATAATGTATTAATTATTAAAAAAAAGTTTGTTTTATGAAATAACTTTTCGGGTTGTATAGCAGCATGGTGATCGCAACCCAGATGGTAACAGATCCCTACCACTCCGATTGATTACTGAATATACACTGTCTGCTCCTGGAACGCGATTTGCCTAAACGTGCAACTATGTCGACTGTTATATTTGATTTCCAACCTGTAGAATACAATTGTTTATTCTGCCACCCATTAAACATGAGCATATTTTTATCTGAAAATTGAAACAATTTACTCGTATAACTCGATTATACAATAATAGTTATGAAACATATTCTGACCTCTCTTAAACAAGTCCGTGGTATACGAATCGAGCTGAAACTGTTCACCAGATATATGTGACAGAAGTTATTTCTAGTTCAGTTACAGTGGATACTCCTCGGGGAAATTTGCAACCGATTTGACTGCAAAACAAAGTTTATATTTTGACTAGGTGGTTTAATTTGAATAATAATAATATGTCACAAGTAATTAAATAAGTTTTACGCATGTAAATAAAAGATCATTATTCAAATGTCAACAATATGGTTTCAATAAACATTTATGTTAATTCAAATTGTTAAATCAATTTGTTCTCTGTAAAATCATTCCATGCCAATAGCAATTAATTAACAATGTACATAGTAAATAATTAATATATGCACATGTTCGTCCAATTCCATTTAATGATTATGTGTTAACAAAATTTAATCATCGTTTATCATTGTCAACGTTTCATTGTCAGTATTGTACTACGTAAAAACAATTATAGTCTTTGTCTGTCTACTCTGACCTCTATAATTTTGTTAATTCTATTACATAATGGATTAGATATCAGCCTTTCTGCTTATTAACAAGGTATATAACTATATCCGCTTAGAAACTTCTATTGTTAACGAAATAATTTTGTGATTGCTATAACTATACTTGAACAGGAATAAGTAATTGTCGATTGAAGCATAGTTATGTTAGTGTATTTTTATGGTAAATTTTGTGCCATTTTTTATACGCGTATATATAATGGGTTTTAAAAAGTAAGAGTTTGCTACAGTTTGTTAAAGGCAGCCCTCGAGTAACGTCGTTTCAAGTTACGTCAAAAACGCTTCGTCATTTATTCTATCTAGGTACTTAAAGATTAAGTTTACTTAAGGCCTACCAAACTTGAATTGATACGTTCTTGAAACCTAAGGTTTAATTTATTTCGATTCTCATATTTATATCCATTGTTATAAAATCAAAAATAGTAAAACAATAAGTGCCAAAAATATTTACTAATTCGATAAATAAGTACGTATTTTAAGAACTTGTTTAGAGTAATAAAGGATATTTTTATGTAACAAATATAGTTAAAAGTTATTGCAAAACCTGCAAAATCATGAGTTGGCATGGATGGTTGGATATGTACGAATTTACGTCGCAAATTTTGAGAACCTCTTAACTACGAGGACTGCCTGTATTACAAGTTGTTTTTTTTAACAATATACTTGGTAAACTTACTTAATGTTAAATTAAAGCCATAAATTAAAGCCAAGATTAATGTAACAATGCTTTTGGACATTATTTTTCAGCAAAAAATTCGTCTTTGATCAAAAAAATACAAAAGTACTTACTTTATTTGAGTACAAAATTATTTCACAAAGTTAAAACATTTGAAACGTTGCAGTAACCCACAATATGCCGAATTACATTTTTGTAAATGCGCTCCACGCTTGTGAACTCTCGCCTTAGCACGCAAAACTTGTGCATCTGTTATTCGTTTCAAAGTATTTTAATATTTAAAACAAGTGTTATGAGCTTTTGAAATAGAAACATTGTCATAAAACTAAGTATCATGTTTTATTTTACGTAGTATACAAAACGGTGTTAGCTCTGTAAAAAGAGCTAAATCTAATTTTGCCTGTTTATGCTGGCTGGACTGTTTCGCCTAATTGCTGAATTTTTCAAGTTCAAGTTCGCTCTGTCTTTGGCATACCTTGAAACTTAGATTGTTAGGTATTATATTATCTTCCCCAGCGACTCGAGGGGCAAAAAATTATAGATCGCTTGCTTTTTGGAGTTTGCTTCTTAAAGGATTACATTTAAGCCTTTTTCACACATATTAGTATAAAAGTAGTTAGTCTTCAATTTATGAAGTTATGGTACCTATCAATCAGTCTAATAACAAATAATTAAACAAAACCTATTATATGTTTAATTTTCCTCGCAAAATATATCTGATAGATTTGCATATCTGACTTAGTTTTAGTATAAATGTGATATTAAATAATAGGTAATATGTTAATTGTTGTCTATAAATATATACAAAATAAAATAAAATACACAAATAAAATACATAATAAAAGTTACTTGTAATATGAGGTTTATTACCTCAATGTCCTTATGTAAAGTCTGTACATATTATAAAATTGAGTCCACCTCCGCGTCTGTCGGATTATCTGTCTGTCTGAACGCGATAAACTCAAAAAACAATGAACGGATTTTCATACGGTTTTCATTAATGGACGGAGTGATTAATGAGAAAGGTTTAGGTGTATAATTAATTACAGTTTTGTGTAAATTGACTGAAATATAACTATGATTGTCGGAAAAAATCATGCCGACTGGGAGCTTTACAGTCGTGCACCGCGTAAAACAATAGATTTATAGGTATGTATTACTCTGCTACCCGTGCGAAGCCGGGGCACGTTGCTAGTATAATAAATGATTAAACAAAATAAATATTACAATAAATTTTCCCTCAAGGCCATTTAATTCCAAACATAGCAAAGCTTGTATTTATTTACAGTTATTATGGTAACTAAACAACTGACAATTATGATCATCACACAAAAGTCAGACTTAATAGTACGGCCTATTACCATTGTGCCACAAGCGCGTGTTTTGCCTAATATCTATAGTTTGCGAAAACATTTCTCTTCTAAATAAAGCTAAACCTATTTACATACATATTTGAAGAAGAGGTATCTTTACAAAAAAAAAAAAAAACACGATCGTTTCTGTACTAATTATGTTTGTACATAAGGAGCAAGTTATTTGGTAAGTCAAAATAAATTTCTGTCACCGTGTGCCTGGGGACCACGTCGGAAAGACGTGTCACGCGCCGCGACAACATTTTGCTCCGGAATGAGATTAATAAATTTCAGCTTTATGAAAAATCGAGTTTTTAATATACTTTTTCTACTGCTTTGTTTGTTAGTAGAGATGAAAAGTTTAATCAGAATATTAGACTTACTTTTACTACATTATAATGCTAAAGATATTGGCAATGAAATAAAATTCGTTTTTACAATCAACAGTATAGGATGGATGCTATATAGAACATCTTTTTTTTAAGTTTTGTGTAGGCTAAAGCTTTTAAGATGGTTTTGTCGTAGTTTCAAAATCAAAAATATTTTATTGACTTACGGCGGGACCTTTAGCTGCTAGGTGTTTCTTTTTTAATTCGTTAACATATCAAATTAAAATCAAAATCAAAATCATCGTTAAAATATTAATTAAAAATCTTTTTCAGTACTTTTTGTGTGATGCGCGCTCAACGGTCACCATTTTGTTTATATAGATAGATTTACAGTGAACTCCTTGAAAGTAAAGTCACAATTTGTATTTAGGAAAAAATATGTAAATATAGAGTAGTGTTCAGATATAAAATTAGATAATATAAGGCGTGAATATGTGTCGGGTCTCTCACTGTATTAATATTAATGTAACGGTGACATTTCATATTTCGGTTCTTGTTTACGTAACAACATTTCTTGATGGTTCTTGTGTTAAATAAAATAATCATCGACTTATTATCCACAATAATATTATAAATGTGAGAATAACTTTATTTGATTGTTATGTTTTGATAACTAAATATCGATCGCAATTCCGTAGCCTGGGACTTGCAGAAAGAACTTCGAAAAACACGCCGACGTATTCTGGGTTTATTGCAATGATAACTCAGTGGTAGCGGTCATCACGTCTATCGACGTGAGTTGAAATCCCTGCAATGAGCCTGAGCTTTCGGTAAAGGAAAACGTTGTGATGTAACCACAGCATGTTGGTAGGGCTTTTCTAATGCCCCTCTGGCTAGTTACCATCCCCAAGTTGAAAATTTGTCGTCAAGCACCAATAGGTGTGTTCCGGCAGCTGCATTTGAGAGCTAGTGTAAATAAGAATCCTCACATTGGATATTATGTATTTGGAAACAAAATTAGAGATGGACTGATAAATTATAGTTATATTCTTGTATTCTTTGTTCAATTTTAGCACTTGAATTTTAAATTAAATACTCATAGGTAAGGTAATATTTTGAAATTATGCATTTGTATTCAGGTTAAATTATTTCGAGTCTAAAGTCAAAGAGATTCATTTAACTCACAATCTTCCCGTATGTGCGTTTGAGCAGAGTTAAATTTTAATTGTGAATACAAAGTCCGGTTTTCAAACTACCGCTAAATCTTGCTAGAGACATTTTTCACGGAGATCCGTGTTCTACACATGACTTGATGTCATTTTCATATGACTGAGTGTTTCATCATCATTGGCCTTTTCGTCTATAACAGACGGTTTAATCAGTGTCTCTGGGAGCAGCTTCTTTCGTGGCTGTATAATCCAATTTGTGAGCGGCACTGTCGACCACAATGTGAACATACAAAAAATAATATATTGTGTGCAGTGCGACCAATGTGATCATGTCGCATAGCTCTTTTATGTTCCAAACAACGAAACCAAGCCTCATCGTGCGCTTTTAGGCCATCATGAACACACTTGCGCCATTCGTCCCTAACCTCAGCGAGTCTTTCCCAATGTGCAGGGTTGATGTTAAAGGTAGCCATGTCCCTCTTAATACAGTCTTTGAACCGCAGCAGTGGCCGACCAACGTCTCTCTTTGCATCTGCTACGGCACCTAGCATGACGCGACGCGGCAAACGGGAGGACTCCATTCGATGTACATGCCCCAGCCAGCGCAATCGTCTCTGTTTCAGCATTGCCGTAAAGCTGGGCAGCTGCGCAATCTCTAGGACTGTCTCATTTGTGACTTTATCTTCCCAAGTGATACTTAAGATATTGCGAAGGCAACGCATATAGAAGGTGTTGAGTCGACATTCCTGTTTTGCGTATGAAGTCCAGGTTTCTGCTCCGTACAAGAGTATGCTTAAGACGCACGCTTGATACACCATCATTTTGGTATTTATTGTGAGGTGCTTGTTTCGCCACACCCTTGTACTTAGCTTCCCGAAAATAGTGGCCGCTTTGCCGATACGAATATCGATCTCATCATTGAGGGAGAGATTGTTCGACACGGTGGAACCAAGGTAACAAAATTTGTCGACTACTTCTAAAGGCGTGTTACCCAGGAGGATAATTGGGCTTTCCGCGTTGCCCTGCGCTAATACTACTGTTTTCCGGATGTTAATGGACATTGAGAATAAATCACACGCACTCGAGAATTTGGACATCATGATTTGAAGCTCGTGAGTGGAACTAGCAACAAATGCTGCATCGTCGGCAAAGAGAAGAGTGTCTACGAAGAGATCTTCCCGGTATCGCTTAGATTTCAATAGCGATAGCTGGAAAAGCTTGCCGTCGCTCCTTGTATGGAAGTGAATACCATGTTGGTTGTCGCCAAAAGCAGCTTTTATTAGAAGCGAAAAAAACACTCCAAACAGAGTAGGGGCCAGGACGCAACCCTGACGCACACCTCTGCGCATGTGAAACGGTTTAGATGTGTCACCGTTAAACACGACAGCACCTTTCATATCCTCGTGAAAAGCCTTCACAAGGCTTAACAGTTTTGGTGGGCATCCTATGCACTGAAGTGCAGAGTATAGACCCTCTCTACTCACAGTATCGAACGCCTTATTTAGGTCGACGAACGCAATATAGAGAGACGTATTCTGCTCCCTGCACTTCTCCTGTACTTGGCGAAGAGTAAATATCATATCCACTGTTGATCGCCCACCACGAAAGCCACACTGAGACTCGGGATATATGCGGTTTGCAAGTTGTTGTAGTTTATAGAGAATAACGCGACCGAACAACTTACCGACTATGCTCAAAAGAGAAATGCCACGGTAAGAGTTGCAGTCGCCACGGTCACCTTTCCCTTTGTATAATGTGACAATGTTTGCATCACGCATATCCTGAGGCACCTCTCCCGCTTCCCAGCATTTACAAAGCAGGCGATAAAGTACAGGTGACATACACTTAAGCCTGACCAATTCAGCATGGATGCCATCGCTGCCAGGACTTTTGCCACATTTAAGCTGCGAGACAGCTAGGTCAAACTCCCTAGCGGTAGGCTGGTCATCTAACGCAGTCCAAGTGTCCAATTTGGGCAAGCCTTGTATGGCGTCCAGACAGATGTCAACTGGCTGCGAGTAGAGACCGGTGTAGTGTTCTACCCAGCGTTCAAGTTGACGGACACTGTCAGTAATAACTGTGCCGTCTAATTCTTTAAGGAGTGCTGTCTTTTTAATAACTGGTCCGAGAACCTGTTTTATGCCAGAGTAGACACCGCTCAAGTTGCCCGCATTAGCAGACGTTTGGATACTTTTGCAAAGGTCGGTCCAGTATGCATTGACACAAAAACGTGCACTGCGCTGGAGGTCTGCCTTTGCTTTAGCCAGTTCCGCACGTGTCGTCTGGGTTGGACTCAAGCGATGTTTTAAAGCAGCTTCACGCTTCAAAGAGAGCAAAGGTAGCAATTGCTCTTTGTGTGCAGCGAACCAATCCTTATGCTTAACTTTTTGGTATCCAAAAGCTTTACCGGCAGTAACAGTGAGAAGACCCTTAACTTTCCTCCACTCATCGGCAATCGGTGCATCATCACTCCAGGTTGCTCTATCATTCTGCATCATTTCCTCAAATTTTTGGACCAGCTCGTAATCCCCGGTCTTTTGAAGATCTATTTTCTTCATACCAGGTTGCCTTGACGAGTGGATCTTTTTGCAGGTGTTGGAAACACGCGTAACAACCAAAGAGTGATCAGTATTGCAGTCAGCGCTATGAAAGGATCGTGTATGTAAGATGTTTTTGAGGTCTATTTTCCTGCATAAGACAAGATCAAGCTGGTGCCAGTGACCAGAGCGAGGGTGTTTCCAGGACACCTTGCGCATTAATTTGCCTTGGAAGTAGGTATTGGTGACGCATAGGCCAAACTCAGAGCAGAACTCTAAGAGCCGTTGGCCGTTCTCATTAATTTTGCCAATACCATGGTTACCAATACAGTCAGGCCATGTAGCGCGGTCCTGACCAACACGGGCATTAAAGTCGCCAAGAATGTATAGGCGGTCACTGTTACGAACTTTGCGTACCGTTTGCGTGAGCTGATCATAAAATTTGGTTTTGGCTTCGTCGGAAGATTGAAGAGTTGGTGCATACGCTGAAATTAAAGTGATAAAGCCGCAGTTGGTGTTCACTCGCAGCAACATAATTCGCTCAGAAACACCTACAGGTGTCTCTATGCATGGTAGAATGCTATTTTTGACTGCGAAGCCAACCCCATGCTCACGGGTAGCAGTGCTGTCCCTGCCTCTCCAGAAAATTGTGTAATTAGACTCGCGCAAAGACCCTTCGTTTGGTAGTCTGGTTTCTTGGAGAGCCGCCACTGATATGTTCAGTTTAGCCAATTCGGTGTCGATAATGGCAGTTTTGCGCAGGTGATTGTCGCAATTCGAACCTCCATTGGTGTCCGGGAGGCCTGTCCTCATAGTGCGGACATTCCATGTCCCAAGACGCATGGATAGTGAGTATGAAATATTATTTTTAAGTAGTTGCCTAGAAGTCGCAGGTGTGGTTTATAACGGCACCAACTATCTAGTATTCGCTAGTGCTTCCTACACCCTAAAGAAGCAGATCAGCGCCGGGACGGATCAGTACCTTATTGGCCGGGGGCTGCCCAGCTGAAGCGGGCGGTGACTGATCAATGGGTCTACGATGGACCCTCCCACCGTCGAGAATGACCCCTGGCGCCTGCACTTACGTCCATTAGTGTAGGCTTATAACCGGTAGACTGCCACTCTCCGTGTTGTTTTCCACGCAGCTAGGCTGTCGCGGGTGAAGTGACCTCTCCACAGACACACTGCATCGCCTGGGACACAGTTAAGGAAATACAGGGTTGCCCAAGACCTGTACCACCCTCTCGGCCTCACCAACTAAACCCGCAGGAACGACATGTCGATACGTGCGGCGTCGGGTCGGCTGCAGGGACTTGGCGCACTTTCAGGTTACCGAAATTACGCCTAACGGGATGCCCATCCCGGGTTTGCTTTCAGAGTTTACCTTCTCCATGCCAACTTAGGCTAAACAGTATGTCTCCGCCGAGTCCGGCATACTCATAGCATACCTACGATGAATTACCTTTCACACCGGAACAGACTGTGATCGTACCAAACTAGGAATAAGTAGAAGGATAGGAGGTATGGAATATCAAAGGATATGCAGGGTAGAGGATACTAATGTTACGGTGACAGGAATATATAAATAACATTAGTAGCTCGAGGAAGCCGGGGTCGCATACCCGAATATACATCTAACTTCACCGGACAGGAAGAAGTCGATGCATACCCTCTGACCCTGAGTGTCTGACTGAGTGTTTACATATTCTTTAATGAAATAGTATATATAAGTTTCAATTATATACGTAGGTATTTGTATGCCAAAGTAAATATTTTATATGTTGGGTAATGATACATTGGCGTACACGTGACTTTGGCGAAATTGCTTATGTAGGCAAAAAAACTATAAAAAAGTGATAATATTATTTTTCGTAAAAACGTTTCAAAGGTTTTGTTGGACGTATTCGTTTAACATTTTTATACTCTTTTGAGTAAAACTCGTAAAACCATTTTGACATAATATCCTAATCCTATATATCCTATGAAATACTAGTCGATATAAAAATCACTTTAGTGACTTTTGTTAGACCAAGAAAAGAATGTAATTTATACAATATTAAAGAAAGCGGGTTAAACACAAATTAACTAGTAAACTAAATTACTCTTCAACAAATAAGCAAACCAGAGAAAATCATTACATTTTAAAACAATGTAGGCCAGAAGTTTACAGTAACCTCGTTAGCTAGCCTCTGCTCAGGGAGACCGACTATAATTTTAAATACCCACACTGAAACTGCTGTTTGTCACGCAATCCAAGTTTTGGAACTTTAATTAAGTACACGAACTATGTTTACGTATTCTTACGGGTAATTTTCTTATACGAAATTGGTAAGGGTACCCTAATGTCAAAGCTTATGGTGGGTTCGTTGATTTTTATTATGTAACTACATATCGAAACATAATATGAATAACATCGTAATTTTAACTAAATACAATAAAATACAACTAGAAGCTAAGCAAATACAAAAACAAATATATATTTGAGTTGTACAGCAATTTATTATGAACTAAAAGTATCGTTCTAAATTAATAATAATGTAATATAATATGATGGATAATAACAACGTTAATTAAATAAAATTAATTAAATACAGTAAACTAATATTGAGTCGAATAGCCTTACAAATAGCTATCACCGAATTAGTATTTGAAACATGATGCCATAGAAAAAGTGATGACATTGATAATTTTTCTTTAACGGTTCGTATGAAACTGTATGATGTTGTCAATATTGGGTGTAGATATAATGAAATTTTTGGGTATTATTGTAATTGTATGCTACAGTTCTTAAGCTTTATATGTATTTTTATTAGTCCCCATTAGTCCTCTCGGATATCGAGTTCCGAGACATTTTAATTCTAACTTTATTCTTTGTTTCTATTTGTCTAAGTCTTAAGTATCGTTTATTCCCCATGTCACTTATTACTTTTCACTCTTGCTTATATCTATTTATTTGTATCTTCCTAATTCTGGCCATAATATCATATGTATATATATATATATGTATATATACATATTATAATTTTCCATCATATATCAGTTTATTATTATTATCAGTTACTACATATTATCCTAACTTAAAAGTAATCTTATATTCGCTAAAATCAATCTGTTCATTACATTTTCAAATATAGTTTCAAAAATATACGTCATAGACTTATTTTATGTATAAATCTAAAGTCATTATTATATAAAATTAGTAAGGTATATTCTGTAAAATAAATAATATGAAAATCACTGTACAATAAATTAATCTTCATCCTTTCCAGTTTCCAGTTTCCTGTTCTGCTTTAGTCTTGTCTATTTTACTTATTTCTTTTAGCGGCACTCTTCGCCACTTCCTCGAAGCATTTCAGTGTGGCAGGTCGGGTATCTTCGTTTTTCAGCAATTTTGGTAGATTTTCAGTGGTTATCCTCAAGTCAGTTCTAGAAACATACGCAATCTTTAATTTTCAAACGATGCAGATACGCTGCGAAGCTTCCATGACGAAATAAAATCTGTACATCTGTGGTCAATCACCCGGCAGACGGATCTTTTTCATAATTATTTGTGCTTCCTCCACCTTTGGGAAGAAGACCCGTGTCACCTCCTCCGTGGTGGAGGCCTCATAGCGCATCTGCCAAAGCCTAGCGCATTTCCCTGCGTATGGTATTTTTTGCGTAAGATACCGGGCACTGATCGTAGTCGGCCGCCGTCTTTTGCGGGCAGCCCGCGTCTCCAACTCGTTGGCACGCTCGAGGGACTTCCAAGCTCTCGTACACTACCTTTTACGCATTACACAGGGTGCACGGCGAAACTTACTGAGCCCTCAAGTTCGCGGCCATCCACAATCTCGTCTAAAGGTTTCATAGTCTTTATAGGTTTACAGGTTCAACCATTATATCAGCAGACGTTAAGTGACAGTGGTGGAATGAATATAAATACTATTTATACAGCCTAGAAGACTGGAAGTCAACTACAACTGTTGGTTAAGTGTATCTCGCTAGGTGGACATAAGAAAATGCCCTGCCACCATGATAATATTGTTTTCTTTCACCAAAAGCTTAGGCTCATTGTAAAACCCGCGTTTAAAGACGCTTCCATTGAGTTATCATCGCTGCAAAAATAGGGTTATATATTTCCAAGAATTATAAAAATAGTCCCAGTCCAGTTTTACGATCTGACAGTACTTAAAAGCTCAAAAACCTCGGAAGGCTTTTACAACTTGACCGGGCTTGGGTCCCAGTCCATGCACATACTTTGTTATACTGCAGTAAAACCTGGCCATGTCAGAAGAAGTATGAAAATACTATGATAAATTCAGTAGAGGTGTGGACTTCAGTACATTACTTAGTTCGCTATTCTTTCTTGTTTGTAACGTTCATGCGATCAAACTTATTTTTTATTATTATTGTCTTCTATTTGTGAAAAATGCCCCGCCCACTGCTACTTAAGTTTAGTTATTCTGAGAGTTATGTCGGTGACTTTGGTTCTTCTGCGGATTTCTTCATTTCTGATTTGATCATGCAGAGAATCTCCGAGCATAACACTCAACATAGCCCTTTTAGTGACCTTGAGCTTACTTATCAAACCCATAGTTAGCGACCACGTCTCAGTACCATATGTAATGACACACTGGCAAAGACTATCGTCTTTAGACACTGCGGTTACTTTATCGGATCTTTGGGGGAGGCATATGTCCAGCAGTGGACGTCTTTTAGCTGAATGGATGTGTGAATGGATTTGGGAGAACTTTTAAATGTTCTTCACTGTTAGATTTATTTTATATTAATATTTTAGCTTTAAGTATTCCTAGTACTTACTTCATGTAAAAATATATGTTAGTATATCCTATTAGAATGGCCGGTTTAGAAGACTATGTTTGCATGCATGTATGCATTATGTTTAATTGGTTTAGACACATGGAGCATGTAAGTAATGAAATAATGACAAAAAGATAATATATAATGCGAATATTCATGGAAGAAGGAATAAATGAAGGAAGAAGAAGAAAAGAAGGAAGGAATAAATGGGTATATATGAACACAAAACGTAGGGAAGTATTGTAGAAAAAGTAAGAATCACTAGAAATAGTAATATGAAGGCAACGAAAAAAGCTTTCAGCTTACCTCAGTAGAGACATGACGTAATGATAGATAGATAGAGTCCCAATTGTATAGTAATTGAAACTGGTAACTTTATAGTAGTATATTACAATAAAATATTAAAGAAATCTACCAGAAAATTTTCAACTATTGTAGGTAACTTAGGACAAAAAAGCGAATAGCGTGAAGAATTATATTTATGAAAAGTAGCACGCAAGAACAATGCTCATTTATTACTGTATTTAATAAGCGTAAACTATTTGTGAGTTGCGACTAATTTAATTTTATTATACCTATTTATAATATACGGGTAGTTACAGTGATTGCATTTTAGTATTTACAAAATATACGTTCTTACTTCATGACCCGATGACTTAGTACTACTGTTGTTTCCTAAGACAATATTCGCAAAAAATTACTTCGTAGAAAATTCGTGAGGCATTAAATTGGGTTCCCGGTTGGCCGCAGATGTCTTCGCGGCGGTATCTCTGTAAGACCGCGGAAGCGTATGCTCAGTCCCAGATTTGAATAAGTCTGTGACCTTTACCCAACAAACGGAACTTAGACGTTTTATGTACTTATAAAGGAAATCTTATGATATACGCTTGGCGATATAACCACAAAAGGAAAATAAGGTTATTCAGTGACCTCAGAGGAAAGGGTTAATCGAATTCCCTACAGTATTCCGTTATTACCCGTTTTTGCGACTTATTTGTAGACAAGCAGGATTATTTACATTCCTTACTGTTACTGATAATATGTAAATCGTTATCATGATGGCTTAATAAATAGTAATAGATTTAGGGAAATTAGTACATAAGGAGTTTTACAGACATTCCAGGATTCGAATCATTACATGGACCACCTAAAGTTTTTATGTCAACTGTGTTTTCATTTGTGAATAGAACGTGTACGGATATCGCGTCGATAGACATGAGTTCAAATCCCTGCAATGAGCCTGAGCTTTTGGTGAAGAAAAACATCGTTATGAAACTGTAGCACGGTGGTAGGGCTTTTTGTAATGCCCGCCTGGCTAGCTACCACCCTCTAGTTGAAAATCTGTCGCCAAGCACCAATACATATGATCCGGCAGCTGTACTTGAGAGCCAGTCTTCCCACTAGGCTTAGCGTATTACCATCTTGGGCCACATTGTCATTTAAGATCAGGTGAGATTGTGGCCACAACGCTAAAACTATAACGATAAAAAAAAAAAAAATATTTTTAGTATGCCAGACTCTCGCTTTCCCAACAAGTAATTTTTATAATGTCCGTTTTTTTACGCCTGATCAGATGTATCAGCTTTACAAGGCACACGTTTCCAAGTATTTTTTATAGTAGCATTTCAAAGTGACTGCAAAGTGCCCAAAAATAACTGTGACCATGGAGAGATCAAGATTTGAGACGAATCTTGGAATGCATAGTGATGACTTATAAATCTCTCAATGGTTGAAGTTGTTTTTAGATTACACTGTGCTTACTATCAAGTACAGTGATGCCACTTTGACGTATAAATAAAAAAAATCTTAGAATTTAAGAAAAACAGTGCTCTAGTTAGTATATCCCATGTTTTAGGTACTTATCGTACTTCGTACTTAGGTACGTATCTTAAAACTAATATTTACTGATTTTAAATTATGTAATAATATAAGCCTTTACTGATCAGTGAAGTTACAATTATTTAAATATTGAATCTAGGATTAATGAATCCGACAACTGCGTCTGTTTTTGCCCAGCTTTGGCAAAGGCCTCCTCCAATTTTTTCCACTCTATTCTGTTACTTGCTGTTCTTGTCCATAGAATTCCTGCCGCTTTCCTTATCTCGTCCTCCCAACGTTTCAATTGTCTTCCTCTTTTCCTCTTTTCATTTCTTGGATACCAATAAACGGTGGCCCTATTCCATTTTCCTACCCCTCTTATGATATTCACCCATTTCCATTTGATTTTTTTTTTACTTTTGTAGCCAGATCGGTTATTTTTGTGATGTCTTTTATGGCCAAATAGCGTATTTTATGAGATTTCCTTATATAAGCATGCTCCGTTCCGAGGCGTGTTGTTCCATACTTGTTTAGATAAGAGCGTTCGTAAAGTACCTATTTAAATCGTTTAAATTATGTAAATTATATGATCAGCCAGCTATCAATGATCCGAGTTCCAAAAATGTAATATAAACGAAACTGTCTGATATTTAACGACATTCCTGTTAAACCAAATTTGTATTAAACTAGCTAGCCCGGCAGACGTTGTTTTGCCATTACTGGTAGTTAATAGCCCGACAACAGCGCCACCTATCGAATCCTAAGATATATATAAACCATAGTTTTGATAAAAGAAACATAATATTATGTAAATATGAGCACAATCTGTCAAGTCGTTTAGAAGTTATAGAATTACTAACAGACATACACATGATACATAAGATTTAACACAAACATATTATTTGTATACAAAATTATATCTTATTTATAATTTAAAATGCAGATTAAACAAAGTAGCTTAACCAGAAGTTAACTGTTTTGCTGTTTAGTTAATTATTTCATGTTGTTTAAGGAAGATAAATTACTACCGGCTTCCTGCACGATGTTTACGAGCTTCGTGTATTTTATTTACGCGTATATTCATTTCGTATTCGGATAAAGAATAACTTTTGAAAATATGTTTATAATATAATAGACAATTAATTATGCAAGTTACATATTTTCAGTTTACTGAAGTTAAATAAATAATGTATATAAGTGATATCATAGCTATATAAGGACTAAGTCTTTTTCCAGTTTTAACGCGTCGCTATCCTAACGTACAAAACTGTAAACATCCACAAACACAGAATCACACACAAACACACTAATAGACAATCCAAAATGCTTGTATTTTATTTTTGTTTTACTGGTTCCACTTTTATATTTTAAGTATTTTTTTATTCTGTGTCATTTGTGTTTCTGTACATTCTTATGTTAGTCTTATTTTGCTATACCGTTTAGTTTGGGGTAAGCTGACGACTCTGACACAGTCAACACTAGCACAGTCATTTAGATAATTATTAACATATTCAAAACTTTTATGTTAAATACATAAAATATTGAATTTTGTAGTTCTAGTTTACAGATTTTGTAATGCGAATGTGGTATATCATATTATGTGTACCTACTTATCGAAAACGAATAATCTTTTAATCAAACGTTTTATCAGTAATGGGTTGACGTCTGGATCAAATGAGATTTACTCACATACACAAAGGTCAAGTCGTTCCCGAAAAGCAAGTGTACGAGATGTTTTGTCGTACTGACAACAAAGTACAGACTAAAGGCAATGTCAGACCGTCACAGCACTGTGTTACTTTCCGTGATTTATGAAATTTAGGGTAAGGACTGAATTTACAACAATGTAGCTTGGAGACCTTATCTAAATTTTTTTTATTATCTTAATTATTTATCTAAATCGTACAGAGATAAATTTATAAAATAATAATTACAATAGATATTACTAGCGCGTTGCCGACCTTGATCCATTAGTAGTTTACCATTACCATCAGGCGGGCCGTATGATTGTTTGCCAACTTAGTTGTATAAAAAAACGACCCACTGAATAATACGAAATATTATGATACAAATAAGCTCGTGTTTGTAGTCTTTCGAAGTTAGTTACATCTTCGAGTCTTAGGTAAATTTCATGGCTAACTTTAGACTCCTGAGAATTTACAGTTTATCTGAAATTTTTGAGTACCTACTGAGTATGTTCCGATATCTTTGGACAAAAAATATACTTTTAAAATTAACTACACAAGACGTTTTGGATTTTGAAATGTATATGAAAAAAAATGAGAAGAAATATTTTTATAAATATTACAAAAAATATTTCCAAATCAAATTTATATTTCTAAATTATATTGGTTTGTCTACTTTACGGATTAAAATAAATAAATATTTAAATTGGTTTCTTATTTTGAAAATAAAAGGCTAAATTAATATTTGCATGAAAAATGAAAATTTAGTGAAGGCTTTATTACGGGATTTCTGCGGAACAACTTAATTGGTATATTTTACGAATATGTCTCAAATGTTGCCTCCGCGGCAACTGAACTCAATACTTGCCAAAACTGTACTGCCAGCAACGAAAACATAAAAAACATATTATTTACTTACAGTTTATACTTTTGTTGTATTTTTTTGCACCTTATTAAGCTAAATACCTACCACATAGAAAAACACCACTTTGTGACGTATGTCAAAAAGTGGATGACGTTTATCATGTTCTGATGGAGTGTGTCAGGTTCGAGTCAGTTAGGCAGAGTTTAATGAACGCCTTTTGTTTGAACAAACTAGACGTCGGCATGTATAATAAAATATTGGGTGATACGTCCACTGAGGAGGCGGCTAGTCTGTTCAAATCAATTGCTCATTATTATTAAAAGTATAATTATGTTACGATGTCCAGATATTAGGGTTACGCTACGATGAGGCTGACATATGCGAATTGCATAAAAGCCTCTAAAAATTTAGAATAAAAAAAAAAAAAAAAAAAAAAAAAAAGGCCATACAAAAATTCTTGTAATTAACTCTAACTAGGAATATTAAAGGTTCTAAAGCTCCTTACCGCACAATTTATTTCTCTTTTAAATTAAATATAATAAAAATATAAGCTTTTGTGTTTTATAGATTTACTAGCTGTGCTCCGCCTCGAGTTCAGATCGGAAAAAGAAAGCGTGGATTCCAGAATATCGTTTGTCGAGCGCATGCGCGAATCGTGCTGTCTCCGCTCCCTCCCAAGGTGGTCGGTAGCCGGACAGGCAGAAAGACGTTGAGTTTTCAAATATGTGTAGATATAGTTGGTCGAGCACATAATTTTCACATGTTATTGTTTTTCTGATCGTGCACTTTTACTTAAGTTGCATGCGAAATGCTAAGAAAGATGGCGGTTCGACAGTTATCTTCTTATTTGAAATGTATATTAAAAGAAATCGTAGATCAAAATAAAAATTTTACTTAGGTAAATATTGTTTACCTAAATTTATTAAGAAACTTTGTTTGGAATGAAATACGGTGTGAATTAAGACTTGAAGAGTAATAACCTCGTCAAAGTCATTTTGCCTATATCGTAGATGAGAAAACTTTTAGATCGAAAATAAAGTTAATTGAAAGTATAAATGTGATCGAAAATAAAAAAGAAAGTTATTAGAAATGAGTTTATCCATAGTAAAGTATGTAAGTAAAATAGTAAATAAAGTATGTGACATTCTGATAATAACTCTACTATGAATATTCAAACGAATATATTTTTATATAAAATTGGAAATAGAATCTTATATGTATGCTCATTCGTAAAACGCATAATTTTATTCATCAGGTTAATTTTTTGATGACCTACCTTTTCTTATTAGTTACTTCCACTGACGCTGCTATTAACTAAAATAGTTACAGTAATTATCTTTTTGGTAAGTTTTTAATAATACTGAATAGCATTTTTTCTCAATACGGTATAATAAAAAAAAACTATTTTTGTAATTTTTTTGAAAGAAATGTTTATATTAATGTAAGTTTCGTGGTTAAAATTTGTCCTTTTACAGCGATTAAAGAATTTATTCGCACACAATTTTTTTACAGATTTTCTCGTCTGCGGTTGTGACTTTGACATCTAAGTTAGAACTGCCATCGGTCAGACTGTGGCTCGCTTATATATCCGAGAAAAACAAGGGTTCGAAGTTTCGAGATAAAACGATAACGTACGATAAAGTAAGGGTGGACATTTGGAAGCAACCTAACTTATTTGTATATTACAATACTTGGAAGATTTCAATGTGTGCGTATTCCGCGAATTGACACGCCATGGATAGATTTTTCCAGGAATTTCTTTATTGTTCGAAAATAGTGATTTTTTTATTCAGGTTGTAGCTATATCTACTTATTGAATCAATATTCATTTTGTATATAATTAGTATAACGGTATAACCAAGCTTGAAAATCAGAAAGGAATTCTTAAAATGAAAGTTATAGTCCCATATATGTAGAATATTCAACAAAAGTACCACCACTGGATTTATATTAAAGTGTGTGTGATCAAAGTAAACGTCCGCTTTGCTCGTCCCAGTCTCAGGTGGAATGTGAACACGTTAGCTTCGCGTTGTTCTACGTATTTGCACCAGAGACGCATCCAGCCTAGGGTTCTAAAATGCCTACACTTGAAAAAATTGCCGAATCAAGTTATTAAAAGACATAATAAGTAACATAAAATCATAAGGAAACACAATCGATTCGGTGTTAAATAATGTACATTCAGCTTGTAGAACCAGAGTTTTAACTCAAGGCAAATAGAGTGATGCACCAAAATCACTGCTTGCTTTAGTTGAAGTCTAAATACCTAAGTAATCAATTTTGGTCAAGGCATATATTAGTATTACTTACTTCGGCTTCTATCCCATTTTTTCCCCTAAAACATTGCCAGGTCCACGAGGAATAAAACAAAATAAGAATTACTCGTATCCATCGTTCGAATCATAATTTTACAATTTTTCAGGTAACTTTTCGATTTTTTCTTTCCTTAAAACCTCGTTCGCATTAATACTAACATATAAACAAAGAATTAACAAAAACAATTCAGCCGTTCACAAGTGAGATGCGCTTACCAGCGGACAGCATTTCATTTTTATTTATATAGATATCCAACGTATTATTAAAAAGATAGCTCCATATAAAATTAATTTATTCAGTCTCGTTATGACCCTCAATACTATTTTCTGGGTGCATCTCCTGTTCGCATACACTTTGGAATGTTTCTACACTGCATTACAACTCCGACTTCCTACGATATGTCGAAATTATAGTTACAGTTTCACTTCCTCGCTTCCTTTTCATACTGGTAATCCAAATAGAACAAAGTTCATTCTTAAGAAACTAGCCAGGTAGCTTTGTCTTTGTAGTCGAAAACGTTATTTTTGATAACAGTTATTACAGTTATAGTTATAGTATAGTTCTTCACAGTACACATCTGCAGTAATGCTCACCCCGTTTGTTAAGAAGCTGTGATGAATCACACCGGCGCTAGACAAACAAACAATGACCATCACTTTTCTAGGGGTAAGTTTTCGTTTAGGGCATTGTTTAGGTGCTGAACCAGGATCCAACCAACTTGCTGAGCGCTTGCGGTTATCAAACAGAAACCATTTTTCATCGCAGGTAACAATGCGGTTCAAAATTCCTTAATTTGTGTGTCTGTTGAGCAGTGCAAGGCACGTCTCGACGGGTACTTCGCGCTGGCGATCATTGAGTTCGTGGGGCACCCATTTGTCAAGCTTTTTTACCTTGCCAATTTGACGCAAATGGACCAATATTGTTTTTACGCTAACGTCGAAAGCTGCTGCTAATTCAGCCGTAGATTGTGTATCATCAGCTTCCACAATCGCCTTTAATTCGTCATTGTCGACCAAAGTCTTCGGACGACCGCGAGGTTCATTTTTCAGGTCGAAATTCCCAGAACAGAAGCGAGCAAACCAATAACAGGTGGTGCGTTGCTTTGTAGTGTTAGCTCCGTAAACGTCGTTGATGTTGCGTGCCGCTTGTGCCGCGTTACTGCCACGATGGTACTCATATTCCACAATTACTCGAATTTTTAACGTATCCATGATGAAAAAAAAGATTTAAATGCGATGAAAATGTAACACTAATCAATAAACAAATGACTACTTTTGGAAAAAGAATTCCATGTTTTTAAAATAAAATTAATTTGAAATTAGAATTTTTAGCCAAACAAAAATTATTTTGATTTGAAATGGCCAGTACTGCAGAACGGCAATTTCATAGGTAAAGACCTATTATTTATTAATTTTATTGTAAAAATGTCTTTATTAACTGAAGGGTAAAGTTTGTATGTTTGTAGAAGAAACAACTGACCGGTTCTAAAAAAAATTTCACTAATAGTTCGCGATATTATCACTGGGTAATATAGGTTATTTTTTCATATTGCATTTTATATTGTAATTAACGCTAAGCTGCGGGTGGATGCTAGTATATATTAATACAGGTATACCTAAAAATGATAAATGATCAATCGTGTATAAATTGTAAAATTTTATTTAAAGTATAGTTCTCAACCAGTGTCTAAATATAAAATATGTATTATAATTTAACTATCTTACCCATGCGAATATTCACATATTATAGAAACGTTAGTTAAACAGTATGTTCTTGAAGATGGCACATTGAATATACTTCACATCACCATATACAATATACATATAATATATACCATATACAATCACCATCAACAGATAACATTCCTAATGAAACAGTTATTTAACAATTTTTTTTTTAAAGGAAAATTTGATTTTAAACTATTATTCTATATTATTATGTATTACTTGTCTTTTGTGATAATAATGTGACTATTTATCATGGTTTTGTACTACTTCTTTAACTGCTGAAAAGAGACAGCCAACTGCTTTAATAATGTCCAAGTCCAATGCCAAAAAAAACCGGCGCGAGTGACGATACCTTAGTACATCTGGCGCAGTGTGGATAGTCAGTCCTGATTTCAACTTCACTGACTGCCCCAATTATGTTCAAAATATGGTTTGTGTATCAACACAAGGATAGAATTAAGTAAAAAGTAGTGTGATACACATATTATGTATATTATGACAAGTTCCATTTTCTTCTCTGTCGGTTGTCATCAAGTGTATGTGTAAGTGTATATTTAATTTAAAAAAAAACTGTTAGTTATTTAATCTCAATTAGTTTATCTAGAAATTCACGGTAAATTATATAGTTTAAGGATATAAAAGCAGTAACGTTCACCATTGTAAAATTGTAAAGTTGACACTTTGAAAAATAATGTTAGAATTACTGTTATTTAATTAATATTACATATAGCAACTGATTTCTCTCAAGGCTTTTTTTCTTTTATAAGAGATTGATAAAACGTCACGAAAATTATTTTTTTATTTGGCCTTTGTGCCTATCATGAACACTCGAGTTGTTGCTTTTATACCCCTATATTTTAATTGATAAGTGACACATTTTAAAATAACCAATGACATGTGGCTTTGGACGCAAAATTTTACTATCTTTTTATATGTAAAATTATATATTTGTACTCCACCTGTTAGCTACTACTTAGTCTGTCCTTTTCAGTTTTCATGATACAAGTTTATAATTATGACTTAACTAATTATAAAGAAATTTGTAGTGGTCCTTTTCGTAAGTGCTTACAATTATTAGTGAATAATTAATGAATACAATACTATTTTTCGGAATATTATTTTAAAAATCAGTTCGTTGGCACAATTAGTAAAACATTGAGATTCTGCTTCAAGGGTAACATACAAAGTTAATAAGAATTTACATTTTAACTAATAACTCTTAAGTCAATTTAACAAATTTAAAAGTCTTAAGCAATCCATGATTTTTGATGATATGCACTTAGGTGATTGTGAAGGCACTACATACGGCACTTAATGAAGTTCAGTATGTTTTCATAGTGATCTACGCTTGTTTGCAGTAGGAAATAAACGGGGATCCGGGCATATATTGACATCAAAAGTGACTGGAATTAGTTTTAGAAATGCATAAGGTTTTTAATCTAGCTAATGTTATAATAATAGGTATCCATTCTTCTACAGTGCTACAGTGATTTTTTAATATTTTACATGAATATAGCCTTTAATACTTTTTAGGCAAAGTACCTACACGGAAAACGAAAATGTTGACGCAGATAAAAAGTTTTCTGGGTAAAAATACGTAGCAAGTTCAACGATGAATCACACACTTCTTCTCCACACAAAAGATATCTCGCGCCTGGAAGTTGAATGAAAAATATTCTATAAAATAAATTATAACCTAGGCGTACCTATAATTCTAGGCATACTAATAATGTTTTCACAAAATATGCCTATCGGCTTTTCTTATTATTCATTTTGAAATGACATAAACTGTAGTCATAACCACATTTTCATCGTAGTTTAGAAACTATTTGTAGGTTATTATGAAACCGTTTGGAGTCGTGGGACATCATATAGGAATGGAGTTTAAAATAAAATATTAATTTCAAGTTGTATTCGATGTATAAAGAAAATAATTATTTAGGTATACATTTTTATTATGATTTTTTTATCGATAGAAATCAAAGAAACTACTTTACAAAATTATCTTAACACCATTATTTTATTTACAATGATTTATAAAAATACATAATAAAATATTTGCAAACTGCAATAATAATAACAGTCATCACGTAGACTATACATTAGACACTGTATAGCCATCATACATAGACTATACATAAAAATCTTACGCTTTTTTTAACGTTACGGATGTTTTTTGCTGGCTATGGTACCCCTCCGCAACGCACCATAAGGAACTTTGTTCCAAAAATCGGCAGTAAGCCGCAAGAATCATTTCAATTGTGACAGTAGCTCGCGTGGCGCGGCGTTTTGTTTTTTGGGGCAAGCCCGACAAGTTAGATACCAGCGGGCATGCTGTTGGCGTATATTGTGAAAGTAGCCTTTAAGTGGATAGTAAATAGCATAACTGCGATATTTAATCTATCACACCATATATTTTTAACATAAATAAGTGGGTATTGCAAAAATTTAAAAGTATTCCGATATTAAATACTGAGAAGTAAATTATGAATTAAACTTAATTTGTTATTTTTATTAATTTAATTAACCGGTCTATATAATACAGTAAAGTCTTGAATTGACTTAAACGGTCATAAGATTAGGTAAGGTCGCAATTTGTTTGATGTCGCGTCATTATGGATTTTATGGTAGAAATTTCGCGACAGTGAAGGCTCGACGACCCAAAATTATGTCTACTGCTGCGCTTATAAAACTGGCATCGTTAAATTAAACGTCTAGATTGTTATGTGCAATTTTATTTAGTTGGTTTATAGAGTTCACCTGTAACGCTATTTACGTACAAGAGACATTTAAAACAATCTTAAATAATATCGTAGTTTGTAAAAGTTCCGAGTAAGTAAGTAAAGTTGTAAGTATAAGGTACAAAAGTTTGAAATTATTGGTTTAAACTTTTGCATAAACCTTTTATGCAGTGTAAGAAAGGAATTGTTTGTTATTATATAATATGAAAATTTAAATCCGTTGTTATCCCATTTAAGAATTATTTTCCGTAATTATATTATTTTGAATAATGAAGAATGTGCAAATATTATATAATCTATACTGTTTTTATTTGTAATATACTTTTTTATCATATCACGACAAGGTGACGTGTACTGTACGTGATGTTGAACACAGTGCAATCCAACAACATCGGTAATCACCAAGAGATCTACAATTCATCGCCAGTCGTTACTGTCATCTTTTCTCAAATTTCTCTTCACGTTATCTTTGAAGGACTTAGTTTTGTAGTAAAGGCACCATTACTAGCTAGAAGACAGTTTCACAGCTTCACAGTACGGCAAAGATATGACGTAGCGCACTTCTTTGTTCGTACCGAGATGGAGGTTGTGGTTCCGCAGCTCAGCGCGTTTTGTTCTCTTATGAAAGGGAATTAGTTTGAACAGCTCTTCAGAACACTCGCCATGATACAGAGGCAGATGACATAACACGCTCATTATAAAGCTGCAAGAATTAAGCATAATTCACAATTGAAGGTATCTATTATGATGATGAAAAGTTTTGGTGGTCTAGTGTTTTACACCGGCGGAATATCGATTCGATGTCCGCAGTTTAGAAACCTCGCATGTACCAACGATATTTTTCGGAATCTGCATACATTTACTAATTTAAATTGGTAACAGTATCGGCTGATGGTGAAGGAAAACATCGTAAGGAAACCTGAACGCTTGAAATGTTCTTGTAGTACCAATGTATGTGGGTCATATTTAGAACTGTTGATTTTTCATCGTTTAAAATCGCCAATACGTCGCGAACTGGATGAGGTAGTGATCAGGCCCGTACCTTCCCTTGGGAAGAGGTCTTTGCCCAAGAGTGGGACACTTAAATACTGATATTGTTATTATTATTTATTATAAACGTTTTGAAGAAATTCTTTAACTCGTATTTATTTGACACTAGACATTAAACTTTAATGTTCGTTATTTCTCACATTTATATGCGACTGTCATTCGGCTGTATTTTAATTGAAGTCGAATTATGTTTGTTGGTCTTTTGTGCTATTGTTGAGAGCGTTAATAGCGTAGTTACTGTCATCAGACAATGGAAGCTGTTCTTATGAATGCGACGTCGTTATTTGCGGTTCATTGTTATTGATAGTTGGATTTCGGATGGCATTTAAGTTAATTTGTGGATTATAGGTATAATTATTGAAATACCTTGCGAGATATGCGGTGAGACGGCATTAAGGAATAGTGTTTTTTGTTGTCGACCGATAGCAAAAATCAACCCGATTTGACTGTGAGGGACTACTACACACTATGAGGGCGGTATGCCCCATGCTTGTTTAAATTCTGGCGACTTGCTTCGTGGACAATTGTCACAATAGAAATGACGCTCTCGCGGCTTGCTGCCGATTTCTGTGGTATATGCCGGCGAATACCTGCGCGGCAAAAACACGCCGGCCAATCCACAGCATAGTATGTAGTAATAGCCTTTACACTCACTTTTATTCAATTTTCAGTAGTAACGTCACAACATGTTTAATTATCATCTTATTAGAGACAAAACACAAACTATTACTATAAAATATCAAATATTAATTAAATATGTATATGTAAATAATGTATAATATCTACAATAAACAAATAAATTATATGATATTAAGTTGTATGTAATTGAAATGGTGCGTTGGTAGACGAAGTGTAAATATTACCGTCTTTTAGAACTACTTGGTGATGCTGTAACACTCGTTAGAACTAACAAACACGCGTATTGCCCGCCAGATGGTATGCGGTTATCATAGATTATGAACGTTTCTAACGTCAGAAGGATCACTAGCGCGTTGCCGACTCGAATTCCACATCTCCAAGGAACTCTGGAAGCCCTACTCACCGCAGGAACACGACACAAGGTTATTTGGTTGCGATCTTCTGTAAAGTGGTAGTATTTCACCAGTTCGGTTGTCCCGTGTCTTTCAAATTCCATCAGCTTATGTAATTTCAAAATTAAAAACTTGTGTTTCACTGCTTGGTTGTACTATAATTATGTTATAAACCTCCCGAGACTGTTAGTTTTATTGAAAGCGCTAATTTTCGGAACTAGCACTCAGATTTGAAAATTTCGTTTCGAGTTTGTACCCTTTTTTAGGAAGGTTATAGGTTATATAATTCTACGCTATAACTTAAAGGAAATGAGCAGTACTCATGAATATCAAGTAATGTGGCAAGGATGGTAAGCTAGAACAATAATTATAGGCTACATTGGTGCGTGGGTCGAACAAATTGAACACGGGTGAAACCGTGGAGCACTGTTAGTCTATTGATGGATAAGGGCTTACACTTTTTTCTTTTAATTTTTTTTCTTCTGACGTTATATTTGTAGTAACCCTCTAATAATCAGACACTGGGCAACATTGAATTTAATTAATGGATTATCGTTCATTTTCTTTTTGTTAGTTTTTAACCCTTTGTTTATTGATCAAAAAACATTGCGAAATTGAAAATCGGCGCCGATAAGCAATTTGAAAGGTTCGAGTTTGAAATTAATTTATTTCGAGAGGCAATTATTGAAAATTATAGCTTTCGATGGGCTTCTGAGAATGATGAACATTGTCTAGTACTAAGCTTAAAAGCGATTAATTTAGTTTTTCTAACCAAATACCCTTTAGCTTTCGATAATTTACTTGAAAACGATAAAAGTATATTAGTTAAAATAATAATTATTATTATTATTAACTTTAAAATATTAAATATGCAAAATTTGTAATAGGTTTAAAATTGTTCTAATGATCACGTGAGTCAGATGTAATGCATAACATTATTTAAGAATTATCAGTTCTTGATTCCAAGCGAATCATTTATTACATACCTACTGTGAGAACCACACAGCTGATATAGGTAGGAAATTTGAATAGAGACTTCATTGTTCAATTTCCTTTTCGCATATCTTCTTATTATTATTGTATACTAGCTGTGCCCGCGGCTTCGCTCGCGTGAACGATATAAGAAATCTAAATCTCTTATAACATTAATAACTTTTTATTGAATGAAGATATGGTGATTTTTTTAAAGTCATTTATCTAAGGAGTGAAACAAAAAAAATCTATCCAGTATTTTTGCGTAAGGCAAACCTCTACAAACCTAAAACTTTTTAGTCTTATAAAACATCTCGATACAAATCCCAATTTATTTGCCTTGACAAAACAAATCATATGAGCCCAAACTCAAGGGGTTTACTAGTAGCTACTGAAGTGTTACACTATCCACCTCCTGGCTCCATCATCAGATCAGCTGTAAGATACCAAATTATAGTGTAAACATTCGAACTACATACACATACAAAGTTTCATTACGATACGACGATTAGAAGTAGGTTAAAATTGACTTCTAAAATTTACATTGTTAGTTACAGTTAGTTACAGACTGATAGACATGTGCGAAGGCGCATTATTGTGGTGCAAATTTTCTTTCGACAAATCTGGCCTTTTTCGTCGAATTTGCTCTCTTAAACACCGCATAACGCTCAAATAATATACTTTATTTACCTTTTGACCTTCCAGTAAGAATTCCGAGCGCACAACACCGCGATAGTCAAGAAAACAGTCAACATGACTTTTACTTTTGATTGACATTGGCGTGGTTTTTTCGGTTTCTTTGATGGCCTACCAGGGCGAGGTAAATCTTCCAGTATATCTGGACCGCTTTTGAACGCTTTGTACTACTCATAAGCACATGTTTTTGATAAAGTCGATTCACCGTAAGCCTTTTGTAACATTTTCAGAGTATCCGAATACGAAATTCAATTAGCGATGAAAAATTTAAAGCAAACTCTTTTTTCGATGTTTTTGTCCATTATGAAATTCGCAATACACACTAGATAATATCTAACTAAAAACAACACTATATTTTAATCTAAATGACAGATGCAACTCAAACTCTACGCCAACATGAAAAACAATTGTGCAAAACTAATAAAAAAATATCTTTGAATTTGGAGCAATAAACAAATCATCCATTCCCGATACTTTTTTGACTGAATGTATAAAATAAATATAAGCGTGTTAAAATGATTGTTCCAGTTAAAAATCTGACTGAAGCAGAAAGAATTTTCTAGAACGCGTCGGCTTAGCAAGTGCAAACCTAACAGTGTATTACTCGTAAGTGGGCTCTAAACTATAGGTCACACACTCGGTGTGGTTTAAAAAACCGGTTACATTAGGTATTATATGGTTAAGAAATAAATTTTTATCTTCACTATAATATAGAGATTTCTATTGACATAATATATGATAATATGTTATCTTTACAGTTTTTTTAAAGCGATATTCTTTCCTTATATGCTTATTTATTTAAAAATATAATCTCTCTAACTATTTATTACAACTAATATATTATTAATTTAATTCTAAACAAAAATAAAATGTTTTATCTTTTTCTCTTGAAATTGAAATCAGTACTTTAATGATAAATTAGTTACCCATAGAACCCTTGTTATTTCAAAATATTTTCGTGACGTTTTGTTTATTTCACAGTGAGAAAAGCTCTCAGAAATCTGCCAATGGAGAAAAACGACAAATAATTTGATTTTGTCAAGTACCTACTGAGCGTAGTGAGAATTCTTTTTGACGTCCGTAACAGATTATTACGTTTTGGATATCTGTTTACACTTATTCCGATAATATTTATGACTTAGACTGAATTCTGTTGAAATGATTGTGAAAATAAATATTTCAAATACAAATGAATATTATCGCCTTGAAGTTTAGTAACATAAACTCAATTTACTTATTCTGATGAGTAATCTTTAAGACATTGTAGATATAGATACTTTTTGCGAAATTATAACCTGTTTGATATACGTTTTTTTAAACTTTAAATCACTACTAGCTATACGTGCGACTTCGTTCGCGTTAATATCAAAATTAATAGCATAAAAAACATTATCCACGAAAAAACAGACAACGAAGATCTATCAACTTTCGTGGTGACCGTCAAACGGTGTTAGAGTTAATCAATCTCATATTCATATACCAACGGACTCCACTTTTATGAATGTATTAACTTGGCACATGGTTTCACCAGTATTAAATTTATTCTTAACTCTCCACGTGCACCGCTCTGTCATTAAAACACCTGGGCAGCCTATCGTTCTTCTTACTTCCCGTATACTTGCCTACAGCTTGCCAGATTGGTTAACGTTCATGGTTACTGCTCAGCTCCGTAATGTTTTAGCGTATAGTTATATAGCCTAAAATCTTCTGCAAAAAATAGGCTATAAAAACCATAAATAATTTTTCAAATCTGACAGGTAGTTGTAGAGATAAGCGCGTTTAAACAAACAAATAACCTCTTATTAAAACATATATATTAATAATTAACTGTGTTCGCAGTTCCGCTAGCGTGGACTACAGAATTATTGTTTATGAAGATACCATGTTTTTTTTATAAAGACCAAGTATCTAAGGAGTAAAACAAAAAAAAAGATCAAAATCTATCCAATACTTTTTGCGTGGCAAACCTCAATCATTTTATAATAGAACATAACTATGATGAGGTATAAATGTCTCATAGCCGATCTTGGATCTTTCTACGTTACTTACATTTTTTTCTGTACTTGTCAATGTCTGTCCAGTTCTTGTTAAAACGGGTCTGTTCGACAGTTATCTTTTGCGAGAAGAGACGTGATATTGTCGTGATGTCTTATTCTATGTTACGTCAACATTAATAATATGTTAGTATTTATTTGGCGAATTTCATTAATTGAAGTCATATAACAAAAAAATCTTTGTTTATTCAGTATAATTTTTTCATAATAATTTTAAAGGATCCATATTTGCAGTAATTTCTATGTTGTTGAAAAGCAAAAATATATAAAAAAAACACACGATAGAAGTGAAACTTCATTTTAAAAGACATTTTCTATTTTATTTAAACAATGTGCAATATACATACACACCGACATTTACTCTCTCGCTCTGGCTCACACAAAGAGGAGAGACCGATAATATATTGCTCTCTCGCTCTGGCTCACACAAAGAGGAGAGACCGATGTGCGTTAAACGTTTAACGTCTAACATTTAACGTTTAACGCTTGGAAGTCGCATAAGAAGTTTCACTTCAATATATTTTTTATTATTGTCAACAAAATTATATCTTCATAGTTTTAAAACAATTTTTTCAATTATTTCACAAAATAAAGGAATTATTTATGAATTTTATTGAAAAAAATATTATATATTGAGAATATATATGTCCAAATAGGTACAATATATTTTGTTGTACAATTTTTTATATCTAAACTAATAATAAATTCATAAAATTAAAGTGTTGCTACCAAAATATTACATCATGTGTATAAAGAGTTATACATTTTTATTTTTAGTTTCGTTAACACTTGTTTATTATGGATGTTAGATGGATGTTAAAAGTATCTAGGAACAAAAACCTAATTAAGTATACATATATATCTACACTATCATATTATAAAGCTCGAGTTTTATTTATTTATTTGAACGTGTTAACCTTCGGAACAAACAACTAGATTATTGAAAAAATAGTTTTACCTTTATTTATTAAGAAAAGTAATAAGATATCAATAAGTAATCATCAATGTGAAGCAATCTGATGCTGTAGGCAAGTAAGGGAAGTTAGGTAAACGGTAAACTACACGGCTGCGATGGCGGTTGACAAATAAAAAGGTGTGTGTGCGATTCACACACGATAGAAGTGAAACTTCATTTTAAAAGGCATTTTCTATTTTATTTAAACAGTCTGCAATATACATACACACCGACATTTACTCTCTCGCTCTGGCTCACACAAAGAGGAGAGACCGATAATGTGCGTTAAACGTTTAACATTTAACGTTTAACGCTTGGAAGTCACATAAGAAGTTTCACTTCAAAAAATTTAACACGGGTAAAACCGTGGGACACAGCTAGCAACAAAATATTATATTTTATAAGTCAGTATTTAGTTATACATTATTTGTAACCTACATAGAATGAGAGACCGCGTTAGTTTATTTAATAATTCTTGAGTGTAATTGACTTTAACGCTGCATGCAAGTAGCATTTTAATCTTTACTCGAAACCGAAACCCTTGTGTATTGTACTATTTTACTCATGCCACTGACGAGGGTCCGTCGAGTATCGACAGCCTATTTTGTAGTCGAAACGAATATAACCTCTTAAAGATCGTTAAGGTGCGGTAAATTGCACTCACAAGCGGTAGTTCTTCATAAAAAAAGGTGTGTGTGCGATTCACACACGATAGAAGTGAAACTTAATTTTAAAAGACATTTTCTATTTTATTTAAACAGTGTGCAATATACATACACACCGACATTTACTCTCTCGTATAGAAGCACGAGTATCTCTCTTTTATAGTAGCACGAAAAGTAATTATACTGTGCCTGATGTTCAACGCAGTACAATCCAAAAACAAATGACGAGAACCGAGAGATGAGAAAATCATCAACGGTCACCGTTGTCATTTCAACCTGGGAACCTCTCGGCCGCCAGACATGCGACAAACTAAAAGATAGTCATAGTTTATCACTATGTGTATGGTGGTCATGACATAGTCGAGTACAAATCCCAACAATCCCGCTAGCTTACTGTGTATATACCGGCTGATCCGGAAACGCAACATGCCTAAGCGTATCACAATGGTGGGTTTTACATTTGGTGTATGGAGGTCGGAAATCCAGTCGAAAACAATTGTCCTATCCTACCACTCAACAAGCTCTTATTTTATGGTCGCAACTAACTAAGGTTCAACAAACAGTTCATAAGTATATTCATTCATTCATCAGTTCATTAGTTATAATACTTGACCCGAAAATGAATCAACACTGACTTAAAAAAATACATGCAATCATTAACGAATGTGTAATAGTGTGAATTTTGATAAACTAATGACAATAGGACATTAAGTGTAAATATAGTTGACATCAATTAATCATTAAAAATATTTCCTTATTATCATTTATTTCATTAAAAGATCTAAAGTTAACAACACTGTTACACAAGAGTATAACTATAAAGTAACAAATTATAGGCGAGTTATATTCAAAATAAAATAAAATATATAACACTAATCGATTAATCAATGAAACTAATTAAGTAACAACAGTTAAGTGCAGTAAATCTGTGTGGTGTCGTCGTTTGTGTAGTGTGACGTGACGAGAGTTTAATGTGTCCTTTATTAGAGATGTCCTCTCAGACACCGGATGTCGGTTGATGTATCGAGGCGGGAAAGCGTACTCTATATAAACCCTTCACTCAGTGTAATCGGTTGTATTTTATAATAAATGTCTTTTTCAGTGTCATGTCCGTGTAATATATGACTTTGCGACGTGAATACTCTGAAAGCTTTTAGAGCTTCTCCAACTGGTATTTTGAAAATACACAATTATATTACGGTTGTTATTTTTTATGTATGTTATTTTGAATTGAAATAAATATATCAAACAAAAAATCATAACAAAATAATATGATAATTATAGAGTACGAATTATTTGAAGTAAATTTTAATTTATACTTAGTTAGGCGCATTGTGAAAAAAATATGAGGGTGAATTTCTTACGGTGCGCACGCACATTGTAACAAAAGTCTACAAAATGAAATTGCTTGCTATAAACTTCTTCTTCTTCTTGTGAAGACAGTCATCTCGACGTTATGCGCCAAATAGAACGTAAACTTCATTCCATTTAGACTGAAGCCTCAAGCTTTTAAAGACTTAATAAGTGATTGGATTAAATTATTATCATTTAAAATAGTCTGTGTTCTCTGAAATTACATATTATCATTCTGCATTATTTAACTGCAATCGGCTCGAATCCACCCACGTAATGAGTATTTGGAACTTTTGAAACGATCGTGTAGCCGCTATCAAAAGCTATTTGATTCTACATATATTCATTTAATATATTAAATTTTCCCGCTGGTACATTAGTTTGTTTGTTTGAATACGTTAATATCTACTATATTCAGTTTAAATAGTTACTTTACTTAGTTCGTTTAATTTTAGTTAGTTAATTGACTTTTTAGTTCGACAAACAAATATTTTATATTATTTTAATTTAAATACCATTTTAATTTCATTAAGAATCTGCGGTGGGTGTATGTTACGGTAAATGTAATAAGAGATTAGTAACACTCTTTATGATACTTTAATTACAGTTTATAATTGTATCGTGTTGTAAAACACCACGATACAATTATAATAGTTACTGAGCGGAGTGAGGACGACGTCTAGCCTCGTGAACGGCGGGCAGGTAACTGCTTAAGAAAAAGGGTCGTCGGTTAACGCTTCGAGGAATTGGCCTATTACGGGACTTTGTCAACGTACACTTGTCCGTTTAGCGTTTACAAACATATTTTACACTTACAAATAAACTTTAACTAAAAGCATTAACAAAAATATAATATGAAATATCTACATATGGTGGCCATATCAGGTTGCCAAAAATCAATTTGGCTTGTGTTTATACATTAACTAGGTAAAAACAGAATGAATCCGGCAGTAAAATAAAACTACTCGCAATAAATAACATTACCGGGGACGATTTTATTAAGAGCACAGTTCCCTCCTCACATATGTGATTACTAGTTGAGGGCTAGTTGTACCGTGTTTATTTGTAGAGTATCGACTAGGGCCTTAGTAGTCTAGTAGCTGTTTGATATAAGGATAACGTAATCATAAAGTCGGAAATTGCCTTGTATCATCTTCGTATCAGGAATGATTTGGCTAGTTGAGACCCAGATTACTAAATATGTACGCATATTTTTTCCCACCTTACAGAGGAAAGAAACTTGTATATATGTGTAGTTAGTTAGATCGAATTATGGGGGAATTAGCTAATTCGCGACTTATTAGCATATACGACAACAGACCAAGCCGAGGTTCGGCCACTTTGGCAACCTTGACAGCTTTTTGTACGCTTTTTTTTCTAACTGACTATAATGTAAGCCTTAGAGGGACCCTACATTCTTTGCGGCTTTTACAGCTTCACCGGGCTTAGAGATTGTACGCTTTCGCGGCTGAGTGACTTAAGCGCTCACCCCCAAGCCCGGTGAAGCTGTAAAAATCGTCCGAGGCTTCAGTGCCCATATGGCTAACAGTATAATCAGGTCGAAAAAAAGGAATGATCAAAGTGCATTTATTTTTTATTTTTATGATAATATTTGATAGACACACATTTGATACACTTCAAGTAATACTGTTAATTCTATCGAAGGAGCCTTGTAACAAGAGATCGTATACACTAATAGATTTAGGCCTATATTTGAATATGTTGATAGATATTAAAACGGTTAGTTGAAATATTACAATATTATTAGTAGACTGTTAAAAATGACTTCCTTTATACTAACTACATGTAATAAATCTATAAATTCCAAAACGACTACATTTTTTTTAGTCAAATTCCACTGCATTTGCTGTTTTTTTTTTAGAACGGCTAAGGGGATTGCACTATGCCTGATGGCAGCAGAGTACAATCAAAAAACAACGGCAATCACAGAGATATCGGTAATCCATTGCTGGTCGTCGCCCGAAACATAACATACTAAAAAGAGATTCACTGAAATGGATTCATCACAATGTTTATGGTGGTCGCGGCCCAGTCTTGTACAGAACCCTACCACCCCACTTGATTATTGGATATACATCGACTGTTAACGGATCGTGACACTCCTAAGCGTGCCACTGTGGTGGGAGTTAAGTCTGGTATTGGCGGTGGCCGCCATCCAGTCGGACACAACGGTTATTTCCTACCACCAGAAAAACAATTTACTCAAAAGATTACAATCAAATGCTAAGAAAATAGTCGTAAAATTAGTTCTTAGACCAAAAATTATAAATGTTCTTCAAGTATATTATCCAACAAAATAAATTTAGCACGGTTTTTCATTAGGCCGATAGTCTAAGGTCCCTGTGTCACACAAGCTTTTACACTTTTATTTGTAGGGGTTAAACAATAACAAGAGTGATTAAGATCTGATTGTGTTTATTCTAGCATTAACAGCTCTCAGTATACACGCAGTTTATGGCCACAATAAACAGGCCGCACATAAAACTTTAGGTTTGCGCCATTTGCTTCGCAGCTTTACAAGCAGTACTAACATATTCAAGACAATTCTTTTCTCCAATGTTAATTGTGAGATATACATTAAAGTTATATATACAGTCAGGTATTTTATGAACAATACATTAATTTTAGACTTCGATAATCAGTGTAATATCAATTTGCCGGTCTGAAAGGTTACAAGTAATATTTATGCAATAGGTATTTCATAACACAAATTTGGTAGGTTATACATGATCTACCGCCTGTATCATAGGGAGTATTTCAAATAGCTGTTCAATCTAATACTCTCATCTCCTTTCCTTTACAGAACCACATGCGCTGGGCTTGGAAGTTACAATTTTCTAGTAACGAACTAAAAAGTTTTCTATGTCTTATATTTGTCGTACCGTGAAACAGTGGAACCAACTCCCAGCCAATGTAAGAAGGAGGACACTTCTTATTGCATCGGGACCTTCAAGCGATGGATTCTCTCGGTGGTCGCCGTTGTGTTTGGATTTTACTGTGCTTACCATCAGGGACAGTACCGTCGATTTGTAATTTGCAGCTACTACATATAAAAAGAATCAATAAAACCTGTCATTATTTTTGCCGTTTATTTGGGACTGACTATCAATCAAATCTAATTTTACTGCAAGTGGCGTATTAACAAAAACGAAGGTAACTGCTATATCATTTTTACAATTATTATGAAATATCAATTAAATATTAACTTATTTCACAACTATATCGTTGTATGTTTAACATACATGATTGAAAAACATATAAAGTGAATAAAAAATCTACATCGAGATTCTATATACACATTATCAATGCATAAAATTAACTAATGCACTCTGTGTTCCTTAGAGGAATAATACGATAATGTAGTCTGAAACAAATAAGCAAGTTATCGTTACACACAAAGAACAAATGTGCACATCTAAAGAAATTGAATTTCATTGAAAAGATCCGGACAAAGATTTGCCTGAATCCCGGGAGTGGGATTTAGAGAAATACTTAAAGTGGCTTAGAGTCCGCGATTGCGTGCGATAGGCAAATCCCACGTTCATCTTAGGAGCAATATAAAATGGCCGTAATATAGACAATTCGGGTGCGATTGCAATGGTAAGCGAAGCGATCGTGACTGTATTCATCACTAATTCATCAATAAGATTCGTTTTTTAATATTTTCGGAAAAGATAATTATTAATACTCTTAGCGCAAACTGAAGAAAAGTTGAAGATATTGAAATACATTTAATTATTACCTTAATTACAAATTGTGTGCCAACATAATCGTTTTAAATTTACTTTTATTTATTTAAACTACACGTAAAAAATGTATCAAGTTTGTATAGCAATGTATAGCATTAAAGCATTTTTACAAACTACTAGAAATCGTAACAGAAAATTCCCTGGAAGAAATTGAAGAGTTAATAATAATTTAAAAATCCTCAAATTACTTAATGGGTCAGAGTTTCTTATAGCAGTATAAACGTTTATTACAGTTATTATTTATTTTGTTGATTTCTCTTCTAATATGTTCTCAGTCTTCAATTGACGTTCGTAGAACTAATATGCATACAACCTATGTTTTGGAAATACGTAATTTCTGCCTATTTTTCGGTTCGTGCTTGCATGGAATTGTTATTTTTATTTATCAAAGTGTAGAATTTGGAGTCCTACCTACTTATTTGACGATTAGTATGCCAAATTGAGTTTTAATGTATCAAAATCAAATTTTATGATGATTAGTTTCGTGAATAAATTCCTTTGATGAATTAAAATAAAATTGGAGTCTGGCCGGTATTTCGTAAAATAATTTAATGGCTTTGAAATTTCAATTCTGGAAGTTTATATTAAATGTATGTTATAGTGAAATGAAAACATAAAATTTTGGATCCTGCCAACGAAAATATGAAATATTTCTGAATGAAATAATTGCATTCTTATCCTTTACATTTTCCAATATGTACATATGTAAATAAATTTTTAGTTATGTCTATAATATAATTTTAAAACTTCGATCAGGATTATGATATCAAATTTGTTTCTTTGTATATCCGGATTTAACTCAAAAACGGCTAGATCGATTTTTATAAAAGTTTGTATACAAAGCTTCCTGAATTGATAGGCTATATAAATTGTCAATAATAATTTTAGAAACCGTAAAATAATGGTAATTATTGTTTAATGCTCAATACATTTTGATGAAATTTCTTACACAGGAAGAATATTCATAGAAATGTACTACATGAATTGTTAATGAGTAAAAATTCAATTTGGAGACGAATGTACTTGTTTTGTAATTATGCATCACCGAGCCGTATACTATAAATATATAAGGGTGTTTTAACATTTTTCTCACAGGAGGAGGAGTTTGGTATAACACCAAAATAGCTAAAATTTGAACTTCGAATTTTCTTACATAATTAAACAAGTTATGACTGCCATTAATCGTGAGAATAAAGTGTTTCGAGGCGGAATTTGCAGGTTGGGCGTACATTGTTTTATTGTTTACGAGTAAAATTGTCGTGCCAAAATAATACGTGGGTGGAACAAATTAAAATAAGGGTATCTATTACTTACTGCTTTTAATAACGACTTGGGCAATTTGCTTTAAGGAAATATAATTATGCGACCGGATAATTATAAGAACCGTTGGTTTAAAAACAATCAAGTGAATTGTAAACTGTAGGAAGTTTTTTTTTTATATTCACCTGTAAGTCTCTTGGCATGTGGTCACAGACATTTCTTGGTGAATAAGGAGTGACGAGTGTATTTGTTGGGCTACTTAATCGGAAAAATAGTATGTGTATGCGTGGTTGCAAATGTACTAATTGCAGAAAGTTTGAGATTACTGTATTAATTTTACATCGATTTGTTGTTCTGCTAAAATTTATTCATATTATGAGTTTGTTATAATTATATTTATGTATTACGTCACAACATTCCTTATCCTACATTTCTTATTTTTACCTATTGCTATACTTATCGATGTTTGCGTACTATTTTTGTTTAATTCTTTTAACGATTTTAATTTGCTCACAAGTTCTATGAAATTTATGGTTTGGTTACTTTGAAACTGCGATCATAACGTAGGAGTCGAGTGAGCAAAGCAATTGGGCAGTGGTAGCGGCCGGCGAATTAGCTGTTGAATGTTCACATTTTCCATTTTTCACTTCCTAGTATCATGATTTGCTTAATGTACATTAAATTCAATAGACATAACCTCAAAAAAAAATGTGTCTGTTCACATCTTATCGACTGATTATAATCTCACTAGATTGATTAGAAACTAACAGTTCGTATTATTATCCGGTATTACACTTTTATAGGTACTTTTTTTACTGTTATTAACAATTACATTCTTGTGGTAATACAAATATCGCTCAAAAAATCGATTTAGATGTTTCATATTGCAATGTTTTAAAATAAATTGTCTTTCTAATTTAATGTTTCCACTGGTTTTTCACGAAAAAATAAAAACATCTTAACGAAGATAATTTTGTAGCGTTTTGTATTAGTCTATCAAATTTCAAACAAGTGAAGACGAATTCTGAGAGAATATTTATTTCACGTAACAAAAACCATCTCACAGAAACGTCGAGAAGACTACATTTACTTTAATTAAAAACGTTTACAGTTCGACAGACAGAAAGCAGACAGAATAGACATACTCGTACCTATAACCGTTTTAGTCAAGTTTGTCGCAAATGTAATTCATTAAACGTGAAGAACACCTGTTAAACTGAAATGTTCTTAGTTTTACTTATCCTAGGTATTTCTTAGTAGAATTACATTAGAAAATCTACCCTTTGTAATAAAGACGAACGCAATAAAGGTTCATTTTAAACGTTTAAGTATTCATTTAGCACTCCACTGAATTTTTGTTTATGTATATATATACTTTCCCTAGAAAATTATTGTATTTTTTAAGATCTACCAGCCTGTGATTTTATTTACTATGACAACTTTAATCTTTACAGGTTTTAGCGTTCGGCCACAATCTCATCTGATGTTAAGTGGCAATGTGGCCCAAGAGGGTAGCACGCTAAGCCCAGTGGAGGAACTGGCTCCCAAGTGCAGTTGCCTAAAGACGCTCATAAATGCTTCACGAATGATGTATCCTTGAATTAGACCTTGCAGGTGGAAGCTAGCGAGAAGTGCATCAAAAATGCCCTACCACAAATGTGTAAAATGTATTAGTTCTTAAGATAAATAATAATAACAATTATCACACAAGTAATTTATTTATTTATAAAAATAGCACTGCTACAGACAAAAACCCGGACTTATACTAAAAAAATGTAAATATACTTAAATGTAACGAAATATAATTTGCACTCCGAATAAAGCAACGCACAACATTTCAACCAAGAACCGTCAGAACTACATTACCATACTTACTATTATATGTACCATAATCATGGTACACCTTGGCTTAGTACATCAGCTCAGAGAATGCGGGAGCACCGCACTGTCCAATCATCGTTTACAGACTTTACTAACTAACATCGCTCCAGCCTCTAGTATTATATTTTCTTAATAATATACTCCAAGGAGGTTTCGCATTAACATATAATAAAATCAAACGATATAATAGGTAGTTTGATTTATATTTATATCTATACTATTAATATAATAAATCGGAAGAGTTTTTTGTTTGTTTTTTTTTTTAAACACGCTAATCTTTGAAACACTCGTCCTCTTTTTGTATATGATAGCCAAATTCACGAGGATTAGTATAGGCTATCTAGCATTAGGCTACACCTCTCACCTAGCCTTAAATGTTGAACTTTGTTAAGTAAGTCGGAATTAATAGCGCACCCTAACTTCTTTATCCGCTTGCGCTGGCATAATGGTTAGTGATACGTAAATACAATATTCTACAAAAACATATTTCCTTAGTACATCTAAAAAAAAGTCCGCGATACCATTTGCCTAACTGTTATACATAAGCCACAATAAGGTATTTGTGACATAGTTTTATTGAAAATTGAAAAGTGATTTATGAGCATTATTATTAGGCACGGCATATTCATCCTTAGGAACGAAAGTTACTTCATCATCAAGAGAATTTTATGTAGACAAACTATGCCCTTTATAACATGTTATTTGGACGAATAGTTTGTGAGATAATGTAAAATTAAAATAATTCAACATTCGGCTCGGGTCTATGACTATAGGTATAGTGAACAAGCCGTATGAGTTGTATCCCTGGCCGCCCGATAAATTATTGTTTTTACAGAAGTATTATAAATCATCAATCAGTGATTTCTTTTATTTTCTACGCGGGTGAAACCGCGGGGCAAATCATAGTATAATTATATGGATTACATACATTTATTTCGTTTTATCAACATATGTGCCATTCTGTCACAAAGCCACATATAAAATATACTATTACATGCTATATAATCAAAGAAGAACGCAACGTAACTTATTAATAGTAAAAATCAATCTTATTTTCTTATATATTATATATTATAACTAAATCAAAATCTAAAAGACATACTACTAAAATACATACGAACACAATTATTGAATTTACAAGCATACACTTACAGGCTTAGAAATATAATATGTAAAGACTCGGTAACTGTGTTCTTCATATGGACGAGAAATGTGAATAACTTATACATTGATTTCTCATGAACACTTTACATCATAGCTTTTCATATGAACACAGTAACATTCTTATGCGAATTCAGTACTGGAATGACCTCCACCGTTTTTTTTTTCGAACAGACTACACTTTTAGCTGTAAGAGGCCTAAGCCTCAGGCGGCTTTTACAGTTTCATCGGATTTGGGCCCTCCATCGCTCAGCTCCCTGCGCTGTATAGACTACCGCCGCGGCGCGGCGCCCCGTAGCCGTACCGCGAGCGATCGTATGATGACGTTCTGTGCTACGTGACAAGCGTCATCGTCTCGAGAATCAGTTGAGAGTCTTCTAATGTGTGGTGTTACAAAATACCTAAGTACAAAACTTTAGACAGGTAAATTATGTTTATTTATAAATTTAATAAAAATGAAAATATTGTATATAGTTTTATATATAATGTTTAATTAAATTAAAAATATATCTACGAACGATTAACAATCAACTAAGCGTACTTTACAACTCAATACGAAATCTTATTTCTTAGCCGACTCGACAAAATTATTCAGCCTCAAACAACGAAACCAAAGTTAGTAAAGGACCGCACAATCATCCTAAATTTGTTTGTAATTTGATGTCCTTAACTTTGATTTTAACTTCTGACTCGTTCACATCACTGAAAACTTTCGTGTTCTTTACTCGACTGAAAAACAAACTTTGATGAAAATAAAAAAAAAAACGAGATGTAGGTAAATTTGTTTCTATGTTGTTATTCTAAAGGAATTTAAATTTTAAGTCCCGGCGTAAATTCAGTTATTAAACGGGGTTGCCGGGAGTACTTAACTTAACTGGAGCTGTACTTAACTGGATCACGACCAACATATACACGGTGACAAACTCTTCACAACGACTCTCTCTTGATTGTGATTTGTGCTAGATCTCGTGCTAGTTGATATCCAGCTTCTAAGAGAATTGACAGACCTTAATGAGAGTGACAATTGACGATGAATTAACAATTTCTCGGTGGTTTTCTGAATTGTTTTGTGCTTACCGCGAAATTCCAAAACAAAATTAAACCGGGATGGCCCAATTGGTTAATCCAATCCAGGTGTTTTCATAAAACCATATCTATTAAAACCACTAACCTTGATCTCTGCGACTTTTAAATTACGGTGCACCGTTGAACTGCTACAGACTTGTACACAAACGTATTGAAGTTAAAGTAGAATAATGTTTATTCTATATAACCACAAGTATTGTAAAATATATAAGTAATGCACGAAAAAAACACTGTCATTCGCTCTCAATCCGTTATTGGTTTCCACTGGTAACCGACTCAAAAATATCGTCTAGCCGCGAAACCCGATATCGCAATTTATCCAAATATGAAATAAAAAAAAACCTTCTGGTCTCCATCAGGCAAAGTGAAGTCAATTTTTCATGCTACTTTAAAAAAAACCGTTTTTATCTGACGGAAATAAAGTGGATGACTATTTTTTTTAGTATATGTATATATAAACAAAGAGAGTCAGTTTTCGGCGCCTTACTAGCACTTAAAACAGTCAGCTATCTAGTCAAAGGCTAGTTTCGTTCAATAAAATACTGAAATAAATAACAATGCCGTTATATAAAAAAAACTCTGAATAGGATTCGTTATACTTAAAGATTTTTTCTTATTTCCAAATTATGAATTTAAAATTACATACATCAAATATACTTAAACTTAATTAGATTTAAAATACTACTAAGAACACAAAGAATTTTATGTTATAAATGAAGACGAGATGTTTTTGTGCGTAATAACATAATTTAAATGTCTCTTAGATCGTTTATTATTAAATTATTTTAATTTAAGTGGTTTGTGAAGCTTACAATAAATATGAGACTAAACTCGAAAATAGAAAGAAATAACAGAGTAAGCAAACAACAAGTATAGTACTGTTATTAAATATTTTCCATACCACCGGCGGAGCGTTAGCGCAGTACTTCTAATAAGCACCATTGTTTATCACGACTTTACTAAACCATTTATCGAATAGAACACCGTTTTTTTTTTCATCAGTGATAAAATTTGTAACTCATATATTACAAATTATAAGAAATCGTAGTATTACTTAAAAAACATGATAAATGAAATAAAGTGGATTTTTCATATATCGACGGTGGAAAGATTAATTTACTAACGTGCATATTATGATAAACTTTACACATTAGTCAGTTAGCCTTTCCATCGTCGATATAGTTTTTGTTCTTTTTTATGCTAATTTATTACGAATCAAATATTGATTTATTGGAATATATGTAGTTTTAAAATAACCAATTTGTCTGTTAATATTTAATGTAATTGTTTAATACGTATTTACATATTTATTTTCTTATTAGATATGAATATATAAGAAATACCTACATGGGAAATAATATGAACCTAACTAAATATCTGAAGTAACGCCTTCATGGTAATTCATTTTTTTAAATTGTGTAGACATTGTATTTTTATTGCATAGAAATCATAATATATTAGAAGCTATAATATTAGGAACTGGAGTCTATAAAATTTACACTTTATTATTATATCCCTATATTACTGACATGAAAATTGTTCTCATAATAAGGAAGATTACAAACCATAGCCAATGATGTTTTTTTTTTTGGATGGCCTATTATTGTAGTGTTTGCTTTAAATCTGTTTGCCTTGCTTGACCAATAATCATTGCAGATTTTATTGGGATTTGAATCGATGAACTTCGTAGATTTTGGTCACACACATTATCTCATATACCTACTTACATCCATTCATGTTTTGTATTTATAGCTTACTAATCATCCGGTTTTTTTTTGGCAAATAACATTATTAATATTCCATTTGTTCCCTTTTTATTCTATTATTCGCACGGGGATACGAAGTTACAGCCAGTTCGTGTTTTGTTTCGAACAAAGAATTTACCTTTTCGTAGATGAGATTTGCGTTAAATGTTTCGGTCTCAATTTTGTATACAATTTCAGGATGAAGTTAAATATTTCTTACTCGGAATTTACTTTTTGAATTGTGAATTTCTTTGTACTCACATAGTTAAATACGTTCGTTATTTTAAGCAAGATTAAAGTATTTTTCCTTTTTTAATTTGATAAGATGAATTACTTTTCTGTTAGCTATAAATTAATTTAGAAGACATAAACTTATTATTAAAATATGGCATGTATTTTTGCCAATAAATTCCAATACATAAATGTATTTTATATAAAAACGTATGTCGAAATATTTAGGTTTAAGGCTAAAACTATATTCTTACGATTTAGAAGTAAGCTCTTCTAGAGCTTGCTTTCAATATGTAAGGTTTTTTATGTACGCTGATGACACTAAAATATTTATGCCGATATGTACTGTCGATGACTATAACAAATTTCAGCAAGATTTAAACAGATTATGCGAATACTGCTCACTTAATCTTTTGGATCTTAATGTCACTAAATACCAGCGAATTACATACACGCGCAAGAAAAATGTCCTTAAATATGATTATAAACTAAATAATACAATAGTTTCCAGAGTGTCCTTAGGGATCTAGGAATATATGTCGATTATAAATTGTCATATGTAGATCACTATGAATACATTGCTCAGAAATATTTTAGAATGTTAAATAATTCATCTATTAAAGTTTTATTTTGTGCTTATGTAAGAAGGATTTTAGAATTTGCATTTCAAATATGGGCTCCTTGTTATAATATACATAGCCGTAGAATTGAGAACATTCAAAATATATTTTTTGAAGATACTGAGGTCCCCGACACCTTTTGTCGGCGGACATAAATGAGAACCTACGAGAGTTGAGTACCCTGGAACAAAAACATTTGGTAAATTATATTATGTTCTTATATAATTTGATAATTATTAAAATCTACTGTTCATGATTGTTAGAACGAATTGGTCTAAGTTCTACAATAAATCATACCCGTATGCAACGGATCTTCCACGAACGCATAACTAAGACCGATTATGCCCGTCATTCAGTGTTGATAAGGTGTACACACTCATATAATATGAAGGAAGAAAATATAGACATATTCTTTGATAGTAATACAGCGTTTAAAAGAAAAGCGATTGATATTATTCAGACTTCGTTGAATATATGTAATTAGTACATTCATAACGACACACGCGCGCGAGCACACACACACCCACACGCACACATGCACTCGCACAAAATACCATTGTGAAGTTCTTTTCGATGCAGATAAAAATTAATAGCTTCGTTAGGGTGTAAGATTATTATTAATTTTTATATAAAACAACTGAAATCATCTTGGCTAAACCAATATGTTAATTTAGTATTTATTTTATCGGAATTTAAGAGCTGTAGTTCTTTAAATAATATAGCTGTAGTATTCAATAACCCACCGATAGTTATCCTGTCAAACAATACGAGTAAAAGCTTTACAATGTCACGAGATGGTAGATGATTGAAAAAGGTATCGTTACGTCGAATGCACGGACTGATTGAGGGGTGACACTTTGGATTGACGACGGCCCCATCGATCATGACCGACGACATCCTTTCGCTATTGAACGATGATTTAGCTGAATTTTATCACCTAAACTTTGTTGTCAACGGAAAATATTAACATAATAAGTCAATACATGTTTTTCCTTATGATTTATCCACAAGATATTTTCCACCTGACTGTATACAAAATATAAAATTATATTTCAGTAGGTTGTCGGTCTACTTTGTGGCGGGTCTGCCCACACTGCGTCTTCCGGTACGTGGCCACTACTCGAGAACTCCACGGCCTTATCGGTCATCCGTTCTACGAGCGATGCGCCCCGCCCACTGCTACTTAAGTATAGCAATCTATACTTAATATATTACAATTATTATAATAATTAATTATTAAGAAATAGTGTGAATTTTGTGAGTCTGTGTATATGTGGGGTTATCTGTGGAAAAGTACCAGTCAGATTTAAAAAGTTATTATTATATTTTATAGAATATTTATTGAGAAAAGTTATAGGGTGTGTAACTTCACGCTACGACTCTAAGGAGTGGAGCAGTAACCGTCAACGTCGAGCAATCTGGAAAGCTGTAGGAAGATATGGTAAGTGAAAACAACGTTACGTTGTTACGTACTTACACATGGTAGATTATCTAGAAACTATATGAAAATTACTTTAGTTGATACATTTTCAACAATTGAAGATCAAATAATACCAAGTGATGAAAAATAAATTAGAAATTATTTAAACCATATTTACTTAAATTATTAAGTATAAACTCAACAACTTGAATCATAATTTATAACATAAATTTAACATTTTCATACATTATTACAGAAAATATCGTACCTGTTTCTGAATTAAATAGAGAGAGACTGCAGGAAATAACATGGTAACTACTCATTCAGCTTAGTTCAGGATTCCATTTGTGCGCACCTGCACCTGGCATGAATAACATGCTTTTAGTATTATGGACTTAGTGTCACTCGTATTACTGAGTGGCTTATCAGAATTAGCTGTATATACCTATTTACGGTCTTAACAATTTTAATGAAATTTTTACAAATATTGTATTGCAAATTAGAAATCTGTAACGTGCTGTCCATAAAACATTCATTTATATCACTTTACGAATTGATATTGTACATGGGTCAAAAATTAACATGGACAACGAGTTTATTAATCTATATTAATGAATTTGTAGTTCTCTATGTACGTGTATTTTTCTTTATATTTTTTTTTATGTCCGGATTTAAGTCAAAAACTACTAATAATAAAAATAAAAATACAAGATGAACATAATGACAGCGTAATAATCACAAGTTGAGTTGCGAGTATAGCTTGTTAATAAATACATTTATCGCCAAAAAATTGCCATATTTTATTTTGAGACTAGCACCTAAAGTAGGCGTAGGTAAAGTAGTAGCCTATACATTAGTTATTTAAGTAATTAATTGTACTTTTTAGTATAGGTAGGTAAGCAAACTTTTAATTATTTTAAATCACAAAATTTGGAACTCTTCTCACACAAATGATGACATAGGTAAGAATTTTTTCAAAACGTTTTAAAAAGTGGAGTGAAAAACTATTTATTGGTTTCAAGCTGTCCTAGTACACCGGGAATTCGCTGAGTTGAACATCGGTACATTCTAAAATAAGTAGTATAAGGTTAAGACATTTATCGGAACACCCATTGTCTCTACTAAGAAATATGAAAATAAATTCGGTATAATATAATAAAATAATAAAAATAGTAATGTTATACCTTGTTCATCGTAAGAAGACTTGCATGACACATCCGCAGAACGTAAATTGTTACTTCGCGCAAATTATGACATAACCTAAAACATACATTTCGGCTAACAATGATCATAAAAAAAATGATACTCGTAAACGTTATAAAAACATTTTGCATGACAAAATCCTAAGTAACTTTCTCTATACAATGATTTTAGTGAGTTTTCGTTTTTTTTTTCTAATTACTTGCAGCGTTACTTTCTATGTTACTTAAACTAGAGTAGACCAAAATAATACAACCAAGAAACCGAAAATTAGTCGTATTAATCGTACGAATCTAATTTTTATGGAAAGCCGCTGTACATTTAATTTATTAATTTCTTTTTTAATTTCGAATAATTCAATATGTTTACACAACGAAGAATATAGACTGGAAGAATTAATCTTGATGTTTGGGGTCAGAAATTCAATAACTCAAGAGTTCGATTGCGATTTCAATTGCAGTTATATTTTATTTTTTTAATTAAATTTACACGGTTTACACACCCCAAAATTAATTTAAAACATAATCGCGTTATTGATAAATCTCTAAAATAAATATTTGACACGTGTCATGCAATCCTTCGATGAACCAAGTTTAATTTCATGCATATTGAAGGCGTTCAAGTATTACATAAACTGGTATGGAACACAGTGTAATTTTTTTTTCTGACTTTTTGCTGACAAAAAGCGAAAGAAAAAGAAAAATCTCTAAAAATAACAGAATATTTATAAATGAAATTAAACTTAGTTCATCGAAGGATTGCATGACACGTGACAAATATTTATCTTAGAAATGTATCAATAATATATATATGTATAAATATTCTGTTATTTTTAAAGATTTTTCTTTTTCTTTCTCTTTTTGTCACCAAAAATAAGAAAAAAATTTACACTGTGTTCCATACCAGTTTATGTAATACTTGAATGCCTCAAAGATAAAACAAATAATTACTGTAATTCACATTGATAACACAATAGAATTCTAACTAAACATTTAAACCCATGTTCACATTTCATTCTCTCTTTTCGCGTCGATAAAACAGAACGACTCATAAACACTGGTGTGAACGCGTTCGATTGATTTATTTTACTGCAAGTAATCCTTTTAAGCCTTCACAATTTGTTTTTAAACAAAGTATTCGAATAAAAAAAGCATTGAAAACGGCTATATAAAACGGTTATTTGAAAGCAATTAGGGGGAGGACATAACGAGCGTTTTGGGGCATTCAGTATCAAATGTACTAAGTATTTTAATCTTTTTCAAGTTATTAATGCTGTAATATGATATTGTAGCTGATTTTAGTTAACTGAAACCTATACCGGGTATACCTATACTAGTTATGCTGGGTATACCACAAGGTGTAAATTCAGCCATAGTGGATTTTTATGCGTATCGCCGGGCGCGTTCAAAAGTTAACAAGCAAGGTAGTAGAGATCTGTATCTTACTGGATTACAGCCACCATGCCCATTCTGAGGAACTATCTTTTGCTTTGTCGCGTTGGGATCAGTTAATATATATGCTGTAAGGTTTGCAGGCCAGCATGTAAAGGCGATATATGATCACTCTGTGTTCGTCGTTGTTTTATGAACGTGCTATACCACCAGGCACAGTATCTTGCAGTGTCGATTGCCGCGCTACTATATAAATTCGACATTAATTCGAATCTAAATCTGAACTTTTAGAGAAGGGAATCTTTATATAGAACATTGGTAGGGTATTTTGTAGTATACACTAGCTACCTTCAAGTTGAAAATCTGACGTCAAGCATAGAGCAGCAATGAGCCCAATGAGCCCAAGCACCTCTACTGTAAGTTGTGAGGAGTTGGGCATATTCCAGATGATGCTGTAGCATCAGGTCAAGGTTACCATGTTATTGTAATATCATTGCAGCAACAGAATACCAAATTTCGACTCGATCAGATCTGTGGAAGATGACCGCATCCATCCATCAAATCATAATCATAACCCTTAAACGACTGAACAAATTTGATTGAATCATAGTTAAGAACACTCTCGATCAAGTCACTTATGAAACAAAAATAAGTAAATTAAAATCGGTTCAGCCATTTGGGAGCTACGATGCCACAGATAGACTGATTTGCGATGGATTTAATAAAAAAATATTATTATGAGTGACTAAATATAAATACATGCAGAAGCTAAATGTTTGTCTATATATATATAATATATGTGTGTGTTTTTCTTGGTTTTATGGTGTTTAACTATTTGGGTTACATCGGCATAGTTGAATCAACACATTTTAATTGAAGTGACAAACAATGAAGTTATATACCGAAAGGGCGTCAGTACTGCCAGATTTGAACCCTGGATTGAAGGAAGGCACCCTGATACCACATATTGAGACCAAGGAGTCTTAGCAGACTTTCTCTCTCTGTTTTGTTTTGGACACATTACATCAAAACGTGAAGCATATCTTGACTTTACGTAACGAAGTACGCTTTTTCATTAGATTTTTTTATTCAAGTTCTTGTGCCTGGAACGCACTCTGTGGATGATAACAATTTGGTTTCTGGAAATTTTCAAATTAGTGGACCACGGTATATGAGGAGAATCACTTTGTAGACTTCTGTACCAAATTCCTTTTACCTTCAATCTAAAGTTGAAATGCTCTTTCCAGTAATTAAAGGATAAATGTTTATATTTTGCTAAAATTTATAATGAGGAGCAGTGGTAAATATAGTTCCATTTATCAATGCTAACTGTCGGTATATTGTAATCGTACAAATATAATCGCTTATAACTCAACTTTTGGTTGGATATTTACATTTGTTAATCACCGACACAAACAGAGAGGTATTAAAAGCTTAATGTGTGTATCGTGTACCCGTGTATCTGTAGCATCGTAACTCCAAAACAGTTTAACCGATGTTATCTAGTTTTTTTTTTTATCTGAAAGGTGACCTAATTGAAAGTGTTCTTCATTATGATTAAAGAAAATCAGTTTAGCCGTTTGAAAATTTTCAGACCTTTTCTAGTTGATAAATGGATGTGAGCATCTTCAACAGTCTCCAAATTTAATATTCTGTTACTTCAATGGTTTTATAAATATATGGCAACCTTGGTCTGATGCTGCTGCATCATCTGGAATCTGCAATATACCTAACTACTCACCTACTTACAGCAGAAAGATCGTGCCTGGGCTCATTCGAATATTCTTAATAAATAGGTTACTTTTGTTTAGAGTTTATTAAAGTTTTAAATTTATCATATTTGCAATAATAATTATTGTGCTTATCCAAAGTCAGAAAAACAAACATTGATTTTGTAAATCTATAATACCGTTGTAAGCAAAGATTGCATCGAAATTTACTAAATTACTGAGAAAAAGCAAAGATTAACAGAGTTCTTTACTTGACTTTAGTACATTCTGGGGCTGATTAACGAGCTCACGTCGCGTTGGTAGTTAAAGATCTCGCACTCGTGACATTTTAAACGTTGCATTCGCTTCACACGACTTGAATATCTAACCGAGACCTTTGACCTTTCTAGGTTTTCCTTGTTTGAATATTTTTAGCCCACTGTGAACGGGGTATTTTTGAAAATAAACAACATAATTATATCTCAATTTTAATATTACTGCGGTGTTTAAAAAAATTAAATCAAAGTTTGTTGTAAGGTTCTTTTGGGATAATATTTTTTTATGTTTTAAACTACAATATAATATTTAATGTTAAATCAATTTTATTAAATACTCTGTAGGCGTTTTGATTGTTGTCTTAATTGCAATATTATATTAAACTAGCGGTGTTCCGCGACTCCGCACGCGTTGATTACGGAGTAATTATTAACCTTATTAATTATTAACCTATAAATTGAGAAATGACATATACTTTCCGAGTAAAAAGTTTTATCAAAATCAAGCAAGCCATTTTGGACATGAACCCGGACATATAAACAAACAGACAGTTCGACATATTATCATTGATCTGATCGTAGATCATGACAGAAAAATTCTTAGACAATCTTTTTTCACCCACCCCATACAAAATTCAAAAAATAAAATGGATTGAAGAACAGATTTTGGAAAACTCACTAAGGTAAGTGTTTACATGGCGAAAGGAGCGACTATACTAAATTTCAAGTCAATCGAACCTATAGTTTCGGAGATCTCGTGGTAAAGCAAAAGCTTTTATATATATAGATTATATTTATATTGACCGTTATTATAACTAGATTAGTGATAATCGACTAATTGTCTCTAAAGTTTAGGAAACATGAAATACCAGTCTCAATATATATAGGGCAGTTGTGAAAGGGCTTGATGGCGATGAAAGCGGCTATTTAACTAGCTATCATCTTGTCAACTAGAAAAAAATCCAAGGAGATGCTAAGAAGGTTTGACGTCAAGCAGGCGGCCGCTCTTTGTTTTTTTTTTGTTTTTTTGAACTTACTATACTGTTAGCCTTAGGGGCCCTGGAGCCTTTATGGCTTTTACAGCTTTACCGGGCTTGGGGGTGAGCGCTTAAGGCACTCAGCCACGAAAGCTTTGCAAGAACATCCGAGGGTGCCAAAGTGGCCGAACCTCGGCTCGGACTGTTGCACGTATGCAATTAAGTCGCGATTTGACTAACAGACGGCCGCTCCTAAAACATTCCGACATGAAGGAAATGAAGGAAGAAATTGTGTTGTGCCGACCCGCACTTAGGTGGAATAAGAACTAGAAGAGTAAGTTTTGTGACTTTTGAATCAGAGACATTCACTCTATCCTTTGCTCTTCAAATTTTCGTCTGTTCACACTTTTCCATTTAAGTACTTCTCGTGAGGCGTATAAGATTTAAATTTCAAATAATTCATTCATTTTGCCATCACTGTCGCTGTTAAATCGAAATGCATACAATCGCGCGATTATTACTGTTATCATGCTTCATTGAGCGGAACGAATGAAATGGGAAAATTTAGTTCGATTAACTTAGGTTATGATTTTCAATGAACTTGCACAAACGATACCATTTGTGCGTATAGACAAATTTTAATTACACGCCATCTCCTACAATGTCTATAAAATATATTATTATAATGGAAATGTGTTTCTTTATGAAAAATATTTATTTACCTGTAAGATGAATTAAAAAAATTGATACTAATAAAGAAGTAATAGGTATATAAAAAAACTACATGTGTCCCGGCTCCGCATGCGTTTGTCACACAATAATTATTTACTTCTCTTAATATTATTTTTCCTCATTTCTGGGGTTATTACCCATTTTTATAACCTATTAATTTCGGATTGACATATACTCCCTTTATACAATACTAGCTGTGTCCCGCGGTTACACCCGCGGATAATTCAAAAGAAATCGCTGTTTGATGATTCTATACTTCAGTATAGCCAATATTTTTATCGGGCGGCCAGGTTTCTGAGTCACAACTCACACGGCTCTTTCACGCCACTACACCTATATTCACAGACACGAACCGAGTCGAGTTGAATTATTTATATTTTACATTATCTCCCAAACTATTCGTCCAAATAACATTCTATGAAGGGCAAAGTTTATCTAAATAAAATTGTCTTGATGATTAAGTAACTTTCGTTCGTAAAGATTAATATACCATGCATAATAATAATACTCATAAATCAGTTTTCAATTTTCAATGAAACTTTGTCACAGAATACCTTATTGTGACTTATATATAAGAGATAGGCATATAGTATTGCGGACTTATTTTAGATGTACTAAGGAGCAATATTTTTATAGAAAATTATATTTACGTATTACTAATCGTGTAAGCCAATCATAAAGCAGTTCGTGTGCGCGGTTTCGTCCGACTTACTTAACAAAAATCAATTTACGCTACCTGAGAGGTCTAGCCTTATTCTAGATAGCCTATACTATTCCATGTGAATCATATACAAAAAAGAATTTTTCGAATCCGACTGGTAGTTCCAGAGATTAGCGTGTTTCGCATTATTATATTGGTATAGATTTCTTTAAAACAGGTTCAGTACAAATATAAAATGATAACTGAAAAGATATTTTACCCATTCTAATATTACTGCTGATAATTTTTGTAAACTATTATTTACGGATTTAATTTATTTTCCAATCATAAATTATTAAAATTATAAAATGGATACTTCCCGTTTAAAAAATAAATACAATTGGTCAAGCTTTTTTTAAGTTAAATCCAGATATAAATACAAGCAAACAGATAGACAGGAATTATTGCTCATGTCAGTGATACGTGACCAGTTGCTTGTATAATAGATATACACATATATCACAAAATTCACATATGTCACAAAATTTGGATAAGATACATGCACAGACAACTAAAGATAAATAATATGGGATAACGAAACAAAAATATTACTTCTGTTTAAGAAAAAAATATGAAATAAATTTATCATCAAGTTATTCTTATTATAATTAAAGAAAAAAGAAATATAAAGGAGAAATTTTTTGTCTAACACAAGTCAATTTGGTTTCATAGAAAATCAATTAAGTTCATCTTTAAAATAGCAGTCCATTTATTTTATCTAACAGCGGCTTGGAGAGAAACGAACACGATTGTCTCTGGCGTACTTAAAGGTTTAACTATTAGTAAGTTTTAATTGCCAGGGGAAGATTAGCTCTTGTGAAGATTAGCTCGGAGACCATGATATAGAATAAGTTGTAATTGAAAAGAACAATAAAGACTTAAATATTAGTGTAACGAAATTATTTTATTACTTTCAACGGACTAATATAAATAATGCTTATATATTTAATAGTTGTGCCCACGGCTGCGCTCGCGTTGACTACAGACTGCTGACGGTAGAGCGCATGCGCGAGTTGTGTTGCCTCAGAAATTATTATTGTGGGTGATTCTTAAAAGATAGATATATACTATCGCTAATTTTTTATAGGTCTTTTTAAGATCTACAATTATGTTATACATTCAATTGATATACATTGTATAGTTTACTCAGCGTAAGCCATTTAATCGTTCCAAAAGCGTCTTTTCTCCGAATTGATTCTATATTATTGTCACTGTTTATTTCGTATGTTACTTTGTGTAACAAAATGTATCCTATAACCTGGCCAGATAGCAAATCTATGAACTAAAGGAAAAACCATGCAAACCGGATCATTGGTTTTCGCATGAAAAGAACATAAACGGACAGACAGACAGAGTGACGTTGCGTTTTATAATTTGTATACGTAATTTAACTTCTATAGCCATTGGTTCAATATTAGTGGCCTCAAAATATTAAACTTCCTGTATAATTAGTAGAAGAAAACGGAACATTTGTTATATGGTTTCGGTAGTTCATCCTGTTTTTTTCTCATATAGCCTTAAATGGTGTATCCCTACCAGCCTGCTCCGATTATCGATATCTCGGTTCATTAATACAAAATATCGTTGAAATTGACCTGGACGTGAAGAATAGGATAAATGCAGATTGGATGAAACACCGACAGATTTCGTGGATCATATGTGCTCTACGAATGCCCTTGTAACTTATGGAAAAAGTGGATAAACCATTATAAGACCTGTTTTGACGTATTGAACTGAGTTCTCTGTAGTAATATCACTCAAGTATTTCAGTAAATATAACTTTAATATTATTTGTTGAATAAACACAAACAAATGTGCTCTCAGAAGAGCAACGCATCAAATTTCTCTTTCTAAGCAATTTTATATTTATAACCTTACCTCGGCAATGATTATATGATGGATATAAGATTGTTTGAAATCCCTCGCGAGATGCGAAAATTTATCTTTAGAGGTAATTGATTTTCCTTGTACTATCTAAGAAGTAACGAAGACTCTTAAATGTTTGAAAAGCTTTCGATGGAATTTCACTCTGCTACAAATACGTAATATTGAAGATTTAAAGCTAACACTTAGGAAAGATATTGTAAGTAAATTCACACGGATTTAATATTATTTGGGGGTATCTATTCCATTCGAACCAACAATACATATTTATAACATATTAAGCAGACGGAACCAACAATAGATTAAGTTGATCTTGTAGTAATTGTACAGTGCCTGTAACCTGTAACGCCTTAGCTTACCTATTATTGAAACGAAGTTCCTTATGGGGCGCGTTGCGGAGGGGTCCTTGTCGGCAAAAAACTTCCGTAACTTTTAAAAAAAGCGTAAGATTTTTACGTATAGTCTATGTATGATGGCTATACAATGGCTAATGTAAAGTCTACGTTATGACTGTTATTATTATTGCAGTTTGATATTACTTTATAATTTTTTTAAATCATTGTAAATAAAATAAAGGTGTTAAGATAATTTAGTAAAGTAGTTTCCTTGATTTTTATCGATAAAAAAATCATAATAAAAAATGTATACCCGAATAATTATTTTCTGTATACGTCGAATAGAACTTGAAATTAATATTTTATAATAATGAACTTCGTTCCTATCTGGTGTCCCACGACACCACCCGTTATTTTTTTGTGATATTATGAACTACGCTTATAAAATCGATTTATGATGTTCACTGAGTTTCTTGTCTTTCTTCTCAATAGGATAATGATCCTTATTGGTGATCGAGTCTCACAGGCGGAAATAATAGTAATACAAAACTGACATGGTTTTGTACCTATATTCAATTAAAAAATATAGAAGTTATTACAATATATATGTACATACTATTGTGAATAATGTTTTGATGATTCATTTTTTAATATTGTTTCGAATGCCTACATTTCTCATCTTGTTAGGTACATAGGTTGTATGACGTATTTCAAAGTCGCTCCTCAGGGAATGGCTTTGAAGATTAAATAAGTTTCATAATATTTTTAAACACAGACCTACAGTATGTAGGTAATTCAAAAAGATCTGTGTAAGTTCAAAGTTCGTCCCCAGGCTGTATTAAATACGAAAAGTTTAAAGATATCTGCTTTTATAATGGCACTAAATATTTTCTTGTTTTTAAGTTGTCAGCTTACAGAATACATTACTTGAAGCAATTTTCGTGTATTTATTAAATAAACAATTTTAGTGAACCACTTTTTCCAGTACTTAAGGCATAGTGTGTAGTCTTTATACGTTCAGTCAAAAAAGTATCGGGAATGGATGATTTGTTTATGGTTCCAAATTCAATAATGTTTTTGTTGTTAGATTAGGACAACTGTTTTTTCATTTTTGAGCGGAGTTTGAGTTGCATCTATCATTTAGATTAAATAGAGTGCTGTTTTTAGTAGTGTATATGTAGTGTGTATTGCGAATTTCATAATGGACAAAAACATCGAACAAAGAGTTTGCTTTAAATTTTGCATCGCCAATGGAATTTTGTGTTCGCAGACACTGAAAATGTTACAGAAAGCTTACGGTGAATCGACTTTATTAAAAACAAGTGCTTATGAGTGGTACAAAGCATTCAAAAGCGGTCGAGATATGCTGGAAGATATACCTCGCCCTGGTAGGCCATCAACGTCTTCAATTGAAGTTAACATCACTAAAGTGAAGGAAAGAGTGACTGAAAATTCTCATTCAGGTTTGAGAGAGATAGCCGCTGATCTTTCTGTGTCTCTCGAGTCGATTCGTATTAATCATTTGGGTATGAAACATGTTGCCGCTCGGCTAGTCCCAAAAGACCTGAAATTTCTCCAAAAACTTCATCGCATAAAATTCGTTGAGGACATGCTAGAACGAGTCAATTCCGACCCAACATTCATGAAACGCATTGTTACTCGTGACGAGTTATGGGTTTACGAGATTGACATGCAAACTAGTCAACAACCTACAGAGTGGAGCTTTGCAACTGAACCGATACAGAAAAAACCACGCCATGGTCGATCAAAAGTCAAAGTCATGTTGACTGTTTTATTTTACTATCGCGGTGTTGTGCACTCGGAATTCTTTACGGAAAGTCAAACGTTAAATAAAGTATATTATTTGAGCGTTATGCGGCGTTTAAGAGAGCAAATTAGACGAAAAAAGCCAGATTTGTGGAAAGACAATTTTTGAACTTTGCACCACGATTATGCGCCTTCACACAAGGCCATCATTGTGAACGATTTTATGACCAAAAAATCAACAAATACAGTCTAGCAACCACCTCATTTACCAAATATGTCTCCAGCCGACTTCTTTCCTTTTCCTAAACTCAAATTACCACTTTGTAGCACCCGTTTTCTATCGGCAGAAATCATAAAGGAGAATTCGCGGCCAGAACAGAACTTAATTCCGGAAAAAGCGTTAAAAAATGTTTTGATCATTGGATTATTCGTTGGCGTAAGTGTATCGTTTCTGAAGGAGTATATATTGAAGGCGATAAAATAAATTTGAATAAATAACTAATTAAGATTAAGATATTTTAAATGATTTTACTTGGATATTCTCAAAAGGCTTTAGATTCATTGCGTTATGATTTGGATTAAAATTAAACAAATGCCTGGTATAAATTGGCCGTGATATTCTGATTATGCCATTGCTCTAAAAAAAATGAGATTCGTTCGTTCGCGGGAAACTGAGGAATAACGTCAAGTGAGACTTTCTGCTAAACGAGATACAAAAAAATATTAACGCGCCCCAGAAACCTGTAGGGAATGTCTTATTGGGTTCAAAGCGTAGACGTACGGCAGAATAAAGATCAATCGAAAGTAGTGAATACGAGGCTAGGCAGACTGCTAACCTTGAGTATCACGCTGCGTCTCAGGAATTCGAGACATTAACAAAGCACGAAACATGGCTAAATCAACGATGTTGAATTTCAGAACACCGGCATACCTTTTTTTATCGCAGTTTTTCATACACGAAATTCCACGCGGACGAAGAGGTAAGCACAGTTAGTATTATTTAAAATTAAAACACATTAATATTCATTTTATGTTACTGGTTAAGAATTTAAAAATAATTTTAGTAATTTAAAACTTTAAATATAGATCGTTACTTTTCTAAAAGTATAAAGACTTATTTACTTAGAAACTTTTAAAACAATTAAAAATTCTAAGGTAAAGTTAGTAGCTCTTGATCTTGTTACGACAGGCTGCGTTCCATGAAACCCGCTTTTCGCGAATTATGACCCGTCTGATCTCCCATCGGCCGTTTATATAATCTCGGCTCGCAATAAAAGCTAGTCGAACAATATAGTCCAAGCACACCGAGGCCATTAGAGGGTGCAGTGCAAACATCCTTCGAGACTAATGGCCTGACCACGGATAAACTCGCAACTTGATGCTACTAGGAATTAGATGTTGTACGTGTTGCAAGTTTTGGTACACAAAATTTTGTAGGTTCACCAAACTATAATAACTATTGTGATATATTGTACTGAAGTTTGTTGTACACAACAATAAAATTGATTTACTAATAATATATTATTAAGATCTTTTTACTTATATACTCATAGATATACTGAAATGATACTTTTATTAAAATTAACGACCAGTCTTATTTGAGTCTTATACCTAATAATTTTCTTTTCCCAATTATGTAGTTGTGGTTTGTTACACTATTTTTAGGTCATTGGTCAATGGTTAATGGTCTTTTTCTAATGCCTGTCTGGCTAGCTTGGCTCAAGTTTAAAATCTGTCACCGAACACCTATAATAGTTGTGCTCCAGCAGCTGCACTTGAGTCTTCCACGAGGCTTAGCCTATTACCATCTTCGCCCATATCGTCCCTTAAGACCAGGCGAGATTGCGGCCATATCGTTAAACCTATAAACTAAACAAAATAGGAGAAGTAAAATTGATAATAGATACACGAGTAGAAAATATGAACCTATTTATAAGTAAAACGTAACACTCGTCGATAAATATAGCTTTGTATACAAATAAATACTCAATTGGAAAAAGTAAATGCAGTATCTCAATATCAACGATAATCATTCACTTAACTTCATATAAACGTTGTGTAACAATTAGCTCAAACAGAGGAGTTGGCTTAGCTATGCATGAACCTTAGTTAACTCTTGCTTTTAATAATATAGTACCTTAAAAGGTACATACAGGTAATAATGTGACCGGTGACATTACCTGTATAAGGGACAGGTTACATTAAAAGATGTAATGCTTAAACATAACGTCTTTATACGTCACTGGCTCTGAGTGTGCGTTTATTCATAAGGTTAACCGTTCGGTATAAACGTAAAAAAATGTTTTTTTTTTCTATAAGAAAATGCATTTTGGCTAATCTCATCAGTGTACGAACCAAAAGTGCAATAAAATATTAATTAATTAATCAATCTTTGTGTAGTGGGAAGTCAATAATATACAGGGACTTGTTTACACTATATGCCAATATGCTATATATGTAGTATGTACTGATTTATTATATATAAGTTTGTTTTACGTCGGCTTAAAAATGAAGGTTTTGTAAACATTTTATTCAATAATTAAAAACAATATTACCTGACTAACTATTTTCCTCAAATTGGAAAACATGTCGCTATATCTATCTGTGCTTTGACAGTAATCATTTGAAAATCAGTCGCAACACTTTATAGTTATTTATTGGACCGATAAAATTTGCTGTATTTATTCTGTTCTTGAATTTATTAACCCACACATTAGTAATATGGTTAGGATTTTTTAATAAAATCTTTAAAATCTAAAAGGTTATATATTTGTTCTATGTAGTATAAATCTCGTTAAATATATAAAATATATTTATAGTGTATTTAGAATAGTCTCCTAGATCAGTAGAAAGTTCTACAATTTTGTACGTAATTACAGAGTTGGATATAGTAATAAAAATACTGTTTGAATAGTTCATTAGGTAACATTCATTGGCTTACATATCATGAAAAGCACACGGAATTTAAATTTGTAAGGAATAATAAAATTAAGTCACAATGTATTTAAATAAAAATGATAAAATAGTTGTAAAGTAATGTCTACTTTACATAATATTCGTATTACACAATATATGTTTATGCAATTATTAAACAATGCATGTTTTTATTTATATAATTATTAGTATGATTTAAACAGTTCTAATGGAAATATTCAAGTATTCTCTCACCCTGCGCCGTCATTTTAAACAGGAACGTGGAAATTCAAAGCAAACATCTACGTCAGTACTCGACATGTACTCTCTAAAATATTTTCTATAGTGCATGAACCTGCCGACCTTTTGTGTCGGTCGAGTTTGTTTCGAACAGATATTGAACTGGACGGCTTATTTGTTGTTATTGACTTTAGTATAAGCTTTTCTCTGTAAATACAGGCTTTAGTTGAAGCCCTCATTTATTATTTATACGCATACATTGGATACTCTTCAAAGATTTATTTTAGAATTTATATTATGCCTTCTATATAAAAGAAAGTTATTTTATTCCAATTTCTTATGGTCAAACAAAAAATAAAATAAGCAAATTCCTCTTTTTCACTTCATCATCCTCTTGATTTCATAGTTTGTGATACTCTTTAAAACATCCTAAATTAAAAAGGGGTACATTGCACAATTCACATTAATTGTATTTTGTTCCTGTTTTATATTTTAATTCTAGTACATATCCAGCAACGAGTAAAAACCTCGATGAGCTGGCTATTGGGGTATGGTTAGCTTCGACAATAGGTATTGTATGTTGCTGTATTGTTAACGTCATCCTATCCTCAGTTGCAAACTGCATAAAACATAATTAATAAAATAAATTAGGTAGGTATGAGTTAATAAATTAAAATAAACACCATCTCCATTTTGCTCTACAATAAAAAAAAGTTTAGATAAGCTTTAGAAAACAGAAACCAAAAAGAAATAATTATACACTAATCTAATCACAATTTCCAACCACCGAATGATGTACGTTTCTGTTGCTCGAATTAATGAGGTAAAAAAATATTATGCCTCCGAATGTAATATTGTTTTTTTTTTTCATTGGATTACAGGTAGGCGAACACACAAACCATACAAAAATTCTGTGGTTACATCAATACGTTGTAGCTAGCTGTGCCCTACGATTTCATCAATGTTAACAAACTTTCTACGGTTCCGCCAAAGCGCCCGTGTTGTCCCTATGGTTGTTCCACTTTCCATACTAGCCTACAGTATGCCAGATTGCATGATTTTTATAGTTACTGCTCCTCTCCTTAGGATCGTAGCGTGAATTTATATAGTCAATACTATTCCTCACGTATCTGGCTATCATATACAAAAATAATTTTTTGAATCAGACCGGTAGTTACAGAGATTAAAGCGTTTAAAGAAACAAACAAAAAGTCTTTAACTTTATTATATTAGTATACATAGATAGATTTACCGAAAACTCGGCATCATTTTAAGATCCGAATCCACGTATTTCGATGTGGCGTCCGATGTTACTGTTGAACCGGCATTATAAATATATGAGAAACTGAATTTCTGTGGACATCTTACAATGTCTTTATTTCTATAATTTCAAATTAATTTATTAGTCAGAATGAAATCTTCATTTGAAATTAGTGGTGAGAAAATTGACAAAGTAACCTCATAAAACATACACCAATACCAAACCGACTGAGAGATTGCATTGTCCAGATTTTTATTTTTATTTTGGCAATCTTTTTTTTACGTTAACAGTGCCTATGGTAATAACTTATTGGTATTTCTGTTACATAAATAGTACAGGTAATACCTATAACATGTTGGGATGATACGTACATTATAAAATAAGTAGGTATAATAAATGTTTCACATAATTATGTTACGACGTTTGTTTGTACAAATACATTATACAGTATCATACATACACTAAATACGAGAACATCTAAACGAAAAAAAAACATAATAAGTGTTTTAAAAGTAGCTCAGCAGATAGCTTGGCAGGCAGATAGGCGGTCGCCGTTTTCATGCCGGCCTGCATAAATATCTCTTCAGTTTACGCTTGAAGAACCCAATGTCGTAAGAAGGAGAGAATACATTGGCCGAGGAGATGGTTCCACAGTTTCATGGCACGACAAAGATAAGACATAGAGAGAAAACTTTTTATTTCGCGCCGAGATGAGGTTACTGTGAGTGCGAAACATTAAAGAAGAAAATTTAAATTTATTTTACACGTACAACACATACATTCGTAAACACAAATCACATACACTCATGCACACGTTCAACTGCCTATTATATATTTTTTTACTGTATTTAATTATGCATGTACCTATAGGCAATAGGTATAGAACGGACATGTATCCACTACTTACCCGCACCTCGAGATCCTCTTCTTTTGGAGTACCCCGGCTGAGTTGATGGCTTAAGTCACTGATTGCTAATTAAGACACTGTATTTAGTCACTGGCACTAGGTTTGATAAAGTTTTAACGGGTTTTTAATATATTTTATAATTATTTGTCGGAGCAGTCACTCTCAGCGCACTACTTTTGGTAGAGGGCAGCACTTGCGATAAAAGTGCGTTTAGGTTTGTTAGTGGACAGATACATTTCATTTAAATAAAATAAAATAATAATACATGGAGAAATTGGTTTGTTCTAACATCTAACATAAAATACGGAACAATGCATATTACATTTAATATAAAAATAGTTTACCTATTATATTGGCTGTAAGATTGTTATTCGCTATAATATTGAAAATTTGCTTATAGAACTGTGTGAAACTTAAATAAAAACTTCAACCTAGTCTCAGCCTGAAAATACTATATATTATGTCTTTACCTATGAAATTGCCGTTCTGCAGTACTGGCCATTTCAAATCAAAATATTTTTTGTTTGGTTAAGAATTCTAATTGCAAACTAATTTTATTTTAAAAACATGGAATTCTTTTCCAAA